>OW388291.1:80374422-81809410 GCA_936450465.1 Gibbula magus | reverse complement strand
AAGGTGCTGTATAGGGGTGACACGGTACACTTAGGCTTTGGTTCGTTGCAAAACCAAAAATGTCTTTCAATGTATGAACTAAAATCATAACAAGTTCAGACAGCAAAATTGTTGGCCATTCCATCCTGGTGCCATAATTAAAATTCTTCTCTCAGTGATTAGGTATAGCTACATCAGTCATAACACTTGATCAAACTTCGAACGGCCATTTTAATATGAACACCAAATCATTAACATTCTTTTTAGAACGCTTTTTATCGAAGAAGGAGTATCATTCAACCACTGATAACACTTTTCTTGAGATCACTTTATTATACCCCTGCTATGAAGTAGTCGGGGGTATATAGCGGTCAGCACGTCCGTCCGGTTTTTGTTCCGCTCATAATTCTGAAACCAGTTGCTCAAATTTTACGAAACTTGATATGTACAATCACCATGATGTGTACATCTGCCTTTTGTATGTTTCGTACCCTCATTTGCATAATTTGTTCAAATTTTCTCCGTTTTTCAACTTTGCCATTCACAGTTTTTGTTCCACTCATAACTCAAGTACTAATTGTTCAAATGTCTTTTAACTTGATACATATAATCATCACGATGTGTACATCTGCCTTTTGTATGTTTCATACCTTCATTTGCATAATTTATGCAAATATTCTCCGTTTTCGACTTAACCATTCACACTTTTTGTTCCACTCATAACTCTGAAAGCAGTTGTCCAAATGTTAAGAAACTTGATATGTACAATCACCATGATGTGTACATCTGCCTTTTGTATGTTTCATACCCTCATTTGCATAATTTATGCAAATTTTCTCCGTTTTTCATCCTCGCCATTCACACTTTTTGTTCCACTCATAACTCATACATTAATTGTTCAAATGTTACGAAACCACTGATGTGTACATCTGTCATTTTTATATTTCATACCCTCATTTGCATATTTGTATGTTTCATACCCTCATTTGCATATTTAATGACATTTTTCAAATTTTTCGACTTTTACTTCTAAAACATGCTTACAAGTGTAATACTTACTCTGCTTTAATAATACTTATATATAATGGTCTGTTCATACAAAAGTTTAAACATTGATGCCCTTTTGCTATTTTCAAAATTTCTTTTTTACCAATGTTAAAAGCGGGGGTATCATGAGTGAGCTGTGCTCACTAATTCTCTTGTTTCAGTTAGACGTGCACGTGTGGTACAGCACCTTTAAAAGACTATTAATTAATTTGTTATGAGAGCTAACAGTTTAAGATGTAACATGAACCAAAGCAAATCAGGCAATTAAGTCAATCAAAGTTTTAATGTTGTTGGTTATATTGCACAAATGAATATTAATATTTACTGCAAATGCTCCACCGTTTGACCTGAAGGTAGGGAAATGTGAGCTGTACACGATTCCATCATGTTTATTTCTACCTGTTGGTCGCTGTTGTTCAACTTTGTTCAACAAGAACCAGATGACGTGACTGACCAACAAAACAGATCTTCATGAACCCTTTCTGATAAAGTAATAGAGGATTTATAACATACAAGTTGTTTACAAAACTGAAGTGAATGATATGACACTAGACGTTGAAGTGCTTTATTTTGATTATATTGTCAACCAATAAGAGTTGTCAAAAGCGAACCATTTCCATTGTTGAAGCAAAAGTGAAAAAGGCTGAAGCAGTCGTAAAATACCTTACATCCAGACTCCATACTGACCACAGTTATGGACGGATAGCAGCGACAATACATAAACATGGGCTCCCTTCATTGGTTTTGTCTCATTTGGTCTCTTAGGGCGCACCCAACCCAACCCAACCTAACAAAAAACACACCGTATCCGTTAACTGATAAATTGTAAACGAACCTACAATGTTGTGTTATAATTCAAACTAATATGTACACGTTTGGCGCACAACGTATAGTAAGAAAACCATTGACAACATTTGATATGATTATGCTTAGAAAAATTATGGAATGAACAACTTTTATGATGTTTGCAATGAAAATAATCGGAAACAAAAGCAAAATAGAAACAACTTCCGGGTAATTACTCTCACACGTGAAACATATTCGCGGCACATTTAAGATAAACATATATGTAAAAGCTTTAATTTGAGTAAATGTGAGTCATGAAGTAAAAACTGAAACTAAGAGTACAAACTGTGACAGTATTGTCGTTTTAACTTACAACTGCATAGTCCTTGTTTATTCATCAACTCTCCAAGTGAAGGATCTAGATTCAGAAACAGAAGACTCTGTGAATTAATCCGCCACCTGGATGCTGTTTTGAACCCTCGTCATCACTGAGAGCTCAAACCCCTGGATCTATCAAGGCTTGGTGCAGTTGTTTGCTCTTTTACATGTATTTTGTTGACTTATCCAGTCAAAATGTATTCTTATTGCCGCGAATACCTCTCATTTCATTCTTAGCGAAGTTCTAACATGTTTAGCTCATTGGGACTGAAAGGCCAGATGAGCATGGGCCGTTGTCCGGCGAACATCCGTCGTTCATAACTTTTCACATTTTCGACTTCTTCTCCAGAACCGCTGCTCCCCAAAGCTGAAACTTTGTGTGGAGGTGTCTTGTACCAAGGGGGTCAAATTTGTTCATTTGGACCTTGCCCCCAGTCAAATATGGGCGTGGCAGGCATTATTGTAAAAATAACGAAACCTTTCAACGACTTCTTCCGACTTCTTCTTCAAAAAACATTTGATACAGATAGTATAGCTAAAATTTCCAGAATTAAGTCTTTTTAACATGAAGATTTACGTCATTTGGTCAAAATCCCTTCTCAAATATGGGCGTAGCAGGGTGTAAAATTCAAACCTTTAATTCCACTCCAGGAAATATTTATGGTAGAGTAATTGTATAGCTACAAACAAATGTGTTTTGAAATCCAAGATGCCATTGTTTGTGCCTTTATATTACTATCCTTTAACAGCATTTTAAGTGCATTTAATTTAGTGAACCTCCTATCACGCAGTTTGTGCTATCTAAATTAGCAAATAGAACATGTCAAGGACTGTTCGTCTAATAGTCTTAACTTTTTGTGACCTTTGGTTTATATGACAAACTAGCTTAGACTATAAGTCATGCAACAGGCTTGTCTTCAGAGTCAATGACTCTAATTGTTTAGATCTTTAATCTTAGATACTCAGTCATGCAATTCCTGATGAGCTTCAGAGCCAATGGCTCCACCTCTACATTTTAAATGTGTTTATATACGTACAGCCATTTATATCGTTTAATAATCTTCATCTCAGTGTACATTTTCATTTGTTTGGACCCTGGTCATCTGATACACACAGCTCAAAAAGAAACTGTCCATTCATTATAATCTTGTAAAGTTGACAAAATAATGAAATAGAAATTTAGGAACATCGGAAGAAGGATCACCTATTAGATACAATATATCCGTGTATATATAGTTTAAACAATATAGACAATTCCACAAAAGTTCAATAGGCGAGAGATGTGGCGACCAGGGCACCGCGTTTACGTTTTTGTTAAAAATCAAAGATGCTATACTCCTCTCGCCGAATATGTAGGGGCGTTATCCTGCTGAAATAAGATTCCCTGGTGTTGTCGGAGAAATGGTAGCAAAAAGCAGATGTGCAGTCATATTGCTGCTCTGTTCTCCAGGAATACGGCCCCAAACATGCATAATGCCCCAGCCACCTTGTTTGTGCACCAATCACACAGCTTGACACATTTCGTTTCCAAATACGCCAGTACACTATTATTACATCATTGTGGTACTGTACAGGCCAGGTTTAGCGCAAATATCTTGCGCAACAGATGGAATTTCCAGTTTTCAGCTGACAGACCGATTCCAAGTAACCACTTGCGATCGACTGGCTGATGAGACAGACAGCACAAGAACACTTCTACTTGAGGATCTGAACTATGCTGATACCTTGGCACTATTGTCTAACAGGTATAATGACATAACCTCTAAGTCAGATCGAGAGTTCAGTAAGACTCAAAGTCAACACGAAAAAGACTCAAGTCATGCGGATGAATAATGCGAAGAATAGCCCTATAAAAACCAATGGAACTCAACTGGAAGATACCAAGCAGTTGGTCTACCTGGGTAGCAAGGTAAGTTGATAAAAGCTGCGACCAAGATACCATAGGGGTTATCAGAAAAGTCAGACAAGCCATTGAAATACCAAAGAACGTATGGAAGTCAAGATCAAAGTCTTCAAGAGTAATGTCCTAAGTGTACACCTGTAAGGTTCAAAGTGCTTGAAATCCAGCGCAGGCTTTGAACCAAATCTTGAAGTCTTTCAAACAAAGTGCTTGCGACGCATATTCAAGATCTGGCCACATGTCATCTCCAACGAAGACTACATGTACCTCCAACAAGCCCTTCTCAGCACAATCACAAAGACGATTAATGCACGACGCTGGCGCTGGTTGGGACATTTCTGCCGCATACAATCTACTTATCTTCTCAAAACAGCCTTTTAATGAACAACAGGGCTAAAGACGACGAGGAAAGTCGAAAAAGACATGGCGGAGGACAGAAATTAAAGATCTTAGAGTCAGAGGCTTAACTAATTTCAGCTCATCAGGCCTGGCTTATGGCATGGCATGGCATGGCGTCCGTCCATCCGTCTGTCTGTACGTCCGTCCGTCCGTCCATCCGTCTGTCCGTCCGTCCGTCCGTCCGTAAACTTTTAGCTTGTTTTACTTCTTCTCCAGAACCACTGGGTCTAGGTAGCTGAAATATTGTATACAGACTCCTTGGGCAATGGGGATTCTAAATTGTAGATTAAGTGATCCAGTGACCCCAAATAAGGGCCTCACAGGCCATAACCTAAAAACCTATTTTCATCTTCTTCTCCAGAACGAAAAGACCTAGAAGACTGAAATGTTGTGTACAGACTCTTTAGCCAATGGAGATTCTAAATTGTAGATTTGGTGACCCTGTGGCCCCAAATAAGGGCCTCACAGGCCATTACCTAAAATCCTATTTTCATCTTCTTCTCCAGCACGAAAAGACCTAGAAGGCTGTCATGTTGTGTAAAGAGTCTTTAGCCAATGGATATTCTAAATTGTAGATTTGGTGACCCTGTGGCCCCAAATAAGGGCCTCACAGGCCATTACCTAAAATCCTGTTTTCATCTGTTTCTCCGGTACAAAAAGACCTAGAAGGCTGAAATATTGTGTGCAAACTCTTTAGCCAAATCGGATTCTAACTTGTAAATTTGGGTGACCCTGTGACCCAAAATATGGGCCACAGCCTAAAAAGCCTTTGAACTGATGTTTTATGGCACTTCCAATCATTATTTAGTTTATCTCTAATAGTAAAATATCTGAGGGAGAGTCATCTCATTTTTTAGATATATATGTGAGTCCTAACTTGGGTTTGAGAAATGCAGAAATTGAGAGAAAAAAGTAACTTTGCAGTTAATCTTATTCAGTAGGAATCTGAAATATATGTCGAAGATCAAGTCTCCATGCATTATGGACATGTTTGTCAAATTGATGTAATCAATGTGAAATGAGAACTATTGAATAGCCTATGAACTGAATATTGTGGATATTATAAAAAAAAAACGCCTCACAGGTCAAAACATAAAAATCTATTTTCATCTTCTTCTCCAAAACAAACTAAAAGGTATATTGCGTTCAGAATGTTTAGTTGTTTGGATGAAAAGGCTTAGAACCAATAAAATAGTGCAATGATTATTTAGCCAAGGTGATTCTAAATTGTACTATGTACCATGAGATTCATCACATTGCATGTTCTCTCTAAGCCTTATACAGTTAGATCAGTGATGCCAGTGTTTTGTGCAAGGCAGAGGCTATTACATAATTTGGCTGTAAAAGCACAGCTGGCTTGTAACCAGAGCCAAGGGGTCAGCATATTGCATAATCTCCTGTGTGTTGACCTTGCTGAGTGCTCTCTCTCACTTTCAAGACAAGGATTTGTCAGGGCTATGGATTGTGCATTATATTGAGACAATATATGTCTGTCTTCATCATCAAACAATATAAAACCTGATGAGCTACAGAGCCCATGGCTCTATTTTTCGTGTAAGACTTGTTCCTCACGTGCTCACTTTATCAACGAAAAATCCTGTCAGAGGTCTCTCTTGTAATTTCTTAAGTTTAAGTTCTCCTGTTTCCGCGAGTGAACCTTCCAATGGTTTCGAGTTCAATTAGACACTTTGTTGACTTCACAACTATTGTGGGCTTTAGCTTGTTGATTCATTTCAAGTTGCATTTTCATGACGTGATTGTCCATGTTTGCCTTAGTATTTCTGACAGACAATAATATCTTATTTGTTTACATTGATGTTAATTTGATCTCATTCATTAAACTAAACGGCCGATACTACTCTCTATTCCTGCTACACAACGATACTGTAACATGTAAATATTGTACAGATAACGTTGAAAACTAAACCGCTCTTTAAGATGATAGTCTTTCTTTTGGTTTCTTGTTTCTCCCTACACCTGCAGAGAAATCCACTTTAAAAAATCATTGTAATATGCCTTTATTTGAAGCAGGAGTGAATCGAGTGAATTTGTGAGTGACGTAGCCACGAGTGTAAATATAATAATTTCTACTTCGCGAGATGAGATATACATGGTATTCGACGAGAAATGTCAAATGTTCTATTTATTAGATTTAACCAGTTATGTAAAGTTTGAAAATGACGTTATTCCAATAAAAGGATCATCCATGCTCCCTTTGCTTTATCGAGGTCATCTTATGACGTCATCCTATTGTTGTAATGACGTCATACGATTGAAAGTGTTCTTTCACGCAGTAGAATAACATGTTACTTCACTCAGTAAAAATTCGGATTTTATTTTAACCGATGAATGCCGTAGTTCACCACTGAAAATATAATAAATATAAATACATGTTTCATGCATCTTATCACCTATTATATTTTATGCTTTATGCTTTTGTTTATAACTTGTATACTCTTAGTATATTTAGAATATCAAAACTACTTCTACATTATGTAAAGCTCTAAACATTATGTTATATATGATATCTCATAACCCTATTGAGTGCCATTTGTGCTTAATGTTTTTTTGATATACACAAAACGCTCCATTCCAATACTTCTGTTCCAAATGATTAGACTTTGACAAACCATACACTTTTGTAATTTACAAACATGGGTTGACCCATGAAACTTCAAAGACAACAAGCCCTTGAAGTATGACAGGTAAATATTGTTATTTAAACAGGAAATATATTTATTTGTCTATAAACATGTTAGATTTTCAGTGAGCTTGTTGAGTAACGTCTTTTAAATAAGGTCTGTAAGATGTGTAAAGTGACTCTTTGTTGCTAGGTATAAAGCAGAACGCGTGGCCTACATTACACGATCCGTGATAGCTAGCATAGCACGAGTTACAGCTTGTAAAGCCAATCCGCTTCTGTTTTCAATATTGGCGTCTGGTGTCAGGTGTTGGAAAACTGGCTGGTCTGAAGAGCACAGATGTCAGATCGCGAGATCTCGTTCCATGCACCTCAGGTCAAGCAGCAACGAAGACCAGGAAGACGCCAATTTCAGTAGGTCAAACTAACACTGTATACTTGTGAATATATTTATGAATTGATGTGTTTTATGGAAATCGTGTCTCGTAAGTGCTGTTTTTATAATAATGTTTTATCTGTCCATATCATTTATGTACGGCATGTGACCCGTTAGTGAATAAACTTCTTCTTCTTCCTTTATACACGCTTTTGATACCACCAAAGTAAAACATTTAAATATTAAAAGTTATTCTTATTAATATAAGGAAATCAATTGGTTTGAGACTAAATTCTGTCGTCTGTACAAAATATGAAATACACGCGTATGCCATATGTCGCCTATTGCAATTACGATTAATGATCTTGTATCGGGCGTCATAGTATATAGGCCTATATGTGTCTTGAATATTCCCTCTAGGTACCCTGGGAAATGTAATGTTATGGTGACATTCGTATGATAACATAGGAAAGGAAAATTAGGTATCAGCCATTCGTGAGTTATTAGATACGATTGAAAGTCGATTGTATTTTTAGCTCCTCTGGCCTGAAAGGCCCGATGGGTTTATGGCATGGTGTCCGGCGTCCATCCGTCCGTCCGTCTGTAAACTTTTCGCATTTTCATCTTCTTCTCCGGAACCACTTGGTCAAGGGAGCTGAAATTTTGTGTGCAGACTCCTTGGCCAATGGGGAATCTAAACTGTAGATTTCGTGACCCCGTGACCCCAAATGGGGTCACAGGGGTCACATCCTTAAAAACCTATTTTCATCTTCTTCTCCAGTTCCAAAAGGTCTAGAGAGCTGAAAAGTTGTGTGCAGACTCCTTGGCCAATGGGGAATCTAAATTGCAGGTTTCGTGACCCCTTGACCCCAAATGGGGTCACAGGGGTCACATCCTTAAAAACCTATTTTCATCTTCTTCTCCAGTTCCAAAAGGTCTAGAGAGCTGAAAAGTTGTGTGCAGACTCCTTGGCCAATGGGGATTCTAAATTGTAGATTGTATGACCCCATGACCTGGGACACAGGGGTCACATCCTTAAATACCTATTTTCATCTTCTTTTCCAGTTCCAAAAGGTCTAGAGAGCTGAAAAGTTGTGTGCAGAGTCCTTGGCTAATGGGGATTCCAAATTGTAGATTTCGTGACCCCGTTACCCCAAATGGGGTCACAGGGGTCACATCCTTAAAAACCTATTTTCATCTTCCTCTCCAGTTCCAAAAGGTCTAGAGAGCTGAAAAGTTGTGTGCAGACTCCTTGGATAATGGGGATTCTCAATTGCAGATTTCGTGACCCTGTGACCTCCATTGGGGTCACAGACGTCATGACCGCAAAAGCTATTTTCATCTTGAGATTTTATGTGCTCTTCTAAGGGAGGTAATTATTTGAAGGGGGTTTTATATCTAGCCTCAGTGATAGGTCAGAGGGGTAAGGACCTATTTCATCTCCTCCATTTAAAGTGCTTCCTATTTGTTGTACCTCTCACCTTGAAGTTGACATTTTGAATTAGTAAATGTATAAAGCCTGATGAGCTACAGAGCCAGTGGCTCTATTTTTTTTAAATGTGTTAGCTCATCAGACCAGATGGGCTTATGGCATGGGCTGGCGTCCGGCGTCCGTCGTCCGTCGTCTGTCGTCCGTCGTCCGTCGTCCGTAAACTTTTCACTCTTTCGACTTCTCCCCCAGAACCGCTACACCCACAAAGCTGTAATTTGGTGGGTGGGTACCCATCACCTAGGGGGTCAAAGTTTGTTCATCACGAATTCCAAAACCCACAAATATGGCCGCCAGAGACGTTAAAAGTTAAACCTTTAAACGACCTCTTCTCCGAAAGCGCTTTATATAGGAATGTGAAATTTTGTCATTAACATCTTTGTAGGATGGAGATACAAGTTTGTAAATTTGGTTGAGATAAATTATGAAATATGAACTTTGCAGGGGGTTCACCCTAAAAGATTAAAACGACTTCTTCTCATGAACCAGAAATAGGAGATATCCAGAAACCTGGGCAGTGTTTACTTTTAAAGATGGAGATTATGAATTGTACATTTCATTATTTTGACAGGGGTTCATTTAAATGTATATTTTTCATCTCAGAAACCAATGACCCTAGAACATTCTACTTTTGAGGATATCATCAATGTTTAGTGGATATCAAGAGATTCGAATTTCAAGTCTTTTAAGCTATTTCAATTGTAACACATGGACATGTTTTTAATTTTAAAATTGCCATTGCAAATACAGCTCTCTCTGTCTCTGTCTCTGTCTCTGTCTCTGTCTCTGTCTCTGTCTCTGTCTCTGTCATCCTAAATACTATTATATACATCCAAATTGTTTAAATTTCGTTGCTATTAAAATACTGACAATACTTTTTTCGCAAGTTATTAACTTTCATCTATGAAGGAACGTTAAATTAAAAGATGCGAGTATGGCAATATGGTTTGATATAATAGGATATAATACGATCTAATATAAAATGATGATTTATTTTATTGTATAATATGACTGAAATGATAATTTATGATGATGTGATCCCTTTAAATGTGTTTTCAAAAGCATATTTGCATGTAGATCCTGTCGTTTGGTACTGTAGACTTGTGGCCTTTAAGTATTGAAAACAGGTTAATTAATTGATGTGGGAAGCGTCATTTTGGTAAGGCACACATAGAAAACTATTGCAGAACTAATTCCTCTATTCCACTGAGCATACGACCACACTGCGGTCGATTTTGGTCTCCGGGTGGTGCGCAGTTCTCGCTCACTCTCACTGACATCGCACTGAAGTCTCCATGCTCGCAACAGTTATCTCCCTCGCTCTCACTGACATCGCACTGAAGTCTCCATGCTCGCAACAGTTATCTCCCTCGCTCTCACTGACATCGCACTGAAGTCTCCATGCTCGCAACAGTTATCTCCCTCGCTCTCACTGACATCGCACTGAAGTCTCCATGCTCGCAACAGTTATCTCCCTCGCTCGTCATGGGTCGTATATTTTCGCACGGGGGTTTGCGATTTCGCTGGTTTTTAAACCTTATACGATTGATGCGACTGATGACTCGCTCGCAAATTCGCCTGTACTGCGCTCGTATTGGTCTCAATGAGGTCTTGTAACTGTCGCATGTCAGTCGCATGAACTTACAACTCGACCGTGTAGACTCACAGTTACTTCCAAGTATGTTTTTACTGGTGACCAAATAGTGCAATCAGTCTCGAGCACTGTAAAACTAAGTGCAAGCCCATATCATCTGCGTTTCGTATCATTGTTTTAATGCGAGTAAACATGAGTATTCTCGCGAAAAATAAATAATTTATGACGATGTCTCTGTGAACGGACAAGGGTCATATCGAGACCTCACCATTACCTTAACACATTCTCTACCACACGTGTTCCACTTGATGTACAGTATTTGTAGATCAATTCGTAGTAGGTCATATTCTTCTTGGATATGTTCAAATACCTAATTGGCCAACAAAAAGTAGGACAACTTCCTTGGTACAACATCTGAATAAGGGTCTGTTGGTTCAATATGTGCATGAACTTGTAGCTGTGGTCCACTAGTGCCAGGAGAACAATGGAGTAGCAAACTCAGAATTGTTGAAAATTAATTGTGTTTATGCCTGGGACCACTGCGAAAGACTTGATAGCGACATTCATGCACTGTTGCAAACAGTCACGGTTCAGTGGAATGGTGAATCAGTTCAATGAGTTACAGCCGGCATGCAACAGAGTGCCGAGATTTCGGAGACCAATTTTGAACAATTATGAATTTGCGGTTCTGCAGGTGTCCGATCCCACTACGACCAGAAACTGTTCACTCCTGCAATTTTTGTTTGGCGAGTGTGTTGTTTGGTGGGTTTCAACACGGTTTTGCCCTGGTACGATCAATTTGGCGATATGCCACGTGATTGGCTTCAACCAGGCTGAGACCACCACAACAGTTTCTGAGGTCGACCTGTAACCTACTTCGCTGTACTAGCGCTGGTAAGAAAATCATGCTCTAGGTGCTCTGGATGAGAAACACATCCAAATCCGTGCGCCTTGAAGAGATAAATTACTGGTATGTCTACAAAAGTTGTTACTTAAGTTTTCTCCTTGTATCAGTGTATTAGTATATGTGGTGGATATGGAAGTCTGGGACACCAATCAGATGCCCAAATCATTAATGCATCGAATTTGAAAGAACTGAAGATTGACACACTTGACATTCGCCTTCCTGAACCAATTTAACCAGCTGACCCTGATTCAGATGATTCATGTTGTCCAAAGATGCCTTTGCCTTGAGAACATTCATCGTAAAGCCATTGTCCAAGAGGAACATTACAAAGCAAGAATTGTTCTACCTCTACCGTATATCAACAGGAAGACGTATGACAGAGAATGGCTTCAATAATCACGATGTCGATCTAAATGGCTTGTGGTGTAGTCGCAGAACCTTTACCATTGGCCACTAACGTGGTTACGTGAACACTTGTGATTGTCGCATTAAACCATGGATGGAAATCCGCAGTCACTCTGATCTTTGAGTGCCAGTGATTGCACTGGTTTGTCAAAGTGAAACAAATAGCACATGTGCATTGCCAGAAGTGTCATTGACACTGTTCAGTTTGATTTATTTATAATGATGTGATGTTATCAGTTTTCTCATTTCCTTTCCTCAGGAAATGTCATCTCCCAATCCTTTTGATGATGATGTCATGATTAAGACCATAGAGATGCATACATGTGGAGAACCGCTGCGTATTATCGAATCCGGCTACCCCGAGCTCCAAGGTGCTACAATACTGGACAAAATAAGGTACCTCAGAGAACACATGGACCACTACCGGAAGTTGATCATGTTTGAACCCAGAGGTCACTATGACATGTATGGAGCTCTGTTGGTGACCCCCGACATAGAAGGCGCTGATATCGCTGCAATCTTCATGCACAACGAAGGTTACAGCACCATGTGTGGACACGCAGTCATTGCACTTGGCAGGTATGCTATCGACTACGGCTTGGTGAAGAATCCAACATCGCCGGAGACAAGAGTCGGCATTCAATGTCCATGTGGGTTGGTGGAAGCCTTCGTGGAATACCAGCCGGGAGAGGAGGCAGAGCTAAAAGGACAAACTGCAGCAGTTCGCTTCAACAGCGTCCCAGCTTTCGTTGTTCAAACTGGTAATGTTACTAGTTTAAGAATATGTTTAGTTTGCAATAATATAATGACTGACATTAAATCTGAAGTTTTCTAAATATTAACCTTTTTATAATAATATTCACAGATCTGACAGTGGAAGTCCCGAATTACGGCAGTGTAACAGTTGATGTCAGTTTTGGTGGAGCCTTCTACGCGTTTGTGAAAGACAGCAAAGTGAATATCAAGTTGAAGTCTTCTCCAATTCAAGCCGTGGCTGATGCTGCAGACGCTATCTCAAGTAATACCTGTAAAACGCATTTAACTCTTGACAGATTGAAGTGTTGTGGTCTTTTAAATTTAAAGTCTTTTTGATTTTGTTTCCAAGATGGTATTTTTTTTATAGTTACAATCCGCATTAAACTTAACATAATTCTCAACAATATATGGTAAATTCTTACAGATAGTTCTGAACCTACTGTGCGGTTTTCATAAGCTAGAATCAACTTCTTACGGTCTTATCGAACTAGAATGATTCCTAACCCGTTTTCTGTACAGTTTATTCATTAAACTAGAGTGTTTCTGAAACCTTTAGATGTACAATTTAGTAATTAAACTTGAGTGATTCTGAACCCTTCTGTAAAGAGTTATCGGAAATGACCTTTCTTTGTAGGATTACTGGTGCCCAATCCTTTTCTTGAATGAATCCAATTTTTTTTTTAATCAATAAGGTTTTATTAAACAAGAGTGAATCTTAACCTTTCATCTGAATGATTGTAAACCTCTCTTCTGTTAGTTTTAAAACTAGATTCATTCTTAACTCATCTTCTGAAAGGTTTTATGATCTAGAGTTATTTTAACCAGTTATTTTAATCAGATAGTTCTTCATTAAGTGGACTGAGGTTAAAACTGTTTATTGCATTTCCTCCTGTAGAGTCAGTTAGATCCGTGCTACATCTGAGCCACCCATACAGTGATGACCTCGCCTTCCTGTATGGAACCATCATCACCGACGGCCACGACGAATTCGACGAAACCCCAACAACAAATGTTTGCATTTTCGCTGATCGCCAGGTGATATATATGTTTTTGCCCTTTTCTCGGGCCATTAGACTGCTGGATTTCTCTTTCTTTCAATATTTTGAATTGAAGAGATCACAATTCTGTGATTTCCACAATGCAATAATGATCTGTTTAAAAGAATAACATTATTTTGATGCATGCCTCATGCCACGCTATGATGAGAATGAGCCTTTAATTAATCCTTATTAAATCATTTTGAATGTTGAAGGTGGATCGGTCACCATGTGGATCAGGAGTTACCGCCCTTGTCGCTCTTCAGTATTACAAAGGTTACATCCAGTTAGGTCAAGTTCGAAAGTACGAAAGCGGAGCAGCCGGTGAACTCTTTACTGGGAAAGCAGTGAAAGAACAGAAGTTTGGAGAGTTCAATGCTGTTGTAGTAGAGGTTTCAGGAAGAGCGTTTTATACAGGAAGAAACACCTTAACTCTTGAACGGGACGACAAACTTGGACGGGGATTCTTGGTCAGATAATGACTAGATAACGAACTCACAACCATTTAATTATTCTATCTCGTATTCTTTTTGGGGTTGATTTCCTATTTTACTTTCTCCTTCTCACCTACAATGGTGATGAAGCACGAACTTTTCCATTTTGATTTGTAATGATTCCAACACAGATGAAAGGATATCTTGCATTAGAATAATAACGTAACGTCTTTCTTGTTTTCTTTACTAACACGCTTTTTAATTCTGTTATTATTACAATTCAAATAGCTCAAAGCATGGGTAAACGTTTAGTTCAAAGTCAGGGATTCTTGGTTAAATAGAAACAATTGTGCCAGAACTCTCAACTCTGGACTCATTCATTCACGTTTCGCGATCTATACTGAGCGTAACTAGAAACCTGACACTGTTCAAATTTGACCTCACAAATTGAATACTGGGTTCATGGCTATAAACCTGGCATGTAAGGATAGGGAAATCATTTGAGAAGAAATACAGATTGACACGAGTAGATTTCTGGATCACTTTGTTGCGTAATACCGCTTGATGTCACGTGACCCCATAAAACGAACTTCACACCATCAGATCATGCCACATTCTGAAGTCAATAACGCGTGTGACCGCCTCGTACAGCCACCACAGCCACACAACGTTGTCTCATCGACCGCAGAACTACCCTGAAGACCCGCACCGGAAGTCGCCGCTATTGGTTGACCAGTTCCTGTACAAGAGCTTGTAGAGTCTGGGGTGGGTTGATTTGCTGCCTCAATCGTCTTCCCAATTCATCCCAGATGTGTTATGGGATTGAGGTCTGGTGAACGAGATGGCTACTCGATGACGTCGATACCGGCGTTAAGCAAGAAATTGCGCGTCAAAATCGATGTGTGCGGTGGGGCATTATCATGTTGAAAACTCAGCCCTGGACCATGTTGTTGCATGAACGGTATCAGGACCGGTGTCAAAACTTGGTCCCTGTATTGTGCGGCAGTAAGGTTGCCCTGCACGACAACCAATCGGGAACGACCATTGGAACAGAAAGATCCCAAAACCATGACGCTGCCGCCGCCAAATCACAAACACAACACTGTGCATATCGTTCTTGTATTCTACGCCACACTTGTACCCTGCCATCAGCAAACCTAAGTGTGTAACGTGACTCGTCACTAAAGACAACGTTATTCCAACGATTCTGATTCCATCTTGCGGGTTGTCGGGTCCATATCAGGTCCATATCGTGGACGCAGCCGTCTCGAATCGATTACGGAGATGACATAATCTGATTTGTCCATCCTCTCAGCGTGACGTCACACGCGGACGTCCTGGCCTCGGACGATCCGCAATCACCCCTGTATGTTGCACACGGGTTCTGAGCTCGTGAATTGTCTGTCGGCTGCATCGAAATGCGCGTGCAACCTCCGCAACGGATTATCCGGCGTGCAGCCTACCCAAAGCACGCT
This sequence comes from Gibbula magus, assembly GCA_936450465.1. NCBI lineage: Eukaryota > Metazoa > Mollusca > Gastropoda > Trochida > Trochidae > Gibbula > Gibbula magus. Next base: position 81,793,807 of record OW388291.1, on the reverse strand, counting down.
CACGTTCTGTATTCGTTAATTTTAATGCGTTTTTCTGTTACACAGTACACGTGCGATTTGATTTGAGGGCATACGCGTTACCTGTGTTGATCACGTGACCCTGTGCACGTGAATATAATGTTTTACGTCCTGACGTATAATACGTTAATTTACGCGTTGCCACCCGCCCCATCCGTGCAACATCATCGGGTACACCTCTATGATACATTATATAACATAAGATTCGACTTATTTCTTCCCCGAAAAAATTTACGATAAAAAATATGAGTGTCAGGTTTCTAGTTACGCTCAGTTTATTTGTGTTGATAACCTATCAGTAATTGTTATGAATGAAGAAGTTCTCTTGAAATGAGAAATGTAACTTCTATTGGTATGAGCATTTTTTTGTATAAACAAGCCAAAATCTCGTCATCTTGTAACGATTAACCGAGTTTAGAATAAAGGCCTGTTTCTATTGTTGTAAATGATTGTATACATTATGAGGTATATACCGTACTTCATTCCTGGTGAGTACCAGTTTTAAGTACATCCATGTACAGATCAAGGAAACCAAAGACTACAAACAATCATACGCAATGTACATGATACCATGTAATATGTGTGTGTTCTTAATTTAGGAAATGCATAAGTTAACATGGTGGTAGGTAAGCATCCCCAAAACATAGGTTAACCAAGTTTATGCAGGTCAGCATCCCAAAGGCGAGTTTGTTTTTCATGGCTCAGCCTATATTATCGGATGTATGTTGGCATGGTGTGTGTACGCCAAGCTATCCTTGTGATTCCCACCTTACCCTTATAAAGGATGGAGGCATAGGAACTCGATATCGATATTAAGACGTAGATAAAACGTAGGTAAAATCCTACACCCTATTACAAAGAGTAAAGGAGCAAGAGCAGATATATTGCTGATCTAAGGGTCCATTCAACAAAATGTACGCTAAGAACTGGTGACATTCACAAATGAACGCACGTACCAATCCGCCATACATTTCTCCACAGCACCCGACTGATTTCCACCATATGTCACCCTACGATAACTTAAATAGCTCTTCAAACTAAAAAAAATCGACCACAAAAACTTCACAATCGATACCCAAGCGTACATGTACATATGTATATATGACTTAGACGACTTTGGCTTTTATATGTTACTGGCTAGACTATTTAGGGATGGGCACAATATATGCATATAGAGTTACAACTTCCCAATGCATAGCATAACTCTTGCCAGTCTCCATTACTGGCTGATTTAGGCCTTGCAGTATTTCCTTAAGATATCTGTGCTTGGAAATCCGGGCCCATTTTGCATTTCTGATGCAGCGATTCACTATCTTGGCACAACAAAGAGAAGGAAATACTGCAAGGCTTAAATCAGCCAGTACAACCAAGAGTTATGCCTTGCGTCTAGAAGTAGAGAGTGTCATTGTTTTATGTTCCGTCAGCCATTTTAGACTTTATAGCTCGTAAGCAGATGCCACTGCATCAATTTCGTTCTCAGATAGGACGAGCCCATTCTATAATAACTATATAAAACATAGAGCTCTGTAATTGGCTCTGTAACTCATCAGGCCAAGGTGCCCGTACTAAGAATTTCAGAATTTTCAGCATTTCGTACAGAAATATTGTTTTAGATCATGATCCCTGTGACCCATATTTGGGGTCACATAGTCACAAAATCTAAAAATTAAGAATCCATTTGACCATGGAGTCCGTACATAATATTTCAGCTTTCTAGAGCTTTTCGTACTTGAGAAGAAGATGAAAATAGTTTTTTTTTGTCGTAATCCCTGTGACCGACATTTGGGGTCACATAGTCACAAAATCTACAATTTAGAATCCATTTGGCCATGGAGTCTGTACACAATATTTCAGCTTTCTGGAGCTTTTCGGACTTTAGAAGAAGATGAAAATAGTTCTTTTGGTCGTAATCCCTGACTCATATTTAGGGCCACATAGTCACAAAATCTAATTTACAATACATTTGGCCAATGAGTCTCTACTCAACTGTGGGGTCACAGTGTCACCAGCTATATATACAATTGAGAATCCCCTTTGGTCATTGAGTCTGTACACAACATATCAGCTTTCTAGAGCATTTCGTACTGGAGAACAAGATGAAAATATTTTGTTTAGGTCGTGACCCCTGTGACCAACATTTTGGGTCATAGGATCACCAAGTCTACAATGTAGGATCCTTATTGACTTAGGTGCCTGTACACAAGTTTTCAGATTTCTATAGCTTTTGGTACAAGAGAAGAAGATGAAAATAGGCATAACCCTTGTGACCCATATTTTGGGTCACCGAGTCACAAAATCTACAATGTATTTTTTAACAAAGAATCAACGCCACATTTATTAAATAAACTGAAAATTAAGTCTTGGCTTGAAAGTGTTATCCTTTCAGTATTCCTTTGAATTTGGATTAATGTTTTTTTTAATTAAGTCAACATCATTGACACTTATCAAGGATGAGACAGTATTATCCCCCGCCACGAAGTGGAAGGGGAATATAGGTTTGGGCTCAGTCCGTCCGAGATAAAGGCGGCAGATTTTCTCAGAAACCACTTAATATAGGATAACCAAATTCGGTGTGATGCTTGAGGGTATAACTACCTTGATGGAGTTTAAAAATGAGAAGCGTGCAATTTTGTTTTCCGTAATTATTGCCCTTTTGCATTTTTGGACTTTATTCATGGTATCTCCAAAGGTGACCGCTTTTCTCAGAAACTATTTAAGATAGGATAACAAAATTTGAAGTGGTCCTTGAGGGCATACATACCTTGATTGGGTTCTAAAGTGAGAAGTGTGGAATTATCTTTCCCAGAGTTATTGCCCTTCTTCCATATTTTTGGACTGTTCAAGGTATCTCCAGGGGACAGCTTTTTATCCCAACGGTATGTTATACCGTGGGATATAGTCATCACCATGTCCGTCTGTCCGTCCGTCCGTCCGTCTGTCCGTCCGTCTGTCCGTCCGTAATCATTTCGTTTCCGGAGCAGAACTCGAATACCATTTATCATATCTTTCTGAAACTTCACATATGTATTACACATTTACTGCAGTGGTGCCTTTTGATATTTTCAGATTTTTTATCCCACCGGTATGTAATACCGTCGGATATAGTCATCACCCTGTCCGTCCGTCCGTCCGTCCGTCCGTAATCATTTCGTTTCCGGAGTAGAACTCGAAAACCATTTATCATATCTTTCTGAAAGTTCACATATGTATTACACATTTACTGCAGTGGTGCCTTTTGATATTTTCAGATTTTTAAAATGTTTATTTTTTTTCGTTTCCATAGAAACTTGTTGAATTTGGACTTTGTTCACAGACAGGTTCGTTTCCGGAGCACAGCTCCAAAACCGTTCATCACATCTTCCTGAAACTTTGCATGTGTATTACCAACAAACTGAAGTGGTGCCTTTTGATATTTTCAGATTTCTGATTTTTTTAATTTATTTTCGTTTCCATAGAAACTTGTTGAATTTGGACTTTGTTCAGAGACAGGTTCGTTTCCGGAGCACAGCTCCAAAACCGTTCATCATATCTTCCTGAAACTTTGCATGTGTATTACCCACTAACTGAAGTGGTGCCTTTTGATATTTTCAGATTTCTGAAAAAAAAAATAATTTTCGTTTCCATAGAAACTTGTTGAATTTGGACTTTGTTCAGAGACAGGTTCGTTTCCGGAGCACAGCTCTAAAACCGTTCATCACATCTTCCTGAAACTTTGCATGTGTATTACCAACAAACTGAAGTGGTGCCTTTTGATATTTTCAGATTTCTGAAATATTTTTTTTTTTTCGTTTCCATAGAAACTTGTTGAATTTGGACTTTGTTCAGAGACAGGTTCGTTTCCGGAGCACAGCTCCAAAACCGTTCATCATATCTTCCTGACACTTTGCATGTGTATTACCCACTAACTGAAGTGGTGCCTTTTGATATTTTCAGATATTTTCTGAAAAATTAATTTTCTTCTGTTTCCATAGAAACATGAGAGGGATGTTGGATGTTGTTGATTTTGACTGCTTCTGGAACAGAAGTCTAAAACCCTTAACATACCTCAAACTCAGCATCTGTAATACCCATTAACTGAAGTACGGTAGTTTCTGTCAAAGATTTGTTTTACAAATTTTGTGGAACCGGTGGGATATGTCATCTTCTGATGACTCTTGTTTCAGAAACTATTTAAGATAGGATAACACAATTTGAAGTGGTCCTTGGGGGCATACATACCTTGATGGAGTTCTAAAGTGAGAAGTGTGGAATTATCTTTCCCAGAGTTATTGCCCTTCTTCCATATGTTTGGACTCTGTTCAAGGTATCTCCAGGGGACAGCTTTTTTCAGAAACTATTTAAGATAGGATAACAATATTTGAAGTGGTCATTGAGGGCATACATACCTTGATGGAGTTCTAAAGTGAGAAGTGTGGACTTATCTTTCCCAGAGTTATTGCCCTTCTTCCATATTTTTGGACTCTGTTCAAGGTATCTCCAGGGGACAGTTTTTCTCAGAAACTATTAAAGATAGGAAATCTAAATGATGCTTGAGGGCATAAATACCTTGATGAGCATGCTTGTGTTTCTTTCAAAGTCAGTTCAGAATAAGTTACTCCAGTTCACTAGATTTAGGACATTCACGAGAAAGTTGCCAGATTTATTGAGAACCAATATGGCGGGGGATGCTGATGATCATGTCCTCCTGATGTATACAGTTCTGATTGATAGCGAGTGAAGGTATCATACAGATATAGCCCAGTTTGGCCATACAGTACACCACCTTTCATATTATCATAAGTAATTAATGTGTTTATTCACATCACCAACGAAAGATTTGTACTCCAACGTGCTATGAATCTAAATAATAGCAGTTAAACATAAAAATAAGCTGTATGATTATCAATAACATTTTAGCATATCATTTGGTATTCCGTCTATGAATCGATTTTTTGACAAACAACAAAATGTCAATAGAGTGTGCAGCAACCTCGCGCCTGGATGACTGCAGCAACTCTTCTTTGAGAAGTCTCTCGAATTGACCCATAGTGATTTGCTGCCACTCCTCGTGTAAGGCTGCCTCCAATTCCCTCCAATTTGCGGAGAAGATATTCTTCTATCAAGTCCGTTGGCCAATTTGGTTCCAGCCATGCGTGTATGGGTATATATCAGGAAATACTGGTTGTCTTACAATCTCTTTAACACCACTGTTGTCCATATGTTGGATCACAGCTCGGGAATGATGTGTGGAGCATTATCGTTCAAGTAGAGAGGCCTAGCGGCAGGTCTGTGGTCATCAGAATGATCGATAAAGACTGGATCCGGCATATACTTCATGTAGCGAGTGTCTGTAAGTGTCCCTTATAGTATCACCAACTCCAGTTTATAATCATAAGAGAAACACCCCACACCTTAACTGGTCCTCCACCATATGGTAGGATTGGCATGACGTTCCAATCTACCTGATTGATTTTAGATAGTATCATGGCGGGTAGAACATTCCCGGAATATTGTTTTTTGGGACATGCTTTTTTCTTTTTATATTATAAATTAATTTATAAAAGTAACTTGGTTATTCATCATTCAACAGAATACATTAATTGGCGCACGTCAATTCTTGTCATAAATGTAAATGATTTATAGTATCATTTGCTAAGCTTTTACTTTCATTGTTATTCATTATTATACACAGATTCATATTCATGTATTCATATTCATTTGTATAGTGTACTTTAACTGCTCATCAAGAGAATTATTAATTCATGTCTCATAATGCTGACAAACATATGAAATACATCAAACACTATAAATTAGCAAATGCACCGTCTTGTTTCATCAGTGCTTCAGGTTGTTGTTGTCACCCTTTGCTGATTTTGCCGTAAGTTAGAACGTGTTTTCTGTGTCTTTTAAATGTCCTTATGTTGAGTATTTTACTTTTTTTATGATGATTGAATTATCTAGTGCGTGTTACTTGATTATGTTATTTAAGAAAATGAATTCTTAATTGTTCGCTGGCTTATAAACGGTTTGAAAACTGCGAGTTTAACTTCTCGACTGCATTTATACAATATTTTAACTTGGATTTTGCAATATAGGGGATGGTTGAATCACTCATTTTAGTTGAAAATGACAAATTAAAAGATGCAAAACATGTACAGTGTTGAAATAGATATTCAATCTTGTTATGCGCTCACCTCCACCCAAAATAGTACCGCATCACTCATGTGACACCAAGGGCAATCCGTCGTTCACAGCATTGTCATGTATAGTTCTAAACAAATTCTACATGGTATGTCTCATTTAACGTTCAAACAAAATAAAAAAAACCAAATGCTTTTGTTTGGCCTTGTTGCAAAATGGCAAAGTGCTCAGCATTTAGGAAATGGAGCTCTATATATATAATATATAATGTATAAGTTTAAATCCGTTTTTCTACAAAGTCAAGGTATGTCCCTACAGCGTTGTTTCCGTTCATCCAATTATAAGATAAATAGTTGCGTTTGTAAAATTCCGCTAACGCCGTCGGTTTTAAACTAAATTTGCGGGTGTTGAATAGCAATGAATCCCGGAAATTTTACAAACGTAACTATTTATCGATATTGTAACATTACCGTTTGTTATCAGGCGTTTTGAAACGAACTCTCTTTTTGCGTACCTATCTCTGAGTGGAAAGGACTTTGCGACTGTTCCATTTTTGTTAGAGGTGTGGTCAGGTCAGAACAAATGTAAATACTCGGCGTAATATAAGATCAGATAAGATAAGATAATTCTTTATTGCCCGTTAGGGAATTTGTTTCACGACTGAGTGAGCATAAATACAAAATTATACACATTCATTTATAATAAATACATAGAAGATATACATTGTTATATAACATGGACAAAGAGTATGATGATGGGAAAATTAACGCTTATTCAAAAGAGAAATTGACTTTGGCACAAAAGACATTTTGTAACGTTTGGTTTTGCACGTCGGTACATTATACCGACGGCCAGAGGGTAACAATTCAAAACAGTCATGCAAAACATGTGAAGGGTCACAGATAATTTTTTAAGCCAAATTTTGAGCCTGTCCTTCATGAAGTTCATCTAATGTCTTAAAGATACGATTAGAAATTTTCTCTCCTTGTTTAATTATCTTATTTAATTTGTTTCTATTTGTAAGTGAAAGGGAGCCGAACCATCATTGGATAGAGAACATGAGAATAGACTGAACACATGTCTTATAGAAAATATGTACATTTAGCAACAATTTACACATAAGCTCAAACAGTACACTCAACTATGTTCACTTCATAATATTCACGTATCCTTTTAGATGGCGATAAACATTTATCTACGACATCAACACAGTCAAAGACCTAGGAACAAAAATCTTTAACTTGCCCTAACCCATGGTGACAATGACGCTAGCATTGTGACGTCAAAACGGTTGATCACTATGACGTCATGCCATGGCAACGGCATTCGGTAAACACAGCCGCATGGAAGAAGGCCTCAAACTTGGACAAATCTTACTTGTTAAAAACATTTTTGTTACTTGAAACTAATTAATTTTGAGAGTTATTTGTGGCCTATACTGCTAAACACAAGCACAAGTAAGAAAATGACAATGCCACCTGTCAAATATGAGTAAGGAGCACATATTAGGAGAAATAGAAAAATAAATTTTGGGGTTTCACCCAGGCTATGTACCCCGAGACAGGATGGCATGTGGGCTGATTTGGAGCCTGTGGTTGTGTTTTGGCTATGGGTTTTCCTATTTCTGGAGCCATTTAAGTTTTGTGGCTGGTGGTTGTTTTTGGCGGTTACTGTGCCTGCAGGTGTTGACTAATTCGTCGGTTTGTCGAGGGTTTGCAGATTATGATAAATGTTTCGTATGTGCAAAGGCTGTATCTTTTATTGGTTTTTGAATGTGGTTTGGCCTGGCCAATAATTGACTATTCAAAACTGAAAAGTTGTCAAATGTAATTTGAACACAAGGTTGGAACACTGTTTCTGTGAGGCCAACGTATATTTCTGTTTTATTGTCAAGTGACACTTTTACTTGGTATGATGATGGCGATGTTTCATGTGACAGCATTTAGACGTGCCTGTTGATTCTGAACGAATGCTTTTTTCCCGAAAGCAATGTGCCGTTTTATAGCCAGACACTGCATCCCTGTACTGCACAATTTCTATGTACAAGATGTCACTTATTACGTTCATAAAACATAACAAATCGCAACATTTTAATTTAAATATGTGAATTAATTGGTGCTATTATCAATATTGATGATTATCTTGACGTTAATTCAAATACAATATGTATTATTTTCGTTTAGAAATAAACAAAAAAACACCTATGCATTTCTTTTTAAATATTACATAACAAACATCAAATGTGGCATTCTTGTTCCATGCTAAGGAGGATTCTCGGTATGATTTATAACAAAACCTAGGACACAATATTCTGTGCGCATTTTCTCCTAAAAGAACGAGAAACCATATTGTATCAATCTCATTAAACTCATATGGAGCGTAACAATCATCCCTCGCTGTGTTTCGATCTACCTCTCCGGGTACTGCTCCACTGGGGCCGTGTACTCCCATGGGAAGGTGTATCTTACTAAGTGGTAAGTGATAGACAGAATTTTCATCATTTTTTCAGTTAAAGTATAAAATACATTTTCTGTTAGATTGTTAGACTTTTCACTTACATGTATGTTACTCTCATTTGTCGTGTTTGGAAAATCTGGTTTCTATAATTAAATGGGGTCACCTCAATTAAAATGTGTGTATAATTACCCATACGGTGGAAAATAACCGAGTTAATATTATTGATATGAGCACATGTGCACATATCACGTTTGCCTAGCAACCATTGTTTCACCGCGACGTCCCTTGTTTTGTCGTCTGTGACGTCATAAAACGATTGTACGTGACGTCACTGTAGCTTCCCGTCGCAAGAGAAGTGGGCCGTTTCATGACTATTTTTACGCTAATCATATTGAATAAAATGGGTAATATATCACACTCGAAAGTGTGCTGTATGACTTATACGAAACTCGTGCAAATCATATGTATCGCTCTCGCTCTGGCAATACAAAAATTCACACTCGTTTCGTAAAAGTCATATGACACACTTCCTCGGATAATAATCTCTATATATCTGTCTCATATGTAATGGTTTCATGTGTGTGTTTAAGGGATACACACGTTTCAATGATGCATGATGTTAGAGGAAAGTGCAGACTGGTTGTTTTCTCAAAATATAAACCAACCGTTTTGTGTAATAATAATAATAATAATAATAATAATAATAATAATAATAATAGTACGTTTTTGATTAAACGTAATTATTTATACTTACCTGTTGACTAGACCTACTTTGCCTTACCTCCTATAGGTAATGCTATTTCAACCTTAACACAGACGAACTTGAAGAGTAGAGAAGGGGTGCGTAAAATCCCTTATCCAAGGGCCGGTAAGTCTAGGTGGTCTTGTGACGTCACTACCTGTTAAGATCACTCTCCGAAAGTCCCAAAAGGCAAGACAGACCAAGTGGGGAGGATGGGAGGGCCTAGAGCGTAGGCCTAGTCAACAGGTAAGTATAAATAATTACGTTTAATCAAAAACGTACTATTATTTAAATACCTATCTGTTGACTAGACCTACTTTGCCTAGAATCCCACCGCATGGAGGCGGATTCAGGAACACCTGTAACGGGCGAAGGAACAACCTCCCCCTGCGGGTCAGGTCCTGAGCTGATGTTAGTAACCCCAACACTCTTTGCCACTGACGTAGGGAGAGCGATGCGACGAGCGCTCGATCCATTAGGCGATCGTAACGAGCCATCCGCTCCCTCGTGACGAACCCGCGGAAACGCTGAGTGTCTAGGATAGCCCCTAGGAACTTCAGACGAGTCGCCGGAACCAAGTCCGACTTCTCTTAGTTCACTAACCACCCTAGACGACGGAAAAGGTCTATTGTGAACCTGAGCTGTGCCTCGAGAACGACCGGAGAACGGTTGTGAGCGAGCCCATTGTCCAAATACATTAGGAACTGAATGTCGCATTGGTGCAGGAATTGCGGAAATGCGGGGTCAGGACCTCCTGCACCGCCCCTTTGGAGATTAAGATCTCCACCTGATCCAAGGTCAATTGGAGCCGGTCCCCTGCCAAGGGACGCTCCATTGGAGCACAGGTGAGAGGCGGAGGTGACGAGACGGGGATGCGGAACCCCTGACCCAGAATCTGACAAACGTAAGGGTCTAACCCTAACTGTACCCAGTTTCTGACAAAATCTTGGAGTCGACCCGCCACCGAACCCTCCGACACTGGAACGAGTGGAGGGGGAAGCAGAGGGGGTGACCAAGAGTCACTTCCTTCGCTTCCCCTTCTGAGGGGTAAGACCTCCGCCGCCGGGACGGGGGGACTTGGGGGACTGACCCGTAGATCCGCGGCCACGACCTCCCTGCCGAAAGTCCGTTTTTGCTTTCTTTGGGGAAGGTTGGCCTCTGCCCTGACCTTGGCCCTGACGAAAATTAGTATGAGGACGCTTTGGTGTCGTTTGCCTCTGATTGACGAGGCGATTGGTGAGGTCTTGCTGCTGAGCTTCCTGTCTCGCTCTTAAAACCTCGGGGATACGACCCCCAAACAGATATTCAGAGTGGACAGGGGACTGACGCAGAAAAGATTTCTGATCGGGGTTGAGACCTGACCGGTAAAGGAAATTGTCTCTATGTAGTACCATGACACCCGATGAAATCCGAGAAGCAGATAACATGATCTGCACCAGGTCCGCAGCCACATTGCCGAATGCTTTAAACAACACCGGTGTAGCAGGCCATTTCTTCCCCGGTCTAAACTTTCCCCGGTGAGTAAATGGCCTAGGTTGAAGTTTCCCCGGGGAAGGTTTGTCCTAGGATACTTTTACCCCGGGGGAGGTTTGGCCTAGGCCAAAGTTTCCCCCCCTAGGCCAAAGTTTCCCCCTGTTAAAACAGTGTTGTTATTTCCTTCTCACCCTTTTTTTTCCATGAACAGGGGGGATATTTTGGCTTTGCTAGGCTATTTCTTCCCCACCTTTGTTTTTAATGTAAAGGGGGGAGATTCTGGCCTAGCTAGGCTACTTCTTTCCCACCCTTGTTTTTAAAGTAAAGGGGGGAGATTCTGGCCTAGCTAGGCTACTTCTTCCCCACCCTTGTATTTACAAGGGGGATATTCTGGCCTAGCTAGGCTACTTCTTCCCCACCTTTGTTTTTAAAGTAAAGGGGGGAGATTCTGGCCTAGCTAGGCTACTTCTTCCCCACCCTTGTTTTTATTTACAAGGGGGGATATTCTGGCCTAGCTAGGCTACTTCTTCCCCACCTTTGTTTTTAAAGTAAAGGGGGGAGATTCTGGCCTAGCTAGGCTACTTCTTCACCACTCTTGTTTTTATTTACAAGGGGGGAGATTCTGGCCTAGCTAGGCTACTTCTTCCCCACCCTTGTTTTTATTTACAAGGGGGGAGATTCTGGCCTAGCTAGGCTACTTCTTCCCCACCTTTGTTTTTAAAGTAAAGGGGGGGGGGGGGGGGGGGGGGAGATTCTGGCCTAGCTAGGCTACTTCTTCCCCACCCTTGTTTTTAAAGTAAAGGGGAGAGATTCTGTCCTAGCTAGGCTACTTCTTCCCCACCCTTGTTTTTATTTACAAGGGGGGATATTCTGGCCTAGCTAGGCTACTTCTTCCCCACCTTTGTTTTTAAAGTAAAGGGGGGGGGGGGGGGGGGAGAGATTCTGGCCTAGCTAGGCTACTTCTTCCCCACCCTTGTTTTTAAAGTAAAGGGGAGAGATTCTGTCCTAGCTAGGCTACTTCTTCCCCACCCTTGTTTTTATTTACAAGGGGGGATATTCTGGCCTAGCTAGGCTACTTCTTCCCCACCTTTGTTTTTAAAGTAAAGGGGGGAGATTCTGGCCTAGCTAGGCTACTTCTTCCCCACCCTTGTTTTTATTTACAAGGGGGGATATTCTGGCCTAGCTAGGCTTCTTCTTCCCCACCTTTGTTTTTAAAGTAAAGGGGGGAGATTCTGGCCTAGCTAGGCTACTTCTTCACCACTCTTGTATTTATTTACAAGGGGGGAGATTCTGGCCTAGCTAGGCTACTTCTTCCCAACCCTTGTTTTTATAGTAAAGGGGGGAGATTCTGGCCTAGCTAGGCTACTTCTTCCCCACCCTTGTTTTTATTTACAAGGGGGGATATTCTGGCCTAGCTAGGCTACTTCTTCCCCACCTTTGTTTTTAAAGTAAAGGGGGGAGATTCTGGCCTAGCTAGGCTACTTCTTCCCCACCCTTGTTTTTATTTACAAGGGGGGAGATTCTGGCCTAGCTAGGCTACTTCTTCCCCACCTTTGTTTTTAAAGTAAAGGGGGGAGATTCTGGCCTAGCTAGGCTACTTCTTCACCACTCTTGTTTTTATTTACAAGGGGGGAGATTCTGGCCTAGCTAGGCTACTTCTTCCCCACCCTTGTTTTTAAAGTAAAGGGGAGAGATTCTGTCCTAGCTAGGCTACTTCTTCCCCACCCTTGTTTTTATTTACAAGGGGGGATATTCTGGCCTAGCTAGGCTACTTCTTCCCCACCTTTGTTTTTAAAGTAAAGGGGAGAGATTCTGTCCTAGCTAGGCTACTTCTTCCCCACCCTTGTTTTTATTTACAAGGGGGGATATTCTGGCCTAGCTAGGCTACTTCTTCCCCACCTTTGTTTTTAAAGTAAAGGGGGGAGATTCTGGCCTAGCTAGGCTACTTCTTCCCCACCCTTGTTTTTATTTACAAGGGGGGAGATTCTGGCCTAGCTAGGCTACTTCTTCCCCACCTTTGTTTTTAAAGTAAAGGGGGGAGATTCTGGCCTAGCTAGGCTACTTCTTCACCACTCTTGTTTTTATTTACAAGGGGGGAGATTCTGGCCTAGCTAGGCTACTTCTTCCCCACCCTTGTTTTTAAAGTAAAGGGGAGAGATTCTGTCCTAGCTAGGCTACTTCTTCCCCACCCTTGTTTTTATTTACAAGGGGGGATATTCTGGCCTAGCTAGGCTACTTCTTCCCCACCTTTGTTTTTAAAGTAAAGGGGGGAGATTCTGGCCTAGCTAGGCCACTTCTTCACCACTCTTGTTTTTATTTACAAGGGGGGAGATTCTGGCCTAGCTAGGCTACTTCTTCCCCACCCTTGTTTTTAAAGTAAAGGGGAGAGATTCTGTCCTAGCTAGGCTACTTCTTCCCCACCCTTGTTTTTATTTACAAGGGGGGATATTCTGGCCTAGCTAGGCTACTTCTTCCCCACCTTTGTTTTTAAAGTAAAGGGGAGAGATTCTGTCCTAGCTAGGCTACTTCTTCCCCACCCTTGTTTTTATTTACAAGGGGGGATATTCTGGCCTAGCTAGGCTACTTCTTCCCCACCTTTGTTTTTAAAGTAAAGGGGGGAGATTCTGGCCTAGCTAGGCTACTTCTTCCCCACCCTCAGTTTTTATTTACAAGGATCACGGGTGGGCGACACCACTGTGACATGACGCGTAGGGGTGTGAGCAGTACGCGAGGAGGCAGCGGACCCGGAGGCCCTAGAGGACGTGGGACGGGAACCCTGCGACACGAGGTCTGCATTGGGTTCACCCGGTAGCGTAGTAACGTGAGTTGCTTGAGTGGGTACAGTCAGCGGACCCAGACGAGCGTCGAGCAAAGAAGAGACCATATACTTGACGGATGCAAGAAGGAGGTCCGTCTTGACTTTGTCAAACCTAGCCTTCTTGGTCTTCTTCCTCTTGCTCTTGGGCGTAGGGGGTGCGCCGACCTTGAGCCTAAGCGGAGACATACGCCTGTCGGGCGAAGGGGGGGACTAATCGCGTGCCCGCAGAAGAGGACGTGAGCGCGAACGTGAAGGGGGAGAGAGCCTCTCGAACCCCTAGCGGACTCGGATACGACGGACACCTCACGGTCGAACTCATCCGCCCATTCCGTGAGGACAATGTCTACCAACTCCTCCGGAGACGGATGACGAATGGGAGAAAGCTCCCGACGTTGAGTTGACGACGCACGTTTCTGAAGCGAAGCCCTATCAGCCACAGACTTACGAATGGCATTGACATACGCGAGGAAGTCTGACGCGGAGAGAGGGGCACACTCATCGCAACGAAAGTCGTCTTTGCAAAGGTCCTTACACTTTCTACATAATAAGTGCGGATCCTTGGAGGCAGACTTCCTCCCTCCGCAATTCGTGCAAAAAGCGGAGTACATGGCGGAGCCGGCGAAACCCTAACATGTGACGTAGGCGAAGGTAGTGACAGTCGAGTCACTTACGCAAGAGGACGAAGGACGAGACACTCGCAAGCGTAGCGTAGACGAGGCGAATCACTAACGCGAGGCGTAGCGTAGACGAGTCGAATCACTAACGCGAGACACTTAAGTAGCGTATCGTAAGCAACAACAACTCCTCCGATAGTTAATCGAGAGAGTTGAAACAAAGGCTCTGAACTCGAAGAGAACAAAGTCAATATCAAGTAATGGTTAGTCAGGATAAGTGACTGGCGAACCAGACACTGATTAAGTTAAATACTTGCGAGACGAGACTAATCACAAAACAAGAATATACAAACCCGAAGGCGAAAGACTAACGAAACGAATGACAAGCGAAGCGAATGACAGGCAAAGCAAGTCACTGGCGAGACGATGCAAGTCAAATCGAATCGAGCCTAACGCAAGCGACGAGCCTAAGGCGATAGACTGGCGAAGTGAGTGCCTGGCGTAAGCGAGGCACTGGCGAGACGATGCGAGACAAGTAGAATCAAGCCTATGGCGAATGACTGGCGAACGAATGATTGGCGTAGCGAGTCACTGGCGAGACGATGCGAGTCAAGTTGATTCGACCTAAGGCGATAGACTGGTGTAAGCAAGTGACTGGCGAAGCGAATCAGCGGCGGACGAAGCGAGTCAAGTTGATTCAACCTAAGGCGATAGACTGGCGAAGCGAGTGACTGGCGTAAGTGAGACACTGACGGGTAGATGCGATTCAAGTAGAATCGAGCCAAAGGCGAATGGTAGGCGAAGCCAGTCCCTGGCGAGGCGAATGACTGGCGAAGGGGGTCCACCGCGTAGAGAGTCAAGTTGATTCAACCTAAGGCGATGGACTGGCGAAGCGAGTGACTGGCGTAAGCGAGACACTGGCGGGTAGATGCGAGTCAAGTAGAATCGAGTCAAAGGCGAATGGTAGGCGAAGCCAGTACCTGGCGAGGCGAATCACTGGCGAGACGAAGCGAGTCAAGTTGATTTCAAACTAAGGCGATAGACTGGCGAAGCGAGTGACTGGCGTAAGCGAGACACTGGCGTAAGCGAGACACTGGCAAGTAGATGCGAGTCAAGTAGAATCAAGCCTAGTGATAGTCGAGGCGAGTGACTGGCAAAACGCGTAGGCAGTTGATACGAACCGAAGGCGTATGACTGGCGAATGCGAATGACAAGCGAAGCAAGTCACATGTGTATGACGAAGCGAGTCAACAACCAACAGTCGAAGAAAAGCTCACAAAAGCGTAGGCTTAAGTGAACAAAGGGACTGCGGAGGGTACGGCTTACAAGGCTTGCGAACCGAGCAGTCAATGAAGACAGGTGAGATAAACACAAAAGACACGAGCTGCACGTGCAAAGCAAGCAGCCACCTCGTCAGGCAGCACACAGCTAGCACATGTCAACAAGGCCCTTTGTACCCCAACACCTACTAAAACATATTGTTAAACAATCTGCTAACGACGAATTGTAGATATAGCAGTTGAAAATATCCCTTAAATGAGTAAGAGATGCTAGCAAGTAAGCAACCAAGTCGCTAAAAATACCCAGTCTCAGAACAAAACAAACATGTCTGTCTTGCTCTGCAACTGATAGGAGAGTGATCTGAACAGGTAGTGACGTCACAAGACCACCTAGACTTACCGGCCCTTGGATAAGGGATTTTACGCACCCCTTCTCCACTCTTCAAGTTCGTCTGTGTTAAGGTTGAAATAGCATTACCTATAGGAGGTAAGGCAAAGTAGGTCTAGTCAACAGATGGGTATTTAAATAATAATAATAATGATATCTAATATATCAATTTGTTATCTTATCATTTAACATCTTTCTTCGTTTCTATTCAGTACCTGTCATCTTAACTGAATAAATATAATATTATATTGTACAAACTAATGCAAGGAAAACTCCATGTCTTTGTGAATGAAAACTGTTTGACCCAAACATAATCATATTCTCAAATGATGAGTTCCCCCTATGTTCTCAGGAAATGTCGACTCCAACCCTTTTTGACGATGATATCCTAATAAAGACCGTAGAGATGCATACATGTGGAGAAGCACTACGTATAATCGAATCCGGCTACCCCGAGCTCCAAGGTGCTACACTCCTGGACAAGATGACGTACCTTGAAGATCACATGGACCATTACCGGAAGTTGATCATGTTTGAACCCAGAGGTCACAGTGACATGTATGGAGCTCTGTTGTTGACACCAGACATGGAGGGTGCTGATATCGCAACAATCTTCATGGACAACCATGGTTACAGCACCATGTGTGGACACGCAGTCATCGCTCTGAGCAGGTATGCTATCGACTACGGCTTAGTGAAGAATCCAACATCGCCGGAGACAAGAGTCGGGATTCAGTGTGCATGCGGATTGGTGGAAGCATTCGTGGAATATCAGCCGGGAGAGGAGGGAGATCTGAAAGGACGAAGTGGGGCAGTTCGCTTCAACAGTGTCCCAGCATTCGTCTTTCAATCTGGTAATCTTGCTTGTTAATGGATATGTGTAGTTTGAAATGGTTCGGACACCCCCGCTAACTCCCAAACCGAAAATGTAACAGATGTGTACATTGGTTGAGGAAACTCGTACTACGTGAACGACCATGCCATATTCGCGAAAAGTTGGGCAAGCGGGAAGTTTGATCAGCTAAGACGATTTTCGTTTTTTACCAAATCCCATGTAAGTTTTTACTATCAGAACGTAAGCGCTCACTGACATCAAAGGCTTCGTTTTTGGAGGAATAGAATTTTGCCTTGCAGTGATTAGCACAACTCATGTGTAGATCGTTTCATTCTTCCATATGGACGAACCTACCCCATGTATGTCCCTTATTATGTGTGCAATTGTTTTAAACTTTCACAGACATGAAAATGTATCAAAAGCCATGACATTTTTAATTATGCTCAATGCATGTTTACTATTTGCTTCGGTATTACATCGTTAATGCCTATTTATTGAAAACTGGTTGATTTTCCAATGAGTGGAGTTCCCTTCAACGTTTCTGTGTTGACATACTGTAGTTAGAAGCGAATAGACTTTAAACATATGTTTGGTCAAACACACGGCACAGACGCATATATGAAAGACACGTACATTTTTTAAACCTTCATAAACATTGCTAAGATAAACGAGTCGTCGACGTATGATTGGTTAAGATTGTTTTCCACAACCATGCTTTCTCTTGAATAGCACTTATAAATATAGAAATACTGAAATACTTTGCAATAGCCTCAATATATTTCTTTTAAACGGTTTATTGAATTTCCAGAACGTGTAACTACTGTTGATTCTTCTTTTTTTCGTTGATTGGTTTGTATTAGAGCTGCATATGATTTTTAGTGCTGTAAGGATGAAATATCCTGGATTTCGTTTTTGATTATCTTGATGTTTTGTTATGTAAGTTGTGATAACAGAATAGCAGAAAACTGCAGTAGTAGTTTATCGTTATATATTGTATTATCGTTAATATTCATTTCATTTTCATATTTACTTCATTGCAATACACTGAATTTTCAGCAAAAGCAGTATGTGTCCGGATGTACCACACCCCTTGTCCGAATTTCCCTGTGGGGTAACTTCGGACAATGTGGACATCTTTCAAAATCTGATACACATATTTTACTATGAGATGTAGCACTCTCATTCAAGGCATACATAACGATAAGATATCAAGCTTTATTGAGGGATGTATCATGGCTTTCAAATCTTAATATTTAATAGTCCAGGAGGATTTGTCTGACAATCGTCCGAACCATCCCCGCTCTCCCCTAAACATGTCTTGACTTACCAAAACAAAGATTTTAGAATGTTAAACCTTATGAATGAAAACCTTAAATCCTAACATTCCCAGATCTCACAATCGATGTCCCGAATTATGGCAGTGTGACAGTTGACATCAGTTATGGTGGAGCCTTCTACGCGTTTGTGAAAGACAGCAATGTGAACATTAAGTTGAAGTCTTCTCCCATTCCAGCCGTGGTTGATGCTGCCGACGCTGTCTCAAGTATGCAAACGTCATTTAACTAACGAAGAATTGAGAGGACGTGCTCTTTTTTTGTTAATTAATTATTTGAAACAAATAATGTGCATGCCTAACATGAAAGACAAAATAGTTTCCACGACCATCAAGGAATGCATGTAGAGTCTCCTTTAAAATAATCAGTAATTGTGCAGGACTACGTGTCACGTGGCATCGATGATAAAGTTGCCTTGCTTATAATCCATCTTGGTAAAATCTACCTGAACTACACTTTTGTAATTATTGCATTTTCCCTTCTGTAGAGTCAGTTCGATCCGTGCTACATCTGAGCCACCCAGACAGTGAGAAACTCGCCTTCCTGTATGGAACTATCATCACCGACGGCCACGACGAATACGACGAAACCCCAACAACAAATGTTTGCATTTTTGCTGATCGCCAGGTGATAGTTCTTTTTTATTTGTTGTACTTGACTGTTATCATTGATAATCATTGGTGTATAGACAGCTTAAGCTTCGTTTCTCATTAGCAGGCCCGACTAAAATTGTCAGTTGTTATGCCACCGCCGCGTTTTGTATTTCCAAAGAAGGTTTTGAGAACTCACATACATTTTACTTATACCCCTAGGGAATATTTTGACATGTTCACATTCAAGATCAAAGATCAAGGTCACGAGTTCTGAAATCGCTAAAAGAAATCCTTGAAAACACGATATCTATAACTTAAATAACTCTTATTTGGTACATATCAACTATGGAGAAAAAAGGATTTTCATTAAAATCCGTCAAAGGTCAAGGTCACAGCGAGGTCACAAAAATGCATGCATTTGCAAACATGTCTTATTTCAACTATTAGCACTTTGAATCATTACATGTTTGTTATACACAATGAAAAGTAATCATTGACCTCACTGTGGCCTTGAAGGTCAAATGTCAAAGGTCAAGGTTATAATTTATTGTTTAAGGCCATGCTGACCCATTTGTGAAAACAGAAATAGGTATTAAGAACAAACTTGTGAAAAGTGATCCCACTGATTCGATTTGTTAGTTATAACTCCATTAATGAACACATTTTTGTTAAAAACATTTCCCGTTTCATGTTGTGGAGAACAGAGAAAGGCGAGACTCAAAGTTTAGGAGCTGCTCTGCTTTTGCGGTGTCCCGCAAACGCTCATCTAGTCTTCCTTTTGACAAGTAACAACCTCATAGATCATTAATTCTATATTTCACATTTTATGTTGAAGGTGGATCGGTCGCCCTCTGGATCAGGAGTTACTGCCCTTGTCGCTCTTCAGTACTACAAAGGTTACATCCAGTTAGGTCAAGTTCGAAAATTTGAAGGCGGAGCAACCGGTGAACTCTTTACTGGGAAAGCAGTGAAAGAGCTGACATATGGAGAGTTCAAGGCCGTTGTAGTAGAGGTTGCAGGGAGAGCGTTTTATACAGGAAGAAACACATTTACTCTTGAACAGGGCGACAAACTTGGTCTGGGATTCTTGGTCAAATAATGACTAGAGAACGAACTCACAACCATTTAATTATTCTATCACGCACTCGTATTCTTTTTGGGGTTGATTTCCTATTTTACTTTCTCCTTTTCACCCACATTGGTGATGAAGCACGAAATTTTCCATTTTGATTTGTAATGATTCCAACATAAATGTAACGATATCAGTCATTTTGAATAATAACGTAACGTCTTTCTTGTTTTCTTTACTAACACGATTTTTAATTCTGTTATTATTACAATTCAAATAGCTCAAAGCATGGGTAAACGTTGAGTTCAAAGTTATGCTGTGACCTTGAGGATTATTTCAAGGAATCTGAAATGTATTCAATCCATGTGTTCCCATTAGAGTATGATATGAAGAGAATCCAGTAAATGATTCCATGAGATATCCCGAAGACAAGAGTACAGTCGTCACATTGTGACCTTGAAATGAAGGTGAAGTTCACGAAGCTATATGGGAACATTACTCTCATTGTGGTGAATATATATTCCATTTATGAAAAAATTCAGTAAATAGTTCCATTTAGTGTGCATGGACAGACGTATTGACGGACGTACGCTGCCAAATAGGATATTCCCCTGCTTCGTGTCAACAAGATGAAAAATATTAAGCTGAGGATTCTACAAATCCCAACTTTAACAAAATTTAGTGCTTTTCAGTACAGTATGAATGGTCTTAGTTCAGTACGTTGCGTACATCTTTTCACCATTTTATTGATATTTATTCACTGTGTCAGTATAATCTTTTTGACAATGTTCTTTTGGATTCAATAAAGTCAAATAAAATAAACAGCCGTGTTAATAGTTTATGTTTAGACGATAAACGGCTGAAAGGGTATAGGGTTTAAAGGATAGATGAAATGACATATGGTCAAAATCGGATTCATTGAAAAGGGATGTAAATTTGACAATTGTTCGATTTTAAATTTCTGAAATAGGTCCATAAATTCCGTAATTTCGCAAAATTGTGATTGTTAATTTCAAATCTTCAATAAAACATCTTAAATTTTCCGTATATCGAATGTTTAGATATCCAACTAAGTAATTCCGCAGATGACAATTACATAATTATTGCACAAACGTGTGTTTTTGGCGATTTAACACACCTCATAAATTCATCTAGCGGCAGTGAAAATCATCATTGATTAATTAACGAGGCTGCACGGAGCGTGCCGTCTGTGGTTAATCGGTCACGCCTCAATGATTCTTCTCAAAACGTTTCCCGGCAGAAATCGCGGTATTGTTAAAATGGGTAAATTAAAATCATAGCCCTGTTCATGCGCCAAAAATGTGCACTGTATGCACAAATACACACTATGTAAATATACTCAGGTGTGTAAATGCAAAAATTGCTACGCGTTCATGCGCCATCTGATGGTATGTATTTTGATAGGGTAAATGTTCAGTTTCCTTCATTTAAGCACAAGCCTTGGTCATGTAGACAGTGGTGCACTGCGGAGACAAAGGAGATGTTTTACCCTTTATGATGATGACACATATAGTCATCAGTAATAGCAGGAGTTTGGATATCTTTCAGAAACAGTTCTAAGAACCATGTTGTTCAAACTTTCAACAATGAATAATGGATGTCACAAGAATCTTTTGACTATATCTATATATAAGCACAACTGTCTGGATCCCTGGAAAATCATACCAATACAAATTAAATGAAACATTGTCTGTTAGACTTCAAATAGCAATAACAATCTACTGGTTTGCAACAACAGCTGAATATAGCAATGTTGCTCATCTCTTTGGTGTTGCCAAATCTACGGCTGTGACATGTGTTCAGGATTCTGCAATGCTTTGATTGAGAAGATGGCGCCTGAAGTCATCAAGTTTCCAGCAGGGGATGAACTGCGGGAGGTTCTGATGGGTTATGAGAAGATTTTGGGTTTTCGACATTGTGAAGGGTCCATCGATGGGTCCCAAATCAAATCTCTCTCTCTCTCTCTCTCTCTCTCTCTCTCTCTCTCTCTCTCTCTCTCTCTCTCTCTCTCTCTCTCTCTCTCTCTCTCTCTCTCTCTCTCTCTCTCTCTCTCTCTCTCTCTCTCTCTCTCTCTCTCTCTCTCGATTTTATGCTCAATTGATTCTGATATACAATTATTAATTATTATTTGTTTATGTAAGTCGTTAATAAATTCGGCATTTCTCTCAATATTACATATATGATATGATATAGTTCATGCGTCTTTTGTAGTTGTCCCCCGCCGCCGCGAAGCGCGGAGCGGTGGACATAGTATTCAGCTCCGTACATCAGTTCGTCCGTACGTACGTCCGTCCCGCTTCTTGTTAGCGCGATATCTAATGAACCGCTCAACCTGGAATCTTCAAACTTGGTACCAGTCTTCATCTGGGGAATACACAGACCTGAAAAGATTTCGGTGACCTTGACCTCATTTACAAGGTCACGGCGAGACTTTGACCAGTTTTGAAAATGTTTTTAGCGCGATATCTCATGAACTGCTGTACCTAGAGTCTTTAAATTTGGTACCTGTCTTCATTTGGGGAATACGCAGACACCAGTCGATTTGGGTGACCTTGACCCCATTTTCAAGGTCACTGCAAGACTTTGACAATTTTAAAATGTTTGCCCGATATAACAATAATTGAATCAAACATGTAAATGTCACTACTCGGTACAAGCTGTGTGTCCATTCTTTTAGCTCATTTCTTAATTGCGGCGGGGGACATTGTCACGTTTGTGACAATTACTTGTTTTGTTTGATTCTTCTATGGGAATCATTTGCATAAATGTGGAAACTATTTCTAATTGCTGCTGTTTGACTCATTACTTAAATATTACGGCTAGCCATTTACTCACCAATTATCCTCCTCTAAAATCTTCTTAATACTACTCATAACTAGATTGTTAACCAGATAGGTAGCCAAAGTTTTAGTAGAAATTTCCACAAGAAAATGTCCTGTTTGCAGCCAAATCAAAATCAAAATCAAAAAAACAATTCTAGCACTTCCGACAATACTTTACTATATAAACGGGTCAATGTTTTAAGCAATAATGTCTTTTAACAGAATATGTCTCCCTAAGAGAATCTGGGTTCTTTTTGCCATTTCTTTTTCAATTAGTTTCAATTTTTGAATATATTTCAGTCTTTTTATGTTGTTCAAATTGACATGCTATTTCATGGGGTTTGAATTGAATCTGTGACCAATGTTTAGCCATATTTATTCTCATAAGGGTCTGAAAGGTACATTATATTCTGTGACATATCTTACATCAGAACATTTAGAAAATTTTGAATTTATTTACAAAACTATAAATTTAATAGTAAATCAAAAGATAATTGTCAGGCCCATACATGTTGTACTTTTAAAGAAATAAGGTATCGTTTCTTTTACCCTCTACATAACAAAATGATTAATGATTTAATTTGTGTGCCATTTATAATGATATTATTATAATACTTGGGCAATCTATTTGTGGGAGGGGTAGCAGATCAATGACAATTAAAAAGAAGCCACTGATGCATAACGTTGTTTAAATTTGATACAACTGTAGGCAAAGTGTGTAGTGCTCCAAATTGTAATAATTGCTCCAAATGGTAATACCTGCTCCAAATTGTAATAAAAACTGCTCCAAATTGGAATAACCCAATTTTCGAAAAACGTACTGTCAAGCTGCTCAAAAGTGTAATAAAAAGTGCTCCAAATTGTATTAACCGCTCCAAATTGTAATAACACAGATTGCTTGAATATCTTTAGTTCTGATTATTTGACGGTTATGTTTTATGGTGATCATCGATTCGGTGTTAGTTTTGATAATAGTAATTAAGATTGTTATTATCCCCCGCCTCAACGAAGTTATCAATGGATATGGAAATGGCCTCCGCCCCTCCGTCCGTCCGTCCGTCCATCCGTACGTCCGGGTTTCGTTTCGGACCAGAACTCAGAAACCGTAAGGCCCAGCTCAATGAAACTAGGTATGTGGAATAGTCATCATGTGTAGATGTGCCTTTTGGAGTTTTTAACTTCTTTGGAAGTATATTGTTTAGCTGTTTCGATGGAAATTTCGTTCCGGAACAAAACTAAAAAAATGTAAAGGGTTTTCAACTTCTTTGGTATTTTATTTTTTCAGTCGTTACCAATGAAACATAACTTAACATTTTGTTTCCAAAACAGAACTACATGTAGCTCAGTGAACTTGATGTGTGGATCAATCATCATATCAAGATGTACCTTTTGGAGTTGTTAACGTCTTTGTTATTTTATTTTTAGCCATGGAAAAACATCTTCATCTTGATTACCGATCAAAATACGAAATGCGTTCTACAATATCGCTTCAGGAACAGAACTTGGTGATTTTTTAGATAGACAGTATTCTATTGTGGGAAGTACATTTTCTTCTGTAGCATGAATTAATATCTAATTAGTGATCAGAAAGCTCCATAATCATTGTTAAATACATACGTATAGATGAAGTTGTCGATGAAGATGTATATGTTAATGTAGACGTAGACGTAGTCATGTTAACGTTGAAGGACATGAAGATGTAAAATTTCCTAATTATTTAGCTGACTATGGAGATGTAGATGTCTGTATATCACGATGTACATGCAAAGTTAATGACCGAATGATGTTTTTATATCATTCAAATGTAAAACAAGAACTCATTTTAGTCGCTGTAGGTATTTGATTTTTTGATATTCTTCTCCCAATTATCACTGCATTGGTGAATATGAGTCTGGAATCTGGAAGATTTCCCAAGATTTTCCGGAGAGTTGTTGTGAAGCCACACTTAAAGAGGGAAAACCTTGACAACAATGAATTCAAGAACTTTCGCCCGGTGTCAAACCTTTCATTAATGTCAAAATTGATAGAGAAAGCCATCAACATTCGCCTAAAATCACACCTCGCAGATAACCAACTATTTGACAAGTTTCAATCAGCCTACCGACAGTTCCATAGCACTGAAACGGCTCCTCTGAGGGTTACCAATGATCTTCGGTGTGCCGTTGATGATGGTAAATTAGCAGCTCTTGTCCTACTCGATCTTTCCTCCGGTACTTGGCCCTGTGCTATTTGTACTGTATACAGGCAGCGTTTCCAACATCATCTCCAAACACGGCCAGGACCATCACTCGTATGCTGATGATGCACAGCTGTACACAAGTTTTCATCCAAGATCTTCAGCCGACGCTCTGGACAAATTGTCAGATTGCACCAAAGAACTCAAATCTTGGATGACTGTCAACAAACTGAAACTGAATGACAGCAAGACCGAGGCCCTCGTAGTCGGCACCAAGCATCAACTTCTCAAATCAGATATCCAGTCTCTCACTGTTGCAGACTCTCTTCTTCAGCCAGCTCAAACCGTGAAAGATCTTGGTGTACTTCTTGATCCTTGTCTCTCCTTGGAATCCCAAGTCAACAACCTTTGCAGAAGTTGCTATTTTCATCTGAGAGCTATTGGGAACATCCGTCCTCTCATCACTGCTGAATCCGCCCACTCACTGGTTCGATCCCTGATTCTCAGTAGGCTGGACTATTGTAATAGCCTTTACTCTGGTCTTAGTGACGCTCTTCTGGACAAATTGCAGAAGGTACACTGCAGCACGGATAGGAAGTCGCTCCTCCAAAATGAGTCACATCACACCAGTACTCAAACGACTACACTGGTTACCAGTAAAAGCCAGAATCCAGTTCAAATTACTTTGTCTCACCTACAAATCCCTTCATGGCCAGACTCCTACTTACATCACCGCTCATTACTCCCTATGTTCCAGCCCGTGAACTTCGCTCACAGCAACAAAACCTCTTGGCAGTACCCTCCTACAAGTTAAAGACATTTGGTCAAAGATCCTTCTCCAATATTGCTCCGGTCTTGTGGAACTCATTACTCCTCGACCTAAAGCTTTGCCCTACACTGGACTCCTTTAAAAGCCATCTGAAGACACACCTCTTCACCGAGTTCTATGGCCCATAGACAACAGCTTTCTGGATTGTACTTTTAATTGTAGCGCCATGAGCATGCTTTCGAGCGTGGATTTGTGCGCAATATAAATATGCACTATTATTATTATTATTATTTGTGCAAAACGAAATGCTGTAGGTATAAAACAAACTCAGATGTACCATTGTGACTATCATCATCATAATACTAAAAACCAAACTTTGGGTATTTACACTCTTTAGTGCAATTTGGAGCTGTTATTACAATCGGGAGCAATTATTACACTTTGGAGCAAAGGCTTGCTCCAAATTGTAATAACTGCTCCAAATTGTAACAAGCAGACAGAGTCGGCCATATCCCCCTCATTTGGGAAAATTTATTGAAGGATAGTTGTTGCATAACAGTGACTTTGAACCTTTTTTCAACTAACCAGTGCCCAGTTATAAGCAATCTATATTGGTCATACATTTAATCTTACTCTCCTGCAGATTGTAACATTTCAACTTGAGCCCAAAGTATCTTACAGAATTGAATGAGAGACAATATTTAAATCATGATCATCCTGCTATATCAGGTAAATTTATCAGTATGTGGGTCGAATCGTACAATCTCCTTATAGCCTGATGGAGCAGGATGGGCAGGGATGCCACTCCCTGTAAAGTTTGTCACATATCAAAACAACCTTAGCCTACCCAATATAAGGTTTATTGGAACTAATGGTTATCGTTTGCTGATGATCAAGATGAAAATAGTTTTTTTGGGTTGTGAGCAAAGCCAAGGAGTTTGCACACAAAATTCAGCTCCTTAGAACAAGTGGTTCTGGAGAAGAAGACAAAATGCGAAACGTTTAGAGACGGACGGACGGGTGGATGGACGGACGCCGGGACGCCGGAACCGTGCCATGTCATAAGCCCATCGGGCCTTTCAGGCCAGATGAGCTAAAATACATCCATGGCAGTTTTTGAGTTCTGTTCCGGAAATGAATTATTAAGTTATGTATCCATGGAAATGGTAAAAATTAAACAAATTAAAAATTGTGAAGAAGTTGAAAAAGGCACATCTACACATGATGATTGTTCCAAACCCCAAGTTTCGTTGAGCTATGTTTTATAGTTTTCGAGTTCTGCTCCGGAAACGAAATTATAAGTTACGTTTCCATGGAAACGGTCAAAAGAAATAACTCGAAGAAGTTGAAAACCCCAAAAGGCACGTCTACACATGCTGATTGTTGCACACACCAACTTTCGTTGAGATATGTCTTATAGTTTTCGAGTTTTGCCCCCCCTCCCCCCCAAATAATAATGCTCATAAATTCAATATCATGTGACCAAAATATCCAAACGGTGAAAATTCGGATTAAAATCTATTTGACTTTCATGTCATTATTTTAAAATTAATGACATTACCAGGTTGATGACCGAATGAATGTTTATGTCATTCAAGTGTAAAAGAACGACTCATTTCAGTCGCAGTAGGTCATTATTTCTTTATGCAAAATCAAAGGCTGTAGGCGTCAATTAATCTCTATTGATATCATATGTTCTATTGTGACTGTCATCATCAAAACATTACAACTAGTTTTCAGGTATTTACACTTGTAATTACAATTTGGAGCATTTGTTACAATTTGGAGCAAAGGCTTGCTCAAAATTGTAATCAACAATGTAACTATCTGAATATTTAATGTAGTTTTTTTTATGACAGTATACATATACGACAATCAGGACTATTATACTATCAATCTGCCATGATACAATAATTAGTAAATAATATAGTGATATAGCGTTATCCTCTACATCTACATCATCATATACATCTACACTTACACCTATATATACCTTTAAATGAAGATCTAAATCTGTATTTATATTTAAATACATGTATGCATCTAAAACTTGGTCTACCGTTACTGCTACATATCTATCTACATCTACACCTACATCTTCATCTACATCATCGTCTCGATCTACATCTACATGTTCAAATACGTCTAAATCTACAACTTTACGTGCATCTGCATCTGCGCCTGAGTTTGTATACAGTTGTATGTATCTTCATATACTTCTGCATCATCTACATCTCTGTAAACGTCTATAACTTCATCTAAATCTAAGTCTAAATCATCACCTCGATCTTCATCTACATCTATATCTACATCTATACACACATTTTCGCATACATGTTTATCTACATCGCCACCTAGATCTACATCTACACCTACATATTAAGCTATCTCTACCGGTACGTCTACACCTAGATTTACACATACAACTGCATTTGTATCTGTATAATCATCTACATCTTTGCATAATCTTTTCGTACAGCTGCATTTAAAGCAACACCTATCTATTATTCATTTGTAACTATATCTACTTCAACATCTACATCTACGACAACTCATGTCAACTCATGTATTCATCTACATTACATGTATATCTTACATCTATATCTACATCAACTCTTATATCCATATCTCAATCAACTTTTATATATCCTCATCTCATTCAACTCTTACATCAACATCTACATCTACATCAACTCTTACATCTACATCTACATCACCGCTGACATCAACATCATCTCTGACATCAACATCTACATCAATTCTTACATTTACATCAACTTTCATATCAACATCTACATCAACTGTGACATCTACATCAAATCTTACATGTACATCTACACCGACCCTTGCATCTATATCTACATCGACTCTTATATCAAAATTTACATCTTTGCATGTATATACCACTGCTACTTACTACTACTACTTCACATCTATATCTTCATTCAAAACACCACGAAGATCTACATCTACATCTGTTCATTTACAACTAAATCTATATCTTAACCAACTTCAACCGTTACTTCTTAATCTGTATTTATACATACAGTTACACGTACTTCTACATCTACTTATCTATACCTCTTATTTCTTCATCAAATAGTATATTTAAATATTTGCAAACATCTATACCTATATCTACTTCGCAACCATCACCCACATCATGTTCATTTACATCTGTATATACATCAACATCTGTGTCTACATCAACATCTACATCAATTATT
The DNA here is from genome assembly GCA_936450465.1 of Gibbula magus. Lineage (NCBI taxonomy): Eukaryota > Metazoa > Mollusca > Gastropoda > Trochida > Trochidae > Gibbula > Gibbula magus. Next base: position 81,765,051 of record OW388291.1, on the reverse strand, counting down.
TCTACATATGCATAAACTTATATATCGATATCTATATCAGCACTTACAATTTAATTATTCTCAATATGAGATGTAGCTTCACTCGTGTTATTACAATTTGGGTTTCTCTTTCAAATATAATGAAAAAAAATTAGCTTTGCTTTCGGTCTTACTTCCCGCTAAATTTTCTTACCAGAGGTTTTAAAATCCCAAGCATAACCTCTGTTTCGGGTTTTGTTGTACACATAAGACCTTTGTCTTATCATACATATACATCTAAAAAAATACAACTAAAATTAATGGTTTAATTCATATTGAATTTAGTTTTTTTACGATTACCTCCCTTTGACCGCATTGCTGAGCTGCAGTAGTGTGACTGGTTGCTTGCTCCTTGCTTGCTTGGGTAGGGTTTTTCTCATTTTTCAGGTATCGCTTACCATGTATAACATTGTTATTCCCTACTGTTGGGGTTTTAATACAAAAGGTTTGTATTTCAATGCATAATCTCTCAAAAATGCTCACTCTTACAATTACAGCCTTTCTTGAGAATGAGCTTGTCGAGTTTTTGAATGTACAATGTATTAAAGTTTGAGCCCAGATTCTAGGTTATGTTGTTCTTTGCTTCATTTGCTTACTTACATAGGTAATTTAGTAAAATCAACAATTACGTCAAGATCACATCTACATTTACACCTACAATAACATATGAAATAGCATATACAATTGTATCTGCAACTACAGCTACGCATACACCTAGATCTAAGCAAACATTTACATTTCAAGATACATCTATATCTCTACCACCATTTTGATCTTCATCTCCATATGATCTACAGCTACACTTATTCCTGCATCCACATCTTCGTATAAATCTACATCAACAACTATATCTAAATGAAGATCGAAATCTGCATCAAGATTTAGATCTACATATTCAACTATCTATCGTCTAAACCTACATCTTCATCGACACCTACATCTACAACAAAACTACATCTAAATCATCATCGCGATCAAAATCTATATATTCATTTACATCATTCATTTAAGTCTATATATATATATATATATATATATATATATATATATATATATATATATATATATATATATATATATATATATATATATATATATATATATATATATATATATATATAGAAAAGAGTAAACATCAGATGGTTTTGACTGGATCAATCTTCTTTAATACAATACGATGAGCTCATTTCGACCCTTATATCGGTCTTTTCAAGTATGGTTAAAGGTACATCCATTGTGTTGTTTGGGGTCAAATATAGCAAACGTTATATATGGTCTTATTTCATCGAGTAGTACCAACTGTTACCGAAAACTATCATTTTAATGATACTCGACTTAGTATATTGACGATATGAAGGTAAAAGTATCAATTTCTGATCGAAAACCGGACAATGCACAGCGTGTGGCGCGCGCCAATGAGTCAAACGTAATTTTGGAATCTTATTTAAACCTGACAAAATAACAAATTTGAGTTGATAATGTTCAATAGGTCATATAACTACTGTGCATGTAAATAGGTAATGCACTTTCGGTTTCTACACATGCATAATGATGTTACTCGGTTTTAATTGGAAACTAGTAATTATGATATGTTTGGCGATTGGGGATGAATATGCAAGCTGAGTGAATTTGTTTGCATTGTAAACAGCACATATGATGTGTTGGAACATATTAAAGCCAAATAAATTTTTATGAAACACAATGGATGCACCTTTAACATTTGGAAGATAGCATATTTATGTATGAACAAAAACAATAGCATGTTGTAATGCTCAACATCTTAACACGTCAATGTATTGACACCAAAATCAGTCATTGTCTTTCAATCATGTTCGTGAATTGCCTCGAGGTCTTCAATTGGGTGTCACTCCAGGACAATGAGGTCTCTGAGGGTTAACGAGTTCATTGTGTGTCCTTGATTACATGTAAAACAATGGAGTCGTAATCAATCAATTTCTCGTGTGAATTAACTGTTCAGTGATGGGCAGTATTTATTTATGAAAAATGTTTCTTTAGTCTCTAATGTTATATTTGTAATTTGTGAATTGGAGAATAATTTATAAAATGGAAAAATAAGAAAGTTTCCATTGTTGCAGTCTGCTATATGTTTACTAATTTTTAGGTGACGGAGATTAGGATTATTGATTTGCTGTTTGTGAACCCGTACCCTAGCTTGAAGGTTGGAAGTTTGTCCAATATAAGTGAGATTGCATTTCGGACAGAGGATTGCGTATATTACATTTTTAGATTTGCAATTCATGTTGTGTTTAACAATAAAATGTTGTCCATTTTCAAATTGGAATTTTTGACCTTCAATAATAATTGGACAGGTACCACATCTCTTATCTTGACATTTTGAAACCTCAGCTTGATTGTCATTGTTGCTGAATGTTGCTTTAGTGATTATTTTTTTCAAGTTATTTGGTTGCCGTTTACTCTTAATTATAGTGGTTCTATTAAGCATAGCTTTCAGCTTTTTGTCTTGTGTAAGTATGTCTAAGTTGTCTCGTATTAGAGGGAACACATTTGGATTGTTTGGATTATGGGTACTTACAAATGTTATAGTACGTTTAGGTACTATTTTGTTTGTGGGCGTTCGCAATTCAGAAATGGTGTGATTGGTTGCTTTTTCAATGCCTTTGTCAATCATATTTTGAGGAAAAGCTCGTTTCAGTATAGCAAATTTTAACTCTTTGCCTTGTCATGCACATGCTTGTTTTATTTATCCCAACCACCTCTCTCTAATTATTTAACTGTCCCTAAGAGCAAATCATTATGACAACGCACCAGGTAACATTATCTAACTGTTATCTAAGGTTTTATTACCTTGCGCAAGTTTTCCTCATGTATATATATTTGATGTTTATGCAATGCCATTAATCATTAATAATCATTGCTTGAATTGCCCCTGCCTTATGCTTGTGTTGATAGCTAAGACTACAGCTTTGTCTATGTATGTTGCCATTGCCTTATTGTAGAATAAATTAGTTTGCCCAAAGGAGTTGTTGTGTTTTAACGAAAGAAAACAAGTCACATGGAAAACAAAATGCGAAAACTGACCTAGTTTAATATAAGACCTTTTAAACAACAAACGTTTGTCTTTTTGTCTGTTATAGTTAAGTTTCCAAACAACTTTTGACGTGCATCATTGTCCGGTGTTTTATTATATATTGTCTTAAACTGAATGAACTAGCATGACATTTATACTTTTCAGCAATGGCCAGTGTTTCTCGAAAACAATCAACATTTATTATACCCCCGCTACGAAGTAAGCGGCGGTATATAGCGGTCATTCCGTCCGTCCGTCCGTCCGTCCGTCCGTCCGGTCAATTTTCTCAAAAACCGCCAAAGGTACATCAACCAAACTTTGTACTGTTGTTAACCATGCTCTTCCGATTGCGCACAGATAATTTTCAATTTTCTGAGATTCAATTTTTTTGTCGTTTCCATGGAAATGTCACTTTTTGGACTTAGTTTTATTGTGTTCAATCGGGACAAGTTTTCTCGGAAACTGTTCAACCTAGTTGAATGAAATTTTGGTTGTGAGTACTCATGACCATACTCTTTATCGAGTTCGCAAACAACTGTGAACTGTGATGCTCCGATGGGGACACGTTTTCTCGGAACCTATTACATCTAGGTGAATGAAATTTTACATGGAGGTAGTCCAGAATCTGTAATTGAACTTGGTACAAATTACCGGTGTGATGCTCTAATGGGAAATATTAAGTTACCTGAAAAATAGTACACCTGGGTGAATGAAATTTTGTAATAACAAAGCCAGTTTCCCGAATTTATTTTGGACAATATTATGATGCTTGAAGCTGTTTTTTAAACATAGTACCCTTCACATCTATAATTCTCAATGAACGGATAGCAGATGTGAGGGTATGTGAGCCATGCTCACTTTTTGACAAAATTCTAATCCAACAACATACTAAATGGCTCTTAATTATGTTCCATTCTCTCTCGAATTGGTTATCCATCTGCTGTCTGGCAGCACCGGACTGTTAAAGCCCCTTTAAGCCCCCATTACACAGACATAATGATCATTGAGCGTCCTCTGCGCGACCAAAAATACATAACAGATCGCCGTTGGACGCTCAAAAGAGGCAGAATTGTTGCTTAGGTCGTGAAGGGGAGGCACATGGGATGTTGAGAAATCGCACACGATCGGCAAGGACGCTGTGGACACCAAGAAATGTTGAACATACTCCAAACGTCCGTCGAGGGGACGCCGTCGATTCTGGATGCTCAACGGTTGCTCTCAGGAGTTAAAAAGCTCGTGCAATGGACGTTCTACTGTCGTAAAGAACGTTAAATGGAAGAAATTCGCTAAGCCCCCTTTCCACCGAACCGTGACCCATATGCGACGCTGCGCGATCGCTGCTATCAAGCTGGTCGCAGTGATCCCAGATATTTCGGTGATCAATTTTCAACAATTTTGAGTTTGTGGTTCCACCAAGCCTGGTTTACGATCCCACTGCGACCTAAAGTGACCACATTTGTCTTTTTTGTAGCAAGCACGTTCAGATAGAGTGGAGACTGATATGATCTCTACAGGGTTGTACTTTGCTACGACAGAATTGACGATTTCACATGCGAGTGGCTAGGACCATGCTGAGACCACGGCAACAGTTTCTGCGTTCGACATGCGATCGACATGCGATCGACTTGCAACCTGTGCGACAGCTTGTGCATTTTACCACAATACGACAGTTGCGAGTCTTGTTCGATTCCAATACGACCATGGCGACTTTTCACATGACCGTATTCAGACATATGCGACCTCATCACAACATTTTTGCTCGACCGTTTGGGTCCAAGGTAAAAAATGACCGCGACCGACTGCAATTATGTCATTTATGAGTCTCACTAGCATAGAGATAGTACCTAGATAGGATGGAAAATCAAATGCCCCTGGTCCAGAACTGCCTACCCTCCTTTCACGTTAAGTGTAAACATATTGCAATTTTGAAGTATTTTGTAATGTTTAGGCTACACAAAATGTGTTTAGTTAGTATGATACTATTAATTTTAAGACTGGTTTTTTACTGGAGGTTACTCTGGAACTTTGTTATAATTTAACTCTGGAACAGTTCAGAAGAGGTTTTGGGAAAAATTAATGATGAAGAAGACTCCCGCCTTGGAAACCTGTAACTAACAATATTTTATGTTCTATATATCAGTCTTTCTGTGTAGGCTATACATATGTACGTTGATGGCGGCTCTGTTCTCCCTCTTTTTTTCTTATTTTCACAATAGATGTTATACAATTGAGATTATCTAAAATCCCTAGTAAGTCAATTGCAGTGTCCCGTCATGTTATAATTCTTGCGCGATATGACGAACCAAAATGAAATACTGGGCGTTGTAACTTGGTCACTATTAGCTGAACGGGGATTTTAAGCGATTTTATAATATGTTTTTAAAGCGAATTTTTTCATATCAATTTGGTGGGCTATGTAAATGGCTTCGGTCAGCAATACGCTTATACCCCAGAGTGGAAGCGACTACTGGTGTGTCCCAAGTGCACCACGACTACAAGTTCATGAACCTATTGAACCAGCTGACCCTAATTCAGATGATGAACCAAGAAAGTTGCCCTATTTCTTGTTCGCCGATGACGCCTTTGCCTTGAGAACATTCTTCATCTCCAAGAGGGATATGACCTAATGATCTACAACTTCTGTATATAAAGTTGAAGGAGAATGCCTTCTACGATCGCATGTCTATCTAAATCAGTCGTGGTTCGGTCATTGTGAGGTCTCGGTGCTGTTCTGGTCCATTCACAGAGGCATCGGCATTGATTACTCATTTGTCGCGAGAATACTCATGAGTGGTCCCATTAAATAAGTGATAAAAAAACGCAGTCGCTGTGGTCGCACATAGGTTTTAGAGCGCTCACCACTGATTGCACTATTTGGTCGCCAGTGAAAAAACTGTGCGACCGCAATACGGGTGGACACGATCGAGTTGGGAGTTCATGCTACTGACATCAACCGTACCAAGACCCCATTAAGACTAATACAAGCGCATTAGAACGAATTTGCGAGCAATACATTGATCAGTCGCATCGATCGCAGAAGTTGTGCGATTTTTTAAAACAGACAGTCGAAATCACAAACCCCTCTACACAATAGGCGACCCAAGCTGAGGAAGAGAGATACTTTTTGCGGGCATAGGGATCTTCCTGATACTTCATTGCGATGTCAGTGGAGAGAGTGAGAGTGTGCACGACCGGGAGACTAAAATCAATCGCAGATGGGTCGTATGCTCGGTGGAATGGGGGTATAAAGGCCCCTATACAGAGCCAGGTCCTTGGTACGACCCTTGAGCGACCGAAAAACGGACAGGACGCTCAATGGTCGGCTGAATTCGCGAAATAACGTTTCTGTGTAAATGCTCCTGTGCACATTGTCCACGTTTACGGAGCCTCCTGTCTGCCTTCGCTTGGCATTCATTGTGCAACCTAACAATATTTCAACATCAAGGGCGATCCCCATACAACCCGTGAGCCTCCTCTGTGCCAACTCTTTGCTTCCTCTGTGTCTTCACCGTGCCACCATTGACGACTATGGCGACAGTTTGGCGACCATGCAGCAACATTTCTGCCTCCTCACCGATACTTGAGCAATTCTTCAGTAATCCCTGGAGAATGTTCGGCAACCTGGGGAGACTGAATTTATAATAAGCTAATTTTGGGGCATTTGTTTCAGTTCAATTCAAACAGCCAAAAATAAACAAATAATTATTTTTGTGCAGCTGAACTACAATGAAAACAGGCTCTACGGCTGCACAACATTGTCATTGCTGTTTGCAAAGGAATATGTTAAGACATTAATGAAATAAATATACAAAAATGCATTGATATCATTAAATCCAAGGGTAATACATACGAATGAAACAGGACTGTATCATTCCTAAGAAGTCAAATTGGTTAAATCATAGTGTCTCAGTTTTTGAAACATTATCTGTTCATATTACTAAAAATCATGCCTTCTAAAAATAACCTTTTTAAAAAATATTCTTAACTGGATGTGTTAGAAGAGTAAAGAGGTACTTTTTGGCTTGTTTTATGATGTATTACAGTGACACTGCGTCAACGTATTAAAGTTAAGGAGATAAATAGGGTCGCCAACAGCTGTTATTAATCAAGTGTCTGCATTTCTTAATTTCCCGTTATTTGCATTCTGGGTCATACAAAGAACGCACGCATTTCAATTATTAGTCAGCATATTTTGTGTACATGATTCAGAGCTAACGACTTGACCAATTTGCATGAAATTGTCACGAAAAAACTTCAAACTTCAATTTCACAAAAATATATTGAGATGATATCACAGTACTTCACTAAACTTCCTCAGCGATTAGGCCGTAACAATAGATGTTTTGCTTTTACGATAACAAATGAAAACTGTGTCATCATAATTCATCTTATTACTCATCGGAGAGCTACCTCAATTTATAAGAAAGTAGTCTGAACAGAATTTTTAATTTTGGCATGGAACTCGAGGTCATTAAGGTCTTATTTAAAAAGGCCGTTTTTCTGCTTCGTGTTCAAAGTGACATAACTCTCGCCGTCAAAGTTACTTACCTCAATCTCTTTATAATAACAAGCTTAACAATTTTATTACAGATCATTATCATATAAAAGTTTTCATAAAAAACTGAAATTTGGTGATTTTGAAACTTATTGGGCATTTTCATTGGAGAATTTTCTTTTGTAAACCACTGCATATACCAACAATGTAAATAACTCATTTTGTATCAGATTTTTTCTTTTATAAAGGGAAACAAATTTCAAGTATGTGCATCTTTCATAAGGTCATAGAACATTGCAATTCTTTCGAAAATTTACATTTCCATCAATATTCAAAGGATCATACCTGCTTAACAAATATTTTTATGCAATTGAATTTTTATTTACACTTGCGAATGCACAATTTCCAGAACAACATCTTATGTTGTACTTTTTCATCAAATAGTTAAGCTTCAAACATTGACAGCGTCACCTAGGGGTCCAAAATATGCATACTAAGTACTTTCTGGAATATTCAGAAGAATAAAACACATTTTCTATTTAAGCAACCTAAATAATGATTACATCTACTAATGTCACAGAGCACATCTTCTATGATACGCCCTATTATGAAAATGTTAACCATTGACTGCAATGCCCAATGGTCACTTTCATGAATCGTTAAAAGGGGATTTCAATTTTGAATTTCTGAAATCGGTCAATAAATTAGTTATATAGGGCTTTTTAATTACACTGCGTAATTAGTACCGACAAACGATTCACTGAAATCATTGAATCGTATCTGCAAGATTTGACATCAGTCCCAGCGCTTGGATATCCTAGTAAATGATATTTAAACGAGGTTTAGCACTTTTTTTTACTGTCGAATTAAGATACTAATATTCATTAAACTCAATATTTGACATATCGAATCCTTAGATATCCAACTTGGTAATTCCGCAAATGAAAACTGCATGATTGTTGTATAAAATGTAATTTAGTCAATTTCAATTACCCAATGATCAGTGACAATTCATAACAAAGGTAATTAAAGTGGTGGGCCCCTGTCACAATTTTCACAGGAATCTAGGTGGCCACTTATGCAATCACGCTTCAGTGCGATCGCCGGACTATATTTTCAGCTATTATAACCGGGTTATAAAAGTTGTCTTAATAATTAATTGCAAGTGTATATTGTCTCGATCTTATGCTCATTTGATTCCGACATATAATGTACATAGAATATGTCATTCTTTACAAAAATGCATTACAACTGATCTTTAATGCTGAAAACATAATGAATGGGTCTACAAATTGTGACTTTTTTTCAATTGTAGAGGGTTGTTTTCTTTGGAGAATTTTTGTTCGAAAACTACAGAAGATAGAGACATGATTGATAATTTTGTCAAGCAGAGAAACAAGCAGAAGTCTTGAAGACCTTAGTATTGATGCGTCAATCCTAGTTTATATTATTATCATGTTTTGTTTTCCCAATGTTTTCACAACATATTCTCATCAAGTCTTAAGGATATAATGAGGATACTTATATCGCGCTGAACTCCACAACACAAAGGGCCATGCTCAAAGCGCTACACACATTATTACCCTGGTGTAAGGACCAACATCGTTCTTTTTTCATTCTCAACTCCCTTTGGAGTATGCAACCTGGGCTGCCAATTAAGGCGCTCGAAGGTTATCTGTCAAATTGCCTGCACTTCCAAACCAGGTACTCAATTCTACTGCTGAGTGAACAGAGGCACATTTCGAATACAGTCCCTTGCCCAAGGTGACACTGTTCTATACAATCTTGGAAGAAAAAATATCTTAAGATTTGGCCTATACCATCTTGGAATATTTTTATATTCCAAGATGGTATAACAAATCTTAAGATATGTACGGCTCTAAGGTGTCTAATTAGCATCATGGTTGGCGTTCACACTGCACTGTGTAGGCATAGCATTACTATTGATAATTACCGTGATGGCAAATATGAATTTTGCTGGAGCGCCCTTAATTAACTATCTGTGTGTAGAGGCTGTCGTGTATAGCGTTTTAGAATTTCAAGCAAGTGGGATAATTACTCAATCGTCATGCGTCTCGCCATTATCTCGGTACGCTTGTCTCAGCCTTGGACTATTTCTCGGCGCGCTCTGTGCACTGCGTTGTGTCAACGGTATATGATATTTCGGTTATGAAGCTTTCGTTGTTTATGTTTAGCAGGTACAGTGTGATACTTATCTTTTACGCAGCTTTGTGTCACATTACACAACGTACGGGAGAGTTAAAATAAGTCGCAATTTATCTAAAATGAAGTAAAGTTAGACGCAAGCCATCGTGCTTTAAAGGTTCCTTAAGCGTTAGAAGGAAAATATAAATGGACATTACGGCACCATTTAATAATTGAATCTCTCAACCTCTGATACTGCTGATTTAAATTTAAATTTCATTGAGACTGCATACTATATTTCGTTAATGCCATATTACCGTAATTGTAACACACAATCACATTTCGAATTTATCAGTTTATCACATGGATTAACCAAGCTTGGTATGCAAGTAGATGATGATGATGGTGAATACGGGGTATTTAACGAGCGATTTTCAGCGGAGCTGTTCTCTCACTCGGGTCGCACCCTAAAATCCAAAATCAGGATTGCCTTGGTTATTTAGATTTTGAATTGAATTTAGAATTTTGGATATTAAATCAGGGCGGTTTTTAGTGGATATGTTTTGGAGTGCCTGAAGGGCACTCAAAGATTCCGACAGGGTGAGAATTTTACCCTGATTTTGGATTTTAGGGTGGGATAAAGCGAGTGCTATAGCCATGAGCTCAGCAGTGTAGACTTTTTTATAACTCTACATATTATTTATAACGCTATGCCTCATTAATTTATATGTATATGCTGAAATAACAGCTTTGTGAAATGCCATAATGAATCATGAAGTGATTACGTTGGGACAGTATTGCCCTGTCACCACGCTAATTGTTGTAATCACAGTTACATCATGTTAGACAGGGTGACATTACATAGTTGTCGCCTTTCACTGATTGGCAAATCTTGAGATATGAAGAATATATATGTCGTCAGTGGTCTAATTTTCTCATAGCAACTTTAAATAAATTCATTTCCTGCTCTTATTCTATCTGCCACATGGATGGAGGACAATTGCCACCCGGACAATTCCCACCCAGACAATTTCCACCGGACAATTGCCACCCGGACAATTACCACCTAGGACAATTCCCAACTAGGATAATTCCCACCCAGGACAATTGCCACCCTTAAAAAAAAGGAAATTTTGAGACATTATTCTAAGAAATTAATCAAGGCTTGGCTTGGCTGACAAGTTGAGCTATTTAATGAGTGTTGTGACAAGGCAAACATTTGAAATTGAGTTGAGTTGATCTTTTCCACAGTATAAACACACCTCTGTTTAGAAGTTAATTTTAATCCATGCAATTATAATGAGTGTTATGACAAGGCAAACATTTGAAATTGAGTTGAGTTGATCTTTTGTACAGTATAAACAAACCTCTGTTTAGAAGTTAATTTTAATCCATGGATGGATTATAAAATACAATAATTGTGATTGAATTGAGTTGAGCTACTCCACTGCTCAAACCTATTGTATTCTATTTTACATGTATTTCTAATAAATTATAACAGACTATATAATTTGGGTTGGTATGACATATTGTTCGCAAAACACAGATCATTCCCAAAATAGCTGGCACTAAAACAATCAAAGAAAAAGCAAGTACTTTAGCCAAACACTTTGCCTCTGTCAGTAGCAATGATAACTTCTCTGTTGAATTTAAAAAGTCAGAGAAGTTAGTCAAACCACCCAAACAGCCCCCCCAGTGTGGCTTATCTTTTAACTACAGCTTAACGGAATCCTGAAGTATGTACGATTAAGAGACAGGACTGTCAAATGTGTCACAAATTATGATTGAAATGAATGTAAATATGACAGAATAATTTAAATATGCTAACAACCTGTTTGTCTTATGAAACACTGTTAAGAGATATCGACTTATAAACAACATAAAAAGTTATAAGTAAATGGGAAAAGAAGCAGAAGAAACTAGGCAAGGGACTGTCGACTAAAACACATACTTCTTACAGTTAAAATAGAATTGCAACATGTGCTGCAGTATATTAATTCTAAAAAATAAGTAAAATCGTGCATTTGATAATCTAACTTTTTAAAACTTAATATGTATTTATATATCTGTTTAGCAATGTATATCAATATGTATCAAGTGTTTATGTTCACGTATTTGTATGTATTGTTTATGTACATGTATATGTTTAATAACCTGTCATTCCCAAAATTGTCCATACAAACTTGTGTTTCCAATGTAACTCTGCCGTTATGGCAATAATTTCTTCATCAAATGATAAACTCGTCCATAAACAAGTACTTATGTATCTATAGCAATATCTTCATCTTTATGTCTGTTAAATTCAAATTAACAGTCCATCAAGGTAATGTATTTAAACTAAGGTCACAGTTTGTATTGAAGGTAATTTTCTTCATACAAATAACATTTTCATCAAATTTATTATTTGAATCAAAGTCATTTTTTCTCCAAAGTCAATATTTTCATTAAATAATTTTTTTCACCAAAGTAATTTTTTTATCAAAGTATTTTTTTCCGATTAAAGTCACTTTCTCATCAAAGTCTTTATTTTCATCAAATAATTTTTTCAACAAAATCATTATTTCCATCAAAGTCGATATTTTCATTAAGGGCATTTTTTTTCATTAGTCATTTTTTTTTCATCCAAGTAATATTTTCCATAAAAGTCACTTTTTTCAGCAAGTCATTATTTTAATCAAAGTCAATATTTCATTAAATCATTTTTTCACCAAATCACTTTTTTCATCAAAGTCAAGATTTTTATCAAAGTCAAGATTTTCATCAAAGTTATTGTTTTCACCAAATCAATTTTTCAGCAAAGGCACTTTTTTAATCAAAGTCAATATCTTTATTAAAGAAATATTATTCATCAAATATAAATTTATAACTTTTTCCATCAAAGTCATTTCTTTTCACAAAATCACTTTTTTCATCAAAGTCAATATTTTCATCAAATAATTTATTCACCAAAATCACTTTTTAAAAATTAAATTCACCAAAGTCTTTTTTCCCCCATCAAAGGCACTTTTTTCAGGAAAGTCAATATTTTAATTAAGGTCAATATTTTAATCAAAGTAATTTTTCACCAAAGTCAATATTTTTTTAATCGAAGTCAAAACTTTCATTAAATCATTTTTTTCACCAAAATCACTTTTTTCATCAAAGTCGATATTTTCATTTTTCACCAAAGTCAATATTTTTTTAATCAAAGTCAAAACTTTGTCATTTTTTCACCAAAGTCACTTTTTTCTTATTAAAGACATTTTTCCCATCAAAGTCATTTTTTCATTACAATAAATTTATGTAAACAATTTTCAAAGTCATTTTATTACAATATCTCAAGATTGAACAAAATAATCTTAAGATATTTAAATATTCCAAGATTGAACAGGAAGTTTCAGGTTTAGATCATATCTTAAGATTTCCGTACATATCTTAAGATTTGTTATACCATCTTGGAATATAAAAATATTCCAAGATGGTATAGGCCAAATCTTAAGATATTTTTTCTTCCAAGATTGTATAGAACAACACCACGAGCCTCTCAACTCATGTCTCAGTGTGGGGCAGGGATTCACCCTTCAAACTCTCAGTTTTCATTCAGCAATGAGGCGGGTAACCCACCCATCCAGCGAGCCACGCCCGTTGTTGCTGAACTTAACTGATAGCGGTCGACTGAGCTATGCACAGGACCACGTGCCACCACATATGTATACATGACAAGTCAGTCTGATTAAAATCGACGGTTTTCCGTGGAATAAAAATTGCAAAATAGTGCATCTACCGGGATACGAACTCATATCAGTCGTAGGTTCCACGCCAAACCGTCTGATAACAGTCCGTAGACTCGCGTGTTCGAGCGCACTTCAGGTAGCCAATCAAAAGACGCCCAACAAATGCTTTCGGTGCGAGAAGCTAGGGACGGATAACTCCAAACAGCTATCCTTTAGTCTGTTCCGATTGCTTTCAAAACAGTGACTGTTTAAATGCTACGTTGTGATTGGTCAGCTATTTGACTGGGCTTTGACTGTGCTAAACTGGTTCGGAACATGCGCCTATACGGGGTGTTTTCAGACCGTGTGGAGAGGAATCTTCAGAACCTGTTCATAACCCGGTTGATGCATAATTTTGAAAAATTTATTCCTCGGAACAAGGTCAATTTTAATCAGACTGCATGACAAGTGTTGCAATACTTAAGTCTAAAGAAAGCATTCTCCATTCATTATTTCCCCAACTGAAATATTGATTTGGATAACAGAAAGAGCATTGCAGTGTCGTGGGTTGATTTGATGATTCTCTTGAAACATGCACAGAATCTCATTCTCCAAATCCAGGGACGTAATTCGCCATCCTTGCCGTGCATTTCACTACTTTCATCCATTGTTCATTGTTAAAAGTACTCGCATTTCAGTAATGTTTACTTCTCTGTTTCTGGATTCTTCTTTTGGTGTATAATTACTTCCTTTTTTTGTCATTCTAACAAACACGCTGCTTCAAATATGATAACTAACTAATCTCTTAACCTCTTGACTGTTATTGTATTTGAATTTCGATTTCACCCAATGTTTTAGCAACAACTTGGAACCCTCTCTTATGCTTACAACCTAACGTCTATGTATACTATATCCTCAGGAAATGTCGAGTCCAACCCCTTTTCAAGACGATGAGGTCGCGATTAGGACCGTAGAGATGCATACCTCTGGAGAACCGCTGCGTCTCATTGTATCCGGCTACCCCGAGATCCAAGGTGCTACACTCCTGGACAAAAGAAGGTACCTCAGAGATCATGTGGACCACTACCGGAAGTTGATAATGTTTGAACCCAGAGGTCACAATGACATGTATGGAGCTCTATTGTTGACACCAGACATGGAGGGTGCTGATATCGCTACAATCTTCATGGACAACAATGGTTACAGCACCATGTGTGGACATGCAGTCATCGCTCTGAGCAGGTATGCCATCGACTACGGCTTAGTGAAGAATCCAACATCGCCGGAGACAAGAGTCGGGATTCAGTGTCCGTGTGGATTGGTGGAAGCATTCGTGGAATATCAGCCGGGAGATGAGGAGTTGACAGGACAAAGTGGAGCAGTTCGCTTCAACAGTGTCCCAGCATTCGTCTTTCAATCTGGTAATCATGCTTGTTAGTAGATATTTGTAGTTTGTAGTTTGTAGTTTGAAAGTTTTTTCTCATTTCAGAATGTTTACCTTCAATTTTAATATTCACAGATCTCACAATTGATGTCCCGAATTATGGCAGTGTGACAGTTGACATCAGTTATGGTGGAGCCTTCTACGCGTTTGTGAAAGAGAGCAACGTGAACATCAAGTTGAAGTCTTCTCCCATTTCAGCCGTGGTTGATGCTGCTGACGCTGTCTCAAGTATGCAAACGTCATTTGATTTAAGGAACATTGATTGATTGTAATGATTGCAACATATTTTATTCAGTCAAGAAAAGGATTGGCCACAAGTTCTCCAACTTATAAAAGCCCCTTCAAGGCTGAAACATTGAAACGACAAGGTATATTTTGTGAATAAATTATTTAAAATATAAGCTGACTTTGCTGCCCAACATGCATGCCAAAATCGTTGCCACGACTCTCAAGGAATGAATGTATTTTGGGCTGTCTTGTGGTGTATACTGGGGATCTGCTCATTGAGCAACCATTTATCTCAATTTCATCATCAGGGGCTTGCAAGTGAAAAATGGTGGATATAGCCTTGTTAAAAGACTGCATGAAGCGCCTATACGTAACCAGTGATATTGATGATATTGTTTGAAATCTATCTTCGTAAATAACTAGAGTGAAATTGAACGGGTTGTCATGTTTTTTCTTTCTTTTAGAGTCAGTTAGATCCTCGCTGCATCTGAGCCACCCAGACAGTGATGACCTCGCCTTCCTGTATGGAACCATCATCACCGACGGCCACGACGAATACGACGAAACCCCAACAACACATGTATGCGTTTTCGCTGATCGCCAGGTGATACATATTTTTTGTTTGTCATTGAATGTCACCATGAATAATCCCTGATACATCGACAGCTGTGTTTCTCATTCTTTCGATTATTTTCAATTTTCGAAATCCGGAGGACCAATTGTTTTTACCCATTATGAACCTCATTAAGATTAGTATATGTATTAGAAGATGTGTCTCAGACTTTGAGGTAACCCTTGCCAGATTTTCATCAACTGTTCATGAATGATAGAGTCGACTATAATTTTGATCTGTGAAATGACACACGTGGAGAAAATCCATACTTGTAGCAAATAACATTCTCGATCAATTAAAACAATACACGAAATCGGCTGTAGTAATATTTATTACCCATATGGTTGAAAATAACCGAGTTTATATTATTGATATGAGCACATATGCACATATCACTTTTGCCTAGCAACCATTGTTTCAAACATTTACACTCGTTTCGTAAAAGTCATATAACACACTTTCTCAGTTAATAATCTCTATATCTTCGCCATGTAGAGGTAGGAGGATGAGGAGAGTGTCTTCTTCTCCTTACATTAACGGCAATACACACAGCAAACTTTTGTAGCTATCATTTTGGTAAATGATTATAGAATTTCATGCTAGAACTTCAAGTTAACCCACAGTGTTTCTTATCAATCTTTGTCAAACTTTACACATGCCTTAGATACACATCATGATACGCATATCCTTTTTTCCCATGTGCATCGGAAACATAGTTTCAGGGTTATGGCCCTAGTTATATTTATAGTGTTTGGTTTTCCTAAATCCGTCTGACAGTATCTGTGTTTAACCTCTACCACAGTTTTTGATCAATCTTGACACATGCTTTTGATGTGTAATAAATGTGCATCCATTGTGAAGATTGTGGTCACATATGCCAAATGATATGAATTGTTTTTATGTTATCGAGAAGTACTGTTGCCAAAAATGATAGTCTACGCACTTTTGTGATGATCAAAGCTTACAGACAATGAATCGCCATTGACGTGCTTCAATTACTCTTACTCAACCGTAATTTTTAAAACCTATTAAAACCGATAAAAAGAAAAGTTTGAGTTGATAATGTTTAAAAGGTTACTTGACTACTGTGCATGTGTAGGGGACGTGTACTTTCAGTTACTGCACATGTATAATGAATATATATATATATATATATGTGTGTGTGTCTATATATATATATATATATATATATATTCATCAGCAGTATACGAGTGGGGAAAACTTCACTATTGCATAACAGGACATTGTCGATTATGTTAATGATAATTCATTTATTATGTGTTAAATGTTTTTGTTATGTTTTATTATTAAAAGATTATAAAATTAGTAAATATAAAGCGAAATTTCATTTCACATAATGCAAAATATCCAAGATGTCGGATATCCCATTCCCTCTTTTTAATGATTCGGTGGAACAAAACAAATGATACAGTTAGTTATCATTGGACCAAGAAACGGACCATGAAGAAATGTTGCGCACCTGCCTATTATATATCTGATGATCTGGTCCAAAACGATCTGATTTAATGACATGCCAGAAATCGTCAGTGATGTGGCAGTAAGAATATTTCCATTTCAAAATGTGACACGTATTGTAGCACAGCGTTTGTCTCAACTTGTCGCTTAACATGATGGAGAAAATATCTTAATAACTGTTTTTAATAATACAAAATAGTATTGACTTTTTAAAATACACTTTTCAAAAGTAAGTTTGCTGTTACGGTTTCAAATCAATGAGTAATTAAGTGACCAAATGGGACGGCTGTGCCCACATCATACTTCCTCATAAAATAATCAGAATTTCCGGGTATATCCGTAATGACAACATTATTGTAGACAGTTTAACCACATGGTTATTGAACAAACTAATATAATGACAATTTCTGCATTGTGTTAGATCTTTTCTGAGTATTTTAAGTTCTGATTAATCGTGGTGATGGAGATATTCCTATGGTGACTGCCTTTGGTGAAAAGATAAGTGCTGCAGGCCGGGATCCTCACTCGCCGTCAACATAAACTCATCTGGAATGATCACATTTCTCACATTGGGATTCAGTTACGCATCTCGTTCTAGGTCAATGGGGATGCCTTGCACAAATTCTAATCAAGTATCCATGGATGTTCTGAAGTTGTAGAGGGGTTGCCAACTGTTATACAACAAAATGATCCTCTGAGGAAGTGCAAGTGAAACCTTTGCTTTTGTAATATATGACGTCATAGTTAATGACGTCATAAAGTCTTGAGGTCACGGCAGTTCATCCAGCGACTCTTGCATGCTGCTTCGCCTTGCAAATTTATTACTGTAATTACGGCCTCGGAAACATAGAATCAACATGATTTTCTTTTTAATATGCTTTACTGTCGTGTGACTTTAAATAGGTATGCTCGAATGTTGGTCATTGATGTGATTTAGCTAAAACAGGACAGGTAAGAATTTCATGAATGGGCGTAAAGTAGTTCCGTCAACCAATCAAAACGCAAGTTATATTTATAAAAACTGTAATTCCCATGACCATTATGAAAACTTTAATACCCGGCATATCGTTGCCCGCTTGGGTAAGAATTTAAAATATTGTCCCGGTTTATTGTCCATGGATCTGTTTCCCGTTACTTGTTTCTTTTGCCAATGAGGATAGTATATGCCTTGTACATATTTAGTAAACGGTCGACGCTATGCATCAACGCTCTACCACCTTTCATCAGGTCGTAATGAGGGCCAATTTTTCCTTACGTCTGTATTATATCGAATCCTTTTCTCCATGTAGGGAATGAAAAGGTTACGGCTTTGATTAAAACTGGGAGAAGTTACAATCGTACTGTAGGCATTTCTGTCCCTGTGATAAATAAAGTTAGTTGACATCAGATCCGTTATATAGAGGTCGAGGGTAACTACCTCACAAGGTTTAAAAGAGAACAGTAATGAGTGTGATACTCTGGCCTCTAGTCCCGTTCTTAATACTTAATACCAAAGTCATTCACACACTCTGTGTTTAATGGTCAATATCACAGAGTTAGTATAGTTTTATAGAAATGGTTTCTTGACTTTTCCCAACTTCCCAATGCAAGGCATAACTCCTGCCAGTCTCCATTAATGGCTGATTAAGGTCTTGCAGTATTTCCTTGAGAAATCTGTGTTTAGAAATCCAGGCCCGCTATGCATTTCTAGTGCAGCGATTCCCTATTTGACACAACAAAGCGAGGGAAATACCGCAAGGGTTAAATCAGCCAGTAATGCAGACTGGCAAGAGTTATGCCTTGCGTTTGGAAGTTGGACTTTTCAGTGTTTCAGTAGCTCTATAGCTGAATCAAACACAGTGTCACAACGTTATTAGATGTCGTTGATGCACTATGTTATACTTTTGAATGTGAAAAGAAAGTTCGTTTTCCAACATTTTATCTGTACTGTATATATTGTCATCAGGGTAAAAACATTGTTCTGTCATCTTCTCCTTGTAAATCGTCAGTACTGTCATTGACTCTGTACTGGTTTAATTCTCTTTTTCCAACTGCTAAGAGGTTTGAACCAGTGTTTATATAACCATAGGAAAAAACTGTCATATATACACTCATGTCTGACTATCGGTATGTCCCTCGCTATTGCTCGGGAAATACTAATATTCAGGCACTCGTGTTGAAAACACAGTATGACAAAGACACTCCTATGATATCCTATATTCATTACCTATGAGGACAATCATATCGGGTTCATATTTTTCACACGATGCCCTTGGCTAAAATATCACTTTGTCGCGTCATAAACATTGCTATGAACTCACACTTCATCTATGACGTTGCGTTCTAAATGCAGCGACAGTGGGTGGTAATGTGTTTACGACACTTGTGTCTTAATATCAATATTCATTTATTTATATACATTAACACCATGTTAACAAATACCAACCTTTGATCATTTTGATCATTAATTGATTATTTCACATTGTATGTTGAAGGTGGATCGGTCACCATGTGGATCAGGAGTTACCGCCCTTGTCGCTCTTCAGTATGAAAAAGGTCACATCCAGTTAGGTCAAGTTCGAAAATATGAAAGCGGAGCAACCGATGAACTCTTTACTGGGAAAGCCGTGAAAGAACTGACGTATGGAGAGTACAAGGCGGTTGTAGTAGAGGTTTCAGGAAGAGCGTTTTATACAGGAAGAAACACCTTTACTCTTGAACGGGGCGACAAACTTGGACGGGGATTCTTGGTTAAATAGAGATTAGCAACAACTGTAGGTACTGCAGGCGCTGCTAGGCATGCTTGGGGGCGGACGGGTGAAAGCTGGACATGGCGGCGTATTTGGTTCACTGAAACCTGTGTTTAAGGTCGGATTAATCATTTTCCGATTACGTTCCCACACAAACATTATGTTTCTATTACATCTCGAATTGTTCGTATTCCGTTTGCATGACCTCTGATGACGTGCACAAAAATATAGGTCAAAATAAGTATTTTAAATACAAACAAAAGGAATAATGCATATTCACATATTTAAAGGATAGATGAAATGACATATGGTCAAAATCAGATTCATTAAAATGGGATGTCAATTTGACAATTGCTCGATTTTAAATTTCTGAAATCGGTCCATAAATTTCTTATATACGGCTTTTTAAAAAAACGCCTTATTTGGCCCCGGCGACCAGAATGAAAGTTTGCGGGGCTGTGGCCCCTGAAGGGATGACTTCTGTGACGTATCAGAAGGAATCTGATTTTTGCCGATAGTCATAATTCAACGTAATTTCGCAACATTTTGGTTGTTAATTTCACAAAGAAATCTTCAATAAACCAACTTAATCCCATATATCGAATGTTTAGATATCCATCTAGGTAATTCCGCAGATGACAATTACATAATTATTACATAAACATGTCTTTTTGGCGATGTAATACACCTGATAAATTCATTTAGCGGCAGTGATAATCATCATTAATTAATTAACGAGAGGCGGAGGATTAGCTGTCTAACCGGCCCAGCCTGTCGCTTATCACAGTCACGTCTCAGTGAGCATTTACAAAATGAATCGCCCTACTGATTGCGCTAGTGTTAAAATGGGCGAATTAAAATCGTTTTAATTATCAATTGCAAGTGTATATTGCTCAATTGATTCCGATGTACAATATACGTAGAGATAATCATCTGTCATTCTTGAGAAAAATTCATTTCATCAGATCTTTAAGGCCATATACGCATACACTAATAGGAAATGTTAAATTTAAAATGTTAGAAGCATTGAAGAGAGCTAAAATAAGGCCTTAAAGATTATATGCATTTCATTCAAATGACACAGTTATCAGACCTTGACTGAATTACATTTACATATTCATTTTAGTTTATTTTCTGCTATACAATTTTTAATACACATACACCTGATATTTCTTTATAGTGTACACTTATACTACTTATTAAAGTTGTTGAAGAACATACCTTGATTTTCTTGTTCATTCTTATAATTGACTGCTTGTGTGTGAATTTAAATACATATATGACCAAGAGACCAAGACCAAGAAGGTCTGCAGGCTACGACTAGCCGGTACCGCGAATGGAACAAGGCTAGGAGCTGACCTTAACCCTAAGGGTTCATCTACCCCCGACCTTTTGGTGTCGGCGGTACCAGACCATAGGGGTCGCCAAGTAACTACCAATAAAAACGACAACAACCGAGAAAAGTGCAATAAGAAGTTTATTAAATCGGACTTAAGAGGACTTAATGTGACGATGGGAACCCCTGGACGGTTGTCCTGTGGAAGTCCGCTGCTGAGCGAGCACCTGAAGAACCAGGCTCGCCACGCATTCAAGATCTTTGGCCGTGTAAGTAGTGGTTAGCGAACAATATAACAGACTTCCAGAAACAGACGGCCATGATGTCTGCTACAGGTATGTTATTAAAGAGAGCCGCTCTTATCTCATGAGGGCAAGCAAGAGGAGGGAGGTCCGGCGCCTTTTAGGCGTCCAGGACTGCTGATCTAAGGTACACCCCCAACTGCCTCTTGTTTATCTCCTTGACACTTGTTTGCGAGTGGGACAAACAGAGTCTGCGCCTACCCTGACTTAGAATCCACGTGTAAATACGTAGGACCCGAACCGGACGAGGGAGACGATTCTCCTCATCCAAAGGGTCTATCATGGAGGAGATAGAATGAATGCTGAACGTCATGTTGGCAGCCTGGTTCTTGCATATGAAGTCCGGGGCTAAGCCTAGCGTACCCACAACCCCGTCCCTTACCTCGAAGCGGAGCAAGTGTGCTTGCAAGGCGTGTAGTTCTGATATCCTGGCAGCCGACGCAATGGCTACCTGGAAAGACGTCTTCACTGAGAGATGCAGAATGGTCGTCTCAGGCAGAGGCTCATAGAACTCCGACTTGAGGTTGTTCATTTCCACCGCCAAGTCCCAGTCCGGAGGCCTAGATTTCTGGCGTAGCCATCTGAGTGGGACGTACCTTGCCCTTGTCAGGGGCTATGAGGAGAAGGCGTAGCGTCTGAGTTGCCTGAATCTTGACTAAACAACTGAATCACCAGCTGCAGAATGGTCGACCCTTGCTTGTTGATTGCCCAAGCCGCCAAGCCAAGTCGAACACTGGAGAGTAGAAACCGGGAGTCAGGTTCTTGCGTGGGAGTTCCACCACTGACTCCTTGGAGATGAGAATTTCATTGTCAAGGAGAACAGGGGGGATGGACTAAGACACGTGAATACGGAACCCTGACTCTTGAACCATGCAAACGAACTCGACCAGGCCCAGCTGACGCCAGTTGTCCATGAATCGGCAGAGACAGGACCATCCCAAGTGTCTACATCCGGTAGCAGACTAGGGGTGCCTCCCTATGCGCGCCCCTTCCCTCGTTGCCGATTGATGGTCCGTTTCGGGTTGAGGCCGGCCTGGAAGTCATGAGATTTGTTAGGCCGACCCCCCTTGTGAAAGGACACACCATCGGTCCTAGGGCCACGAGGCGAGGGGGGAGGCCTGCTCCTCCTCTTCTTCAGAGTGGATGAAGGGGTCCGAGACCGCTCCGACGCTAGACAGTTCGTCAGGTCTTGCTGCTCTGTCTCTTACCACTGGCGGAGGGCATTCCTAATCTGTCCGTTGAACAGCATAGAAGATGAGGGGGAAACCGCCCAAAGATGACTCCGAATCTCAGTGGGTAAGTCCATACGGGACAAGAACCTGTCCCGCCTGATGTTTGTGAGCCCTGCTGAGATGCGTGCGACACTCAACATTACCTGCGCGACTCTATCTGTCACTGAACCCGCCTGCTTGGCAAACGCCGTGATGGCTTGGGCGAGTCAGAAATGCCCAGGATAGACCTGGCCTCCATGGTTGACCAAGTGTCTGTCCAACACCGCATAGGAAACGAAGGATGCAGCCACCCAAAAGGATTTCCTCGTCCAAGACAGGAGGCGTTAAGGCAATCGGAGTTCGGCAAATGGTAGCGAACAAGGCTAGCGTCAGCATCAATCGACCGGGAGCAGCGGACGTAACAGTAGAGCCGTAGTCCTTTGCCCAGCTCTTAAAAAGCTGGTGAGGCTTGAACACCTTCCGACTAACGCGGGGCACCTTCTTCTCGCAGTTATCCTTGACCTCCTGGAGAATGAAACCCGACCACTCCGTGATAGCGGTCATCTGCTCCACCAAGTCCGTGGACTGTTCATCCGGCGTGACGTCCGCAGACAGCGGAATGAACAGATGCCTGGAGAGTAAAAACCTGGACCCCCTCCTCACGCTGACCTGTTGAACCAGGAGACGGTAGCGAAACGTCCGACGGACCAGACGGAGCTTGTGATATAATGGTGGCCCGACGTCTGACACTGAGCGCTGACCTATATGACCCGCTACAGTGGAGATTACACACTGCAGAAGGAAATCAAAGCTCCAATAATAACATCAAACACTCAAAATGAGAATAAAGATATCTCGGTCGAGGGTATTTAATCAAAAGTTAACCAACTCTGAGAGCAGCATAAACAGATGTCCAAGCTTGCTTGCGAAAGAGACGTCACTGGGTAAGCCAGCTAGCGGGGATTGCAGGTGTGGGGATGTAACTCGCTTTATTTTGCTGTGTTATATCTGGTCGAGTGATTAATTGAGAGAGACTAAATTTGCTACTGCGAGTTAACAACTAGAGTATGTTTATAATTACTGTATGATAAGATACTGCTGTTTTAGATGGGTCCATGGCTATATAACGTAAGGAGTTGAATGTAATTAAAGCTGCGTTTACATGACACCTGTTTGCCCCGAGGGGTAAAATACCCCCGGAGGCTAATTTACCCCCAGGGGCAAAGGGAAAATCAATTAGCGTTTACATGGGTTTTAAGACAGGAGGTAAATACAGTGGTATTCATCATTATCAAACGTTTCTAAATTCTGAGGAGTCACTTTGTGCTATCATCCCACCAAGAACTACCATGATAACACTTTTTGGTAGCATGGTCACCTCTACAAGGCAGCTAAGAGTGCTGGGGTAATTTTAATTCTTAAGCACTAAAATTAGATTTTCGGAAAAAAACTCATTTTCTGAAAAGGGTGGTCCGATTTTAATTCATCAGGCCAGAAAAGACAGGACATCCGGTGTCCATCCGTATAGCATTTGCATTATCAACTTCTTCACAAGAACAAATAGCTTTAGAGTGCTAAAACCTTGTGTACAAATTGTGCATGAGGTAGCTATGTTGCAACAAAGAAGGGTATCAGTTTTAAACGGCAGGCATCTTTGAAATCTGCTCTTTATTAACAGTAACACACATAAATGTATGTGATAAACAAATGATGTTTCATTTCGGCCTAGAACTTGAGACATCTGCCTTTCAATAGCATTTCTTTTTAATAAGTTGGTTGTTAATTCAAACTAGTATAGTCCTGAGACCAATAAACTTACTGCAAACTATAGGAATCTATTTCCCATTAGAACCGCTCAAATTTCAGATATGCATTTCAGTTCAATATGATATAAAAGTTTATAGTTTATAACAAATATGCAAGTTTCGACAAGCCACAGAACCCATATTTCATTGCCAAGAGCTTGCAAACTGCCACAGCTCAGCAGCGAAAGAATCAAGCACGAATTGCTTCAAACTTACTGGTTACTCGTATTAATATTTTCTTATTCTGCGACAATATTTACAATAAAAACAAGCTATTTATTTGTCAGAAATTATTTTTGAATATATTGTAGTGAATATGAAGGGTACCTACAAAGCGTTTTAATCGTACAAAAAGAGTCTCTCAATCTTAAAAGTTGAAAGCACTGAACGGAAACCCTACCATTTGAAAAGACTAAATCGAATAAAATTAGTGCCACTGAAACAGAGAGAAATAGAATTGACAAGCTCAATATCCCATAAGGCACATTTATAGTGAAGGTGATATGGAGTCAGAATAAACAAAATTGTGACGATTGGTCGGACCGTTTTAGAGTTATGTCCCGGAAACAAACCCTAGCCTTCAAAAAGACAAAGTCCAAATTATTTCAAAGAAAACAGATACAAATAAAATTTGAAAGACACATTTATATGATATTGAGAGATTGGTCAAGTTATGCTTGGGAAGGATGGGAACGCCTAGACTTACGCCAAAGCTGACAAATCTCGACCAAAAACAATGTCTCCTGAGCCGTCAAGAGGGGACATAAGTAGAGCACTATCTGCAGCCGGGCACCATGAGTAAAAATAGTATAAGCGAGGATTTTGAATTTGAGTCTTGTTTTTCAATTTGTACACATAAAATTATCTTGAATAAGAAAAATAACATCCAACAAGGTGCTCTTGGCTTCAGTCTTCCAGGTACACTTCGTGTTGAAATATTGAACGTTGAATATGTTGTCTGTTTAAAATAACTTTTAAATAGATTTCATGAAATCTATTTTCTAAATCTAAATTATCAATAATTAAAATCTCAATCACATTTTCACACATGCATATTTTTAAATATAAATATGTTCTTTTCATATGACCGACAAAATAAACACAACATTCTTTCTTTTATATTTTATTTGCAACATTTGCAACATTACTTACGGGACACAACGTTAATCGTTCATCCTCTGGCAGTATATACATTGTTTTAAATTTTTAAATTCATTATCTTCAATTTATACACCTTAGGTTTATCAAGTGTTCCATTTTATTGCATAACGCTTAATAAGATATCGTTTAGTAAAATTGAATTTTTATACACATTACAATTTGTAGTTAATGTTTCTATATTCCTTAAAAACTACTTTTACAAATATAAAGAAACAATTATCAAGATAAATAAACAGTATTATATGCAGTTGTGTTTTAACATAAATGTTTATTGATAAATGTTTAAAGCTCTGTGTATGATATAAAAGAGAATCCAGTGAACGGTTCTTGATATATCCCGCTGACAGGGTACTATTGTCTCGTTTTGACCTTGACATGACGGTCAAGGTCCCAAACCTGTAACTGTGGTGAACCTTAATGTAAAATATGGAAAGTATCCAGTGAATAGTTTCTGAGTTCATCTGTTTCGTGTCCCTGGACATACTGACAGACGCACTGACGGACGTACGCTGCCAAATATGTTTTCTACCACTTCGCGATAATAAGACAATAATTTATTTGTACTTATTACAGTATAAATGGTATTTATCTTAGTTCACTACTTTGTGTAAATGTTTTCGTTGATTTATTTGATTGATATTTTTCCACTCGGTACCAGTATAATCTTATAGAAAATGGTCTTCTTGTGTTTTGTTTTTATTCATTAAAGTCTAACCAATACTGAACAGACATGGCGTTTGTTTATTGTTTATATAACAAACGACACATGGGCCTAGATATCACATACATGTAGAACACGCTGATTTATTCATTCCTTCCTAAGTCAGAAAATCTATATTGGTTTTTTATACTAATTCAAATAAGTATTGACACACCTGATTTGTTGTTTATATTCGCGAATAGATGAATTGGAGCGTCCAAACATCAGACTATACCTGTTATCTTGGGCAATTTCAATAAATGAAATATCCAAGCATTCACAGAAACGGACCTGTTTTTTATGGAGGCCATATATGCAAAAATTACCTAAATTCGTCTAGAATGAGTGTTTTTAGGATATCTTGTCTGAACAGTAAACAGAAGACGAACGCAAGCATGCACGTGCTTGGCATGATCCAATTCATGTGAGTAGACGCTGTAAAGATTTGGATACTTGCAAGATTGTCGCTGATGATTTTGTCAATGACACAATGCGACAGAATGTATATGTATTGAACCACCATAAACCCTACACGAGAATATTTCTGACTGAAGACCTACATATAGCCCTCACAGCCAGTAATAGATATTCATTCACAGTTTCTTCTTATAGCTTGAATACCTCTTTGAAACGTTTCGGAGACCCCTGCAAAGTATACCGAATATTGTTTATGCTTCATGAATTATTTAATAGTTACATATCAAATACCACGTTCTCAGTTATTGACCATATTGTAGAGTGTGACATGTTGAAATATAATACTTGTACTGAAACAATACAAACACATTGTATAATAATATGAGATTTATTATAATGAATTGTGGTCCATTTCTTTTAAGTCTATTGAAATGTACAGTTCAGTATACATATTGCAATTAAACCTTCGAGGTAGATATGTAAGGTTACATTCTCTCATTAAACACATTAAAAAATAAACAATATCCTACTCAAACCCTTTGAACATTTTAGCTGAAAACTACGTGTGTCCTCTAATATATACCTGAAAAAGTAAAAACAAATAATCAATGGAATTTCATCAATTGAGTATGGGCTTGTACCATTATATATGGTTCAGACAATCATACAAAGCAAACGTTAACAGTGCCAACTTTCTTTGCAATTTTGTACAGTTCACAATCTCAAGACGTTTGAAAGGTAACGTGAGGTACACATGCTAACAACAATAACATTTCCCTAATATGAAATATGATATGTTGGACAGTTCAAAAGGGTATATTAAGCAATGTCGACATGAAATTAGCTTAATTTCCTTCTTTTTTCTCGTCTTCAACAATGGATATGCCATGAGGTAAAGATGTCAACAAAAATGCGAAATCCTCCAATTGATGAGTCATTTCGAGATGCACATCTGTAATTCACGAACGTTGAGTAATGTCCTATATATTTCACAGATGAGAGATCCATAGATGTATGCACATCCGCCACATGTTTACCAATATTTGTAACATGTGTCAGCTGATCTCAAACATCGTATCAGCACTCTGGAGCGCTGCTCAATTGCCTGTCCTGTGTAATCCGTTGACCAGTTTTTTAAAACATGAATTCATACAGTAACCACACCAGTGATGGCAATCCTTCTGCAGTTGTTCCTACACCAACTTCACATCTCAGGAGAAATTCGACTGGAAAATATCACCAGAAGCAGCTGACTTGGCACGCCGCGGGTACCTGTCCAGGCGGGTATCAATGTGAATGGTACCCCGCCTCCTGGGTCGGGACGTCTTTGGTCTGTCCCCGGCGTCGCTGATTGTGCGCTTCATTACGGCGGTGGAGGGCCTCCTGAACACGTCGTCTACCTCATCGTCGGAGTCGCCCGTCCTCCCTAATGGCTCAGACCCGTTGTAGGTCAAGGGCAATCCACTCGAGTCAAGGGAGACCACTCTAGGCACTTTGTACTGTCGAATGGAATACCTGCAAAAGTAGAGGGTTGTTCAATCAATGTTCGCAGCACTTTCGACAGCTTATTGGTGAAATGAAAGTAATGTTTATGGTACTATAACATTGTCTGCTGTGATCACTTTGTACCATTTGGAGATCTGAATCATCTTAGTTGTCGTCAACAACTCATACTTGTCGTGTATCTGGGATGTCAATTCACTTTGTAAATGCTAATTCATTGGCTGAAATAATTCAGTTTAATCCTTCTATCAGTTTAAAAGGTGATGTTGTACACTGATATCTCTATACTATATAAGTAACTCATCAACACCGTATCGACACCAAGTCGATGAGTGTAACAATAGACAATTCTGAGTAACTTTCGTAAGTTTGAGACACATACTCGACATATGACTCCTTTGCTGCCTGCACTTAATCAGTTATCGACAAACTAGATAACTCGGCAGTTTGATGTCTGATACAGTTTGCCTGTTTCTCAGGGACATAAATACGTGTCTTTGAAATCTTGTTCACACGCAATTTTCCTAAATATCACCTTGCAGACTTACTTGTATTTAGTCTCCAGCCTCTGCCTCTCCCTCTCCTTCCAGGCGTCCATATGATGTTGATGCTGTCGCATCCACTCCGTAACTGACGGCGTCCGTCTGATGATGCCATCGTGATCCTTCTTGATGCCGTCCCTGATGTACCTCTGAGACTTGGACTCCTTCACCTGGTATCGCTCCACCTTGTTGTTGGACTCCTTCAGGAGACGGTCCTGGACACAGTTCATTTGATGGCTCTTCAGCTCTCTGTTCAAACAACTTGACGCAAACTTCTTGTTCTTTTCACCTGCGAATATATCCATCACTATATTTATATCCGTGTTCTTCTCTATATATTCGAGTTTCCTCAGCGACGGTCTCTATTTATGTTAAGAGTTTATATAACGTCCAATCAATAGGTTTCGAACTGAAATCAATGTGACACTTTTGTATTCAAGGTTTTTCCAAGCCTAAATCAATACGATCCGCATACGTCCTTTAAAACCTTGTTTGATTGTATAAGAAACATCTCCGTAATTTCCCTAGGATTTGGACTGTCTTCAGAAGACTAGGAGGAAGACTATCGTGACTGGCATAATAAATCCAAATGAAGAGATTCCCCGAAGCTTCAGAGTTGACTGTGTATGAGATCCACTCCCACACTGCCTATTTGCAGTACAATTGTAGTATATCTTCCTGCGTGTATTCAACCAATAGTTATTTGTATACAGCAAAGCAAACATCTTTGTGATGCTTTGTGAGATATTTCACGCAGTATAACAGTCACTAAGCGTTTGTACAGTGACACTAGGAATGTAGGACCGTGATCCTAGCGCCACAGAAAGGTCTGTCAGTTCGAACAGTTTGTGTGTAACAATACAGAAGGCGGAGAAACGTCCCAAGAGTCCGGTTTCCAGATGACCTGAGAAAAATAATTGTTTGTCCTTCCCACTGTCCTTTTACCTTGGCCATTAAGGTGAAGGATTTATGTTCGTGTTGTGACATCAAGGTGAAAATTGGGTATTCGTTGTTGTTTAGAATCAATGGGGGATAAACCTCGTGTAATGGTTTGATGGTGAAAATCAACAACTTGTTTGCCAAGCGAAGAAATCAGTTTCAAATCGTTCATGAACGATAAAAGAATTGCTGTTTCATCACAATGTATTTATTAATCAATCTTTATTCATACTGAAAAGGCCACAGGCCTATAGTACACAACTTAACTATAGTTTTTACATAAATGTAAACATAAATACATATTACAGAGATAATACATGATTTCTATACAGCATTGCATGATGGATGAACATGGCAAGATTTTGTAACAATGTTTGATTTTTACTGCTCATAAGAGTTGAAAATTTTATGACACATGGATGGGCATAATAGTATCTTTTGATATATTTACATCGTAGTGAAAGATAACATGGACAGATGAGTAGAAAATGATATTCGTCTTCAATTTGATTTAAATCACAAAGTTTACATATTCTATCTTCTTCATTAATATTTTTATATCGACCGCTCTCAATCAATAGATCATGTGATGAGCATCGGAACCGTGCTAATGATCGCTTAAATTTCTTTATGTTTACAAATGATAGGTAATCCTCACTAAATAAATCACATTTGAACTTGGAATAATAAAAACATTTACTTGACGATGACATTTTTTCACACCATGTTTGCAGGTATATATCTCTTAGTCTTGTTGTTATTGACTGAATAAAACCTGCGTGTGACTCAACAAACTGAGCATTCCAAACGTTTCCAAAGCCAATAGAAAATAAAAAATGTTTGACGTTAGAAACCCAATTTCTTTGTCCATTTTTCTCGTACAATAACATCATATTATAACACATTTTGGGCATTCTATCACGGGGCATATTTAACAATGTTAACCAGTACTTAATTACTTTAATACTTGTAAACAGGTGCATCGGATATCTTCCACATTCACCATATACCATAACATTTGTTGTATTCACTTTGACACCAAGATATTTCTTACATGCATATAAATGTATTCTTTCTAACTGATGAAAATCTGTTAATCCCCATATTTCTGCCCCATAGGTTAAAATTGGGTTTATTTTGGCGTCAAATATCTTAAAATAAGTCGTATAATTAATATCTCCTAGTTGGGTAACTGTTTTAAGGATGCCGAATAGCGCCTTTTGTGACTGGAGCGATGCATATTTGACATGTTTAGTCCATGACAGTCCATTTGTAAAATACAAGCCCAAATATTTGTAAGAACTAACGCAATCCAGATTTATACCCTTGAATGACCATTTTTCTGATTTAGATAGTTTGCCGCCATTTTTAAAGACTACTATTTTTGTTTTTTCTCTATTGACTGTTAATTTCCATGTATCGCAGTATTTTTCAAGTTCATTTAATTGGTTTTGGAGGCCAATAATAGTGCTCGAAAACAGGACAACGTCATCTGCGAATAAAAGAAGAAAAATTTGGACTAATTCGGGATGGAGTTGGATACCGCTTGAACAGTTCGTTTCGATTTGGGTGGCAAGTTCATTGATGAAGAATGAAAACAAGAACGGACTTAAAATACACCCTTGTCTTACACCAAGTTGTAAATCGAAATGTTCCGAGAATTCGTAATTATTTTTAACGCATGCTTTCACGTTTTCATACATATTAGATAAAAGTTTACTCATTTTGGTACTAAGACCATGATATAGCTATATTCCTTTTATTTGTAAATTGAAGTTAGTAATATTTTGACTGGTTGATAGGTCTAACATGTTTGGGTGTTTTTAGAGTACAAATCAAATCAGAATACAACCATTCCTATCCCGTTTGGCCAATGAGGCAACCTAGATTTAAGGTATCGGTCATAGTTGTGCGTCCGTCCGGAGGACGTTGTCAGTAATTTTTTCACATTTTTGACTTCTTGGCTGTTGCAGCTCAAAGCTGACGTTTTAGGAGCTTCCAGCCACCTGAGTGATAAAAGTTTGTATATTTGATTTCTTGCACCCCTCCCTCAAATATTGGCATGCTATCCCTGCAACCATTAAATAACTAATTTTCCAAAACCAATTACTGTAATTAGCATCGCAGGTTCAACGTTCTAACTAACATGAGTGCGGCTGAGTGTCCACGCTAAGATCTTATTCTCTCCGGTTTTAAGGGCTTTGAAATTGGTTTGGTAATCAGCTTTCACGCGAATGTCTGTAGCTCCATTTATAAGTGAAATAAAGTCATTTAAAATATCATCCACTGATCTCTCCTAAAACATCCGGCTCCATCAGGGTATTTGTATCCGCATGGCTCCAATAATCCCCTGGTTTTATAACCAGCCTTTGACTCACATCATTATATAAATAAGTAACCAACAACATGACTAAATCGAACAACATTGGCAGTGCCCGGATGAAAAGGCTGATGAGAGACCATCAAGTTTATAATCGCTATATTTCATTGGCTGAGAACACCCGTGCTATATATAGCAATGGGTAAACAGCCTTCAGATATGCTAGGCATAAACTGTATTTTGGTTATTTCAGACATGTTTTCAACTGTTTTCAAACCCATTTAGCGCTTTAAAAAAGCATATTTACTTTCCAGATATGAGAGCAAATATATTAGGCATGGAGTCACGAGGTGCGAGTCGTAGAGATGACTCCCTAAAAGTTATTTTTTACTTCTTCTTATGACATCTTAGATGGGAATTCTAGAAGTTCATAAGAAGAAGAATGAAGAACAATTTTATGGATACACAACTTCTTTATTCTGTGTAGGCGACGTTTCGACAATCACGTTTCGACATAGATACATGCACTAATGCCGTTGTCAAGCAGGTGCTCGACAAGGACATTAGTATCTAGTATCTATAACCATGATTCACTCACGTGTTGTTCTGGGTCTCTTTAACCATGATTCACTCACGTGTTGTTCTGGGTCTCTATAACCATGATTCACTCACTCGACAAGGACATTAGTATCTATGTCGAAGCGTCGCCTACACAGAATAAAGAAGTTGTGTATCCTTAAAATTGTTCTTCATTCTTCTTCTTATGAACGAAATTAACTTGAACGCTGTGTTATATATATAGACATACATGTACCTTCATCAACATGTTATACTTATATTTTGTAACGATTCATTGCATACTTATTTTAACCCTGTCATTTCATATGTAAGTCGACAACCATAGATATCCAAAAACTGATAAGTTACAGAAACAATGTCACTGTCCAAAACTATTCTGTTTAACAAAACGTACCTCATCATGATATGTAAAAATTAAGTCAGGCTTTTTTTTAAAAAAGATTATTTTATTCTATTCAAGACAATATAAAGTGATGATTGAGTACAGATGCGGATCTCTAGTTTACCGAAAAGCACTGTCGTTCTGTTGTTTCGTGTTTTAACATGCTTTTCTAGAAACTCCCACGTGTTTTATAACTACATTTTCTACAAATGAACAATTTATAAAAGGTTCATTACTTGATTCGTTCATTTAAATGACGAATATAACATCACACTTCTAAAACTTCTATTCAAACATTATAGTAAGCCAATCCTATAAACGAATTCGTCATTTTGTCCGGATATGCCCTTGTTTTAACATAGTTTTTTAAATGTTAATCAATTATAAATAATTTTGAATATATGCTCATTAAACACAAGGTAATAATGTGTACAAGAAAGAAAATTATAAGGAAAGAACATGTGATGCTTCATTACTATTTTCTTTAAAATGTGTCACTTTTTGTCCCAAAACGTATATAAAATTATGACTATGATTCACTCACGTGTTGTTCTGGGTCTCTATAGCCATGATTCACTCACGTGTTGTTCTGGGTCTCTATAACCATGATTCACTCACGTGTTGTTCTGGGTCTCTATAACCATGATTCACTCACGTGTTGTTTTGGGTCTCTATAACCATGATTCACTCACATGTTGTACTGGGTCTCTATAACCATGATTCACTCACGTGTTGTTCTGGGTCTCTATAACCATGATTCACTCACGTGTTGTTCTGGGTCTCTATAACCATGATTCACTCACGTGTTGTACTGGGTCTCTATAACCATGATTCACTCACGTGTTGTTCTGGGTCTCTATAACCATGATTCACTCACGTGTTGTTCTGGGTCTCTATAACCATGATTCACTCACGTGTTGTTCTGGGTCTCTATAACCATGATTCACTCACGTGTTGTTCTGGGTCTCTATAACCATGATTCACTCACGTGTTGTTCTGGGTCTCTATAACCATGATTCACTCACGTGTTGTTCTGGGTCTCTATAGCCATGATTCACTCACGTGTTGTACTGGGTCTCTATAGCCATGATTCACTCACGTGTTGTTCTGGGTCTCTATAACCATGATTCACTCACGTGTTGTTCTGGGTCTCTATAACCATGATTCACTCACGTGTTGTTTTGGGTCTCTATAACCATGATTCACTCACATGTTGTACTGGGTCTCTATAATCATGATTCACTCACGTGTTGTTCTGGGTCTCTATAACCATGATTCACTCACGTGTTGTTCTGGGTCTCTATAACCATGATTCACTCACGTGTTGTACTGGGTCTCTATAACCATGATTCACTCACGTGTTGTTCTGGGTCTCTATAACCATGATTCACTCACGTGTTGTTCTGGGTCTCTATAACCATGATTCACTCACGTGTTGTTCTGGGTCTCTATAACCATGATTCACTCACGTGTTGTTCTGGGTCTCTATAACCATGATTCACTCACGTGTTGTTCTGGGTCTCTATAACCATGATTCACTCACGTGTTGTTCTGGGTCTCTATAACCATGATTCACTCACGTGTCGTTCTGGGTCTCTATAACCATGATTCACTCACGTGTTGTTCTGGGTCTCTATAACCATGATTCACTCACGTGTTGTTCTGGGTCTCTATAACCATGATTCACTCACGTGTTGTTCTGGGTCTCTATAACCATGATTCACTCACGTGTTGTTCTGGGTCTCTTTAACCATGATTCACTCACTCGACAAGGACATTAGTATCTATGTCGAAGCGTCGCCTACACAGAATAAAGAAGTTGTGTATCCTTAAAATTGTTCTTCATTCTTCTTCTTATGAACGAAAATAACTTGAACGCTGTAATATATATATAGACATACATGTACCTTCATCAACATGTTATACTTATATTTTGTAACGATTCATTGCATACTTATTTTAACCCTGTCATTTCATATGTAAGTCGACAACCATAGATATCCAAAAACTGATAAGTTACAGAAACAATGTCACTGTCCAAAACTATTCTGTTTAACAAAATGTACCTCATCATGATATGTAAAAATTAAGTCAGGCTTTTTTTTTAAAAAGATTATTTTATTCTATTCAAGACAATATAAAGTGATGATTGAGTACAGATGCGGATCTCTATTTTACCGAAAAGCACTGTCGTTCTGTTGTTTCGTGTTTTAACATGCTTTTCTAGAAACTCCCACGTCTTTTATAACTACATTTTCTACAAATGAACAATTTATAAAAGGTTCATTACTTGATTCGTTCATTTAAATGACGAATATAACATCACACTTCTAAATCTTCTATTCAAACATTATAGTAAGCCAATCCTGTAAACGAATTCGTCATTTTGTCCGGATATGCCCTTGTTTTAACATAGTTTTTTAAATGTTAATCAATTATAAATAATTTTGAATATATGCTCATTAAACACAAGGTAATAATGTGTACAAGAAAGAAAATTATAAGGAAAGAACATGTGATGCTTCATTACTATTTTCTTAAAAATGTGTCACTTTTTGTCCCAAAACGTATATAAAATTATGGTCTCTATAACCATGATTCACTCACGTGTTGTTCTGGGTCTCTAAAACCATGATTCACTCACGTGTTGTTCTGGGTCTCTATAACCATGATTCACTCACGTGTTGTTCTGGGTCTCTATAACCATGATTCACTCACGTGTTGTTCTGGGTCTATATAACCATGATTCACTCACGTGTTGTTTTGGGTCTCTATAACCATGATTCAATCACGTGTTGTTCTGGGTCTCTATAACCATGATTCACTCACGTGTTGTTCTCGGTCTCTATAACCATGATTCACTCACGTGTTGTTCTGGGTCTCTATAACCATGATTTACTCACGTGTTGTTCTGGGTCTCTATAACCATGATTCACGCACGTGTTGTTCTGGGTCTCTATAACCATGATTCACTCATGTGTTGTTCTGGGTCTCTATAACCATGATTCACTCAAATGTTCTTCTGGGTCTCTATAACCATGATTCACTCACGTGTTGTTCTGGGTCTCTATCACCATGATTCACTCACGTGTTGTTCTGGGTCTCTATCACCATGATTCACTCACGTGTTGTTCTGGGTCTCTATAACCATGATTCACTCACGTGTTGTTCTGGGTCTCTATAACCATGATTCACTCACGTGTTGTTCTGGGTCTCTATAACCATGATTCACTCACGTGTTGTTCTGGGTCTCTATAACCATGATTCACTCACGTGTTGTTCTGGGTCTCTATAACCATGATTCACTCACGTGTTGTTCTGGGTCTATATAACCATGATTCACTCACGTGTTGTTTTGGGTCTCTATAACCATGATTCAATCACGTGTTGTTCTGGGTCTCTATAACCATGATTCACTCACGTGTTGTTCTCGGTCTCTATAACCATGATTCACTCACGTGTTGTTCTGGGTCTCTATAACCATGATTTACTCACGTGTTGTTCTGGGTCTCTATAACCATGATTCACGCACGTGTTGTTCTGGGTCTCTATAACCATGATTCACTCATGTGTTCTTCTGGGTCTCTATAACCATGATTCACTCAAATGTTCTTCTGGGTCTCTATAACCATGATTCACTCACGTGTTGTTCTGGGTCTCTATCACCATGATTCACTCACGTGTTGTTCTGGGTCTCTATCACCATGATTCACTCACGTGTTGTTCTGGGTCTCTATAACCATGATTCACTCACGTGTTGTTCTGGGTCTCTATAACCATGATTCACTCACGTGTTGTTCTGGGTCTCTATAACCATGATTCACTCACGTGTTGTTCTGGGTCTCTATAACCATGATTCACTCACGTGTTGTTCTGGGTCTCTATAACCATGATTCACTCACGTGTTGTTCTGGGTCTCTATAACCATGATTCACTCACGTGTTGTTCTGGGTCTCTATAACCATGATTCACTCACGTGTTGTTCTGGGTCTCTATAACCATGATTCACTCACGTGTTGTTCTGGGTCTCTATAACCATGATTCACTCACGTGTTGTTCTGGGTCTCTATAACCATGATTCACTCACGTGTTGTTCTGGGTCTCTTTAACCATGATTCACTCACGTGTTGTTCTGGGTCTCTATAACCATGATTCACTCACTCGACAAGGACATTAGTATCTATGTCGAAGCGTCGCCTACACAGAATAAAGAAGTTGTGTATCCTTAAAATTGTTCTTCATTCTTCTTCTTATGAACGAAAATAACTTGAACGCTGTAATATATATATAGACATACATGTACCTTCATCAACATGTTATACTTATATTTTGTAACGATTCATTGCATACTTATTTTAACCCTGTCATTTCATATGTAAGTCGACAACCATAGATATCCAAAAACTGATAAGTTACAGAAACAATGTCACTGTCCAAAACTATTCTGTTTAACAAAATGTACCTCATCATGATATGTAAAAATTAAGTCAGGCTTTTTTTTAAAAAAGATTATTTTATTCTATTCAAGACAATATAAAGTGATGATTGAGTACAGATGCGGATCTCTATTATACCGAAAAGCACTGTCGTTCTGTTGTTTCGTGTTTCAACATGCTTTTCTAGAAACTCCCACGTCTTTTATAACTACATTTTCTACAAATGCATAAATTTATAAAAGGTTCATTACTTGATTCGTTCATTTAAATGACGAATATAACATCACACTTCTAAATCTTCTATTCAAACATTATAGTAAGCCAATCCTGTAAACGAATTCGTCATTTTGTCCGGATATGCCCTTGTTTTAACATAGTTTTTTAAATGTTAATCAATTATAAATAATTTTGAATATATGCTCATTAAACACAAGGTAATAATGTGTACAAGAAAGAAAATTATAAGGAAAGAACATGTGATGCTTCATTACTATTTTCTTAAAAATGTGTCACTTTTTGTCCCAAAACGTATATAAAATTATGGTCTCTATAACCATGATTCACTCACGTGTTGTTCTGGGTCTCTATAACCATGATTCACTCACGTGTTGTTCTGGGTCTCTATAACCATGATTCACTCACGTGTTGTTCTGGGTCTCTATAACCATGATTCACTCACGTGTTGTTCTGGGTCTATATAACCATGATTCACTCACGTGTTGTTTTGGGTCTCTATAACCATGATTCAATCACGTGTTGTTCTGGGTCTCTATAACCATGATTCACTCACGTGTTGTTCTGGGTCTCTATAACCATGATTCACTCACGTGTTGTTCTGGGTCTCTATAACCATGATTTACTCACGTGTTGTTCTGGGTCTCTATAACCATGATTCACGAACGTGTTGTTCTGGGTCTCTATAACCATGATTCACTCATGTGTTGTTCTGGGTCTCTATAACCATGATTCACTCAAATGTTCTTCTGGGTCTCTATAACCATGATTCACTCACGTGTTGTTCTGGGTCTCTATAACCATGATTCACTCACGTGTTGTTCTGGGTCTCTATAACCATGATTCACTCACGTGTTGTTCTGGGTCTCTATAACCATGATTCACTCACGTGTTGTTCTGGGTCTCTATAACCATGATTCACTCACGTGTTGTTCTGGGTCTCTATAACCATGATTCACTCACGTGTTGTTCTGGGTCTCTATAACCATGATTCACTCACGTGTTGTTCTGGGTCTCTATAACCATGATTCACTCACGTGTTGTTCTGGGTCTCTATAACCATGATTCACTCACGTGTTGTTCTGGGTCTCTATAACCATGATTCACTCACGTGTTGTTCTGGGTCTCTATAACCATGATTCACTCACGTGTTGTTCTGGGTCTCTATAACCATGATTCACTCACGTGTTGTTCTGGGTCTCTTTAACCATGATTCACTCACGTGTTGTTCTGGGTCTCTATAACCATGATTCACTCACTCGACAAGGACATTAGTATCTATGTCGAAGCGTCGCCTACACAGAATAAAGAAGTTGTGTATCCTTAAAATTGTTCTTCATTCTTCTTCTTATGAACGAAAATAACTTGAACGCTGTAATATATATATAGACATACATGTACCTTCATCAACATGTTATACTTATATTTTGTAACGATTCATTGCATACTTATTTTAACCCTGTCATTTCATATGTAAGTCGACAACCATAGATATCCAAAAACTGATAAGTTACAGAAACAATGTCACTGTCCAAAACTATTCTGTTTAACAAAATGTACCTCATCATGATATGTAAAAATTAAGTCAGGCTTTTTTTTAAAAAAGATTATTTTATTCTATTCAAGACAATATAAAGTGATGATTGAGTACAGATGCGGATCTCTATTTTACCGAAAAGCACTGTCGTTCTGTTGTTTCGTGTTTCAACATGCTTTTCTAGAAACTCCCACGTCTTTTATAACTACATTTTCTACAAATGAATAAATTTATAAAAGGTTCATTACTTGATTCGTTCATTTAAATGACGAATATAACATCACACTTCTAAATCTTCTATTCAAACATTATAGTAAGCCAATCCTGTAAACGAATTCGTCATTTTGTCCGGATATGCCCTTGTTTTAACATAGTTTTTTAAATGTTAATCAATTATAAATAATTTTGAATATATGCTCATTAAACACAAGGTAATAATGTGTACAAGAAAGAAAATTATAAGGAAAGAACATGTGATGCTTCATTACTATTTTCTTAAAAATGTGTCACTTTTTGTCCCAAAACGTATATAAAATTATGGTCTCTATAACCATGATTCACTCACGTGTTGTTCTGGGTCTCTATAACCATGATTCACTCACGTGTTGTTCTGGGTTTCTATAACCATGATTCACTCACGTGTTGTTCTGGGTCTCTATAACCATGATTCACTCACGTGTTGTTCTGGGTCTATATAACCATGATTCACTCACGTGTTGTTTTGGGTCTCTATAACCATGATTCACTCACGTGTTGTTCTGGGTCTCTATAACCATGATTCACTCACGTGTTGTTCTGGGTCTCTATAACCATGATTCACTCACGTGTTGTTCTGGGTCTCTATAACCATGATTTACTCACGTGTTGTTCTGGGTCTCTATAACCATGATTCACGCACGTGTTGTTCTGGGTCTCTATAACCATGATTCACTCACGTGTTGCTCTGGGTCTCTATAACCATGATTCACTCACGTGTCGTTCTGGGTCTCTATAGCCATGATTCACTCACGTGTTGTTCTGGGTCTCTATAACCATGATTCACTCACGTGTTGTTCTGGGTCCTTATAACCATGATTCACTCACGTGTTGTACTGGGTCTCTGTAACAATGATTCACTCACGTGTTGTTCTGGGTCTCTATAACCATGATTCACTCACGTGTTGCTCTGGGTCTCTATAACCATGATTCACTCACGTGTCGTTCTGGGTCTCTGTAACAATGATTTACTCACGTGTTGTTCTGGGTCTCTATAACCATGATTCACTCTCGTGTTGTTCTGGGTCTCTATAACCATGATTCACTCACGTGTTGTTCTGGGTCTCTATAACCATGATTCACTCACGTGTTGTTCTGGGTCTCTATAACCATGATTCACTCACTCGACAAGGACATTAGTATCTATGTCGAAGCGTCGCCTACACAGAATAAAGAAGTTGTGTATCCTTAAAATTGTTCTTCATTCTTCTTCTTATGAACGAAATTAACTTGAACGCTGTAATATATATATATAGACATACATGTACCTTCATCAACATGTTATACTTATATTTTGTAACGATTCATTGCATACTTATTTTAACCCTGTCATTTCATATGTAAGTCGACAACCATAGATATCCAAAAACTGATAAGTTACAGAAACAATGTCACTGTCCAAAACTATTCTGTTTAACAAAATGTACCTCATCATGATATGTAAAAATTAAGTCAGGCTTTTTTTTTAAAAAGATTATTTTATTCTATTCAAGACAATATAAAGTGATGATTGAGTACCGAAAAGCACTCTCGTTCTGTTGTTTCGTGTTTTAACATGCTTTTCTAGAAACTCCCACGTCTTTTATAACTACATTTTCTACAAATGAACAATTTATAAAAGGTTCATTACTTGATTCGTTCATTTAAATGACGAATATAACATCACACTTCTAAATCTTCTATTCAAACATTATAGTAAGCCAATCCTGTAAACGAATTCGTCATTTTGTCCGGATATGCCCTTGTTTTAACATAGTTTTTTAAATGTTAATCAATTATAAATAATTTTGAATATATGCTCATTAAACACAAGGTAATAATGTGTACAAGAAAGAAAATTATAAGGAAAGAACATGTGATGCTTCATTACTATTTTCTTAAAAATGTGTCACTTTTTGTCCCAAAACGTATATAAAATTATGGTCTCTATAACCATGATTCACTCACGTGTTGTTCTGGGTCTCTATAACCATGATTCACTCACGTGTTGTTCTGGGTCTCTATAACCATGATTCACTCACGTGTTGTTCTGGGTCTCTATAACCATGATTCACTCACGTGTTGTTCTGGGTCTCTATAACCATGATTCACTCACGTGTTGTTCTGGGTCTCTATAAC
Source organism: Gibbula magus (assembly GCA_936450465.1). Classification (NCBI taxonomy): domain Eukaryota; kingdom Metazoa; phylum Mollusca; class Gastropoda; order Trochida; family Trochidae; genus Gibbula; species Gibbula magus. The sequence goes on along the minus strand of OW388291.1, from coordinate 81,723,385 downwards.
CATGATTCACTCACGTGTTGCTCTGGGTCTCTATAACCATGATTCACTCACGTGTCGTTCTGGGTCTCTATAGCCATGATTCACTCACGTGTTGTTCTGGGTCTCTTTAACCATGATTCACTCACGTGTTGTTCTGGGTCCTTATAACCATGATTCACTCACGTGTTGTACTGGGTCTCTGTAACAATGAGTCACTCACGTGTTGTTCTGGGTCTCTATAACCATGATTCACTCACGTGTTGTTCTGGGTCCTTATAACCATGATTCACTCACGTGTTGTACTGGGTCTCTGTAACAATGATTCACTCACGTGTTGTTCTGGGTCTCTATAACCATGATTCACTCACGTGTTGCTCTGGGTCTCTATAACCATGATTCACTCACGTGTCGTTCTGGGTCTCTGTAACAATGATTTACTCACGTGTTGTTCTGGGTCTCTATAACCATGATTCACTCTCGTGTTGTTCTGGGTCTCTATAACCATGATTCACTCACGTGTTGTTCTGGGTCTCTATAACCATGATTCACTCACGTGTTGTTCTGGGTCTCTATAACCATGATTCACTCACTCGACAAGGACATTAGTATCTATGTCGAAGCGTCGCCTACACAGAATAAAGAAGTTGTGTATCCTTAAAATTGTTCTTCATTCTTCTTCTTATGAACGAAATTAACTTGAACGCTGTAATATATATATATAGACATACATGTACCTTCATCAACATGTTATACTTATATTTTGTAACGATTCATTGCATACTTATTTTAACCCTGTCATTTCATATGTAAGTCGACAACCATAGATATCCAAAAACTGATAAGTTACAGAAACAATGTCACTGTCCAAAACTATTCTGTTTAACAAAATGTACCTCATCATGATATGTAAAAATTAAGTCAGGCTTTTTTTTAAAAAGATTATTTTATTCTATTCAAGACAATATAAAGTGATGATTGAGTACAGATGCGGATCTCTATTTTACCGAAAAGCACTGTCGTTCTGTTGTTTCGTGTTTTAACATGCTTTTCTAGAAACTCCCACGTCTTTTATAACTACATTTTCTACAAATGAACAATTTATAAAAGGTTCATTACTTGATTCGTTCATTTAAATGACGAATATAACATCACACTTCTAAATCTTCTATTCAAACATTATAGTAAGCCAATCCTGTAAACGAATTCGTCATTTTGTCCGGATATGCCCTTGTTTTAACATAGTTTTTTAAATGTTAATCAATTATAAATAATTTTGAATATATGCTCATTAAACACAAGGTAATAATGTGTACAAGAAAGAAAATTATAAGGAAAGAACATGTGATGCTTCATTACTATTTTCTTAAAAATGTGTCACTTTTTGTCCCAAAACGTATATAAAATTATGGTCTCTATAACCATGATTCACTCACGTGTTGTTCTGGGTATCTATAACCATGATTCACTCACGTGTTGTTCTGGGTCTCTATAACCATGATTCACTCACGTGTTGTTCTGGGTCTCTATAACCATGATTCACTCACGTGTTGTTCTGGGTCTCTATAACCATGATTCACTCACGTGTTGTTCTGGGTCTCTATAACCATGATTCACTCACGTGTTGCTCTGGGTCTCTATAACCATGATTCACTCACGTGTCGTTCTGGGTCTCTATAGCCATGATTCACTCACGTGTTGTTCTGGGTCTCTATAACCATGATTCACTCACGTGTTGTTCTGGGTCTCTATAACCATGATTCACTCACGTGTCGTTCTGGGTCTCTGTAACAATGATTTACTCACGTGTTGTTCTGGGTCTCTATAACCATGATTCACTCTCGTGTTGTTCTGGGTCTCTATAACCATGATTCACTCACGTGTTGTTCTGGGTCTCTATAACCATGATTCACTCACGTGTTGTTCTGGGTCTCTATAACCATGATTCACTCACGTGTTGTTCTGGGTCTCTATAACCATGATTCACTCACGTGTTGTTCTGGGTCTCTATAACCATGATTCACTCACGTGTTGCTCTGGGTCTCTATAACCATGATTCACTCACGTGTCGTTCTGGGTCTCTATAGCCATGATTCACTCACGTGTTGTTCTGGGTCTCTTTAACCATGATTCACTCACGTGTTGTTCTGGGTCCTTATAACCATGATTCACTCACGTGTTGTACTGGGTCTCTGTAACAATGAGTCACTCACGTGTTGTTCTGGGTCTCTATAACCATGATTCACTCACGTGTTGTTCTGGGTCCTTATAACCATGATTCACTCACGTGTTGTACTGGGTCTCTGTAACAATGATTCACTCACGTGTTGTTCTGGGTCTCTATAACCATGATTCACTCACGTGTTGCTCTGGGTCTCTATAACCATGATTCACTCACGTGTCGTTCTGGGTCTCTGTAACAATGATTTACTCACGTGTTGTTCTGGGTCTCTATAACCATGATTCACTCTCGTGTTGTTCTGGGTCTCTATAACCATGATTCACTCACGTGTTGTTCTGGGTCTCTATAACCATGATTCACTCACGTGTTGTTCTGGGTCTCTATAACCATGATTCACTCACTCGACAAGGACATTAGTATCTATGTCGAAGCGTCGCCTACACAGAATAAAGAAGTTGTGTATCCTTAAAATTGTTCTTCATTCTTCTTCTTATGAACGAAATTAACTTGAACGCTGTAATATATATATATAGACATACATGTACCTTCATCAACATGTTATACTTATATTTTGTAACGATTCATTGCATACTTATTTTAACCCTGTCATTTCATATGTAAGTCGACAACCATAGATATCCAAAAACTGATAAGTTACAGAAACAATGTCACTGTCCAAAACTATTCTGTTTAACAAAATGTACCTCATCATGATATGTAAAAATTAAGTCAGGCTTTTTTTTAAAAAGATTATTTTATTCTATTCAAGACAATATAAAGTGATGATTGAGTACAGATGCGGATCTCTATTTTACCGAAAAGCACTGTCGTTCTGTTGTTTCGTGTTTTAACATGCTTTTCTAGAAACTCCCACGTCTTTTATAACTACATTTTCTACAAATGAACAATTTATAAAAGGTTCATTACTTGATTCGTTCATTTAAATGACGAATATAACATCACACTTCTAAATCTTCTATTCAAACATTATAGTAAGCCAATCCTGTAAACGAATTCGTCATTTTGTCCGGATATGCCCTTGTTTTAACATAGTTTTTTAAATGTTAATCAATTATAAATAATTTTGAATATATGCTCATTAAACACAAGGTAATAATGTGTACAAGAAAGAAAATTATAAGGAAAGAACATGTGATGCTTCATTACTATTTTCTTAAAAATGTGTCACTTTTTGTCCCAAAACGTATATAAAATTATGGTCTCTATAACCATGATTCACTCACGTGTTGTTCTGGGTATCTATAACCATGATTCACTCACGTGTTGTTCTGGGTCTCTATAACCATGATTCACTCACGTGTTGTTCTGGGTCTCTATAACCATGATTCACTCACGTGTTGTTCTGGGTCTCTATAACCATGATTCACTCACGTGTTGTTCTGGGTCTCTATAACCATGATTCACTCACGTGTTGCTCTGGGTCTCTATAACCATGATTCACTCACGTGTCGTTCTGGGTCTCTATAGCCATGATTCACTCACGTGTTGTTCTGGGTCTCTATAACCATGATTCACTCACGTGTTGTTCTGGGTCTCTATAACCATGATTCACTCACGTGTCGTTCTGGGTCTCTGTAACAATGATTTACTCACGTGTTGTTCTGGGTCTCTATAACCATGATTCACTCTCGTGTTGTTCTGGGTCTCTATAACCATGATTCACTCACGTGTTGTTCTGGGTCTCTATAACCATGATTCACTCACGTGTTGTTCTGGGTCTCTATAACCATGATTCACTCACTCGACAAGGACATTAGTATCTATGTCGAAGCGTCGCCTACACAGAATAAAGAAGTTGTGTATCCTTAAAATTGTTCTTCATTCTTCTTCTTATGAACGAAATTAACTTGAACGCTGTAATATATATATATAGACATACATGTACCTTCATCAACATGTTATACTTATATTTTGTAACGATTCATTGCATACTTATTTTAACCCTGTCATTTCATATGTAAGTCGACAACCATAGATATCCAAAAACTGATAAGTTACAGAAACAATGTCACTGTCCAAAACTATTCTGTTTAACAAAATGTACCTCATCATGATATGTAAAAATTAAGTCAGGCTTTTTTTTAAAAAGATTATTTTATTCTATTCAAGACAATATAAAGTGATGATTGAGTACAGATGCGGATCTCTATTTTACCGAAAAGCACTGTCGTTCTGTTGTTTCGTGTTTTAACATGCTTTTCTAGAAACTCCCACGTCTTTTATAACTACATTTTCTACAAATGAACAATTTATAAAAGGTTCATTACTTGATTCGTTCATTTAAATGACGAATATAACATCACACTTCTAAATCTTCTATTCAAACATTATAGTAAGCCAATCCTGTAAACGAATTCGTCATTTTGTCCGGATATGCCCTTGTTTTAACATAGTTTTTTAAATGTTAATCAATTATAAATAATTTTGAATATATGCTCATTAAACACAAGGTAATAATGTGTACAAGAAAGAAAATTATAAGGAAAGAACATGTGATGCTTCATTACTATTTTCTTAAAAATGTGTCACTTTTTGTCCCAAAACGTATATAAAATTATGGTCTCTATAACCATGATTCACTCACGTGTTGTTCTGGGTATCTATAACCATGATTCACTCACGTGTTGTTCTGGGTCTCTATAACCATGATTCACTCACGTGTTGTTCTGGGTCTCTATAACCATGATTCACTCACGTGTTGTTCTGGGTCTCTATAACCATGATTCACTCACGTGTTGTTCTGGGTCTCTATAACCATGATTCACTCACGTGTTGCTCTGGGTCTCTATAACCATGATTCACTCACGTGTCGTTCTGGGTCTCTATAGCCATGATTCACTCACGTGTTGTTCTGGGTCTCTATAACCATGATTCACTCACGTGTTGTTCTGGGTCCTTATAACCATGATTCACTCACGTGTTGTACTGGGTCTCTGTAACAATGATTCACTCACGTGTTGTTCTGGGTCTCTATAACCATGATTCACTCACGTGTTGTTCTGGGTCTCTATAACCATGATTCACTCACGTGTTGTTCTGGGTCTCTATAACCATGATTCACTCACGTGTTGTTCTGGGTCTCTATAACCATGATTCACTCACTCGACAAGGACATTAGTATCTATGTCGAAGCGTCGCCTACACAGAATAAAGAAGTTGTGTATCCTTAAAATTGTTCTTCATTCTTCTTCTTATGAACGAAATTAACTTGAACGCTGTAATATATATATATAGACATACATGTACCTTCATCAACATGTTATACTTATATTTTGTAACGATTCATTGCATACTTATTTTAACCCTGTCATTTCATATGTAAGTCGACAACCATAGATATCCAAAAACTGATAAGTTACAGAAACAATGTCACTGTCCAAAACTATTCTGTTTAACAAAATGTACCTCATCATGATATGTAAAAATTAAGTCAGGCTTTTTTTTTAAAAAGATTATTTTATTCTATTCAAGACAATATAAAGTGATGATTGAGTACAGATGCGGATCTCTATTTTACCGAAAAGCACTCTCGTTCTGTTGTTTCGTGTTTTAACATGCTTTTCTAGAAACTCCCACGTCTTTTATAACTACATTTTCTACAAATGAACAATTTATAAAAGGTTCATTACTTGATTCGTTCATTTAAATGACGAATATAACATCACACTTCTAAATCTTCTATTCAAACATTATAGTAAGCCAATCCTGTAAACGAATTCGTCATTTTGTCCGGATATGCCCTTGTTTTAACATAGTTTTTTAAATGTTAATCAATTATAAATAATTTTGAATATATGCTCATTAAACACAAGGTAATAATGTGTACAAGAAAGAAAATTATAAGGAAAGAACATGTGATGCTTCATTACTATTTTCTTAAAAATGTGTCACTTTTTGTCCCAAAACGTATATAAAATTATGGTCTCTATAACCATGATTCACTCACGTGTTGTTCTGGGTCTCTATAACCATGATTCACTCACGTGTTGTTCTGGGTCTCTATAACCATGATTCACTCACGTGTTGTTCTGGGTCTCTATAACCATGATTCACTCACGTGTTGTTCTGGGTCTCTATAACCATGATTCACTCACGTGTTGTTCTGGGTCTCTATAACCATGATTCACTCACGTGTTGTTCTGGGTCTCTATAACCATGATTCACTCACGTGTTGTTCTGGGTCTCTATAACCATGATTCACTCACGTGTTGTTCTGGGTCTCTATAACCATGATTCACTCACGTGTTGTTCTGGGTCTCTATAACCATGATTCACTCACGTGTTGTTCTGGGTCTCTATAACCATGATTCACTCACGTGTTGTTCTGGGTCTCTATAACCATGATTCACTCACGTGTTGTTCTGGGTCTCTATAACCATGATTCACTCACGTGTTGTTCTGGGTCTCTTTAACCATGATTCACTCACGTGTTGTTCTGGGTCTCTATAACCATGATTCACTCACGTGTTGTTCTGGGTCTCTATAACCATGATTCACTCACGTGTTGCTCTGGGTCTCTATAACCATGATTCACTCACGTGTTGTTCTGGGTCTCTATAACCATGATTCACTCACGTGTTGTTCTGGGTCTCTATAACCATGATTCACTCACGTGTTGTTCTGGGTCTCCCTAACCATGATTCACTCACGTGTTGTTCTGGGTCTCTATGCTAACTTTGATGGTGGCCTGGGCAAGTCAATAGAAATTAATGTAGGATTCGAACGAAATTGTCATAGCAGTTTTGTTACAATGTTAACTCTTTATTGAACAAAACTGCTTAAAGGCAGTGTAGTTCGCTTTTCTTACTGAATTAAAGTGCTCTCACAGTAATATAAATAAGTGTAACCAATGGCTAGATAATACTTCTGAATCAATAAAAAAAAAGAACGAATGTACATAGTTCCGTTACCTTACCGTACCTAAACACTCAGAGTAGAGGTTAAAATATGGTAATATGATGGAATGGTCAAACATCTTACTGTCTGAACTCTCAAATTCTCATGAGATCTACAAATCTACCTCTCACACTGCAGAGCTCCACATCACTGTCGCGTTATACCTCCTACCATTTTCTTCGAATACCGATATTAGTTTTCTATGGATACGGCTTTATGGGTCCTGTAATGAGATGTTTTACCTATTAACGTAACGATATAATGTATAATTAAGAAATAGAAGACAAGTTTGCGTGCTTTTTTATTCTACGATAAAGCACAAGAACAAGTCTTCTATTTCTTACATTAACAAAACAACAACAAAATTAGTCGTTTTTATATAAAAAGCTTTCAGATATTATGTTATGTGTATAAACTATATTTTAAAATATCAATGCATCCAGTCGTAGAGCACATTCGCTAACCATTGAACAATTAAAGTGACGTAAACTATGACGTCATTTTCTAAGCGGTGCTCTTCCTGACGTCCTAAATCAAGAGCATATTTTATTGTCTCACAGAGCACGCTGTAACTCCAGTTTACCACCTTAAAAAAAGCTTAATTTATTGTCGTGGGTATCTTATATACTTTAATGATAAATGGAAATTTTTATAAACATAACATGCAAAAAAAACCGTCTTACAGCGCCTTTAAGGTTATGACAAATTATTAAAACTGATAATTTGATATACCTTAATGTATTTATGTATATTTCAATTAATACAATATTCATTAAGTTTCATGTGAATGTTAGCTATATCAATGGCTAGATTCTCTAAATTTAAATTTTGATTCATAAATGGCCTCTGAATATGAAATATATACCAATACACAGTCGCATTGCATGACTTTTATAGACTATGCTCCACACAATCATGTACACTGAGGGGGTCGCATAAGTATTGATCTTACTTTCAGAAGCGCGCATAAAAGACTTGTTGAAAACTTAACTTCAAGTTGAATATGTGTATACGATTTTCAGGAACTATCTATCCCATTCTATGAAGATATAAAATAATAGTTTAAGAGTTTAATAGATTTCTGTCCGATGAAACTCTCAATAGTACGCAAAATACATGTTAACATTTAGAGTCGGTATACTGCATGTACTTAGTGTGTCTAGCCCTAGTCATGCATGTGTACGCAATCTACATGTAGATTGCCAAGTGAAATGAAATTGCAGTTATAATTCTTGGGCGATGTGATACATTGAGAACAAGGCATTGCAAATGGCTCACCTTTAGCTGATAGAAGATCTTCGACGATTTTACATATTATCATTGAAATTGTTTGTCGTTCAGATAGCTAAGGTTAGAAAAGAGTAGAAATTTGATGTGTGAAAGGAATGGGAGGAATGAAAAGGTGAATGAAACACCCTTAAAATATCGGAATGTCTGCATACAGTTGTACTGAAGTTTCATCTCTGAATGAATATACATACATATTTTGTTTATACACAGGTAAAAGAAAGACTATATTAACTTTGCAAACAAAGAGAATCAAATAATTGTGAAAGTATTGTCAACCACAACCAAAAGTTACTTTTCATTAGACTATAGATGATAGGAAAACAAGGTGAATTATTTCAAGACATCATGTGGAACAAAGCAAACACTAATGTTTGCAAATATTTTCAGTTTCAATTCTTGTCGTTATCGTGGTACTAGATATATGTGTGACCTCTTTTATCTATTGGTTATTTAGATAACGTTATTATATTCTGACGCTAGGAGAATTCCCCAAAGTGTTTTCTGTTTTCTGACACAATATGTTTGATCTTTTACAATATAAATACATTTAGAAGAACGTATTTTATATATTATTATGTTATACTGGCGACAGTAAATCTATGTTTTTAAATGTTGATCAAGATTTGTTTACACCCTTTTATTCTCATATCGGTCGATCATGATTGCTCACTTTTGTAAATCATACAAGTTAAAACCTAGTAGTCAATAGCTACATTTCTGCAAAGTGACATTAGACTCTAAGTGCTATGGATAACACACCATTCTACTTAGAACGTCACACATGGATTGACACGTGGCAGCCACGCCCCCACTTACCCATTAACTTAACTAACTTGACTCAGTGTCTTTAATGAACTGTGTGAAGAAGGAATAGTAACGTACCCACGCGTTTCTCCTAAAAAGATAAAAACCTTTTTACCCCAAATAGAAATATGTTTTACATCGAGGCTTAGTACAACTAAGAACCTAGGGATAATACAATTTATCATCCAAAACTGGGTTCAACAGGAGATATCGCTATTATGAGATCAAGCGATATCTCCTAGGAGATATCGTTTTGTCAGTAGATTTTGTACAATGCCCTGTTGGCGTCAGCTACATGACATCACAATGATTTTGCATCATCAAGTAATGACATCACAATGCCATGACGTCATAATCATGATGACGCCACAATGCTATGACATCACAGCCCTGGAAGTCAAATGGCAGTTTTTGTTCAGAATTATTCATTTTTTATTAAAAACTAATGAAGAATGATTTTGGATGATAAATAGAATCTCACCCTCGTGTCTTCTGATATCAAATATATCAACACTCGTTGATAAAAGTCAAAATATCCTCGGCAAGCCCCGGATATTTGTAACTTTTATCAACTCGTGTTGATATATTTGATATCAGAAGACACTTGGGTGAGATTCTCTATAGATAAAGCAATGATACCAAGTACATGTAGTAGTATAAGTAGAAATAAGTAGAAATGGTGAAACATCAACTTTACCCTTAGAATTACTTTTACAACTAAAATTCCATTGCTTGAGTCGAAATCATACCCTCATAATGTTCTAATAAGTGCAAAGAACATAGATGTTTCGTCGAATATAACTTCCTATTATCTGCACATATGACTGCCCCGGAGATGTCACAAGTACATTCATAACATTTGCGCTTTAAGGATTTCTTTTTTTAAGGATTTCTGACTGTTGCAAGATTGACAGTTCACATATTCACCGCTCTCCATCAATAACACCTTTTAACTTACAGCCAAATCAAAAAGTTTCTATGCATTCATGTAAAATACATTCTCGACACTGTGTTCATTACCATATTAATCATATACGTAACGTTATCACAACAGCCAATATGAGTAAACTCCATCTCCTTATTCATAAGAATTGTATTCAACCGAAATCATTCAAAAGATGTAACGAAAAGAGTTTTGTTATGGATTATGGATGGTCAGTTCCACGTTACGGTGTAGGTTGTGATGCTTATCATTGCCTGCTGACGATATAAGAACGTCGCTCTCTTATATGAAAATATATGTTGACTTTCCATAATTACTTGTCACTATTTGTGTACTGCATCTTATTGAATACCCCACAAAAATTCCTTAAAAAATTCATTTGTATTATTAGAAAATATGGACAATTCAAGATGGGATGTATTAATACTTTGAACACTAAAATCACTATTCAGTTTTGAACTGAAATTTCATTGTGGAATATTCTAATGGTATTCAAACGTGATTTCCATAAGAATTGATAATTTGAGGGGATAAAGATGTGTATGCTTTTAAGTTTAAAATGGGATTTCCTTGTTTACGCGCGGTTTAATAACTAATTGTGCAATGTTTTGGTACAACATCATGTATAATGTAATATAAAAGATTAGCTTATCAATGCCACGCAGAACTCCGTATTCAAATCATTATATCATATTCATAAAATGCTTCCTGTTGATTCAAAGCATGCTGCAATTAAATGCTAAACGAGGTGCACCAGCTATTCAACAACAAGTTTGAAAGTTAAAGAATACAAAAGTTTAAGAATAATTTTGAATACGCTTTCAAATGTGTATGTTTCTGAATTGAAGTAATGAATCGAAAGATACAACAAGACTCGTGGTGTGGCTTTCAACAATTAGAACCGTCTCCGGCTCGAGTAACTAAAAGCAGGTTTGAAAGATAGAGATCTGTTGTAGCCGCCAGCAAGCACTTTGGTTCATGATTGCGGGGTTAGAGCTAGGGGAAGCTTGACAACAAACAAGGGAAACACGCATGTATAACACACCAGACTTTGACTTCATAGAAAGTGTTATCTCGTCTCGTTGTGAGCGAACACACCAGAGAACAGAGAACCGCCGCTATAATTCGATTTACAGACAATCACAATGGAAAGCCGTCAATGGTAGACTCCATAAATCCACCAGGGCTTAAAGTTGGTATAAAATTGGTTCTTCTAAGGAATATATTTGTCCCAGCAAAGGCAAGTGTGTCATCGGTCAATAGTAACTGGACGCGGCCCTCAGTTGACCAATATGCCAATGTGAAAGCAAACGTGTAGTATACGAATCAAACCTATGTTGGGGTTCCACAGGGTGCAAAGCTCCGCCCTTGTCTTTTCATGTTGGGATACGAGAACACGAGGCCTGCTTGTTGAAATAAGCCCAGCAACTGACTAATGAGTGCCTAGCTCTGTGATTCACATGGTACAAAGACGGACAAGGATTTCGCCTTCTGAAGTTCTGAGTTTTAACGTTACTGTGAGTATTCATGTTCAATTTGAATATAAGTACATATTTAAAATATTCGATTGAATACAGTTTACATATTCGGTCACCCATTGTTAAAATTATATTTTCGTTCGATTAAGATAACATCCAAATATTGTGTATTTCATTTTGTTTAAACATTCAAGAACTCACTGATTCCCATTTGTTATTAAATTTCACAGCAATGAATATTATGATTTGAAGAACATATGTAATAATAGTCTTTCTATTGTAAGAAAAGTATTTATATCAGCTTAGTCAGCCAACTATAGAACACATGATTATGTATTTTCCAATAGGGTGTCTTTGTCTCAAAATGGTATCTAGCTATGTTTCTCAAGTTTCAAAGTATCGTGTGCAATACGTACGTGTACGCCCCTCATAAAGATACTTATATGTGGAGACAATGCTTAAACCTTCACTACAAAAGAACGCGGTCGTCAAAGTTCAAGATAAAGCATTTATTGACACTTCCAAAATAAATATTTACTAGTCGATTTACAATTTCATTACTTGAGTGATTGTTGTATGAAAAGCTGTTTCTGTTGTCAAGGTATAATGTGTTGGCTCTCTATCGGGTAATCTCGAATGGTTGCTTCAGTTACCAGCATGATGGTCATTTAAGGCATTGGTTAGCCTTAATGTTAGCGACCTTATTTCAAGTTCTTTTTTTTATTTTCTCTTAAATTCTGCTTGGTATATGTCGATTATTAGTAGCATTTTTATGGAGCCAGCTGGATAATAATCACTTTCATAATAAAATACAAATTCGATTTTCATGTTTTCTTCATATTGTACTTTGTGATGAAGACATGCCCATGTAAATTACACACAAAGTTATTCAACTTAAAACTGTTGTTTTTTTCAAAACACGTGTTTCACATGTTATTTCAAGAATATGTTTAGTGTCTTTTTTTAAATGTTTTTGTTGGGTGTTTTTTTGCAAGTGTCGCTTTCAATATTTCTTTTTCTTTAAGGTGTACAATGTATATTTCAATATTTTGCTCTATCAAATGTCGTTAACCAATGTTTGATATAAACTAGTCAATAAACATTTTCCTAATTTGTTTTATAAAATCTGAAAAAATGTATGTATCTATATTATGTATTTTATCCTGTTCGCTATCTAATTCTCTACAGCAACATGTGGTTACCACACACACAAACAAATCATATTCACATAAACATTTTTTTAATTTCTTTTTGTTTCAAATATTTAGTTTGTCAAAGTTAAACATATTTAAAGCCTAAAGCAGTCCCTAGTAGTTTTACCGAAACATTATTTAAAATAATGTTTATTAGACCAAAACACATTTATATTGTCTAATGTAATGTTATGTTCACAGTCAGAAATATACCTCAGTTACAATAACAGGACAAAGATATAATCTTCATTATATTCAAAATACTTCCAAACAAAGTTGTTTTTCAAAGCAAAATTCATCTTAAGGATATACACTTATATCAAATGAAATTAACTATGTGCATTGGCGATGTTCACATTGTGATAGGACACTGTATGTGTTTGATGACTGCATTCTACACAAGTTCAAATAAATACGTTCCCAGCAATATCGTGATTTCAGGCTTGATATCATTGTAAGCAGTCACCATGGCAAGGTTTCTGTTTGTAGTGTAAGTCTGAGATGTGTGATAAAGTTTACTTTATGCTGGAACAGGACACTGTTATAAGGATACTGTATATTTATTTGGGTCAATTAATAACACATTGAAAATAAACATGCTTAGGCTAGACTTCCGTCCTCGGACATTATTATTCCCTTGTGTTCGTTACCAGCTGTTTCTGAATCACATTATCTCTTCTCTCAACATTGTTATTTCTTCAGAGATTGGGACACTTTAAAAACCAAATTTTGCTGATTTTTGACGAAATGTTTTCTATATTTTATTTCAAACTATTTATTACAAAATACACACTCCAGCCATTTAACGTGTATTGTATATGATATATTACATGATATCGCAGGTTGGTTCATGTGGCAGCATGTTGCAGTTGCATTGTCTGTTTGATATAACAGAGTATCAAGTCTCATAAAATGTTTCAAATATGTTACGTCAAAATATGTCCTCTTTCATTTATCGTGTGCTTAAAATAAAAATCTTCCCCGACCTCTGAATATGTAAGTATTGAAACGTTAAATATATATTGATATCATCAATGAATGCCTTGAGTTCAAAATAGAATATATCTGTATCAATGTACATGCATATTTTATTTTGAAAAGAGAAATTCGAAATAAATTTAAGTTTTGAACCAAAATGCACTTCTGTTAAGAAATTGAAGATGCTTATTTAGACTTAGTTGTAAATGATACATAAAGAGTATTACATTATTTTCCTCTTGCACTCGCCAAATCAAACAATCTCATCTTTATGATTTGGTTTGAATTATACGATACCATGGAATAATAATATATTGTAGGAACGTAATTTCAATATTTCAATTTCAATATCATTTTATTGAAATTCATTTGGGTATTCGTATTTAAAAAAAATAAATTTAGGTTCAACTACAAAAGGTGCAAAACACTCAATCTGGCATAAATAACACGTTTTCTTAGTAGACACAAACTGAAGATATTTTGAACAGAAATTCTGCCAATTTTAAAATATTGAAGTTGATACTTCTGCAGCTGACAATACCTTATTGATTCTATGCGTCTGGTATTCATCAAATATAATAGCGCATATATCCAAGTGAATTATACGTATTGTCAGAGGGTGCCAGTGATAGCAATCTCGTTGTGGCCATCGTCAGTTGTGGTACATTTAGTTTCGTTGAGTTGAGTTGAGTTGAGTTGAGTTGAACAAAGCTGAGTTGAGTTGAGTTGAGTTGAGCTGATTACAGTTGAGCTGAATTGAGTTGAGTTGAGATATATATAGTGGTTTTCAAATCCAGCAATGGTATGGAGGAGGTAGAATGTTGGTGGAGAGAGCAATGGTTCGAGGAGGTTTGTTTAACAAGGATGAGAACTCTCTTTTGAACTTCAACTTTTGCATGTTTAATTCTACTTCAAATAAAATTAAAAAGTTTTAATACGCCTACAGGTCATTCGTTTGACAAAACGACGCCTATAACTTTTTCTAACTAAATATCTCAACTAGAACGTCACTTGAATAATTTTTAAAAGGGGATTCAAATTTGCGTCCTTTTGATTCCATCTTAATTAAGTTTCAAACATGGCTGTTATGTGGTCAATGAGAATAAACATGAAGTGCTTGCGACATGTATCTGAATCTGGGGGTGTTGGTTCATTTCCCGCAATTGATTCGTCTGGATTAAGTACAAGAATTTGTTCTGTTGCAGATAATGTGAATTCAAATATAACAATGATGCATGTGTCCGCTATCTTGACATGTATACGATAAAACACACCACCTAATTGTTAAAGAATAACACCCCTCCTTTATCACTTGGCATGTATACGTTAAAACACACCACATAATTGTTAAAGAATAACACCCCTCCTTTATCACTTGGCATAGAGTCATAAACATTCGCTGTCCTCATTGCATCCCCGTCGTTCTCAACATATTAAAGCAGTATAATTTCACAAACCTTGCTGTTACACTTGAACGTCCCACTCAGCATTGCAGCACTTGCTACGCCAACTCGAGTGCACTTAGTTGCCTCTTGGCGCCAGGTATCCTTTAGCCGTGCAATGTGTCTCAAGTGCACTTCAACAAACGAAAGCAAATCCGATTTTTAGATAAGGTGTCAGTCAGTTAGTCTACAAAAATAATTTTAAAGTGAAATTAAGAGTAATACAGAACTCAACATGCAATACCTTGAAATTTGTCATTTTTTCGGATTCTAGATGTTTTTCTAAATTCATGTCGAGATAAATTCAAAGTTTTAGAGAGCTGCTATTTCTTATGAATTGTATGGTTTCTAGTCTAGAACGGGAGAAAACAATGTATTCAATACAAGCACTACCGGTGTTAATCTACCAAGAGACTTTTCCCTTCCCAGTTTCCTAGTTTACCCCAAATTTGCGCAATGTATGTAAAATATATTTTGTTCAAACGATGAATCAATCTGTAAACTGTGCAACACATTAATATTCAGCGTGTTTATTTGCTGATTACATATGGCGAGTTTGGAAGACAATGAAAGTATATCAAGTTACGTTATTTAAAGGTACATCCATTGTGTTGTTGGGGGTCAAATATGCCAAACGTTATAAATGGTCTTATTTCATCGAGATGTACCAACTGTTACCGAAAACTTCTATTTCAATGATACTCGACTTAGTATATTGACGATATGAAGGTAAAAGTATCGATTTCTGATCGAAAACCGGACAATGCACAGCGTGTGGCGCGCGCCAATGAGACAAACGTAATTTTGGAATCTTATTTAAACCAGACAAAATAACAAATTTGTTTTGATAATGTTCAATAGGTCATATAACTACTGTGCATGTAAATAGGACGTGCACTTTCGGTTTCTGCACATGCGTAATGATGTTACTCGATTTTAATTGGAAACTAGTAATTATGATATGTTTGGCGATTGGGGATGAATATGTCAGCTGAGTGAATTTGTTTGTATTGTAAACAGCACATATGATGTGTTGGAACGTATTAAAGCCAAATACAATTTTATGAAACACAATGGATGCACCTTTAAGATTTACCCGACAACACTGACTATATCTACAATCTGTACACAGGAGGAGGGGGGTGGTCTGTCTAAGCTATCTGCTCTGTCAGTGACTGTGTCTGTATACAGACTTGCCGGTGTCATGCAATACAAGAACATGTAGTATCTTTATTATCTTATACCTCCACTGACAGGTGCCCGCATTGAAAACGAAACCTGCTACTGACTTGTAAAATAGTATCTACCTTTTTCTGTAACCAAAAATCAGGTTGCTCATATGTGTGTAACAAACGTTATGCATATGACTATTGGTCTCATGGCCACTTATACAAATACAAGATCTTTCTGCCTGGTTTTCTATTCTATAGCTGTGTACACTAAAAGCTTGTTCGATAATAGAATATTGGATTTTAAAAATATATTATTCTAAGCATATAATGTCTTGGAGTATGACATGGAAAACCAATAGTGGACGGGGACCCCAAGCGAAGTTGATCTATACCATATGTGTCATACTTTCTCCCCCCAATAGTCAAACTTTCTAGTGCTAATATCACGTTTCATAATGCCACGCAGATTTATTCGATAATTGAAACTCGCGTATAGTCCTACTCTACAAGCCAGTGCACTGGCTACACCTATACACACAACACGGGCATATTCCTTTGTTTGTCGAGTGCTATATTGCATTTGTCATGCTGTTAGAATAGTCACAGAACGGTTATGATGATTAAAAATCGACAAGCATATGAAGTGTGTTTGACGGTTGCTGTAGTGTTTCTTAAGAAAACTTCGAGTGTCTGATTTCACGACTAAAGTGAAGTCATAACACAGAAAGGTGTCACGTTACACACAGCGTCCATGATCGACGTTGGTAAAACAATGGGTTTGTTTGCAATCAATAGAGTTCCGATAATACCAAATTTCTAATTAATGATATATATGGTGGGAAAGTGCTTTCTCTGATCCTTCATTTCATTGAGAAAAAGTACAGTATATAGCGTATATAGATATGAAGGTAAACTTGACCTCAAGTACTCAATTCATTTTTTGCTAACATAATTGTAACTCCATCCCTGTAGTTTGATGTCATTCTTCTCACCTAAAATATTGGTCAGCGAGCATTGCTATTGGTTTTGCTTTTCACTAGCCCAAAATAAGAAACACTAACCATAACGTTTACTAAATATTAACAAATCTAAAAAAATAAGTGTTAAGTAACAGTGAAAGTAGTTTCCCTACCTTAACAATACATACCACTGACTAGTGAAAAATAAAGTTCCGCTCATGCTATGAGTACTCCAGAGTGGAGAAGAATATCTTATAGGCCTACGGGGTTGGTAGTATCCAGTTATTGTTAGCCCTATGTACCTGTTACTGGCCATGGACCAAAGGATTGCTGTACTCAACCTCTAGCCTTGACAGTGGGACACCAACACGCCACTGATGAAACTATTGGCCTCATCTTTTTACTACATACGAAATTAGTGATATTACCGTGAAAACACAAACTATTCTATTTATTTCTTATAGGAAGAAAATAACTCTACATGTTTCTATTATTTACTCCATAACATATTTAACATCCAAATGAGTCGATAAAGTGACATTGCACCCTCAACTGTGATAACTACAGCAGCATGCAACATGAGAAGACCACATCGAGGAAACAGGTTAAAAGAAAGTATATTTATCATTTATCAATATAGTACAATTGGAGCGAATGTTATGCTTGCGGAACTTCTCTCATAATAAATGCTTATAGTGAATGTGGCAGCATGAAGTTGTTAAGTGTAGGATACAATACGAGACAGAGGTTAATTGGGATTGTAAAACCCGGGGTAAACAAAGCCGATTGGGACGTAAGACCGAAAACGAAGTTTGGGGTCTTACGTCCCCCGAGCTTACCGAAGGTTTTCATTCCCCAGCATAACCAAGGTAGAGTGTTTAATCCAACTTTGAAAACGGTAAAATACAAATATTATCGCATATTGAGGTTTATTTAAGTGCAGAATACCGAGGAGTAGTTTTTCTCCAACTTATGAACCTTTGAATTTAAAATTTTCATTTGATCTTTTTTAATTCTAAAATGCTGCGTTATAAAGAGTACATGTACATTATCTTTGGATACTTTTCGATAATAATTGTTGTGAATGGAGTTGTGATAAAAATTGGTCTGTTGGTTTGACACATAATTCTAAAGCCTCTATCACATGGACACAATTTACTTACATATGCAAATTACTTACATGATTAAATATACTCACATAACTAAAAGTAAATTTACATCATGTTCACATGTTATCGCCAGGTATAAGTAAACATAATATCGAGATTAGAATAACAGAATTTTCATCATTTGAGGTATGTCATTGAGAAAGCTGCTCATACAAAACGTCTCTTGGGTTTGTCGTGGAAGCGAAGTGTATTGAGATAAGAACGATCTCACCATTGGTGGTCTCAAACCACGAAAATGTCTTTTCTGACACCTTTTGGAAAGAGAACTTTTGTATGACTATAGAGAGACAATTAATGTTATTTGTGTTACTCAATCTAGTATTGATGTAACTACCCTCAGAGATTATTAGATGTCTTAAAGAGCCATTGAGTGTGTTGATAAAAATGCAGGAAAAATTCCCAATATCCTTCTCATTAGTAAATTAATAGAGCTAAAAAGTAAATTAATCAATTAGCAAAGGTGATTTCCAGTCTAAATTTATATCGAGTCTATTATTTTCAAGCGCAAGCAAACAAACAAAAGAGAAACACAGTTTATGAGTCAGTCTGATTAAAATCGACCTTGTGCCGAGGAATACAATTTGCAAAATTTTGCATCTGCCGGGATACGAACAGGTTCTGTAGATTCCTCGCCACAAGGTCTGAGAACACCCCGTATAGGCGTGTGTTCAGAACCAGTTTAGCGCAGCCAAAACCCAGTCAAATAGCTGACCAATCACATCATAGTATTTAAACGGTTGCGGTTTTGAAAGCATTCGGAACAGACAAAAGGATAGCTGTTTGGAGTTATCTGCCCCTAGTTTCTCGCACCGAAAGCATTTGTTGGGCATCTTTTGATTGGCTAGCTGAATTGCGCCCGAACACGCTAGTGTACGGGGTGCTTTCAGACGGTTTGGCGTGGAAACCCACGAACGAGTTCGTATCCCGGTAGATGCACTATTTTGCATTTTTTATTCCACGTAAAACCGTCGATTTTAATCAGACTGGTTTATGAGTAGTCCTACTCACGGAAACTGAAATTGGCGTTATGTAGTTCCTAATGATATTGAAATAGCTGTTTTGCCAATGATATATTTTTCTTGAAGCATATATAATAATATATGTGCCATGGTTGCTGGTAAAATCACAATAAAATATTATTTAACAGATAAAATGCCAATATTTTGTGTATTTACAAGGCGTTTGAATACACATTAATATAACTTTTGTCATAATCCAAAATGACTGACAAGAGAAACCTCCAGGGCGAAGAAAGTCGAGAGAAAGCATTTGTATGTGCACGTTGTCATAGGGACTTTGCAGTTGACAGACTGTTGGTCTCCAAACCCTAGTTGTTATTGTGTTCAACATCACCCATGCAATAAAGAAACATATATCTAATGACATCACATTCAGTGGTGCATGCTCATCAAGGTGCATCGGATTGTCAGTACATGAACATTATTTCTCATACACAATGACGTAGAGGAAGGATTTCTCTACCGATTGGTATTATTTGTATGGTTTGAAAATATAATGTGGTATTAGAAACATAACATACCCAATGGCTCTTTAACTTTTCGTTGAAATACTCACCTAAGCAAACAACTCCAGGAGTATTTATACTTATAAGTAAATCTACTTTTACTAGACCTCTAGGGGTCTAGTAAATATACTTTTACTTAGGTCTATTTACTCCAGGAGTATATTTACTCATGTAAGCAAATGTGTCCATGTGAAAAGGGCTTTAGTCTCATTTAAGGTCTTACTGATAATAGCAAAACCTCTTCCCGGTCTAACTTTCGAATGTAAAACCTCATACGGGGTTGTTCACGGGAGAAAAACCTAACAAGAAAACAAGTTACAACCGAAACAATAGACGAAATTGCTGATTGGTTTCTAACTGTAGATAAGAGCCACACGATTCAAGCTACTGACGGTAGAACAACCCTTCGACGTATGTGTTTATAATCTATGTTGTGTTACAGAAAGCTTGCTTTACTTGACTCTCGAAACTTTATTCTTAGTAGATCAATCCTCCGTTGAGATCATCGCTGTTGCAACATTTAAACTAGATTTTATGCAACAAAAAGACTTGAAATTCATAGGATGTAGAGTCGCATGTAGTGATGAGAAACACATATCATACCCAATACACACTGTAAACTATAAACTGTTATATTTCGTTTCGAAAATCAAGATTCATAATGAAATTGAAACTGACGACTTTGTAACATCGACGAAAGACATCCATACACACTTCTGGAACAAGGAGTTTGATATTTAAACCTTTGATGATATTGCACAAATAAATAAACAATATAACAGCAGACTTCCTTGACCAGCTTCCCCCATCTCCCGCCAGGTGGAGATTACCACCAATATGTTCTATTTCTGGCAGCCACGTTATCTCGCACAGAACTTACACACCGACACAATCGCGCTCTTTACGCGTGACACCGACTTAGTTCAATCTCCCGTCCTCACGTCTACTGCCGCTGATAGAAAGTGATAGTAACCTTGGCTAAAGCAGGACTACACATCGACCAACTTACCAATCTAAACAGTCCTATATGAAGCTATGGTGTTACCGGGCTTCCAATCTCAACCATGGTGTATGCTGTCAGTAAGCCCTGCCTTAATTCTCATTATCTGTACGGGTCTAAAGGAATCAATGACGCCTTGTGATATGTCCGAGATCAATTATCATTCTGGGGGTATTTACCTGGGTGATTGACGAGCGTTTCATCACTCCACCTGTCAGCCAGGTAGCCGGGTCGATGATTTGTACGGTTAGTTCTGGGTTGTGTAGGGACGGGACTGTTAGCCCTGGGGTGGTGCTGTGCGGAGTGGGGCTGTGCTGAAGGGTGAGTGGTGCTGGGGTAACTTTGTATTTCGTTTGCAATGTAATTAAATCACACTTGTGACGTCATCCTATTGTTCTGTCACTCCATTATTTTTCAGTAATGGAGAGTTACACATCACATGATATTTTTTAATTATAAATTTAATTTCTTAAACTTTTTAAAGCAATTTTGATGAAATAGCAATACTTTGAGTGTAATTTAAGTAGGGTAATGTCCTCGTAACTCTCCATTCCTTAAAAATAATGGGCCTCGGCCCCTCCGGGGCCTCGGCTCCATTATTTTTAAGGAATGGAGAGTTACTCGGACATTACCCTCTACGTAATGTGAAGAGTTGTATGGTGAGCTGTGTGTGGTCGGGACACCAAACCTTGGGGTGGTGTATAGAGGAATAGGACTGAAAGAGTGTTTTGTTCTGGATTCTTGTGCCTTTCAGTAATGTAGTATATGTGAAGCTTAGGTAAGTTTGTGTATGGTCGGGATTGTGAGAGCCCCGGGTGGCGCTGAGATAGGGTTGAGGTGAGCTGTGGGAGGAAGGGACTATCAGCGGTGAGACGGAACCGGGAGGTGAAATACTTAGTGTTTAGTTGGGACAGTTTTGGTGTTGTAAGTACTACAATGTACATAATTTTAGAAAATGATCTACTCCTGCCCGCTCGCGTGTATAAACCAATTTAAAATACAGAAGCTGCAACCATTTGGCACCCATTGCAGTTGGCCGTGCATGGCATTGACCCTGAAAACAGAATATGCAGTCTCTGTATATTGCCTACAGTAGTAGATTAATTCCATTATATATCCAAATGCCAAGCCTTTAGAGAAGACAAAAAAAGAAGTATATTCCCAATAAATATTTAACATTTCCCAGCTTAATGGCTTTTTAAAAAAACCTATTGTTGCATACAATTTTGCACAATCCACTGCACTGTATCTGAATAAACTACCGGGCAAAGAAGGCGAACCTCAGTTGATGTTATCATATTTATGATTTTCAATTACAAATATCAATTATGAAAGTTTTCGTCGTCTACGTGTACTCTACTGAATAATACAAGCATTAGTTATCAGTCACAGAATATTCTACATGGATTCTAATTATTTTTAAAAATAAAATTTTCTTACAAAATTATTTGCGATAAAACACAACTATTCATCGACAAATAAGACATGTGTAAATCAATATTATGTGCCTCGTTCTGCACACATTTACAATATTTTAAGTATGGTATGGGTGATGTTGGTATAAATTTAATTTCTCAACCCTGTCTACATTACCCAAAGATATCTAACTAACTATTAACCAGTCACCAATTAATCCATTCAAACTGCTGCAGATAAGTGTTATTGTATCGTGCCATAATCAAATGTATCTCATCTCTTTTAAAATATTGAATAAATCGAAGCCAATTTATGTGTATACTTTCTTTTCCCCGATACTTTATTATTGATAGAAGTGTGAAAACGAATATTAAATTATAATAAAGTGTAAAGTGTAGTTCGTATTCTGACATGACAATCTATCTGGTGTACATGCCTGCGTGTACCTTGTCATCTTTTGCTATGGTCAACTACTGTATCTCTACCACCGAGATTGGTTTTTGCGAAATGAAAGTTTGGGTTTGAGTTGGAAATGGTACAAGAATATTTGCACGAGTAATCTTTTCCTCAAGAGTTCGTTTATTCATGCGTGGATAGGAGGCTCCCGTGCACAAATGTGTTATATGAACAAATGACGGGTTAGATACTGTTCAGGTATCGTTATAGTCGTTTTAAGTTGATCCGAAGTTCAAAGTTTGATTTTTACTAATTAAGCATGTAATATATATGCTTATCTATATGTATCGATACCCTACCAATACATAATACTGGAATCTGTGAAAATGGCAAAATTCGATTTTTCAAAATTCAAAGAATTTTAATTTTTTTTAAATTCTACCATTGCATTTTTTAAATTCGAGTTAATCAGCAGGGGGTTATCTGAAATGTTTGTTAACTTTTCATAGACATTCGATTCTGCGCAAAGGCATAAGCAATGGGCATTATGTAAAACAAATTAACTTAGCATTAGCCGTTAAACACCTATAGTTTTTTTCACGTGGAATAAACAAAAGGTGGAATTTCATGCTGAACGTAATGTTCGTTTCGTCTGCTCATCTCATGTTTATTTTTAATTGAAAATGCAGATTTATTAATATTGATAGAGAAGATAAAATCTGAAGTTGCTGTCAAGATATTTTTTTTATAGAAGACAAAATAGTTTTCTTCCTATGTTACCATACGCATAAAATATTAGATAATTATGTTGTGTCCATATCCATCGATTAAGTTCTTCCTTATTGAATATTTTTATGAAAATATAATTATATATTATGTATATTATAATAAACCAAATGTTGCACATTTTTACTCACCAATCTTCTTCAGAACATGTATTGAAGTTGAAGTGACAGACATGTTACCAAACACGTAGACGTGAGACGTGCAGGACGGGTACAGCAGGTGCGCTTAGCTGCAGTGTCTCTATATACAGTAACTCTGGCTTGTGAATTGATTGTTAGTAGGATGATAACGTAATATCAAGACAACGTTTCTGTACGATACACACGTTATACTTTTTTCATCCTGTCATTTAAAAGGTTATTTAGTTAACGCATGCGCCCCCTTTAAATCTCGTTGGCTATATATATATATTGTGTGTTTTGTTTGTTGGGTTTGTTTTGTCGTGTTATGTTGGGGGATGGCTGGGGACTCTTAGAATATAAAATACGGATAGATGTGTTTTAGAATGCAAAGTTTAGATGCATATTCCTTATGGTCTTATTTCCCATATATGTATTGCTGATATTGTATATTAGAGAAATTCCATAGATTATAGCAGGTTTAGATTTATCTCAAGAAACACACGGCTCACTTCATTTTTTCACATGTGTTCTTTGAAGTGTTCAATGTCATGTTATTAATTCGACAGTCTAAAATGTTGTTTGGAACAAGGACTAAAATTTAAAAAGGGACCTTGATAAATTGACTTAGGACAATATCCTTTAGTCTGGGTTAAGGTCAACCAATCCTTCTTCATGATATATCAAAGGTATCGTAATTGTTTAAAGTTGATAAGACGACCACTTGTTAAGATCTCTGGTATAAAAAAGCGTTTCTAAATAAATACAATTTCAATGCGTTACATCTGACGGCCTAGCTGACTGCAGTCATTGACTGATAACACCGATCTATAACACAGTGTATACACAGGCTGCTTGGAGACCTCCCTCCATACATCACTGATAACAGGTAACACATGTGGGGATAAAGTCATCTGGAGTCTTTACCTGCAAACTATTCATGTTACGTAGATTTATTTCCTCTTTTAAATTTTTAGAAAACAGAAAAATAAAAAATATTGTCTACGTCAGTTTACAAAATTCATAGTACAAATAGGGTAATTTATTTGAAACTTCCTAACCGTTACAGTTATCTGCACGTTAAACAAGGTATGTTTCAACTTCTAGACATGTCTTATCCTTGCCTTGTGTTAACTGCTTAAAATCCAAAATATTCATGAAATGTAGCTTTTTAATAAAACATACATACTTGTACCAATTATTCAATAAGAAGGAGTGAACGCCCTTATTGTCAATCATTACTGTATCTGACACTCCATTCCATGTTGAAGCCTTTGTTAGTCCTGCTTTGTCCTGGTTACAGCTCATATCTACTTTATCCATTCGGATATTGATAACAGTCCCCGTTCCGCCAAAACGCACGTGCACATTCCCACTCAAGGTCCCCCTAGTTACTACAGATCCCAGTACAACACCTCTGTGTCTAGGTAGGACTCGAGAAGTCTTCATACACCGGACCATGTCATGTTCTCAGATTGTTCAAGTACACCGATATAAACACTGTTGCACAGAATAGCCTACATGTGGCTCGAA
This sequence comes from Gibbula magus, assembly GCA_936450465.1. Lineage (NCBI taxonomy): Eukaryota > Metazoa > Mollusca > Gastropoda > Trochida > Trochidae > Gibbula > Gibbula magus. Next base: position 81,698,107 of record OW388291.1, on the reverse strand, counting down.
TGCACGGATTTGTTACATACATTACACAATAGATTTACGCAAGTTACTCTCCAAATCAAAGGGGAATAGATTAAAATATTAAATTAGCACACGAATATGAAATATTCTTCATCCTCTTAATTGTTAAACATAATTAACGGCAACTTTTGTGAATGGTGAGTACCGGCGGTAGGACATGACATGTTGTCTTTTTCTCAGTCGATGTCTTCAGTCTTCATCATCATCGGGTGGTTTCTGACTCTGAGGGTGTAGGTTCGAATTCCACAAGTAGTATAATTAGTGTCGTCAGTCCTTAATTATGATTTTTTTCTTTAGTCACCGGTTGGTGTATTATTGTCATTTATAATGATATTGACTCAATCGGATTCATATTTACCGTAATCCTCACAAGAACACCAGCGTCACATCTATCATGTAATCTTAAAAAATTTCAAAGAAAACTTGGTAACATCAATTGTACAGATTTATTTACCTGTTTTGATTGTTTGATATCACCTATCCTCTGTTATGGATCTGAAATATGGGGTACATCCTACTGTAATACTATTGAATGTATCCATGTGAAGTTTTGTAAATATGTTTTAAAACCAGGGAAATCATCATGTAACAATATGGCCTTGGGTGAGTGTGAAAGGTTGCCTTTACAATTAACTTATACAACCAATGCTGTAAAACACTGGTGTAGACTTTTACACATGCCTGAATATAGATTACCAAAACAATGTTATTACATGCTATTATCACTAGACAATGTAGGTAGAGATTCATGGGCAACTAAGATTTAAAAACCTTCTTTTTCATTTTGGCTTTTGATTTGTTTGGATAAGCCAGGAAATTGGTGACTACAAATTATTTATCAAATTATTTAGATAGAGATTGCATGGTAACTTGTCCCAATCCTGGCAATCATCCCTTGATAGCAATAATAAATGTCAGTTCTACAAACACTTCAAATCTTTATTAAATGTAGAGAGCTACTTAATTACTAATGACATCCCCCAATATTTAAAAAGTATATTTGCCAGATTTCGATGTTGTAACTTTAAATTAGCTTTAGAAACTGGTAGATACACAAATGTTTGATATAATGAGAGGCATTGTCTATTCTGTGAAGCAAATGGTATTTATGTTGTTGAAGATGAGTGGCATGTATTTTATGTTTGTGATGCATACTGTGATATTAGAACTAAATACATATTAAAATATTTCAGCAGATCTCCTACTATGATAAATTTCATATCTATTTTACAAAGTAATAATGCAAATATCATGAAGGATGTTTGTCTTTTTCTATACTTTGTTCATAAGAAACCCAAATCTAAATGAAATATATGTTATAATGTGCTCATATTACTCAAATAATTATGTACATGTATTTTGGGCCGGTGACCTGAATAAAATGGATGTCTGTCTGTCTGTAATCCTCACAAGTACACCAGCGTCACATCTATCATGTACGTGATGTAAAACAGTTGTATCGTGATAGAACTGGGGTGATTGACTGATTATTGAATGTTCTCCCGTCGTTTTGATTGGATGGAGGAACTGTTTGATAGCACTACTTTCAATTATGTTCACAGTTGGAGCAGTGATAAGTCATATGTTTCATTGCTTTCGGTTTTATTGTTCAGTAAAGGAGGTTCCTGCTGAACAATCCGACTTCGTGAATGTTTTAATAATATAGCATTGGATTAGTATTGGAATTCATTATTGAAACAAGAAACATCAGAAACTGTGGCAAAATTAATTCAATGTTTTTTTCTTGATATCATCAATTAAAGGTTTTGCTAATCACTATTACTTTTACAAACTAATTTAACGTAACAGCTAAAACATCGTTATATATTCTACTTTTTTGTTTAAATCTACTGATTCTATATCGGGTATTTTCCTTACGATGCTCAATATTTTCAAAGGTACATATTACATACTGACATCCGATGATTCATATGGGAAATTTTAAATAAAATATTTAAGGAACCATGTGTCCTTTTACGTATATCGATAAATGGCAGAACGCTTTACTTCAACATTCCATGCATATTACTCTAAATAATCAATATTGTAATTCCTTTCGGTAACAGTCTATATTTACATTCTTGCTCTCTTGACAAGAATGTTTTATTCCATGTCTATTATTGATATGGATCCGATACATGTCACAATGGACTCAGCATTTACCGGGTAGGAAAGGACTCGCTGTATCGACTTTTCTCTAAATAAACAGATGCTACTTAAATATTCATAATTGTTATCAATGCCAATATATTGTCATAAATGGCATTCTACAGACAGGTGATAGTTTTTCAATCAGCATGTTTGACAATATCTAAAATTTCATCTCTCAAATTGGTGAAAACGTTGTGTTTTCAGCGAATATCGCTTGTCTTTCATCGAGCGGTGGACTAGGCTGACAATACGAGTTGGTCTGTCATAGCAATTCCCCCGTTTCTGACATTAAACGAATACTCTATATTCAATTTTCGAAAATCATATATTATGATATGCATATCATGATAAGAACTCAAAAGACGTGTTTAAAGAACTATTACACAAGCATAAATTATTATAAAGCATAAACAAATTCATTGATTCTGTGCAATAAACTTTCACTAAATATTAACATCGTTATAGGTCTTTGAAGGGCATTTAGAAATGGCATACATAAGAACAGGAATAGTTTCTGGATAACAACTCCTTTAATGTAAACATGTCCGATGTTTCGGAGTATATACTCACTCCATGGTGGAATGTAAGTAAATAACAAAATGTTATACCAGCTCTATAACAACCGTGCTGTTGACAAGCTGCATCTTCTTTCCGTGTACATTATCTCTATCCAACAATGGTCACACCGAAGTAAGAGTTGTTTATCACATTGTCGGTTCTATAAGAAACACTTGAGGATTCTGATCAAATAAACGTATATAGAGAGAACCCTCTTTAAAATCCAGGCATCGATATAGCCCCGTTTACTCGATGCTATATATATTTCTACCTGTATAGTTTATTTCATTTCTATCAATAGTCATTCAACTCGTGCTGGGAAGATAAACATCACCTGGTTTCTGTCTTAGAAGACATCGATTTGGTCAACAACTCGTCAAGGCAAATTTTGTTAGGTACTCTCAACTCGCTCCATCTCCATCACCGCCTGAATAACTCTTAGTGGTCTACATGGAACTATATATTTCATATTTTCGTCATCTGTTCGTTCTCGTTCTGGTTCTGGTCCGAATGGAACTATTTCTTTTATATGTTCATCATCAGTTGGTGATGTTCTATATGGCACTATAATTGGATAGAGTCGATAATACCATTTGAACCTTGCAACACATCTAGCTGCAGTGTGCGCCCCATGCTGACGTGTGCAGTCAGGTGAGAAGTTTACCTGTGTAGCAATATGCACGGTGCAGTTTCATCGATCTGGGAGTCTGGCTGTTAAATACTTGCACCTGAGTAATACAGGAGTCAGTTGTGTCTGGTGTCCTGCTAGCTATCACGGTAGGTCTTCATATACATGCAACTTATTGGTGTTACAAAATGGTAGGTTTTTAGTTTTGTTTTATTATAGTTATTAGTTGATTGAGTTTCGTCATTTGGCTGATATAGTTTCATGTCGTAGATATCAAAGGAAAATGTACTTCTGTCATCCATGTCAAGGACAAATGGTTCATCAGATGTAATAAGTGAATCCTTTGCTATTGAAACAGAAAATTCAGGATTTAAACAAATATTGATGTTTCCATAATTGCATAAATACATTTTTCATATTTATACCGTATCCTTAACTTGTAATCTTAAGTTGTCTTATTGGTAAATGGTAAATAGTAGCATTAGCTACATTCTGCCTATTGGATAAAGCTAAGCTTTACAGTTTGAAGGTCTATCTCACAGTCGATGCTAGAGTGGATATACGGTGTATCTGCTAGGTGAGCGAGGTGCGACAATGATACGTGTAGAGCCAGGTACCCGTGATTTAGACGATCTCAGATACATCGTCGTTAATTCAAATCGTTGTAAGCAAGTTTGTTCAATATGAAATTATTAAATGTCAGTGTGACCCTGTCAAAGAGGCCTATAATGCTAGTGTAACCCAGAGGGGGAGATGGAAATCAATGGTACCATTGTCAGTTTCTTGGAATGTATTTAACATTTAATATATGTATGTATTTACATTGTGTCAAGCTTGGAATCTTTAGGTTTTCAATGAGCGAGTAAATGGTACTGTGACACACAGACAGCATGACAATGTTAGTCATACATTGGTGATTACCAATACAGTAGTAGAATGTCTTCTTCCGATATGCGATTATGGTGTCCTTTTTGGGATTCAAGCATTTTCTGTGAATGTCACATACTAAATATTCTGTGTTTTCATCTTGTCAAACACAGTATTCTCGTTCCTCGGTGAACGTGTATTCATGCCATTTCTTTTTTAAAATACTGTGATGAAGCTGTGGTCAAAATGAAATATCATTAAAATTTGTATCTAGTATTACCTAGGTTTGTGTCTTAGAATGGAAAGATCGAAAGTGAAATGGCATTAAATCAAGTTAAGATATCAAATATTTATTTAAGACATAATGAACATGCTACTTTTAACAAAGTAAACGAGTTGTACATTAGGTTTGTGAAATACGAGTTTTTTCATGTCCATTCTAAAATGTCAAATTACTTCCTTATGTGTAGGACTGTGTATACAAAATTCATGAAGCAGTTGCTGGGAACTACACTTGATTGTCTAGTCTGACATAAAAGTCAAATGGTTTATTTCGGACATCTTCACAACGTCACGGGCGTAACGAAAAGATTTTCAAATCATTAAAAACTGGAAAGAATTTATTTCGATACGTTTTCACCTTGCCGTGGGAAGATGATTTCAGATAGAGGAGTGCATCATAGACTTCCTACATCCATCATAAAATCTACTTCATCCCGATCGTCTCTCTCTCTCGATAGAACTACAGAAGTGTTTACAAAAGCATCTGAGGATAGCTTATTCATGTCAAAGAGAAAACAGGATATGTGTACGTTTAAACATTAAAGAAGTTTGAAGATGTCTTTCTCAACATTCAATTTCATCATGTATGTAATTGTGTTAAACAAGAGAGCCCTTATATCCGCGGTTAAAACATTGCATTATGATCACCTTAAGCTAAGGATGCCCTTATTCCAAAGTAATTATAACATTCAGTTATGATCACTCTAAACTAAGGATGCCCTTATCTCAGTTATAACATTCAGTTATGATCACCCTAAGCAAATGATGCCCTTATCCCACAGTTATAACATTCATTTATGATCACTTTAAGCTACGGATGTCCTTATCCCATAGTTATAACATTCAGTTATTATCACCTTAAGCTAAGGATGCCCTTATCCGATAGTTAAAAATAAGTTGGCCCCTTAAATGATTAATTGCCAAAAGCTCATATATTTCATTAAAAAACATTATGCTATTCAAGTACGATGTTTTGAAAGAAAGCGATCCAACAGCTTTGGACCAAATGTCAGTATCAAAGAATCTCGGCAAGGTGAACACACAGGTACACAATCAGTCGTAAACCAGGCTTGTTTTATCCTCGATAACCTTACTAAATCAGGTTAAACCCCAAACTCTAATTTATCTCCAATATCTTATAACTTTTGACAGTTTCAAGCTTTAAAGTTGGATTTTGAATTAATCCTTTGTTTGAAGTGCAGGCTGCAGGTATGTAGTGGATCACTATATGTCGGCATGAGAAGGGCTCTAATGTAATATTATTCCTCCCGTGCTTACAGTGCGTAATGCTGTATACATACAGCTCGTATCCTGCTGCTAATATAAACCAGTAGATTTATAGCACGTCACTGCCGGACAATCACGCTGTAAATCATCATAAAGGAGGACTATTTGGCTTTACGTTTTAATTCTCGGGAGGTATGAATTGAAATTGTTCAGTTGTCAGCCACATTGTTGTTTGGCGTGTTGTGCGTGTGTAAGTTCATCTTCTTATCCATAGCATAAGGCTTTCACGGTAAGGCTTTTTAATATTTCTATTGCTTTTGTAAGATTAAACTTGTTGTTCTGTAGATCGAGTACAGTATTTGATTTTCTGACATCGACATGCTTATTACATGATGTTATTGTTGTATTCAAATGTGAATGTATTCTTCTTTAAACGGCAGTATCCCATGCTATAATGTTCAGCATCACTTTAATGGTTGATAATGGTATAATGTTCAGCATCACTTTAATGGTTGATAATGGTATAATGTTCAGCATCACTTTAATGGTTGATAATGGTATAATGTTCAGCATCACTTTAATGGTTGATAATTGTATAATGTTCAGCATCACTTTAATGGTTGATAATGGTATAATGTTCAGCATCACTTTAATGCTTGATAATGGTATAATGTTCAGCATCACTTTAATGCTTGATAATGGTATAATGTTCAGCATCACTATAATGCTTGATAATGGTATAATGTTCAGCATCACTTTAATGCTTGATAATGCTATAATGTTCAGCATCACTTTAATGGTTGATAATGGTATAATGTTCAGCATCACTTTAATGGTTGATAATGGTATAATGTTCAGCATCACTATAATGCTTGATAATGGTATAATGTTCAGCATCACTTTAATGCTTGATAATGGTATAATGTTCAGCATCACTTTAATGCTTGATAATGGTATCAACATTGAAACGTCGTATCTCACTACAATAACAAAAAGTTGTAAATCCATAAACTTGTATTTCTTTAAAAATGTATTTTATTCTAATACGAGGAATTGATAATCAATGGATCGAGACACAACACAATGAGAAATGTAGATAATTGAGACAAAACAAATGCATATGTTGAAATAAATAAAACATTTTTTTTATGAAAAACGATTATGAGTAAGATTATGGTTGGGATATAACCGTTTGCAGAAGCAGATGAAATATTCAGTTATAAGTTGAAATAAAAGAACTACGTTACCAAGTAGATCTATCACGTGTTCCCCTTTATTTGTATTCCTATTTACGTAGCTTACATAAATCCTCTACACATTGACCATACTAATAAAGAACACATCAGTGCTATACTTCTACCAGAGTAATTTGGGAGCTGGAGAAAGGTAGGTAGAAGGTAGTCTATATCAGACACGATGTAGATCCACATCTTCACATAAACGCTTTGTTTTCAAATCATCAATAATAGACCGAGATGATCAAAACAACGTCCATTCTAAGTTTCAAATATTTACCGAGTCCTGGGAGTCAAATAGTAGCGCTTGTGTCTGATGACTGCATAGTTTCGTTGCTACAACAATCAAAACTTATATCGATCGGCAGAAACGCGACTTATGTATACATGCCCTGGGCCCTGTTGAAACATCATTGGCGCTTGTTTGAGCGTACTAGTGATAAACCAATTTTGCAAATTATGTTTTTAGTGTGAGATTGCAAGGGAAAACTATCAGTAAATTAAATGGAGTTTCAAGTTAGTTATGAGTTTTATTGACAAACTATCTTAAATAACACTATACCAATGGAGAAGTCTGGTGATGTTAATTCATCATTACCATGCGCCGGGTGCTCGGGGGTGAAATGCTTTCTTTATGTGACGTCATGGTTGTTTTCTATAGGACGATAACACGGTAATACTGTACTTTCATCATCGATTGACTATCAGCGTGACGACAAACACATGTGACGTACTAACACTTCCCCCGTAACTACATTGTACTGACAACCAATTGAAACTTTCTTCTATTTTCGTACTTCCTGGTCTTCTGTGCTGTATTTTTGTAACGATCCGGTTGTACATGTCTAGTATTGTCTGCTGAATTGTGTAAAGGTGACTCGTTAAAAAGTCTATTTCTATATTTGCAATCGTTAACTGGCTAATGGCAGGCATATAGTTGCCATTTCTACTTTATTAAGCAGGAATAACGATTAAATTTGAAACATTTAAGTTAAATGCTTTAATTACGTGTGTGCGTATGCTTTTATGTTATGACAGTTATAGATTATCGGCCCCTTCTTTGACTTTTGAGCAAAGAAATATCCTTCTACTAGTAATTCAAAAGAGCAATGAAAATGGTATGGCTTTTTAAAGTGGTTTTTTTTCATATTAAACATCGGAGTTTTACAATTTCGTTCTAATTTTTATCGGCATTGAAGTTATGGTGAATAGTTTTAAAAAATGCATTGGATCACATTTCAAGATCACATTGTATCTATTACAGACGCATGCCATGAAGACCCCCTAAGATGTCCACCTAAGCCAGCACTACGATGGAGAGACGTCCCAGCAACCTCCGGCCTCACCGTGCCTCCTCCCCCATCTACGCGCCGGAGAGGAAGATCCGTCGGCGGCGGAACGACCCGGGGACGGAAGAGATCATCCGGTTTGTTAGGGAGTTTCAGCTGGAGAAACAACCCACCTTGTTAAGACTACAGCGTCGGGCGCCCCTCCCGGGTATTGGGGAGGGATCGGGCGTTGTAGGTGACTCAGGGTATGTGGAGAGAGGTGGTGACGTCAGTGACGACAGTGATGATGAACTCATGCTAGACAGCGAAGTGGCAGCTATCGACGATAACTCGTCGTTTCATCGCTCAGGGTCTTACTTCAAGCGGAAATCAGATCACACGAGACGATCGTCCGTGAACTCACGCTCTTATAACCAACTTTCCTCCAAGTCTATAGGCCGCTCCAAGATAGGGATGGACAGTGTGTATAACTCCTATGGAGGTCTCCGCTTGACGCGGCAGAGTACATCGTTAAAACAACTTCCTCCAATCAGAAGGCAGGATATTCCTGATAGACCTTCCGCCCCATCACCTAGTGTTACTCCGCCACTTCCGGGAGAGGATCTGGATTCTGCTGGAGAACCAGTTGACTTTATAGATCCAGCGTAGTGATATGCCATTTAACTTATTTTTTAACTTCTTTTACATCATTGAAAGATAGATTCTCTGATTTAGTTTGTCAATATATGTTTTTAAAAAAATACTTCTGATAAAAAAAAATCGGGTTTTCGTAACACTTTTGAATGATCAAACATAGCGGATTTAATCCTATTCTTTGAGTATTCTTTGAAGACAACCTTCACGAACATAATACATCTGATTAAGAACAAACAACCTGTATGACCTGATGGGTCATAGAAAACCATATGTCATACTTGAAAAATACATTTAAACAATATGACCTCAGCGACGTAGTCTCAAAGAACACTTTTCACTCAAGAGGCTATGCGTCATAAAACATGTTGGAAACAACTTCGACAGGAAGTAAACTAAACGAAAGGTAACAGTGGCGGATCAAGAGGGGGTGCGGAGTACCCCATCTCCCAAGCACTCAACCCCTAATTGTCAGTCACGAAAGACGGGGGATCTCGGTCCGCCCCTGCGATGTGTTGATTCACTTCACGACCACAACGTCTGTCCAACTTGAACAGAAAGGTAGATAGAGCGTGTTGCTTGAGTTTCTCATACAAAATGGTGTTATATCTGTCAAGTGGTAAGATTTATGATATTTTAACTGAAATATAAGTGTTAAAAAGTAGCTTTATTTTTAGTTTGATACACAGTCGAAAGATCCAAAATATGAAAATCGTTTCTTCTGTAAGCTGTACTTGATAACTAATCTGCCTCTTTTGAAGGCAGCAACATACGTATTTTAAATTTAAAGTTTTAAATAAACATTTAGGTTTCTTTCAATTGAGTCCCTTTAAAATGTTAATTTTCAACCATAGTCGAAAAATGTCTTTTAAAGATAAGTTCGTTGTGAAATATTGTGAACTTGAACTGACGAAATCCTTGCAACACTGCATGGATTACATTGCAATTAAACAGTTAGTTTTTAAGTTAGATTGTTGAATTAGAGGACTGTGTTGTTTGTTTTGTTTCATATTGATTGTATTTAAAGACACTTACTCCCTAGAGTTCATATTCTGTTTGATAGTCATACTGGTACCCTCGCTCAGTCACACTGCGCTCTGATTGGTGTAAGTGCAAGGGCAAGCATGATTGATATTTGTATGACGTCATTCCTTTTACCATATTTGTGATGCTTTGAAGAAACGAACAACGCAATTGCCTAACTACCTCATCGGCCGAATGTATGTCAGAGTTGTTTCTCATCTCGAGTACGAAAGTTTATTTATAATATTGTAAAATGTGTATAAAATTATTTCCCATTATTATTGCCAATAAATGATATTTGTAAAGAAGCTTTATTTATCTCTTGTGAAGTGGTTGTGAGCTGAGGAAATGAAAATATTTTCCAAATGTTTACGAACCCTTCGACCCCATCCAATAAATGGAACATGGAACGAGCATTTGAATCTAAAACGCATCCTTGTTCTCCTTGCAACCAATTCTACCATAGGGCGTTGGACTTCATCACGGTGTCGTATACCTGTCAATCGTCCACCAAGACGAATGAGGTCCGTTTTGTTGTCTTAGGTCACTGACTTTATTCTAACGATTCATAAATGATGGAGAAAGAATAAAATGGTGCGTAATGGCACAAGGTTTTCACAACCTACAATATAACCGAGTCTCTCATTGAATCGTTAAAGGCATTTAGATTTTATTCTCAAGGGGAAATGCTATCCCTTATTGTTTTCTCCGAGTATATCCGAAATATAACACTGTTACATCTTCTCACCATTGAGACGGCATATATTTCTAGCACTGGAGAAGTTTTGTATAACGAATATGGACTATATAGTAATGTAACATTTTTATATTTTGGATGTAATATTTAAATAGTGCAGATTCTTGTATTTTTTACGGGATTATGTTCTTTGGGATTCGTACTCACATCCCCCGAGTCAGGAGCAGGAATCTCAAGCGCCGAATGTCCCAGAAGCATAACGGTGCATCCATTGTGTTTCATAATATTTTATTTTAGATCATAATTACTAGTTTCCAATGAAAATCGAACAATATCATTATACTATACACTATACACGTCCCATTCACATGCACAGTAGTTATATGACCTGTTAAACACTATGAACCTAAATTTGTCTATTTGTCTTTTGTAAATAAGTTTCCTAAGTTACCTTTGACTAATTGACGCATTATCCGCATTATCCGGTTTTCGATCAGAAATCATAAGTTTTACCTTAACATCACTCATTACCTCTCGAAGAAATAACACTATTTATAACGTTTGGCATATGTGACCCCCAACAACAAATGGATGTACCTTTGACAGTTATCAGGTCAGACCTTTTTACGTTCAATAACCCTTATGATGAATGAAAAGTAAAAATACAAATAGAACATATTAAAAATGAACATGTGGAAACAAATAGATTACAATTATTGCAGATATTATTGCGTCAGCTCCAAGTGAAACGTGTTCGAAGTTCGGGCGACTTCGGGTGGTGTCCGGACTCGTGTCAGTTTGCCCTAGAAAGACACGCATTTCAAAGTGTGATTCGACTGTCAAATGTTGGCAACTATGAAACCAAAATGTATCAGGGTCTGTGAAGTTAGCGAACAGTTCATTATTCCTTATTCCCTATTCGCTAACTTCACAGACCCAATCTATCATTCAGTTCATATCATACACATACATAACATATGCACGTGTATCTATTGTATAAGTCTAGTGACTTTTGTTTGTAAATATACCGTGAGTTATTATTTGATGGATTCCCAAAGTAAATGAAACATTCACAGTTTGCGTAGAAAAGTGTAAGTAGACGAATATATTCATTTCGCAGTAGCCATACTTGACCTTGACATTCATTTGACCTGGAGTAGTCCACATCCTGGTTCCGGGGCCTTCGTTCTCGCTTGCCTTTTATATAGTAATAGGGTAGGGTCTATATAGGTATATGTCTTTCAAACGCTATTTCTAATCGATACAAGCCACTTTTCCCACCTATACTAGTTATACGACGTATTAAACACTATCAAACTATGTCTTTCATATGCTATAGATCACGATTTTTCACCTTAAATTATACTGAATATGTTAGCATTAAAATTATAATATTCAATAACATCCACTGCAATTGACGTACCTGGGGTTTTAGATATTATAATGTGTGTTTCGAAACATCGTTTGATAGAGGTCATCCATATTGAATGACCTTGGCATTGGTCTATTTTTTTAAACGAAATGATGTCATAGGGGAATTTGGCCTATCCGGGATTCCTAGTAACTTTGCTGCAGAGAAACCAGGGCTCCATTCCATAACAGCGAGCGCTTATAATCGCTCATTGATCCCTCAATGTAGCGCTAATGTAGCGCTCAATGTAACGCATTCTCTCCTGAACGACACGGTGCGATTCCACGAAGTTTGCTCGATTTGCTACGTAGCGCTACATTGAGCAATCGCGTTCAAGAGAGGTTTAATGTCAATGAGCGATTATTTAGCGTTATGGATGTAGTCGTAATAACGATGTTGCGTATAAAGCAAAAATTGCATGGCGGCCATTTTATTGTGAATACAATTTATTATTTCGAATCACAAAAACAATTCCCATAGCTTTTCGGAACCGTGTACACTCATTTTTAAACTTGATTTTCCGAAGAGAGAAGAGTGGTTTACTATTAGTGACAATATTTTTCAATACATTTCATCAACTAATTTCAGCAAAAAAACGTGCTACTGCCCCTTTAAAGCGATTTTTCTATCAATTTGATAACCTTTATAAATGGTTCAGACCAACAATACGCAAATATTAATAGATTTGAAAAATCATACCTTTATTATTACCTGATCGATTTTTATGTTTGATGGCCTATTTTAAAGGAAAATGTATTGGCATTGACGTGGTATGTAATATTGAAAGATAATATGACACCTAACACCTAACCATATTCATTCATGTCTAACACCTACCCATATTTATTCACAGTCTAACACCTAACCGTTTTCATTCACGGTCTAACACTTAACCATATTCATTCACGGTCTAACACCTAACCATATTCCTTCATGGTCTAACACCTACCAATATTCATTCACAATATAACACCTACCCATATTCATTCACAGTCTAACACCTAACCATATTCATTCACAGTCTAATACCTAACCATATTCATTCACAGTCTAACACCTACCCATATTCATTCACAGTTTAACACCTACCCATATTCATTCACATTCTAACACCTAACCATATTCATTCTCGGTCTAACACCTAACCATATTCATTCACAGTCTAACACCTAACCATATTCATTAACAGTCTAACACCTACCCATATTCATTCACAGTCTAACACCTAGCCATATCCATACGTTAAGGGTTGGATTTGTATTCTGTTATGACGGTGAACTCCTTCAATGGTGTTGATCTAAGAGCTATTGTGCGGCATGCGAGTGGGATAGCGTCGTCTATTCATTAAGTCAAATCGTCTACTCAAGCTGTAAGTCGCGTTTAATGTCAATGTGACATTTTGATATGAAATGACATTAAGCGTTTTCCATAGAAATGTGGATAGCATTACCTTGCCTATCACACATCAATGATACGTAAGCCTGATCTGTCCTATAGTAAGACATTGCCCTACTCAAGTGGATATCACGGACACACAGATCCCTTCTCGAACAGGCAGTGAAGCCGACTGAAGGAGAAATTGTAAAATATGTTGTTGTTTGGTTTTTGAAGCAATAAAATCGCTTTATTATAGAAACAAATGGTCTAACAAACAAATTGCAACAAGACCAGATCCTAAAAGTCTATATACATATATATGTATACATATATATTTGCTTGTTTAGTTCTTGGTTGGGTTTTTTTTTTATTACACTATTGCTTTACCAAAGGTCACAAACATTTATAAAAAGAAACGTACATTATTTCGAAACCATCCGTAAGTAAATATAACAAAGCATACCAACAAAATAATTATATAAAGTTATCCCCGAGCAACGTCCCTTGGTATTGTATTATTCCGAGGGACCGATGCATACAGTCATACCGGTAATATAACTTAACTTATTAAGGTGCCTTATTACAATGTTAGATGTTAGGTTTGTGCAAATCTCTGGGTCACTATCTGAAGCCAATCAAACTCGTTTAATGGCTGCCCTAGCACTGTACAAGTCAAGGAAGTAGAACGTTTCTCTTGGTAACAAGACAATATTTGCCAGCTTGGTTTGTCTGAATAAGACGGATTATTACTACATGAATCTGTATTCGCCTGACATTACGGCATCGTACATGTACTATCGTGTGATGCATTGGTGATGCAGTACAATACTCCTGACATTGCTGCATCGTACATGTACTACTGTGTGATGCATTGGTGATGCAGTACAATACTACTGACATTACTGCATCGGACATGTACTATCGTGTGATGCATTGGTGATGCAGTACAATACTCCTGACATTGATGCATTGTACATGTACTATCGTGTGATGCATTTGGGATGCAGTACAATACTCCTGACATTACGGCATCGGACATGTACTATCGTGTGATGCATTGGTGATGCAGTACAATACTCCTGACATTGCTGGATCGTACATGTACTATCGTGTGATGCATTGGTGATGCAGTACAATACTCCTGACATTGATGCATTGTACATGTACTATCGTGTGATGCATTTGGGATGCAGTACAATACTCCTGACATTACGGCATCGGACATGTACTATCGTGTGATGCATTGGTGATGCAGTACAATACTCCTGACATTGCTGGATCGTACATGTACTATCGTGTGATGTATTGGCGAGGCAGTACAATACTCCTGACATTACGGCATCGTACATGTACTATCGTGTGATGCATTGGTGGTGCAGGACAATACTCCTGACATTGCTGCATCGTTCATGTACTCTCGTGTGATGCATTGGTGGTGCAGTACAATACTCCTGACATTGCTGCATCGGACATGTACTATCGTGTGATGCATTGGTGTTGCAGTACAATACTCCTGACATTGCTGCATCGGACATGTACTATCGTGTGATGCATTGGTGATGCAGTACAATACTCCTGACATTACTGGATCGTACATGTACTATCGTGTGATGCATTGGTGATGCAGTACAATACTACTGACATTGCTGCATCGTACATGTACTACTGTGTGATGCATTGGTGTTGCAGTACAATACTACTGACATTACTGCATCGGACATGTACTATCGTGTGATGCATTGGTGATGCAGGACAATACTCCTGACATTGCTGCATCGTTCATGTACTATCGTGTAATGCATTGGTGGTGCAGTACAATACTCCTGACATTGCTGCATCGGACATGTACTATCGTGTGATGCATTGGTGTTGCAGTACAATACTCCTGACATTGCTGGATCGTAGATGTACTATCGTGTGATGCATTGGTGTTGCAGTACAATACTCCTGACATTACTGCATCGGACATGTACTATCGTGTGATGCATTGGTGATGCAGTACAATACTCCTGACTTTAATGCATCGTACATGTACTATCAGCTGATGCATTGGTGGTGCAGTACAATACTCCTGACATTACTGGATCGTACATGTACTATCGTGTGATGCATTGGTGATGCAGTACAATACTACTGACATTGCTGCATCGTACATGTACTACTGTGTGATGCATTGGTGTTGCAGTACAATACTACTGACATTACTGCATCGGACATGTACTATCGTGTGATGCATTGGTGATGCAGTACAATACTCCTGACATTGCTGGATCGTACATGTACTATCGTGTGATGCATTGGTGATGCAGTACAATACTCCTGACTTTAGTGCATCGTACATGTACTATCAGCTGATGCATTGGTGGTGCAGTACAATACTCCTGACATTACTGGATCGTACATGTACTATCGTGTGATGCATTGGTGATGCAGTACAATACTCCTGACATTGCTGCATCGTACATGTACTATCGTGTGATGCATTGGTGATGCAGTACAATACTCCTGACTTTAATGCATCGTACATGTACTATCAGCTGATGCATTGGTGGTGCAGTACAATACTCCTGACATTACTGGATCGTACATGTACTATCGTGTGATGCATTGGTGATGCAGTACAATACTACTGACATTACTGCATCGGACATGTACTATCGTGTGATGCATTGGTGATGCAGTACAATACTCCTGACATTGATGCATTGTACATGTACTATCGTGTGATGCATTTGGGATGCAGTACAATACTCCTGACATTACGGCATCGGACATGTACTATCGTGTGATGCATTGGTGATGCAGTACAATACTCCTGACATTGCTGGATCGTACATGTACTATCGTGTGATGCATTGGTGATGCAGTACAATACTCCTGACATTGATGCATTGTACATGTACTATCGTGTGATGCATTTGGGATGCAGTACAATACTCCTGACATTACGGCATCGGACATGTACTATCGTGTGATGCATTGGTGATGCAGTACAATACTCCTGACATTGCTGGATCGTACATGTACTATCGTGTGATGTATTGGCGAGGCAGTACAATACTCCTGACATTACGGCATCGTACATGTACTATCGTGTGATGCATTGGTGGTGCAGGACAATACTCCTGACATTGCTGCATCGTTCATGTACTCTCGTGTGATGCATTGGTGGTGCAGTACAATACTCCTGACATTGCTGCATCGGACATGTACTATCGTGTGATGCATTGGTGTTGCAGTACAATACTCCTGACATTGCTGCATCGGACATGTACTATCGTGTGATGCATTGGTGATGCAGTACAATACTCCTGACATTACTGGATCGTACATGTACTATCGTGTGATGCATTGGTGATGCAGTACAATACTACTGACATTGCTGCATCGTACATGTACTACTGTGTGATGCATTGGTGTTGCAGTACAATACTACTGACATTACTGCATCGGACATGTACTATCGTGTGATGCATTGGTGATGCAGGACAATACTCCTGACATTGCTGCATCGTTCATGTACTATCGTGTAATGCATTGGTGGTGCAGTACAATACTCCTGACATTGCTGCATCGGACATGTACTATCGTGTGATGCATTGGTGTTGCAGTACAATACTCCTGACATTGCTGGATCGTAGATGTACTATCGTGTGATGCATTGGTGTTGCAGTACAATACTCCTGACATTACTGCATCGGACATGTACTATCGTGTGATGCATTGGTGATGCAGTACAATACTCCTGACTTTAATGCATCGTACATGTACTATCAGCTGATGCATTGGTGGTGCAGTACAATACTCCTGACATTACTGGATCGTACATGTACTATCGTGTGATGCATTGGTGATGCAGTACAATACTACTGACATTGCTGCATCGTACATGTACTACTGTGTGATGCATTGGTGTTGCAGTACAATACTACTGACATTACTGCATCGGACATGTACTATCGTGTGATGCATTGGTGATGCAGTACAATACTCCTGACATTGCTGGATCGTACATGTACTATCGTGTGATGCATTGGTGATGCAGTACAATACTCCTGACTTTAGTGCATCGTACATGTACTATCAGCTGATGCATTGGTGGTGCAGTACAATACTCCTGACATTACTGGATCGTACATGTACTATCGTGTGATGCATTGGTGATGCAGTACAATACTCCTGACATTGCTGCATCGTACATGTACTATCGTGTGATGCATTGGTGATGCAGTACAATACTCCTGACTTTAATGCATCGTACATGTACTATCAGCTGATGCATTGGTGGTGCAGTACAATACTCCTGACATTACTGGATCGTACATGTACTATCGTGTGATGCATTGGTGATGCAGTACAATACTACTGACATTGCTGCATCGTACATGTACTATCGTGTGATGCATTGGTGTTGCAGTACAATAATACTGACATTGCTGCATCGTACATGTACTATCGTGTGATGCATTGGTGATGCAGTACAATACTCCTGACATTGCTGCATCGTACATGTACTATCGTGTGATGCATTGGTGATGCAGTACAATACTCCTGACTTTAATGCATCGTACATGTACTATCAGCTGATGCATTGGTGGTGCGGTACAATACTCCTGACATTACTGGATCGTACATGTACTATCGTGTGATGCATTGGTGATGCAGTACAATACTCCTGACATTGCTGCATCGTACATGTACTACCGTGTGATGCATTGGTGATGCAGTACAATACTACTGACATTACTGCATCGTACATGTACTATCGTGTGATGCATTGGTGGTGCAGTTCAATACTCCTGACATTGCTGGATCGTACATGTACTATCGTGTGATGCATTGGTGATGCAGTACAATACTCCTGACATTACTGCATCGTACATGTACTATCGTGTGATGCATTGGTGATGCAGTTCAATACTACTGACATTGCTGCATCGTACATGTACTATCGTGTGATGCATTGGTGATGCAGTTCAATACTCCTGACATTGCTGCATCGTACATGTACTATCGTGTGATGCATTGGTGATGCAGTTCAATACTACTGACATTAATGCATCGTACATGTACTATCGTGTGATGCATTGATGAGTACAATACTCCTGACATTGCTGGATCGTACATGTACTATCGTGTGATGCATTGGTAATGCAGTACAATACTCCTGACATTGCTGCATCGTACATGTACTATCGTGTGATGCATTGGTGATGCAGTACAATACTCCTGACATTACTGCATCGTACATGTACTATCAGCTGATGCATTGGTGGTGCGGTACAATACTCCTGACATTACTGGATCGTACATGTACTATCGTGTGATGCATTGATGAGTACAATACTCCTGACATTGCTGCATCGTACATGTACTATCGTGTGATGCATTGGTGATGCAGTACAATACTCCTGACATATCTGCATCGTACATGTACTACCGTGTGATGCATTGGTGATGCAGTTCAATACTCCTGACATTACTGAATCGTACATGTACTATCTTGTGATGCATTGGTGATGCAGTTCAATACTACTGACATTGCTGGATCGTACATGTACTATCGTGTGATGCATTGGTGATGCAGTTCAATACTACTGACATTGCTGCATCGTACATGTACTATCGTGTGATGCATTGATGAGTACAATACTCCTGACACTGCTGGATCGTACATGTACTATCGTGTGATGCATTGGTGATGCAGTACAATACTCCTGACATTGCTGGATCGTACATGTACTATCGTGTGATGCATTGGTGATGCAGTTCAATACTACTGACATTGCTGCATCGTACATGTACTATCGTGTGATGCATTGGTGATGCAGTTCAATACTACTGACATTACTGCATCGTACATGTACTATCGTGTGATGCATTGGTGATGCAGTTCAATACTACTGACATTGCTGCATCGTACATGTACTATCGTGTGATGCATTGGTGATGCAGTTCAATACTCCTGACATTGCTGCATCGTACATGTACTATCGTGTGATGCATTGGTGATGCAGTACAATACTCCTGACATTACTGCATCGTACATGTACTATCGTGTGATGCATTGATGATGCAGTACAATACTCCTGACATTGCTGCATCGTACATGTACTTTCATGTGATGCATTGGTTATGCAGTACAATACTCCTGACATTGCTGGATCGTAGATGTACTATTGTGTGATGCATTGGTGATGCAGTACAATACTCCTGACATTGCTTTATCGTACATGTACTATCGTGTGATGCATTGGTGATGCAGTTCAATACTCCTGACATTGCTGGATCGTACATCTACTATCGTGTGATGCATTGGTGATGCAGTTCAATACTACTGACATTGCTGCATCGTACATGTACTATCGTGTGATGCATTGATGAGTACAATACTCCTGACATTGCTGGATCGTACATGTACTATCGTGTGATGCATTGGTGATGCAGTACAATACTCCTGACATTGCTGGATCGTACATGTAATATCGTGTGATGCATTGGTGATGCAGTTCAATACTACTGACATTGCTGCATCGTACATGTACTATCGTGTGATGCATTGGTGATGCAGTTCAATACTACTGACATTGCTGCATCGTACATGTACTATCGTGTGATGCATTGGTGATGCAGTTCAATACTCCTGACATTGCTGCATCGTACATGTACTATCGTGTGATGCATTGGTGATGCAGTACAAAACTACTGACATTGCTGCATCGTACATGTACTATCGTGTGATGCATTGGTGATGCAGTTCAATACTACTGAGATTACTGCATCGTACATGTACTATCGTGTGATGCATTGGTGATGCAGTACAATACTACTGACATTGCTGCATCGTACATGTACTATCGTGTGATGCATTGATGAGTACAATACTCCTGACATTGCTGGATCGTACATGTACTATCGTGTGATGCATTGGTGATGCAGTACAATACTCCTGACATTGCTGGATCGTACATGTACTATCGTGTGATGCATGGGTGATGCAGTTCAATACTACTGACATTGCTGCATCGTACATGTACTATCGTGTGATGCATTGGTGATGCAGTTCAATACTACTGACATTGCTGGATCGTACATGTACTATCGTGTGATGCATTGGTGATGCAGTTCAATACTCCTGACATTGCTGCATCGTACATGTACTATCGTGTGATGCATTTGTCATGCAGTACAATACTACTGACATTGCTGCATCGTACATGTACTATCGTGTGATGCATTGGTGATGCAGTTCAATACTACTGAGATTACTGCATCGTACATGTACTATCGTGTGATGCATTGGTGATGCAGTACAATACTCCTGACATTACTGCATCGTACATGTACTATCGTGTGATGCATTGGTGATGCAGTTCAATACTACTGACATTGCTGCATCGTACATGTACTATCGTGTGATGCATTGGTGATGCAGTTCAATACTACTGACATTGCTGCATCGTACATGTACTATCGTGTGATGCATTGGTGATGCAGTTCAATACTCCTGACATTGCTGCATCGTACATGTACTATCGTGTGATGCATTGGTGATGCAGTACAATACTACTGACATTGCTGCATCGTACATGTACTATCATGTGATGCATTGATGAGTACAATACTCCTGACATTGCTGGATCGTACATGTTCTATCGTGTGATGCATTGGTGATGCAGTACAATACTCCTGACATTGCTGGATCGTAGATGTACTTTTGTGTGATGCATTGGTGATGCAGTACAATACTCCTGACATTGCTTTATCGTACATGTACTATCGTGTGATGCATTGGTGGTGCAGTTCAATACTACTGACATTGCTGCATCGTACATGTACTATCGTGTGATGCATTGATGAGTACAATACTCCTGACATTGCTGGATCGTACATGTACTATCGTGTGATGCATTGGTAAAGCAGTACAATACTCCTGACATTGCTTGTTCGTACATGTACTATCGTGTGATGCATTGGTGATGCAGTTCAATACTACTGACATTGCTGCATCGTACATGTACTATCGTGTGATGCATTGGTGATGCAGTTCAATACTACTGACATTGCTGCATCGTACATGTACTATCGTGTGATGCATTGGTGATGCAGTTCAATACTCCTGACATTGCTGCATCGTACATGTACTATCGTGTGATGCATTGGTGATGCAGTACAATACTACTGACATTGCTGCATCGTACATGTACTATCGTGTGATGCATTGATGAGTACAATACTCCTGACATTGCTGGATCGTACATGTACTATCGTGTGATGCATTGGTGATGCAGTACAATACTCCTGACATTGCTGCATCGTACATGTACTATCGTGTGATGCATTGGTGATGCAGTTCAATACTACTGACATTGCTGCATCGTACATGTACTATCGTGTGATGCATTGGTGATGCAGTTCAATACTACTGAAATTGCTGGATCGTACATGTACTATCGTGTGATGCATTGGTGATGCAGTTCAATACTCCTGACATTGCTGCATCGTACATGTACTATCGTGTGATGCATTTGTGATGCAGTACAATACTACTGACATTTCTGCATCGTACATGTACTATCGTGTGATGCATTGGTGATGCAGTTCAATACTACTGAGATTACTGCATCGTACATGTACTATCGTGTGATGCATTGGTGATGCAGTACAATACTCCTGACATTACTGCATCGTACATGTACTATCGTGTGATGCATTGGTGATGCAGTTCAATACTACTGACATTGCTGCATCGTACATGTACTATCGTGTGATGCGTTGGTGATGCAGTTCAATACTACTGACATTGCTGCATCGTACATGTACTATCGTGTGATGCATTGGTGGTGCAGTTCAATACTCCTGACATTGTTGCATCGTACATGTACTATCTTGTGATGCATTGGTGATGCAGTTCAATACTCCTGACATTATTGCATCGTACATGTACTATCGTGTGATGCATTGGTGATGCAGTTCAATACTACTGACATTGCTGCATCGTACATGTACTATCGTGTGATGCATTGGTGATGCAGTTCAATACTCCTGACATTGCTGCATCGTACATGTACTATCGTGTGATGCATTGGTGGTGCAGTTCAATACTCCTGACATTGCTTGATCGTACATGTACTATCGTGTGATGCATTGGTGATGCAGTACAATACTCCTGACATTGCTGGATCGTACATGTACTATCGTGTGATGCATTGGTGATGCAGTTCAATACTACTGACATTGCTGCATCGTACATTTACTATCGTGTGATGCATTGGTGGTGCAGTTCAATACTCCTGACATTGCTGCATCGTACATGTACTATCTTGTGATGCATTGGTGATGCAGTTCAATACTCCTGACATTATTGCATCGTACATGTACTATCGTGTGATGCATTGGTGATGCAGTTCAATACTACTGACATTGCTGCATCGTACATGTACTATCGTGTGATGCATTGGTGATGCAGTTCAATACTCCTGACATTGCTGCATCGTACATGTACTATCGTGTGATGCATTGGTGATGCAGTACAATACTCCTGACAGTACTGCATCGTACATGTACTATCGTGTGATGCATTGGTGATGTAGTTCAATACTCCTGACATTGCTGCATCGTACATGTACTTTCGTGTGATGCATTGGTGATGCAGTACAATACTCCTGACATTGCTTGATCGTACATGTACTATCGTATGATGCATTGGTGATGCAGTACAATACTCCTGACATTGCTGCATCGTACATGTACTATCGTGTGATGCATTGGTGGTGCAGTTCAATACTCCTGACATTGCTGCATCGTACATGTACTTTCGTGTGATGCATTGGTGATGCAGTACAATACTCCTGACATTGCTTGATCGTACATGTACTATCGTGTGATGCATTGGTGATGCAGTACAATACTCCTGACATTGCTTGATCGTACATGTTCTATCGTGTGATGCATTGGTGATGCAGTACAATACTCCTGACATTGCTGGATCGTACATGTACTATCGTGTGATGCATTGGTGGTGCAGTACAATACTCCTGACATTGCTGCATCGTACATGTACTATCGTGTGATGCATTGATGAGTACAATACTCCTGACATTACTGCATCGTACATGTACTATCGTGTGATGCATTGGTGATGCAGTACAATACTCCTGACATTGCTGGATCGTACATGTACTATCGTGTGATGCATTGGTGATGCAGTACAATACTCCTGACATTGCTGGATCGTACATGTACTATCGTGTGATGCATTGGTGATGCAGTTCAATACTCATGACATTGCTGCATCGTACATGTACTATCGTGTGATGCATTGATGAGTACAATACTCCTGACATTACTGCATCGTACATGTACTATCGTGTGATGCATTGGTGATGCAGTACAATACTCCTGACATTGCTGGATCGTACATGTACTATCGTGTGATGCATTGGTGATGCAGTTCAATACTCCTGACATTGCTGCATCGTACATGTACTATCGTGTGATGCATTGGTGATGCAGTACAATACTCCTGACATTGCTGGATCGTACATGTACTATCGTGTGATGCATTGGTGATGCAGTTCAATACTCCTGACATTGCTGCATCGTACATGTACTATCGTGTGATGCATTGATGAGTACAATACTCCTGACATTACTGCATCGTACATGTACTATCGTGTGATGCATTGATGAGTACAATACTCCTGACATTACTGCATCGTACATGTACTATCGTGTGATGCATTGGTGATGCAGTACAATACTCCTGACATTACTGCATCGTATTACCAATAAACTGATTGCACTATGCTGTACTGTGTATTGTATTAGTTTTCTGTGTTTGTACTGTTTGGAGGAAATATACCTCTCCCTTAATCATTGACACTGTTATTTAAAATTACTTGATATGCCTTACATGCAAAGTCATACACATTTCCATTTCATTTCATCAAATATATGTTGAAATTAAAAACTTTTAAAATCCAGTAGTACTCGAACTTACAGAACACTGTCAATGACGCACACATAACCCGCGATGATCATGATATTACGATCAAGAATCACACATATATTATCATATTGTGGTTCGAACAATATAGAATTATCTTTATCATATTCTGCCAATGGGTATAAGAACCGCCTCAATCCTAAGTATAATGGGTATTCGCTGATACTTAGTATAACAATATTTAAAGCTGATACAAAGTATTAGTGTTATACTAATGTTCTTCTGTTCCTAGGTAATTCAGGAGGGTCCGGATACAAGTGTGAGCATTAATTGGGTTCAGGGAGCTGACCTTATCCCATACAGGCTCATTATCGCCGCTTAATGACTTATTCGGAATTAAAGGCACGTTAGTCTCG
Source organism: Gibbula magus (assembly GCA_936450465.1). NCBI lineage: Eukaryota > Metazoa > Mollusca > Gastropoda > Trochida > Trochidae > Gibbula > Gibbula magus. Next base: position 81,673,347 of record OW388291.1, on the reverse strand, counting down.
AACCATCAAACACCGTATATCGCCAGCCTTTCTGGTCAGAGAGTTATTGGAAATCCTTTCTTTGGAGATTTAGATTTAGGATAATCAGGACTATAGCCGCCGGGTCACTGTGTATGTGTCACCGGTCGGTTACTGTTAGACAACAACTTGATCAACGTGCATTGGTTACTATGGACTTCAGATACACTTGAACCACTCCATATGTTGCTTAAGTCATTTCTTCTAAAGTAACCTCTAGTACAAATGAGCTACATATCTCGGTTTTCCCTAAAATCCCCTAGTGAACATTTGCACACGGATTCCGTTCTAGCTTATTTCTATCGAATCTAAAAATGTCTAACATCTCTGACGGACCTGGCAACCAGTCAGGGCTCTCGCTCATGACTTTTAAAATAGGTTATGTTGGAAGGAATGACTTGAGCAACCTCTGCGGGCAGAGAATCGTAAAACGAGTATATATGTATATAATAGAAACAAATGGCTCTGTGTTTTTTTTACTTTGGAATATTTGTCACTGTATACTTGTCAAACTTTTTTAAATGTTGTATATATATTTAATGTATATAATGGCATTTCAGGGACCACACGTGGAGATCACATGACCGATCACTAGATCCCAAAGCCAGGAGAGAGAGAAGTCTCCCGTCACCTTGATACTCTGATCCCGGGTAACACCGGGATTGAGATCTCAACCTGACAATACGTACATGCATGCGTAGAAGCAGTAACAGTTAAACCTATGGATTTGTAACTTTAATATTACATTTGCTCGTACTTTCACCGAAAACCCTGGGCAAATTTGAGCTGTAGGAATACGTTTCTAGATTGAAGACAGCTTGAAATTCATTTAAAGCATTAAGATAATAGGTCTGTTATCACGAGGTTCTAATTTTTTATAAGAAGGTCCCAAATCATCACCTCGCAAATAAAGCAGGTGCAATCTATAAGATAACCAATCTTATATGACATCAGAGAAACGTGGCAACAAAATAAGATCATAATGGCCATTCTTTTGTAATGGCATTATACTAACGCATATAGAATGCGTGATTTAATAATCAAACACCTCTGCATAAAAACGAAATAAGAAACACAAAAGCGATATAAAGAAGTTTATTCGTGTTTAAAATATCACAAAAATGTGTTCATAACTCCAAAATGTGGAAATGACATTTTGTGTATAAATTTGTAAATATTTGTCACCATACATATAGTAGACGACATTAGGACATTTATCACAGCAGGTTTATCACATATATTATATAACAGAAGAATTCTACTTGGTTGATACATAGCAGGTACTCTCTCACAGGAGTATATATATACGGACCGCGCGCACCTGCTGGGATAACTCTCGACTATATATCCGATTGGGGAATCACCGAAGTGCCATACTCATTGTTACTTCCTAGACTTTGATTAAACTTTGATTAAACAGGTTTACGTTAACTTTACTATTGAGTATATTTTCAAGTTCTTTAAAAAAAATTCAAAGGGGCTGGTATCCTTTGGACATGAAATATTTAAAATTTTAATATAATACCAAAACCCCTGCCGAAATGTCATCGTAATCAATATTATATCCATTGTTTCCCCACAAGGAAACCCCTCAAGTCATGTCGTCCTCTTCTCCCCTAATCTCTGGTATATTTGAGTCACATTTTTCTGTTTTGGCAAAACTCCCCTGGTGGTGAAAGTTTGCATCACTGCTCCGTCCTGATTTCTCTCCAATATTACCTTTGTTACAGTTGGGCAATATATACCCTCGCGGTAAACGAGTTAATTCCCTGCTTTCAATTTAATATCATCTTCATTTACTTACATTGACCGACTAACATCAAACGTCTTAGCTTTTGACTGAATTGTTTTGAAAAAAATAGTTCATATCACATGTACTTCGGACATGTCTGAATCTCTGATATAAGTTAAGTAAATCAAGTATTTTCAGTTTTGATCTCTGAGTTAGCATAGTTTATATTTTGTTTTTACACAAACTGAAATAGCATATTTCAAGTATCACATATTTAAAGGAAACGTTTATCAAAGGATTTTTGTTCCAAACATTGTATTATAACTTAAGTTTCCATTGTAAAATGGTAACCTTTAAAAAAAAGCGTCGCACATTGCAACCAATCAGGCTTCTCCATATTTTAACCACTTCACTTGTAAAATAGGTTACTTTGGGAAATGACTTGAGTAACGACTGTGAGGTGAGAATATATTTACTCTTAAAATCATTTGTTATGCAACAACAATTAGAAATCTTCCGTGTCAAATTGACTAGTAACTGGTAACAAGTTCCAAGAAAGCGATATGCAACGATTTTGTTGTTATAAAGACATAAATAGAGCCAATTGCATAATCAGATCTAATGACACACTCGCTCAGTCAAGCAACCTTGATGATGGTATAAATGTCAGTATTAAGCTACTACTGTTGAACCGAATCAGAGACAGAACAACAGCAGAATCATGTTGGATTTTTAGAACCTGGTATCAATGGGTATCATCACATTAACGCCACTAACGCCCCAGAGCAAGAATATCCGAGTCTACTGATGGGCGTGTTGACAGTGCTTCTCGTATCCCCTTCAAGGCACCCCGTATCGTATCTATATCACAGATCTGCGTAAACAAACAGTTATGTGACGTCGGAAATACAAAGATTAACCAGAAATACATCAACAAGGTTGTTCACTCGACGTCACTGGATTAAACGAGGATGGATATCTTGATACAATATTTCATAAATAAAAGTCATTAATTTTTATTTGGACTGAGTTGTTAATGCAACGAGTCGTGTTAGTCACGTGACTGGTTAGTAGTGCGAACAGATTTTGGGGATCAGAGGTTAATTTATAATATTTCCGTATAAAAAAGTGTTTATCGTAGTCTATCCACATCGGTTTGGTTTAGAGGTTTTATTCCTCTGAATATAGAAGAAAAGGCTCACAAGTCTCTCGAGCCGTAAATGAACTGTAAATTGCAGTGTTTGTTTTGATTTGTACTTAATAACTTCGGAAAGTATGAAAATGACCCCAAATTCCGTTTGTGTCAAACATACGAATCTACTGATTAGGGAAAAAAACCATCGGAAAAAAACATGACTTGGAGGTAGCTTTGGCGGCAGTCAGCTAGGGATAAAATAAAATGAGGTTAACAAAAAAGGATGACAACATGTGCACAGTAACACGGAGGTTCACGTATAGTCTAATTGATACCTTAAACCTGATTGGTCCGTATTCATTCTATACATGGATTATTTCATCTAGAAATAATACCTTCGGCAGCGGCGTGACACCAACAGAAAGTTACAAATTCCAATATCACAATGTCTGGAAGATAGAAACTCTAAACCATAGCCTCTTTCCCGTAGCAAATCAAGTCTCTTTCTGGAACTACTTTCTTCAAAGAAGCGTCCAATGGCGGAAGTTTCATGACAGCCACCGGGTGAGTCCGTTCTGTAATCATATTTAATGACGTCCTTCCTGTCGGCTTTGAAACGTCGCCGTATATCCTTCCGTTACGGGGACCTGACCTTGGACGTCTGCCTTGACCTTGAGACACTTCAGCAGGCGCTTGTAAAGGTGAAGGTCGACGGAGACCGCCATGACCCGGAATAGGTTCTCGAGGAGACTGTAACGGGTTGCTGTCCACGGTGAGGACGTTACGAGACGACCGCGCAGTCTTGTCGGCATATTTGCCTCTCTCAGCAAGCGAGGTTGACCTACAGACCGGCCTTCCTGGAATCGTCCGACCAGACTCGTAGGCCAGGGTCGTGTTCCTGTCAAACGACCCGACGTCTGCTGGTACTATTTTTCTAGGAGATGAATACCTGGGTGTTAGGTTCGTAGGAGCATGACAGTGGTCGGATTTGGTACTGTCCTGCCGGTCCGCTTCTCCAAATCCGTGAACGCTAGTCCTTCTGAACAAAGGATCCACTTTGACGTTTGATATCCTCTTCCGTTGTTTGTTGACCTCAGGGTCGTCTGTCCGTGGTGACAATGGGGTGTGCAGGGACGTGTCAGCCAGACGAGTCGCTCGTTTGGTGCGCGCTGAGAAGGAAGCTATGCTAGATCTTGGACGGGAAGAGTGGAGCGAAACCACATCATAGTCGGCAGACATTCGGACATCGGATTCATCTAAATTGTTTCTATATCTTGGTTTAACGTTGAACGACTGATGCCTGTTGGCTCTAGGTTTGGAAACATCTCCTCTCGCTTTTTCTTCCTCAATATCCGATTCGCTGGAAAAGTCTGAGAAATCGTCCTTGTGAAATCCCATTGAAGTTTTGGATCTCCCGCTCTTTTGTTTCTTCAGTACCTTTCTGGGTTTGACCTCTTCGACCTCCTGAATTGATGACGTATCACTTCCGGCCAGGCTCCAGTTGTCACTTTCGTCGTGTTTTTCTTTCTTATCTCCGCATCCATCGTCCAAATCGTACTCCTTGAATTTGTTCGTCAAAGCTTCTTGATCTTTCAGTAGTCGTAGAATTTGCTCTGCTTTAGACCGTTTGAATCCTTTGTTTAATCGGGACAAAACGTTCTCCGACTTTTGATCACAATCGTTCATTGTGTGTTTGTTTTCCTCTACGATAGTTTCCATGGTTTCTACAAACGACCTTCACAAAAGTAGAGGCGCTTTGTTTTCATCCGTGTTCACAACTAATTCAAGCTGGCAAATTCCATGGTCGCGAAATATCACAAGTTAATCACACTAAACTCGTTCCATGTTAAACATTCATTTGGAACTGGTTGAACACGAATGTATATATTAATCCGCAAACACTCCAAATCGTTTTGTTGGCACGGGCTTCCAGGTTTCACACTACAACACACATCATCCACGAATCGTATGAACACAAACTCTTAGAATCAAGTCAAGCGTACATATCAACAAATCACATAAAATCTGTCCACGATGTAATAAGGATTTCTGAATCCCGACACATGTAGAACTAAATGCAGCTTGAAGTTAAAGCAGCTTGGATCCTTTGCACACAATCCGTACAGCTATACTAAATCACGATAAAGCCGCATGCCATTGAACCGTTCCTTAACTGTCGTCTGCTAGTAGTGAATTGGTTTCCATTCATCGGTCACTGTCTCGCGGCCCAGTCCGTGTTCTCACACTCAGCACACTCCTGTCAGACGAGGCTGTGTTTTGCCAGCACTATTCATCCAGCGTCTGAACAGCGACTTTACACCATGTACCGCTGTCAGTATGAAACGATATAAATCCAGCGTCAGAGAATAATGCTTATTCGTCTTTGTGGGTCGGGAGAATGTGTCGCTATGGTGGGGTCCAGCATTGCAGTTAATCTATAAGCTCAACAACCCGTCACCAAGTGCTAAGCCTTCGCTTATATATAAAAATTATACCGGCGTCCACACCCGATTAACAAGGTATCGGAGCAGCACAAAGCCCAGTGCCTCGAGCTCTGTGCGTAGTAATATTACGATTCAAACTATGCTTGGTTTATTGGCTTCCAACTTGCAATCTTTCTCATCTAACAATCACCCCCACCTGTCAAAAAGGAATTATAAATCGGTTTTCACCGGCGAAAGGCAATATACCGTGATCTGCAGATGAAGCGATTTCTAGAGCCATGAGCCGACAAAACCCCATGCATGGTTCCATTTAGTATTTTCTTCTCTAATATCATGAAATTCTGGGTTCAAAAAGGTACATGCTGCTAAAAAAAGTATTAAAAGGTTGCTTAATGGCAGGTTTTAAAGAACATACGTTAAGAGAAATATGAAATTGTTTCTATTTTCATAATCCGATACTTATATTTTTTCAAATGACTGTTTGATTTGATTTTAAGATCATATCGGATATCACTAATCATTCAATGAACACTATTTCCAACATGTATGACAAGAGCAGACCGTAAGATCAGTGTCATATTCATTTATAGGTGTTGCCATCCTTTCTCACACCTGCACAGGATCGTTGAACAATTGTTGCGCATCAAAATGATGCCGGTTAATCATTGTTCTAAATACCGTTATGTAATAAGTCCAAAGTACTGTAAAGGCTATTACATATTAAGTTGTATCAACCTAATCTGTATTGAAACTCCTGAAGATATCCTCTGCTATGAGCCGATCTGACCATATACATATTAAGTGTACACATCGGCAGTGTGTGTAGAAAGTTATCATATGTCACAATTAATAGGAAATAATTGTACCCACAATCAGCAATGGAGTTAATAACGAGTTATTGACTTTATTTCTTAGAGCGTGCTACGCTTAGAAAAATAAATCATAAAACATTCCACTAATTCACAATGAAACGGAAACGCAACGGGAAGGAATATCGATTTAAAGTAACAGTTTGGTTTAGCCTGGTTGAATCGAAACGCAATCATTACACGTTTATCAAATTATAATCAATGGTTTAAATTTACGTCTAGATGTGTTATCAACAGTAAAATGATTTAGTATATATATGGACTTGCATCTTCACAACGTCACGATCGTGACGCAAAAACTCTTCTCTCCATACGTTTTCACCGATGTCGGCCCGGGAAAACGTAATTTCGATTTCAGGTTGTACCGAGACAGCGTAAAATAGACTTTGTTGTAGTAAAGACCGGGAGAGCGTAAATCTGATCGCTGCTATGAAAACACGGGATTTCCATAAATGAGTTAAACGTACCTTTCTGTTTTAACTCTGATCACTCCTTTATACACCTGTGTTGATAATGGTATTGGTGGTGTCCTATATGCTTAGCGTTTACGTTATGCTTATGACAAAGCTCTTCTAGCCCAGGATGAGAGAAGTCTACAATGTTGTACAATGTCTCTCCATTTCAGAAAGTCTTTGTATAATACAGTTTATTTTGATACAGTCTTGGCAGTCAACAATAACAGACATGCTTGATACTTCAAATAGCGAGTGTGGTACAAATTGTTAACTGTATAAGGGTAGTGAGGAATGGTTTCATTACATACGGAATGGTTGTGTAATTTTATGACAAATGCGGTATATGTATCTGCATGACTAACTCTTTTGTTTAAATAGAGAGAACGAAGTACCGTGAAATCACCATTCAAATTAACAACCTTTGATCTCAAAGGCACTTTCCCACAAAATTTCAGCTTTTGGGGTATGCCAGTTCTGGAGAAGAAGTCGAAAATGTGAAAAGTTGACGAACGACGCCAGACAGACGACGGACGTACGGTCCATGCTAAGCCCATCTGGTGAGCTAGAATGAAATGTGTATCTGCCAGCATGCGATATGACGATGGAAGCCATGTCCTGGACGGAACTAGGGATATTATCAACATGTTCCTCGTGCCAGGTATGTCAATATCTAGAGTAATAACGCCTAATATCATCCGTAAAGACGATTATATGTGGAACAATCGATAACTGTAGTGCAGCTAATCGGGGCCTTATAAATTATTATAATTTGACACTATGTTTCCATATGGAATGTATTTTCTTTGAGAAAGAATCGCAGTGTGTAAACACATTAACTGTTGTATGCTCGATATTTATACATATATATTTGAACCATGAATACATGAATACATGAATCTATATATGATTGATTTAAAAGGGTTGCAAGACAATTTAACAAATTTCAGTTAGAAAGCTATGAGAAGGTGCAAATTTGCCATACAATTCTTTAAAAGGATGTTAATTGTTGGCTTTAAAAAAATCATTCTCTATTATATACTGAAATAGTTTGCATGTTTTCAAATCTCGAATGGAAAACAACACCTTGAAAATATGTTATCAACATACATAGAATATTCATGTACAGACATACATTCACTTTTAGATTATTTAGGTTTCATTATCAAGTCGATATTTTGTATTTTTTACATCAGCTGTCGCTATCAATAAATTTGCATGGTTGTTCAAAATTCTCCTTACTTGATTATATCAGACATTTTTCATTTCATTATTATCTTTCAATTTGACTCTGTTTTAATCATGTATATATAGCATATATATGTTTGTCCTAAATAAGCCAGTGCTAAACAGGAATCGATATCCTCTTGAATTTCGTTTCCACAAAACACCCCGATAGAACCCTTCTTTTAATTAAATCAGACATGTTCATCTCCTTTTTCACGGGCACATCATTCTTTTTGGTAAAGACATCCAGTCATTCAATAAATTAATAGCTCTCAAATAATTATCAAATTAGGCCTAAATAAATATAATTAAATTTATCATGAACTGGCGAAATGGTATGACAATTTCTGTCCAAAAGATTTTTCAGCAAAAGATGCTGCTGTAAGAAGCGTTCTTTCATTTTGTAACACATAACAGAGACCATACACATGATAAATAAATGGTATGCACAGAATGACTATTAATAGTAAATAGCTAAGAGAAGGGAGACAACTCTAACCACTGCACTCCAAATGTTGCCAGCAAGATGGAGGAACAACTAGCAGCTTATCGGGCTAAAAAGGCCCAGGAAAGGAAGGCAGAAAATTCCTTGTTGTCTAAAGCATCGACCTTGGTATCCAGGGTTGTCAGATCACGGAAGCAGGTATAGTTTTATTTGACATAATCTAGACAACGGATGATGATTGTATAGTTTCACCTGAAACAACTCCCTACAGCGTAGTTCTCAATCTCTCGTATGTAATATTTATAGAGCTGATACAAGTGGTGCTTGGAGTTTTATTACCAGCATAATGAAGCTTTATAGGGGATTCTTAATATTACCTCATGAATATTCATGAGGCATAAGAAACCGGGCTCTCGAAATCGAAAACGAGGCTAAGGCCGCTTCGAAACCCGGAAGTACCATTCACATGGCATTGACAAGTCGGTAGCTCTTTCAAAAATCACTTAATTTCATTAAATATTATGATAAAATTACTTGGCAAACGTTCAAGATCGATGTATCTGTCGATTATCTTCAATTATCACAGCTTAGGATACTATTTTACATGCAAGGCGATGTTTTACGAATAATTTACGGTGGGACTTCCTCGTCGTGTTTACCGTCATTTTGAACTGTCAATCTGACAAACTCGTTGTTATTGCAGTGCTCTAATTTGAACAAATACGACTGAAAATTTACACCCTACCCATGTATGCCAAGAAATCATTGTATATGGTCACTGGGTGGGCAGAAACTTTTCAAATCTTAGCCATCATTCGGCTATTTAAACCGTCGCCTCTTGTGACATGCCTACGAGCTTCAAAAGGGTCATTCAGTGCAACTCACTGTAAACAAACCAAATTCTTGTTTAATTTTTCTTTTATTTTGGAGTCTAAATTGATTCAAATTGTTCATTTGAATATAGTTTCAATTACAGTCCAATTAGTACAGGTTATTTTACGTTCTGTTGTTGAAGCAGTAAAGCAGATATTATTCAATCAAATAAACATATATATAATCTGTTCTACTTTTTATTTTTTAGTAAGTCATTTGTATGTCTGCAGTAGCAAAATCATTTTTGAACAATGAAAATAACGTTCTTATTTATGTGTAAGAAATACATAAACATCTTTAGCAATTATTTGCAATCTATTGTGGCTTTATTTAATTAATGGTTTGAGGAAAGTTATTCAATAATCAGTCAGTAATCAATGTCATCAATGAAGTGAGGATTCCAGTTTATGAGCACTTGCAGATATGTGAATAAGCTTTGAAAATTAAACAGATGTTTAAAAAATATATTTCATAAGAAAAGGATTTCTACTTTAAAAGAAACATAGTGTTTAGTTTATGTAAGAAGCTGACAACTGTACACACAATCAATTAAATGAATGGTGGAACAAAACAGAGGAATTACATATTTGAAAATCATGTACATTTGTAGCTAATGATCTGTTATTAAATTTATTTTAGCAATTTTGTAATTCAAATATACATCTTTATATACAACTAAAAGGAGTGAGACCAATTCAAAAGTTAGGAGATATGTAATTTTTCCTTGTACTTCAAAGTTGAAAAATAATTTTCTAAATATTGCATGGCTATTTTAAATTACACAAATTTAATTTATTTACTGAATTCAATTCATTTCAAAATAAAGTAACATGTTACAATCTCCCAGTGCTAATGTGATATATTTTAACCCATGTCACACATGGCATGAACATTTGAATACCCTATGTAATTGTAGTATGTACCCACCTGCCTTTTGCAATCAGGGTCCCTTTTTTTACTTTATGAATTATTCTAGATGATCATCTAAGTCAGAATAGAAAGCATTCAGTTGGATTGTGTCTCTTATCAATAATTCATAAATAATTAAAAACTATTGTGCATTTTAATTTAATTTCAATTTTATTTGTATATTAAAAAAAAGATAAACATCTATTTCTCAAACATGACCACCACCTCCTTGAGCATAATCTATCATGTATATATAGATTGTATTGAAACATGCATGTATACATGTGAATATTGCACATTATATTTCAATCATTATCCATGATGTTACTTGTTACTTTGAAACATTAACCTCAATTAATTCAATTTAAATTTTTTGGGTTTTTTTGTTTGTTATTTATGTTTTTTTTTTTTTTTAGTGATGACTATACCTAAGTAAATGATTTAACATTAGTATTTAACAAACAATTATTTTCCTTATTTAAGTTTTGGCCTGCCTTAAATTTTACTCCCATGGTCCTAAAATATATCAAATAGTACCTAAATTATAAAGATAAACTTATGTTTATTCAACTTTGATATACTTTATAATTTTCTGTTTAAGATATTTCTGGTCATTAGTACAATTCTGATTGGTATAATTTAATGTTTTCTGTAGTACAGGTGTAAATAATTTAGTTATTCATGTCTATACACTATATTTAGCTCTTGATTTCAATAATGAATATTTATGATTTATTTGAATGTCTAATTTTTGGAAAAATATTCTGACCATCTAGGTCGATACGAATTTAAAAAGCTGCACTTAGCTTTCAATTAATATTGTGTGTATGAGGGATGGTAGACGATCGTGCTCGCCTCGGTCATGCTCCCCTACGCTGGGCTACGCTCCGCAGTCACGGCGAGCATTACATCGTCTAGAGGGATGGGGCAGCACCTTCAAGAGGTTTAGTGACTGCAGACGGCCACCGACCCTATAATTACAGATTCAGAATTTTTACAGGAATTACATTATTTTAATGGAGATATATTTTGCCAAATGATTACGGAACATTGACATTATTAGCCAAATGAGAAATACAGATCCTCCCGTTTATTGGCCGAAATAAAACTTGAATTTACCACGAAAAAAACTATCCAAAACAAACGTCGTTTACCGCTAAACCTGGGTGAATTACCCTTCACTTTGTCGATTTTATTATCAAAAACACTTGTATAAAACCTTGTAATGCTGGAATTCGATAGAACCATACCTATTCATTCAGTTCCCGTCGATAGAAACCGAAAAACACATGCAGCGGCACGTACTGCCGATGTGCAGCCATTACGCGAACCAGGAAATAAGCGGCCTTAGCCTCGCTTTCGTTTCGGGAAGGTCATAGGTCGTATGCATGCATAAATATTGAGAATCCCCTATGATGCGTCTTTATTAATATTTGATAGGATATCTTAAGATTTATACTTCTGTCAACAAATACATGTTATGCCGTTTTTCGTGGAAACTTGTAAATTTTTAATTGTATACGTTTTTGTCGGTATTGTAAAACTATTGCAAAAGTATATATATTGTATAGATATACTTTTATTAAAACATATGCACAGTACTAATGACATTTAACCAATAAAATGTTGACCTTTCTGTCATAAAACATTCTGTTCTCTTATTTCATCAAGGAGGCAGAATCCCCAGAGAACTGCAGCTCGACAGTACCAGAGAAAGCTGCTGGTCCGGTGACAATAACAAGTGAGGGAGAGATTATAACCGAGAAGCAGCCTTGGTTTACCACAGAAACCCTGCTCAAGGTTGTGCTCTGGTTTTTGTTATGGGGCGTGTTTCTGGAGGTCGGCTTTGGAGCTGTATACTTTGTTGTCTCGCTTCTCATCATTCTCTACCGGAACACACGAACTGGACCAAGGCGTGACGGAAAGCTAAGTGCCTACTCTGTGTTCAATCCAAACTGTGAGAGGATTGATGGGACCTTTACAGCGGAGCAGTTTGAGAAGGAACTTCGTCATGGCGCCGGATCTGTACATTGAGTAGACAGAGCATACTGCATAAGTTTTTGAATGAAAATAATGTGATAATTTCAAATAAGCCTACAAGTTTTTATATACCAATAGTGCATTTCACAATCTTCTCAAGTTATAAGTAGTCAAAAACAGCTGTTTTTTTCTGATATGAAAAGAATTATAGATGGTGGTGGCTTTTTCACCCAGGTGTCACAATTTCAAAACTCATTTTAAATTGTATATACCATTAAGTACATACATGTAATGTAAAGGAAATGTTCTTGTGTCACTGAAATGCCAACAGTTAAGTCTTCAAACTTAAACATTGTTTAAAGTCACTGAAGAAGTGTTGTCCTAGGGGGGTCCTGGTGATATTTGCCCACCCGTTTGTCTTGGAGAACCTTAAAATTTGGGGAATTAGGATAATATACTCTGCTTCGAATTAAAATGACTCCCTCGGCTGTGCACCTAGGAACAACTCTGCTGTAATAACATCTGATGCAATAGGTTTCAGTTTTCTCTCCACTGTTCCTCTGAAAGGATACGTTAACAACAACCTTTGTGAAGGGTAACTTTGATTTAAATATATACAGAGCAACAATATTAATAAATTTAGATCAACAATTTTCTTTATAATATTATATTGTAAACAATTGTCGATTTAAATTCATTAAGTTAGATTGACAGAGCAAGAGCTGTGATTATCAACTGCTGATTTCTACAGGTTCAGTACATATCTTCAAATAGTATCTATCAAATCATCATAATGTTATTACATCATCAGTTAATGACCTCACAAAGCTTTGGCATCACCGAGAACACAGCTGAATATTCTTTGACCTCACAAAACTGACATCGTAACAGTGCTATGATGTCATTAATATACTAAATTAAATATAATTAAATTAAATTATACTTATGCTAAAAAATCCTAATGTTCAGATATACGCAATTCTTAACTGAAAACTGTGGAGAAATGATTTTGAATGATGAATAACATCTCAATCTCGTGTCTTTTGATATTAAATATTTTAACACTCATTGATTAAAAGTAAAAATTTCCTCTGACAAGCCTCAAAATATTTGTTTATGTATTTGTGTTGAAATATTGGGTATCATAATCAGAAGATACTTTGTTGCAGGGGAGAACGGATTGTGGTATTTTGCTTTTGGTTCGGTGCGTCGTGCATCCACGTTTCTAGTTATAAATATACCATATTTCATCTTATAAATATCATAAAATTTTATTAAAATTTCAGTTTTATGTTATAAGCCTTTATTTTCAAGGAAAAATGTGTTTTATAGTGACGTTAGATTGTTTAATTCTTGGATTTGAACTGAACCGAACCAAAAATGTAGTGAACCAAGGGTTCTGTAGCACATAACATACCGAACCAAAGCTCAAATATTCCGTTTCACCTAATCTTGGGCAAGACTCTCTGTATACATGTCTCTGAAAGGTCTGGGTACTCCATTGTCATAATTTATAAACATATTGACATGCATAACTTGTATTTTGAAGTGTGGTGTTGGGTTTGAGAAACATTTTGAATAGTGTACACCCTAATTACAAATTCAAGATTGAAGTATAGAGCTTTATTGCAATAAAAGTTCTTTTGATTAACGATTTACTATAATCTGTGTTACCGGTCCCAGTCCGAGTGCTAATGTGTACATATTTCTTCACAAAAGACACCAAGTTTATTAGGTCATTTACAGTATTTAGGTAAGAATGTGACATGAATTGTTGGTTATGGTTTATTTATGTATGAGATTTGATGGTTTTATTGTCTTTCAAATTGCTTTTATTGAATGTTATTATTTAAACTGTATATATGTACACAATGTGAATAAAGTCTATTTTACATGTATCTTTTTTTTCAAAGACATTATTCATGAATAAATATGTCGACATGGTGAGCAAGTTTAGAGATAAAGTATGAACTAAGGTTTCTCTATTCGCTACACGCCCAAAGCTTTTGTGGAAAGACACCTTGTACCTACTGATCAATTGACAAAGGAAGCTGATATTTTCAGAATAACATGTCTGTTACATGGAGACTTAAATTTGTTCATTTGGTCTAGATCCCCCCTCAGATGTGGGTGTGACAGGGGGTTCCCTCTAAAATCTTCTAAATTACTTTTTACCTAAGAACCAGTAATGCTAGAAAGCTCATATTTTGGGAATAATAATATTATGATCTTTGATGGATGGAGATTACTTGTACTTTTAAAACCCTCGCCAAAAAAAGGGGGCATGGCAATTTAAAGTAGTAGACCCATTTAATGACTATGATTAAATGTCCAATGTTATACTATTGGGCTTAATCATAACAGCTTTCAAACAAGCCCAATTTCAAGCCTCTAGCACAATTAGTTGAAAACAGAAGTCATATAGGACAAGAAGACACATCAACATCCCCCGCCAGACCTAAGAAATCGTAACAAGCGCAAGAATTCCAGAAGAAATAATTGTACGCTTCTTATCTTCATTCCATCAAGGTATCAAACCCGCAAGCCACACAAATGATTTGATCTTGAACAGTTTGTGAGTCCAAAACGGACGGACGGACAGACAGGGCTCAAACGTTGAGGCAGGGGATAATAACAGGTTGTGAAAGCACTTGCATATAATCGGAAACCAGGGTCTGCATGTTACTTAATCATGTATGGGTTGCTTCCTTCAGATGCCAGGGACTGTGGGGTTGTGGTAAGGGATTATTCCTGTATCATGCATATTCTCAGATTGTTTTAATCTTTAAAACACTTAAAAAGAAGGCATTTTCTTGATATGAAATGTATGAGGGTAAGTGGCTAAATTGAATGCGAGATCACTCCCCTAGAACTATGTGCTTACTTCTTCTCATAAACGTGGAGCACTTGAATATCATGTTTGATGACAATTCATTTAATTTGCATTATAAACCTAGCCTTTCACATGTAAGGAATATAGACTGATGAGATTCAAAGAAAATGCTCTGTTTTTAGTCGTAGCTGCTATCAGTTTTTGCGCAGTTTCCGTCACCGCCGCGTTTTGTATTCGCTATAACTTTTTTTCCTAGAAGGTTTTGAGAACTCATATACATAACTTCTTACTTATGCACCTGGAGAATTTTTTTGACATGTTCACATTCAAGGTCAAAGGTCAAGGTCACGAGTTCTGAAATCGCTAAAAAAAATCCTTGTAAACACAATAACTTGAAAAATATTTGTGCTATCATACTCTTTTTTGGTATATATCAACTATGGAGAAAGACTGATTTGAAAAGGTTTTCGCTAAAATCTGTCCAAGGTCAAAGTCACAGCGAGGTCACAACTTAAGCATGCAGTTGCAAACATGCCTTATTTTAACACTTTAAATCATTACATGATTGTTATACACAATGAAAAGTGATCATTGACTGTGTGACCTTGAAGATCAAAGGTCAAGGTCACGAGATATGGTCATGGTGACCAGTTCTGAAATCTCTAAATAACTTTTTTCCAAGAAGGTTTTAACACCTCATATACATAGCTTCTTTCTTTAATATAAAGCTTGCGAATGAATTTGACATGTTCACATTCAAGATCAAAGGTCAAGGTCATGAGTTCTTAAATCACTACAACAATTCTTGTAAACATGATAACTTCAAACATTTTTGTGCTGTCAGGCTCTTATTTGGTATATATGAACTTTGGAGAAAGACCAAGATTTGAAAACGTTTTCGTTAAAATCTGTCAAAGGTCAAGGTCACAGCAAGGTGACAACTTAGCATGCTATTGTGAATATGCCTTATGTTAACAATGAACACTTTGAGTCATTGCATGATTGTTTTACACAATGAAAAGTAATCATTGATGGTGTGACCTTGAAGGTCAAATGTCAAGGTCATGAGATATTGGTTAAGGCCATGTTAATCCTTTGATCCAATTTGGAAATCAGAAATAGGTTTTAAGAACAAAATTGTGAAAAGTGACCCCAGTGATGATTCAACTTGTTAGACTAACTTGAATAATGAATAAATTTTTGTCAAAAACAAATTCCCATTTTATTTATGCTGAGGAGAAGGCGGAACAGGGAAAGGCGAGACCCAAAGTTTCGGAGCTGCTCTGCTTTTGCGGTGTCCCGCAAACGCTCATCTAGTTTTTAATACATTTTTAGCTCATCCAACCTGAAAGGCCCGATGGGCTTATGGCCTGGCATGGCGTCCGACTGTCCATTCGTCTATAAACTTTTCGATTTCCTCTCTAGAACCAGTGACTCTAGAGGGCTGAAATTTTATGTACAGACTCCTTGGCTTAAGGGGATTCTAAATTGTAGATTTGGTGACCCTGTGACCCTAAATAAAGTCCTCACAGGCCATATCCAAAAAATTTATTTTCATCTTCTACTCCAGAACGAAAAGACCTAGACTATATTGTGTGCAGACTCTTTAGCACAATGGGGATTCTTAATTGTAGATTTGGTGACCCTGGGGCCCCAAATAAGGGCTTCACAGGCCATGACCTAAAATCCTATTTTCATCTTCTTCTCTGGAACAAAAAGACCTAGATGTTTGTCAGGAATCTTTATACTTGGACAGTCAATTTCCTTAATATGTAGTTTGAAGTCATATTTTGTTTTTGCACGGACACTAAACAATTTTGTCGATCATGGAATGTTTCAAGGTAATATGAAGGGATTGTATTTTATCTAGAGAACAAACTGTTTCAGTCTTCCAACAGGAAACGATATAAACACTGTTGAGCTACAGAGTCTATGACTATATTTTTCTGAAACTTCCATGCTTTGGAGATACATCAGTGAAGCACATATCAAAAGTTCTGTCAGATTTGAGTTATGTCGGCTTAGAGTGTTTCATTTGTCATTTTCCAACTTCCTCAGCAAGGCATAAGCCTTAAAATGTAGTCTTAAAATGTAGTCTCTGAAACTGGCTGATTTAAGCCTTGCTTCATTTTGTTGCCTTTTAGAGTTCTGATTGCACTAGCAAGTTGAGGTAAGTAAGCTAAGCTGACATGCTTGCAAAGAAAATCCAAGAAAATGCAGCAAGGCTTAGATTGACTGATAGCACTGATAAGCCTTTGATACTTGACATGTATTCCTTATGAGGTCATGACTCACGGCCTTGCTGCAGGACACACTTTCTGAAAACTTATTATCATTTGTAATGGGCTAGTGATGGACTTTTGATACTATTTTAATTCTTGTACCTTTGACCTTTTGATGCTTAAGACTTGTGCACATTGGTTTGTTTTCTTTAAAGTGCGAGTTCTATCGCCAACTGTCCGCCATCTTGCTTTTTTTGCATAAATGTGAAATGGAAAACTCTGTATTCTCACTAACTTTTTTTTTTTTTAAATAATGAAACATATGTATAGATAGATTATTGGTTACAAACACGGACTTCAATTACAAATTGTAATTAAGTCTGTGTTACAAACAATGCATCATTATACAAATCAATGTCTTGTGTAGTAGCAAAGCTTTCCATACTCATATCACTAATGAATGACTTCACTTCTCGTTTTTATTAGCTCATCAGGCTTATGGCATGGAATGGCGTCTGGCCATCCGTCCATAAACTTTTCGCTTTTTCTACTTCTCCAGAACAATTAAATCTAGAGAGCTGAAAAGTTGTGTGCAGACTCCTTGGCCAATGGGGATTCTAAATTGTAGATTTTGTGACCCCGTGACCCCAAATGGGGTCACATGGGTCACAACCCTAAAAACCTATTTTCATCTTCTCCAGTAAGAAAAGCTTAAGAACAAGCTGAGATATCTATTTTAACAATTCAAATCCTGATGAGCTATGGAGCCCATGGCTCTATTTTTTTCGAATGTGTGCTATTTATAAAATTTTCAAATATTAAATAATCATATGATATTAACATGAGTAAACAGAACCCTCTCTTTAAATGATGAAGAAAGTAGGACAGAAAAACAATAGCTGTTGTCATGCTCCATTTGATTTACTTCATCATCAATGAAATAACTGCCAAGTAATGGATCAATGTTGAATTTATTTAAATTTAAGTGAAACACAAATAATGTGTCGACTTAGCTAAGGATAAAAGCCTGTAGAACGCCCGCGACATAAAGGATAAGGAACTATGAACAGAGAAAACAAAACACATAATAAGCAAAATATTTTTAATTTTGATGACATATTCCCCAATACTGCACAGCAGTACATCAAGTAAGTACCGTCCAAACTTACATTCATAGTTTATATATTTAAATATTGATGATCAATACATAATGCACCCAAGCTATGTACAAAGTACAACAATGAAAAACAACCTCAAATATTCTCCTACTCATCTAAGTGCTAACAGTTCAGGGGTTAGTTTACTTCAAGCACTAAACTAAGCATCAGTGTATGAAATACTTGTTAGTCTTAAAATAATTAATAACTAACTGGCATCAGACTTGTGGTTTCTGCTTTTTGGGGGGGGGGGGGGGGGAATTCTAGAAGTTGAGTTGATGAAGAATCTTGATACACTAATTCTTTATTCCTTGTAGAGGACATTTCGACATAGATATGGTTTGTAAAAAAAACATTCCTTCTCCAACTTTGACAGACCTTGCAATGTGTATACGCTTTAATAAAACACATGCAGGCAGTTACTTTGAACATGGCTGTGCACTGTATACGCTTTAATAAAACACATGCAGGCAGTTACTTTGAACATGGCTGTGCACTGTATACACTTTAATAAAACACATGCAGGCAGTTACTTTGAACATGGCTGTGCACTGTATACACTTTAATAAAACACATGCAGGCAGTTACTTTGAACATGGCTGTGCACTGTATACACTTTAATAAAACACATGGAGGCAGTTACTTTGAACATGGCTGTGCACTGTATACACTTTAATAAAACACATGCAGGCAGTTACTTTGAACATGGCTGTGCACTGTATACACTTTAATAAAACACATGGAGGCAGTTACTTTGAACATGGCTGTGCACTGTATACACTTTAATAAAACACATGGAGGCAGTTACTTTGAACATGGCTGTGCACTGTATACACTTTAATAAAACACATGGAGGCAGTTACTTTGAACATGGCTGTGCACTGTATACACTTTAATAAAACACATGGAGGCAGTTACTTTGAACATGGCTGTGCACTGTATACACTTTAATAAAACACATGCAGGCAGTTACTTTGTGTATACACTTTAATAAAACACATGCAGGCAGTTACTTTGAACATGGCTGTGCACTGTATACACTGTGCAAAGGATTGTGAAATCATGTTGCATGATGACAAATAAAGCAACTGGTTCTGTAGCTCATCAGACTCAAATAACTTTAAGTAGCTCACAATGTGCTTTGTGTAACCCTCCTCAACACTTTACAACCCCCCTCCAACCCCTCACCCTAAGCTTCCCATTAGTTAAACAAACTGGGCTTGGCAGCTATGCAGTGTAATGTCTTGGGTAGCAGCTAACTGGGCCAAACCAGCCTAGTGACCCCCTCGACCAGACCACATCACACACATCCTGCATAAATATCCAGAGCTAAGAGCTCTGCACCTACACTCAATAGCAACTAATAGCAAAAAACATTATGCTTGGCTGTTACTGTGAAGACACCACACAAGAATTCACAATATTATTTAGTCATGCTGATTTGAATCTTAATTTTGGGGGCCATGGTTTCAAATGAATCAAGGGTACATAGAAGGGTTGTATGGAGAGGGACCATTGTAAAAACAAAGACCTATTTTCCTGTTATAGTGCTACAGACATTATATTGGGCTCGTTTACAATGCCGATATAATTACATTGACCATTTTATATGTCATCACTTTCATTCAAACCCCTGAATTACCCTTATTTTTGGGAGAAGGGCAATGAAATATACCAAATGGTGTTAGAGATGAACTGAACTGTTCTGGAATAATGCCTGTTAGTGACATATTTGAGGGGGGTGAAGATCAAATGTACAAATTTAAACCCCTACATTAACCCCTAAATTTCAGCTTTGGGGGTGCAGCAATTCCGCAGGAGAAATCGGAAATATCAAAAGTTTACAGACGAAGAATGAATACTACAAACAGACACAGCCATGCCATGAGTCCATCTGGCCTTAGATGCCTGATGAGCTAAAATGTTATTAAAAGACTTTGGAGAAATTTCTTTGTAACCATTGTGCTGCCAGATTATGTACTATAGTACGTCAATCTTCTGTTTGTGTACACACAATTTATCCATTTATGATATAAATCCAAAATATATTGCTGTGCATATTATTTTGACACCATGAATGCAGAAACAGGAGTTAATTCAGGATATAATTGTGATTATCATTAATACCATAAATGCACAAACAGAAATATTCCCTTAATTTAATTTCCATGAAAAAAACCCTGTTAAAGTGTTCTTCTGGAACAATACTCTATAATGAGGATGTCATTGCTGCTTTAGCTTCCTGGGACAGTTCATGTAGTTTGTCCAATCCCTCAACTAAAGATGGAGAGATCCCAAAAGTCTGGACCTGGCAAAATGAAAATATCAGAAACATTAAATCACCATACTGTTCTCTGAGAACTTTAATATTTTGTATATGACATTACAAGTTGGTTTCCAATAATGACACAAAACCTTTTTGAATTTTGTCTCTTAAATTCTTAAACAAATAGCTCTAACATGCATAATTAAAGTACATCCTCCAATTTCTGAAGTATATTTTTAAAATGATTATTAAGAAGGCAGATGGTGTATTGATTTTCTTAAAATGACAAGAAAACCATATTGTGAGTTTTGCTGGCAAAAACAGGTTCTTCCTCTTATCTTGAGGCCCCTAACCTGTTCTCTGAAATTCTCTATATCGATGATAAACTGCTGCCTGATCTTGTCATCGTCTGAGATTCCCTGATTGCCAGACCCCGATTTGTCCGTGCCTCTAGCTTTCTTCAACCGCTTCAAACTATCCTCCATCTTTTTCACTGATGTCAGCACTTCAGATGTCGCTCCGTAATACCTGTTGACATTCCAGATTGTAATTTAACACCTCTTCTGTAATTAGGACCAAATCATTCAAGTCTCTGATATTCACAAGAACACCTTCATCACAAGCTTAATTATTGCTACTGACAAAATCACTTGTATCACTCCTGTTGTTGACACCTGTACCTAGCTCAGTTGATCACTATCACTTAAATTCGAACCAACCAGCAGAGGTTGCAGATTCTTTGAAGAGGATCCTCCTTGGGGTACATATAGCATAAAAATCCTATTTTTTGAGTTATGACAGTTAGAATTTAATATTTTTGATAAAATAACCGTAAAAATAATAAATTACTAAAAAATAAACATTTGGACCACCCTAAGTGGGCCCCTACCCTGGCGGTTGCTAGTGACGCCAAGGGCAGATAACTCTAACTCACCACTTATAAATCTGACAGGCAGACAGAATAAGGGGAGGCGGGTGGCCCTACCCCAAGGAGGATCCTCTTCAAAGAATCTGCAACCTCTGCAGGTTGGTTCGATTCTTTTTCAGAAGGGATCCTCCTTGGGGTACATATAGCATAAAACAGACTCCCAAAGAAGAGTCCTGGGAGTGGAATTCTGTCTGCTAGACTGTAAAAAATAAAGATGCTCGCAGAAAATTCTTAAAATTAAAGAAGGAAAAAGGAGCAACTAACCTGAACATCCTAAGGCCGACTCCAAGGGATGGGACGTGCCAGTGGATCAGGGAAATACTAACCAAAATGCCTTTGAAACAGGCATAATTTAGCATTGAGTCAAATGCACCCCCCCCCCCCCCCTTTTTTGGAAAAGGACTATGGGAGGAGTGAAAAGATAATGCGCCACTGTCAATTCATGTCTTTATTCCTTCATCACATTGGGAACGACCACTCGTCCTTCACGCCACATGTCAAGTGCTTTACATTCCCGACATGCATCCGGAGCTAAGCTTCCGGTTAGTTGCGTACTTTAGTTACGTATCCAATACGTTAACATATTCCCCTTTCTTTAATGAAATTAAAAATTGTTAAAAAGAGTATTGCATGAATTTTGAATAGAGATTAATGTGAAAATATGTTAATGAACATTTTTTTGTTTGTTATGTTATTGAATGCTTAAAAATAGAATAAAACATATATACAAAGATATAAAAGAGTTTGTTGTAAAAGATTGAAGCATTCTCCACTTGAGCTTAGAGTCTTTGTATACAGAGTGCCCAGTTGAGCACAAGGAGGAAATTGTTCATATTATTTATAGTCTCAATTTTCCTCGTTTAAGAACGTCCACCAGTTTCTCACATGAGGCCCCACGTTTGGTCAAACAGTCTGATATCTGATGACTGGTTTCAATCCAGGAGACACTAGAGATTTGATTTCTTTGTACCATTTGTTTAATTGAAGCTATGTCTATTCTCAGTCTCTTTTCACTGACTAGTTTTGTTGAATGGATATTGTCATGTAACGATTTGTTGTCTGTGAAACAGTCAACAGGTATGACATTCTGTTCTGAATTTCCAAACATTATTTCACTGAGGAGATGCCCAATATATAATGTTGTGTCTAATCCTTCCACCATTGACAATGTCTCTGCAGCTAGTGAACTCTTGACAATTCTCCGGATCTTACATGATTTCCAGGCAATAGGGCAGCTAAGATCATTTTCACCTGTAAGAAAAACGACATGACCAGATGCACTAGAAACACCATCTCCCAAGTTTGCATATGATGCATCACAGAACAGAGAGAGACGTAGATTGTTGAATTCTCCCAACTTTGGAAAATTAACATGACAGTTATTTAGTTTCAGTTTCTTAATCACTTTGTTTATTTTCACTATATCTTCGATCTTTGGTTCTTTCATTGCCATGCTGAGTTCCAGTGCATCGAAAGCAATATCTGGTCTTGTCTGATTAACAAGCCACATGATTTGTCCAACAGCACTACGAAACTTTGTTGTTTCATCTTTGTTCAAGGGTGCAGTTTTCTGTGAGGCACGGTTTCCATGTAGTGGGATGGGCTGTAGACTGTTGATATACAAGTACTGATCCATGGAGATGGAGTCTTCATCATGCTTAATGGACAGACCAATGTACCTGAACATACCACTCTCCTGGCTACCAACTCTGAACGTATGTTGTAGCTTATCAATAACATTATCCTTGAATTGGGAGGTACCTGACCATATGAAGTCATCAACATGCATCAAAAACAAACCCAACAAGGAATGATCCTCACGTAGATAGAACAAGGCAGGGTCGATTTGAGATTGCTGACAGCCATACTTGAGAAGCTCATCTCGAACACTGAAGTACCAAGAGCGTGATGCATCACTCAGGCCATACACACATTTATTTAACTTCCATAAGCTGCCTTCGATTTCTCCATCTGCCTCTGTGGGTGGCACAAGAAACATTTCTCTGTTGATTGTATTCCCTTGTAAGAAGGCTGCCTTAATGTCTATCGTCCTACATTGCCAGCCGCAGGCACCTGACACTGCAATTACTGATCTTAATGTCTCTTTACCTGCAGTAGGTGAATCTGTCTGTACAGTTTCCTGTTCCTCAAACCCTCGAGCAACCAATCTGGCCTTTGTAACTGTGTGACCCTCCACTTGTTTCTCTGTAATGACCCACCTTGTTGATATTCTAGGCTGTCCGTGATCCGTAACTTCATCATACACTTTGAAATTCCTCCAATTTTCCAATTCAACTCTCTTCGCCTCTCGAACTGCATGAGTGTCAGATCTGTTATCAGTTACGACGTTTACTTCCTCTTCTTGAGTAGAAAGCAAGTTGTCAGCAATACTTTCACAACTATCAACAGTGTGCCACTGATCCACCTGATTTTGAAAATCAATTGCTTTAATCTCTGCACTATTTTTGTCACACAAATTGAACCAAGAACGATTCTTTCCAGTTACTTTTCCACCTCTGCTGATGACGTCTGACTCAATCCAGCTGTCTGTTCCTTTCAGTTTGTACCTAATCACTTGTTTTGGTTTTGGAAGTTTCAACATAGATATATGATCTTGAGTGTTCTGAGTGATCTCAGGTTCAATCTGAGTAGATAGGGTATCTTCAGGGCGCTCGTCGATGTCCTCAACTTCAGGTTGTTTGGTTCCATTTGAAGCAAGGCTTTCTACAGAAGGAGTTTCATCACATGTTTTAAATTCTTCACCAGCTTTTATGAGCCTGCATGGATGTACACGTACATAAACACTTCCGTGCCTAACAAACACAACCTTTCCATCTTGCCCCAGTACTTTTCCTGGTCCCTTCCACTGGTCATCTCTCTTGTAATACACACTGTCACCGGTCTGGAAAACAGTGCCTGAAGCTCTTATTTGATGTCTAAGTGCTCTGCGTATTCTCTCTGAAGATTCGGCTTGTATAAAAGCTTGTCTACCGGCATACAAGGCATTCAGATGATCAGCAAATCTTTGACTGATTGTTCTTCCTTCCAGGGCTGGTGGTTTGCTATTCAGTACAGATGGTAGGTTTGGATTAAACCCAAAAACAAGCTGGTAAGGACTCCAACCATGTACCATATGAAGTGAGTTTTTTGCATTCACTGCCCACACTAAAGCAACTTCTAGATCCAAATCAGGGTTATCAGCTAAAATCTTTTTCACACAGTCATCTACCACTGCATGATTTCTTTCACATATGCCATTTTGCCAAGGGCTCATTCCAGCTGAATTCCACACTTCAACATTCAGATTTTCAGCCATATCCCGGTATTCTTCATTTGCAAATTCACCTCCGTTATCAGCCAGAAATCTCCTTGGAGGTCCCATACCGCTTCCAATCCAGAGTGTCATAACCTTGTTGATAATTGTCGATGGTTTCTTATCTTTTATCACTGCCGCTAAGCTGAATCTTGTTGCCAAGTCAATAAGATGCAGGAAGTACACACCACTCTTCCATTCTTTCAGGTCCATAGCTACAACTTCATTTAGTTCATTTGCTAAAGGAAGACACACCACAGGTCTGGCAGGTGTCTTCTTATATCTCTTGCATGTGTCACAATTTGTTGAAATTTCTTCTATAATTCTCTGACAACTCTCATCAAATGCTCCTGCATCTTTTAGCAACATTGTAAGTCTCTTCGAGGTTGGATGTGCAAACTGCTTATGAAGTTTTAGAAGAATTTTTCTTTTCTCCTCTTCTGTTTTATCATCCATTGAGTAGAATACTTCAAGTGTTTTGTTTACTGGAAGTCTTTGATCTCCAAGAGGGATGCAGTAGTGTCCCGAGGACGTGCACTGAAGATCTACATGTTGTCCAAAAATGTTCGCTGTGTCATTCTCCAAATCAATTATCATTTTGGCAGATTTCATTGATGGTTTGGATAATAATAGAGGAATGTCACTTTCTATCACATCAGTAGTTAGATTACATTGTTTTCCTGCTATTTGACATGGAAATGTCACTTTACCTTTACTTTGTAATCTTTTCCCATCACCAAATTTGAATGTTGTGGTACTCTCACTTTTCTTCACTTGCTCTAATTTTCCTTCATCTAATGTGTCCAAGTATGTTCTCATCCACGTTTCACCAGTTACATTAGAGCTGCAACCACTGTCCAACACAGCAGCATTGATAGATTCACCAAGTAAAACTTGCATCTCTTCCGCTTTACTCCCAGTGAACAGGGTGATTTCATCTTCCTTATCTCTTCGCTCCATGTTCTCATAAGAATCAGGGCAAGTTCTTGCAAAGTGAAATTTGGACTCACAGATTTTACACTTGAGTGGTTGACCATCATAACCTGTTGGATTGGTGACTCGCCTTGATCTGCTGTCTTGAGAGAATGCTCGTCTCTTAAATGTACCTCGATGTGGGAAGTTTCGCCTTCTTCCTCGGAATCTGTTTGTGTAGTAAGCTTCTTCCTCTGCTGCATAGTATGCAGGCTCCACTTTGATATTACATGGTGCATTACCTGATGAATCTGAAACAGCAGGCATAGATTGTCTTCCAAAAAATTTCTTCAGCGACAAAGTCATTTGTTTGAATAGCAGTTCTTTCTCATTATAGTTAACACCAGTCAAAACAAGTTGTCTGTCCTTGTGCTCAAGACATGCTCCATCCAACAGTTTAAATGCTAACACTGATTCAGGCAAAGTCATTCCAAATTTCTTTGATCTATTATACAACTTTTCAAATTCAGTCACATACATTTCCATTTGTTCATTTGTTCTTCTGTATCTATCAAATTCAGTGTACATTTCATAAGCCGCCGCTAACTCATCCTTCTTGTAAATTGTATCAAGAAATGCTATCAACGTATCTGCACCTGTGTTACAGTTCAGCTTGTCAACACCAATTTCCGAGAAAACTTTATCTCTCACACCACCCTCAGTTTCTGGCAACGAAAGAGCAATAGCTGGCCCTTGCTTCTTATCATCTAAATCAGTCACTGTTTGCCACACTCGTATTTCTTCCACCCATCTCACATATGGTTTACTCTCAGAAAATGCCGGTGGAATTCGATAGTTACTGGCCGCCATTGTTTATCAACCTGTCTACTCACAGTTTTCAACACAGTCTATCACACACACGCCTTGTAATTAGAGAACGCCAACCACAGCTCTGCTACCATGAAAAGATAATGCGCCACTGTCAATTCATGTCTTTATTCCTTCATCACATTGGGAACGACACAAAAAATGGCATAAACACCCCTACTAAAACCCCTGAGAAGCAGCCCCCTGTCTCATATGCAGGGTTTTGATTCTCTTTCGGGAGTGCACTTCGTGATGTTAGTACCAACAACAGTGACAAAGTTAAAAACAACCTCGGAAAGCTCATTCAGCTAGAGGAGTTATGACTCTGCCCACTGGAGAGAACTGTCTGGCCGAACCGAGCACGCTCTCTGGAGTGCTTATCCAGCTGATAATGCCGAATGAACGTGCTCGGACGGCTCCAGATAGCTGCGGAGCAGATCTCTTCGATGGGCAGGGCGCAGCGAACGCTTTTGACGTCGCTACTGCCCTAACCGAATGAGCCTTCAGACTTTCAGGCGGGCTCATGCCCTTATGGATGTAAGCCAGTACAATGGCCGACACAATCCACCTCGATATCGTCTGTTTGGAGGCGGGAGCCCCTGGGCTGGCTCCGCCATAACAACAGAAAAGCTGCTTATCCCGTCTGACTGTGGCAGTACGGGAAAGATATTTCTTAAGAGTTCTGCGCACATCCAGAATATGGGGGCGAGAACTTACTGAACCCAAGGCTGCCGGCTGGTGTAGCGCGGGCAGCTCAATAGGAGCAGTAATGTGAAAAGAATGATCGACCTTCGGGCGATAGGAGTCCGGCAGTCTAATGCTGACTCTGTCTCTGTGAAAGACAGTCAACTCGGGATCGGAGGACATCGCATGGATGTCTCCTACCCGCCTGCCGGACGTGACCGCCACAAGGAAGGCCGTCTTCCAAGTTAGTAACTGCAGAGAAAGGCTTGCCAGGTCCCCAAACTTGGGTCCTGACAGCCAATCTAGTACTATGGATAGGTCCCATGAAGGGCTGATCCGCCTCACAGGAGGTCGGATTCTGTCCACACCTGCTAAGAAGCGCTGGACCAGGGGATGGGCACCTAGGAGGGCACCATCCACCGGTATGTGAAAAGCAGAGATGGCTGTGGAATATCCCCTGACTGTCGATGCGGCTAAGCCAGCATCTAGTCTGGATTGAAGGAATTCCAGAACCGCCACTAGAGACGTAGAAAAGGGATCTGGCAGCCCTCTACCTCTACACCAGCGCGCATAACAGGCCCATCTATCCTCGTACTGAACGTTTGTCGAATCCCTCCTCGAAGCCAGTATTGTGTCTGCAACTCGTGCAGGAATACCGTCCTCTTGGAGGCGATTCCGGATAGAGGCCAAGCCACCCATTGAACCTCTGGTTTGGGGTGTGGCTTGCCCTCCTGAGCCAGCAGTCCTGGTCGACACGGTAACAGCACAGGTGGCGAAACCAGAAACCTGAGTACCAGTGGAAACCAGGACTGCGCAATCCACAGCGGCGTGAGCAGCACCAGCAGACGAGCTGGCTGAACCGCTAGCTGTGACAGGACCTTGGAAATCAGAGGCACTGGTGGGAAGGCCCACAGTACTCTGCCGGTCCATTCTAGCGCGAATGCGTCCGCAGCCACCGCCCTTGGGTCTGCCAGCCGGGAGCAATACACTGGGGTCTGATTGTTCATCTCTGACGCAAACAGATCCACCTGGAATGACCCGAACAACCCGGAGATAGCTGCGAATATCTCCGGGTCGAGCATCCATTCGTGTGGGGCAAGGATTCTGCGCGATAGCGCGTCCGCCCTCACATTGTCCACCCCCGGAAGATTAACCGGTAGGACTGTGATGTCGAACTTGTCGCACCACAGGAGGAACTCCCATGACTCCTGAAGAAGTACTGGGGACATTGTCCCGCCTTGCTTCAGGATGTACGACATGGCTGTCTGGTTGTCCATTTCTAGACGAACCACTTGATGACGAAGCCTCTGTTGAAAGCGTTCGAACACCAGCCTGACTGCCTTCAGCTCTAACACGTTGATGTGCAGGCTGGCCTCGGCCTGGGACCAAAGCCCCGACGCCGAGTGGGGCCCTAAGACCCCTCCCCAGCCCGAGAGCGAAGCGTCTGTTTGGACTGTGCACGAGGGCACTGGCGTCACCAGAGAGATACCCCTCGCGAGGTTCTCTGAACTGGTCCACCATAAAAGATGCTGCGAGAGCCACCCCGGAGTCTCGAGCTGCTTCTCGTAACTCTCGGAATGAGACCACAGACTGGCTAGAGCCTGCTGAACTGGTCTCATCCGAAGTCGAGCTCTGTAAACCACGTCCACTGTGAACCCCAGTAGCTGGTCTGCGAGCAGTGTGACTGTGGGACTCTAGGAACAAAAGCGTGGCCCTCTGAACCTTCAGAACTCGGTCTGGAGCGAGAGATACCGTCTTCAGATCCGTCTGGAACCTGGCCCCGAGGAAGATCTGATCCTGAGAGGGCTTCAGGTCCGATTTCTTCAGGTTGATTATCCAGCCCAGGGATACCAACAAGTTGATAATCTCCGTGGTGGCCGCCTGGTTCAAAGCCTGAGACAGCGCCCTGACCAACCAATCGTCCAGGTACGGGTGACAAAATCGACCTCGTGCCCTGGCGACCTGAGCGGGAATCAACATAAGTTTCGTGAACACCCTTGGCGCCGTAGAGATGCCGAAGGGTAGAACCGTGAACTGATAGCAAACCTCAGATATTTCTTGAACTCTGGGTGCATTGGGACGTGGAGATATGCGTCCTTGAGGTCTATCGAGGAAAGCCACTCGTTTGCCTCTACGGACGCTATGACCGACCTCAAAGTCTCCATCTTGAACGATGGAACCTCTATCTTCAGGTTGAGATACTTGAGGTTGAGGATCGGTCTGAACCCCCCGTCTTTCTTGGTAACAATGAAGTAGGTGGAATAATATCCACTCTGCTCCTGACCTGGGGGGACCACCTCTATGGCCGACTTCTGGAGCAAAGCTCGCAGCTTGGACCTGAGGATTTCGGCTTTCTCCGGCACAGAGGGGACCGGTGTGTACCGTATCCCGGAGAAAACCGGTGGCTCGACCTTCCACCGAGGCAGGTGTCCGTCCCTGAGCTTGGACAGGACCCAGGGGTTGTCGGTTACCTTGGACCAAGCCGGAAGGAACCTCGACAGACGCCCACCTACTGGGATGTTTGGCTGCAGGCAGTGAACCCCCGTCTCCGGCAGCTCTCGGGCTGCCGGAATTTTGGGAGACACCTCGGGCACCGGAGGGGTTAGGAACCCTGATTGAGGTAGTTATAATAGTCCTGCATAGTGATAATAATAAATGCAAGCCATTGATACGTACCTGATGCCTGAATGAAAAACATGTAAACAAACATGGCTGACATGAAAAAACGACTAAGTGCCAATCCCGATCGGAAAGCTAAACTGACCAGAAAGGGATGGAAACTGCCGTGCATCCTACATAAACCTATCGTACACCAACATAAACGACCCCAAAACACTTTCGAACTCTGGGGAAAGAGAAACGAAAAATACAAAAGGGCCGCCATGATGGTCGTTTTTTCCCGCCACGTAGTCAAACTGACCACATAGACAAGGTAAAAAACATAATTACGAGGTAAAGAATGCGACAATCAATGGAGAAACTCTGCCGAGACAATATAAGAAAAGGTTACCACTCCTACAGTATTGAGATCTTGGTCCATTTCTTAAGAAAATCTGCGACACTGAACAAATTCTGAAACACGTCTTCTCTCTCGAATGACAGATTTATAAATGGTGAGTTAGAGTTATCTGCCCTTGGCGTCACTAGCAACCGCCAGGGTAGGGGCCCACTTAGGGTGGTCCAAATGTTTATTTTTTAGTAATTTATTATTTTTACGGTTATTTTATTAAAAATATTAAATTCTAACTGTCATAACTCAAAAAATAGGATTTTTATGCTATATGTACCCCTAGGAGGATCCCTTCTGAAAAAGAATCAGCAACAATGGGCCCGCACAGGATGCTGCCAGATGGGTGACCGGCCTCTACCTGGAGGATCTTACTGATAAATGTATCCTTGAACTATTTACATATCATTACAATATGTGTTACATAGCACTATATACACACGCCCATGGAAGATACAGCAATATCGAACAAGGTTAGAGTGAGCATGGCCCACATACTCCAGCCATCTGCCATTACTCCATTTGATCATTATAGCTGTTGATGGCTACAGATTCAAGCATCATAATACTGTCAAAAGTGGTATTTCCTAACTGACTTTCAATCATCCATAATTTCATTCACCTTCACCTATGTGAAATGGTTTACAAGAAAACTGTTATTTGTACCAAGTTAAATTGAAGATTCAAGGTCCACAACTTTAACTAAAAATTTAGGAACAAGTGTTTCGAATTCTAATCAAAAGAGTGCTTGCTCTCAAAATTATATTCATGAGAAAGCTTGTCCTTTTTGAGCACAATAATATAAGTGAAGAAGGTGACGACACAATTGTACAAGTGGGCCAGGAATGATGAGAAAAACAAAAACAACTGTACAAATTTTAGTTTATGTAAATGGTTATACATGTAAGGTTGTTTAGTATCTTCTATTCAACATCAAACTTAATCGACACTTACTGCTCTGCAATGTTGTTGAATATATTTTTGAGGAACTCTGCCCTCTGTTTCTCGCCAAGTGCTTTAGAGTGTTCTTCGAGGAAGGTGTTGAGTGGTTTAGCTAGACTGCTGATGTATGCAGACGGTTTGCTGGGAACCTGGAAAACACAGAAAGCATCTCTCATCAAGTAACTGAGCAACATTGATATTTAGGGTGATTGATGATATTTTCAGTGATCTCTTGAAAATGTATTTCACTTATGTTTCTTTTATTTCAATACAGTAATACCATTTGTTGAAAGACCTTAATTACCAAAGTAGTGCCACTGACTATGTAGCTAGCTTACATGAATTAATTATCTAAGCTTAAAAAGATTTTTTCCAAGTAATACAATGTTAAATGTTTTTGTCAAAATGACCTTAATTGCATTAAACAAATCTAAGAATATGCCTCATAAAAAACAGACAAACGGACAGCTCATTTCTATATCCTTCTCCAACTTTGTTGTGGTGGGGGATAAGATGTAATAAATGAAAGAATGGAGTCGATTTTAAGAAGCCTCACGTCTCTGTTTGTGCGGCGGTAGAGCCTGGGAATGTCGCTGACTTGTTTGAGATAGACACAGCACTGAGAGATGAGATCCCCAGTGACAAACACCTGGAACTTGGGGAGCTTCTCCATGATGCATGACCCACTCTCCTCGTAACATGCTGCAACAGTGTAACACAGAGTCACTCCAGTCTCACAAAGTGTATAAAGCTTTGAAGAGAGTCGATATGTAAAGCAGGAAAGTGATTAATTTTATTTTTTCCTATGAAGAGTAGTAACAGTAGTGAATATTTTTAACAATATACACAAAAACTCTTAACGTAACTTTGACTACTAATATGAAGCAATCTTTTAAAAACTTAATTGCAGTTTATGATAAAAAAAATTAACAAAAACTTAAAAGTCTCACCTCTTAAATTTTCAGGATTTGTAAATCCATCTGCTTCCAATTTAGGTTTGACAGTATCCACAAAGAACTTGGGAAGCTGCAAGGTATGAGATAATCACATTTGGGTAATAGACAGAGACAGATGATTTAACAATGTTGTCTCTAAATAATAATGATAATGGTAACACTGAACTAAGTATATGAGACGCAAAAGATAGCCTGCATATTTCGAATCATAATAATTGTCATTATCAGATGCTTCAAAGAAACTATTTTAAATAGATACAGATATTTTAGCTGTTAAATTAATAAGTGCCAAATTATTCAATTTCCAGGACTGGACACTACCTACTGACTGCCACAGAATATTCCAACACCTACAGGTAAGTGTTGAAACACTCACCAAACCTGAAAGTCTCTCAGCATCAGAGAGAAGACCAACGATTTGCCCAATTGTGATTGGAGGGTTTGCAGAGGAAGTGGAATTCTCCAGGGTTTGAGGTGGCTGTGGCGAGGAAGATCGAAGAACATCTCCACTTCCATTCATCTTCTCCAAGTTACCAGTTGAAGCAACATTCCGCAGCTTTGATGGCTTGTCAGTGGCAGACTCCTTCTTTCTGTTCTTCTGATGTACACAGAGAAATAAAAGTATACCAGAATAATTCCATGAATACAGGTAAATGAATAGTTGGCAAGAAGCTTTTGAATTGGTAATAGAATTGACATGTAAAATAAACATTTCCATTTCACAGAAGTTGTGTTCAAGCAGACAACTAGTAACAACTTAGCTGTCCTTCAACTTGACATAACAGTAAGTAACCACTACAAAACTTTCCTGAATAGGCATATTCATGAACAAAACCCTTAAGTTATTTCATTTTACATGATTATTTGTTTGCCTGAATTTTAGAAGTTGCAAAGATAAAGAACAACTTATCTTCTTTCAAATCTCTAATTGAGAGAGAAAAGATCTACTACCTGACATAATGTGTGTAACAATTATCCCAAGAGATACATTCTTTTATCATACAATTGATGGTGTTCTCGGCAGGATAAAGGCAACGGATATTTTCGTTATCCGTTGGGGTCATATACGGATAAAGATGCAAATTACAGAGGTCAAGTGACGGAACTTCTTTTGAAAATGACGTCACAAGCATTAACATTTCGAACGCCTGTAATAACCGTAACAGCGTAATAGCTTCATGTAAATAGACATACTTCATTTCATATAGATCTACATTAATTTGAGAAATGACAAAACAAACATAGTGCAATGCATATTACGGAAACAATTATTATGATCAAGCAGTGCCAAAACATGTTCATCGCGAGTCGAAAACTAAAAAGGCAGTTTGAGTCACATATGCATTTATCTAACGTCAATCTTCACTGTTCTATAATGTGACTTTTGTAAAGGAGATTTTAGAATTCGCCTAACATTCAGTTTAGCTCTCCGTATGAGTGTGCGTCGCCATTTACAACCGGGCGGAAGGGAAGCAACTCTCGCCCCTTCAAGATGGACTCCCCTACACTCATGATTACATGAAAGGACGCGAGTTCGAATTCGCTGACCTCACCTTAAATATTATCATTTGAAAAGCGTATTTTAAAACGTTTTAAACATAGAAAATTAAGATCATGCCAAAAATAACAATTATTTTCACTGAAAGCATATTCCTAATGCAGGATATTGACCATCCCAAAACACTCTCTCATGATAACCTCTATGGAACACATAAACTCTCCCAATTTAAAATCCCAATTTCCTTGATATATGGAATATGTGACTATCCCAAGGACATTTTTATTATGACTATGAGATTATCAACTCTATCTCCAGCTCTATGACTATGAGATACTTTATCAACTCCAACAAGCACCTGATCTATGACCATGAAATACTATATCAACTTCAGTAAAGTACCTGCTCTATGAACATGAGATACTATATCAACTCCAGCAAGCACCTGCTCTATGACCACAAGATACTATATCAACTCCAGCAAGCACCTGCTCTATGACCACAAGATACTATGTCAACTCCAGCAAGCACCTGCTCTATGACCACAAGATACTATGTCAACTCCAGCAAGCACCTGCTCTATGACCACAAGATACTATGTCAACTCCAGCAAGCACCTGCTCTATGACCACAAGATACTATGTTAACTCCAGCAAGTACCTGATCTATGACCATGAGATACTATGTTAACTCCAGCAAGCACCTGCTCTATGACCACAAGATACTATGTTAACTCCAGCAAGCACCTGATCTATGACCATGAGATACTATGTCAACTCCAGCAAGCACCTGCTCTATGACCACAAGATACTATGTCAACTCCAGCAAGCACCTGCTCTATGACCACAAGATACTATGTTAACTCCAGCAAGCACCTGCTCTATGACCACAAGATACTATGTTAACTCCAGCAAGCACCTGATCTATGACCATGAGATACTATATCAACTCCATCAAGCACCTGCTCTATGACCACAAGATACTAAATCAACTACCGTATATTACCGGGTATAAGTCGAGAATTTGATACCAAAAATTAGGGGGTCAAGGCGGGGGGTCGACTTATACACGGGGTCTATGTTTCAGCCCCAAAAATCTAGAGGCCAGGTAAGTATCTGCCAGCCCAGCAAGTCGAACGGACGATGTTTACACCGGAAACAATTCACAAACATCGATGTCCAGTCAATATTAAAATCATTGAATAAAAAACATATGCTTTATTGTTGTCTTTTTAAAATACAAATATAGCGTGATATATGAATACAAATTAACATTTCAATCACGATAGTTCATTAAAGTTTATATTATAATCTTCACTATTACCTGACAAACATCGATCGATATCTAGCCTTGATGTAAGTCGAGTGACCCGATAAGGTCACGTGGACCAATGAGATTCTACATAGAAGCCGGTGACATGTGAGATAGATACTCATGAAAAAATAATCAAGTGTTTACGCAGTGAGAAGTGCAAATTACTGGTACGAGTAGACGTATAATTTCTGATATGTTCTAACATAATAGCATATATTCAAAAATATTTAGAGAAATGTTAATTGCCGATTGTCATTGTATTGTTACTGAGATGTTCACCATTCATTTTGTATAATAGTGTATATTCAATACTTGACAGACGTACGTGGATAAAGGTTGTGAATAGATTTGTTAATTGCCAGTCAGGGTAGTGATTCATTAGCGCATCCGGTAATTATCTAAGCTTTGATGTTTAATTAACATTAATTAGATAGTAATTAACAGTAATTAAAGCCTGTCACTTCTCATCTCAAAAGTAAAAGCAATGTCTTTTTACGTCTTTTTCTACTAGGTAACAATTTAACTATTCACCGGTTATCTAATCAAGTTTTGTCAACATGTTGGTCGTAGTTTATTCAGCTTGATGAGAGGAAAATGTAATTTGATTGAAACAAATAATAACAGACACCGTGAGTCACAAGTTGTATTTTTTTATTGGTTGTTTACAACGTCTGAAAAATAAATTATCATTTAATAATATTTAGGGCAAAACATAAGTCGATCAACATAACTGCTTACCAATCGCCGCTGTGTTGACTTTTGTGCATGTCGACTTGTCACTCGGTGTCAGTCAGCACGTGGTAAAAGGGGGGTCGACTTATACATGAGATATAGGGTTTTGACCAGTATTTGGGTAGTTGAGAAAGGGGGTCGACTTATACGCGGGGTCGACTTATACCCGGTAATATACGGTAGATGTCTCTCCCCCTTCCCCCAATTCAATTTCAGTTGTTAGCCTTCCAAAAGACAAAGTCCATGTTGTTGCCATGGAAACAGAACAAAATTAAATTTTAAAAGTTCAAACCCCCAAAAGGCACATCTACATGATACGGAGAGACAGCATACTAAATGGTGAGGATTGGTGAAGTAGTTTAGAGATCTGCTCCAGAAACAAACCTTACCCTTCAAATAGATTAAGTCCAAATTGTTGCCATGGAAACAAAAAAATAAAATTGTAAAAAATCTGACACCCCCAAAAGGCACATCTACATGATATTGGGAGGCTGTATAGCAAATTTGATGAGGATTGGTCAAGTAGTTTTAGAGATCTGCTCCAGAATCAAACCCTACCCTTCAAACAGACAAAGTCCAAATTGTTACCATGGAAACCAAAAAATCAAATTTAGAAAAAGCTGAAACCCCAAAAAGGCACATCTACATGATATGGGGAAGCTGTATACCAAATTTGGTGAAGATTGGTCAAGTAGTTTTAGAGATCTGCTCCAGAAACAATGGTAATGCTGATGCCAACGCCAACGTGAACTCAACCAAAAACAATGTCTCCAGACCCTTCGGGGAGAGATATAACTCCATCAAGCACCTGATCTATGACCATGAGATACTATTTCAACTCCAGCAGGCACCTGCTCTATGACCACAAGATACTATGTTAAGTCCAGTAAGCACATGCTCTATGCCTACGGGATACTATGTCAACTCCAGCAGGCACCTGCTCACCTCTTCCTCAAGCACCTCGTCCAGCCAGGCAGAGTAGCGTGACAACATCTGCAGATTCACTTTCAGGAAGCGGTGCGAGAGGGCCGACAGGTACACCCCATCCCTCCAGCACACCTGCAACGAGTCCCACACTGTAGATGTGGACAGCAGTAGGAATCCTTCTGAGTTATCTGCAAACATAAGAGTCCAGTCCTTTTAGATAATAAGAAAGAATTCATAGTAGACCATTAATTACTTCTTCTGTTGCACTCAGTCCTATTATGCCACTCAAAGAAGTTCTTTTAGATAAATTGTCTCTTGAGCCTCTTGTTGGACTAGAGACAAATTTTTTTTTATTTAAAAGGTATGTAGATATAATTATTAACCTGATAATAACAATAATACCTGAAGCAGTATTGAAGCCAGACAACAGAACTGTTTCAAGGGAGCCTGCAATTTCTTGAAACCTGCAATAGAGTTTTATATCAATTCAGACCTTTCAATTATTTTAAACAATAAATAATTCTTTTTTAGGCCAGTTTGAATTCAATGCTTTGGAAAGTATTGAACACTTGGACTGCCAATATATGAACAGCAAAAGTTGGATATGGCCATTGAGATGAAAGAAAACAATTACAGATTTTAAATGCACTTATATTAGTTATTTCACCAATATTCTATACAGTACACATGTCCGGTATTACCTGATCTGGAAATAAACAGGTAGACTCCATTTGGACATGAATGTCTGGTAACTTGGATGTTCTCTCAACCTCTTCACACTGGCCTGTGAGCCGCACATCCGCTCAAACTTGCCCAGGAAATCCATACTGATCAGGTATTTCTGAAACGGTAAAAAAGCATATCATGATTAAAACAATTTCCTTAAATAAGATTTTGTAATTACATAAATGAACACTTTCATAGATAATCTACCTTCTAGGAATAGAAACGTTTTTGTTGTTGCTTTTTTTTGCATTTACTGATCAATGGTACTTCAAATTATCTTACCTCATGAAATACATTTGGGTTTCCAGGTGCAAATATGGATGGCACTCTGGCTTCCAGGTTACTAACAATCTCTGGCCACACAGCTT
Organism: Gibbula magus; assembly: GCA_936450465.1. Lineage (NCBI taxonomy): Eukaryota > Metazoa > Mollusca > Gastropoda > Trochida > Trochidae > Gibbula > Gibbula magus. Next base: position 81,635,611 of record OW388291.1, on the reverse strand, counting down.
TCACCAGGAAGTCATAGCCTCGTACTATCTCAGTGGTGCTGCAAGCAATGAAATTATGAATGTTATTAAAATCTAAATATTTTAGATCTATATTTAAAAGACTTACCTTAGCTTAAGCCAGTGCATATTCCTATGTTTATCGATCAAAGATGAATGTTATGTCACTTTATTATTATGATAGACAACAAAATAGATACATGAATTGCAATATGATCTTTGATTTTTTATTTAATACTGCAATCAAATGAATAAATCACCAAGATGATGATTAAATTATTTTTATTGCTTGTGATAACTTGTGGTTGACTAGAAAAGACGTTTACAGGGGAACTAGCTCTACATACAAATGCACAAATAGTTTTTTAATTTTCTCAATTTCAAAGGGGAGCTTAACTTTGACTATAATTCAGGCATGAGAGGCTAGAAATTGCATCATCATTTCTACATGGTGAGATGTACATTATTAACAGAATAAAATTGATTAGTAAAATGTAACATGAAGTATACACACCCAGAACCCCCACTGGTGACGTCTTTGAGGATCTTGCACTTGGTGGGGATGAACTCCAGCACTTTACCATACACGCCCTGCAGACCCTGCCCACTGGAGTGGAGGAACTGCTCTGTGATGAACTGGAATACATTGATATAGCCAGGTGTTACATTTTTTATGTTTATAACTGTCATTTTAAAGGGATCATGTGTATCTACCTATGCTGATTAACATGTCTGCTAACAAGTCACAGACATCGGATTTCAGACAATTGACGTGATTGGCAATAAAAATTACTGCACGTGAAGTGACAGTGAAGTGAAGCGTAACTCGTTAGCAGACACTCTAATCAGCTTCGTGAGATAAAGATGAGACTCATTTTTATCCTCGACGCGGTGTCCCTTTAAGACTTTGCAAAAATTTTAATTATCATTATTGCCGTTGTGGATAAAATGGTTTATCTAAAAGATGTTTAAAACATACATTACAAAGAACCACCCTTCTTTTTTTCATAATGTTTGATCCAAGATTAACATTTGACCTGTTGAAATATTTAGTGCCAAGCCTTTCTGAGTGGCCAATGTGCAACAAACAACTATTTGACACAGGAAATAGTCACTAGCTTGAAATAGGCTATCCTGGATTATTTTGGGATTAACTGGTACAAAGGGAAATCATGTGTTTTACAAAAACTGTACAGGAATAAAATGATAAGGAATCAAATTGGATAGTTTGAGAGGAGCAGATATAAGCATGACAGTGTCATTCCACGCTGATAAGCTGAGGGGTAACTTTGATCAATTCTGAACTACTGAGCTTCTGTGCAATGATTAAACTAAACTACTTCTCAAAACTTTAAGGGACCCCAGGCTAAAATGGCAAGCTAATTTACCCAGGACCCAGAACAACACTGCAGTATAGCTCATAAATCTTTCAGAAAGTGGAAAAAAGTGAGCATGGCTCACATACCCCTGCCATCTGCTATCCGTCCATTGAGAATTATAGATGTGAAGGGTACTATGCATAATAAAAGAGCTTCAAGCATCATAATATTGTCCAAAATAATTTTAGGAACTGACTGTTATTACAAAATTTCATTCACCCAGATGTAATAATTTTCAGGTAACTTAATTTATCCCATTAGAGCATCACACCGGTAATTTGTACCAAGTTCAATTACAGATTCAAGGCTTCATAACTCCGTAAAAAATAATATTTCAGAACTGGTCTGTGAACTCGATGAAGAGTATCATCTGGACTACCTACAAGTTAAATTTCATTCACCTAGATGTAATAGTTGCCGGGAAAACTTGTCCCAATTGGAGCATCACAGCTCTTTTGGTACAAAGTTCAATTTCGGAGTCAAGGGCCATAACTCTATAAAAAATAATATTTCGGAAATGGATTTTAAACTCGATGAAGAGTATCATCTGGACTACCTACATGTTAAATTTCATTCACCTAGATGTAATAGTTGCCGGGAAAACTTGTCCCAATTGGAGCATCACAGCTCTTTTGGTACAAAGTTCAATTTCGGAGTCAAGGGCCATAACTCAGTAAAAAATTATATCTATATCTAATTTAAATCTCAGAAAATTTAAAATTGTCTGTGCACGATCGGAAGAACATGGTTAACAACTGTGCAAAGTTTGGTTGATGTACCTTTGACGGTTTTTGAGAAAAGGAAGGACAGACAGACGGACGGACAGACAGACGGAATGACCGCTATATACCCCTGCTTACTTCGTAGCGGGGGTATAACAAGGCAACTTGATCAAGATGGACAATTGTTACATTTGCTCTTGACGAAGTATGCTACTTAATTGCATAACAACCGGAGTGAGGTAGAACATTATATACACACTAGAGTACTCCGCACCCACCTCCTCCATGTAAGGTTTGACTATATGCTGTCTGAACAGATTCTCAGCATCCCGAGTCTTGTCTATCAATGCGTAGGTTCGCAGACACTGACGAAGAATATCCACATTGCCAGTTTCCAGTCCGTCCAGGAAAGAGCCTTCTAAACTGTACTGCAGAGTGGTTGTGATATTGGCTATCCTCTGCAACATCAACATTAAATGTACATAGATTTATAATAGGAACTAAAATATTACTTACCAGATCAATATGTGTTCTTTCTAGAGAACTTTTTATGTTTCTATACATAAAAAGAGTAAAAAGATGGAAAAGTCAAGCAGATGCTTATGTCACAATACAATACGTATCACGATACCCTGTTTTAGGGTTGTGTTTTCTTATTTTGAAATAGGTTTACTTAGACACTCTCCTTAATCTTTAAAGAAGCCAATGTTAAAGGGGCAGTAGCACGTTTTTCTGCAAATTTTATTTTTTCATATTTCCCATTTATAATGATAGTTTATGTCATTTATATTAACTTTAGAGGGTAAAACAAGTTATTACACAAACCAATTATCCGTAGTGATAATAACGGTGTTGCGTATAAAGCAAAAATTGCATGGCGGCCATTTTATTGTGAACACAATTTAATCATATCGCATTACAAAAACGATCCCCATGGCTTTACCGAACCATGTACACTCATTTTCAATTTGATTTTCCGGAGAGAGAATGGTGTTTTACTATTGGTGACATTATTTTTCAAATACATTTCATCAACTTATTTGAGCGAAAAAACGTGCTACTGCCCCTTTAATGTCAATGATTGGTATCATGATACACTAAATGTATCACAATACATGTATCATCAGATTAAATATCACGATACACGATACTACGATATATCATCACAACTCTAAAGTCAACCTATTCTTTTGAAACTTACAGGTCGGATTTTCTCCACCAGAGGGAGCCCTCGACTCTTTGTCACATAAAATTGTAGCTTGTTGAACTCTGTTGCTACTCTCTCTATCAGCTGGCCACTCAGTTGTCTACAAAATATAAACAGAAGTCTCGAACAGTAACTTTAGACAAATAAATTTTTGTCAATAAGCATTTCAGAGGATACACATTTAATGATTTTAAATGTCTGTAGCAAATCAATCTGACAATAATATAAAATATAAGGAATGAAATCATTAAACAAAATAAGATCAACAATAACTATGACCATTTTAGTGCGAATAATAATCATCCTCTTTTCGGAAACATATTTGACAAGGCTAGTGTGAAATCATACAAGTGTATGTCAAGAAGTGCTCCTGGTGAATATTTATTTACCCAGCATGTGGAGAATCTTCCTCTGACCCCATGTTTCTCTGTATTCCAAGTAGGTGTTCTATCTTCTCTACTGACTGTGTGATGTTCATCAAGCGTTGCAGGCAGGCCTGACATGAAACATTGTTTTTCTCCATTATATCAACATACAATGATGCAATAGGTTTCCAAACAGCTATCATACCTGGATAAGATATATATCAGGCATATGAAATTTAGGCCTACATTATTACCTTCAAATTATCTTTCTGTCGAAAATACTAGATACAAGATCATAAAACAGAAATGAATTTGTTCAAACCTTCTTCTTCTGTATTTCTTGTTGCTTCTTGAGTTTGCTCTCGACTGCTTCAATTGCTTCATCCATTGCAGACCGAACACTCTAATATAAATGATAAAATACAAAATGACAAAGGATAATATTAATATGTACCTCAAATTAGAAATGCAAGTATCTAGGAATGACCACAGAAAGTTTCCAGAAAGTTTTGAAGTAATTTATTACATTTAAATAAGTCTCATAAAAATAGGTACAGTTTTGTTGCATTCAGAAATTTTAACACATTCAAGTTTCAACTGATTTAACACAGTTATAGATTCAATGGCTCACCAAAACTTCTTCTTTGAGCTGCCCAAGAGGTATGGTTAGATTATTTATTGCTTTGTCCATTCCAACCTGAAATAAGTGATCAATAACTAAACAAATATTTAAAAAATAACGGATTCTTCCGGATTCACTGATACTATAAACAATGCAATGAAATATTGTTTTCTGTAACATTATGATCCAAAATGGAAATGATGATAGCTGATTTTATGCAATGCATCACTAAACTAAACAATTTATGAGATTATACAACAATTATATTTACATTTACTTCACCAATAATTGGATATATGTCATGTGTTTATATATTAAACAAAAGTAACAACTGCTTGAAGCCCACCAGATTAGTGGAGAGATTAACAAAGTCTGCATAATCCTTGTTAATGAGCTCAATCATGGCACTGCGAAGGATCTTGAGGTAGATGTTGAGGTCATCACGTAGAGTTTCGAGTTGTACATGTCGCCGACACTCAATCACAAATTGATCTACATGAAACTCAGACTGAAAATAAAATTAAAATAAGCAAATAATATCAAAATAGACTGTATTTATCGAGCGCATATCAATCTTGTTTATTTCATACTGCCTATCAGCTGTTGGATCCATGTTAGTTATTTATTTTAACTAGCTTTTGTAACCCTTTGATCCTGCTCAACAATATTTTCAAGGTAACTTTGTCTAGGGTATAGAGTGCCATCATGTAAAGTCGTGGACAATTGGACATCAGTTTTCATGCAAAAATCACTTCCGGGTTCCACGAAGTCACCACTTCAGCTTTCTTGTTTACCAAATACTTTGGTCCATTATCATCTTGCAATCGAATGTTCATACATCTGCTAAATACACTGGGATGAATATGTATGTCTAAAACTGACAGCATTTACATAACCAAATACTAAACAGGTGGGATGCTATTTATGGAATATATCTTGGAGGGTCTTTATCAGTGTAAATGCCTCTCCCTTTAAGTTTACTACATACCCGGGGGGTATATGTGTACCAGCCGAATCTGTCACACCATAAGAATCGGCTTTATGGAAATTTTGATTTTGATATCATCAGAGAATATTATATGTTGACCATGCTTTCTTTGGGTTTTTTTTAAAGAACAAACTTTGACTTTGTAAAGTTGTGTCAATGAATAGTGAATTAATTCAAATTTTACTTGTAAAACTATTTATTAGTATTATTAACAAAAGAGAAAAAAGTATTTTCATTTTTCATTTTATTTGGATACATTTGGACATAAAGCTTAAAAGGAGGGTTCTATCTGGGTATTTTTTGTGGAAACGAAAATCGGGAAGATATTCCTGTTTACACATATATATGTTATTAATACATGATTAAAACACAGTGAAATTGAATAATACTAATGAAGGTAATAAATATTTAGATGACTTCATATTTTACAACTTGATAAACACGTCAAGCTCACATTTGTTGAAAATATAACAATGAGAACCGAAGCAATTCATTGACGCTGCGAGTGGGAAAAACTTCGCTAAAGCATAACAACAAATTGTTTATTAGTTTTATGACATGTTATACATGTGTTACTAACTTACTATGTGAATACTCTATATCAGTGTATGACTTTTAATAGTTATTGAAAATTTGCAATATTAAAGGGGGACAAGTCTCCCGAATTTAGCTGTGGAAGGCATTAATTAATTAGCTCACAGCCAGTCGGAAATCTCAATCAGCGCTCCCTCTACTCAGCGGTGTTTTCTTTGCGCAAAGGCCTACTCGCCACTACTTGCCGTACAAGCGCGATACTCAACCGGATGCGAGCGTCTTAAATATATGAAAGTAAAGAGAAAACATACACGCGACGTACAGGCCAATTATATCATTTTTGTAAATATAACCAAAGTACAATTGTGATGATTTTGCAAATATTTCGCATGCGAATAGCAATCTACAATGTGTGATTAGAATAACGAACCTGTGAGCTTGATAATCCATGCACATCGTCGTATAACACCCTAAGTTGCCTAATTGTTGTTGGACTGAGGTTTAACGTCTGCGTTCAGAGATAGTGACCGTTAGTAATCGTCCAATGATATGGTTTTATTCAATGAGTGTCAAACAAACAAAATACAAAACTATCATCCTATTCCTAAATTCCATTGGTTGAATATATATTCCTAACTTTGATTGGCTGACAATATCTAGACTGAATGTCGCATTAATGTGTATTTGTTGTCATGATCAGCATTGTGTCACCAAGACCGAACATTTGACAATTAACATGTCTATTGACATGCCGGTCACCGAGATGCCATTTGTGTCCAGTAAACTTGTTAAATGTAAAAACATAATAATTAGGCCTACACTCGAGGCTCCTCCCTTTTTCTCACCTATACTAAGCTTATTTGACTTTGTTCTGCTTAATTACGTAAACTAATTTGCTGTAACAACACTTCTCCCCTCTTTGATCTTGAAGAAACATCTATATGGTACGCTAAACTGATCATTTGTATTGGAGCGGCAAGTAAATTCTATTAGCGTATTTACCGATCCGTGTCGTTTTGATTTACGAGATGTACATTGGTTACAAAAATGATTTCATTCGATCTTGTTCGTTGTCTATAAATGTGCATAATCACAATGTTGTTTAATTGTATTTTATTCAATGAGAAGAAATGAATTGGCAAAAAAGTCTAGATGACTTATGTAAATGCCAATCAACAACGCATGTATGGTTCACATTTATACATCATGTTTAAATGATGATAAATTTATGAACACAATAATCATAATGTATATGTGTGCGACTGTGCGTGTAAAATTAAGTGAGCTTGTTCAGTTGTTGACCAATCCAGTTCATGCATTTATACATGAAATAAATTTCATAAAACTCATATAGCAAGTGAAAATGGTTTGCATTGCAATGCATCATATAGGGGTCTAAACAATATTTTGATCGACAAACTTGAATTAAAATAACCTTTTATGTTTATGTTCTTACACTTTTGGATATACTTTGTCACTGATATCAAACGTGACAGCAACAAAGAAACGTTGAATGAAATGTGAGTCGTAACCATGATATTTTCACCAAACACGCACACATCTTTTCAGGAAATCGATGTCGTAATATTACCCCTCTAATGCATTTTATGAAACCATTAAGTAGCATTTAAATTATATTATTATTTATTGGTATTCAGAAACTTGGTATTCAGAAACTTGGTAAACGACGACTTTCTCTATGAAATATTGTAACAAACTTGTTGAAATCACAATCCTGGATGAACATTTCATGCAGTATAGCAATGATAAATATGTGTGTGTACCTGTAACCCTGTTTGTCATCTTTTAACGGCATCTTGAAATACATGCCGTTAAAGTAATATATACGTGTTCTTACATTTACATTTAATCCCGTATGTGAAGTTTTAATGTAGAAGTAGTTTCCGAAAGATTGTATCAACAACCTCTCAAATAATATCGAGTTGAAAATATTTCTATTAATTTCGTTTCAAGATGTTAAATATTGTCATTACTAATAATATTAATAGAATGTATAAAAATTTACTCTTCAAATACGACATCAGAAGCGTGAACAACTCAGGACAAGGTGTACATGTCGGTGTGCAGTGAGATGAAACAGCCAATCAGCGATCGCGTGTCAAAAGGGGAAATCCCCCGCCTAGACATTGACGAGCTCGCTCGGCAGAAGCCCAGTTTGATTCACGTGACCGTGTTACCCATAAAATCAATTACGTAATGGGCTCGTTAGCGGCGGTCAATTTGGGATGACGCTCTGGCGACTAGTCTCCCTTTAATTGGGTTCAATATAACATGTTTTCATTTCACTTTAACGCAAAATATCCAAGAATGGCAAGATGAATAATTAAGCCATGGCATAATTAGTACAGTTGACAATTGATAGTGTGCCTGGTATATATGATGCTAATGGTATTGCAAAAATAAATATTTCTACTCTTGACTTACAATCTGATTATTATTCTGTGAATGTTTGTACATGTACAGTAATATAAATTGTAAATGTTTTCTTGTCATTTGAGTTTGTAACAATAATAACCTTCATGAACTCCTCCTTGTCAAAACACAAAGAAGATGGGCCAGACGGCAAAGTAAATCCCTTTGCTGCGTCTACTGTCATGATGGTCTGAAAGTTCTGCGCGTAAATCTTTTCACTGGTTCAACTTCCTGAAGTTGTCTGCTACATGGCAATATGGCCGCCAGTATTTAACATACCACCTTCAAGGCAACTACTATTAAGAACGGTTTTTAAAATAAATTTATAATCACAATACCGCCATTTGAGTGATTAAAATATTTAAGAATAATACCACTATTTATATGTATTTGAAACAATTTGCATATTTAGTAAAACCAATCGTACTATGTAGATATTGATGCAAAAATTAAATTATTTTTAATAAGTTTATAAGTGTATACTATATCACGAAGTTAGGGAATAAAATAAAAACGAATACAAATTAACATAGATGTATTTCAGAGATTGGAGAGGCAAAAATAAAATAACAATGTTAAGCAATATGACCGATCTATAATATCATATTAATTAACACTGGTAATATCTGAATATTTTATCATTTTAACTTTCTGTAAGTTGTGATATTGTTTCCGTTTTAAGCAGATGCCGATTTTGAATTAACAAAATATTGTCGTAAAATAAAAATTAATCTTATAGTGATTGTTGACATATATAATGTTTGTATAACTGAAGACGTTGGTTCAAGACGTCATGTTTTAACGCTAGTTAAGAGGCTAGTTTGCTAAGAAAACGACATTAACGGTTTCTGGCATTCAGGGGAGAGAACCTACTTCCGGTTATCAGAAGACTATTCAGCCGGCATTTTGTGAAAGAAAATACCTATTTTGTAACAGATTCCGTGAGTAATCATAATATGTTCTTAATTTGACAGTATTTGTTTCTTTTATCTATACAAATTAAATGTAACAAAAATTTATTTCTGCCAAACTGGTGTCTCCGATTATTATAAAATGAGATTGTTTGAAGAAAATAAGGCATCGAAATAGGGTCTTCTAATCGAGACATAACTTTTTGGAGTGACATGATCGGAGGATACTTCCGGTAGGCAAAAATATTATGGTAAACATGATCAAGCGACAATGGTACAGGTATTGTTCTTTCAAGTCCTGAAACTGCAAGAAATTGAACATCAGATGTAGCTTATTTTGGGACATGCAATACCAAAAGATGTAAGTCGAAAGGCTCTACCTGCAACCCCATTGGATAGGATGCGGCATTCGGACGACAGAGGTTTCGTTCTACAAAAGACTTAGAAGATGGGAGTTGTTGCTTCTTTGTCCAGGTCGGGGATAACCTAAAAACGAGCTATAAAAAGTCGATCTAGCTATAGTAGTTCGTTCGAGCTACAGACACATAGGTCGATCGAGCTATAACAGCATTTTTGTCACAATGTCACTTTAAGAAGGAATTTGGGGCATTAGCACTGCCAAATCGTCTTTTACCGATACATTCATTGTTGACTTCAACGAATGTCCAAACCCTAGCGTTTTCGAGTTATTAGATATTAATTAACCATACCCAATCGACATTCACACTTCAGCGACAAATATACCTTTTCTACATCCAAATATTCTCCCAAACTTGACAACATGCTTCTACAAACTCTGGCCTTGATCGATGTGCTACTTCCGGTAAGGATATTGTCATTACCATCCGGCATTTTTTGTTTTAGTTGACCCAACGTGAAATGAAAAACTTTTCTATGGAGGCCCAACATTGAATATATATGTCATTCTTTCGTGAAATTCTATAATTTCAAATAATTTGTTCATTTCACATCGGGTCAACTAAAACAAAAATTAGGTTTTTAGGTTATCCCCAACCTGTTGTCTGTCGATTTATTACATTTGATATATTACAGTTGGAATTTTTAAAACAACTTTCAGTCACTGGCATTCCTTGTCTTTCTTGGCAATTCTAATAATCAGTGAACAGAGCTGTTGCAATTATGAACCATGTGACACTGTGGGTAATCCGAAATAATTGTAACAAACAAATGTTGATTTTGATTATTCTGCATTTGTCATATTAACAGAATTGTCCCTTATTATCCCATTACAAACTTTAAAACAACATTACGTGAAAAGAGCGCTTTTGTACTCATTTAGTGCATAATTTTGTATTTCAGAATTGGAAACCACAATCCATTTTCACCTACTTTTTACCTACTTTTCTTAGTGTCTGGAGTTGTTTCCTAGAATTGTTTAGGCAGGCATCTTCAATAACATAAATGGCATTAAAAGCTGAGCATGTTACGTTCCCTCTTGATTATTACTGGCCATGCCAAGCTGCGCTTTATAGACATTTTGTTGGTGGTACTATTGAACAAGTCTTCTGCTCTGATCCTGTCATACCATATCATATATAACACTTTATCAAAGTACTTGACAACTTAGCCAAAAAATAATAAATCATTCTATTTCTACTATCACTTTCAGTCACGGCCTATCAAGGCATTTGATTGTGCATAGACAGGTTTTACAGTTTCTGTTCTGCAGCATGTATATTGAATCTCATTTTTACCTCATCAAGCCTGAAAAATCCAATGGGCTAAATGCATGGCATGACATTCGGCCGTCCATTTTTCAACTCTAAGAGAACTGAAATTGTATATGCAGACTCCTTGGCCAATGGGGAATCTAAATTGTAGATTTGATGACGCGGATCAGAAGTTTAAAAAAAAACATGGAATTCTGTATAAAGTATCCAATGTTGATATGTTTTTTTGTGATTTGAATCATAAGACATAAAGAATTGAATTTCCCAGAAAACAAGCTGCACGTCATTGACCCAAGACACCACCAACCTCTATAAAAGCCTACTCTCTCCGTAAATGTTATCATAAAACATTTTGAATGTATAAAGCAAGCAGTTTAATATTGTTTTTTCTATATTAACCTTCTTCATTGGATATATGAGTGTATATCGGATTATGTATAAATATGATATTTAAAAAACTGGTAAGATCTAATAAAGACGCTATTTGAGGACTTCCCTAAAAGATTACTCGCGGCGGGGGATATAGTATTCGGCTGCATCCGTCCGTCTGTACGTCCATACTTACGTACATACGTCCGTACGAAATGGAATAACTCAAATACTATTCACTGGATTCTTTTCATATTTTGCATATGGGTTCATCATAGGAAGAGTAATGTTCCTACAGAGGTTTGTGACCTTGACCTTCATTTCAAGGTCACAACGAGACTTTGTCATTTTACCCTTGTCAGCGGGATATCTCAATAACCATTCGCTGGATTCTCTTCATATTATACACATAGCTTCTCCAAGGAAAGACGACGGGCTGATAAGATTTTGGTGACCTTGACATTATTTTCAAGTTCACAGCGGAACTTTGAATTTTTCTACATGTTAATGTACATGTAAAGCTTGTCAGCAGAATATCTCAAGAACCATTCACCAGAATTTCATCATATCTTACACAAAGCAAAAGGACTGATTAGATTTTGGTGACCTTGACATTATTCTCAAGGTCACAGTGGAATTTTAAATTTCTCGATATGTTCATGTACATGTAATAATAATAATAATATACATTTTAACGCCTAATATCCAGTGCAAGCACTGCTCAATGGCGGTACAATTATTACCCTGAAGGAATTGTACTTTCGGTGCCGCTACTAAGCGCTCCGCGCGACCATTTAGGTCCGTACCTCCCGTGTTCAGGTACCCATTTAAACAGCTGGGTGGACTGAGTGCAATGTGGATGAAGTGCCTTGCCTAGGGGCACAATACAGTATAAGACCCAGGTCACAAATGTTTGGTGTCTCCACCGGGATTCGAACCCGGGCCGTTGGCGTGAGAGGCAAGCATGCTAACCACTACACCACTGTGTTCCACATGTAAGGTTGTCAGCGGGATATTTCAAGAACCATTCACAGGAATTCCATCATATCTTACATAATGCACCTCCTAGGAAAGACAAAGGGCTGATAAGATTTTGGTGACCTTGACATTTTTCTCAAGGTCACAATGGAGCTTTGACTTTTTTGACATGTTTGACAGTCGATTTTGCTGATCTTGACATTATTTTTAAATTTTGAAGTATTAATTTGCAGCGGGGGATCATGTCACCTTAGTGACAAAGTAAAATGGAGGTATATCAGAACAGATATAATTCAAGGTTACATTATGTTTCTGTCTTTCCAGAAATGCCTTGCTGGTATTTTGAGAAGAAGGAAATTCGGAACTCACCCTCGCTCCTACAGGGCATTGATGCCAACATAGAAGCACGCTACCGCAGAGAAGGAGCTCGTCTCATTCTTGATGCTGGCAACAAGCTCGGACTGTATCCTTCATTATTAATTAACTATCAATGTTATGGCACGTATACAGGGATAGAAATTAGCATTAGCCCGTTAGCCCATCGCTAGTAAAAAAGAAGCTTGGCTAGTAGAGTGTAAAAACTGGTAGTCCGAAAGACTAGTTAAAATTTGAGACAAAATGATCATGGAGATGTATTTGGCTAGCTGGAATAAGTCTGGACGCGTACATTTAGAAATGTTACTGTATTGAAAAGGTTAATTTTGACCCCTGTCGGTCCTTCTTTGAAAATTATAGTCAATACCAGTAAATGGGAATATAATAATGTTGAAGTGAAATGAGTTAATAATTTGAAATTAAAGGAGTTTTCTGAATTAGCAATAAAGCAAATCATTCATTAATCATCTGTTTTGACGTCTCATGTCTGTTTGTTACTGGGCTAGAAGACTGTTGGCTGGGCTAGTAAGATCTGAAAGCTACTAGCCCTGCGTATACGGTATTTACGGCCTAGACCATATGATTCGACAACTGGGCCAATACGGACAAACTGGGCCAATACGAGACAAACTGGGCCAATACGGGATAAACTGGGCCAATACGGGATAAACTGGGCCAATATTGGTTTGAGCATGCGCAGCTGCACATTTGGTAAAAGCCCGAAGCTGTCGCTTCACAACTTTGACCCATGGTATCTGTTCACCAATCTTGTTTATACTTATTTTTTCAATATAAATGAGATGTTTAGTGTTGTGCAAATAGAATGAAAAGAGGTCAATTAATAAAATTGTCATTAATTAAGTATTTCCGTATTGGCCGAATTACAGGTCCTTGGTCCGTTGTATTGGCCCTTGATTTCGTCTCGGGCCTATACAACGGACCGAGGACCTGTAACTTGGCCAATATGGAAATACTTAATTAATAACATTATAATATTTCTAATGTTTTGAAGTGAAATGAAAATGCCTCTGTCTTATCTTCCATCTCATCAGGCAGGGGAAATCATATTACACGCTGTTATTATTGCTATTCTGCTAAGAACTATGGTTTTAAATGTGAACTAGTGAAAACAATAGTAGCGGTTATCTCTTAAAAATCTACTTGTTACTTCTTCCATAAAATGCAAAGTCTAGAATAAAGGGCTGGGTCGAGTAAAAAAAATTCTATCTGGGTACAAGAAATTCTATTACCGGTACCTCCCTACCCTGCCCTACCCTGATTACTGTTTCATTGATCCCAAGGATTGTACGATTTTGCAATAATTTCTTTGTAATTGTTGAAGGCTAGTTATAACATAACTATTTCAATGAAATTACTTGAAGTTAATGTTGTGTTAATTTCTTCAAATATAAATCTATTGCCATCTTTTAATCATGAAAAACACTTAAATGAAGCTGTTTTATATTTTTTCACATTATAATAATGGGTCGAAGTAATGTGAAAGGTACCTGGGTCCTGCTCCATTGCCACATATCCAGTACCCGTCCCAGCCCTACAAGAATAATTAAAATTTGTGTAGATATATCTGGACAAATGTGGGTTATATATTGTAAAATTGGTGATTGCCCAAATCATAATAGAGATAACATGGACAATGTCTTATTAGTTGATGTGTTATTCTTTATCTTTAGCTTTACCTGATAAACCAATGGCTCTATTTTATCCATGTGATGTAAGTTCATCATATTGACTGATATTTATTCTTAACAAATTGAGGCGCTATGACACCTGTGCAACAGGTGTTGTTTACTTCCACAGATTCTACATGTTCCATTCTTTCAAAGAATTCCACAGATATGTAAGTATGAGATCTCTCAGAGTCGAGGCAATTGATTACCCTCTTTGTACGATCAAGTCCCATTTATTCTTTGCATGATTCCTGGCTAGGTAATGTGTCTGATCTGGAAATGGGGCAGCTAGATTAATAAATTTTATATATATAAAATTTATGAATTTATGAACTTGAGGAGACATTTTATTTTTCCCCACAAAATGTTTGTAAATTATTGATGTGAAATACTTAAATATTATCATCTCTATCATATTTGCAACTCCAAATGGCAAGCTAGTATTTTTTAATGCCTTCATCCTGGTTCTATTTAGCTTTGGCTATTTTAAAACTTAAACTTCAACATTATGTCACACAGCTAACGGTTGAAATACATTCCATGTGGTGCTGAACACTCACCTCATCTCATCTCATCTCACTGACCAACCCACTCTTTCAACTCACTCACTTGACCAACCCACTCTCTCACTCACTCACCAACCCACTTTCTCACTCACTCTCCACACTTATTCTCTCACCATACCCTCTCACCAACCTACTCTCTCACAACACTCACCTCACTCTTGCACTCACTCTTATACTTACTCACTCACTAACCTCATGATCATTCACCACACTCACTCTCTCACTACACTCACCTCACCTCACCTCATTCACCACACTCACCTCACTAACCTCACCTCACCTCACTCACTCTTTTACCTCACCTCACCTCAACTCACTCACTCTCTCACCTCACCTCACCTCACCTCACCTCACCTCACACCTCACCTCATCTCACTTCACTTCACTCTATCGCCTCACTCACTCCCTCACCTCACCTCACTCTCACCTCACTATCTCACCTCACCTCACACACCTCTCCTCACACACCTCTCCTCATACACCTCACTTCACCTCACCTCACCTCTACTCACCTCACTCACTCTCTCACCTCATCTCATCTCATCACTCACTCTCCTACTTGCTCCTCAGGTGACAGCAGCTTGTTGCCTTTTCCTGGCTGGCAAGGTGGAGGAGACTCCCAAGAAATGCAAGGACATCATCAGAACCTGCCATGGTCTCCTCTCTCCGCAATCGTTCGCCGTCTTTGGGGATAATCCTCGGGTGTGTAGTTAATTTATTCTGATATTTCAGGAGGTAGAAATGATAAAACATGCATAGCCATCATGGCTTTGCAGGCTTTCTCCCTGCAATAATACTAGCAGCTGTGATATTATCATATAAGTGAAATAATCTAATACACCTCTACTGAACTCACCTCAAAATTTTATGCATATAACTTGCCATAAGCACAATGTGATATGATTATGAGAAAGTAAAAATGATTGGCAACATTAAACTCAAACTATCTTTATCTCAGTTGTTTAGAAATGAACATAATGAATGAAGTACGTGCATGTGTTTCCCAGGAGGAAGTGATGACGCTAGAGCGGATCCTGCTCCAGACTATCAAGTTTGATCTGCAGGTGGAACATCCCCACAGCTTCCTCCTCCGATACGCTAAACTACTCAAAGGTCAGTCAAGTGATTAGAACATCCCCACAGCTTCCTCCTCCGATACGCTAAACTACTCAAAGGTCAGTCAAGTGATTAGAACAGCCCAACAGCTTTCTCCTCGGATACGCTAAACTACTCAAAGGTCAGTCAAGTGATTAGAACATCCCCACAGCTTCCTCTTCCCATACGCTAAACTACTCAAAGGTCAGTCAAGTGATTAGAACATCCCCACAGCTTCTTCCTCCGATATGCTAAACTACTCAAAGGTCGGTCAAGTGATTAGAACATCCCACAGATTCTTCCTCCGATATGCTAAACTACTCAAAGGTCGGTCAAGTGATTAGAACATCCCACAGTTTCTTCCTCCGATATGCTAAACTACTCAAAGGTCAGTCATGTGATTAGAACACCCCCACAGCTTCCTCCTCTGATACGCTAAACTACTCAAAGGTCAGTCAAGTGATTAGTATATCCCCACAGCTTCCTCCTCCGATGCGCTAAACTACTCAAAGGTCAGTCAAGTGATTAGAACATCCCCACAGCTTCCTCCTCCGATAGGCTAAACTACTCAAAGGTCAGTCAAGTGATTAGAACATCCCCACAGCTTCCTCCTCCGATAGGCTAAACTACTCAAAGGTCAGTCATGTGATTAGAACACCCCCACAGCTTCCTCCTCTGATACGCTAAACTACTCAAAGGTCAGTCAAGTGATTAGAACATCCCCACAGCTTCCTCCTCCGATAGGCTAAACTACTCAAAGGTCAGTCAAGTGATTAGAACACCCCCACAGCTTCCTCCTCCGATAGGCTAAACTACTCAAAGGTCAGTCATGTGATTAGAACACCCCCACAGCTTTCTCCTCCGATATGCTAAACTACTCAAAGGTCAGTCAAGTGATTAGAACATCCCCACAGCTTACTTCTCCGATATGCTAAACTACTCAAAGGTCAGTCAAGTGATTAGAACACCCCCACAGCTTCCTCCTCTGATACGCTAAACTACTCAAAGGTCAGTCAAGTGATTAGAACATCCCCACAGCTTCCTCCTCCGATAGGCTAAACTACTCAAAGGTCAGTCATGTGATTAGAACACCCCAACAGCTTCCTCCTCCGATAGGCTAAACTACTCAAAGGTCAGTCAAGTGATTAGAACATCCCCACAGCTTACTTCTCCGATAGGCTAAACTACTCAAAGGTCAGTCAAGTGATTAGAACACCCCCACAGCTTTCTCCTCAGATTCGTTTAACTACTCAAAGGTCAGTAAAGTGATTAGAACACCCCAACAGCTTTCTCCTCGGATACGGTAAACTAATCAAAGGTCAGTCAAGTGATTAGAACACCCCAACAGCTTCCTCCTCCGATGCGCTAAACTACTCAAAGTTCAGTCAAGTGATTAGAACATCCCCACAGCTTACTTCTCCGATAGGCTAAACTACTCAAAGGTCAGTCAAGTGATTAGAACACCCCCACAGCTTTCTCCTCAGATTCGTTTAACTACTCAAAGGTCAGTAAAGTGATTAGAACACCCCAACAGCTTTCTCCTCGGATACGGTAAACTAATCAAAGGTCAGTCAAGTGATTAGAACATCCCCACAGCTTCTTCCTCCGATATGCTAAACTACTCAAAGGTCGGTCAAGTGATAAGAACATCCCACAGCTTCCTCCTCCGATGCGCTAAACTACTCAAAGGTCAGTCATGTGATTAGAACAACCCCACAGCTTCCTCCTCTGATACGCTAAACTACTCAAAGGTCAGTCAAGTGATTAGAACATCCCCACAGCTTTCTCCTCGGATACGCTAAACTACTCAAAGGTCAGTCAAGTGATGAGAACAACCCCACAGCTTCCTCCTCCCATACGCTAAACTACTCAAAGGTCAGTCAAGTGATTAGAACACCCCCATAGCTTCCTCCTCAGATATTCTAAACTACTCAAAGGTCAGTCAAGTGATTAGAACACCCCAATAGCTTCCTCCTCAGATATTCTAAACTACTCAAAGGTCATTCAAGTGATTAGAACACCCCCATAGCTTCCTCCTCAGATATTCTAAACTACTCAAAGGTCAGTCAAGTGATTAGAACACCCCCATAGCTTCCTCCTCAGATATTCTAAACTACTCAAAGGTCAGTCAAGTGATAGAACATTCCCACAGCTTTCTCCTCCGATATGCTAAACTACTCAAAGGTCAGTCAAGTGATAGAACATTCCCACAGCTTTCTCCTCTGATATGCTAAACTACTCAAAGGTCAGTCAAGTGATGAGAACAACCCCACAGCTTCCTCCTCCCATACGCTAAACTACTCAAAGGTCAGTCAAGTGATTAGAACACCCCCATAGCTTCCTCCTCAGATATTCTAAACTACTCAAAGGTCAGTCAAGTGATTAGAACACCCCAATAGCTTCCTCCTCAGATATTCTAAACTACTCAAAGGTCATTCAAGTGATTAGAACACCCCCACAGCTTTCTCCTCCGATATGCTAAACTACTCAAAGGTCAGTCAAGTGATAGAACATTCCCACAGCTTTCTCCTCCGATACGCTAAACTACTCAAAGGTCAGTCAAGTGATAGAACATTCCCACAGCTTCTTCCTCCGATATGCTAAACTACTCAAAGGTCAGTCAAGTGATAGAACATTCCCACAGCTTTCTCCTCTGATACGCTAAACTACTCAAAGGTCAGTCAAGTGATGAGAACAACCCCACAGCTTCCTCCTCCCATACGCTAAACTACTCAAAGGTCAGTCAAGTGATTAGAACACCCCCATAGCTTCCTCCTCAGATATTCTAAACTACTCAAAGGTCAGTCAAGTGATTAGAACACCCCAATAGCTTCCTCCTCAGATATTCTAAACTACTCAAAGGTCAGTCATGTGATTAGAACACCCCCATAGCTTTCTCCTCCGATAGGCTAAACTACTCAAAGGTCAGTCAAGTGATAGAACATCCCCACAGCTTTCTCCTCCGATATGCTAAACTACTCAAAGGTCAGTCAAGTGATAGAACATTCCCACAGCTTTCTCCTCCGATATGCTAAACTACTCAAAGGTCAGTCAAGTGATTAGAACATCCCCACAGCTTCCTCCTCAGATATGCTAAACTACTCAAAGGTCAGTCAAGTGATAGAACACCCCCATAGCTTCCTCCTCCGATATGCTAAACTACTCAAAGGTCAGTCAAGTGATAGAACATTCCCACAGCTTTCTCCTCCGATAGGCTAAACTACTCAAAGGTCAGTCAAGTGATAGAACATCCCCACAGCTTTCTCCTCCGATATGCTAAACTACTCAAAGGTCAGTCAAGTGATAGAACATTCCCACAGCTTTCTCCTCCGATATGCTAAACTACTCAAAGGTCAGTCAAGTGATAGAACACCCCCATAGCTTCCTCCTCAGATATGCTAAACTACTCAAAGGTCAGTCAAGTGATTAGAACATCCCCACAGCTTCCTCCTTCGATACGCTAAACTACTCAAAGGTCAGTCAAGTGATTAGAACACCCCCACAGCTTCTTCCTCCGATATGCTAAACTACTCAAAGGTCAGTCAAGTGATAGAACACCCCCACAGCTTCCTCCTCCGATACGCTAAACTACTCAAAGGTCAGTCATGTGATTAGAACACCCCCACAGCTTCCTCCTCCGATACGCTAAACTACTCAAAGGTCAGTCAAGTGATTAGAACACCCCCACAGCTTCCTCCTCCGATACGCTAAGCTACTCAAAGGTCAGTCAAGTGATTAGAACATCCCCACAGCTTCCTCCTTCGATACGCTAAACTATTCAAAGGTCAGTCAAGTGATTAGAACACCCCCACAGCTTCCTCCTCCGATACGCTAAACTACTCAAAGGTCAGTCAAGTGATTAGAACATCCCCACAGCTTCCTCCTCCGATACCCTAAACTACTCAAAGGTCAGTCAAGTGATTAGAACACCCCAACAGCTTTTTCCTCGGATACGCTAAACTACTCAAAGGTCAGTCAAGTGATTAGAACATCCCCACTGCTTCCTCCTCCGATACGCTAAACTACTCAAAGGTCAGTCAAGTGATTAGAACATTCCCACAGCTTCCTCCTCCGATACGCTAAACTACTCAAAGGTCAGTCAAGTTATTAGAACACCCCCATAGCTTCCTCCTCAGATACGCTAAACTACTCAAAGGTCAGTCAAGTGATTAGAACACCCCCACAGCTTTCTCCTCGGATACGCTAAACTACTCAAAGGTAAGTCAAGTGATTAGAACATCCCCACTGCTTCCTCCTCCGATACGCTAAACTACTCAAAGGTCAGTCAAGTGATTAGAACACCCCCATAGCTTCCTCCTCAGATACGCTAAACTACTCAAAGGTCAGTCAAGTGATTAGAACACCCCCACAGCTTTCTCCTCAGATTCGTTAAACTACTCAAAGGTCAGTCAAGTTGTTAGAACACCCCCACAGCTTTCTCCTCGGATACGCTAAACTACTCAAAGGTCGGTCAATTGATTAGAACATCCCACAGCTTCCTCCTCCGATACGCTAAACTACTCAAAGGTCGGTCAAGTGATTAGAACATCCCACAGCTTCCTCCTCCGATACGCTAAACTACTCAAAGGTCAGTCAAGTGATTAGAACACCCCCACAACTTCCTCTCCGATATGCTAAACTACTCAAAGGTCATGCAAGTGATTAGAACATCCCCACAGCTTTCTCCTCGGATACGCTAAACTACTCAAAGGTCAGTCAAGTGATTAGAACATCCCACAGCTTCCTCTCCGATATGCTAAACTACTCAAAGGTCAGTCAAGTGATTAGAACACCCCCACAGCTTCCTCTCCGATATGCTAAACTACTCAAAGGTCAGTCAAGTGATTAGAATACCCCCACAGCTTCCTCTCCGATATGCTAAACTACTCAAAGGTCATGCAAGTGATTAGAACATCCCCACAGCTTTCTCCTCGGATACGCTAAACTACTCAAAGGTCAGTCAAGTGATTAGAACATCCCACAGCTTCCTCTCCGATATGCTAAACTACTCAAAGGTCATGCAAGTGATTCGAACCCAGCCTATCCTCGTTGTCCATCCTTTTGACTTGAATAGTTAGTGCCAAACCATTCAACTTCAGAGCTCTTTTCTTGTCAAGCAAGTAATCTGGGATAAAAAGAACATTAATGTGATTACATACAAATGTTAAACCCTTCAATAAATAAATATATTTTTTTTAAAATTAAGATTTCTTATTTATAAGTCATCTTTGTGCTTCTATACTGGATTGCTTTTTTCAGGTGACAAAGAAAAAACACAAAAGATCGTTCAAATGGCCTGGACATTTATAAATGACAGGTAAGTTGTCTGTAACTTATTTCAATTCAAGTGAATGGAAAACCTATAGTTGTTTAATTTTGTGTTTTGCTCACTAAATAGATAATTATGTTAATTTATTTTCTTTCATTAGCAGAAACTTCATCATTTTAAGAAAGTTATAATAATAGATATTCATATTTTTATATTGTATACAATCATGAATTTTCTACCTATTACTCTTTGTCATTAGTGTCCAATGAAGGAAATTGCCCTCTAGAAATGAAATCATCTTCATAGATAATTATCATAACACAAATTGTATTTCTATCCCTATTTTTTAAAGCAATACTATTCCTCCTTTATGTTTTCTATATTGGACTCATGACATGGCAATTGAAAATGAAATTTTGACATTTCTTGAATACATTGTTTATGAAAGGTACAAATTGTGATTCTATGACTGCATGGGTTACTGTAACATTCCATGCAGCTTTCTTGTTGTTTGTCTTTCAAAATCTGTAGATATATCAGTGACCGCGTAAAGAAACAAATACTATACTGGATTTTCATGAAGGAGTAATTTCTATTTCAGTCTGTGCACAACTCTGTGTCTCCAATGGGAGCCGGAGATAGTGTCAGTGTCTCTGATGTACCTGGCGTCAAGGTTACAGAAGTACGAGATCACGGAATGGGTCGGGAAGATCCCCAACACTGACATCAAATGGTGGGATTTCCTCTTAGAGGACCTCTCTATGCCTCTCATGGAAGGTGCGTGCAGTCAGATTTTGTCTTCTGTGTATCCACTTCTCATTAATATCATGATAATCTACTGCTGTATACAATGATACTACGGTAGTCAATCAAGCAAGTTTATTACCTAAAAATACTCACAAACAAAACAAATAAACAAACTTGTGTAGTTATATGGTATTGTAAATTTGGTATTGAAGTCAAGTAAGGCCTTTACACCAATTGTGGCCTATGCTGTCATTAGTTCAATTTGTTTAAAATATAAAGGCATGAAAATTTTATAAATTTAGATACTAAGATTGACAGAATAGTTGTGGGTTATTTAAACATTTTTTCACTTGATGTTCAACTTGATTCATCTATTCAGACTATAGAGTACAGATATGTTCTGTTTCCAGATGTGTGTCACCAGGTGCTTGATCTGTACTCACAACAGAACCTGGACAAGACGCGGAAGGTGGAGTCCCCACCCCCCAGCCCCCCCAGGACAGGTCCCCCAACAACCCCCTCTCAGTCTTCAAGCAGTCGCAAATCTGCCGTAAGTTCAGTGTGGTCACTTTGTTTTAATTTTTAAAGTAAACCATTTATATGAAGTATATGACATGTAGTATTAAATAAATTATATGATGCAATAAGTGCAGTGAAGTGACAAACGTATGGAATGATGTCTATTAATTCTAATGCCACACCAAACTGTACATCCTCGTTCAGGTATCTCCAGCTGATGCAAAGAAGGCAAGGAAAGAGTCTTCAGACAAGAAGTCTGTAAATGGGAGCGGTAAGAGCATCCCGCCGCCCCCTGTCACCACGGCATCTGTCCCCCAGGCCACGAGTGGCATAACCTCCTTCAACCCATATGTGGACCGAAGCATGCAGTCTCTCTCCTTCATGTCAGGCGAAGGCAACAAGGCAATCCAACCCCTAATATCTGGTACCCCAACAACCACCCACTATCCAACGTACCCGCCCGGCCAACCTGCCCCAGCTACTGCCCCAACCTACCCCAGCACATACCCTCAGTCAGGCTACCCACCCTCTACTACATATGCCCAGGCGGCTAACCCTCAGTACACGGCACCGCCTACGTCCACAGCCCCAAGACCCCCATACACAGCCCCCTATGCTCCCCCTAACTACCCCCCACCTGCCGGGTACACACAGCCTCCTCCCACCCAGCCATACGCAGCACCTAGCTATCCCCAGTCCTACCCTCCTTACACCTCCCAGCCCCCGCCCCAGGCCACTGCTGCTTATCCCCAAGCAGCTCCACATGGAGTACCCCCTAGGGCCCCCCCTGGAGCCCCACCAGGCTACCCCGCCAGGTTTACTGCACCCCCTCAAGGGGTACCACCTCGAGGACCACCCCACCCCCGGCCCCCTGGACCCCCAGGTGGGAAACCTCCGAAGAACCCCAGTATGGTGTCAGGTCTTGCTCCAGTCAGGATAACTGGTCGATGATGACACTACAGAGGGACACCAGGTTTTAATGACTAAACTCAGCAGTGAACTCACTGAATTATGTGATTGTCTGGGTGCCAATGATGATTCGGTGTTGGTGGTATGTTACAGAGGTACATTGTGTGTCTGTGTGTCTGCCCCCTTGCACAATCTCTTTGTGGTGCTTGTCATCTCGTCAGTCATCCTGGAACAAGGAAGGTTCTACACATCATGTAGGTCTACTTCTTATGGAACAGTTAGGCTCTGACAATGGCTATTAAGAGTAGATACTGTCATTGCATTTTATATGGTATTGGTTAATTTCTCATGGCATGTACATGTGGCATTTATTTGTTGTATGATATATCAGAGCTGAGCAAGCTTTTTGGACATTCATATTTTTATGTTTTAACTCTTCAGCTCTGAGACAGTTTGAACAATAAATGAATTAAATGTTTCCCATTGTTGAAACTATATAATACCACTACATTAATGAAGAGATTTTTCTTAACTATCTGTACCTCTTTGGTAATGTTTATACAGCGCTGACCAACGTGAATGCGACCGTGTTGCTGATAAAATAAAGGTCCCTTTCTGCTATTGTTTTTAAAACATAGCTTCATAATTGGTCATGATTCACATGGTCAGAACAGTTTTCTGCAAGACCACTGAATGTAAAACATATTTATATTCATGAAGATTTGAATGGGATGTAAACATTTGTTCTCACATTATTTCCTCTCATCTGACTTACGGTACTTGTTTGGCACCTTCGTTTTATTATGTTCCACTAACCAATCTTAGCCCTAAGATTAATCTAAGCCAGTTTAACGTTGATCTCAGAACTAAGGTTGGTTAGTGGAAGGCCTCCAGGAGGTTGATCATTCTTTACATTCATCATGTCACAGTGGGATCCTTGAGAAACATTGAACAGTTCATGTTATTTGTATGAAAGATGGAATGATCGAATAAGTTGTATGCCATGAAAGGACATTTAATAGTAGAATTGAATGATTCTTGTTGAAATTCTTTCTTTTCAAAAGAAAAAACATGTGAAATAAATGTATATTTTGACTTGCTGTGTTATGTTGTCCTTGCTCCATTGGACGGTGTTTGAGTATATAAAGAATGTTGCTACTGTCATTGATATAAGTGAACAGGAAGATTTTCTGGATAACAACTTCTTTAATGTGAAAATACACGTTTCAGAGTATATACTCACTCCTTCATCAGGTGGAATGTTGAAGGAACGAGCATATACTCTGAAACGTCGTGTATTTTCACATTAAACAAGTTGTTATCCCAGAAAATCTTCCTGTTCTTATGTATACCACTTCTAAATGCTCTTCAAAGACCTGATTGATATAAGGGGTTCCAAAAGATTTTAAATGATGCCTTTGGGTCAGCTACTAAAATAATCACTTGACTATGTTATGCCTAATTGATAACAAAGTTGTGTGTGTTGTTTATCTCCCATAATGCTCCTGTCAGCAAGCACCCAGTTCCTCATGTTATTTAAGAAATAGAAGACGAGTTGGAGTGCATTATCGTTGAATAAAATATAGCAGGGAGCATAAAACACGAAGGGCGCAGCCCTGAGTGTTTTATGCCCTCTGCTATGTTTTATTCTATGATAAGCACGACAACGAGTCTTCTATTTTTAGCTCATCAGGCCTGAAAGGCCCGATGTGCTTATGGCATGGCATGGTGTCCGGCGTCCGTCCATCCATCCGTCAATCCATCCATAATAAACTTTTAGCTTTTTCGACTTCTTCTCCAGAACCAATGACTCCACAGAGTTGAAATTTTATGTGCAGACTCCTTGGCTAATGGGGATTCTAAATTGTAGATTTCATGACCCTATGACCCCATTTGGGGTCACAGGGGTCACATCCTTAAAAACCTATTTTCATCTTCTTCTCCAGTTCCAAAAGGTCTAGAGAACTGAAAAGTTGTGTGCAGACTCCTTGGCCAATGGGGATTCTAAATTGTAGATCTCGCTAATGGGGATTCTAAATTGTGGATGTTGTGCCCAAAATAAAGGCCTCAAGCAATGACCTAAAAATCTATTTCAGTCTTCATCATTAAACAATATAAACCCTGATGAGCTACAGAGCCCATGGCTCTATTTTTTATATGAGATGCCTTTAAATAGTTACTCGCTTTTATATAAAAACCGTGGATATATTATGTTGCTTGTATAAACTTTATTTTGAAAATATTAATGCCTTCCGTCGTAGAACACAATCACTAGCATTGAACAATCGAAGTAACGTAACATATGACGTCATTTGCTAAGTGACGCTCTAACTGACCTCTAAAACCACGAGCATGTTTTATTGTCTCATAAAGCACGCTGTCAGTCCCATTGACCGCTTGTGTTTTATTGCCGTGAGTATCTTATATTTGTGAATAAAGGTTAGAATGGCTGAACCAGTCACTGTTCTACTACTGTCCACAAGGAAATGCCACAGATCATGTGGTAAAGTGTCCGCTCATCACTTGGAAGATTGGGTTTTGATTCCTGGTTGCAAAGATTGGAGGTTTTGCTATCTTGCTTGACACTTAGCATTATAAGGATAGAACAACACTTTACCTGGTTCTGCACTGTTGCTGACAGATGCAAAATGGAGAGAACAAATTTCAACTGTACACTGGTTTGCAGACAATAAAGAGCTATTATTATAAAAAATACTCATGGGCTCAGTAGCTCATCAGGACATAAGTGATTTATTATCTAAGGTGGAAGATTTAAGCAATCTCAAGCATTATATTGTTAAGTAGATAAATAGGTTTTTAGTTCATGACCCCTATGACCCAAATTTGGGGTCACAAGGTCACCAAATCTACAATTTAGACTCTCCATTGCCCAAGCAGTCTGTACACAACATTTCAGCTTTCTAGGCCTTTTGGTACTGGAGAAGAAGATAGGTTTTTAAGGTTGTGACCCCTGTGACCATATTTGTGGTCATAGGGTCACAGAAACTAAATTTTAGAATTCTCATTGGCCATTGAGTCTGCACACAACATTTCAGCTTTATAGACCTTTTGGTACTGGAGAAACAGATGAAAACAGGTTTTTAAGGTTTTGACCCCTGTGACCTTACTTTGGGGTCATGGGGTCACGAAATCTACAATTTAGAATCCTCATTGGCCAAGGAGTTAGCACAGAACATTTCAGCTTGTTGGAGAAGAACACAAATTGTTAGTTGTCTAAGAGTTATTGGTTCTGGAGAAGAACTCTGTGAAAACTTTAAAGACAGCCGGACACCATGCCATGCCATAAGCCCATCGGGCCTTTCAGGCCTGATGAGCTAAAAGGGGTCAAGTTGCTCAAACTGAAGCATAATCAATGTGATCTTGGTCTGACAACCAATCAATATATCTGTACATTTGAATAACAGTCTACATGCAAGATTTACCAATGAAATTCACACAATGAAACTTGGTTTGGAAAGCAACAGCGAGAACAATACTCTATTTAAGTAATTCTTATTTCCTCCATTAGTATGAAACATTCTTCAGTATGAATGTGATTAGTTAAATTAAATGATGTGTCGTGTTGACAAGGTCCGGGGTTCCGGGGTTCGAATCGCGCCAGGGGCACGGCAACTTTGTCTGCAGTAGAGAACTGTTATACACACAGTACGGTTTGGGTGCAATGCTTCCGACTGAATTTCAGTGCAGTACCACCCATGGTTCTCTAGTTCCAGCCGATGCTCGCAGGTTTCATGCAAAGCATAGCCACATGGCGTTGCAGGCTTTCTCCCTGCCATAATACTAGCAGCCGCGAATCCGCGATACAAGTGATATACTCTTGAAAGCGGCGTTAAACCCTAACTCACCTCACCTCACCTCACCTCGTGTTGACAAGGCAAACATTTCAGACCTATCATTCATCACATACAAAAATTTTATAGTAACTTTTGCAATATTTTTCATAATGTTGCAGAAACCTGAAAATGTAATATCATACAACAGCACCCCTATCCAAGTTCGTTCAACCTGCGTCTCTGCGTGATTTAGTAAAATGTGATGTAAAGCACATGCAATTCCTAATTCTTATACTGCATGAAAACCGAGGAGGTCAGCCCGTGATGACCCCATAGGAAAGGAAAGCAAAGCAGATATAAATGAGATTGTAGACTCTTTATGATGTGGTGTTATTAAAAAGACATGGACTCCTAACGTTTTGGATGGTATACTATCTCCACTACTATTTTAAGTGTGCTGAAAACATGTAATATCTTTGTTGTAGTAATCGTATGGAGACGGAATGTGTCCGTACTTGTTTAATATTGTGTATTGAGATAGAAAACCTGTTGACATCATTTACTGTACATTGAATATTCTGATGTAAACTTTCTGTTAGATATACCTACACATTATTACAAACACAATGAAAAGGGTTTAGGCCTACATAACTGTAAGTAATCGGAGTTTGTTTTAATCCTTTGAACTTACTAGATAATTTCAAGATATTTTCTTCCATTTTATCAATAAGTTCTAAAGTTCTAAAAACTAGTTCCTAAATCGAATGGGATCAGTATCAACTGTAACTAAAGAGATAAAGCAACAGTCTGCTGTTATCAAGCTTTTTACTCAGAAAGGTTGACTTCCATCTGAGGTACTTGAACTTAAATGTTGAAGGTGTATCGGAATGATTGCCCTTCATAGACACGTAGTAAATAATGACCCGGTGCCAAGCAGTTATGGCATATAAACTCGCGAGGGCGTTAGCCCGAGCATAGTTTATTGCCATAACGCGAGGCAATCGGGTCATTATTTGCCTTACACTCCCGCGGAACACTTTATTCATAACATAATTTTATAGATGCCTTTTAAAGGGGTATTTTGTTGATTTATAGACATGACCAAAATATATCGGTGAAATATTCCTAATACACTCATGACTGACTCGAAAGGTAGGTATCAAAGTTAATCCTTCATTCCTTACACAAAGCAGACATAAATTGGTACCTATACATACATATGTATATATACCGGGTAATACTAGAAAAATATAAATACAGCCGTGACACAACAGGTTGAACACTCATCGGTATGGATCCTCTCTAGCTCCATTGGTACAGTATAGAGGTCCAGGGTTCGATCCCACTTTCGTCACTTACACAATTTTCATTTCTAATTTGACAAAATTTCCAAATTTTACAAGTCCATTTGTTTCCGTAGGTTGAATATCTCATAACTGACCATGGTGATTACGAGATAACCAACCTGCGCAGATGGAGGTTATTGCATATAACCTGCAACTCTAACAAAAGAAATAACTTCCCAAGGGGTGTAATGTTAAGCAAGGGACTGCTCTGGCAGGAAGAGCCTGAATGGTGACTGGTGGACGTCCCTCAATGGTCATTAAGGGACATTCAGTAAGGGCTGTGTAAGAATTTAATCTAGCAGATCGACATGCAACTACTGCAGACACTGAACAGGAAACCTATTTAGCCGTGTATCGTTCGATAACCTTATTCACGATCCTTTATGCATGAACAAAATCCTCTGATTTGAAGGAATATTTTAAATTGAGTGAAGGTTAGGCGAGTCAACTACATTTACCCTGATTATCTTATATGCTTTTGAATTACAACTCTATAAACAACCAGCCAATGAAAGTACTTGTCGATAGAACAGTTTCGCACCAGATAAAGAAACTCCAGATAAAAATACCCTGATGGAGCAGGATATGAAGAAAGTTATTATTACAATGTTCTGGGATGCGTAGGATATCATCCAGCTTGACTGCCTGTAGAACCAGAAGAGACTCTCACTGGGGCCTAAAAGGCTTGCTTACTCCGATGATAGTCTTCTGGCTCTACAGGTAAACAACTTGGATAACGCCCTTCGTATTCCAGAACATGGTAGTCATAAGAGAAATGCGCCGCGGTATATATGTTGAGGGCTGGAGATTTTACATTATAGTCTGTCCATCAGTAATCATAAGTTATACTGACCTAGGCCCACTTTCACACACCTCCCTTGAGTAAGGGTGTCTGTCCTTGGTTCACAGTGACAACACTGAGTTACGATCGAGGGGGATCTGTCCAAATGGGCCTCGCGAGGCTTCCTTTCACAAAGCTACCTTTAAATATTAAGGTTAACCGTTACTCCAATTCTTTAACATTGCACTCAGGTTACCTTACTGACTTACAATCATCTTAGTGCTTTGTTGAAAGAAGACCCTGATCTGACCCCAACTGACTTCCAATTTGTTCCAAAACTGAAGGATCGTATCTGTGAAAAACGTTATGTGGATAAAGAATAAGTGAAAGCTGTTGTGAACGACTATTTTACATGGGATCAAGCATATTTACACGCACCTTGAATTCACCAATTGCTATACCAACATGAGAAGTGTGTTACAATCAATGGCCATTGTAAGAAGTATGAGAATAATACAATTTTACCAAAGAGTTCGTGGTCTATGTTGGGCCTAGAAACTTTTGACCAACATTCGTACACGACAAAATGTTTGTTTTATGTCCTAAATTACCGGGGGGGGGGGGGGGGGGGGGGGGGGGGGTGGGCCGGGGGTTTTCAGGGTAGGGTCATGAAAAAATATACAGCCACAAGGGGAGGGTCATGGAAAAAATTACAAGGGGTTGGGGAGGGTCATGAAAAAATAGACCGTAATAAAACAATCTTTGTTACATACTTGAAAGAGGATCTGAAAAATGATTGTAAAGCAGTTGATAAAAAACATAGACAGCTGGATATTCAAAACTGATGCTAGTATTAAAAAAATCCCCATGAGTTCTCTCCTTTGTTCGCGGAAAGAAAAGTAGAAAAGTAAAACTGACACTTTTTTCCATGCAGGTAGTTTATTTTCAAGGCTTTTGTTTCTGTTTGATATATTTTGATAGATACATATTAAAAGTCACTATATAAGCTAATAAAGTCAGTCAAATTCATAATCTCAATGATGCAGTTATAAATATGATAAAAAATGAAATACGACACCTATTAAAACTCCTGAAACCTTTGAAAATTCCTTGATTTTTGCAAATATCTGACAACAGACACACATTTAAAATATATTAAACAGGTACCGGTATATGTAAATGAATTTCCATGTCGATATTCCTATGAGGAATATTTGCCGTATTTTGAGCATATATATTTGGGAATATTGTATGGACCATCGTCCAACATCCGTTCATATTTGACATTTTTAACTTCTCCTCCAAAACCGTTGCACCCCCAAAACTGAATTTCTGTTGGGAGATACCTTTTACTTTAAGTAAGGGATCATTTGGTCCTGACCCCCCTCAAATATTGAAGTGGCAGGCATTTTACCTAAAACAATCTTCTCAGAAACATAGTTACATAGGAAGCTGAAATTTTCTGAATGACATCTTTGTTACATAGAGACTTAAGTTTGTTCATTTGGTCTTGATCCCCCTCGAATATGGGCATGGCAGAGTGTCCACACTGAAATGTTCTTTCGACTACTAGTAAGTTAAGAAGCTAAAATTTTGAGAATATCAAATTTGTTGGATAGAGACTAAGATTTGTAACTTTTGTTGCCCTGTACCAATACCATTTGGTCACTATACCAATTGTCTGTAAAGATAAATCCAAAAAATGAATCAAATCTTATTGTCAAAAGTACACTTGTTTTCGAAAAACAATAATTATTTGGGTGGCAGTTGTTCTTCAAAATCAGTTCTCAATATAGCAATCAATTTGGGAGCATTTGCTTCCTTTAATTTTGAGTAAGGAAAACAAAATTCAGGGTCAGCTTGAAAATTCATATCTGAATGTAAAATAACCCACCTTTTCTTCAAAATGGTATTGACTATTAGCTACCTAAAATATTTGACTGCTTATATTCATAGATAGAGGTATTTTTAGCAATCTAACTTTTTTAGTGCTCCTTGAAATTTTATTTTGCTCTTAACAATGTGATTTACCTTTTTTACTTCTGTAAGATGTGCTATGTAGAGGTGTATATTGACTCATATTGGAGGGAAGGGGGGAGAAGGGGAAGGGGGGAGAAGGGTCATACCAGGAGGGCTGGAAAGTAGGGTTAACAATGGTTCAGGGATGCAATGATATATTTACCAAATACTCATTTGGAAAGGACTCATAAAACAAGGACACAAGGTTTTGGGGGGAGGGGGGGGGGGGGGGGGGGGGGGGTTGTATTTGCCTAATTATTGACGGACTGACTTTAGTGACTTATATCTGCTGGGACTCCCATTAGTTTGTAGTAGCAAGTTCTTGGACTATGCAGTCATACTTGTAAATTTATCACTGGGGAGGGTGTGAGCAGTGGGGGAACTTAGAGATTATTGTGGTACCATTGTACAAACCTCTCACAGACAAAACATAGAGGTCACATCTTTAAAAATTATGTGTAATACAAATTATTATGAATCTCAATTTCTGGTTCCTTTCCCCTTTATCAGGAAAATGGTGAACTTTAGAAATATATATTTGTTACTTCTTCCTTAGAATGTAAAAGTCTATGATAATTAAAATTGTGTGTTGACAGTGGGGATTATAAATTTGGTGACTCGGTAATGCCTTATCATTTAAGATGTTAATAGTTTTTACCTAAGAGAGATAATGTAATACCTGTAATAATGTGTACCTGATGAGCTACATAGCCAATGAATCTGTTGTTTTACAGATACTTTTAACCCTAGATGTTACACATGTTAAACCCATAACTGGTATATATTCTATAACCGTTTTTTTCGAGAGAGAACCTTTCTTTAAAGTGTCAAAAGAAAAATATTTCCAATGTAGAACCGAATACATCTTCAGAAGTCCAATTTCAAGAAGATTTATAGATGTATGTTGGGGGAGGGTCGTGAAAAAAAATACACTAAAATGGGGAGGGCCATTAAAAAAATTACGACAAGCTGGGGAGGGTCATATTTTTATGTACAAACCCAAGTAAAAATCCCCCGGCCCACCCCCCCCCCCTGTAATAAACTAGAATAGCGTTTGCGGGACACCGCAAAAGCAGAGCAGCTCCGAAACTTTGGGTCTCGCCTTTCCCTGTTCCGCCTTCTCCTCAACATAAATAAAAAGGGAATTTCTTTTGACAATTTTTTTTTCATTATTCAAGTTATTCTAACAAGTTGAATCATCACTGGGGTCACTTTTTACAACTTTGTTCTTAAAACCTATTTCTGATTTCAAAATTGGATCAACAGATTAACACGGCCTTAACCAATATCTCATGACCTTGAACTTTGACCTTCAAGGTCACACCATCAATGAATTCTTGTCATTGTGTATAACAATCAGGCAATGACTCAAAGTGTTCATTGTTAGCATAAGGCATATTCACAATAGCACGCTTAATTTGTGAACTTGCTGTGACCTTGACCTTTGAAAGATTTTAGCAAAAACGTTTTCAAATCTTGGTCTTTCTCCAAAGTTGATATATACCAAGTAAGGGTCTGATAGCACAGAAGTTGTTGAAGTTATCGTGTTTACAAGGATTTTTGTAGTGATTTCAGAACTCATGACCTTGACCTTTGACCTTGAATGTGAACATGTCAAAATCATTCCTGAGATTTATAAGAAAGAAGCTACATATATGAGATGTTGATACCTTCATGGAAAAAAGTTATCTAGTGATTTCAGAACTGGTGACCTTGACCCTATCTCGTGACCTTGACCTTTAAAATTCAAGGTCACACAATCAGTTATCACTTTTCATTGTGTCTAACAATCATGTAATGATTCAAAGTGATAATAGTTGAAATAAGACATTTCGCAAAAGCATGTTTAAGTCTTGCCCTCGCTGTGACCTTGACCGTTGACGGATGTTAACGAAAACCTTATCAAATCTTGGCCTTTATCCATAGTTGATATACACAAAATAAGAGCCTGATAGCACAAATATTTTTCAAGTTATCATGTTTACAAGGATTTCTTTAGCGATTTCAGAACTTGTGACCTTGACCTTTGACCTTGAATGTGAAGATGTCAAAATCATCGACCAGGTTTATAAGAAAGAAGCTATGTATATGAGGTGTTAATACCTTCTTGGGAAAAGGTTATTTAGTAATTTCAGAACTGGTGACCTTGACCATATTTCGTGACCTTGACCTTTTAAATTCAAAGTCACACAATCAGTGATCACTTTTCATTGTGTATAACAATCATGTAAAGATTAAAAGTGTTAATAGTTGAAATAAGACATTTTCGCAAAAGCATGCTTAAGTTGTGCCCTCGCTGTGACCTTGACCTTTGATGGATGTTAGCGAAAACCTTTTCAAATCTTGGCCTTTCTCCATAGTTGATGTACACCAAATAAGAGCCTGATAGTACAAATATTTTTCAAGTTATCGTGTTTACAAGGATTTGTTTAGCGATTTCAGAACTCGTGACCTTGACCTTTGACCTTAAAAATAAACATGTCAAAAAAATTCCCCAGGGGCATAAGTAAGAAGTTATGTGTATGAGTTCTCAAAACCTTTTAGGAAAAAAGTTATAGCGAATACAAAACGCGCGTGCGGCGGCGGCGGCGGCGGCGGCGGCGGCGACGGAAACTGCACAAAAACTGATAGCAGCTCCGACTAAGTCGGAGCTGCTAATGACCAGTCCCTAAGAATGGTAATTAACGACTATAAATTAAAACTCAATGTAACAACGTTAGCCTATAGACTTAACTTATGCATGTGTACGAATGTTGTACGATTCTCAATTCAAACGATGAATATTGAAACTTGTCTAAAGGTGTGTTTTTTAAAAATACTATGAAATATCACTTTAGCATAAATTATCATAAAATCTGAATATGCCCGAAAATGTTGATTGTCAATCATCTATAAAAATGGAACAAAGTGTAATGCCAGGTCACATGTTCTGATCTGTTTGCCTTCGTTGTGTTCGTTACAACACGATGAGCTGATAACCTTTAGTGACATAACATGTATAGCAGGATATGACTATTACTCCATCGGTATTGGAATACAGATATGAACATACTGGTATTATAATTTCAGAGAGAGATAAAGTGTACGAGTGAGTGAGGCAAGGTTTGGTGTCACATGTTACCCTCGTCTGGTGTTGATTGTTTACCTTGGACATGGCGACTGACATTAAAGGTGCATCCATTGTGTTTCATAAAATTTTAGTTGGCTTTAATACGTTCCAACACATCATATGTGCTGTTTACAATACAAACAAATTCACTCAGCTTGAATATTCATCCCCAATCGCCAAACATATCATAATTACTAGTTTCCAATTAAAATCGACAAACATCATTATGCATGTGCAGAAACCGAAACTGCACGTCCTATTTACATGCACATGCAGTAGTTATATGACCTATTGGACATTATCAACCCAAATTTGTTATTTAGTCTGGTTTAAATAAGATTCAAAAATTACGTTTGACTCATTGGCGCGCGCCACAAGCTGTGCATTGTCCGGTTTTCGATCAGAAATTGATACTTTTACCTTCATATCGTCAATATACTAAGTCGAGTATCATTAAAATGGTAGTTTTCGGTAACAGTTGGTACTTCTCGATGAAATTATTAATAAGACCATATATAACGTTTGCGATGTTTTACCCCAAACAACACAATGGATGTACCTTTAATAAAACGCCCTTTTAACAAGAGATGACAGTGTTTGTGAGAGCAAGATATAAGTTACATTGGTATTTTAATTTTAATTTTTCTTATTGCAAAATGCCCTATCAACCATACAACATTTTTTTTTCTTTTACCATCATCTAAACAGCTTCGTAAACATTTATGAAAGACATAAATTCTACGAGTGACGAAGCAAGGTTTGGTGTCACGTATTAGCCTCATCTCGTCTTAGTTGTTTACCTTGTAAATGACAACTGACATTAATAAAAAATAAAATATTAATATATAACCATCAAACAGGTTATTGCTCCTTTGTCATTTAAACAGCTTTTGATTAATAAAATCGTCATGTTTCCACGTTTTTTTTCTAACTTACGTCACCACTGGAATACAATAAGATTCGAGAATTAGAAGTGTCTATGTCAGCGTATTGTACACAGAAGCTGATCCGGTTATCACCGTGTACAGACATATCTTATGATAAACATGCTCTTACAAGTTTTCCTTAATCTACTGCTGCTTACAACATCAGTGTATAAAGTTCACACCTTCGACTGTATATAAATACCTTGATATCACCATACATATCTATTGTTGTGCATAATAAAGAAAACTGTGGTCTAGAACGAGTAAGTCTTTATGCCTACATTGTTTCCTATTTTACTTGATATTTCACGTTGTCACTACAGATTTATTTAAGTTTAAATGGAAAGTGAATCAGTAATCCGGATTAGAAGATGATGTCGTTGACTTGAAAAAGCTCCTTTTCCAAAACACGTAAAGAAAATGAGTTGAATGGTTTCATAGAGATTCCTTTAAAAACTAATTAGCAAATGCAGACAGATGTATGATGCCACAGGGAAAAAAGAAGCAACGACATTGATTGCTATACAAAAGTGATGTGTGCACATGTGCATATGTACATATACTGTGCCATGGACTACTTTTCATCATTTGGGCACTATATTATTAAATTTAATAATAAAATATAATGCAGACGCCAGATATACGATAAAACTATAATCAAAATTACATTGATCTCATTTCACTCGTTCTAACATACATTTCAAGTACAATGGTTATAGGAAATATTTAAAAATGTATTAAATAATGCCTTTCACAGAGGTCGTTTTATGATAAAGTTAAACCAACAATGCATGTATCAAATTATATATATATATATATATATATATATATATATATATATATATATATATCAGTGACACCAAGGACTCCTTGGCAAGGAGAATCACTTTGTTATATCAGCGTTTATCATGTTGTCCTCATATTAAGACATTACAGCTGATACGGTAACGAAAGACAAATATGATTTGTTTCGTTTTGTCTCTAACATAACTTCTCTACCTAAAACATATTAAAAGTCACGGGAACGGACTGACACCTGTACCTTGATCTAATTTATATAATTAGTTACCTCTTAGAAAAAAGGTGGCGTGTTTCTCTCGCAATGTCAACTATTAGTTACTGGTTGGATAGCTGTTGGTTTTATTTAATGAAAAATATATATTCAACCCTGTCATTAAGTCTTTAAGCGAGGATTTTTGTTATTTTATATTACCATAGCCTTGATTTGGAAAATTGACAAATTCAGTGTAAAATATGTTCATTTCAGCAAAGCGGTCGACGCGGTTGGCTCTTACATAGACGTGTTTTGAGAGTTGTCTTCTGCTCAACCATGACGGACCAGGCCCAAAAAGGTGAGTAAATCCTGTCTTGGATCTGGTGGAGGACGTTCTATGGTGGTTTCTCTGTTAATTATGCAAAGTCAAATAACACATCTGCATCGTTGGTATCGTTTGTCGACATCAACCAAAGTCGTCATATATGTGCAAAGTGAATAAAGAGGTGTGTTCATTCAATTCTTTATTTCAGTACTGAAAAGGCCACAGGCCTGTAGTACATTTACAATATATGAGTAGTAAGTCATAACAAGTTTTTATCTATTACAATTTGTTTTCTTGAATCCATTGCATAATATATGTACATTGCAAGATTCTGTAGTGATAAGGTGTTAGTATCTGTTAACAGTGATATTAATTTTCTTTCGCTTGGGTATTTATAAAAGTATGGTTTTAGATACTTAGTTCGTAAAGTGTTATACACAGGGCAGATGAGAAGGAAATGTAATTCATTTTCTATAGCATTATGGTCACATAATTTACATATTCTCTGCTCCCTTGGTATACCTAGGTATCTGCCAGTTTCAATAAATAATTCATGGGAAGAGCAACGAAATCGGGCGAGAGATATACGAAACTTTTTCACGTCAACTTTTGCTAGATACTCTTCGAAACATATACCCGATTTCCATTGGTTGTAAAATAAACATTTAGTTGATAGGAGTAGAGATTCCGACCATGATTGTAAATACATATCTTTCATTCTTTGTGTAAATGATGTGATAAAATTAGCATAGCATGGAATTTTCTGATCCAGCCAAACATATCCGTAGCCTGTTTTGTGCAACAGTTCTCTAATATCAGTCACCCAATTTCTTTTCCCATTTTGGTCATACATTACCATCATTTCATAACATTTTTTCGAAAATCTATGGCATGGCATATTTAATAACTTTATCCAATACTTTATTCAACACATATATCCAAGCAAGTGATGGTACAGCTTAATGATTCCAAAGTCATACTACCGTAAAAGTTGATCATGGTGACGATGTCCAAGATTCCGGAATTTGGAACTACAGTGGACATTGTCAGAAAAGCGCAGCCCTAGTCATAATAGGACCAATTCTACTTCAGGAATACTTATTGTGTATCTGCTGTTTCATTGCCATCTCTCAGTAGATTCCGCTGATTTTACTATCTTAACCGGGACATTCCTGTTAAACTGTACACGTTCTGCTGGTCTGTCCACAACATATACGGCTATGGTCGATTGTGGGAAACCACTAACATTCCTCACCTGATCATTTTTACGTTTCATTTCATTTCACTCCAAATACTCTACGTCTGTTGACTTAAGACTAATAGATCGGAGACCACGTTATAGAAATTTAACTTACTGCGATTCCGTCAATCCATTTGCATTGTATTGTGTTTAAAGTTTGTCAGTATTGAATGACTTCTCCAAAGGCTGAAAATCCAAAGAAACAACAAATTGACCAAGCACCGTTTATTTCAGGTTCACAAGACTCCCCTGTTCGTACCCTGAAGAAGGGAGAGAGCATCACGACGCTGGACGACAACAGACAGAACTTCCTCCACTATCTCTGTAAGACAAGTAACTTTGCCCAGATGGAGAATCTCTTGTCTGGTTCAGTGCCTCGAGATGAAATCAAGATGGCCGCCTCAGCATTTGACACTAAAGGAAGAAGTCCTGCAATGCTGGCTGCACTATCAGGTTCCCAGAAATGTCTTCAGTTGTTGGCAGATGTCTCTGATCTGGATGCAACAGACTACAATGGCGATGCTTTGATCCACCTTGCAGCAATATCGGGAAATCAAGTTCTTGTGGAAGGCATTCTCACTCCAGACAATATCAACAAACTAGGCAACCATGGTTGGACCCCTCTCATGTCCGCTGCTGCACATGGGAACTCTGACGTATGTTATTACCTTGTATCAAAAAACGCAGATCAAGCTTTAATTGACGCCGACGGGGACACTTTAATTAATCTGGCATGTCAGGGCGGCGCCAAGGATAGTGTTGAGAAGCTGGTTACACAAGAAAACATCAACTCTCGTGGAAAGCTGTACAGAACACCTATCATGGTGGCAGCAGTGGGCGGAAATGGAGACATCTTTGATTTCTTGGTGTCGAAAGAGGCAGACATAAGCCTAACTGACGGCAATGGAGAGCTTCTTATACATCTCGCTTGTAGAGGAGGATCCAAACACATTGTAGAGTTTGTGCTGACAGAAGACAACGTCAATGAACGCGGACAGAATGGACAGACACCGATAATGATTACTGCTTTGAAAGGGCACCTGGACGTCCTTGAGTTTCTGCTCTCCAAAGAAGCAATACATCTAGTTAGGGATTACGAGGGGAATAGCACTATCCACCTTGCTTGCAGGTCGAAGAACAAGCATATCGTTGAAAAGGTTCTTACACCGGAAATAATAGACGACTTTGGAAAGAATGCCTTAACCCCAATAATGATAGCTGCTTTAGAGGCTGACAAAGACACGTTTGATTTTTTGGTATCAGAAAAAGCTGATGTCAAAGTCAGAGATCGGAGTGATTTTGAATTGATACATGTTGCATGTCTTGGTGGTGACCTTGACATTGTTAAAAAGTTTCTGACTCCCGAAACTGTCAACAGCAGGGGAAGGGATGGCAATGTAACAGCTCCAATAATGCTAGCGGTATGTCGTGGGAACAAACAAGTATTTGATTTCCTGGTAGCTAGCAAAGCAAATCTAAACATTACAGATGAAAGTGGAAAAGGTCTCATTCACCATGCAATATTTGGGGGAAACACAGATATCATTGAAAAAGTCCTCACTCAGAAGAATATCAATACGAAAGATGATTCAGGAAAAACTCCAATCATGATCGCTGCCTCCAATGGGGACCTCAATGCATTTGCTTTGTTAAAGGCAAAGAAAGCAGACCTTGGTCACACTCTTCCAAATGGTGACAGTCTTCTTCACAAGGCTGTCAGCGGCGGCAATATAGATATTGTAAAACAGCTGGTGACACCTTCCAACATCAACAGTCGTGGTCTTGACGACTGGACCCCCATTATGATAGCTGCAATTAATGGGAATGTTCCTCTCTTCGACTTCCTGGCCTCTCAACAAGCTGACCTGAGTCTTGTTGCTGCCAAAGGAGAGGAGCTGATACACAAGGCAACCGAGTCGGGGAACAGAGTCCTGGTTGAACGTCTTCTCACTCCAGAAAACATCAACCACAGGGGAAACTTTTCATGGACACCAATCATGCTTGCTGCTGCCCGGGGTCACCAGCACCTGTTTGAGCTTCTCATGTCCCGTGGTGCTGATACCACCTTGGTGGATGACAAGGGAGACAGCTTGATACATCTTGCATGTTCAGGAGGTAGAAAGGCTATTGTGGAACGTGTGTTGACTCCGTCAAATATCGAGTGCAAAGGAATGAATAAGTGGACGCCCATAATGAGAGCTGCTGTCCATGGAAGCAAGGATATATTTGATCTGCTGGTATCCAAGGGAGCTGATCAAACCTTGAAGGATTCGGAAGGGGATACCCTGATGCATTTGGCTTGCCAAGGAGGGAATGCTGACATTGTGTATGACCTGCTGACTGAAGATAATCTGGAAAGCAGGGGCAGAAACACATGGACTCCGCTCATCAAAGCTGCATGTCTGGGCCACCGAGCAGTGGTGGAGCTTCTGTATGAAAATGGTGCTGACCTAGAGGAGGAGGATGATGACATGAATGATGCTGTGGATATCGCCATGTGTCAGGGGCACCTGCATCTAGCCAAGTACATGCATGCCATATTCAACGGCGGTATGGGTGGATGGTCAGAATTCTGAAATTTTAACTCTTTCAAGCATTTTTGGGACCTTTTGTCTTCCCTATGCTTTTAACCTGCTGGATGATAGCAACATATACGCTGAAACAATTTGAAAGGGATGTAATTAGTGCTTGACTGTTAAACATTGTTTTCAAAGCTGACAGTTGAAGAAAAACATTTATAACACAAACTTTCCTTTAGCCTCCGCTAACTGCATCTGTAACCTGGAAGTTAACATCAAAATCCTTGAAACAAAACTGAAGCCAAAGTTTACATTGTTATGAGACTTTCAAAAAATTAAAATCTTCTGACTGATGCATATGATGCAGACAAAGCCAGAAATCACTCACCAAATAGCAATGGTTTGTTGGGCCAACACTTGGGCACACATTTTCTTAATGACATTAATCAAACAGTTTGTTTTCATAATTGGTCCAACATTTAGCCAACATTTGAAAAAGTTCAAATTTCCATATTATTTCACCACACTGGATCACTGATGTTTCATTGTTGTCAATAACAGCTATTTCTTCCCTAACAGATAGGGATAGATTAGGGCTGGATAAGGGAATAACCCTCAGCAATCATCATGCCGCTCAATCTGGTGTTCTCAGTATAGCTATTGTCCATTACAACCACTATTCATACCAATGTACTTCAAACTAATCACAACAATGTTGTTACAAACCATGTACATCAAACCTATCAGTTGCTAAACTACCATAATATTGTACTCAGCCTCTTCAGAGTTATATCACCATGTTCATCAACCAAATCATTTGTTAAAACATAATTACACACTTGTATAATATATTCTCCTTGCTGAAACGTTCCATGTATGTATTCCATGCTTGGTAACGGTGCTAGTATCTGCACCGAATCATCGCATCTAATGAAGTAAAGAAGTTAACTCTCCATAGAACTTGTTCTCCTTCAACTCATCAGCTTCTAGAAAACAGATAAGCCCACTGAAATGAGACATACCTGGTTGATGTTTACTGACTTCATGGACTGGTGTCTTACTTCACTATGATGTTGTAACAATTTTGTACATCGCACACATTTGCAGTATTTAGAACAGCTCTTTGTGGATTGTTGTATTTGCAAAATGTGTTAAAAAGATGAAAATAGGTTTTACATTGTACGTCGTAGCCCCGTGGCCTTTATTTCAAAGTCGCACACAAGAGTCTGTACTCATAGTCACCACCTTACATTGTACTTAAATTGTACTTACATTGCACGTATCCATGTCAGGGTCAACTGTACAAATTTGGTGCAAAGTACCACATAATGTCAGCTTTGGTGGTGCAGCAGTTCTTCTGGAGGAGTCATTATTAATAAAATTAAGAGGAAGAAGACAAAATCTACTTTTATTTCCAGATTCATTTCATTCAAATAACAAAGTTCATATTGTGGTATGAAATCATAAATGCAATACACACAATATAGGCCAGATAGAAAACCTGCTGCCACAACTTCCTCTCTCACAGTTCTAAATACTTGGATTAGATAAGTTATCAATCTATATATTCCAGATTCAAAACGCAAGGTGGGTAAGAAAATATTCATCTTATTTGGCACTTGGTGTTCTGTTCCTAGCAATTCTGTCCACATGTCAGATTTTGACTTTCAGAACCTATGGTCCATTTTTCATCAAAAGTGTGTTGTGAGAAACATTGAAAATATCCAAAACCTTTGCTGTATTTAATGAACCCTCCCCTAAATAAAGTAACAACATGTGAACCCCACCAATCTGAACCTGCCTATATGTAACCGTTTATCAAAATTACATCCAGGTAACCAACGCATATGTATTTTGAGGAATAAACTAGAAACAAGTTTTTCAAGGTTGACTATCAGCAGTTGAAGAAGAATACTGGTATTATGCAGTGTGCAAGCATTATATAATATTAGTTGATGATATGGTCCATTTGACCCAAAAGGCTTGTAATTTTCTCCCAGTGAATATGATCAGGATGAATGCACAATACTGCACATATTCTGGTCACTCCTTTTTTTAAACACCGAGGTTTAAAGGTTTTGTAATGACATGCATCTGACCTGAGTAAAATATAAACAGCGCACAATCCACGGACAATCAATTTTGTGTGAATATGTAACCTTGTTCAGAGATTAAAGATGCATCCATTGTGTTTAATAACAAATTTATTTGGCTTTAATACGTTCCAACACACCATATGTGTTGTTTACAGCTCAAAGAAAT
The DNA here is from genome assembly GCA_936450465.1 of Gibbula magus. Lineage (NCBI taxonomy): Eukaryota > Metazoa > Mollusca > Gastropoda > Trochida > Trochidae > Gibbula > Gibbula magus. Next base: position 81,592,932 of record OW388291.1, on the reverse strand, counting down.
TAACACAGCTTGCATATTCTTCCCCAATCGCCAAATACATCATAATTACTAGTTTCCAATTAAAATCGAGTAACATCATTAGTATAATGTGTAGAAACCGAAACTGCATGTCCCATTTACATGCACAGTAGTTACATAACCTTTTAAACATTATCAACTCAAATTTGGCATTTTGTCTGTTATAAATAAGATTCCAAAATTACCTTTGACTCATTGGCGCGTGTCAATCATGACGCATTGTCCGGTTTTCGATCAGAAATCACTACTTTTACCTTCATATCATCAATATATACTAAGTCCATTATCATCAATATGATCGTTTTCGGTAACAGTCGGTACTTCTCGATAAAATAACACCATTTGCACGTTTGCAATATGTGACCCCCAACAACACAATGGACGTACCTTTAAGTACACATATGAATACACATTGTTATGTTGTATACACAACATTGATTATGCTAATTTTCAAAAAAAACATACGAGGACTGGTTTGAAAATAAAATCATGGATGTAACATTTTAAAAAGATACAAATCCAAAGGATAATTGTATTTGCATTATGTAGGTTTACTTTCTTTTGCAGTTTAGTTGCGGGAACATGCATATGATTCAAATTGCAAAATTCATCATTTTTTGAGTGCATAATTGTTATTTACATAATTAAATCAAATCATATGTGCAATGATGTTCACATTTTAAAACATGACTGTAAGTAGTAGACAATAAAATTGCATGCTATAATTGTTAGAAAAGGTGTGTTTAAAACTCAAGATCATCCACCGACATATATATCATATTGCACACCTCACAAAAAGAGTGAAAGCAAAGTACATGGAAATAATGGGTTTCACATTAAAAACACACAAAACAAATATAAACACCTGAGAATTTTCACATCTTGATGTTGAGTTTCAATATTTCTGTAACATGTGAAAAGGCTGATTAAAGTAAACCTTTTTTTGAGAAACCTTAATTGTCATCCATGCCTTTCAATTCAAATGCAATTCAAAAACCATAAAAATATCAAAAGAAGTATAAGCATATGAAACTGTAAAAAATAAAACAGGCTCCAAACTCAATAAAGTTTGTAAAACTTTCATTTCAATTTTGCAATACATATATAGTAACACTAATCATGCCATTGTTTTGAAACTAAAACATAGAAGTCACAATAATCAGATGAAAAAAATGAACTGGCAATCAAAGTTCAAATACGGGGGGACATGTCATAACCCGGATCAACATTCAACTTTTTTTAATCAACGTAACTATTGTCAATATAAATGGACTATTAATCAGACACTGTATGCAAACTGGTAACCAATATCATATTCAAAGGACTGATTTTAAGAATTTTGAAAATGTTCAGATTTGTATTGTTTTTCGTAAATACGAAATCAATTTAAACATATGATACAGAGATGAGGTGAGGTGAGTTGGGGTTTAATGCCACTTTCAAAAGTATTTCACTTATATCGAGGCTGCTAGTATTACGGCAGGGAGAAAGCCTGTAACATCATGTGGCTATGCATTGCGGTGAAACCTGCGAGCAACGGCTGGAACTAGCGAACCATGAGTGGTACTACTCTGAAATTCAGTTTAGCATTTCACCCAAACCTTACTGCGTGTAGAACAGTTCTATACTGCAGACAAATTTGCCGTGCCCCTGGCGGGATTCGAACCCCTGACCACCTGATCCGAAGCCGAACGCGCTTACCACTGCGCTATCCTGCCCCCATATGATACAGAAACAAATACAAACATGTAATGGAATACTGTCCAACAGGTGAATTCTATTTGATCCTTTAGCTTACAGAGTTAATTTAATACAATTTCACAAAACCAGAATCTATATAAAGTCTTAAAGAGCCATCAAGGATGTTGATGAACATATCGAAGAGGTACTACCTTTTGAAACCAAATTTCATTACATTGTCGTCATATGAACATTATTTATCACATTTAAAGTTTTAGTATAGAGTTTGCATTTTTATTTAAAGAGGTGATAAAATAACAATATAAAAATATGTTTATGGTATATCATGGGTGTTTTCTTCAAAAGAAGTTCATGATTGCTTCTTGATATTCTGAGTTGTGTCAATGAAGATGGTTTGGGAAACGGGAAACTGGAAACTATTTGAGCAACATCATTCACAAGTCTTCCTGAATAAAGGGTCAGGAAGTCATTGCACAAAACAACCTTAACACTTAGGTTAACCTTAGTGACATCTTTTAACATTGCATTAAGGCTGCCTTAGTGGTTTAAGGCCACCTTAGTGTTTTATGCAACAGGACCCAGATCGTATCCTTTGGAATCACAAAAATGTGTACAATAGTAAAATATCCAACCAAGGGCACAGAAGAAAGGGTCATCATTAACCACTGCTCCCTTGTTAACCTTCTTTCCATTCATCTGGGAGACGTCTATCTTTGCTCAGGTTTGTTGACAGCAGTCAGGATCTTATCCAAGATGGCCGACTGGTTTTGTATCTCCTCCTGCAGTCTGTTTACCTTGAGCTCCATCTGAGTCCGCTCTGCAGCAAGTTCTAGCTTCAGGGTCTTCAGTTGTTCTTTGTGACAACTGACCAGTTCCTCACATGCTGTCTTCAAGTTATCTTGAGTGATCAAGCCGTCCACGTTCTGGTTCACCCTGGCAATGTATCGTAATGGTATAATATACAAGTAGACAATATGTAAAATAAACATCAAAGGAGCCCTTTCAAAATTGTAATTTTTATTCTGTATATATACTTTAACACACATCCTGTTAATATAAAGATAATCTAGGACTGAATAGACTAGACCAGAAGAAAGACTAATCAAGAATATTACTGCGTTGGCAGGTAAGGGGTTAAAATAATGTTTGTACACTGGTATCTGAATGTAACTGAAGAATTTATACAGTACCTTCTATTAATCATCAAAACCCAGTATATGAAATAAACCTGATAGCACAATTTTATCAATGTTCAGGTCACTAGACGGGGCCAATATGGGCTCATGGTGTTGTCCAGAAATTGTTTACATTTTATACTTTCTACCAAAATAACTGTACCCAAAAGGCGGATATTTTGTGGGGAGAATACATTGCATCAAGGGAATAAAACATATGGGCATGGTTTTTTAAGACATCTTTGTAGAAACTGGTTGGCGTAGAAAACTTAAAATTTCAGCATAACATTATGGAAACAATATTTACTCATTGGTCCCTCTTGGGAAAAGGAATTTAGTCATAATTCACTGGCATGTCGAACAACAATAATAGCCAATCATTGTGTATTCACTACAGTTATAAGCTCAGTAATTGTCCGTACAGCTGCAGAGCTCTGTATAGTGTATGTGGAATGGGACGTGTATTTGGGGTCACTAGGTTGGTCATTTTTCAGTTACTTCCCAAGGCATAAAATTGCAAGTTAGTTTCAAATAATGAGAAACTAAGGGCTAGAGACAATTACTGTCCCCCAAACTTTGTTTAGCTATGGAAGATATAGTGCTGTAGGGAGAAGTAAGTGAATAAGTGCATGAGGGAGGGGACAAAACAAATGATTTTAGTTTTTTAGCTATATTAAAGCCATATAAGTAAATTTGACATAAGTTTTAACAATGTATTACTTAAGATTTTTTTAGATCACCAATAGATAATAATTCATGCAAAATCTTGTGTTCTACAGAGCCTATGGCTCTATTTTTATGGTTTTAATTTATCAATAGCCTCTGTAACTACAGGTTTTATTTCATACACTGGTAAATCTTTGACAGAAACAAATACGACAGACTGTTAGTCTTGTGGCTATATTTCAAATGAGCAAGTATTATACGAGTAACGAAGTCGGTCTACTGACTGGTTGATATCGCCGATGACCTGTTGGAAGGATGAACTCAGGTCGGTCTTGTTGGAAGTCAACGTCTTGTGAACCTGTTCCAACCTGAATGGGTTGTAAATGTTTTGTTATTAAAGGCACTCTAGCACAATTTTCTTACTGTAATAAATTGCTCTTACAAAAATATAAATAAGTGTTCCAAATGGCTAAATAATACTCCTAAATCAATAAAAAGAGTTTTTAAACGAATGTCCATAATTCGGTTAAGCCATTTGAGTCCATTTCCCATAGAGCGGCCATTTTAATGTGTTCAGTGATTCAGTTGATCTTACTGATGTTGTGATAAATAAACACCCAGAGTGGAGTTAAATATGGTACAATGATTGAATGGTCATCCATCTTGCTGTCTTTAATCTACCTCTCAAACTAAAGAGTTCTACACCATTGTCGCTTTATACGTCGCACCATTTTCTTGGAATACGAATACAGTCAGGCCTCAATAAACCGACGCTTCCATTCTTCATCAAAAACGTTCGGATAGTGAGATGTTTGGACTACTGAGTACTGAGGACTACTATAGAGATTAGTTTGGTTACATCTTCCTACCGTTCGGAAACTGCGAGATTTGGATTATCGGTGGCCGGATTATCGCGGCTTGACTGTAGACGTTCCTATTTTTTGCTCAGTAAATACCAAATTGAACAGCCCACTTGTTCCATAAATATGATGTTAAATGGGATGCCTCGCAGTATTCTCTATTTATCCCGGACCGGTGCATGCTCAAAGCACAGGACATAACAATGCTTACACATCAGTCAAGTGCATGAAGTCATTATGCTTCCCTTCAAGTGTCTGATGAAATCAGAATGCTTTGACAAATTAAATTGATGATGTCTGAAAAGACAAGTCCCTTGAAATAAGAAGCAGCTGTGGAAGACAAGGAGGAGGTATGGAAGACAAGACATACCGGGATACGACAGGGTCTTCTACCTGCTGTGCTGATCTCTCCTCCACGCACCGAGACTCGTGTTCACCCGCCTCATCCGGATCTGAGGGGAGACAACTCTTTATGTATGTCGCCAGGCATTGGAGTATTTAGGAAAGTTTAATATTGTCACACGCCTCTAGACCCATGTCCCAGGACACAAGTTGTACAAGTTCTAGATCCACACTGTCATTCAGAAACCTTTTTGGCTTTCAAGCATATACATGGAATATGGATCTATGCCAAAACATAACTACAATGAAAATGTAGAAGTTTTAAAGTAATAGTTGGCTAAAACTTAGGTAGCCTTTTAAGTTTTAACCATGGACAGCGACTCTCATAGAATGATGCACTATGGATGTCTCAAACTGAAGGTTTCAGTAACATGATCTATTCCAGTAATACTTGAACCCTTAAATCTAAGATCATGATAATACCTTTGAGCATCGTGTTGAAGCCAACCTCCCCCAAGTCACTCCAGGAGTTGTCGGCCTCATACTTGATCCTGAGTCTATAGGAGGTTTCAGGCTCCAGGTGTTTCACCAGGTAAGACTCCATTTTGTACAATGTCACAACCATGTCCGGCTTACCTTGATCCAATACTGTAACATGAATCATTAGCTCAGGGATAACTGGGGTTGAGATAGGGACAGACTTATACCTGGAAGGTTATAACAGATCATTTCAGACACAGGCTTTGTTTTTGTCAAACATATTATATTTGATCTCCATCAAAAATATAAGTTAAACCTGCTACTTGATTTAGAGATTAAAGAAAGCCTGTTGGCTGAATTTAATTAATTATGTCCCCCACCCCCCAAGGGTCAGGAGTTGAGTTCCCGCTGGCGTTTCCAGAGCATAACTCTAAAAATACTGGCCAATGTTAACCAAATATGCTATGTTGTCTCTCCATATCATGTAGATGTGCCTTTTTGTGGTTTGAAAATTTTGTCAATTTTATTAATCTCTGTTTCCATGGTAACCATAGGGTTGTATCTTGAGCATAACTCTTAAACTATTTGACTAATTCTCACCAAAATTGGTATCTCTCCATATTATGAAGATATGCCTTTTGGTTTTGTTTTTTTGCTTCAATTCTTTTTGAAGGATAATATCTCTAAAACAAGATGTGTTTGTTAAACACGAATGCCCCCAGATATACCAAAGTTAAGGCAACGGTTAAAGCTTTACGAAGATGTCCACTGAGGCAAGGTCATGGTCACAAGGTCAAATATGATGACCTCATATAAAGGTCTCAACACAAGGTATGCACATGCCAAGTATGAAAGCCCTAGCTCTGAGCAATCCAAAGTTATGGCCATGATTAAAGTTTTCTGAAAATCTCAACTGTGGCAAGGTCAAGGTCAAATATGATGACCTCATGTGAAAGGTCTCATCACAAGGTATGAAAATGCCAAGTATTAGAGCCCTAGTTCTGAGCAATCCAAAGTTATGGCCAAGGTTAGAGTTCTCATAAAATGTCCACTGCGGCAAGGTCCAGGTCACAAGGTCAAATATGATGACCTCATCTGAAAGGTCTCATCACAAGGTATCCACATGCCAAGTATGAAAGCCCTAGCTCTGAGAAATACAAAGTTATTGCCAAGGTTAAAGTTTTCTGAAAATGTCAACTGCGGCAAGGTCATGGTCACAAGGTCAAATATGATGACCTCATCTGAAAGGTCTCATCACAAGGTATCCACATGCCAAGTATGAAAGCCCTAGCTCTGAGCAATCCAAAGTTATGGCCAAGGTTAAAGTTTTTGTTGACAAACACACAGACTGACAGACGGATAGGTGAAAAACAATAACCCCCGGATACTCTGATTCGGGGGCATCAAAAATATCGTTTGGAGATTCTAAGGTGAATAGGGGGAAGAGGGAGACATCTGTTTTTACTGTTACTTCTAGATCATCTTGGTAACCAAAGTAGTTGATATGGGACTGGCCATATCAGTAAGTTAAGGGTTAAGATAATAATAATATGGATACTGATAGGGCAAACTTACACCCACCCATTTGGTGAGTCATGCCAAATCTTGCTGAACCTCACTGGTAGCTGTCAACTGAACTATGCACATGGACCACATGCCACCGCGTGCCGTTCAGATGTAAATAGAATGTTCAGTCTCAGATAACTAATATTTCTAAAATTTGAATTTCATTCCTGACTGATACTCACTGATGTTGGAGCTGTCGACTATGTAGCAGTAGATCCGGTGACGAGTGACATTCTTATTGTTAGGATCTTCCCAGGATATCATCGCTGTTGTAGATCTCACCTTCTCAGCAGTTACTGAATAAATACATCATCAATTGTTACATTTCAAAAGCAATACAATGGCAAATGAAGTTATTAGTTGCAGTAATTACCGTGATAGTGAAAAGGATGTTGGTCATGTTCAAACCAAGAACCTGAAAACTGAAACAGACATTAAGTGTGCTGTTGGAGACACATTATGTCAAAGGCTATGAATGGTATTATGGTGTTATCAAGAAGAACTGACTGTTGCTGAAATATCAATTTAATGCTCGTTCATTCAGCATTGTGACAATATAAAGGTGAAATTTGCACAATTTTTTTTATATCAAAAACAGGTGTTTCCTCACAACCAAGGTTGAAGCATGTCAACTAGTCAAACATTATTTTGGAAACATATCTACAACGGATAAAACGACAGATTTGGGTTGATAATGTTTAATTGGTCATATAACTAATGTGCATGTACATGGAAAGTGTATTATTTCAGTTTCCGCAAATGTATAATGCTGTTGTTTGATTTTCATTTCAAACAAGTAATAATAAAAATGTGGCAACTTCATATGAAAAGTCAAGAGAAATTATTTGAACTTTTAAATCAGCATCTGTGATTTTTCTGCATATATCAAAGCCAATGAAATATTGTGAAAGAGACAAAATTCCACTTCAACCGTTTTACCGTACCCTATTGAATGTCTTTCTCAAGGTATCCAGATCAAAATAATTTGTTCAAGAAACAAGAGAAAGACCCTCTCTTACCCTGTTTCTGTCTAAGAGGGCGAAGCAGGATGGTGGAGCAGGAGGTAGGACCTGACCGTCTGTGGCGACACTTGGGGGAGCAGTAGTAACAGCAGAGGATCTTCTTGACCTGCTGGAAGGTCTTCTTGACCACCCACCAGACACAGCTGAACGCGTTGAGGGGCGGTGGCAGACTGGGTCGGTGAGCGAACTCGTGGAAGATCTGACATCGGTACCACGCCCAGTGAATCTGAGCCTCACCTTGAACTCGTGAGTACGTGTCGCTGAATTTGGTAACAGGAAATAACAAATTCTTAGTATGTTAGGTCTACAACCCATCAGTTGAAACAAGCAGACAGAGTCAACTATGAGCCCTGTCAAGTGGGCAAAAGTCTTAAATATATGATACAATGAATATGGAGGTTTATTTAAATGTTATTTATTAAAAGTTTATTTATTTAAATGTTTGTCCCCCAAAAGCCACATCTACACACGTTGATTGTTCCCCATACAAAATTTCACTTACCAAGGCCTTGCAATTTTTTAGTTCTGGTCCTGCTAAGAAATTGTAACGGAAACAATTAAAACTGAAATTCCAAAGAAGTTGAAAACCCCAAAAGGCACATTTACACCTAATGTTTTTTCCTCATACCAAGTTTCATTGAGGTATGCCTTATAGTTTTGGGGATTTACATGACATGATTGATTTCAATGGATAATGAAATCATTGATTCACACACTTGAACTTAGCGATGAGAAAGTTGATCGATATGACATGATTGATTTCAATGGATAATGGACCCAATGCTTCACATACTTGAACTTAGCGATGAGAAAGTTGATCGATATGACATGATTGATTTCAATGGATAATGACCCCAATGCTTCACATACTTGAACTTAGCGATGAGAAAGTTGATCGATATGACATGATTGATTTCAATGGATAATGAACCCAATGCTACACATACTTGAACTTAGCGATGAGGAGGTTGAGGAGGAGCACGTGGGTGATGATACAGTAAATGGCGAGGAGCACCGGCACTGCAAACTGACCAACCCGACTTGGACACCGCTCCATTGTGTTGTTCTGGTCCAGCGCCGGGTTGTAAGTACAATTAGCATCTGGAGGAGATGTTTTGAGGGTATTAGAAACACATGTCTTTTACATAGTGAACAAATCTAACATTGTTACATTTGGGATAACATATATATAACCATGTATAACCATATGTCGTGGACCCATGGTCGTGTGGTAAGCTGTTGGTACGGTCAGTGCTGGCAATAGTTGCCTGACTCTGAGGGTGTGGGTTCAAATCCCGCAAGGGATTTGGCCTGAAAAAGTACAAGGATTTGTACTATTGAAGGTTGTGTTATCCCAAATGTAACAATGTTAGATTTAGAGGGAACTTGATGCTTTGTTAGTCAAATTAAGGCAGTAGTATTGTCTGCAACCTTTGAGCAGCAGATTATGAGATGATTCTAAATATCAACCATCTGTCACCAATACATCGCGTTCAGCCCATATACTTCAGAATGATCGTTTTGGGACGATCATGAGTGTACTGGACAGAACAATCATGAATTTGTCCATCCCATGCTGGACTTGAACTTGCATTTGGGTATTGAAGTCAAACTTCCAAACAACTTATACTTTGATGGAAAAATTAAAGTAAATTTATGTAAGCATCGTATGGTAAATATGAACCCTGATATGATTATCCTAGAAGGTAATAAATAATTTTGTAATTGAAAAGTAATAGGTCCAATACAACACAAGAAAAACCCATATGATATATACCATATGATTATCACTGTGATATGGAAAACTAACCTTGGCCCTCTATTTCATCAAGAAAGAAGTCACCATAGATCTGCCAGTATGCTTTCCTTGGAACAGAGTATAACATGTGGGGATCGCCCCGAGCTTGGGGGAACAGGATTGACTCTGATGCAACAGCGTATGACAGAATAAACACAAACAAGATTTTCACAAAGGTCACGGTGTCTTTGAACTGAAAGGACAAATAAAATTAGTTTTAAGTCTAAATTAGTTTAATTTACAATTTTTAACTATCATTGAGGAAAGAGAATATTCTGTAATGATTTTCAATAAAACCTCCCCAAACTAGCTGTAGCCCATGCTGCAAAACATTTGATAATGATAATTTCCATCTGAATGTTTAGTGTTAATGTGACAGGAAAGTTGTGATGATAAAAAAATTATTGGAAAAGCAAATAATGTAAAAAGGGTGTTACTCCAAAACTCATATCGCCCTTTACACATCACCAAGATTGACACCTTCCTCATATCATTATAACTGCATCATAGGTCTAATGTTCTGTTGGTTGACAAGTTGAAAGTCCAAACTAGAAACTGACCATTTTAAGAATCATTGTCAACATTGGTCCGATCTCTTGACCCACAGCGAAAGCCTGGAGAAGTCTCATGGAGAAGAAGATGAAGTCTATGCTGAGGATGATTCTCCGGACCTGGTAGACAGGATCAAGTGGAGTCACACCCAGGATCATCCCCACAGTGAACAGAGAGATTACAATAACATCCAGCTGGTTCCAACCTTCAGCCCAGTAGCACTTCCATCTGTCACTAAAAGTTGTCCGCCCTTTGATGCTCCTTATCTGAAGGAGGAAGATGGTAGCATGATTTGGGGTCGTAGGACAAAATCCCCAAGGACACCCATCACCTTGGGGATTTTGTCCATTTTGTTGTTATAGGGTTGGGGATTATGTCCACTGGGGATTTTGTCCTTGGAGTTTTTGTCCTTGGGGATTTTGTCCATTGGGGATTTTGTCCGTTCACCTGATTTGGGGAGGGGAATGAACCCATGGCTGTCCAACATTACAATTATTGACATGTCCGACTGGATTCAGGAACTTGTGTACAGCATGTAGTATATAAGTAAAGTCTACGAAGACAGTGTTCAAAAGAGTTCACTGCTAGAGAGAAAATTATTGGTCAATTAAAAGAGGGGAAAGTCACAAAAGTAGCCAGCAAGCCTGTCTGCCTTGTGAGATTTTGGGTAAACTAAGTCTCTACACAGGACAAGAATGGCCAATTTTGTTCTCAAACCACAATCCCTAATGTCAGGTTAGTATTTGTACACTGTTTTGAACTCAGGACTTTCGTGTGGGGGTCACTGTATACAGCCACTTAGCCTAATACCTGCTCTCTGGATGCGTACGTGATATAGTGTGCAAGACGTCATATAATGAGGTGATTGAGGTTTAAGGGGTTTAGGTCAGTCGCAGAGCATAGATGTGAGATGTTGGAGAATGACAAGTTAGTATCATGAAGGAGGTTTAGAGAGTTAACTTATTGTTAGCCTCAAATACAAATACATTGTTTTTACCTTGTCTACTATTGGTATGATGCAGTTGAGAACTAACCAGCTATATTATGGGCTCTGAACCATCTCAAGTCTCAAATCCTTCACATTGAGAGCTTAAAGGGACACCGCGTCGAGGATAAAAATCAGATTATGTGTATCTACCTATGCTAATTAACATGTCTTCTAACAAGTCACAGACACCCATTTTCAGACAATTGACGTAATTGGTAATACAAACTTTGCATGTAGACAGTGAAGCGAAGCGTTACACGTTATCAGACACTCTAATCAGCATAGTTAAAATAAAAATGGGACTCATTTTTATCCTCGACGTTGTGTCCCTTTAAACAATATTTGATAAAAAATTTTGACTTCAGTGACATCTGACTCACAAATTGTTGAAGTCCTGGGGCTCCTTTCAAAAATAGACCCATGGGCTCTGTAGCTCATCAGGATCTCATTGATTTACTATCTAAAGTTGATTAAAGTTATTGTTTACAAGCAAAAGATAGGTTCTTAGATCATGACCACTGTGACCCCGTTTGGGGTCACAGGGTCACACATTGTACAATTTAGAATCCCCATTGGCCAAGGAGTCTGCACATAACTTTTCAGCTCTCGAGACCTATTGGAACTGGAGAAGAAGATGAAAATTGGTTTTTAAGGATGTGACCCCTGTGACCCCATTTGGGGTCACGGGGTCACGAAATCTACAATTTAGAATCCCCATTGGCCAAGGAGTCTGCACACAACTTTTCAGCTCTCTAGACCTTTTGGAACTGGAGAAGAAGATGAAAATAGGTTTTTAAGGATGTGACCCCATTTGGGGTCAGGAGGTCACGAAATCTACAATTTAGAATCCCCATTGGCCAAGGAGTCTGCACATAAAATTTCAGCTCTCTAGAGTCATTGGTTCTGGAGAAGAAGTCGAAAAAGCGAAAAGTTTACAGACGGATGGACGGACGGACGGACGGACGGACGGAGGGACGCCATGCCATGCCATAAGCCCATCGGGCCTTTCAGGCCTGATGAGCTTAAAAGCAGCATTTACCAAGGTTACCTTAACTCCTATTCTTTAGCATGTCACTTAGGTTGCCTATTCTCAGTAACTTTTCTGTATTCCTATGATCGCTCTTTGTGCTCTTTGAGCATGTCTTTTTTGACATGGATATAAGCGCCTTATAATCTGTCTATTTATTTATTTATCTTAGTGACTAACGATAACTTAAATACTTTGTGATAAGCATCTTACCCTGCAAGTCATAACGTGCGCCAGTCTCAACTGGCTAATTTAAGCTTTCCAGCACTTCATTAATTTTCTGTGCTAGCAAAGAAGCAAGCGTGATGCAGTTCACACTTGTGTGCTGCTCCGCTAACACAGAAAATCTAACAAAATGCAGCAAGACTTAAGTTAGCCAGTGATCGAGACAAGTTATGATTTGCGGGGAGAGTTGTGTGAAGGAAGCCGATCTCACCTGTCTGATTTCCTCGCCCAGGTAAGTTGCAACCCACACACACAGCACCCCCTGCAGCACAGTGAACCTAGGCTGGAGGTCGACAAGCAGCACGTAGCTGAACAAGCCCAGGAACCCCAGGAACAGGATCTGAAAACAAACCACACCATCTAGTCTCTCTGAGATGACAGGCTTTATAGTTGACCTTTGGTGAATTTCAGAATTTGTTGTTGTTCTTTCCATTCTGACACTAAGAACACTGTGGCTGCTGAAATGATTAGAGCCAAGCCATTCGCAGTGGCAGATCCAGGGACCCGCCACCCCTCCCCTAATCACTAATCAATTTAGCAGTAAAAGTTCTGCAATATAATTATGTGACATCTCGCAAGCACATCTGAAACAACTAGCAGGTCTAACGTGATTCTAAAATGTTTCTTTTTTCGGTACTGCAGACAATGATTCAATACAAAACCTTTCATTTTAATGTATCTTTATTGGTGAAATAAAGCATTTATCGTTAAAAATAAGTAACATGTTATTCTTCTCAGTGAAATAACACTTTCAGTCATATGACATCATGGTAACAATAGGATGACATCATTAGATGACCGTAATGAAGAAAGGCAATCTTGGAAGCTCAATTCATAAGACTAACATCATTTACTAACTATGCATAAAATGTTAAATCCAATAAACAGAACATTTAACATATCTCATCTCGTGAAGTAGAAATAACATATTTACACCACTCGTGACAATATAAGTTCTACTTCACTCGATGAGATATACATGGTATCCTACGAGGAATTAAAATATCCTCTATGCATCTCATTTCCCTTCTTGTGTGACATAGTAATGTTTGGTACAATAACACATTTATTCAACAAATGCATCTACCTACTACCCATCTGGACTATATCTAGAAGATGACAATGTAGCGATATCTAATAGGCTTCTTATAGCTACTGGGAATACAGTGTGCTAGCATTTGATGCTCTTACAGTATTATGCACAGATTGCCTACCACACTCATGTAGTATTTCACAATGGGAGCCGAGTAGAAATCTCGGAGTTTCGGGCAACACTTGACACAGCACTTCTTAGATTTTGACTCCTGGAGAGAAAACCTGAAAGATGTAAATTCAGTAAGATTACCATTTGAATAAATCTGATCCATGTCACATATAGAATACACATATAAGAAATATGTAACGAGAAATTACACGTTGAATATAAATATGATATTTTTCTTTACAAAATAGGCACCTTTTATTATTTGTTTCCATGGCAACCACTATATACTTACCCCTGGGCATCTTCAGCTCCCACGTCCAGGATTGGAAGTATGATGACACCAGGAATTGTAGCGGCCAGAATCTGGACCTAGTAACAGTAGTGTGAGAGTTTGTAACAGTTGGATATGAACATGGTGCAAACCTAAAATGTAAGAACACAGCCTGTTATAATGTATGAAATAATCCTCAACAGAAACCAGCACAATTTTTTTGGTAATTTTGAAAGGAATTTATCAAACAAACAAAATTTGCAAAGAATAAAGTGTATATATATATTTCAATGAAATAGATTTCCAGTATGTGCATCAACATACTTGATGGGCTAGCTTTTAAGAAGATGGACAATTTAGCAAAGAATAAAATCAATGAGAACTGAAGCCATTCATTGGAGCTACTAGTGTAGAAAGCTCTGTTATTGAACCCTCACTTTAACCGATTGATTACAACTACAAGCTTCATTATTAAGGATAATGTTGTTGAAATCATTCAAATACTACTGTCATACATACTATAAATGCCATTTAATGATGTCATTAAAAAACATAATCCAAAACCTCAGAAACTCACTGTCAACATAGGGTCTTCAGTGGTCAGTTTACCCTTCCAGATGATGTCCAGAAGAGACTTGCAAGCTGATTGGCTGAGGAACTTGCGACTGCGGAAGCTGTATGCCAACTCCATTAATGATTGGTTGCCCAACCAGTTTGATTTTTTCATCAGCAAATCATGTGTGAGATCTTCATTCAGTTCATAACAGACCCTCAGCACGTCCACAGCAAGATCTCCAAACTCCCTTAGGTAACATTAGACATGACACACAAAATAATCGATGATGGCTAAAATAATTTAGAAGAAACTTGATAAAAATGTAGTATTATACAGTGAGAACCCGTTTATATGCACAATTTTCTTACAGTAAAAATTAAAATAAGTTCTATCTTGCTTAATTTCTATGATACAAATATAAAAAAGTTGCGTTAGAAAGCTCTCGAAAACACCTTTCATTCAAATATAAACACTGCTCATATGTTATGGCAGAGTTAATTTCAGCAAAATGGTAAACCATTAAAATGTTTTCACTTTTAACTTTCTTATTTCTCATCCAAAGACTTGAAATTTGGACTCTTGATATTCACTAAACATAAATTATAAGTATCCTCAAAAGTAGAATGTTCTAGGGTCATTGATTTCTGAGATGAAAAATATACATTTAAATGAACCCGTCAAAATCAAAGTATTAAAATTTAAATATTGAAATTTACAAATGATAATCTCCATCTTTAAAAGTAAACACTGTCCAGGTTTCTGGATATCTCCTATTTCTGGTTCATGAGAAGAAGTCGTTTTAAGCTTTTAGGGTGAACCCCCTGCAAAGTTCATATTTCATAATTTATCTCAACCAAATTTACAAACTTGTATCTCCATCCTACAATGATGTTAATGACAAAATTTCACATTCCTACATCAAGCGCTTTCGGAGAAGAAGTCGTTTAAAGGTTTTACTTTTAAAGTCTCTGGCGGCCATATTTGTGGGCGTTGGAATTCCAACAAACTTTGACCCCCTAGGTGATGGGTACCCACCCACCAAATTACAGCTTTGGGGGTGTAGTGGTTCTGGAGAACTGAAAAGAGTGAAAAGTTTACGGACGATGGACGCTGGCCCATGCCATAAGCCCATCTGGCCTTTACAGGCCTGATGAGCTAAAAAGAGGTAGAGACTGGGACAGGCAAGGAGGGGCTAGTGGGCTACCAAGGATGACTAGTTTCGTCCTGTGTTGGACTCATCAGATGAAGTGAGCTAGCAAGATGTGTGCTATATATACCCTGCTCAGGGAGGTACAGGTGGAGCACCGCACATGGTGATGTCGGTGGTGTACCCGGTGTGTGTCGGTGGGATTGCCTGTGGGATTGCCGGTGGTGTGCAAGTTGTGCGTTTAAGTGAATCATCATTTGCATAGAATTTGCATAGAGAAGATTTGAATGATGCTGATACCGGGTACACAGGGTTTGGATAAACGAGGTCTGATTGTATAACAAATGCTCACTCTGCATTTTCCCTCAACTTGAACTGTCTATCAGTGTTCTCCTGTTTCGCAGCCAGTTGAGATAGCAGCACCTCTGCAAGAAGAGCTGATGCTAATTTGTCCTGTGAAGAAAATGAGTAGACATTTATATGAATCATGTTTTTAAGAGAGGGTTATGTGAAAACAAAATTTTAGATGATATTCCTGTTTACACATATATGTTATTAAAACATAATCCAATTGAGGCCCTGACAAGATGAGGTGAGGTGAGTTTGGTTTAACACCGTTTTCAAGAGTAGTTCACTTAAATATCACGGCAGGTAGTATTATTGCAGGGAGAATGCCCATAAGACCATGGTGAATACGCATTGAGGTGAAACCTGTAAACATCGGATTGAACTAGCAAACCATGGGTGTTACTGTGCTGAAATTCAGTGTAGCAATAAGAGTAGCTGTTTCTTTGTGAAATATATATATTATCCAAAAGTCACATTCAACAAGAAGACATAGTAATCAACATTCCCCGCCAGACACAAGAAATGAGAACAAGGGCAATAATTCAAGAAGAAATACTTATGCACTTCTCATTTTCTTTCCATTAAGGTATCGATATCCTCAAGCCACACAACTGATTTGATGTTAAACAATGTCTGAGAAAAGCTATATCCTTTGAAGATACTTGGAACAGAGTCGAAAAAGCGGAACAAGGGGAATAACTCCGGAAAAAAATAATCACATGCTTATTTTTTTCGAACTCCATCAAGGTACTTATGCCCTCAAGCCACACACCAAATTGGGTAGTCCTATCTTAAATAGTCTCTGAGAAAAGCTGTCCCCTTTGGAGATACCATGAACCGAGTTCAAAAATATGGAACAAGGGCAATAACTCCGGAAAAAATAATCACACGCTTCTTATTTTCAAACTCCATCAAGGTATTAATGCCCTCAAGCCACACACCAAATTTGGACACCCTATCTTAAACAGTTTCTGAGAAAAGCTGTCCCCTTTGGAGATACCATGAACAGAGTAAAAAAATACGGAACAAGGGCAATAACTCAGGAAAAAATAATCACACGCTTCTTATTTTCAAACTCCAACAAGGTATTAATGCCCTCAAGCCACACACCACATTTGGTTATCCTATCTTAAACAGTTTCTGAGAAAAGCTGTCCCCTTTGGAGATACCATGAAAAGAGTCCAAAAATAAGGAACAAGGGCAATAACTCCGGAAAAAATAATCACACGGTTCTTATTTTCGAACTCCATCAAGGTATTAACACCAAATTTGGTTGTCCTATCTTAAATAGTTTCCGAGAAAAGCTGTCCCCTTTATAGCGGACGGACGGGCACACGGACGGACGGACGGACGGAGGGAGCTCAAACCTTCGTGGCAGGGGATAATAATCAACAGCAACAAAAGTTGACAGCACTGTAGCATACCTGCGAGTGTTTCCAGAAAACCATTGCCAGCTTCTGGTGGTTGGTGAGCAGAGCCCAGAGAAACATCTCCTGTATTGGTGGCAGGCAGGTTTGGAACATGTGTGCCTCTGATGGAAGAGATATGCCCGAGAGATTACTTATTGTCAACTCAATGTTTCTTCTTACCTGCATATGTCAATGTTTTTACTGGTAAAAAGTTTAAAAGGTAGGCACACTTCATTCTTCGATGGAAACGACAAAAATTAAAATCTAAGAAAACTGAAAATTGTCTGTGCGAGATGGGTAGAACATGGTTAACAACTGTACAAAGTTTGGTTGATGTGTCTTTGATGGTTTTTGAGAAAATTGACCGGATGGAATGACGGGCGACAGACAGAACTAGAAGAGCGTTTGCGGGACACCGTAAAAGCAGAGCAGCTCCGAAACTTTGGGTCTCGCCTTTCCCTGTTCCGCCTTCTCCTCAGCATAAATAAAATGGGAAATTTTTTTGACAATTTTTTTTTCATTATTCAAGTTATTCTAACAAGTTGAATCATCACTGGGGTCACTTTTCACAAGTTTGTTCTTAAAACCTATTTCTGATTTCAAAATTGGATCAAACAATTAACATGGCCTTAACCAATATCTCATGACCTTGAACTTTGACCTTCAAGGTCACACCATCAACGATTACTTTTCATTGTGTATAACAATCATGCAATGACTCAAAGTGTTCATTGTTAACATAAGGCATATTCACAATAGCACGCTTAAGTCGTGCCCTCGCTGTGACCTTGACCTTTGACGGATGTTAGCGAAAACCTTTTCAAATCTTGGCCTTTATCCATAGTTGATATACACCAAAAAGAGCCTGATAGCACAAATATTTTTCAAGTTATCGTGTTTACAAGGATTTTTTTTTAGCAATTTCAGAACTTGTGACCTTGACCTTTGACCTTGAATGTGAACATGTCAAAATCATCCACCAGGTTTATAAGAAAGAATCTATGTATATGAGGTGTTAATACCTTCTTGGGAAAAGGTTATTTAGTGATTTCAGAACTGGTGACCTTGACCATATTTCGTGACCTTGACCTTTTAAATTCAAGGTCACACAATCAGTGATCACTTTTCTTTGTGTATAACAATCATGTAATGATTCAAAGTGTTAATAGTTGAAAAAAGACATTTTCGCAAAAGCATGCTTAAGTCGTGCCCTCGCTGTGACCTTGACCTTTGACGGATGTTAGCGAAAACCTTTTCAAATCTTGGCCTTTCTCCATAGTTGATGTACACCAAATAAGAGCCTGATAGTACAAATATTTTTCAAGTTATCGTGTTTACAAGGAATTTTTTAGCGATTTCAGAACTCGTGACCTTGACCTTTGACCTTGAATATGAACATGTCAAAAAAATTCCCCAGGGGCATAAGTAAGAAGTTATGTATATGAGTTCTCAAAACCTTCTAGGAAAAAAGTTATAGTGAATACAAAATGCGCAGGCGGCGGCGGTGGCGACGGAAACTGCACAAAAACTGATAGCAGCTCCGACTAAGTCGCACGACAAAAGGGCCGCAAAACGGAAAAGTCAAAAGGGCCGCAAGAAAGTCAAAAGGGCCGCAAACCCCTACTCAAAAGGGCCCCACCAAAAAGTCAAAATGGCCGCATCAAAAAGTCAAATGGGCCGCATATATAAAATCAATAATTCTATCTTTATTTTTGGAATAATACATTAATACGTTTAGATATTTGACAGAAAATAAGGACAATGAAATGAATAGAAGTATGTGGTTGTTATTTCTTTCATTATAGGAACAAAGTAAATTGCAGAGATGTGTCACAATAAACTATGGAAATTATAGTGACAACAGAAACACATATTTATTATTTACAATAAACACCAGGAGAATGGGTCTTTAATATATGATGTAGTTGCATGTTATGTACACAAGTAAGTACACACTTGAATGCAAATTTGTTCATGACTGACATACTGTTTAATTTCATGTGATTCCATAGAAAGAGATGAACAAAAGGCTTGAAATGAGCCTGACTTGTGCACTCCACATTCATCACCGCTGGGGCAAATCAGGAGTTAATTGGATTAACTGTTAATTAGTGCTACTTACTGGTTGCTTTCTTTAAAGATCTGATGAAATGCATTTTTCTCAAGAATGACAGATGATTAACTATACGTATATTGTATATCGGAATCAATTGAGGATAAAATCGAGACAATATACACTTGCAATTGATAATTAAGACGATTTTAATTCACCCATTTTAACAGTACAGCAATTAGTTGGGCGATTCATTTTTAAAATGCTCACTGATGCGTGACTGTGATAATCGACAGACGGGACCGGCTAGACAGCTACTCCGCCGAGTCTCGTTAAATAATTAATGATGATTATCACTGCCGCTAAATGAATTTATGAGGTGTATTACATCGCCAAAAAGACATGTTTATGTAATAATTGTGTAATTGTCATCTGCGGAATTACCTAGTTGGATATCTAAACATTCGAGATATGGGAAATTTAAGTTGGTTTATTGAAGATTCCTTGTGAAATTAACAATCAAAATGTTGCGAAATTACGTTGAATTATGACTACCAGCGATAATGAGATTCCTCCAGACGTCACAGAAGTCATCCCTTCAAGGGCCACACCCCCGCAGACTTTCATTCTGGTCGCCGGGGCTAAATTAGACCTTTTTTTAAAAAGCCGTATATAAGTAATTTATGGACCGATTTCAGAAATTTAAAATCGAGCAATTGTCAAATTCACATCCCATTTTAATGAATCTGATTTGGACCATATATCATTGTATCTATCCTTTAAAGCAGTAATTACATGTTAATTTCTTAGTTTGTGAGATTCATATTGATGACAAATTATTATATTTGGAAGAAACATTTATTTTGAGGTTCTAGATAAAGGATTTCTGCTCAGGTTTAAATCTTGAATACTGTTAATGAAATAATTATTTGGATGATTTCAATGATACTGAGAGTATTTATGAGACATTTCAATTATGAGAAGGTTTTTGAAACCATTTGTTAGTATGTGTGCATGTGGCTTTGATTTACAGTGTGTGAATCTATCCAAACAAGATTTGTGGAGTAGTTTTCTAGATACTTCTGGCTGATAAAGTTATACCATTACCATTTATTCTGTCTCATGTACAAAGGTCAATTTCGGCCACCTTGAGTTTACATAATTAGAACAACATCAGATAATAAATCATTCATGGACTGAGGTACAGAACCAGTGACTATTTTATATATGAATTTATGTACGGTATGTGTAATCTGGGGAAATAATCTCAACCATTTTATAACTATCTCTTTCTATGCCTGTTGTAATCTTTTGGAATAACATAATAAAGCATTTTTTAAAAAGACCTTAAAACACTCAGTGGGGAATGAATACAATTTATTCTTTAAATAAATTTTACTTATATATGTATTGCAAAGTACTGTTTTAAATCTTTCCTCACTTACCAATAATGGACATATATTCTTTAAACCGTTTGCAATTGATATCTTGTCAATTGAATATGTGATAAGACATTAACCCTTAACTTGCGAATCCCGTAATTATCCGGGAGAGCTAAAAGCAAGTCATAGGTGTCCAATTACGGGTCCCGGATCCTAGACTTAGAATAATTCCACGGCCGTCTCTCAGTTTGCGAGCCGTGGCAACGGGTCCCGAGTCGATTATCTCCGGGAGTCGCTCCATGAGAATGGCTGTATTTATGCTCCGCGGCCCGCCATGAGAATGAAGCTTTGATCAGTGTCTGGTCGGAATGTCCAGCAAAATTCACACCAATTTGCGTATGCATTGTTGACCCGTAACGCATCGATAATTAGCTTTATAAAAGGCCAATTTTGTTGGGCTTCGCCCCGAAGCCTAATTTCACTTGGGGCTATTTTCACCCACGTGTTTGCATTGCCTCGGGTTTGCCTCGCCCGTACCTGCTATCTGCCTCACATCTAGCGAGACGGGAAAAAAATCGGTAACTCGCCTTACTCCAGCACTTCATATCATGTGAGCGAATTGATTGTTTTCAAAATAAAATACGGCAAAATAAAGGGGAAAGAATGGACTACATTCCCATATAAAACAAGCAAAAAAGTGAGCGTGGCTCACTAATACCCCCGACTGTTTAAGTTTGACATTTTTATTTTAATTAAAGAGAGAGGTGTTTGCACACCTAAGGATTGATAAGCTATGAAATGTAATTGCTAAGATTAAACTGTTTGTGAAAATGGTAGGACAAGTCTCAATCTTCATGTAAAAAAGGAGGTTTAAGTCAAAATAGGAATAAAAGTAACTTGAAAAGGTATTGGTAACATAATACTCTACTGCTATTACCACTGATTTCAACTTTATTTTGGAAATTAATCCATCATAATGATTCATTCGAGTGACTTTAAACAACAGGTACATGGAAGCACACCCCTGAAGGCACAGTGAGAGATATAAAGCACTTTATGGCTGAAAGGAAAGAAAATTTAACCTTTCCCAAAATATAACCAGTGGAAATATAAAATAGTAAAATCAACAAGAACACAGAAGTAGCTTTTGATGAAAGTTACATGAAAAAGAAAATGATGAAATCAACAAATCACAACACAGAAGTAGCTTCATTCATTCTAGCTATGATAAAGTACGAAATATAAATAATCCCCAAAAATTCACCAAATCGTGTTACATTTTGCAATGCACCTCTCCTAGTGGTGAAGAAGACATGTGCCAAATTTGAAAAGGATGAGATAAATAGTTTTTCTGTAATCGATGGGACAAAAAATTTTCAGAATTTGAATAAGTTAAAAAATACAAAAATTCGCCAAAAATTAAAAAAATCACCAATTCGGTTTAAACTGCAGACTGCACCTCTCCTAGTGGTGAAGAAGACATGTACCAAATTTGAAAAGGATGAGATGAATAGTTTTTCTGTAATCGATCGGACAAAATATGTTCAGAATTTGACTAAGTTAAAAAATACAAAAAATCGCCAAAAATTAAAAAATTCACCAATTCGGTTTAAACTTCGCTCTGCACCTCTCCTAGTGGTGAAGAAGACATGTACCAAATTTGAAAAGGATGAGATGAATAGTTTTTCTCTAATCGATCGGACAAAAAATGTTCAGAATTTGACTAAGTTAAAAAATACAAAAAATCGCCAAAAATTCAAATATTTACCAATTCGCTTTAAACTTCGCACTGCACCTCTCCTAGTGGTGAAGAAGACATGTACCAAATTTAAAAAGGATGAGATGAATAGTTTTTCTGTAATCGATCGGACAAAAATTGTCTTCGGACGGAAGGACAGACGGACGGAAGGACAGATGGACGGAAGGACGGACGGACGGAAGGACGGACGGAATCGTTGGTATTACTATATACCCCCAACCGTTGACACAGCAAGCGATGTGAAAAAGGTCATGTTTACACTTCATAAATATTGAAACAATCTGCGATTTTCACAACTTCTTACACATTTATCACGGCTAAAATACTGAATGCATTTTCATAATTTTTTTATCACAATAAACCGAAAAGAATAATCTTTTATTCTATATAAAATGCGCATATTTATTCACAGAAATAAAGATACAATTTTACCTTTCTGAGAGGCATGTGAAACCAAACGGCACACAAACTAATCAACATATTTTCATCAGTTATGGTTCAAGGTTAGCGTTTATTTGAAAGGTCAAACAACATAACCATATTTGGGTTGACATGTGCTTATTTGTCAACTGGTTCGAGATTATGATTTCTTGAAAAAGGGCGATGAACGACCGTTTGCAATGCCGCATACATGTTGTAAGTATTGACTATTTTATAGGTGGAAATAAAGACAAACTTTACATAGCTATAGAATTATAACCAAAGGTCGCATTCTAATCATTGTGAAGCTAGACATCTTGTCTTCAATTCTGTATGTAAATGGATTTTTTTCGTTTCGTATTTATGATGTTACGAGGCCCGAATAAAAGACAATCTTTCGAAAGTAATAGAATAAAAACGAAAAATCATAGAAAATTCATTCAAAGTTCCGGGTGTGAATAAGCCATGTGTACGGGTGTCGCTACTTGAATTTGTATTGAACACCCGTATATAGTCCGTATTCGCCATGTAGATGCGGTATATTTCGTAAAAACGGTTCCGGAATCGCCACCTTGAAATTCCGTCAGCAGAGCTAGTTAGTGCCAAAGCCCAAACTACTGCTGCGAGCTGCGAGCCTGTAAATTCCGCCACAGGGGCTAAAATTGGTAAAATAGAAATACGCAACGTAAGGGTTAAAACTCAAATAAACCTAATACAGTATAATTTGCATAAATGCATAACCGATATAATGACATACTTTAAAACAAAAGATATTAATTTTATATATGCGGCCCATTTGACTAGAGGTCTGAGGACCATTTGACTTTTTGATGCGGCCTTTTTGACTTTTTGGTGGGGCCCTTTTGACTAGGGGTTTGTGGCCCTTTTGACTTTCTTGCGGCCCTTTTGACTTTTCCGTTTTGCGGCCCTTTTGACTATATACCCCCGCTTACTTCGTAGCGTGGGTATAATAAACCTTGTTTTATTTGGGCACAATAACAAAGTGAATTATTTTTTATCAGTTTCAAAACAACATGCCAATGTTTCAGTTAGAAATCGACATAGTAAAAGAATGATCACGTTATAGTATGTTTATGACCTAGAAACAACCAAGTGAGTTATTGCATTAGTTCATAATATGATACGCGTTTAACTTGTTATGGTTTGCCTTCAAAATCATTAGATGCTAGCTGTTACCATAGGAGAGCTCTATGACATGATCCTCCCTGAGCAGACATTGGCACCTCCCCTCCTCACAAGACAGGGGGTAGCTGGCTTGAAGCAACCGCCGCAACACTCGTCTCACGTCTAGCGGACCAAAGTCACCTTTTTTCACTCCGTGTTTCTAAAAGACATTTAGTGCAGACATCTTAGTTTCAGGACTCCAACGTATATTTTGTATTTTAAAGCATCTTCTTACAAAAAACGTTTTGAAGTTAAAAGCATTTTTATATCAATATGAATATAGAATTTTAAAGTATCTTTTTACATCAATATCCATTTTCAAAATTAAAACATCTCCTTATGAAATACAATTATGAAGATAATAGTGCTTTTTCTATGAAGAACCATTTTGAAGTTTTTTTAAACAAGGTTTCTCCCTGTCAATGAACATTAAAGAGCCATCAAGGATGTTAGTGTTTCAAATTTTTGGAAAATATACTTATAACGTCATTAGCCAGAGAAATCTTTTATCTACAATATGGCATATGTTAAATAATTTTCATATCACGACAATGTATTACAATTTGGTTTCAAAGAGAAATACCACTTCGACTAGCACACGCTAAGGGTATCTGACGTATATAAACAGAATCCCCTTTTTTGCGTAATACGTACTACACAAACAGCAAGCGCTTCCGAAGTGTTAAGGCTCGTCTCTAGCGCAAGTCGCCATAACAACCCATATGCTGCACGTGCTGCACGTGTCTCTCTTGCAAGTTACCCTTGTCACACATTACTGAATGTGACGATTGCTTTACAAACAATGTTTCTAAATGTCCTGAGAATATACAAATTATTTCCTGTTTAATGTTCTTTTTATTGAGATAAGACCAGCAAATTATGACAAATTGTTACTCTCATTAATTATAAAATTCAAGAAAAATACCTAGTTGGGTAAAACAATTATTCCAATATCTGTAGCAAATACATAATTAAATGAAATGGTAAATAAATAACCGCCAAAAAATGATATATTTCAATTTCTTTCATTGCTCATATATTTTTATTATTCTTTCGTGTCTTTGTTTACTGTGTGTGAGCTAGACCATAATGCTTTGCGCTTGAAAATAATAGACTGGAAAACACCTTTACTAATTAATGCAATTTGTCGGCATATTTTAAGTTGGAAAAATAGAGCCATGGCCTCTGTAGCTCATCAGGAGATAATAAGTGGGGTATGTTATGGAGTGGACTTTATAGCAATGGTCAGATAATGGAATGTAGTAATAAGAATCTAGGTAGTGAAACGATTAAAGCAGTTTAAAAATATTTTGTTACCATAACTTTGCCAATCTGCTATATATATGTGTTGAAAGAGCAACACAAAGTTTGGAAATAAATTGCTGGTATCAAACATATAATAATGTGGTGGAGAGATCATACTATTTTTTAAGATCGTACACACATTATATAATAATGAATATACCGGGTACAATTCTTTGCATACAATTCACCACTGTAAGCTATTGCAATAATGGCCTGGGGCTGTAGAAGAAAATGAAAAAAACCTTTTTAGGTCATGACCCCTGCTAATTATTATCAAATAGGTTACACATAAATCAACATTCGTTATGAATATCATACACCTTTGCATTATATTGTTTTAATTCTTAATTGCATTATGGCAATACCAACATTTATTACCGTACATAATGAATAGGAGCCTCAGTTTTTGAAAATCCCATTTCTCATAGGCTCCATTTCAATACTTAATAAATTGGTGAATTTTTTTTAGTAAATTCTTTTTCACCATTTCTTATAGGCTCCTTTTCAATATTTGATAAAATGGTGATATTCTATGAATAAATTCTTTTTTAGAGTCAGTGGAAGACTAAAGCAGTCTCACGCACAGTCTATGATAACACAGTGCTGCACAGAAGTTTGAAGTAACCTGAAACTTCTGTGTAACTATCAGTTTTCAATTTTCTGCCAGGAAGAGGTCAACACAATGCAATTACATAACATGCAGACACTGGACTCACAGCCAGTAAAAT
The DNA here is from genome assembly GCA_936450465.1 of Gibbula magus. Taxonomy (NCBI): domain Eukaryota; kingdom Metazoa; phylum Mollusca; class Gastropoda; order Trochida; family Trochidae; genus Gibbula; species Gibbula magus. Next base: position 81,566,745 of record OW388291.1, on the reverse strand, counting down.
TTATATGTTAGATGCAGTTTTTCCTACAATTAATTATTTTTCTGTACTGGAGAAGATGATGAAAATAGGTGTGATGTCACAATCTCATATTACTATTACTATTAGGATATTTATATAGCGCACATATCCATCCACTAGTGGTTGCTCAAGGCGCTTACATTGTTTCCCCTGGTCAATGGCATTCTTTCACCGTCCTATCATTTTTTTCCAATTCAACTCCCTGGGGAGTATTCAACCAGCAGCCATATGTGGCGCTCAGTTTGGGGACCATTCTATGCCTCACAGGGTACCCATTTCCAGCTGGGTGAACTGAGACACATAGTCACAGCAGTTTGTCCAACACTGCTGAACGCTGATAACCGACAGCTCGGCGTATGCACGTGTTCATGTATCCACCATTCAGCCACTGACATGAATTCGTGGGATCTTTTAAGTGCGTAGTTTTTGTTGCACTACACACTAGGGCTCCAGGGTGACACTTATAGAGTTCTAACAGAGGTGAACTCTAGGTTTTTACACCTTGGCCTGGATGGGATTCGAACCCCGGACCTCAGCAACGTGAGACCGGCGCTCTTGCCGACTGAGCTATCCCGTACTCATATAGCTACTTCTTTTATAGTCCTATGTTATCACCAGTCATCACTAGTCATATTCAGTTCACATATCTCATGTAAAATGAAAAAATTTAATTCCTCTTCAAGTTATTCCTTCAAAGGGTATTCAATAGTTCTCATTTCAAATAGATTCACATTAAACATGTCCATGATGTAGACTTCTATCTCATTTCTTGTTCCTATTGAATAAAATTAACTGCAAAGTTAATAGAAAACTAAATCAGTTATAAAGTATAAAATATGATATAAATGAGGTATACCAAATTGACTCGTACTGGAAATTCTCATTAATTAATTAATTAATTCTCCAAATAATTACACAATATCATGAGATATTAAAAAACTCCATTATTTACTCTTAAATTACAAAGAACATAATATTAGATTTAATAAAAGATTCTGTATTAAGTCTTTAGAATACTTTTAGACTTGTGTACCTTTATCAGCAAATTCACTTGCAAAATATAATAATTACTCATATGTGAAATGTGAGACAAAGATAAAATATGACTTATAATTTTTGTTAGACCTCCAATTCTAAGTTTTTAATTCTAAATAACTCTTTTTCATCAGACATATTATATTCTCAAAGCACATGTTAGAACTCTCACATCAGAAAGATGAAATGCCTTTAACTCAGCTGTTTTCTTTAAAATTACCTCCCTTATCTACTTACTGATTGAAGTGCACATATAATCTCAGAAAGATGCTGTAAACTGAAATAGGCTTTTAGGTTATGATCCCTGTGACCCATATTTGGGGTCCCAGACTCACCAAATTTACAATTTAGAATCCCTTACAGCCAAGGAGTCTGTACATAAAATTTCAGCTCGCTAGAGCCATCGGGACTGGAGATGAAGATGAAAATAGCATTTTAGGTCATTGCCTCTGTGACCCAATATTTGGGGTCTCACTGTCACCAAATTTACATTTTAGAATCCCCTTCAGTCAAGGAGTATGTACATAAAATTTCAGCTCTCTACTTTCATTGGGACTGGAGAAGAAGATGAAAATAGTTTTTTTTAGGTAATGACCCCTGTGAGCCACACTTGAGGTCACAGGGTCACCAAATCTACAATTTAGAATCCCTTTCAGCCAAGGAGTCTGTACATAAAATTTCAGCTCTCTGGAGTCATTGGTTCTGGAGAAGAAGATGAAAATAGCTTTTAAGGTTATGACCCCTGTGACCCACATTTGGGGTCACAGGGTCACCAAATTTACAATTTAGTATCCCCTTCAGCCAAGGAGTCTGTACATTAAATTTCAGCTCTCTGGAGTCATTGGTTCTGGAGAAGAAGTCGAAAAAGCGAAAAGTTTACGGACGGACGGACGGACGCCATCCCATGCCATAAGCCCATCGGGCCTTTCAGGCCAGATGAGCTAAAAATTAGGAAAAATTAAGTGTATTTATTTCACGGAGATAGATTTTTGGAAAATTTTTGATATTTTCATCAACATCCTTGATGGCTCTTTAATGATGAAACTATAAATATATGCATACATTAACTTGTAATTACAATTGTACAGGTAAGTTTTTTACTTACCTTTGCATTCTTTTCATTAGCTTTTTCCAAAAGTGGAAGGCAACTTTCTAATGACCATTCCTGAAATCAATTATACTTAATGCATAATCTGAGACTTATAAAGTAAACAAAGCACATTATGCCAATCTTTTGCAGGTTGCATGTATTTGGATCAACAACAAAATTGATGTTAAATAGTTTCAAACATTTTGTTGCGTCACAAGACTAATGAAACTCTTAAAGGAAACTGTAAGAATTGTTTTTCTTGTGCCTTCCAAGAACATAATCAATAATGCAATAGCGAGCACTAGCATGTAGGTAACATCTTTACCAAACATAACATTTCCAAGAACATAATCAATAAGGCAAGAGCGAGCACTAGCATGTAGGTAACATCTTTACCAAACATAACATAAAGTTTTCAAGTTATGCTCCAGAAACGATTTCGGGAGAATGGAACGCTATGGGCTATACCCCCGACTGTATGGTAGCGATTATTACTTAGTTATTCAGTTACTTTTTTTTTAACCCAATTTGATGAAGGACCCACCCTGTTGTAGAGTTGTGAGAGACGATCCATATTGAAGTGGCGAGAGAGGTTGAGATTTCCTTCCAGAATCCTGTCCACAATGTCTGGACAATTGTTCAACATGGCCTCTATCAACAGATCCATCTGCAAGTTCTCAGAACCTGATAAAACACAGTCAAAACTTGGGATTTAACACTCTGCTTTGACTGAATTATTATATATAAGATAAGAGATGTGAAACTTATCATTCAACAGGAAATTTGTTGTACATGTAACATGGATGGAAGCAGTAAAAAAATAGAGCCATGGGCTCTGTATCTCATCAGGATTTCATTGATTTATTATCTAAGGTTGAATATCTCAAGCTGCGTTTACATGACACCTATTTGCCCCCGGGGGTTAATTTACCCCCAGGGGCAAAGGGCAAATCAATTTGCGTTTACATTGGTTTTAAGACATGGGGGTAAATACAGTGGTATTCATCATTATCAAACCTTTCTAAATACTGAGGAGTCACTTTGTGCTATCATCCCACCAAGAATTACCATTATCTTCTTTGGTAGCATGGTCACCTCTACAAAGCAGCTAAGAGTGCTGGGGTAATCTTGCACATTATTTCTTAAGCACTCAAATTTGATTTTCGGAAAAAAAGCTCATTTTCTGAAAATGGTGGTCGATTTAAGTTTATCACGGCAGAAAAACCAACATAATTATGGCACAACATTGCATGACATTGCATTGTCCATAAAACATTTGCATTATCAACTTCTTCAAAAAAGCAAATGGCTTCAGAGTGCTAAAACCTTAATGTAAAAATTGTGTATTTGGTTACTCTGTTGCCACAAAGAAGGGTATCAGTTTTAGACAACATGCTTCTTTGAAAATCTGCTCTTCACCAACAGTAACACACATACAAATGTATGTGATAAACAACTGATGTATCATTTCGGCCTAGAACTTGAGATATCTGCATATCGTGAGTGAGTGAGTGAGTTATTGTTTAACGCCGCTTCGGCAGTATTGCAGCCATTAGCGGCGCCTGCATATCGTATGGGGTTGTTTATTCAAAGTAATATAGTACTGTGTGATGACTCGTATTAATATTTTCTTATTCTGCGACAATATAAACAATATAAACAAGCTATATATTTGTCAGAAATTATTATTGAATATATTGTAGTGAATATGGAGGGTACCTACAAAGTGATTTACTCGTACAGAGATGTCTCCCCTTCCTTCAGTTCAAAAGCAAAATAATTCAACCTTAAAAGTTATGTATTGAGCATAAACCCTACCATTCGAAAAGACCAAATTCAAAATTATTGCCACGGAAAAAGAAAGAAATAGAATTGACAAGCAGCTCAATATCCCACAAGGCACATTTATAGTGAAAGTGATATGGAGATGCGGGATAAACAATTTGCTAACGATTGGTCTGGTTGTTTTAGAGTTATATTCTGGAAACAAACCCTAGCCTTCAAAAAGACAAAGTCCAAATTGTTTCCAAGGAAACAGAAACAAATTAAATTTGAAATAGCCATACAATACATCTATATGACATGGGGAGGCATTACGATTGGTCAAGTAGTTTTAGAGCTATGCTTTGGAGCGATGGGAACGCCTACATTTACGCCAAAGCTGACTGAACCTCGACCAAAAAGAATGTCTCCTGATCTGTCAAAAGGGGACATAAGTAGAGCACTATCTGCAGCCGGGCACCCTGAGTATAATTAGTCTAAGCTAGGATTGTGAATTTGAGTCTTCTTTTTCAATACATATGTGCAAACAATAAATTGTGTCAAACTCATGTACTTGTGTATTGGTGCAGGTGCAGAGCTATATATGGTATATTGGAACTTGTTTTGCCCCCTTGAAAATGTGAAAAGAGCGTTTACATGACACGTTTGCCCGGATGGGTATTGCTTCTCATTTTCGTATTGCAATATACTGCGATACAGACAGGCGTATTGCAATACGTATTGCTATATATTGGTGTGTTTTAAATTTTAAATATTAGATATACCCTTTACTAAATACAAAAAGTACTAGCAGTTGAACATCTTGTCAGTCAATGTATTGATAAAATAAAACCCCAAAACCACGTTCAAATTCAAACATACTGTGTTGGATTATTTTTTAAATTCCGATTTGATATTTAAATTCCCTATCAAATTGTCTGTAAAAGATGGACAGTTGCCTGTAAAAATAAGCTGTTTATCACTGTAAAATGTTAAAAAAAATAGAGCCATGGGCTCTGTAGCTCATCAGGATTTGATTTATTATCTAAGGTTGAATATCTAAGTATCTCAAGTAATACATTGTTAACAAATAAAAAATAGGTTTATAGATCATGTGACCCGTATTTGGAGTCACAGGGTAACCAATCCTACAATGAAGAATCACCTTTGACCAAAGAGTCTCAACACAACTTTTCAGCTCTCTAGACCTTTTGGAACTGGAGAAGAAGATGAAAATAGGTTTTTAAGGATGTGATCCCCGTGACCCCATTTGGGGTCATGGGGTCACAAAACCTACAATTAAGAATCCCCTGGGCCAAGGAGACTGTACACAACTTTTCAGCTCTCAAGACCTTTTGGAACTGGAGAAGAAGACAAAAATGCGACAGACGGACGGACGGACGGACACCATGACATGCCATAAGCCCATCGGGCCTTTCAGTGAATGTGGACAATTTCCTGTGGCTGGTATTGGACAAATCAGTGATTCAGTATTCTTGATATGCAACTTGTAATTGTTGTGAACAGAAATATTTTGTTTGCTTGAAATAACATACCATTTGATGAACATGCCTGATTTTATATGTAACCAGATATCAATAAAGTATGTGAATGAATGAATGAATGAATGAATGAATGAATGAATGAATGAATGAATGAATGAATAAATGAATATTCTCTCACCCAGGAAGCAGTCTTGCAACAATGCTTGGTCACACTTCTGCTTGTCGAGGCACTTGTTGAGGAAGACCTGCAGAAGATCGTTCAGCTTACCTTCCTGTTGCCCTGGTAACGATAATCAGTCAAGTTAGAGTGCATCATCATACCTGTACTCGAAGAGAGCTTAGAAAACCGACACCTATATTTTCTGGTTGATTTAAAGCAGGCAATTACCTTTAAGCAGGGCCTGACAGATGACCATATCAAGACCTTGGGGGCGGTACATGGGGTCGAATACGGTCAGCAGGTGATTGTTGTTCAGGATCTTCCAGACTTTGTCTGCATACTCGTCATCCACATCCTCCAGGTCTCTTGCTAGCGTCAGAGTCGGTCTGAGTACAAACATTACAATACATCAAAAGTACGTTCATAATCTCTTGTAAGAGTCCTTTTTTTTTAGGACAAGTCCCATGCGTGGGTCGAGCCATGCCCTCATTCCCAGATTGTACCTCAATGTGTTCAAGAAATATAACACGAATTGGCGTGCTTTATCACGAGCATGTTTGACTGTTTCATAAACGCTGTCTGTCCCATTGACCACCTATGTTTTATTGCTGTGGGTATCTTATATTTTGTAATAAAGCATGGTTTTGCCCTGATTTATTATGGTTAAGAAGAACAAAGAAGTAGCTTTTGATGAAAGTTACATTAAAAAGAAAAAGGAAAAAGTCAACAAATGACAACACAGAAGTAGCTTCTTCCATTCTAGCTCCGAATATGACTTAAGTACGGTATAAAAATAGAAAAAATTCGCCAAAAATTCAGAAAATCGTGTTACATTTCGCACTGCACCTCTCCTAGTGGTGAAGAAAACATGTGCTAAATTTGAAAAGGATGAGAGGATTGTTTTTCTGTAATCGATGGGACAAAAAATGCTCAGAATATGACTAAGTTAGAAAATAAAAAAAATCGCCAAAAATTAAAAAATTAAAAAATTCAGTTTAAATTGGAACCAACCAGCAGAGGTTGCAGATTCTTTGAAGAGGATCCTCCTTGGGGTACATATAGAAAAAAAATCCTATTTTGAGTTATGACAGATGAAATTTAATTATTTTTTAATAAATAACCGTAAAAAAAAAAATTAAACAAGAAGACATAGTCATCAACCTCCCCTCCAGACACAAGAACAAGGGCAATAATTCGAGAAGAGATAATTGTTCGCTTCTCATTTTCTTTCCATTAAGGTATCAATATCCTCAAGCCACATAACTGATTTGATCTTAAACAGTTTCTGAGAAAAGCTATCCCCTTTGAAGAAACCTGGAACAGAGTAAAAAAATACGGAACAAGGGCAATAACTCTGGAAAAATACTCTCAAGCACCACACCATATTGGGTAATCCTATCTTAAATAGTCTCTGAGAAAAGCTGTCCCCTTTAGAGATACCATGAACAGAGTCCAAAAACATGGAACAAGGGCAATAACTCTGGAAAAATAATTGCACGCTTTTCATTTTCAAACTTCATCTCGGACGCCATCCCATGCCATAAGCCCATCGGGCCTTTCAGTCCTGATGAGCTAAAAATGTCTTCGGCGGGAAGGGGGTATAATAAGCTTTATTATTTCTTGTAACATATTTAACTCTAAGGCCTAAAACATTTTGGTGAGACACAAAAATAATATTGGCTCCGAAAAACAGTCAGAAATCTAAATATCTTAATCGTTTTTAGCACTAAAAATCTTGGGAGTTCGTAACAAAAACTATTCTGTCATTAAATTAAAGTGACCCACCTGACAGCAAATTGTGTTGGGCTAACCATGTACTTTTGCACACTCCTTTTAGCACGTCTGTAGTTCTTTGAGAGTATGTCAGCAAAACCACCAGTTCTCTATTTGCCAAAAAGAATGAAATTTGTTTACTGTATTGTGAAAATATTAGGGAAATGAGATATGAAGTTAGAAGTACAAGGAGAAACAAGAAAAATAGAGCCATGGCCTCTGTAGCTCATCAGGAGATAATAAGTGGGGTATGTTATGGAGTGGACTTTATAGCAATGGTCAGATAATGGAATGTAGTAATAAGAATCTAGGTAGTGAAACGATTAAAGCAGTTTAAAAATATTTTGTTACCATAACTTTGCCAATCTGCTATATATATGTGTTGAAAGAGCAACACAAAGCTTGGAAATAAATTGCTGGTATCAAACATATAATAATGTGGTGGAGAGATCATACTATTTTTTAAGATCGTACACACATTATATAATAATGAATATACCGGGTACAATTCTTTGCATACAATTCACCTCTGTAAGCTATTGCAATAATGGCCTGGGGCTGTAGAAGAAAATGAAAAAAAACTTTTTAGGTCATGACCCCTGCTAATTATTATCAAAATTGGTTACACATAAATCAACATTCGTTATGAATATCATACACCTTTGCATTATATTGTTTTAATTCTTAATTGCATTATGGCAATACCAACATTTATTACATAATGAATAGGAGCCTCAGTTTTTGAAAATCCCATTTCTCATAGGCTCCATTTCAATACTTAATAAATTGGTGAATTTGTTTTAGTAAATTCTTTTTCACCATTTCTTATAGGCTCCTTTTCAATATTTGATAAAATGGTGATATTCTATGAATAAATTCTTTTTTAGAGTCAGTGGAAGACTAAAGCAGTCTCACGCACAGTCTATAACACAGTGCTGCACAGTAGTTTGAAGTAACCTGAAACCTCTGTGTAACTATCAGTTTTCATCCTTCTGCCAGGAAGAGGTCAACACAATGCAATTACATAACATGCAGACACTGGACTCACAGCCAGTAAAATTTATATGTTAGATGCAGTTTTTCCTACAATTAATTATTTTTTCTGTACTGGAGAAGATGATGAAAATAGGTGTGATGTCACAATCTCATATAGCTACTTCTTTTATAGTCCTATGTTATCACCAGTCATCACTAGTCATATTCAGTTCACAAATCTCATGTAAAATGAAAAAATTTAATTCCTCTTCAAGTTATTCCTTCAAAGGGTATTCAATAGTTCTCATTTCAAATAGATTCACATTAAACATGTCCATGATGTAGACATCTATCTCATTTCTTGTTCCTATTGAATAAAATTAACTGCAAAGTTAATAGAAAACTAAATCAGTTATAAAGTATAAAATATGATATAAATAAGGTATACCAAATTGACTTGTACTGGAAATTCTCATTAATTACTTAATTCTCCAAATAATTACACAATATCATGAGATATTAAAAAACTCCATTATTTACTCTTAAATTACAAAGAACATAATATTAGATTTAATAAAAGATTCTGTATTAAGTCTTTAGAATACTTTTTGACTTGTGTACCTTTATCAGCAAATTCACTTGCAAAATACAAATAATTACTCATATGTGAAATGTGAGACAAAGATAAAATATGACTTATAATTTTTGTTAGACCTCCAATTCTAAGTTTTTAATTCTCAATATCTCTTTTTCATCAGACATATTATATTCTCAAAGCACATGTTAGAACTCTCACATCAGAAAGATGAAATGCCTTTAACTCAGCTGGTTTCTTTAAAATTACCTCCCTTACCTACTTACTGATTGAAGTGCACATATAATCTCAGAAAGATGCTGTAAACTGAAATAGGATTTTAGGTTATGTTCCCTGTGACCCATATTTGGGACTGGAGATGAAGATGAAAATAGCATTTTAGGTCATTACCTCTGTGACCCAATATTTGGGGTCTCACTGTCACCAAATTTACAATTTAGAATCCCCTTCAGTCAAGGAGTATGTACATAAAATTTCAGCTCTCTACGTTCATTGGGACTGGAGAAGAAGATGAAAATAGTTTTTTTTAGGTAATGACCCCTGTGAGCCACACTTGGGGTCACAGGGTCACCAAATCTACAATTTAGAATCCCTTTCAGCCAAGGAGTCTGTACATAAAATTTCAGCTCTCTGGAGTCATTGGTTCTGGAGAAGAAGATGAAAATAGCTTTTAAGGTAATGACCCCTGTGAGCCACACTTGGGGTCACAGGGTCACCAAATTTACAATTTAGTATCCCCTTCAGCCAAGGAGTCTGTACATTAAATTTCAGCTCTCTGGAGTCATTGGTTCTGGAGAAGAAGTCGAAAAAGCGAAAAGTTTACGGACGGACGGACGGACGGACGGATGGACGGACGCCATCCCATGCCATAAGCCCATCGGGCCTTTCAGGCCAGATGAGCTAAAAAAGTGAGCATGGCTCACATACCCCCGCCATCCGCTATCCGTCCATTGAGAATTATAGATGTGAATTTTTCCCATTAGAGCATCACACCAGTAATTTGTACCAAGTTCAATTACAGATTCAAGGGCTTAATAACTCCTTAAAAAATAATATTATGGAACTGAACTTTGAACTCGTTGAAGAGTATCATCTGGACTACCTTCATGTTAAATTTCATTCACCTAGATGTAATAATTGCCGGGAAAACTTGTCCCAATTGGAGCATCACAGCTCTTTTGGTACCAAGTTCAATTTCAGATTCAAGGGCCATAACTCCGTATAAAATAATATTTCGGAAATGGATTTTAAACTCGATGAAGAGCATCATCTGGACTACCTACATGTTAAATTTCATTCACCTAGATGTAATAGTTGCCGAGAAAACTTGTCCCAATTGGAGCATCACAGCTCTTTTGATACAAAGTTCAATTTCGGATCCAAGGGCCATAACTCCATAAAAAGTAATATTTCAGAACTGGTTTTCGAACTCGATGAAGAGTATCATCTGGACTATCTCCATATTAAATTTCATTCACCTAGATGTAATAGTTTCCGAGAAAACTTGTCCCAACTGGTGCATCACAGCTCTTTTGGTACAAAGTTCAATTTCGGATTCAAGGGCCATAACTCCGTAATAAATAATATTTCGGAACTGGTTTTCGAACTCGTTGAAGAGTATTATCTGGACTATCTCCATATTAAATTTCATTCACCTAGATGTAATGGTTTCCGAGAAAACTTGTCCCCATTGGAGCATCACAGATCTTTTGGTACTAAGTTCAATTTCGGATTCAAGGGCCATAACTCCGTAAAAAATAATATTTCGGAACTGGTTTTCGAACTTGATGAAGAGTATCATCTGGAGTACTTCCATATTCAATTTCATTCACCTAGATGTAATAGTTTCCGAGAAAACTTGTCCCCATTGGAGCATCACAGTTCTTTTGGTACTAAGTTAAATTTCGGATTCAAGGGCCATAACTCTGTAAAAAATAATATTTCGGAACTGGTTTTCGAACTCGATAAAGAGTATGGTCATGAGTACTCACAACCAAAATTTCATTCACCTAGGTTGAACGGTATGTGAGAAAACTTGTCCCCATTGAACACAATAAAACTAAGTCCAAAAAAAATTGAAAATTGTCTGTGCGCGATTGGAAGAACATGGTTAACAACTGTACAAAGTTTGGTTGATGTTCCTTTGACGGTTTTTGAGAAAATTGACCGGACGGAAGGACGGACGGAATGACCGCTATATACCCCCGGTTACTTCGTAGCGGGGGTATAATAAAAAAAATTATGAGCAATGAAAGAAATCGAAATATATAATTTTTTGGCGGTTATTTATTTACCATTTCATTTAATTATGTATTTGCTACACATATTGGAATAATTGTTCTACCCAACTTGGTATTTTTCTTGAGTTTTATAATTAATGAAAGTAAAAATTTGTCATAATTTGCTGGTCTTATCTCAATAAAAAGTACATTAAACAGGCAATAATTTGTATATTCTCAGGACATTTAGAAACATTGTTTGTAAAGCAATCGTCACATTCAGTAATGTGTGACAAGGGTAACTTGCAAGAGAGACACGTGCAGCACGTGCAGCACATGGGTTGTTATGGCGACTTGCGCTAGAGACAAGCCTTCACACTTCGGAAGCGCTAACTGTTTGTGTAGTACGTTTTACGCAAAAAATAGAGCCATGGGCTCTGTAGCTCATCAGGGTTTATATTGTTTAATAATGAAGACTGAAATAGATTTTTAGGTCATGGCTTGAGGCCCTTATTTGAGGCACCACAGGGTCTCAAAAATCTAAAATTTAGAATCCCCATTGGCTAAAGAGTCTGCACACAATATTACAACCTTCTAGGTACATTTGTTCTGGAGTAGATGAAAGTAGGTTTTTAAGGATGTGAACCCTGTAACCCCATTTGGGGTCACGGGGTCACGAAATCTACAATTTAAAATCCCCATTGGCCAAGGAGTCAGCACACAACTTTTCAGCTCTCTAGACCTTTTGGAACTGGAGAAGAAGATGAAAATAGGTTTTTAAGGATGTGACCCCTGTGACCCCATTTGGGGTCAATGGGGTCACGAAATCTACAATTTAGAATCCCCATTGGCCAAGGAGTCTGCACATAAAATTTCAGCTCTGTGGAGTCATTGGTCGAAGTCGAAACAACGAAAAGTTTACAGATGGACGGATGGACAGACGCCGGACACCATGCCATGCCATAAGCCCATCAGCCTTTCAGGCCTGATGAGCTTAAAAGGGGATTCTGTTTATATGACGTCAGATACCTTTCGCGCGCGCTACTCGAAGTGGTACATCTCTTTGAAACCAAATTGCATTACATTGTCATGATATGAACATTTTTTAACATATGCCATTTTGTAGATAAAAGATTTTTCTGGCGATTGACGTTATAAGTATATTTTCCAAAAATTATGTTTAATTTGAAACACTTACATCCTTGATGGCTCTTTAAGAGTTAAATGATATTCATTCTATCTATCAATTCCTGAGAAATATCATCATCAAAAGATTTGTTTTCTTTTCTATTTCTTTAACTGTTTTACCTCAATGATTATTATGGGCATCCCTCTCTTGATGGCCTTGATAACATGATCCAACACTTCTGGTCCACCGTTGATCATCACAAAAACATTGACAGCATTTGCGCCTGAACCAACATCAAGCAGGAAATTAAGACTTGCCATCAACAGAGTGAAACAAAACAAATCCAACATTATCCCGACTATGACTTACATACATTTATCTTCATTTACATTAAAAAATTATTCATTACATATCAAAGGAATATTCTCTTTCTTTACTTACGGGTACTCAAAGCTGAAATTTTCTTTTCAATTTTCTTTCTGAACGTCCTGAAGTCTTTGAAATTCACATAATCTTTACTCTCGTAAATATATCCGTCATCGAACATCAAATAATGGCTGAATAGGGGAGACAACTGCTCTTTGAACAATGTGTGTGACTCATCATCGTTTTGGTGTCTTGATCCAGGCCTAATGGGCAGCATGATTTCCTGAAAAGTCAACAAATGTTTAATGAAGACTTTTAAACTGTGGTTTGACTAAGAACACGCATTTCCGACCAGCTCAAACTTCCTTTCCTTCAACTCCAATGCTCTTTATGATGAAAATGCTCTGTAGCATTGGAGTTCACTTTTAGATTTAAACAAAGTTGATCCACTGGTTCACTGAATATCACACATTTTGCCATGACCTTGAAAATAACCATAAGGTGAAGTACTGGAGCAAGGTGTTTTCAGACTGTCGACTGAGTAAGGTCAAACTAGACTGAGCAAAATTGAAAACTTGACACCCGGAAATTTTGGGACTCTATTTTTAATATTAAGTTAGTGGCAATTATTTTAGTTGTATCTTGTTCGCAGAATACAATGTGATCAACAAAAAACATAATTCTGTCTCGCGGAATGTCTTTAACATTGATAACATTCATGATGTCAAACTACTATCCAAAATGAAATCACAGAATGGAGAACGATCAGACTTAGGTGGTCAGTAGTGGGTGTGGCCTCCTTTAGCCACATAAAATCTTCCCTGGATCTTAGGACGCATGTAAACAGTGCCCGAGGAAGTCATCGACATTACTCAACAAGAGGATGATGACGATCTTGCAAAGTCTGAGGTGAACTGACTTTCTGACGAACACGCAACTCAACTCAACCCAGATGTATTCAACAGCCTTGGGGTTGAGGCTACTCGATGGCTAGTGTAGGACTTGAACATCGCCATTTCTTAGAAAATTCTGCGCAAGAACTGCCTAATGGAGTCTATTGTTTTCTTTTTGGAATGGTAGTCCACGGCCATGTCTCTGCATAAACAGAACCTGAAAAGGTTGCAAAATCTGATCCCTATACTAGACAGAATTTAAGTTCCCTTGAAGAACAAAAAAAGGAGAACCCATGTGTACAAAATTTTCCCCGTACGATGATGCTGCCATCACCAAATCTTCACAGAAACAGACTTGAGCGTGACATAACCTTGATTGCATTACTCTCAGGCCATGCTGTCGACAAATCTCAAGGTGAATCGAGATTCATCACATAAGTCAATAGAATTCTTTTGAGTGATAGATGATAAAGATGGGTTAGCATTGGTCCATTAAAGGGTCCCCGAGCGTGAACTCTAGCAGCACGCATGGGCTTTCCGACAGCTTGTATAGTTATTCTTCTACCAAACATCTTCCTATTTGTGGAAGTGACAAATCTGTTTGAAGATTATATAATCATTTTGCTTGACCTTCACAGAGTCATGCCACATGTGATCAGAATTTTAAAAAATTGTATTTGTATACTACCTCTTTAACAAGTTCGTCTCTTTCCTTCCTACCAAGGCATCCCCAGGGCAAACAAGCAAGCCGGAACACTTCGGTATGGAAACTTTTGTCTTCTTGAAGAGCCAGTTTAGAGAGGACATTGTGGATGTGTCGGGATGGCCCCGTTTTCAGTCCGGTTGAACTGATCATCAGTTCTGCAATACAAAATCCTTAATAAACAACCGACTTGTTGACATGACAGGCAAAATTCATGCAAGATGCCAACTAAACATTAGAGTCTTTAATTATCTAAAATCAGTTCAGATGATGGTTTCACTGGTAAGTTTCTATCAAAGGTCATGTCATGGCCGAGTTATGAGAACAAGAGTACTACTAACATAATAAGATCAGGGTTACCTGAACCCAGAGTACTTAGATTAAAAATTTTTAAAAGAAGGTGAGGTGAGGTGAGATGAGGTTTAACTCCGCTTTCAAGAGTATTTCACTTATATCGCGGCTGCTAGTATTATGGCAGGGAGAAAACCTGCAATGCCATGTGGCTATGCATTGCGGTAAACCTGCAAACATTGGCTGGAACTAGCGAACCATGGGTGATACTACGCTGAAATTCAGTGTAGCATTGCACCCAAACCTTACTGCGTGTAGAACAGTTCTCTACTGCAGACAAAGTTGCCGTGCCCCTAGCGGGATTCAAACCCCAGACCTCTTGATCCTAAATTTAAAAAGAAACATTAAAATGGATTCTCCCCATTTAGGCACAGGGGACAATATAAATTACTTTTTTATGAATGTCTTTTTTATGACATAATGTCTCCTGCCATTGACTCTGTAGTGCATTAGGTATTCATTATCTCTAAGAAAAAGATTAACATATCAAATAACAAGAAGGCATAGTCATCAACATCCCCCGCCAGAGCCAAGAAATTGGAAAAAGGGCAATAATTCGAAATAATTGCGCATTACTCATTTTCATTCCATCAAGGTATGTGTGCCCTCAAGCAACACACCAATTTTGGTTCTCCTATCTTAAATAGTTTCTGAGAAAAACTGTCGACTTTGGAGATACGATGAAAAAACGCCAGAAATCGGAACAAGGGCAATAACTCTAAAAAAAATAATTGCACACTTCTCATTTTCGAACTCCATCAAGGTATTTATGTCTTCAAACAACACACCAAATTTGATAACCCTATCTTAAATGGTTTCTGAGAAAAGCTGTCCTCTTTGGAGATACCATGAACAAAGCCCAAAAATATGGAACAAGGGCAATTACTCTGGAAAAAATAATTGTACGCTTCTCATTTTCGAACTTCATCAAGGTATTCATGCCCTCAAGCAACTCATCAAATTTGGTAAACCAATCTTAAACGGTTTCTGAGAAAAGCTGTCCCCTTTATCTCGGACGGACACACGGACGGACGGAAACACGGACGGACAGACGGAGCCCAAACCTATATCCCCCTTCCACTTCGTGGCCGGGGATAATAAGGCATTTCTCAGTCACCATATTTATTATCCAAAATGGCTACACATTCCTTATAAATATTATAGACCTTTGTACTTTAACAAGAAGTTACAAGTACATTTTAAAGGTGAAACCTCTAATGTAAGAAGTTTGAAATAACAAGAAACATCTGTACCAGCCCTTATGAGTTAACATAAACCAGGCCTGATGAGCAAAATATGGGTTGAGTGTTATTGACAAGTGGTTCGATAATTTTTGACATATTTAATGACAAGGAATTCTCAATAACATTTTATTCTCCAAATTTTATCAAAATCATAGAGGAGATTTCATTAATCAACTTAATGAATTGTTTTTGCCCATAGGGAATGTTCCTTTTGATAAAAATAGAGCCACTGGCTCTGAAGCTCATCAGGAATCATGTTATTAACTAGATGAGCGTTTGCGGGACACCGCAAAAGCAGAGTAGCTCCGAAACTTTGGGTCCCGCCTTTCCCTTTTGATACCAAAAATTAGGGGGTCAAGGAGGGGGGTCGACTTATACACGGGGTCTATGTTTCAGCCCCAAAAATCTAGAGGCCAGGTAAGTATCTGCCAGCCCAGCAAGTCGAACGGACAATGTTTACACCGGAAACAATTAAAAAACATCGACGTCTAGTCAATATTAAAATCATTGAATAAAAACATATGCTTCATTGTTGTCTTTTTTAAATACAAATATAGCGTGATATATGAATAAAAAATAACATTTCAATCACGAAAGTTCATTAAAGTTTATATTATAATCTTCACTATTACCTGACAAACATCGATCGATATCTAGCCTTGATGCAAGTCGAGTGACCCGATAAGGTCACGTGGACCAATGAGATTCTACATAGAAGCCGGTGACATGCGAGATAGATACTCATGAAAAAATAATCAAGTGTTTACGCAGTGAGGAGTGCAAATTACTGGTACGAGTAGACATATAATTTCTGAGATGTTCTAACATAATAGCATATATTCAAAAATATTTAGAGAAATGTAAATTGCCGATTGTCATTGTATTGTTACTGAGATGTTCACCATTTATTTTGTATAATAGTGTATATTCAATACTTGTTAATAGACTGACGTGTGATTAAGGTTGTGAATAGATTATCATTTAATAATATTTAGGGCAAAACAATTGATAAGTCGATCGACATCACTGCTTACCAATCGCCGCTGTGTTGACTCTTGGGCATGTCGACTTGTCACTCGGTGTCAGTCAGCACGTGGTTAAAGGGGGGTCGACTTATACATGAGATATAGGGTTTTGTCCAGTATTTGGGTAGTTGAGAAAGGGGGTCGACTTATACGCGGGGTCGACTTATACCCGGTAATATACGGTACACCAAAGAAGAGCCTGATAGCACAAATATTTTTCAAGTTATCATGTTTACAAGGATTGTTTTAGCAATTTCAGAACTTGTGACCTTGACCTTTGACCATGAATATGAACATGTCAAAATAATTCCCCAGGGGCATAAGTAAGAAGTTATGTATATGAGGTGTTGATACCTCCTTGGAAAGAAGTTATTTAGTGATTTCAGAACTGGTGACCATGACCCTATCTCGTGACCTTGACCTTTAAAATTTA
This sequence comes from Gibbula magus, assembly GCA_936450465.1. Taxonomy (NCBI): domain Eukaryota; kingdom Metazoa; phylum Mollusca; class Gastropoda; order Trochida; family Trochidae; genus Gibbula; species Gibbula magus. Next base: position 81,549,470 of record OW388291.1, on the reverse strand, counting down.
AGGTCACACAATCAGTGATCATTTTTCATTGTGTATTACAATCATGTAATGATTCAAAGTGTTAATAGTTGAAATAAGACATTTTTGCAAAAGCATGCTTAAGTTGTGACCTCACTATGACCTTGACCTTTGACGGATGTTAGCGAAAACCTTTTCAAATTTTGGCCTTTCTCCATAGTTGATATACACCAAAGAAGAGTCTGATAGCACAAATATTTTTCAAGTTATCGTGTTTACAAGGATTTTTTTAGCGATTTCAGAACTCGTGACCTTGACCTTTGACCTTGAATGTGAACATGTCAAAAAAATTCCCCAGGGGTATAAGTAAGAAGTTATGTATATGAGTTCTCAAAACCTAATAGGAAAAAAGTTATAGCGAATACAAAACGCGGCGGCGGCGATGGAAACTGCACAAAAACTGATAGCAGCTCCGACTTAGTCGGAGCTGCTAATTATCTCTAAGGAAAAGATTAAGATATCACATAATAAGTCATTGCCCAATTATCAAATTTAAAAGTTGTTATCAAAATTGGTTACACATTAATCCATATTCATTATAAATAATGTAGACAATTGCAGTTTATTGTTTTAATTCTTATTTTTATTCTGGAATTATCAACATTTATTACATACCGGGTAATGAAAAAGAGCCCCTATTTGTGTCTAAAAATCCTGTTTCTCATAGGCTCATAGTTTCATAGACTCCTTTTCAATATTTAATTAATAAATTCTATTGAGCATCTGAGTGTAAGACTAAATCAGTAACACAGCAGAGAAGTAACTTGAAACCTCCGTGTATTAGCTGCTGTTTGCATCTCTGCCAGGGAGTGGTCACTCCCCAGGTCAACACCTGCAATTACACAACATGCAGACCCTGGACTCACAGCCAGTAAATTATATATTTTAAATTTTGTTTTCCCCATCTTTATTTATTTTTGTTTATTGGAAAAGAAGATGTGGTATCACAAACTCATGTAGCTTGTTTTAACCCTTACGTTGCGTATATATATTTTACCCTTTTTAGCCCCTGTGGCGGAATTTACAGGCTCGCAGCTCGCAGCAGTAGTTTGAGCTTAGGCACTAACGAGCTCTGCTGGCGGAATTTCCAGGCGGCGATTCCGGTACCGTTTTTACGAAATATACCGCATCTACATGGCGAATACGGGCTATATACGGGCGTTGAATACAAATTCAAGTCGCGGTACCCGTACACAAATGGTTGCTTTATACCCGCATCTTTGAATTATTTTTTTACGATTTTTCTTTACTTTTCTATTACTTTGTAAAGATTGTCTTTAATTCGGGCCTTATAACATCATGAATTTGGAGCGCGCTACTGAAATTTTTATATGGACTTGAAGACCAGATGTTTGTCTTTACAATGATATAAAAAATATTAGAATGCGACCTATGGTTATAATTCTATTGTCATCTAAAGTTTGTCTTTATTTCCAGCTTCATGAAATCAAAACTCCTGAGCGCGCATATTGCGAAATTTATATGTGCTTGTAGATAGTTTATTCCTCTTTACAATGACGTAAAAATTATTAGAATACGACTTATGGTTCAGAAAATATAACCAACCAAAGGAGAGTGACGCTACCCCGACAGTACCACGTGAATGGTCCCGACGCGCACCAAGTTACTGGCACTGCTTGGTCCCCCCGGGACTGTGCTAATTACAGTACCGTTACCTCCTCGAGACCTCCTCGAGACCTCCTCGAGGGTGCCAGAGCCGAGCGCGCGTGGAACTAATGGGTACTAATGAGCACAGCATACACTAATCACCGCGGCGAACGCAATACATGTTGCGCGGTGTAAAGTTTGTCTTTATTTCCAGCTTTATAAAATCGTAAATTATTTCGCGCGCATGCGAAACACGTATGTACTTGAAGACAATTTATTCCTCTTTACAATGATATAAAAATTATTGGAATACGTCAAATGGTTCGCAATATATGAAGAGCGTAAGGAAGGCACCCCCAGTACTTAGAAAATTCATTTTTGAAAAACTAACTTTTTGCGACATCTGGCGCATCATTTGCCGCATGTTTATTTTTCGCTGCGCATATACATATGATACATGGAATTGAAGACAATTTATTGCTCTTTACGATGATGTAAAAAGAAAAAAAATGCGCAACTTCGTTCGGAAGCTATAGCGTGCCAAATGAAGGTACCCTCGGTACTTTGAGGCAACTTTTTGACTATCGCGCATATCGGGGCACGTGCCGCAACTTTAGTTTTTCGTGCGCATGTATAAATTTTATATTGAATCAAAGCCGAATCTTTCCTCTTTACCCCATGTAAGTTTTATGAAAATCGGCCACCCGGTTCAGCATTTATGGGTGTTTTTTTATGATGCGGTTCTGGCTGAACTTCCAATGAAAGCTCGCATTCACTTTCTCTGTCTCTTTGATAAAATAAAGAATATTTTATTTGCAATGACATGTATTACAATGAAATTACAATGGATTTATGTACAAATATACACAATATTTACCTGCGGTTGTGCGCAGAACAGCTTTAGGGACCTAACAAGGTATGTATATAATGTGTATATACTAGTCCACACTTCGGCTCTCTTTACTTTCAATTTTCTTCTTCTTCATTCCCTTCTTCATTTCTTTCTTTTTCCGTGGCAGTGATGTAAGCCCTGGAATAGTCAGTGGCGGTGTGGTACAGTTTGAAGCATGGTGCGGCGCACAGAGAAACATTACAATCTGTACATTCATAAGAAGACTCTCTGCCTACTCGTTTTTTCTTCCTTGCTGGCCCATTGCCTTCTTCAATCTGTTTTGCGAGGACGGCGCGTTTTGCCTTAGAGCATACCACACACATCCTTGTGACGTTTTTCTTCCTTCCGACAGGCTCAATCTTCGTCGGAAAGTGACGTCCATGAAGACGAGTGACACTCTCGTCGCTCGTGCTCGGCCGACCACGGGGACGTCTGCAAAGTGATGGAACTTGTTCCTTGTCCGCAAATGTTACTATATGTTGCGCCAAAGCCTTCCTGTATTCCCGACTTGTTTTTAGAGGTTTATCTTTGCTATATTCTTTATAAACGATGTAAGAGTTCAACATGGCAACGTTGAGAACGTGAAACCAAACCCGTTTCCACCACTTCAGGGTCTTCACTCGGAACGGCGTGTACGACAACATCTGGTCGGCCCGATCAACACCTCCCATGTACTTGTTGTACGTTGTTACAATGCGCGGCTTGAGAACTGGTTCCCCTGTTGCCCGGTTCTTCTTCCCTGTTTGTTCAAGTTGTGTATCTTCAACAGTAGACATGAGAAGCACTGATTTTCTATCTTCGTAGCGAAGAACGAGTAGGCCATGGTTGTGAGAAACTGTCATGTCCCCTTGCTTGGCTTTCTTTTTAGGTTTCTTGACTGAATCAGGAAGTCCCTTTCGATTGGCTCTCAACGTCCCCGTGGCACCTATTCCCCGCTCCCACAAATTTATGTACAGATTTGTGGACGAATAGTAGTTGTCCATAAAGATGTGATGCCCCTGTCCAACGTAGTCGTTCACCAAGTCCATGACTACATCATAAGTTTTGCCACCTTCAGAAACCGGTTCATTCGTTTTTCCAGTGTAGAGTTTGAACTTGCAAACGTATCCGTTGTGCGAGTCACACAACATGAAAGCCTTTATCCCATACTTCTTAGGCTTGTCGGGAAGATAAACTTTGAAAGATAAGTTACCTTTCCAGGGCACCATGCCCTCGTCGACTGAAATGTTTTGATGCGGTTTATACACTCTTGAAAAACGGTGAACTATCCGGTTATACAAGTGTCCCAGTTTATTTATTGGTGAAAAGCACGGGGTGTTACGGCCCGGCATCCTCCTGTTGTCAGCCAAGTGTAGGTAGGTTATAAGAAGCCAAAACCTGTCTCGGGGCATGCACTTGGCGAAGAAAGGCGTTGAGGTAACATCACTTGTTGACCAGTAATCAGCAAAGTTTCTCTGCACAACCAATGACATGGCAATTGTCATGGCTACAAATACCTTCATCTCTTCTGCATTAGTGTCTTGCCACTGTTGCATTCTTGAACGGGGTCTTAGAATTTTGTCCTCCATTGCTTGTTTGAAATATCTATTGGTTTCCGTTGCCATATCCTCATAGTCATCATTATGTATAAACAAATTGAAAAAGTCAATAGGTTCAGGGTTCTCAGGAAGTTCTATGAACTGGCGCAACCCAGTTTGACCAGTGAAAGGCAAGTTTACACGTGGCCGCGGACCATCCACCCACTCATCAAACGTCTGTGAATTATCATGATTATATTGTGGTATTTCGGCAAACTCCTCCTCAAAACCACTAAAGTCTTCTTCGGTGGAATTACCGGCGGCTAGAATCTTTCTGGCAATCTCTGTCTCTATATCACTCAGAGCATCTGTGTCACCATGTTCACTATCTATTACAGTGTCCCGATCATATGCATCATCACTGTCTAAACCACTGCTACCATCACTGTCAGTTGACTCCATATCAGAGGCTTCATCAGCATGGATCTCGTTGATGAAGTCGTCGTCGCTTGTAACGGCTTCAAAGCTGCGTGTCCTAGTATGCAACGTCCTAGGCCGTCGCAGGGCCTTGCGTCCACGTCCGCGCAGCATTCTGCTTCAACCTGTAAATGATTGAAAATGCGTTAGATGTATGCAACATATAACATGTGATTAGAGACAATAAACATACAGAGATAATGAATGTGAGCTTCATGGACGTTCATTTGCCAGTTTCAGAACCTCCCGGCGCATCTAGGACGACTGCGCCGCAAGCGCCGACGGCGCCGACGGCTTCTGACATCGCGCCGATTTTTCCGACGCATATGTCAAACGGACCATTTTCTGATTTCCTCGGCGACGTGTAGCACCGGGCGCGAGGCCCGGAAAATAAACTACTATGTCAGGGAAGCTCGGGTTGTCAGTTGCCGAATGACTTCTCTTTTCGAGAAGCAGAGCATCCAAGGAGCGGTCTCTCGAGGCGGAGCCCGGACCCATGGGAGCATACTCCCATGCTCTCCGGGAATTCCCGTCCCCGTCTTCCGCGGCGGACCCCGGATTCAATCGCGGGACAGGTTTCCCATGTTCTCTTTTGAGAACGAGAGACTCCGAGGAACAATCCTATGGGACGAACCCCGGATTCTATTGGGAATGGGTTCCCATGCCCTCTCGACATATATAGCAGAAACCTTCATACCTCGGAATGACACGAACCTTTATTTCAAAGTAGAAACAAAAAAATAATTTGCACAAAAAGTTTGGGGGGTGGCGACCAAAAGCGGGGGGGTCCGCGCACCCCCCCGGTAGATATTTATACTTGTGGGTCGGTCCCGAAGATGACGGACCACGCCCATGTTCATGGGAATTTTTTCTCATTATGTCATGGCGAATCCCGTCGGAAATTCCCCTGCTCACGAAAAAACTAATACCTAAAAAAGTAATTGTGATACAAAAGAACTTTGGTAATAAAAGTGGTGAGGAATCAAATTCTCCATCTGCTCAGTTCAGTCCGCTACACATATAAATAATTCTTCAAATCTTATTGAATGAAACGTCTTTTATTCAATAATGTAAAAGATAAAATAATAAATTCAATTCAAATGGTTTGGAAAGGTGCGCCCTCGCATTTGAATTTTAGAAATAAAAACCTTTCGCAAATGGCATCAGTAACAAAAATGTTCACGCATTTTTAGAAACTCCGAAAAGTGAAATATTTTCCTGAGAAAATATTCCCACGAAAAAGGCTTTTCCCCGAGCGGCTGGTCCCGTACTCAAATATATTTTCACTTTTATGTTATAATTTTTTTTCCAAAACTGGAAACAAAATTCCGTCATGACAGTTGTTCATCGTTTATAAAGCTCTATATTTGCGTATCAAAAGAACAGTATTTTAGTTATATATTATCATACTTCTTCACTTATGCGTACATCAATATTGCGGCTCTTCGCGCATGCATAGTTCTTCCCAAAAACATGCGCATTATATCTGGAATTAAAGACAATGTTTTTCTCTTTACAATGATGTAAAAATTATAAAAATCGGACTTGCGGTTCAAAAGTTATGAAGTGCGAAAATTATACCTTTTGGCGCGGCGCTTTGCGCATGCAGAGTTCTTCCCGAAAACATGCGCATTATACATGGAATTGAAGACAATGTTTTTCTCTTTACAATGATGTAAAAATTATAAAAATCGGACTTGCGGTTCACAAGTTATAAAGCCCGTAATGATGGTATATGCTAAGAGCGCCACTTATTCAAAGCCGAATATCACCTTCTGCGCGACACCTGGCGCATCAAAAGTTATTGCCGAAAATACACGTATTTTATATGGAATTGAAGACAATTCTTTTATCTATATACTGATAAAAAAATTATGAAAATATCCCAAGTAGTTTCTTAGAAATAGAGCGCCGAGGCATGTTGGGGTAAATGCGCCACATGTATCAAAATTCAAAAGTGCGAAAGTCGGCTATCTCTGTGCGATTGCTGTATTTTCAGTTATGTTAGCGCAATTGCGATTTTTATATGGGAATAAAGGCCATTCTTTCCTCTTTATTTTGGTATAAAAAAAATGAAAACAACCAATTGGTTCATATGATACGAAGTGCGAGAGAAAGGTAGCTTATCGCAATATCTTCCCGTAATTAGAAGCTATCTGCCCATGTGGCGAGATGCGAGACAGATAAGCATAGGCTATCTGCCCATGTGGCGGGATGCGAGACAGATAAGCCTGTACGGGCCTATCTCACCCCGGGGCAGTGCAGACACTTAGGTGCTAATTAGCCGCCGGGCAGTGTAGCCATCGGAGCGAAGCAGGACAAAATTGGCCTTTTGTAAAGCTAATTATCGATGCGTTACGGGTCAACAATGCACACGCAAATTGGTGTGAATTTTGCTGGACGTTCTGACCAGACACTGAAGAAAGTTTTATTCTCATTGCGGGCTGCGAGGCATAAATACAGCCATTCTCATGCAGCGAGTCGCGGAAACAATCGACTCGGGACCCGGTATGGAGGCTAGCCCAGTACATAGACAGGCGTGAATTCTTCTAAGTAAGCGATCCGGGATCCGTACTGGAGTACCTACGAATCGCTTATAGCCCGCCCGGATTATTCCGTCGCCCGCATGTTAAGGGTTAATAGTCTTATCTTACTTCATCACCAGTCATATTTAGTTCACATGTAAAATAAAACATTTCTTAACCCTTTTTAAAAAAAAATTCTATGCATGTTCATAATGCAGTATAACTCTTAAGCTGACATATGAAGTGCACAAAAAATCTCATTATCTTCACAGTTCATTAAAACAGCTGTTTTAAGTGGTTACCCTTGTGATCCATATTTGGGGTCACAAGATCACCAAATTTACAATTTAGAATCCCAATTGGCCAAAGAGTCTGTCGTAACATTTCAGCTTTCTAGAGCTTATGGGACTGGAGAAAAAGATGAAAAATGCTTTTTAGGTTGTGACCCCTGTGGCCCTTATTTGGGGTCACAGAATCCCCGTCAGTCAAGGAGTCTGTTCATAAAATTCAGCTCTCTATGTTCATTGGGACTGGAGAAGAAGATGAAAATAGATTTTTAGGTAATGACCCCTGTGGCCCTTATTTGGGGTCACAGGGTCACCAAATTTACAATTTAGAATCCCAATTGGCCAAAGAGTCTGTACATAACATTTCAGCTTTCTAGATCTTTTGGGACTGGAGAAAAAGATGAAAAATGCTTTTTAGGTTGTGACCCCTGTGGTCCTTATTTGGGGTCACAGAATCCCCGTCAGTCAAGGAGTCTGTTCATAAAATTTCAGCTCTCTATGTTCATTGGGACTGGAGAAGAAGATGAAATTAGCTTTTTAGGTAATGACCCCTGTGACCCTTATTTTGGGGTCACAGGGTCACCAGACCTACAATTTAGAATCCCCATTGGCCAAGGAGTCTGTACATAAAATTTCAGCTCTCTGGAGTCATTGGTTCTGGAGAAGAAGTCGAAAAAGTGAAAAGTTTACGGACGGTCTGAATTTGAACCTTGAGCGCCTGACTGGTTGTATTCTCCTCAGGGAGTGTTCTGTACTTTTTGACCAGGGGTAACATGTCGAGCAGCGTTTTGAGCATGCAATGTGCATGAATAAAAATATAAAATATAGATCATAAATGGATAAATTATTATTATTTGTCATTTTAAGATTGTTGGCTAAATGAACCTATTTGGTCTCCTTCTACAGTATAAGGTTGATGAGAAGCTCACTTGTTTTCTGGGCTAGTGTTCGTAGACCAGCCTCCAGTCCTTGTTCAACCTTCTCCTGGACAGTCTCTTCGATATCAGAGTCCATTTCTTCATAATCCAGGAAGTGAATGTAGAGTGTGTAGTGGGACAGATTGAGAATGGCAAGAATTTCTTCTTCTTTAGTGGACAAGTCTAATCTGAAAAACTTGTAAAATGTAAAATATTAGTTATTTAAGGAAATTGATCTGTAGGTACCGGGGTATGTATTTCTATATTATGGTGGATTTAAAACAATTCCTTTTAAGAACAAATGATCATAACAAAACATTAATGTCATGTCACTTACAAAATAACCGGTATTAGCTTCCCGTACCAAACTTACCAACGACACACGTTCTCCTTCATGGCATGTCGACCTGATTCCAACGATTGCTCGAAGGGGCGTCGCCTTATACATGAGATACATGGTTTTTACCTGATTTTAGGGGTCTGAGAAAGGGGGTCGTCTGATACACAGCATCGCCTTATACACAGTAATATACGGTAACCTAAATTGATCACTTTATATATTTGACTGAAACAATGACAGCTGCAGGTAAACAACTCGGCAACCAGTGTTATTGGTCTGCAGTTGATGTAATTAAGTGGGAATCATAAGTTCTGTTGTTCTTGTATCTGCCATTCTCAAATAAAGAAGGATATCACTGTTTTTTATCGAAATAGATAAGTTGAATTGTGCCCGAGTTATCTAAACATTTAAAACAGTCAGGAAGTATTTATCACCTAGATTATTACATACCCATACGTAATACATTTTTGCATCAATAAAATTATAGTAAACAGCATAATTTATTATGTGAGCATATTTTTCCAGCGATCTAACTGGTCGAGAGGCCATCAAGTGACCGTCGACAGAAAAGCATATTGACTCCAGCCCGAGTCCGACCAAAAGCAATATTGACTTGAGTGACGTCAAACGATTGTTGCATGACGTTAAACGATTGTTGCATGACGTCATGCTATTGTAACCATGACATCTGAACGTAGTTCCAGCTGTTCAAACCAAATTACATTTTTGACTGTATTTCATTGTTTTCTTTTCGTTCCTGTGTCAATATTGTTTTCTCGGGTCCATAAAAACAGGTATTGACCTCATCACCAGTCTATAATTGTATAATATGACAGTGCATTATACTTTAGAATGCATTTATTGGAAAAATACAGAAATTATCATCCTGGCCTCCAGCGGGTTTAATTTTCAAACCAAAGATCTCCACATGAGAGATCTGTATTCTACCAAAAGAGCCAATATCCCATTAGCCAAAGCCAGAAAGAACACTTTCATCTCACAGTGACACAAAGTTGAAGTATATTACTTAAAGATTATCTAATAAACGTACCCAGGACTCCATGTTGTCATTTTTAAACTCAAATTTGCCCACAGCATCTGTCTTCTTTTGGATGATGTTAGTCCTCTCATGCCAGCTGGCTGTTCCATCTACCTCCTCCAAAACTTCTGGATGTTCATTTCTTTCTCTACCACAGTGACATTGACTGTTTTAACAAAATCAAAGTCAACTAATTATAAACCTTAAGTGATGTTATGCTTTTGTTCTTGGGGGATGTTATTTCTCATAATGAATGACTGTTCAACCAGTATATTATTAAAGTAATGCCCCATTAAGTAGGATATATTATTAATTGCCCTCATTAAATATCTATATTTCAACTTTCAGATATGAAGGAGTTTACTGCCTAACTATTTTGAACAAGATGTATTTGTTAAACACGGATGCCCCCGGATGTTGCAAAGTTATGGCCAAGGTTAAAGTTTTTTGTATATTGTTCACTGCGGCAAGGTCAAGGTCACAAGGTCAAATATGATGACCTCATCTGAAAGGGCTCATCACAAGGTATGCACAAGTATGAAAGCCCTAGCTCTTATCAATCCAAAGTTATGGCCAAGGTTAAAGTTTTTGCGGACAAACACACAGACAGACAGACGGACAGACAGACAGACGGACAGGTGAAAAACAATATACCCCCGGAATCTCCGATTCGGGGGCATAAAAATAGAGCCATGGGCTCTGTAGCTCATCACGCTTAATATACATTAACTAATTCAAAATGTCATCTTCTAGGTGAGAGGTTAACACGTAGTAAGCACTTTAAATGGAGAAGATGAAATAGGTCTTAAGGTCCTTACCCGTCTGATCTATCTTTGAGGCCAGAGATAAAATCCCCTACAAATAAAGTCACACTTGAAGATTTAATTCATTACTGTTGTTTCCTTTAAATTACCTCCCTTTGAAGAGCACATAAAATCTCTAGATGAAATAGCTTTTCAGGTCATGACGTATGTGACCTATATTTGGGGTCGTAGGCGTCATAACAATTTAGAATCCCCATTAGCCAAGGGGTTATGACCCCTGTGACCCCATTTGAGGTCACAAGGTCACCAAATCTACAATTTAGAATCCCCATTAGCCAAGGAGTCTGCACACAACTTTTCATCTCACTAGACCATTTGGAACTTGAGAAGAAGATGAAAATAGGTTTTTGGGGTTGTTACCCTTGTGACCCCATTTGAGGTCACAGGGTCACAATTTAGAATCCCCATTGGCAAAGGAGTCTGCACACAAAATTTCAGCTCCCTAGACCAAGTGGTTCTGGAGAAGAAGATGAAAATGCGAAAAGTTTACAGACGGACAGACGGATGGACGGCCGGACGCCGGACACCATGCCATGCCATAAGCCCATCGGGCCTGTCAGGCCAGATGAACTAAAAATATATCTAATTTCAAATACCAACAAGCAGATGGAGTCAGGTATATCTCCGCCAAGGGGGAACAAGTTTAGGGTATTGATTTCATGAAAACAGACAAATACAATAATCATGAAACAAATAAGGTACATCTACACATGATGATTGTTCCACTCACCAAGTTTCATTGAGCTGGGCCTTACAGTTTTTGAGTTCTGGTCCGAAACGATATTTTAAGGTATGTTTCAATGGAAACTGCTAAAAATAAAATTCGAATAAAATAAATAAAAGTCGAAGAGGCACATTTCCACATGATGACTGTTCCACATCAAGTTTCATTGAGCTAGGCCTTACAGTTTTTGAGTTCTGGTCCGGCAACAAAACGCGGACTGATGGAAGGACGGACATATGGATGGAGGTCATTATTATATCACCTGACAATTTCTTTGTGGTTGGGGATAATAGCAGCTACAAATGTTTTGAACAAAGGCCATCTTGTAGTCCTACATGCCAAATCCAATGATCCGACCCTAGCCCACTTCACCCTGCCCCTCCCAATCAAATGGAACACAAACATAACAGGGATGACATTACTTACCTGCAAAGCAATACACGTCTGCAATCTTAATGAACATAATGAAAATCCTATCATCTTGAGAGGTATCTGAACTCTTTTTTTCAACCTCATAAAGAAAGATGTAGAACTAACATGAGAACTGCTGCAATGAAGCTATGTGTACCTGCGTCCTTCCTTCTGTACAAATCGGATACATTCTCGCTTCGTAAGTTTGTGGAGCAAGCCCTTCTGGGCTGAGCTGAATGTCTGAAATAACAGAGATGAACATAAAATATTGACTAGTTTCATATTCTAAGTACATTTAGAAAGAATGGGTGAACTAGAAGAACTTACATAGAAGGATGGTGTTCAATGACACAGGTGCAACCTCCCCTGAGGTATCACAAAGGAACAATCTGAACAATCCCCCTCCCCCCCCCTAATTGACTGCACTGTGAAGATAAGCAAGTTGATTGTAAAAAAGATGCCTCATTTTCCTTGATATATGGTGCTACAGACATGCTATTCGGTTCGTTTAAAAGCTGTTTAACATTATGACATCATTGAACATTTTATCATTAAAGAGAGAGTTCTATCTGAGGTGTTTTTGTGTTAACAAATTTAGAGATGACATTCCTATATATATATATACATTTATGTCATAAAAACAAGATGGACCTAACAACATTGCAGGGGCAATAGAAGTTATTGCTGTAGTGAGTGACTCAAGACAAAAGGCCCATCAATGATGAGATCGTAGGCGGAAACATTTTCCCTTTCTTGTTTCCTCTATACATATATGTTGTTAATACATGCTTATTGCACAACCCAGGTGAACCACATTACTAAAGGTAATATCTTCATGACCTTATATATTTGAAAATTTGATAATGGCTAGCGCACAATCATTCAAAAATATAAACAATGAGAAATGAAGCCATTAATTGGTGCTATGAGTGTGGAAAATTTTGTTACAGCAAAACAAAACATTGTTGATTAGTTATAAACTATTTGTTACTTTTTAAATAGTCTAACAATACATATGTATTATTATTTTCACAAAATTAAAATTAGTGAAAATAAAACATTTTTCATCTCACTTAATGCAAAAAATAGAGCCATGGGTTCTGTAGCTGATCATCAGGATCTGTATTGTTTTCAAAACCGAAATAAATTTTTCTCAGATAGAGCTTTTCATACTGGAAAATAAGTCAAAAATGGGTTCTTCAAGTTGGAATTCCCATTGTCTAAAGAGTCTCTACACAACATTTCAGCTCTCTAGACCTCTTGAACTGGAAAAACTTAAAATTTGTTTTTAAGGTTGTGACCCCTGTGAACCTATTTGGGGTCATGGGGTCACAAAATCTACAATTTAGAATCCCCATAGGCCAAGGAGTCTGCACACAACTTTTCAGATCTCTAGACATTTTGAAACTGACGAAGAAGATGAAAATAGCTTTTAGGGTTGTGACCCCTGTGACCTTATTTGGGGTCACGAGGTCACGAAATCTACAATTTTGAAACTCCATGAGCCAAGGATCGAGTCTGCACATGATTTCAGCTCTCTAGAGTTCTATAGGTTCTGGAGAAGAAATCTAAAAAGCGAAAAGTTTACGGATGGACGGATGGACAGAAGGACTGACGTGGGACGCTATGCCATGCCATAAGCCCATCAGGCTTTTCAGGCCTGATGAGCCAAAAAACAAGATGGCGTACAGCCAGCGAAAGAAAACCATCTTTAAATTGGTGCATCACATTAAAATGTCAGGCCATAGTTGAGGAGGGATCCGAACCATATGAGCAAACTGTAGTCTTCTTGTTTACATCACAGATGTTAATCTGAAATTTCAGCCTGTCAAATGGTTTTGGAACAGAAGATTTTAGGTGAAAAGGTTTTAGGGAAAATGCCTACCATGTCGATATCTAGTGGTGGTCAGGAAAAAATGCACAATATTAAATCCCCTTGGTGCAAAGTACCTTCCCACAAAATTCCAGCTTTGGAGAGAGCAGAGGTTCAAGAGAAGGAAGTTGGAAATATGAAAAATTTAGTGATGACCAATAGACGGATGACAGCCATTTAGGCCTGATGAGCTAAATATTACAAAATTCAAACACTGAACTTGTCAATCTGAACCCTTAACTTGCAAACCCCGGCATGGTCAGGGATGGTCATAAACAATTCCTAGGGGCCTCATACTGGGTCACGGACACTAAACTTATAATTATTTTGGATGTCTACCATTGAGCTAGTACTCAACTAGCCCTGTCCGCAATCTGCGAGTCGAATTGTCTCCGGGAGTCTATCCATAAAAACCTCTGTATTATGTCTCGCAGTTAGCCACGATAACGAGTCTTTGTCAATGTCCGGTCGAAATGTCCAGCAAAAATCACACCAAATTGCGTGTGCATTGTTGACCAGCAACGCATTGATAATTAGCTTTACAAAAGGTCAATTTTGTAGGGCTTCGCCCCGAAGCCTAATCTCCCTTGGGGCTAATTGTCACCCCCGTGTTTGCATTGCCACCGGCTGTACAAGGCCCGTACATACTATCTGCCTCACATCTCGCGGGACGGGAACACAAATCGGTAACTTGCCTTACTTGCGCAATTCATATCATGTCAACCAATTGGTTGTTTTCAAAATAATTTACGCCAAAATAAAGGGGAAAGAAATGTCAAAAGAATAATAAGGACACAGCAAGCGCCGCAAAAAAGGTCATGTTTACACCTTATAAATTTTGAAACAATCGGCAATTTTCACAACTTCTTACTGCATTTTCATAATTTTTATATCACAATAAACCGAAAAGAATAATCTTATATTCTATATAAAATGCGCATATTTACTCACAGAAATAAAGATACAATTTAACCTTTCTGAGAGGCATGTAAAACCAAACCACGCACAACTAATCAACATATTTTCATCAGATATGGTTCGAGGTTAGCATTAATTGGAGAGGTCAAACAACATGACCATATTCGGGTTGACATGTGCTTATTTGCCAACTGGTTGACAGATTATGATTTCTTGGAAAAGTGCGATGAACGACCGTTTGCAATGCGGCATACATGTTGTAAGTATTTACGATTTTATAGGTGGAAATAAAGACAAACTTACATGGCTATAGAATTATAACCAAAGGTCGCATTCTAATAATTTTTATATCATAGTGAAGACAGACATCTTGTCTTCAATTCCATATATAAATTAAATTTTTCGTTTCATATTTCTGATATTATGAGGCCCGAATTAAAGACAATCTTTCAAAGTAACAGAATAAAAACGAAAAATAGCGAAAATTCATTCAAAGTCGTGGGTATGAATTAGCCATTTGTGTACGGTGCCGTGACTTGAATTTGTATTGAACGCCTGTATATAGTCTGTTTTCGCGATGTAGATGTGATATATTTCGTAAAAACGGTACCGGAATCGCCGCCTGGAAATTCTGCCAGCAGAGCTAATTAGTGTCTAAGCCAAAATACTGCTGCGAGCTGGAGGGTCTGTAAATTCCGCCACAGGGGCTAAAATGGGTAAAATAGAAATACGCAACGTACGGGTTAAACCACTCCAATCCCAATAGATGACGGTAACATTTGTCTGAAAAGAAATTAACAAATCATCCAAGAACTCCTACCAGGTTCCAGTCGCTGACTTGTGTTTGAGAAAAGCTTTGTGTGCCACCTTTGTCACCAATTGCACCAAGCAACATAATATTATCGTCGGCCCCGTCAGTGTCCAAAAATATATCGTCATCTTCATCAGAGCTGAGAGGACTATCTGATGTGCTAACATCCTCCATAAACTGCCGTCTGAAATGAAAACATTAACATAAATAATATTAAAGAAATAAACATGTAAATATGGAATAAGAAAGTAAGACATTTAAGAATTGCAGGCAAATGGGGGAAAATACAGTATTTGTCCGGTGTCTGTACAGTCAGAACCTGGAACTGGCCTATATGGGTCATACAGTACTGTAACATAATGTATCAACAGACGCTGATTCCTTATAATTATGTATTATCAGTTGTTGGTTAATAGCATCAATCCAATAGCATCAAGGAGAATAACTCTCACCACTTCTTGCTGTCACTGGTCAAGGCCATGTGCTCACTGTGTAAAACTGTACAGTCCCTTGTCATGAATAAACATGCTTTCTAACCAGAAGCTATGTTTGTCAAATATCTTACAAGTACTACACTGTACTTTGAAGGTGCTTCCATTGTGTTTTATAAAATTTTATTTGGTTTGAATACGTTCCAACATACCATGTGCTGGTTACAAATAATTCCACTCAACTTGCATATTCATTTCCAATCGCCAAATATATCATAATTACTAGTTTCCAATTGCATTGTCCTGTTTCGATCAGAAATTACTACATTTACCTTCATATTGTCAATATACTCAGTTTACTATCATATAAATTGTAGTTTTCGGTAACAGTCATCACTCCTAAAAAAAACCATCATTAATAACATTTGGAATATGTAACCCCAGACAACACAATGGATGTATCTTTAATATATCATTGCATCAAAAGCTTACTGTATACTTGAACAGTTCTCTACAGCAGACAAAGATGCTTCAAATTCAACTATAAAAGACTCTGTTATCTTCATTTATCTTCTTCATAAGATGTAAATAGTACAATGATTTATTTATCCATGTACACCTTAGACTCCTAAGATGGCCTCTTAACAAGCAAAATGTAAACATTTTAAATGAAACATTAAAAGCCTAACATGATAAAGGCTGAAATGCTAAGTATATCTCTCTGCAACAGCTATACGATTATAACATTCCTATCTTGTAGAAATTTATCAAATAAATTCAATCTATATAAAGCACAGGTGAAGTTTAACGCAAATATGTTGGGCAACAGAGATAACGACCAGTTTTCCATATGTGTATTCATCACACATATTTGCGCTAAACTTCACCTGTGATTAATGCTATCTTTGAAATGACTTTGCTTTATAATATTCATCAAAGCTAACCTTTTCATTGGAATAATTAAAGAGGAAGTTCTCTTCTTGATCGCATTTTGTTTATGCATTGTGTGAAATGGGGAAAAAGGCTGTATATTACTAATGTAACATTTCAAAAATCCTAAAACATGTCCATACGGTTGTAAAAGTAAAAGGTAACAAACTGATTTATCATTAGAGTGATCAATAATGTCTTATTTTGCCAGAGAAACACTTGTTGAACAAATCAATGGTTTCACTTCTCATTATATTTTTATTTCTGAATGAATGAGCGATATTGTTTGTCAATTTGACAAACATAAGGCACAACAATTATGAATAAAGCCTAGCAGGTTTTAAAAGGAGGGTTCTATTGGTGGATTTTTTCGTGGAAACGAAATTAGAGAGGATATTTCCATTTACACATATGTTCTATCAAAACACGATTAAAACACATTAAAATTGAAAGATACTAATGAAGGTAATATTTGGATGACTTTATATTTCAAAACTTTATTAACACAAGCGCACATTTGTTGAAAAATAA
Organism: Gibbula magus; assembly: GCA_936450465.1. Classification (NCBI taxonomy): domain Eukaryota; kingdom Metazoa; phylum Mollusca; class Gastropoda; order Trochida; family Trochidae; genus Gibbula; species Gibbula magus. The sequence goes on along the minus strand of OW388291.1, from coordinate 81,532,397 downwards.
AGACAATGAGAACTGAAGCCATTCATCGGCACTGCGAGTGGGGGAAACTTTGCTAAGGCTTACAAGCACACCTAGTTTTATGATACGCTGTGTTACTATGTTAATATTCTCTCTGTATATGTTTTATTATTTTTAAAAATTAAAATTGGGTTAAATATAGCGTGTTTTCATTTCGTGTTTTCATTTCGCGTACTGCCAAGAAACCAATATGGCGGATGCTGCCGATATACATCTTTGACAGATACTTGTGTATCTACTACCTAACTTCAGTAAATGGGTATTACAGATGCTGAGTTTCAGGTATGTCTAAGGGTTTTAGACTTCTGCTCCAGAAGCAGTCAAAATCAACAACAACCAACATCCCTCTCATGTTTCTATCGAAACAGAAAAAAATTAATTTTTCAGAAAAAATATGAAAATATCAAAAGGCACCACTTAAGTTAGTGGGTAATACACATGCAAAGTTTCAGGAAGATATGATGAACGGTTTTGGAGCTGTGCTCCGGAAACGAACCTGTCTCTGAACAAAGTCCAAATTCAACAAGTTTCTATGGAAACGAAAAAAAAACAAATATTCAGAAATCTGAAAATATCAAAAGGCACCACTTCAGTTAGTGGGTAATACACATGCAAAGTTTCAGGAAGATATGATGAACGGTTTTGGAGCTGTGCTCCGGAAACGAACCTGTCTCTGAACAAAGTCCAAATTCAACAAGATTCTATGGAAACGAAAAAAAAAAAAAAATTAAAAAAAATCTGAAAATATCAAAAGTCACCACTGCAGTAAATGTGTAATACATATGTGAAGTTTCAGAAAGATATGATAAATGGTTTTCGAGTTCTGCTCCGGAAACGAAATGATTACGGACGGACAGACGGACGGGGCGTTGACTAGGCTATATCCCACGGTATTACATGGGATAAAAATGAGAATTGAAGCATTCGCATTAAGATTTTGAAGAAAAATAACTTTAAAAAACTAGCTTACGCTTGGTTCGACATGGTGATAACAGGAGATGTCGGATCAACTGTCACACAGTCACGAACACTGATCGGTCGACCAGTTGACACAGATCGTCGGGTGTAAGTTGTAACGCAATTAGTTCTTGCGATGACAGTTGATTTCGGAGAAATTTGTCCTTCGGATACCACTTTGCACTTCGCTCTTCAACATGTTTCCGGGTCCTCTTGTTTGTTTCCGTACTTAGCAGCTCAGTCACAACCCAGGTACAGCATCGGGTTTCACAGCTCTCTCACTCTCAGGCCTGGTGACTGGGGAAATGTATGCTGGAAAACACATCCACCGATTACTTTCTTCTATGAAAAGTAAAATAAGGCTGTATTAGATTCGTATCTCTACTAGATCTCCTACACTGGCAAACACTGACAGGATACACATTTGAGAGAACAAACTTTACACCAAAGTTTAAACAATTTGGGAAACGTTGGGAAAATATAGCCTTGACCTTTTACTGTCCACTTAATTGTTATGCCCAAAACTTTGAACAATGCTATTACGGAAGTGAGATTCGCTTATTCCCTGTGAGGAATCCAAATGTGGATGGAGTTCGGCTGCTAACTATCGTTTATCATCCTCCACGCAGGCGGTCTGCGCACCTCGGACCTCCTCCTTCGTAGTGTGTAAGCCACCATCACGGGTCTCATCAGGTGAAATGATTGGTTCGCACAGGTTAGTTTACAAATTGCGCCATTTCACCTGATGAGACCCGTGATGGTCGAAAGCATGCTTGTGAATTATGAATAAATCATCGTGATTTCTTTCCTATATGAGACCTGAGGGTTGGACAAGTTTGAACTGAAATTTATATATATAGGTAGCCTACTGTATGTATGCACTGTATGTGTTTGGTCGTATGGGGCAGGTTGGGTCACCGCCCCAATCTGCTCCAAAGTGTAGGCCTATTATTCTAAACAAATCTTTTTCATAAATTGTTTGGCATCATTATCTTTGGATTATCGTCGGAAGACATGCCTGGATAGATTCGTGTTGTCTAAACAGTAGCTTCCTACTGTACAAATTGACAGTAACCTACTATAGGAACGAGATTATGGTACCAAAATTTTACTTTCGGTCAGAAACCAGAGGGGGTTCTTTGATTTCCTTATACACACGTGTGTCTCCTTTCCCAAATATGGTGTCAGAGGAAGAACAGGTTATTAAAAAATGTTAAAAACGTAAATAATGTCTTATTCTAATAGAGAAAAATAATGTGGCCCAACCTACCCCATGACCCAACCTGCCCCGGTCTCCCCTAGTTATACGTTTGAAGCGAACTCTCTTTCTGCGTACCTAACTCTGAGTGGAAAGGACTTTGCGACTGTTCCATTTTTGTAAGAGGCGTGGTCAGGTCAAAACAAATGTAAATACTCGGCGTAATATGTACATTAGCAACACTTTACACATAAACCCAAACAGTGTCACTCAACTATGGTCACATCACAATATTCAGGTATCCTTTTAGATGGCGATAAACATTTATCTACGATATCAACACAGTAAAATACCTAGGCACAACAATCACTTGCCCTTACCCATTGTGACAATGACACTAGCATTGTGACGTCAAAACGGTTGATCACCGTAACGCCATGCCATGGCAACGGCATTCGGTAAACCAAGGACGTATAATATATACGTCCTTGGGTAAACACAACCGCATGGAAGAAGGTGTCAAACTTTGACAAATGTAACTAGCTGAAAACATTCTAGTTACTTGAAACTAATTCTTATTGAGATTTATGTGTGACCTATACGGGTACCGTATACACAAATTGACAATGACAGGGTAGAGTGGGGCAAGATGTCCAGTTCGGGTAAAACGCCTACCCCACGCACAGACACGTGGTTAGATCGGTTATTTCCCTCTGCTGGCGTAGCTTTCAGGTTGATGTCATCTGTCAATGGAGGGTTGCTCGGCCAGCGAAAAAGAAAATATGTCAAACGATTTTATGTATTTAGGTGGTATATTTTCTAAAATTTAGTAGACATTCAAATAAGAAATGGAATGAAGGAGCATGGATCCAATACTGGCGATCACAGAAAGGAACAAAGCTGATGGATTGAGAAGTCAGGTTATCCTGGATTATATATTCCTCAATGGAGAATAGGATTGATGTCAGAGCCATCTACAATGTCCGGGGAGCTTGAGATCATCTCAACTGCTAAAGTTCTTTACAGCCTCACTATTGCCCTCAACACTAAGGAGCAGATGATCAGTAGGTATGGAAGGAACTTCATAGTCAAGAGTTTAATCTATCAAACCAATACAAATGAATTCCTGATTCTGACTGTGTGCATGGCGAAGTACATACCAATACAATAATTACAATACAGTTATGTTTTTATTGCAAAGAGTGAGGATATAAGTAATCAGAACCACACAAAATAAACTTTCTTTCTTTCTTTTAAGATATGATTAGGCTAATATACTTCGCTTCCCTAAACACTTTAATATTATGTTTACATTTAAACTGAAACATACCTATCATTTGCAGTTGAACATTACTCAAATATTATTTACGTATATTTTGATACTTTGGACAGATCAGGAGTACATGGTATTCATCTTCTATTTCGTTATTACAAAATTGACATAATCTATTAACAAAAGGGGTTTTTGGCACACCCCATCTTCCCCTTTCAACCATAAGAATTAATATGTGAACCGAGGCGGTAGAGTGCAATTCTGTATTTTTTCACAAGATTAGTTAAATATTTCTCTATGCAAAGAGTTTCCATAACTCCATCGCTGCCAATCTGTACACATATGTTCATTATAGCTACATTATTAAGATGTTTAGTCATGATTAGGATCGAAAACCGGACAATACTCCGCGGCTGTCGCGCGTCAATTGTTCAAGCGTAATTTTGAAAACATATATGTAACAGACAAAGAGACAGATATTGGTTGACACTGTTCAATGGAACATATAACTGGCATACATTTAAATGGGGCGCATGAATTCGGCTTCTCATCGTGTATTAAACCGCTGCTCGAGTTTCATTGAAATTAAGTTATTGTCAAAAATTTGGCGTTAGGGGATACATATGCAAGTCGAGTTAGATGATTTGGACGTAAATCAGGACATTTAATATTTTTGAATGTATCAAATCTAAATAAAATTTCATGAGGAGTGTCCCTTTTATGTAATAACACAATCTGGTTTCGCTCTATGTTGACAATTTATGTTTCCACATTTGGGTATAAATATCTTTAACCCGTTGTGTAAATTCTCTCAAAAAAGCACCACCACTAGTTACATATTTTGCGACCCAAATATATCCAAAACTATAGATTCTACCTGAAGAGCATTTAAAGGATCTATCTCTTAATAAAGTTTTCAATATTCAAACCCAAGGTTCAATAATGCATTGTATATAATATTATATTCCTCAATGGAGAATAGGATTGATGTCAGAGCCATCTACAATGTCCGGGGAGCTTGAGATCATCTCTATGTTGACAATTTATGTTTCCACATTTGGGTATAAATATCTTTAACCCGTTGTGTAAATTCTCTCAAAAAAGCACCACCACTAGTTACATATTTTGCGACCCAAATATATCCAAAACTATAGATTCTACCTGAAGAGCATTTAAAGGATCTATCTCTTAATAAAGTTTTCAATATTCAAACCCAAGGTTCAATAATGCATTGTATATCAAAACTATATATATATATATATATATATATATATATATATATATATATATATATATATATATATATAAATAGCCCTTTCTTGTTCTATGGCAGCAGTGTACCAATCGGCCACATGAAGACTGCACGCCAGGAAACGTACAGCTCATTTATCAAATTTGCGATTCTAATTATTTAGAATGAGTTTCATAAAATCAAATCACATAAGATGTTGTGGTGTTTCTATAGCTAAGAACTTTGAAATTCAAGATTGTTTTGTAAGATGTACTCCTTTATCTTCTTGTTGGTTATAATATAATTAAAGACACACACATTCATGTCTAATCGCGCTGGTTTGTTATCTTATTCTGTGGGAAAATGATATACGGGGTAAAACGCCTACACTGGGCAATTTGCCCCCTCACAAGGGCGTTTTGCCCCAGGCATGGGGCAAGAAGGCCGAAACAAATAAAAGTGTTAGTCTCGTAAGTCATGCGATAAAATAAATATCAACCATATAGTAATATTGATTGTTTAAACAAAAGAGATGATTTAACACCCAACGTGTGAAAATAACCTCTATCTATTAATGTGGTGAGACTTTGTGCTCAGCACGGGCGTCTTGCCCCACTCTACTCAACCTGTCAAACTTGAGTAAGGAACACATATTATGAAAAACGGACAAATTAAATTTCGAGTCCACCGAATAAGTCAACCAATCAGAATCAAGGATACACCGGAAACCATACCTGATAACCATCGTTAACGAATCAACCGAACCCAGACTGGATGCGGTTGCACCTTTCGTTCTCAATCCGCTTTAGCTAAGGCTATGCTTGATTCGTTTTGGCGGCGTATACACCGGTCACACGTCCGGCGTACGCCGTTCCTCTACTAGGCTCAGTTGAAACAAGTGTATCGGCGTACACACAGGAAGACGTCATCATCCCTCAAACTAGCTTAAAAAAACATATAATTTATATTATATAACTATTTTTTAAAAATTATTTCAAAACATTGATTAATATTTTATTAGCGTGTAATGCAATGTTTCAAATAAGCAGTGACATTTAAAAATAAATCAGTCAACTATTTAATTGTACAACGCAACTTCATAAACAAAAGGGTTATTGAATGTCGCAAGGGTAACATTTGTCCGCCATTACACGCCGCCTTCGCCGGTCATTTCCAACCGGCGCATTCGGAGTACGCCTAAGGCGTACGCCGGGTTCCAATCAAGTGATTTGCCGGTTGCGCCGCTTCCGGCGGCGTACGCCGGGTAGTGCGCCGGGTCCCGAATCAAGCATAGCCTCAGAGAACATACCGGTATTCCGTTCTCCCTATCGTTTCCACTACATTACCTGTCAGAGCTATGTACCTTAGCTAAACCCGCTTCCGACAGTTTTTCCTTTAGCTCAATTTTCTATATAATAGGTAAAGAAAAATAATTATTGGTATTATTAAAAATAAATTTTTTCTAACACAAATCCTTCGAATGATATCGTAGTAAATTAAGAATCCATTTGCAATATCACTGTAACGTCCGATACGAATACATTTTGAAGTGCAATATGTCACTGTAGCGTCCGAAACGAATACATTTTGAAGTGCAATATATCACTGTACCTAATTAAATTTGATGATAATCTATTGAGTGACTCTGTATATGGTGCTGGTCTTGCCTATGAATTATAAGATAAATAGTTGCGTTTGTAAAATTTTCGGGATTCATTGTAATTCAACACCCGCAAATTTAGTTTAAAACCGACGGCGTTAGCCGGAGGTTTTAAACGCTGAAATTGTAACATGACCGTTTTAAACGCTGATATTGTAACATGACCGTTAGTTATCAGGGGTTTTGAAGCGAACTCTCTTTTTGTGTATCTATCTCTGAGTGAAAGGGACTTTGCAACTATTCCATTTTTGTAAAAGGTGTGGTCAGGTCAAAACAAATGTGAATACTCAGCGTTATATGTACATTAGTAACAATTTATATGTAACCCTGAACAGTGTCACTCAACTACGTTCACTTCAGTATCCTTTTAGATAGCGATAAACATTTATCTACGACATCAACACGGTAAACTACCTAGAAACAAAAAAACTTAGACTTTCCATTAACCATTGTGACAATGACGCTAGCATTGTGACGTCAAAACGGTTGATCACTATGACGTCATGCCATGGCAACGGCATTCGGTTAAAACAGCCGCATGGAAGAAGGCGTCAAACTTGGACAAATTTAACTAGTTGAAAACATTTTAGTTACTTCAAACTAATTCATTATGAGAGTTATTTGTGAACTTTACGGGTATACACAAGTTAGAAAATGACAATGACACCTGTCAAATTTGGGTAAGGCGCATATATTAAGAGAAATAGAAAACTTAAATTTGGAGTCGGGCCAAACATGATGTTCGCGGTGATTCGCCGGAAGTAATTTGCGGGTATTCATTGTAATTCAACATAGGCAAATCAACCAATCAGAATCAAGGAATCATCGAAATCATATGTTACAATATGAATTGCAATGGAAAACAATGATTGTTAATGCTTAGCCAATAAAATAGATAAAACATGATAGTATCATTGTGAAAAAACACCCCACACTATAAGTAAATTAATATAATGTCGTCAGCAAACAGGAGCAGCTTTATAACTTCCACAACATCGTCAACAAATATGCCTCTGGAGACATATTAGTGTAAATTCCAATAATGATAATATTTATAAATAACAGTTTGAAAATATTTTTTACACGAAGCTTGAAGATTATATATACAAATACTTAACTTGATTCACAACTGCTAAAAATAGATTTCTTTGAATTGTATAACAAAAGAAGTAAATCGATCTGTTTAGTAGCTAAGTTGCTGCTGGGAGGTAGATTTATCTTGTTCAAGTACTTGTTGACTGAACCGCAGTATCCTACCCCAGCTGATGTTCAACACTTTTAGAATTTAATGCGATTAAGATTTTTAAAAGGATATTTCGGTACCCTCGTCTATTTGTTGGGAGAATTGAATACTTACATTGAGGACGCAGGTCCCCGACTCATTGCTTTTCATATTATTTTATTAAAAACAATATTAGAATAATAGATTCTGGTTTCTGGTGGGTTACGGGGGTCATCTAAAAAAAATTTAAATGGTTTTTCTTCTTTTTAAAATAGTGTGAAAAGCAATTACCCAAGGGCCTGTGATCGAGGATGGGACTTAGAACTATTTGAATATACCCGTTATTCTTCGAACCTGTGTGATAAAATAACAAACACGAGAAACTTAATGTGATGCCATAATTTTTTTAAATGCATTCTCATTGCACGGGGATTTTAAAGATTGTTTATATAACTTGTAGGAAAGTACGTAAGATTGAGAGTTCTATCTTTATTACTCCATAGTTAAGTACGACCAAGGATTGTTTTAAAAACCAGAATAAATTATTGGTACGACAAACACTAGTACTGTCTTTAATTTCACCCTGGGGTATCTTAGTGTCCGACGTCTAATGTCCGTCTCTCATGTGCATGATAAAACCTTATTAGGAATCACGATTCCTTCCGCTCTACTCACGTCTTACCTGGCTTAGATTCAGCGATCTAAATCTGATCGGTTCGAAAGATCTTTAACTGAAAGTCGTGATCCACTGTGTGACCAATAGCCACACGAGCGTACATATGTGTACTTTAACCGACAAGGATTCGATTTACCTCTGACCTTCTATCATAGATTGCAATTCTGAGATAGAAAAACGGAGAAAAAACGGACAAAGGATACATACTCTCAAAATACTCTCACTATAATACAGATGTCAGATATACTAACCCGTTGAGAGAATAGTATTATACAAAACTCGTGGATATTGAATCAGAAGGTGAAGACGGGACATAGTTCAAGCACCCGAGTCAAGGAATATCATCGGGACGTGTCCATAATTTAAGAATAAATTCATACCTTTCTCAGAGACGTCGCTATGTCAGTTATTATCCCCTGCCACGGAGTATAACGGGATATATATCCGTCCGTCTAATAGATAGGGGACTGTCTCAAAAACCGTTCCGTATATAGATTATTTTCCTGGAGTTATTGCCCTTTTCCCGTTATTTTTACTATGCTCATGATATCTCCAAAAATGGTTCGAAAATAAGTAGCATGCTTCAATTTTTTTCCAAAGTTAGTTCGATGTGTTCCTCCCGTACACTAGACATAGGACATATAATAGAAGGTTGAGAAACAAAATGGCGGGGGATGATGACCATGTTGTGTTGTATAGGATTCACAATTTAAGACGACTGTTTAAATTCTCAAAATAAACTAGTTTGTTAAGTATCGCATGTATTGCTAGCAATTTCAATTTAAAAGTTTCATTTCGTTTTAATGCATCTCGTACAGTACATGTGATTTTGTCGTTTTTGGAATTATATACATTCATAGGGAGATTATTTGAAATATGCAGAGTTGCTCGTTTTACGTGTTGGGTTTTAAATTTACGGTTGATTAAAACAGGACACTATCTTGCATAACACATGGACAAAACGTGGCTGTCACTCCACATGGATCGTCTAACTTTTCAGGCTTAATTAGACATAGACATGTTAACTAGACCTTCCCTGTTGATCGCCTATATTACTATCACAATGTCATTCAAGTCACCACGTGTCTCGGTCTTCAACTGTTTAAGGTCAATTCCCTATAGCAACTGCAAAAACCGTAAAAAATGTATTAAGCAACTTTTAAAGATATTTCAATTTCACAACGTCTATATACGTAATAATGTGGCTTTGATACATGCCAACTAATTTTAATCAACTTGCATATTCATCTTCAATCGCCAAATACATGATAATTGAATCCAAAATTGAGCAGCAGCCTTATACACGCACAGAATCCGAAACTCCACTTCACATGTACATGCACTGAAGTTAACCAAGTATAAATTAACAACCAATTAGTTGCGTTTTACCTGCTGTAAACAAACTTCGAAAATTACGTTTGACTAATTGACGAGTTTTAACCGAGGTGCAATATCCGGTTTTCGATCAGATACCTCTACCTACTGACTCGACCACCATTAAAAGTTGTAAACGGTACTTATTGGTTGGAGGCGCAAACCGCCTCCAACCTGATACGCAGTTGGATTTCACGCTATATTACTGTTGGAATATTCCAAATAAACTTTCGACCAATCATGCTTGGCCTCTTCATACTTTGGAAAAAGCATATGACCAACGAACACGGCTGTAACAAATTTTTAACCACGTGACCATGTGGGTTATCCGAAATAAGTATCCCCTTTTACTGCGAAAAGAGATTTTGTCTAAACATCTAAAATAGAAACGACCGTTGTGTTATTCTGAGTCTGAATGTTAGTAAACATAAGATTTTTCAATTCAAAGCCATTTTACACCTCCATGAGCAGAATTGTACCAATTCAAGTGCATAATTTCGCACTGCAGTTTCGGAAAAATCCAAGAAACTTTACAAGCTAATGTTATACGCGCGGAGCAAGCATATACTAAACGATAATAGTGGTTGTCAATCAACACACCAACCTTCCACTCAGTTATCAATATTTTCAATGCCAGTCAGACTTGCATAATGGTAGGCCTACTCAATGTACTGTTATTGAATTAATGATAGTGAAGCTTGTACATGTATAAGCACATAGTGGATACAACCATATTTATGTCCAAACTGATAGCACCAAGCATGAGGATACCGGGCCATTATCCTTGTATTAAAAAAGGTCCATATGCCTTCCTTCCACAGATAAACAGAATATGCTTCATAATCAATCGAATTGGTACACTTTTAATTTGCAAATGTTTAACAAATGGTTGACTGCGTGTTTAAGGGGAAATAGGCCTACATATTCTTATTGCTCGAATCTAACAATGACACAACTGTCAACAACGTTTTGATCAAATTCATAATATAGGCCTACTTCAAAATTGGAGCAAAAGCACCCGGGAGTTGCGCTTTAAAATAAATCGGGGAAGTTGAATGTTCACTTTCATTTTCAAATGATAGATTATATATAATTTTATTTTATTTATGAATAAATAATGTATGTAAATTGAAAAGCATATATACACAACTTAAATGATCGAGGTAAAATTCTTTTATTTGCGACTTTTGAATTGAATAACTAATTGTGTGATTAGTAATCAAAGCTTTTACCCCCCAGAAAGACCATTATGCAGGCTTCATTTTGCTATATGTACATATGACATACATATCCTTTTTAAAATATATTTTAGCCTTAACAAGATGCCTCCAACCATGCCTTTTTAAAGGCTTTTCTTGTTAACAATAGCCAACAGTTCTCAATAGATAACATCATATATAACGTTTAACATATGTGACTCCAACAACACACTCCAAGTCACTTTAACATTTCTACAACGATCGATAAACATCTTGTCTACACCACCATCTGACCAATGGACCGTGATTAGCTAGATCGTCCTTTACGGGTTGAAATTACACACTTTGTTCAGATTTCTATCAATTGTCTGGGTACACGAATATATGAATTAGTCTGTTAAGTTGAACGATGGAAACAAGAAGCATGTCCTTTTTACACATGATTTTTACCTTGCTGACATTCTGCAGCACACACGGTATTCCCTTTAATCTACCTTTCTTCAAACCGATTTTTAACCAAGAATCAATTTCTGTTCGAAACTCGACAACCAATTCAGATTTCTCTCCATTGGAATCAACCACTATAGTGGACCTGGGGCTACAACTAGTAAAGGACAAACTTGATCAAACCAGTGCCCAGAAGTGCTACTCGACATGTCGTACTACAACGGGCTGTACACTGTAAAGTCGATGTTACCTGCAAGCCCGGGACTGTGTGTGGCATCATCCCAGCGGGCACCTGCTATCTATACGGCAACCAGGGAGAGGATCTTCAACCAGCTGGTACCTGCGTCATCTCAAACGAAGGTAACCAATCATTTACATGAAACGATATCAAAGGAAGGTAACTACTAGTATAAATTATTTACATGAAACGTGTATGAAAAACACTGGGAAAGTAGTCACCCAAGAGTTTTATTTTGTCAATCTAAACATCAAAATACAAGAAGAACTAACCAAGACCCAAATTTTCCAGGTACCACGCTGTCGGACTGACATTATTTTCTTACAATCTTAACTTTGTCTTATCATATTGTCTTAAAGCACGACGAGTAGTCCATTTATAACAATATCAACGTATTTCACATTATTATTTTAAAAAAGCAAGATTAAATTTTCTGGACATACACGACGTCTCGTATTCTATGCTTTACTCAGAGATCAGGTGGAATGCGGGATATGACTAGGTGGACATTTATATACGGGGATGTAGCTCAGTTGATAGAGGGTCTGCCCATCACCCTGTCTATCGGGGTTCGATTCCCGGGCGCGTCATGACGTTAAAGATTGGAGTTGATGCTTCCTTGCGCTCATAATTGTTAGAACTGAACTGGCGCTGCTTTCCGGCTGCCAGGTGCCACTGACAAAAACGAATACCCGAATTCATTGCTAGGAGGACAATAAAGTGTTATTATAAGGTCCTCAGACGAAAGTCGTGAAGACCGACTGTTATTATCCTGAATATTCCTGAATATTATTATTATTATTATTATTAGTAGTAGTAGTAGTATTAATAGTAGTAGTAGTAGTAGTAGTAGCTATAGTATACTTATTATTAGTAGTAGTAGTATAGTAGTAGTAGTAGTAGTAGCTATAGTATACTTATTATTATTATTATTATTATTAGTAGTAGTAGTAGTAGTAGTAGTATTAGTAGTAGTAGTAGTAGTAGTAGTAGTAGTAGTAGTAGTAGTAGTAGTAGTATACATTATTATTCCACAACATGTTTTGGAAGAGCTCGCGGAAAAAAATACCAGGGACATTTAAAGATATGTTCAGGGATGATAGCTTCTATGCTGTAAATGATACAGATGAAAAAAAATTCCCGACTTCCCGGCCCTTGGAAAATTCGAATTTTAACATGGGAAAAAGTTCAAAATGAACTTAGATACTTGAAACTTTTTTAAAGATGTGCAATAACATTGTAAACAAAAAAGTAAATCATGGCGTAATCGTAGGTCACGTGACTTAACAGCCATTTTGAATTTAACGGATTTTTTGAAAAATTCTGACTCCATCTTCTTCTCCTCTGAAAGAAATGAACTGCTGAAAATTACATATTCTTGAAGCAGATGCATTGTAGTATCTGGCTCATGGGAAATGTGAACTCATTGTATTTCTTTAACAGTGAGCTTTCAAACTTAACAAAAGTTATGAAATGAACCTACATGGTGTATTTGCAACATCAGTGTGATGTTACATTTTTGCGTGTGAATATGTTTTAGGAAGAAAATTTATATTGAATTGACCCTGTCAAACCCTTTTATGTTTATATGTAAACAGAGTGGTCAACATATATATGTCTCCAGTCGTTCTGGAATTCAAACTTTTGCAAAGGATTTTACTTCATATAATCTAGCCAATCTACTACCATCAAACTAAAAAATAACTTTAAAACTTGAAATCATACTTCTCAGAGTTTACGTTTCAATAGTTGAGACAATGGTGACATTTTAGGAAAAGAAACTTTCATCAAAATATATTGCCACATTCTATGTTTTTTATTCAAGTATTGCCAGTCACGGAACAACAACACACCATCAATGTCATCCTTCCACTAGCACTGTCTCCAGATGTAAGTATAGAAGTTTTTGATAGTACAAGCACTGTCTCAAGATGTAAGTATAGAAGTTTTTGATAGTACAAGCACTGTCTCAAGATGAAAGTATAGAAGTTTTTGATAGTACAAGCACTGTCTCCAGATGTAAGTATAGAGGTTTTTGATAGTACAAGCACTGTATCAAGATGTAAGTAGAGAAGGTATTGATAGTACAAGCACTGTCTCAAGATGTAAGTATAGAAGTTTTTGATAGTACAAGCACTGTCTCCAGATGTAAGTATAGAGGTTTTTGATAGTACAAGCACTGTATCAAGATGTAAGTAGAGAAGCTATTGATAGTACAAGCACTGTATCAAGATGTAAGTATAGACGCTATTGATAGTACAAGCACTGTCTCCAGATGTAAGTATAGAAGTTTTTGATAGTACAAGCACTGTCTCAATATGTAAGTATAGAAGTTTTTGAAAGTACAAGCACTGTCTCAAGATGTAAGTATAGAAGTTTTTGATAGTACAAGCACTGTCTCAAGATGTAAGTATAGAAGTTTTTGATAGTACAAGCACTGTCTCCAGATGTAAGTATAGAAGTTTTTGATAGTACAAGCACTGTCTCCAAATGTAAGTATAGAAGTTTTTGATAGTACAAGCACTGTATCAAGATGTAAGTAGAGAAGCTATTGATAGTACAAGCACTGTCTCCAGATGTAAGTAGAGAAGCTATTGATAGTACAAGCACTGTCTCAAGATGTAAGTATAGAAGTTTTTGATAGTGCAAACACTGTCTCAAGATGTAAGTATAGAAGTTTTTGATATTACAAACAGTGTCTCAAGATGTAAGTATAGAAGTTTTTGATAGTACAAACACTGTCTCAAGATGTAAGTATAGAAGCTTTTGATAGTACAAGCACTGTCTCAAGATGTAAGTATAGAAGTTTTTGATAGTACAAACACTGTCTCAAGATGTAAGTATAGAAGTTTTTGATAGTACAAGCACTGTCTCCAGATGTAAGTATAGAAGTTTTTGATAGTACAAGCACTGTCTCAAGATGTAAGTATAGAAGTTTTTGATAGCACAAGCACTGTCTCCAAATGTAAGTATAGAAGTTTTTGATAGCACAAGCACTGTCTCAAGATGTAAGTATAGAAGTTTTTGATAGCACAAGCACTGTCTCAAGATGTAAGTATAGAAGTTTTTGATAGTACAAGCACTGTCTCAAGATGTAAGTATAGAAGTTTTTGATAGTACAAGCACTGTCTCAAGATGTAAGTATAGAAGTTTTTGATAGTACAAGCACTGTTTCAAGATGTAAGTATAGAAGTTTTTGATAGTACAAGCACTGTCTCAAGATGTAAGTATAGAAGTTTTTGATAGTACAAGCACTGTCTCCAGATGTAAGTATAGAAGTTTTTGATAGTACAAGCACTGTCTCCAGATGTAAGTATAGAAGTTTTTGATAGTACAAGCACTGTCTCCAAATGTAAGTATAGAAGTTTTTGATAGTACAAGCACTGTATCAAGATGTAAGTAGAGAAGCTATTGATAGTACAAGCACTGTCTCCAGATGTAAGTAGAGAAGCTATTGATAGTACAAGCACTGTCTCCAGATGTAAGTATAGAAGTTTTTGATAGTACAAACACTGTCTCAAGATGTAAGTATAGAAGTTTTTGATATTACAAACACTGTCTCAAGATGTAAGTATAGAAGTTTTTGATAGTACAAACACTGTCTCAAGATGTAAGTATAGAAGCTTTTGATAGCACAAGCACTGTCTCCAAATGTAAGTATAGAAGTTTTTGATAGTACAAGCACTGTATCAAGATGTAAGTAGAGAAGCTATTGATAGTACAAGCACTGTCTCCAGATGTAAGTAGAGAAGCTATTGATAGTACAAGCACTGTCTCAAGATGTAAGTATAGAAGTTTTTGATAGGACAAACAGTGTCTCAAGATGTAAGTATAGAAGTTTTTGATAGTACAAACACTGTCTCAAGATGTAAGTATAGAAGCTTTTGATAGTACAAGCACTGTCTCAAGATGTAAGTATAGACGTTTTTGATGGTACAAACACTGTCTCAAGATGTAAGTATAGAAGTTTTTGATAGTACAAGCACTGTCTCCAGATGTAAGTATAGAAGTTTTTGATAGTACAAGCACTGTCTCAAGATGTAAGTATAGAAGTTTTTGATAGCACAAGCACTGTCTCCAAATGTAAGTATAGAAGTTTTTGATAGCACAAGCACTGTCTCAAGATGTAAGTATAGAAGTTTTTGATAGCACAAGCACTGTCTCAAGATGTAAGTATAGAAGCTTTTGGATAGTACAAGCACTGTCTCAAGATGTAAGTATAGAAGTTTTTGATAGTACAAGCACTGTCTCAAGATGTAAGTATAGAAGTTTTTGATAGTACAAGCACTGTCTCAAGATGTAAGTATAGAAGTTTTTGATAGTACAAGCACTGTCTCAAGATGTAAGTATAGAAGTTTTTGATAGTACAAGCACTGTCTCCAGATGTAAGTATAGAAGTTTTTGATAGTACAAGCACTGTCTCAAGATGTAAGTATAGAAGTTTTTGATAGCACAAGCACTGTCTCCAAATGTAAGTATAGAAGTTTTTGATAGCACAAGCACTGTCTCAAGATGTAAGTATAGAAGTTTTTGATAGCACAAGCACTGTCTCAAGATGTAAGTATAAGAGTTTTTGATAGCACAAGCACTGTCTCAAGATGTAAGTATAGAAGTTTTTGATAGTACAAGCACTGTCTCCAAATGTAAGTATAGAAGTTTTTGATAGTACAAGCACTGTATCAAGATGTAAGTAGAGAAGCTATTGATAGTACAAGCACTGTATCAAGATGTAAGTAGAGAAGCTATTGATAGTACAAGCACTGTATCAAGATGTAAGTATAGAAGCTATTGATAGTACAAGCACTGTCTCCAGATGTAAGTAGAGAAGCTATTGATATTACGAGCACTATCTCAAGATGTAAGTATAGAAGTTTTTGATAGTACAAACACTGTCTCAAGATATAAGTATAGAAGTTTTTGATAGTCCAAACACTGTCTCAAGATGTAAGTATAGAAGCTTTTGATAGTACAAGCACTGTCTCCAGATGTAAGTAGAGAAGCTATTGATAGTACAAGCACTGTCTCCAGATGTAAGTAGAGAAGCTATTGATAGTACAAACACTGTCTCAAGATGTAAGTATAGAAGTTTTTGATATTACAAACACTGTCTCAAGATGTAAGTATAGAAGTTTTTGATAGTACAAACACTGTCTCAAGATGTAAGTATAGAAGCTTTTGATAGCACAAGCACTGTCTCCAAATGAAAGTATAGAAGTTTTTGATAGTACAAGCACTGTATCAAGATGTAAGTAGAGAAGCTATTGATAGTACAAGCACTGTCTCCAGATGTAAGTAGAGAAGCTATTGATAGTACAAGCACTGTCTCAAGATGTAAGTATAGAAGTTTTTGATAGTACAAACAGTGTCTCAAGATGTAAGTATAGAAGTTTTTGATAGTACAAACACTGTCTCAAGATGTAAGTATAGAAGTTTTTGATAGCACAAGCACTGTCTCAAGATGTAAGTATAGAAGTTTTTGATAGCACAAGCACTGTCTCAAGATGTAAGTATAGAAGTTTTTGGATAGTACAAGCACTGTCTCAAGATGTAAGTATAGAAGTTTTTGATAGTACAAGCACTGTCTCAAGATGTAAGTATAGAAGTTTGTGATAGTACAAGCACTGTCTCAAGATGTAAGTATAGAAGTTTTTGATAGTACAAGCACTGTCTCCAGATGTAAGTATAGAAGTTTTTGATAGTACAAGCACTGTCTCAAGATGTAAGTATAGAAGTTTTTGATAGTACAAGCACTGTCTCAAGATGTAAGTATAGAAGTTTTTGATAGTACAAGCACTGTCTCCAGATGTAAGTATAGAAGTTTTTGATAGTACAAGCACTGTCTCCAAATGTAAGTATAGAAGTTTTTGATAGTACAAGCACTGTATCAAGATGTAAGTAGAGAAGCTATTGATAGTACAAGCACTGTATCAAGATGTAAGTATAGAAGCTATTGATAGTACAAGCACTGTCTCCAGATGTAAGTAGAGAAGCTATTGATAGTACAAGCACTGTCTCCAGATGTAAGTAGAGAAGCTATTGATAGTACAAACACTGTCTCAAGATGTAAGTATAGAAGTAATGATATTACAAACACTGTCTCAAGATGTAAGTATAGAAGTTTTTGATAGTACAAGCACTGTCTCAAGATGTAAGTATAGAAGTTTTTGATAGTACAAGCACTGTCTCCAAATGTAAGTATAGAAGTTTTTGATAGTACAAGCACTGTATCAAGATGTAAGTAGAGAAGCTATTGATAGTACAAGCACTGTCTCCAGATGTAAGTAGAGAAGCTATTGATAGTACAAGCACTGTCTCAAGATGTAAGTATAGAAGTTTTTGATAGTACAAACAGTGTCTCAAGATGTAAGTATAGAAGTTTTTGATAGTACAAACACTGTCTCAAGATGTAAGTATAGAAGCTTTTGATAGTACAAGCACTGTCTCAAGATGTAAGTATAGACGTTTTTGATGGTACAAACACTGTCTCAAGATGTAAGTATAGAAGTATTTGATAGTACAAGCACTGTCTCCAGATGTAAGTATAGAAGTTTTTATATAGTACAAGCACTGTCTCAAGATGTAAGTATAGAAGTTTTTGATAGCACAAGCACTGTCTCCAAATGTAAGTATAGAAGTTTTTGATAGCACAAGCACTGTCTCAAGATGTAAGTATAGAAGTTTTTGATAGCACAAGCACTGTCTCAAGATGTAAGTATAGAAGTTTTTGGATAGTACAAGCACTGTCTCAAGATGTAAGTATAGAAGTTTTTGATAGTACAAGCACTGTCTCAAGATGTAAGTATAGAAGTTTTTGATAGTACAAGCACTGTCTCAAGATGTAAGTATAGAAGTTTTTGATAGTACAAGCACTGTCTCAAGATGTAAGTATAGAAGTTTTTGATAGTACAAGCACTGTCTCAAGATGTAAGTATAGAAGTTTTTGATAGTACAAGCACTGTCTCCAGATGTAAGTATAGAAGTTTTTGATAGTACAAGCACTGTCTCCAAATGTAAGTATAGAAGTTTTTGATAGTACAAGCACTGTATCAAGATGTAAGTAGAGAAGCTATTGATAGTACAAGCACTGTATCAAGATGTAAGTATAGAAGCTATTGATAGTACAAGCACTGTCTCCAGATGTAAGTAGAGAAGCTATTGATAGTACAAGCACTGTCTCAAGATGTAAGTATAGAAGTTTTTGATAGTACAAACAGTGTCTCAAGATGTAAGTATAGAAGTTTTTGATAGTACAAACACTGTCTCAAGATGTAAGTATAGAAGCTTTTGATAGTACAAGCACTGTCTCAAGATGTAAGTATAGACGTTTTTGATGGTACAAACACTGTCTCAAGATGTAAGTATAGAAGTTTTTGATAGTACAAGCACTGTCTCCAGATGTAAGTATAGAAGTTTTTGATAGTACAAGCACTGTCTCAAGATGTAAGTATAGAAGTTTTTGATAGCACAAGCACTGTCTCCAAATGTAAGTATAGAAGTTTTTGATAGCACAAGCACTGTCTCAAGATGTAAGTATAGAAGTTTTTGATAGCACAAGCACTGTCTCAAGATGTAAGTATAGAAGTTTTTGGATAGTACAAGCACTGTCTCAAGATGTAAGTATAGAAGTTTTTGATAGTACAAGCACTGTCTCAAGATGTAAGTATAGAAGTTTTTGATAGTACAAGCACTGTCTCAAGATGTAAGTATAGAAGTTTGTGATAGTACAAGCACTGTCTCAAGATGTAAGTATAGAAATTTTTGATAGTACAAGCACTGTCTCCAGATGTAAGTATAGAAGTTTTTGATAGTACAAGCACTGTCTCAAGATGTAAGTATAGAAGTTTTTGATAGTACAAGCACTGTCTCAAGATGTAAGTATAGAAGTTTTTGATAGTACAAGCACTGTCTCCAGATGTAAGTATAGAAGTTTTTGATAGTACAAGCACTGTCTCCAAATGTAAGTATAGAAGTTTTTGATAGTACAAGCACTGTATCAAGATGTAAGTAGAGAAGCTATTGATAGTACAAGCACTGTATCAAGATGTAAGTATAGAAGCTATTGATAGTACAAGCACTGTCTCCAGATGTAAGTAGAGAAGCTATTGATATTACAAGCACTATCTCAAGATGTAAGTATAGAAGTTTTTGATAGTACAAACACTGTCTCAAGATGTAAGTATAGAAGTTTTTGATATTACAAACACTGTCTCAAGATGTAAGTATAGAAGCTTTTGATAGTACAAGCACTGTCTCCAGATGTAAGTAGAGAAGCTATTGATAGTACAAGCACTGTCTCCAGATGTAAGTAGAAAAGCTATTGATAGTACAAACACTGTCTCAAGATGTAAGTATAGAAGTTTTTGATATTACAAACACTGTCTCAAGATGTAAGTATAGAAGTTTTTGATAGTACAAACACTGTCTCAAGATGTAAGTATAGAAGCTTTTGATAGCACAAGCACTGTCTCCAAATGTAAGTATAGAAGTTTTTGATAGTACAAGCACTGTATCAAGATGTAAGTAGAGAAGCTATTGATAGTACAAGCACTGTCTCCAGATGTAAGTAGAGAAGCTATTGATAGTACAAGCACTGTCTCAAGATGTAAGTATAGAAGTTTTTGATAGTACAAACAGTGTCTCAAGATGTAAGTATAGAAGTTTTTGATAGTACAAACACTGTCTCAAGATGTAAGTATAGAAGCTTTTGATAGTACAAGCACTGTCTCAAGATGTAAGTATAGACGTTTTTGATGGTACAAACACTGTCTCAAGATGTAAGTATAGAAGTTTTTGATAGTACAAGCACTGTCTCCAGATGTAAGTATAGAAGTTTTTGATAGTACAAGCACTGTCTCAAGATGTAAGTATAGAAGTTTTTGATAGCACAAGCACTGTCTCCAAATGTAAGTATAGAAGTTTTTGATAGCACAAGCACTGTCTCAAGATGTAAGTATAGAAGTTTTTGATAGCACAAGCACTGTCTCAAGATGTAAGTATAGAAGTTTTTGGATAGTACAAGCACTGTCTCAAGATGTAAGTATAGAAGTTTTTGATAGTACAAGCACTGTCTCAAGATGTAAGTATAGAAGTTTTTGATAGTACAAGCACTGTCTCAAGATGTAAGTATAGAAGTTTTTGATAGTACAAGCACTGTCTCAAGATGTAAGTATAGAAGTTTTTTATAGTACAAGCACTGTCTCCAGATGTAAGTATAGAAGTTTTTGATAGTACAAGCACTGTCTCAAGATGTAAGTATAGAAGTTTTTGATAGTACAAGCACTGTCTCCAGATGTAAGTATAGAAGTTTTTGATAGTACAAGCACTGTCTCCAAATGTAAGTATAGAAGTTTTTGATAGTACAAGCACTGTATCAAGATGTAAGTAGAGAAGCTATTGATAGTACAAGCACTGTATCAAGATGTAAGTATAGAAGCTATTGATAGTACAAGCACTGTCTCCAGATGTAAGTAGAGAAGCTATTGATATTACAAGCACTATCTCAAGATGTAAGTATAGAAGTTTTTGATAGTACAAACACTGTCTCAAGATGTAAGTATAGAAGTTTTTGATATTACAAACACTGTCTCAAGATGTAAGTATAGAAGCTTTTGATAGTACAAGCACTGTCTCCAGATGTAAGTAGAGAAGCTATTGATAGTACAAGCACTGTATCAAGATGTAAGTATAGAAGCTATTGATAGTACAAGCACTGTCTCCAGATGTAAGTAGAGAAGCTATTGATATTACAAGCACTATCTCAAGATGTAAGTATAGAAGTTTTTGATAGTACAAACACTGTCTCAAGATGTAAGTATAGAAGTTTTTGATATTACAAACACTGTCTCAAGATGTAAGTATAGAAGCTTTTGATAGTACAAGCACTGTCTCCAGATGTAAGTAGAGAAGCTATTGATAGTACAAGCACTGTCTCCAGATGTAAGTAGAGAAGCTATTGATAGTACAAACACTGTCTCAAGATGTAAGTATAGAAGTTTTTGATATTACAAACACTGTCTCAAGATGTAAGTATAGAAGTTTTTGATAGTACAAACACTGTCTCAAGATGTAAGTATAGAAGCTTTTGATAGCACAAGCACTGTCTCCAAATGTAAGTATAGAAGTTTTTGATAGTACAAGCACTGTATCAAGATGTAAGTAGAGAAGCTATTGATAGTACAAGCACTGTCTCCAGATGTAAGTAGAGAAGCTATTGATAGTACAAGCACTGTCTCAAGATGTAAGTATAGAAGTTTTTGATAGTACAAACAGTGTCTCAAGATGTAAGTATAGAAGTTTTTGATAGTACAAACACTGTCTCAAGATGTAAGTATAGAAGCTTTTGATAGTACAAGCACTGTCTCAAGATGTAAGTATAGACGTTTTTGATGGTACAAACACTGTCTCAAGATGTAAGTATAGAAGTTTTTGATAGTACAAGCACTGTCTCCAGATGTAAGTATAGAAGTTTTTGATAGTACAAGCACTGTCTCAAGATGTAAGTATAGAAGTTTTTGATAGCACAAGCACTGTCTCCAAATGTAAGTATAGAAGTTTTTGATAGTACAAGCACTGTCTCCAGATGTAAGTATAGAAGTTTTTGATAGTACAAACAGTGTCTCAAGATGTAAGTATAGAAGTTTTTGATAGTACAAACACTGTCTCAAGATGTAAGTATAGAAGCTTTTGATAGTACAAGCACTGTCTCAAGATGTAAGTATAGACGTTTTTGATGGTACAAGCACTGTCTCAAGATGTAAGTATAGAAGTTTTTGATAGTACAAGCACTGTCTCCAGATGTAAGTATAGAAGTTTTTGATAGTACAAGCACTGTCTCCAAATGTAAGTATAGAAGTTTTTGATAGTACAAGCACTGTATCAAGATGTAAGTAGAGAAGCTATTGATAGTACAAGCACTGTATCAAGATGTAAGTATAGAAGCTATTGATAGTACAAGCACTGTCTCCAGATGTAAGTAGAGAAGCTATTGATATTACAAGCACTATCTCAAGATGTAAATATAGAAGTTTTTGATAGTACAAACACTGTCTCAAGATGTAAGTATAGAAGTTTTTGATATTACAAACACTGTCTCAAGATGTAAGTATAGAAGCTTTTGATAGTACAAGCACTGTCTCCAGATGTAAGTAGAGAAGCTATTGATAGTACAAGCACTGTCTCCAGATGTAAGTAGAGAAGCTATTGATAGTACAAACACTGTCTCAAGATGTAAGTAGAGAAGCTATTGATAGTACAAACACTGTCTCAAGATGTAAGTATAGAAGTTTTTGATAGTACAAGCACTGTCTCAAGATGTAAGTATAGAAGTTTTTGATAGTACAAACACTGTCTCAAGATGTAAGTAAAGAAGCTTTTGATAGCACAAGCACTGTCTCCAAATGTAAGTATAGAAGTTTTTGATAGTACAAGCACTGTATCAAGATGTAAGTAGAGAAGCTATTGATAGTACAAGCACTGTCTCCAGATGTAAGTAGAGAAGCTATTGATAGTACAAGCACTGTCTCCAGATGTAAGTAGAGAAGCTATTGATAGTACAAGCACTGTCTCAAGATGTAAGTATAGAAGTTTTTGATAGTACAAACAGTGTCTCAAGATGTAAGTATAGAAGTTTTTGATAGTACAAACACTGTCTCAAGATGTAAGTATAGAAGCTTTTGATAGTACAAGCACTGTCTCAAGATGTAAGTATAAACGTTTTTGATGGTACAAACACTGTCTCAAGATGTAAGTATAGAAGTTTTTGATAGTACAAGCACTGTCTCCAGATGTAAGTATAGAAGTTTTTGATAGTACAAGCACTGTCTCAAGATGTAAGTATAGAAGTTTTTGATAGCACAAGCACTGTCTCCAAATGTAAGTATAGAAGTTTTTGATAGCACAAGCACTGTCTCAAGATGTAAGTATAGAAGTTTTTGATAGCACAAGCACTGTCTCAAGATGTAAGTATAGAAGTTTTTGGATAGTACAAGCACTGTCTCAAGATGTAAGTATAGAAGTTTTTGATAGTACAAGCACTGTCTCAAGATGTAAGTATAGAAGTTTTTGATAGTACAAGCACTGTCTCCAGATGTAAGTATAGAAGTTTTTGATAGTACAAGCACTGTATCAAGATGTAAGTATAGAAGCTATTGATAGTACAAGCACTGTCTCCAGATGTAAGTAGAGAAGCTATTGATATTACAAGCACTATCTCAAGATGTAAGTATAGAAGTTTTTGATAGTACAAACACTGTCTCAAGATGTAAGTATAGAAGTTTTTGATATTACAAACACTGTCTCAAGATGTAAGTATAGAAGCTTTTGATAGTACAAGCACTGTCTCCAAATGTAAGTATAGAAGTGTTTGATAGTACAAGCACTGTATCAAGATGTAAGTAGAGAAGCTATTGATAGTACAAGCACTGTCTCCAGATGTAAGTAGAGAAGCTATTGATAGTACAAGCACTGTCTCAAGATGTAAGTATAGAAGTTTTTGATAGTACAAACAGTGTCTCAAGATGTAAGTATAGAAGTTTTTGATAGTACAAACACTGTCTCCAAATGTAAGTATAGAAGTTTTTGATAGCACAAGCACTGTCTCAAGATGTAAGTATAGAAGTTTTTGATAGCACAAGCACTGTCTCAAGATGTAAGTATAGAAGTTTTTGATAGTACAAGCACTGTCTCAAGATGTAAGTATAGAAGTTTTTGATAGTACAAGCACTGTCTCAAGATGTAAGTATAGAAGTTTTTGATAGTACAAGCACTGTCTCAAGATGTAAATATAGAAGTTTTTGATAGTACAAGCACTGTCTCCAGATGTAAGTATAGAAGTTTTTGATAGTACAAGCACTGTCTCAAGATGTAAGTATAGAAGTTTTTGATAGTACAAGCACTGTCTCAAGATGTAAGTATAGAAGTTTTTGATAGTACAAGCACTGTCTCCAGATGTAAGTATAGAAGTTTTTGATAGTACAAGCACTGTCTCCAAATGTAAGTATAGAAGTTTTTGATAGTACAAGCACTGTATCAAGATGTAAGTAGAGAAGCTATTGATAGTACAAGCACTGTATCAAGATGTAAGTATAGAAGCTATTGATAGTACAAGCACTGTCTCCAGATGTAAGTAGAGAAGCTATTGATATTACAAGCACTATCTCAAGATGTAAGTATAGAAGTTTTTGATAGTACAAACACTGTCTCAAGATGTAAGTATAGAAGTTTTTGATATTACAAACACTGTCTCAAGATGTAAGTATAGAAGCTTTTTATAGTACAAGCACTGTCTCCAAATGTAAGTATAGAAGTGTTTGATAGTACAAGCACTGTATCAAGATGTAAGTAGAGAAGCTATTGATAGTACAAGCACTGTCTCCAGATGTAAGTAGAGAAGCTATTGATAGTACAAACACTGTCTCAAGATGTAAGTATAGAAGTTTTTGATATTACAAACACTGTCTCAAGATGTAAGTATAGAAGTTTTTGATAGTACAAACACTGTCTCAAGATGTAAGTATAGAAGCTTTTGATAGCACAAGCACTGTCTCCAAATGTAAGTATAGAAGTTTTTGATAGTACAAGCACTGTATCAAGATGTAAGTAGAGAAGCTATTGATAGTACAAGCACTGTCTCCAGATGTAAATAGAGAAGCTATTGATAGTACAAGCACTGTCTCAAGATGTAAGTATAGAAGTTTTTGATAGTACAAACAGTGTCTCAAGATGTAAGTATAGAAGTTTTTGATAGTACAAACACTGTCTCAAGATGTAAGTATAGAAGCTTTTGATAGTACAAGCACTGTCTCAAGATGTAAGTATAGACGTTTTTGATGGTACAAACACTGTCTCAAGATGTAAGTATAGAAGTTTTTGATAGTACAAGCACTGTCTCCAGATGTAAGTATAGAAGTTTTTGATAGTACAAGCACTGTCTCAAGATGTAAGTATAGAAGTTTTTGATAGCACAAGCACTGTCTCCAAATGTAAGTATAGAAGTTTTTGATAGCACAAGCACTGTCTCAAGATGTAAGTATAGAAGTTTTTGATAGCACAAGCACTGTCTCAAGATGTAAGTATAGAAGTTTTTGATAGTACAAGCACTGTCTCAAGATGTAAGTATAGAAGTTTTTGATAGTACAAGCACTGTCTCCAGATGTAAGTATAGAAGTTTTTGATAGTACAAGCACTGTCTCCAAATGTAAGTATAGAAGTTTTTGATAGTACAAGCACTGTATCAAGATGTAAGTAGAGAAGCTATTGATAGTACAAGCACTGTATCAAGATGTAAGTATAGAAGCTATTGATAGTACAAGCACTGTCTCCAGATGTAAGTAGAGAAGCTATTGATATTACAAGCACTATCTCAAGATGTAAGTATAGAAGTTTTTGATAGTACAAACACTGTCTCAAGATGTAAGTATAGAAGTTTTTGATATTACAAACACTGTCTCAAGATGTAAGTATAGAAGCTTTTGATAGTACAAGCACTGTCTCCAAATGTAAGTATAGAAGTGTTTGATAGTACAAGCACTGTATCAAGATGTAAGTAGAGAAGCTATTGATAGTACAAGCACTGTCTCCAGATGTAAGTAGAGAAGCTATTGATAGTACAAACACTGTCTCAAGATGTAAGTATAGAAGTTTTTGATATTACAAACACTGTCTCAAGATGTAAGTATAGAAGTTTTTGATAGTACAAACACTGTCTCAAGATGTAAGTATAGAAGCTTTTGATAGCACAAGCACTGTCTCCAAATGTAAGTATAGAAGTTTTTGATAGTACAAGCACTGTATCAAGATGTAAGTAGAGAAGCTATTGATAGTACAAGCACTGTCTCCAGATGTAAGTAGAGAAGCTATTGATAGTACAAGCACTGTCTCAAGATGTAAGTATAGAAGTTTTTGATAGTACAAACAGTGTCTCAAGATGTAAGTATAGAAGTTTTTGATAGTACAAACACTGTCTCAAGATGTAAGTATAGAAGCTTTTGATAGTACAAGCACTGTCTCAAGATGTAAGTATAGACGTTTTTGATGGTACAAACACTGTCTCAAGATGTAAGTATAGAAGTTTTTGATAGTACAAGCACTGTCTCCAGATGTAAGTATAGAAGTTTTTGATAGTACAAGCACTGTCTCAAGATGTAAGTATAGAAGTTTTTGATAGCACAAGCACTGTCTCCAAATGTAAGTATAGAAGTTTTTGATAGCACAAGCACTGTCTCAAGATGTAAGTATAGAAGTTTTTGATAGCACAAGCACTGTCTCAATATGTAAGTATAGAAGTTTTTGGATAGTACAAGCACTGTCTCAAGATGTAAGTATAGAAGTTTTTGATAGTACAAGCACTGTCTCAAGATGTAAGTATAGAAGTTTTTTATAGTACAAGCACTGTCTCCAGATGTAAGTATAGAAGTTTTTGATAGTACAAGCACTGTCTCAAGATGTAAGTATAGAAGTTTTTGATAGTACAAGCACTGTCTCAAGATGTAAGTATAGAAGTTTTTGATAGTACAAGCACTGTCTCCAGATGTAAGTATAGAAGTTTTTGATAGTACAAGCACTGTCTCCAAATGTAAGTATAGAAGTTTTTGATAGTACAAGCACTGTATCAAGATGTAAGTAGAGAAGCTATTGATAGTACAAGCACTGTATCAAGATGTAAGTATAGAAGCTATTGATAGTACAAGCACTGTCTCCAGATGTAAGTAGAGAAGCTATTGATATTACAAGCACTATCTCAAGATGTAAATATAGAAGTTTTTGATAGTACAAACACTGTCTCAAGATGTAAGTATAGAAGTTTTTGATATTACAAACACTGTCTCAAGATGTAAGTATAGAAGCTTTTGATAGTACAAGCACTGTCTCCAGATGTAAGTAGAGAAGCTATTGATAGTACAAGCACTGTCTCCAGATGTAAGTAGAGAAGCTATTGATAGTACAAACACTGTCTCAAGATGTAAGTAGAGAAGCTATTGATAGTACAAACACTGTCTCAAGATGTAAGTATAGAAGTTTTTGATATTACAAACACTGTCTCAAGATGTAAGTATAGAAGTTTTTGATAGTACAAACACTGTCTCAAGATGTAAGTAAAGAAGCTTTTGATAGCACAAGCACTGTCTCCAAATGTAAGTATAGAAGTTTTTGATAGTACAAGCACTGTATCAAGATGTAAGTAGAGAAGCTATTGATAGTACAAGCACTGTCTCCAGATGTAAGTAGAGAAGCTATTGATAGTACAAGCACTGTCTCCAGATGTAAGTAGAGAAGCTATTGATAGTACAAGCACTGTCTCAAGATGTAAGTATAGAAGTTTTTGATAGTACAAACAGTGTCTCAAGATGTAAGTATAGAAGTTTTTGATAGTACAAACACTGTCTCAAGATGTAAGTATAGAAGCTTTTGATAGTACAAGCACTGTCTCAAGATGTAAGTATAAACGTTTTTGATGGTACAAACACTGTCTCAAGATGTAAGTATAGAAGTTTTTGATAGTACAAGCACTGTCTCCAGATGTAAGTATAGAAGTTTTTGATAGTACAAGCACTGTCTCAAGATGTAAGTATAGAAGTTTTTGATAGCACAAGCACTGTCTCCAAATGTAAGTATAGAAGTTTTTGATAGCACAAGCACTGTCTCAAGATGTAAGTATAGAAGTTTTTGATAGCACAAGCACTGTCTCAAGATGTAAGTATAGAAGTTTTTGGATAGTACAAGCACTGTCTCAAGATGTAAGTATAGAAGTTTTTGATAGTACAAGCACTGTCTCAAGATGTAAGTATAGAAGTTTTTGATAGTACAAGCACTGTCTCCAGATGTAAGTATAGAAGTTTTTGATAGTACAAGCACTGTATCAAGATGTAAGTATAGAAGCTATTGATAGTACAAGCACTGTCTCCATATGTAAGTAGAGAAGCTATTGATATTACAAGCACTATCTCAAGATGTAAGTATAGAAGTTTTTGATAGTACAAACACTGTCTCAAGATGTAAGTATAGAAGTTTTTGATATTACAAACACTGTCTCAAGATGTAAGTATAGAAGCTTTTGATAGTACAAGCACTGTCTCCAAATGTAAGTATAGAAGTGTTTGATAGTACAAGCACTGTATCAAGATGTAAGTAGAGAAGCTATTGATAGTACAAGCACTGTCTCCAGATGTAAGTAGAGAAGCTATTGATAGTACAAGCACTGTCTCAAGATGTAAGTATAGAAGTTTTTGATAGTACAAACAGTGTCTCAAGATGTAAGTATAGAAGTTTTTGATAGTACAAACACTGTCTCCAAATGTAAGTATAGAAGTTTTTGATAGCACAAGCACTGTCTCAAGATGTAAGTATAGAAGTTTTTGATAGCACAAGCACTGTCTCAAGATGTAAGTATAGAAGTTTTTGATAGTACAAGCACTGTCTCAAGATGTAAGTATAGAAGTTTTTGATAGTACAAGCACTGTCTCAAGATGTAAGTATAGAAGTTTTTGATAGTACAAGCACTGTCTCAAGATGTAAATATAGAAGTTTTTGATAGTACAAGCACTGTCTCCAGATGTAAGTATAGAAGTTTTTGATAGTACAAGCACTGTCTCAAGATGTAAGTATAGAAGTTTTTGATAGTACAAGCACTGTCTCAAGATGTAAGTATAGAAGTTTTTGATAGTACAAGCACTGTCTCCAGATGTAAGTATAGAAGTTTTTGATAGTACAAGCACTGTCTCCAAATGTAAGTATAGAAGTTTTTGATAGTACAAGCACTGTATCAAGATGTAAGTAGAGAAGCTATTGATAGTACAAGCACTGTATCAAGATGTAAGTATAGAAGCTATTGATAGTACAAGCACTGTCTCCAGATGTAAGTAGAGAAGCTATTGATATTACAAGCACTATCTCAAGATGTAAGTATAGAAGTTTTTGATAGTACAAACACTGTCTCAAGATGTAAGTATAGAAGTTTTTGATATTACAAACACTGTCTCAAGATGTAAGTATAGAAGCTTTTGATAGTACAAGCACTGTCTCCAAATGTAAGTATAGAAGTGTTTGATAGTACAAGCACTGTATCAAGATGTAAGTAGAGAAGCTATTGATAGTACAAGCACTGTCTCCAGATGTAAGTAGAGAAGCTATTGATAGTACAAGCACTGTCTCAAGATGTAAGTATAGAAGTTTTTGATAGTACAAACAGTGTCTCAAGATGTAAGTATAGAAGTTTTTGATAGTACAAACACTGTCTGAAGATGTAAGTATAGAAGCTTTTGATAGTACAAGCACTGTCTCAAGATGTAAGTATAGAAGTTTTTGATAGTACAAACACTGTCTCAAGATGTAAGTATAGAAGTTTTTGATAGTACAAGCACTGTCTCCAGATGTAAGTATAGAAGTTTTTGATAGTACAAGCACTGTCTCAAGATGTAAGTATAGAAGTTTTTGATAGCACAAGCACTGTCTCCAAATGTAAGTATAGAAGTTTTTGATAGCACAAGCACTGTCTCAAGATGTAAGTATAGAAGTTTTTGATAGCACAAGCACTGTCTCAAGATGTAAGTATAGAAGTTTTTGATAGCACAAGCACTGTCTCAAGATGTAAGTATAGAAGTTTTTGATAGCACAAGCACTGTCCCAAGATGTAAGTAGAGAAGCTATTGATAGTACAAGCACTGTATCAAGATGTAAGTAGCGAAGCTATTGATAGTACAAGCACTGTCTCAAGATGTAAGTATAGAAGTTTTTGATAGTACAAACAGTGTCTCAAGATGTAAGTATAGAAGTTTTTGATAGTACAAACACTGTCTGAAGATGTAAGTATAGAAGCTTTTGATAGTACAAGCACTGTCTCAAGATGTAAGTATAGAAGTTTTTGATAGTACAAACACTGTCTCAAGATGTAAGTATAGAAGTTTTTGATAGTACAAGCACTGTCTCCAGATGTAAGTATAGAAGTTTTTGATAGTACAAGCACTGTCTCAAGATGTAAGTATAGAAGTTTTTGATAGCACAAGCACTGTCTCCAAATGTAAGTATAGAAGTTTTTGATAGCACAAGCACTGTCTCAAGATGTAAGTATAGAAGTTTTTGATAGCACAAGCACTGTCTCAAGATGTAAGTATAGAAGTTTTTGATAGCACAAGCACTGTCTCAAGATGTAAGTATAGAAGTTTTTGATAGCACAAGCACTGTCCCAAGATGTAAGTAGAGAAGCTATTGATAGTACAAGCACTGTATCAAGATGTAAGTAGCGAAGCTATTGATAGTACAAGCACTGTATCAAGATGTAAGTATAGAAGTTTTTGATAGTACAAGCACTGTCTCAAGATGTAAGTATAGAAGTTTTTGATAGCACAAGCACTGTCTCCAAATGTAAGTATAGAAGTTTTTGATAGCACAA
Organism: Gibbula magus; assembly: GCA_936450465.1. Taxonomy (NCBI): domain Eukaryota; kingdom Metazoa; phylum Mollusca; class Gastropoda; order Trochida; family Trochidae; genus Gibbula; species Gibbula magus. The sequence continues at coordinate 81,501,520 of OW388291.1, read as the reverse complement.
GCACTGTCTCAAGATGTAAGTATAGAAGTTTTTGGTAGCACAAGCACTGTCTCAAGATGTAAGTATAGAAGTGTTTGATAGCACAAGCACTGTCTCAAGATGTAAGTATAGAAGTTTTTGATAGCACAAGCACTGTCCCAAGATGTAAGTAGAGAAGCTATTGATAGTACAAGCACTGTATCAATATGTAAGTATAGAAGTTTTTGGTAGCACAAGCACTGTCTCAAGATGTAAGTATAGAAGTTTTTGATAGCACAAGCACTGTCCCAAGATGTAAGTAGAGAAGCTATTGATAGTACAAGCACTGTATCAATATGTAAGTATAGAAGCTATTGATAGTACAAGCACTGTCTCAAGATGTAAGTATAGAAGTTTTTGGTAGCACAAGCACTGTCTCAAGATGTAAGTATAGAAGTGTTTGATAGCACAAGCACTGTCTCAAGATGTAAGTATAGAAGTTTTTGATAGCACAAGCACTGTCCCAAGATGTAAGTAGAGAAGCTATTGATAGTACAAGCACTGTATCAATATGTAAGTATAGAAGCTATTGATAGTACAAGCACTGTATCAATATGTAAGTATAGAAGCTATTGATAGTACAAGCACTGTATCAAGATGTAAGTAGAGAAGCTATTGATAGTACAAGCACTGTATCAAGATGTAAGTATAGAAGCTTTTGATAGCACAAGCACTGTCTCAAGATGTAAGTAGCGAAGCTATTGATAGTACAAGCATTGTATCAAGATGTAAGTATAGAAGCTTTTGATAGCACAAGCACTGTCTCAAGATGTAAGTAGAGAAGCTATTGATAGTACAAGCACTGTATCAAGATGTAAGTATAGAAGCTTTTGATAGCACAAGCACTGTCTCAAGATGTAAGTAGAGAAGCTATTGATAGTACAAGCACTGTATCAAGATGTAAGTAGCGAAGCTATTGATAGCACAAGCATTGTATCAAGATGTAAGTAGAGAAGCTATTGATAGTACCAGCACTGTATCAATATGTAAGTATAGAAGCTTTTGATAGCACAAGCACTGTCTCAAGATGTAAGTAGAGAAGCTATTGATAGTACAAGCACTGTATCAAGATGTAAGTAGCGAAGCTATTGATAGCACAAGCATTGTATCAAGATGTAAGTATAGACGCTATTGATAGTACAAGCACTGTATCAAGATGTAAGTATAGAAGCTATTGATAGCACAAACACTGTCTCAAGATGTAAGTATAGAAGTTTTTGGTAGCACAAGCACTGTCCCAAGATGTAAGTAGAAAAGCTATTGATAGTACAAGCACTGTATCAAGATGTAAGTAGCGAAGCTATTGATAGTACAAGCACTGTATCAATATGTAAGTATAGAAGCTTTTGATAGCACAAGCACTGTCTCAAGATGTAAGTAGAGAAGCTATTGATAGTACAAGCACTGTATCAAGATGTAAGTAGCGAAGCTATTGATAGCACAAACACTGTCTCAAGATGTAAGTAGCGAAGCTATTGATAGCACAAACACTGTCTCAAGATGTAAGTAGAGAAGCTATTGATAGCTCAAACACTGTCTCAAGATGTAAGAAGAGAAGCTATTGATAGTACAAGCACTGTCTCAAGATGTAAGTAGAGAGCTATTGATATCACACGCACAGTATCAAGATGTAAGTATAGACGCTATTGATAGTACAAGCACTGTATCAAGATGTAACTAGAGAAGCTATTGATAGCACACGCACAGTATCAAGATGTAAGTATAGAAGTTTTTGATAGCACAAGCACTGTATCAAGATGTAAGTAGAAAAGCTATTGATAGTACAAGCACTGTATCAATATGTAAGTATAGAAGCTTTTGATAGCACAAGCACTGTCTCAAGATGTAAGTAGAGAAGCTATTGATAGTACAAGCACTGTATCACGATGTAAGTAGAAAAGCTATTGAAAGTACAAGCACCGTATCAAGATGTAAGTAGAGAAGCTATTGATAGTACAAGCACTGTATCAAGATGTAAGTAGCGAAGCTATTGATAGCACAAACACTGTCTCAAGATGTAAGTAGAGAGCTATTGATATCACAAGCACTGTATCAAGATGTAAATATAGACGCTATTGATAGTACAAGCACTGTATCAATATGTAAGTATAGACGCTATTGATAGCACAAGCACTGTATCAAGATGTAAGTAGAGAAGCTATTGATAGTACAAGCACTGTATCAATATGTAAGTATAGACGCTTTTGATAGCACAAGCACTGTATCAAGATGTAAGTATAGACGCTATTGATAGCACAAGCACTGTATCAATATGTAAGTAGAGAAGCTATTGATAGCATAAGTGTAGCAGGGCACTTGGTCAAAGGAAAATCAACGCGCTGGGTGAAAGTTCAGTGACGTTTTATTCCACAACACAAAGAAACGACACCCTGCAATAATACATACAAACAATAAGTTCATTTGAATAATAATAAAACAATTTATACACAAAACATAAATTGCAGGATTACCTATAAGTTAATAGATATATGTTACTTAATTATATTGCAATACAGTATGAAATACACATTTGAACCAAACCATATGTATGATACTACAATGTGATAATATACAATTAACACATTTATAAATATAAGATATCATACACATTACAACATAATATAATCTACTATGAAAGGATGATATGATAGAAATGTACATACATTATGATAGGGAAACATCAACATGAGTTCACATGATGATAATAGTTATATAATACAAACATAAAATACAAATGTTAAATACTAACTAAAGTTACAATAACCTACCAAATATGTGGTATTTGGGTGAGGTGTTGCTGCTACGAGGACACTCGGGCCATCCTTATTAACCTAGAATCGTAAATTAACTAATGATAAAACTAAGTTAGACTAACTAATGAAATACAAATAAAATACCTAAGATAATTGATAATGATATTACTTACATTACCGTACATAATTTATGCATGATAAAAGTACATACCATTGATAACTAAAACCAACTGATACTTATATCAGTGTTATAAATGTAAATACTTATGCAATAGAATGATTATAAATGATAACCATAACACATCGTTACATGTGCCATACCGATATATGTAGGTAAATGAATACACTATAATGATTTAGATAAATGATTACTACATTTCTGCTTATAGAAATGTAACACTGTATATATAAACATAGAATAAAATAGTAGCATATACGATGAACATAAGATAGCATTTACACTACCTTGCAAATATATGATAGAATACTAAACCTATGATTATTATTACCAATATGATAGCATTTACATAACTACACATACCTGTACTAACTTACTTGCAACAATGAATGATATAAGTATACAGAACAATAGATAGAAGTTGGTCTGGCTATGTAGTCACATCACAGAACAAAAGAGAGGGAAAGCAAGGTACATGGTTAAAGGCTTGCAATTTACAGGCTCTCAAGTATTTTACTGGGCTGCTACACTTAAAACACCTGAAATAAAATGATATATTAGTACATGGATATTTACAATAAAAACACCCATAAATGCCATATATTACACTCTGCCACACAAGCACAGTATCAAGTATAGAAGCTATTGAGAACATATTATATTATCACCGTTGGATCCATATGCAACTTTTTTGTGCTTTGCTTCTCCCGCAATTTTGTTAAGACACATATCCAAAGTAAACATCAATTCAATGGAACCAAGCTTTTTACATTTTAACGTGTTTACATGTTATTTAAGGCACTAAATGCAAACATTCCAAACGAATGTCTTCAAGACCCAACCTACATCAACCATGGGGCAGTAGAGCAGCAGAGATTGAAAAGACCCGGATATCCGGTTGTGGTCGAATACCAGTGTGACCAGGAAGGGGAAGAGAAATACCAGTACTTGACGGGGAGCAGTGAAGCTCTGTGTGATGATCAGGGGGACTGGACTCTTCCGGCCATGATCTGTATCCGTGAGTGTTCTGATCTCTATCCGCAAACATTCTACTGATCTGTATCCGTAAGTACTTGTCTTTACTGATCTGTATCATTGAGTACTTGTCCTGTACTGATCTTTATCCTTGAGTACTTGTCCTGTACTGATCTTTATCCTTGAGTACTTGTCCTGTACTGATCTGTATCCTTGAGTACTTGTCCTGTACTGATCTGTATCCTTGAGTACTTGTCCTGTACTTACCTGTATCCTTGAGTACTTGTCCTGTACTGATCTGTGTCCTTTAGAACTTGTCCTGTACTGATCTGTATCCTTGAGTACTTGTCTTGTACTGATCTGTATCCTTGAGTACTTGTCCTGTACTGATCTGTATCCTTGAGTACTTGTCCTGTACTGATCTGTATCCCTGAGTACTTGTCCTGTACTGATCTGTATTCTTGAGAACTTGTCCTGTACTGATCTGTATCCTTGAGTACTTGTCCTGTACTGAACTGTATCCTTGAGTACTTGTCCTGTACTGATCTGTATCCTTGAGTACTTGTCCTGTACTAGTCTCTATCCGAAAACGTTATCCGGTACTGATCTGTATCCTTGAGTACTTGTCCTGTACTTATCTGTATCCTTGAGTACTTGTCCTGTACTGATCTGTATCCTTGAGAACTTGTCCTGTACTGATCTTTATCCTTTAGTAGTTGTCCTGTACTGATCTGTAACCTTGAGTACTTGTCCTGTACTGAAATGTATCCTTGCGTACTTGTCCTGTACTGACCTGTATCCTTGAGTACTTGTCCTGTACTGATCTGTAACCTTGAGTACTTGTCCTGTACTGAAATGTATCCTTGAGTACTTGTCCTGTACTGACCTGTATCCTTGAGTACTTGTCCTGTACTGATCTGTATCCTTGAGTACTTGTCCTGTACTGATCTGTATCCGTGAGTACTTGTCCGGTACTGATCTGTATCCGTGAGTACTTGTCCTGTACTGAACTGTATCCTTGAGTACTTGTCCTGTACTGATCTGTATCCTTGAGTACTTGTACTGTACTGATCTGTATCCTTGAGTACTTGTCCTGTACTGATCTGTATCCTTGAGTACTTGTCCTGTACTGATCTGTATCCGTGAGTACTTGTCCTGTACTGATCTGTATCCTTGAGTACTTGTCCTGTACTGATCTGTATCCGTGAGTACTTGTCCGGTACTGATCTGTATCCGTGAGTACTTGTCCTGTACTGAACTGTATCCTTGAGTACTTGTCCTGTACTGATCTGTATCCTTGAGTACTTGTACTGTACTGATCTGTATCCTTGAGTACTTGTCCTGTACTGATCTGTATCCGTGAGTACTTGTCCGGTACTGATCTGTATCCGTGAGTACTTGTCCTGTACTGATCTGTATCCTTGAGTACTTGTCCTGTACTGATCTGTATCCGTGAGTACTTGTCCGGTACTGATCTTTATCCTTTAGTAGTTGTCCTGTACTGATCTGTAACCTTGAGTACTTGTCCTGTACTGAAATGTATCCTTGAGTACTTGTCCTGTACTGACCTGTATCCTTGAGTACTTGTCCTGTACTGATCTGTATCCTTGAGTACTTGTCCTGTACTGATCTGTATCCGTGAGTACTTGTCCGGTACTGATCTGTATCCGTGAGTACTTGTCCTGTACTGAACTGTATCCTTGAGTACTTGTCCTGTACTGATCTGTATCCTTGAGTACTTGTACTGTACTGATCTGTATCCTTGAGTACTTGTCCTGTACTGATCTGTATCCTTGAGTACTTGTCCTGTACTGATCTGTATCCGTGAGTACTTGTCCTGTACTGATCTGTATCCTTGAGTACTTGTCCTGTACTGATCTGTATCCGTGAGTACTTGTCCGGTACTGATCTGTATCCGTGAGTACTTGTCCTGTACTGAACTGTATCCTTGAGTACTTGTCCTGTACTGATCTGTATCCTTGAGTACTTGTACTGTACTGATCTGTATCCTTGAGTACTTGTCCTGTACTGATCTGTATCCGTGAGTACTTGTCCGGTACTGATCTGTATCCGTGAGTACTTGTCCTGTACTGATCTGTATCCGTGAGTACTTGTCCTGTACTAATCTGTATCCGTGAGTACTTGTCCTGTACTAATCTGTATCCTTAAGAAATTGTCCTGTATTGATCTGTATCCTTTGGTAGTTGTCATGTACTGATCTGTACTCGATTACTGTAATAGGCTGCTCTTTGGTATCAGTTACTCTCATGTTTAGAAACTCCAAAAAACTCTACAGCTCGAATCGTCTGTCTTGGGTCAAACAGAGACCATATCACTCCTTCACTGATGTCTTTACATTGGTATATAGGATCAATTCAAACTACTCCATGTGGACAGATGCCAGAGTACCTCCATAATCCTCTATGTCATGATATTCCATCGCGCAGAATCAACAGGTACTTGTGGTTAAAAAAGTTCGAGTCTCGTCAGATGGAAAAAGATCGTTCCAGTACGCGGCTGCCTCTCTGTGGAACAACTTGCCCATTGACATTAAATACGCTGATTCTCTGCACTATTTTAAGTCTGCACTCAAAACCTATCTATTCTGAATGGCTTATTGTTAAAATCACTCCCTCTATTTCTTACTTCTCTGTATATATGTGTATATAATATTATTTTAATATCTTTTATCGCGCCATGAGCAGGTATTGGGTGGCGCATAAGAAATACCGACATTATTTCTTATTATTAATTCAACAATGCCGAGAATTAAAGGTACATCCATTGTGTTTCATAAAATTTATTAGGCTTTAATACGTTACGACTCACCATATGTGCTGTTTACAGTGCAAATAAATTCATTCGGCTTGTATATTCATCCCGAATCACCACATAGATCATAATTACTAGTTTCCAATTAAAATAGGGTAACATCATTATGCATGTGTAGAAACCGAAACTACACGTCCCATTTACATGGACAGTAGTTGTATGACCTATTAAACACCACCAACCTAAATTTATCAGTTCGTCTGTTATAAATAATGTTCCAAAATTACGTTTGACTCATTGGCGCTCGCCACACGCGGTACATTGTCCTGTTTTCGATCAGTAATCACTACTTCTACCTTCATATCGTCAATACACTAAGTCGACAAAGATCAAAATGGTAATTTTCGGCAACAGTTAGTACTTCCCGATAACATAACACAATTTATAACGTTTAGCATATGTGACCCCAAACAATACAATGGATGTACCTTTAACCACGTGTGTTCATTTGTGATAGCTTTTACCAACTAAAATATATTAGCATGTTAATATTATTGTAAAGCGTTTACTTGTCTTCTCCTCACTAGCTACCTCCTGTTATGTGACAACCAAATTCCCTGAGAAAGTATGGTACGCAGGGGATATGAGTCACGACGAGAAGCACCAGACTTGTCAGGCATGGAGCGTGGATTTTCCTCACTCTCACAGCAACGTGTTCTGGTTGAGGGGCTCATACCCCGACGATAGAGACCCCGACGCAGTCGACAACAAGTGCCGGGACGTGGACTTTGAGGGCCGACCATGGTGTTACACAACCAACGAAGACGATAGATGGAACTACTGTGATGTCTTGGAATGTGGGGCAGGTGGGACGGTTTTACTTGGTTTTATGGTGAAATAAGGTTTCCTCATGTCTTATACATACACACACATCGTTTTGACGTAAATCCCACTATATATGATTTTACACCCTGAACTGTGTCACACTTTGATAACAACGACTTAACCCATTAGAATTCTGTTTATTCCTTTGGTCAGTGGGCAAGAGAATAACTGCAGAATAATATAAAATCTCAAATTAATGGTTACATCAATGTAGATAGCAAGGGTTTGTTTGGCCAACATTAGTATATGGTTGGTTGGTTCGCCAACATTTTGACAACGTTGGGCCTACATTATCTTAATGACAATAATCCAATAATTGTATTTGATAGTTGGTCAAACGGTGGGCCAACATTTGAAAAATACTCCCTTTAGCATAAAATGTCACCAAGCTGGCCCACTGTTGGGTCAACGATGTAAATACAAGTGTTGTTTTAACCATCATTTCGCATTTATCAAATTGTTCATTTGAAGGAAGTTGAAATAATTACTTGAACGGAAATTTCAAGTAATGTTTTTAATCATATGTTTAAACATCATGTGGGACATGTTCTTTAGTTAAAGTAAACCACAGTAGATACCAAACATATGTGTCCCATAGCTTTATGGAACAGTCAAACAGCAGACGACAGAACCATTTAAAGAGTGGAGGACTTAACTCGGTAAGTATTAAAGTACATGTTTGCGACCTGTGATACATATTACTTTATAAATTCAAGGTCAAAACATCATATTATCATATCTAGGGAACAATCTACTAATATTGTATTCAAGTGCATGAACAATATTTAATAATTTATTTTATGTACGTTTCTGTTGTTCACCATAGTTTTTTTCAAGTTCTGATTTTGAGTTGATTGTGACTATATCACATTTTTGTTAAATAAACTTTTGGTATGGAAAAGTCAGTTGACAACTTGGCAGAATTTATTTGTCTATTTTGTCTTTATTTGAAATAAAAAGTATTTAAATATTGATATTCATTAGTCCAACGTTGAACCAATTTTGGCCCAACATTTGCTAGACAATATTAAAATTTTAATGTTGTATATATACCTTTTACGTTTTAGCTCTGATTTCACAAGTATTTACTTCGAAACTATTTCAATTATTTCAGGAGCAACCTACAATAACCTGCCAGGACTAATGCTGAGACAAAGGCCAATCATGAAATAGAGGTTTCCGATGCAAGATATATTGTACACATGTATCAGATGGGACCAAGATAAGTTAACTAATAAAACTATGTTTTATTTGATTAAATTGTTTTCTTGTTTGTATACATCTGATTATGGTAAGGGAATGTAGTGTAGTGTATACAGTGCAGTGCAATAACATAGGTATGACATCGGGCCAACATATTGCCAACAAAATCACCACGATGGGCCAATTGTGGGCCACATGATGTCTTCTCAAATTTGCCATTTGTTATTAATGTTTATTATATACCCATGTAAACTTAAGATAGTAATACAGGGGTGCAATACGGTTTCCATCGTCGATTTCCGTATTGCACGGTGAATTCCGTATTGCACGGCTGACGGTTCTACTTTCTCTAAACTTCGGCACTTCTCGGAATTTTCCGTAATTTTCAATGTTTTCTCTATTCAATCTCCGAAATTTATGTTTTATTAACACTGCTAGTAATGTTTCAGTTGATTAAAGTATCAATTTGGATTTGGACCTAATATTAACAGCACAAGAAGGGAAAATGTTACTCAAATTATCATTACCAAGGAAGAAAAGCGCTTTGCCGAAAGCTTCGCTAGCGATGCTGCGTCATTGTGACGTCACAACGGTTTACTATTGTGACGTCATAACCATGGTTACGTCATTCGAAAGAAGCACGACGGACGGAAGCCTGAATGTTGTTTATTATTGTCAGTTCTTTGTAATTAAATGATAGTAAAGCAAATTTGATGGATTTATTATGTTAACACACTGAAAAAAGTTTCACTTAAAGTTATTTTGGGCTAACAAATGAGAAAATAAAGATGTTATTAAGATTTCAAATCATGAGTCGTGCTGGTCAAGCTACCGTCCGTGTATCAATACGCAGCACGTCGTCCCAGTAAATTTACGCAACTTTATTTGTTTACCAATTTGCTAATAAAAAGGGGTATATAATAAATAAAGAACATCATACTTGTGCATTTGGATCGTTTGTATTGAACTCGAAGCTGTCATGGAAGCGGAGGAACAACTCGTTCTTCGAACTCGTTGTTCCTCCGCTTCCATGACATCTTCCCGTTCAATACAAACGATCCAAATGCACAAGTATGATGTTCTATATATTTATTCACCACAGGGACGTTGACGACAAATGCAACTCATTACATGACTCGATAAGCCATACACATAGAAAACGGTTATCAGCATTCGAAGAAAATGGTGTGATGTATAAAGCGACATTGGTGTGGAACTCTTCAGTGTGAGAGGTAGATTTGTAGATCTTATGAGAATTTGAGAGTTCTGACAGCATGGTTGACCATTCCATCACTGTACAGTTATATTTAAAACTCTAATCTGAGTGCTTAGGTATCGCTACATCAGTCAGACTACTTGAACTACATTCGAGCAGCCATTTTAGTGTGAACACATTCACTTCTGCAAAAGCAATATAGGTAATAAGGCCCAAAATGCAAATACACGTGTCACCTAGAGATCAGTTAGAACGGAAATCAGAGTGGAGTATAGATTAAGTGTTTTAGTTGATGAGATTGTATAGTGTTACATGATCTCTGCCTATAAAATCGCTGTATCTACTGTAGAGATCTATGAACTGACTATGGAGCCGTTGCACCAATGTGGAATGTTGCAATGCAGACTGCTGTTTTAAACTTATACAATTGTATAGACATACACCTTTTTTTATTCTTTGTCATTGTCAAGCCTATATTACTTATCACATATCTTTAGTCAATCATAAACTCAGTTTTGTTTTTTTGAAACGTTAAGCTATATTTCAAATAGATTGAAAATATCAAGGTTCAAATATATGTAATGATTTCCAAATAAATCACTCATTGATATGAACATTATCTTTTTCCACGCAGTTGTTAAGGGAGGTCGGTACGAGAATTGTCACTGTACCAATACGTTGTTCACATAAAACGATGTCCTGTCAGTGTCAGCACTCATGAATACTTTCCTGGAGACGGAAATAATAACACCCTCGATGGCCAGTATAAAACGTGTGCATTTGTAATAAAATTCAAATGCAACAGATAATTTCTAAATTCACCATGTATATTCCCACAATATCAATGTATTTGAATCAGTCCTCAACAATGTGCAGGTCGTTGAAATCAATATCAGACACATCAGTACTGCTGCCTTCTGTTCACTGCCACAAATAACCCTTGTCACCCAGAAGCTTGGCCAGATTTTCATTGTGAGGTCTGTAGAAATCGTCTAACAATTTTCGAGTATCTTTTCTCATTGGCCCGACGGAATCTTTTTTTCTTGTATTTGCATTCCTAACGGATTCATCTTGTGACATAAGTGTGATTTCGTCTGGTGTCAATGGTCCTGCAACATAGAAGCAAACAGACTATGCTAAATTAATCTGTACATGCGGACCTATTTAGCATAATCACAAAACAGGAGCTGAGTAAAGGAGCGGGGTACTCTCAATTTCCTGTGGTTTACTTAATTTAGTAACACATCATGGCAATAGAGTTGCAGATATAAATGAAATGATTTAATTTTTACAATCGAACTGATTCAACGAAAATAACTTACTTAATTTAAGAAACTGGTAAATTTTCTTGACAGCAGCCAATCGATTTTTGATATAATCCTCAAATCTGATAAAATGAAGTTGTTCTTTTGGAAACAAATTCATCCAATCCTGTACGAATACGTTGTACAAACCGATATGGAGTCGCACCTGGTGTGAAAGAAATGTGACAATAACAGGTTTTCAAACATATATGAACAAGGGAAAAAGTGAGCATGGCTCACTAATACCACCGACTGTTAAAGTTTGACATTTTTATTTTACTTATAGAGAGAGGTGTATATTACTGGTGATTAACTATCAACTTAATTTTGTTTAAATTAGTTTATCATAATGATTAATTCGAGTGGCTTGAAACAACAGGTAACAGTGAGGGATATACAGCAGTGTAAGGTTGAAAGGAAAGAAAATTTAACTTAATATAACCAAAATACAAAAGCTCGTCCAAATTTTTTTTTTTTTAAATCAGCAAATCGTGTTGAATTTCGCTATGCACCTCTCCTAGTGGTGAAGAAGACACGTGCCAAATTTAAAAAGGATGGCATTACTATTTATTCTGTAATTGATAGGACATTCTGACTCTGAAATATGTCTAAGTTATAATAAGAAATCTTTTTTAAAATCCACAAATTCACCCAAATCGTGTTACATTTCGCTAATAGTATGCACTTCCCCTAGTGGTGAAGAAGACACGTGTCAAATTTAAAAAGGATGAGATTTCTGTAATCTATTGGATTCGGACGGAAGTGTGGACGGACAGACGGAATGGATGGTAATACTGGGTACTCCCAGCCGTTGGTCGGGGATTATTTAAACACTCCGATAAGGAGTCGAAATACTGAAATAGCAGGATACATAATTGAAATGTGATTTCGAACTGATAGTGAAAAGCATGTTAGCGCAACGAAATATCTGAGCACATGGAATTTCCAAGCATACATAATAGTTCAACAGACCTCACTCAAATGATGTCATGATCACTAAATTCAGACAACGACTCGGAAATCAGCCACACGATTGATTCTGTCATACTGTGCTCGAATGGTTATTCTACCATGACAATTTAAAGGTGCATCCATTGTTTTTCATAAAAAAATTTACTGTGCTTTAATACGCTCCAACTCACCATATGTGCTGTTTACAATACAAACAAATTCACTAAGCTTGCATATTCTTCTCCAATCGTCTTATATATCATAATTACTAGTTTCCAAATAAATCAACATTATCAACCCAAATTTGTTATTTTGTCTGTTTTAAATAAGATTCCAAAGTTACGTTTGCCAAATTGGCGCGCGCAACACGTGGTGCATTGTCCGGTTTTCGATCAGAAATCACTACTTTTACCTTCATATCGTCAGTATACTAAGTCGATTATCATCAAAATAGTAGTTTTCGGTAACAGTCGGTACTTCTCGATAAAGTAACACCTTTTATAACGTTTGGAATACGCGACCCCCAACAACACAATGGATGTACCTTTAAACCCTTGTTTTTGATTGGTTTATTTTATCGTCGAACGGTACAACACATAGCAGTGTAGCCTCAGTGTACACTTTCAGTAACAGTGTTCATCATGCACATTAAAAACTTAAAATCGTCTAGAAATATGATTATAACATCATTGTATTATAATTGTGAAATATAGTTTTTGTTTTATGATAAAGATTATAGTTTGTTATTTTGCTCTATAATCCAATCCAAGGAGAAATGGTCGTGCATATTGACTAAGAATTATCTCCCTTAAAACTGAAAATATATAATTTCTCCAAGTTTTTTTTCCAAATTGTAATTCAAGTTAGCCTGGATACATATGATTGTTTGGGTTAATTTTGTTGCTGAATTTTATTTATATCTAACAGTGATAACCCCCCCCCCCCCCCCCCCCCCAAAAATGTAAAATTTCAATGTTAAGTAAAAAGCTTCAAAATAACAATAAAAATGCATTTTCGTCTTGCATAACGTGAAACCATAACCATTTTATTAAAATAAGGCCATAATTATTAAATATGTTTATCATGATGTTAATGTGAATGATACTGAAAAAAATAATTTTGCGCAACCTCACCTACATTTGGAGCTCATATTTGAAAAACGAGCACGGTAACCCTAAACAAAAATTATAACAGAAAAGGATTTAACATATGTTTTTCATGTATCTGGTGAAATATTAAATGTTTTAATTGGTAACTAATCTTCTTAAGACGTCTGAAGAAATCACTTTTCACGCAGTCGTTATGTTCGTGCAATGATTTAACTTGTTTACTTCCGGTTACACACAGTGTCTTTACAGTAAGAGATAGTTACGGATTAGTTTTGGCTATTTTTATTAATGTTAACCAGGTTAACCATAAACTTAATATCGGAATCCTTTAGATAAAGTAACTAGAGCATTTTCATTGTATTGAGTTCATGTTATAACTTCTTGAAAATGGAAACTTTGAGGATCCGTGAACCCAGGGATGATAGACGATCAAGGGATGATAGACGATCAAGGAATGATAGACGATCAAGCTTAAGGAATGATAGACGATCAAGGAATGATAGACGATCAAGGAATGATAGACGATCAGCCCTTGGGACGAGGTTATGATTTTCCATTGTTGAGTTCTGACATTACAAAGACACTACACACTTGATTACTGTCAATTTACAACGAAGCTAGAAACTTACCAACTTAAAAGACCCATTACACGTCGATTGTTAACACTGTTCTACTAATTATAATTTTCGTAGTTAGGGTAATGGTTTGTCTCATGAGGTATTAAACTATGTTCAATAAGTTTGTTGTTATTGAGTAATGAAATTACAAAACGCATTAAAAACTAAATAACTGTAAACTATAACCAGAAACGACTGTTCATAAGCTATTTTATTATTGATTCTTATACACAAAATAGTTGTCTAGTAGTGGATTCAAGTTTTTGAGTTTTTTCCTCTTGAAAACATAATATGAAAGAAACATTTACTTGACTCTGAAGGTCATTGTGAAAAAAAAAGTTTTAAGATTTCACTAATGCAATTGACTTTATTCACCAATGCTTAAGGGTATCATAAGTTAAATAACTTGTTCCCACTCCGTTTCATCATAAATAAAATATTTTTAAAGTAAACCAATGCTTCATTTACATAAATGTACACGTTTCAGCTCTTAAATGCAAGTATCTTCAGAGGAGTTGATTTACAGAGGTGCATGAGGTCGGACAACTATAAAAAGGGTCTAAACTCAAATTGGCGGCTAAACCACGTGACATACGTATTCGCCATATTTCCATTTTGGTTGTTTTGTTATTGTGCTTCATTTAAGACAAATTTCAAGTCTCTAAGTTCATTTTGGGGTTATCCAGACCCTAAATGCACATATCAAAATAGAACAATTGTCAAGAAAATCGAAATGGCGCCTAAATCATGTGATCATGATTTCTTTTTTGTGCGAGTTATTTTTGCATATCTTTTTTAAAAAAGTCTCAGCTTTAAGTGCATTTTGAAAATGTTCGCATATTAAAATCTACATTAAGATCCGAACGGGACCTTTAATGGTTATGCCGATAGGAAGAACAGCTTCGCAGTTTTATTCCAAATTAAGGGCTATCAGCATGTAAAGTATGGTAGCATTTTCTTCTTTTGCTTTTGTTGAATCTTGTAAATCCGTGGAAAAATAATATAAATCACGCAAATAACAATAAGTTTTCAGTCATTTGCCTGAAATCTTTAAGAAAAGTGAAACAATTCATCCGTGCTACGAGCGTGAAAAGCGTTGTTACGGCTTAACAGGACTTTGTTGATCAGTTTTATGATCAAACATGTTTTACTTTGTGGACATTCTATCAATCAAAGAGTTTTTTCATTAAAAAGTCGTTAAGTTCGTAAAATTACAGACTGTTTTCTCGTTTCATGTAATGCACATAAACAAAGCGGAGGAAACTCCGATTGAACCCTCTGTTTAACAACCATGACTATCTCTCTTGCCATGCGGCTCCATTCGTCCCAAAGAGGGATTCAAACGAGGGGTACCCTTTTACCATACGCCCATAGTAGACCTATAGGCTACCAATCCTTTTAAATTTTGGTATGAAGGGTGCAGGGTTTCTATGTAGCGTTTTTTGATATTCTAAATGTCTATAAATGTCTAAACAGTTAAAGCGACATCCTTTACTATGCGTATAATGGAGGAACACATTTTCACCATGCACCATTAGCAGAGGAATATTTTTATTGGGCGTCTCAGGTAGAGACACCCTTATAACAGGCGTCCCTAGCAGATACAACATTACATCAGGCATCCAAGCAAGAAGTATCTGCCGACATTGCAATAGGTGGAGGCAACATAAACCATTTGCTAGTAATAGAGACACCTTAACATCAGGCATCCAAACAAGAAATATCGATACTTCCGGCGTCACAACTAGAGACACCCTAACATAAGGTGTCCAAACTAGAGGCACTTTAACATTAGGAGTCGCAGCTAGAAACACCCTAACATAAGGTGTCCAAACTAGAGGCACTATAACATTAGGAGTCGCAGCTAGAAACACACTCACTTCAGGCGTCCAGGCTAGAGACACTCTTACATCTGGCGCCTGACATGGCAATATAGAATACAACATAAACACAAATTCATCTCCAATCACATCCTCATTGTATAATAACTAATCTGTACATAATATAGTATTTAATAACCGCGGTAGATTCATTACCTGTGAAATTATATCATTGGTTTCATTGTATGCACAGGCTCTCAGTGACGATGTTGCAAGACAAGTGTTGAATATATCGATAGCATTCACAACCTTCTCGTGGAAATCATTTTTTGATTTTGGTATATTTTTGAAGTACATATACCCAGAGTATAACCTGAAAGAGCAACAAAACAAAATAACCGTAATGCATAACAGAAAGTGAAGAATTTTGGATATGTCTTTGAATTATGATAAAGGGGAGGAATTTACTGATGTCCTTAGACAGTTGCATTTCTTTGAAAATGAGATTATCATATTACTTTATATTATACATACAAAAGCTATGTCTGGTTTTCTTTAAACATATTCACTGCGAAAATGTTTAGGAATTACCTCTCAAACTTAGAATACTCTCTCCTTGGTATATGCAGAGGAGATTTGTATTTTTTTTGCAAGAGGCAACCTTTTATTTCAACTGAATTACCTGCTACTTTACACATGGCACGAATTAAACTTTCTGTTATTTATGTAATGGCCTTTCAAACAAAAAAGATAAGAACTCAACAATATTACCATATATCTATTCTATATAACCGTTTGTTTCATATGCGGATATCCATGTAGGTTACATAGTCTGAGTAGCTGGTCTTTTTGAAAATTATGATCACTTCCATTTACAAAAGGATTTTAAAAATCATTCTCCCGTAAGGAGGATACAGAATTCCATCGAATGATATATGATGCATCATTCTCGCAAAGTTTTAGTATAATAGAAATACTTTGGAATGGTTGGAATAAACACTATATGTAGTAAACTCGTCACGGGTCAAGTATACCGTAATGCAGGATATTGACCATCCTAAAACACTGTCATGATAACTGCTACATACATGAAGATGTCGGTTTTGAGCTCACCTGTCTGTTGGGTTCCTCATAATGGCGATGATCTTGACTCGAGGTAGAAGGTGTTTGATGTAGTGGGCCGTGGTGTACTTGGGCTCATCCAGGCCGCAGTTCTCCCTCAGTCTATACCAGTACTCGTTGAACCACAAGGTGGAGGCACTTGCGTCAACTACAATGTATCTTGTCATATACAGTCACATAAAACAAAACTAGAAGAGCGTTTGCGGGACACCGCAAAAGCAGAGCAGCTCCGAAACGTTGGGTCTCGCCTTTCCCTGTTCCGCCTTCTCCTCAGCATAAATAAAAAGGGAATTTATTTTGACAATTTTTTTTTTCATTATTCAAGTTATTCTAACAAGTTGAATCATCACTGGGGTCACTTTTCACAACTTTGTTCTTAAAACCTATTTCTGATTTCAAAATTGGATCAAAAGATTAACATGGCCTTAACCAATATCTAATGACCTTGAACTTTGACCTTCAAGGTCACACCATCAATGATTACTTTTCATTGATAAACAATCATGCAATGACTCAAAGTGTTCATTGTCAACAAAAGGCATATTAACAATAGCACGCTTAAGTTGTGACCTTGCTGTGACCTTGACCTTTGACAGATTTTAGCAAAAACGTTTTCAAATCTTGGTCTTTCTCCATAGTTGATATATACCAAGTTAGGGCCTGATAGCACAGAAGTTGTTGAAGTTATCGTGTTTACAAGGAGTTTTGTAGTGATTTCAGAACTCAAGACCTTGACCTTTGACCTTGAATGTGAGCATGTCAAAATATTTCCCTGGGTGTACAAGAAAGAAGCTATATATCTGAGGTGTTGATACCTTCATGGAAATAAGTTATTTAGTGATTTCAGAACTGGTGACCTTGGCCCTATCTCGTTACCGTGACCTTTAAAATTCAAGGTCACACAATCAGTGATCACTTTTCATTGTGTATAACAATCATTTAATGATTCAAAGTGTTAATAGTTGAAATAAGACATTTTCGCAAAAGCATGCTTAAGTCGTGCCCTCGCTGTGACCTTGACCTTTTACGGATGTTAGCGAAAACATTTTCAAATCTTGGCCTTTCTCCATAGTTGATATACATGAAATAAGAGCCTGATAGCACAAATATTTTTCAAGTTATCGTGTTTACAAAGATTTTTTTAGCGATTTCAGAACTCGTGACCTTGACCTTTGACCTTGAATGTGAACATGTCAAAATCATCCACCAGGTTTATAAGAAAGAAGCTATGTATATGAGGTGTTAATACCTTCTTGGGAAAAGGTTATTTAGTGATTTCAGAACTGGTGGCCTTGACCATATTTCGTGACCGTGACCTTTTAAATTCAAGGTCACACAATCAGTGATCACTTTTCATTGTGTATAACAATCATTTAATGATTCAAAGTGTTAATAGTTGAAATAAGACATTTTCGCAAAAGCATGCTTAAGTCGTGCCCTCGCTGTGACCTTGACCTTTGACCTTGAATATGAACATGTCAAAAAAATTCCCCAGGGGCATAAGTAAGAAGTTATGTATATGAGTTCACAAAACCTTCTAGGAAAAAAAGTTATAGCGAATACAAAACGCGGCGGCGGCGGCGGCGACGGAAACTGCGCAAAAACTGATAGCTGCTAATTACATACAGCACTCATGATCATTTAGTATTGTTTATATTCCAATCAAGAGTGTCATTTAAGGCGAATCACGGGCGTTTACACATATTGAAAGGGGCTCAGCCAGAAGTACATCAAATTGATATGCACATGTTTCATGTGTTCACAACCCCACTCGTAGACAGAGAACATCTACAATATAATATTACACTGCCATTGCCAACCTTTAATGAGAAAACCGCACTTTATTTACAATCCGCACAATATTCCTTCATCATATACCAACAATTATATCAATTGTAAGTATTACGTGTTCGGCCCTTTTGCATAACGATTAATGACAGTGCAACCTGGAAGTAAATTGCCCGCTGTTCAGATCACGCGGTCCAACCGTTTTCATTACATGTCATAACAAAGTTTATTGTCTCGATTGAACATGATTAAATTTTCGTGCATTTTTATGCCCCCGAATCGGAGATTCCGGGGGTATATTGTTTTTCACCTGTCTGTCTGTCTGTCTGTCTGTCTGTCTGTCTGTCTGTCCGTCTGTGTGTTTGTCCACAAAAACTTTAACCTTGTCCATAACTTTGGATTGCTAAGAGCTAGGGCTTTCATACTTGGCATGTGCATACCTTGTGATGAGACCTTTCAGATGAGATCATCATATTTGACCTTGTGACCTTGACCTTGCCACAATTGACATTTTCAGAAAACTTTAACCTTGGTCATAACTTTTGATTGTTAAGAGGTACGGCTTTCATACTTTGCATGTGTATACCTTGTGATGAGACCTTCAGATGAGGTCATCATGTTTGACCTTGTGACCTTGACCTTGACCTTGCCGCAGTGGACATCTTAAGTAAACTTTAACCTTGGTCATAACTTTAGATTGCTCAGAACTACGGTTTTCAGACTTGGCATGTGCATACCTGGTGATGAGACCTTTCAGATGAGGTCATCATATTTGACCTTGTGACCTTGACCTTGACCTTGCCGAATTGGACAATATTTAGAAAACGTTAACCTTGGCCATTACTTTGGATTGCTCAGAGCTACGGCTTTCATTCTTGGCCTGTGCATACCTAATGATGAGACCTTCGGATGAGGTCATCATATTTGACCTTGTGACCTTGACCTTGCCGCAGTGGACATCTTCAGAAAACTTTAACCTTGGCCATAACTTTGGATTGCTCAAAGCTACGGCTTTC
Source organism: Gibbula magus (assembly GCA_936450465.1). Classification (NCBI taxonomy): domain Eukaryota; kingdom Metazoa; phylum Mollusca; class Gastropoda; order Trochida; family Trochidae; genus Gibbula; species Gibbula magus. The sequence continues at coordinate 81,481,793 of OW388291.1, read as the reverse complement.
ATACTTGGCATGTGCATACCTTGTGATGAGACCTTTCAGATGAGGTCATCATATTTGACCTTGTGACCTTGACCTTGCCTCAGTGGACAATATTCAGAAAACTTTAACCTTGGCCATAACTTTGCTACATCCGGGGGCATCCGTGTTTAACAAACACATCTTGTTTTCATATTTAACTGCACAATATCAAATGAACGTAAATATTCAGTTCAATAGAATCTAATGAATAAGTGAAACGAAAATAGTAAACATTACCACATTTGAAGCTTGTTTTTTGTGATTTGTACACATTTCTTTTCATTAACTATTCAGTTTCACGGTAATAACATGCATTAAGAAAGAACAGAAATGTTTGAAATTTGTAAAAATCAAAACTTGAATAGTACAATTTGTAAATGGTAATGATTTTACTATTACCAATCAATTGGATGTCTGATAGATCTACTCATAAACCAATGATGACTAACTTTAATTGTCCCCAGGAAACACGTTTCTGGTTCATTTCCTGTCTTGGAATATCGACCTTTTTTCACCAATGTATTAGTTAACAAAAAGAATATGTAACGTCGTTTGGCTTCATGATACTGCAGGCCATAATGACCTGCAGCAAATCAAATCTGTCAGCCCGCACGGGTTTCAGTCGGTCTCGGGCCTACGGACCGACGTCAATTTCGAACACTGTTTGGAACCCTATTGCAATATATTGTTTATATCTATAATGTACTCTCCAACATTAACTGATAGCAGACTGATTAAAAGTAGTTGTATTTGTCTTCATACCTGTTATTTTGTTATGTGCACTTATGTTTCCTGATAATACTGCTGTGCTGAGACGTTTGAAGAATCTGGTATACACCATAATGTCCTTCTTATAAACGGTACCGTTGTGTACAACTGAAATCAAAGACATCAAAGAAAAGTATCAATAATACATGCTGGAATATTGAGAATATATACAGTTAAAACATCTATTAAACTTTGTATTATGACATTAATATAAATATATTCTTCATTACAAAATTGTTATAGGCAGCTAAGTAGCTTATACTAGTACTCATTTTCCCAAAACGCAATACATTTAACTTTATGTGTACACAGCATCACGACATTTACTGATCCATGAACACTATACCAGTAAATAAACATATGAAATGCTCACTGAAGCGTTTCTTTGTTATCCAGTGTGGTTCTTTATAACTAGCTCTAATAATATCAGGATGTTTTGATACTTTGTCGTAGAGATCGGTGGTGCCGCTCTTTGGTAGACCAGCTATGTAAAAATAGGGGAGACAACTCAATCGACCATCTTCTCCATACCAGCACGGGTTTTTGAGATCTGGTAGATATACCGGACGTATCTGTGAACAAATTCAGTCTAACATAACAAAAGTAGAACTTAAGTTGAATGTATACATCAAAACATTGATTAAGCATTCTATACTGTAAATAAGATATGATGCTTGGATTTATTATATATAGTTGTCAAATAGATCAGAAGCTGCATTTAGTAACTCAACTATAGAGACATCATAACCCTTTGATGTGATATTAAAATATATATTGATGACACGTAAATGGTACTAGCTTGTTGCCAAAAATAGCTTAATCTTTCCTGCTAAATGCACATTGCTAAATTTAGGTGTCATGGCTCTAAAATAACATTATAGAGTTGACGTTCACACATCTTACCTCAGTGAACATATTCATAATCCAGAAAAATCAATTTTAGAACAATCCAGATCTTAAAATGGCACTGGGCACTGAGATTCGTTTATCATATTGCATTTAGTTGGTCAAATAAACACTGCTAGTTGTTTCCAAAAGACGATTTACTTATGGAAGGGCATTTGTGATGCATTTGACAATCAAGGTTGCTAAAATCACTCCACAAAGTTTCGTCTACCCACATTGACTATCGAATCAAGTACCAATTAACAATGTTTAATGAATTTCTCTTTTTCAAATAAGATAACACAGTTTAGGAAAGCTAAACAACTGTTTTTCACAGTCTGACTACTCTTAATTGCATATAGAATATAATATACTGTATGTACTTTCTGAATCGTTTACTGGACATCTGACTGACATCTTTCCCAGAATGGTATTATGTGTCATCTTTTGTAAAAAGAATTTTGTTTGCAAGTTTCTTCCTTTGAAGATAAAGAAAACCTTGGGGCATCATGACAAGTAACGTAATTCAACTTGACGTATATATTTAACTTAAGCTTTTGAACGTTGTCTGTTTTCTACCACTACGGAAATGTATGTATGTACAGTTTTGAATAGAGGTACAGTAAACACTTCTAATCGTTCATGTTGCGCATGCAATATGTTGACTTCACCTGTGGGATTCCAGATGTCAGGTTGATACACCTGTCGTTGTTTGAAGGTCCTTCTACTTCCAATGTTGCATTCAAGGGCTGCACAACTTGTGATCTTGTAATGCTTGTTCCAGCATATTCCTTTATCGTCATCCGTATTGGTAGGATATTGTACATCGCAACAAGGAGCCATATCACAATAAGAACGCCTAAACTTGAAACAACATTCTGGTATTTTGTAACACATTTTCTCTGTATTTTGACCCCGAGCGTCATTCCACTGCTGCAAATAAATAGAAATACATCGGTTTCAACAATATAATGTCAAACACTATAAGGTTTAAACAAGTATAACACAAAGGATAAAACTAAAATTATGTACTATTTGTGTTTTGTTCACATGGTTGATCGTTAAACTACTGGTAAGAGAAACAAGCAGACAAGTCCGTCAACACTACTTTCTCAGAGAGCTGGCTCGTTCTTGTGATTATCGATGACTGTTTATACTGATTATCCTACCATTGGGGGACGGTAAATTGTTTTATTACCCTTATGACTGAAAATAACCGAGTTAATGTTTTCACTATGAGCACATGTGCACATGTTCACGTTGGCCAAGCATCTTTCGTAGTTCGTATAAAACAATTGTTCATGACATCAGGGTAGCTTGCCGTCGCAAGAGAAGTGGACCTTATCCTGAATATTTTTACGCGATTCAAATGAAATAAAATGGGTAATAAAGAAATTATTACACTCGAAAGTGTGCCGTGTGACTTTTACTCGTGCAAAGTCATATGGCACACTTCCTCGGGTAATAATCTCTATTTATTCCTACAATGAATTATCAACATCTGTAATATGTCCAATGTCATTATGTTCCATAACACTTTTGGAGAAATATTTAAGCCACAAATGATCATGAAACAAACTGTGTACAGTAAAATGGAAATGGAAGGTTTTGCTGTAGATGTATTACTAGTGAAGTGGAAAGTATTATTTTACCGCGAGTGACATCCCCTCAACTTTATGAAGTTTTTTACTGAACATTTTTTTAAATGCAATCAATATTTATTCACTTTTTCCTTGTCCCCGATCGTTCCATAATTTATCTCTGGTCCAATTTGAAATATCCGATCGACTTTATTAGTATTTCTAAATAGCAAACGGCGTCAACAAAGCAAATGATGATTTATGATTCGGAGAACTTGACAAAAAATATGTTATCCTTCATTCTCGACATCTGTCTGTTAGACTCTTAGCTGTACGAACGAGGGCCCTTAAAGAACATACTCAGATGATGACAAATATAATCAGTTTTATCATATTAATAAAATACACAATACACTAAGAAATGCTATGCACTCACTTTCCAATCTTGCAGAAGATAGAGGACGCTGTACCCATGTGCTGAGACGTAATGACACGGGGTGATCTGCCGTCCGTTCAGCTACTGGCTGGTGCCATCTGGCTGTATTGATAGAAATCACAATAATCTGACAACTCAAAATCTCACACCTCTGTTTCTGTTACGTTTAGACACCCGGTCAAGAGATTTATAGATTAAAAGCTCGAGACAGAGACGATAGGTCACACGATATTCTCGCAGAAGGGAGGTTTAAACGCGGGACAACGTGTATGTTTAACTCACACATACAGAGTTCTGATTCAGTAAATGCATTGAAGGGACTGTAGCAATTTTTTTTGGCAAATAAACGTTTGACAAAACAATGTTTGTGTGTGTGTGTGTGTGTGTGTGTGTGTGTGTGTGTGTGTGTGTGTGTGTGTGTGTGTGTGTGTGTGTGTGTGTGTGTGTGTGTGTGTGTGTGTCATTGCTTTAAAGGGGCTGTAGCACGTCTTTTGCAAAATTTGCTTCTGTCCCTTACAGCTGTGAACACATTTAATCAACTATTGTTGCTGATTTAAAAAGTTAAGACGGAACATATCTCCCCCCCCCCCCCCCCCCCCCCTTTATGTGTTTTCTGTTTCTTGTCTTAATGTCTTAAAATGGCGTAACACTGGTAGGAACTTGCACTAGAAGAGTCATCAATGATGTTGATCGTTAACTCATTATGTAAAGTAAAGAAAGTTAGATCGACAACAAACCTGCCTGTTACAACAACTGCCAGCTGTATGGGGACAGCTGGGAGCGCGCGTCCGCTCACATGGGAAGGCTCCAGTTATCGTCTTCTCAGTCTTATTATGCGTATTTCAAATCAACGATATCAGACCATCTAGGAGAAGAAATATTACTCTTTGTAACACCAGTCTACTTTAGTGGGTCTTATTGGGTTATATAGTATTTGAAGTGGTCAAGAATGTATGCTAAGTATGATTGCTAGTCTCGGCAATATCGAGCTGGCGATCGCTTTTAATATCTAAAATGCATACTACAATAAAATATACCGTCATTTATTACTTTTATACATTAGAGTCTGACGCTTCACAAAACGCTGGGTACACAATGCTGATGGGTCAAGAAGTTATTAAATAGCTTATGGACTTGAAATTATAGTCTTGCTAGTCTGTTTGTTCATTCATTTTATAACTTCAGTAGGACGTGTGTGTATGTATACGAGAAGCTTAATCTATAAAAAATACAATCTGGGTTATTTTCTGCGCATACAATATTTAGTTGTATAATGGTGTAGAACGAAAAATTAGATAAGAAGTAAGAGTATGTAATAACTGAACCACAATTTTCATAAATACTGTCCAATCCATCGGTATCAAGTTAATAATGAAGGATTTTTTTTTTGTTGTTTTTAAACTTTGAAGCTTGTAGGATAGAGAAATTGGGTATTTATTTTTCACTGAGTATTTTTCATGTTTCATTTGATTTCATACGTGCCGAAAGACCACATGTGTTTATTTAAGTTCACATAATTTCACTTGATTTGCATATCCACACCCTATCGTCAAATATATGATAATTACTTCTTTCCAATAAAACGTTTTTTATATGTGCAATATGCACTTCTCGATAAAATGAAATCCATTTTAAAGTTGTAAAAAATGTGATTCCAACAACAAATTCATTGGCTCTTTAAGTGCTTTGATATTTGTTTGAGTTTTGAACACGTTTTATGTGCACATGAAAACGTAGTTTGAGTTAGTTGAACAATAATGATATTTCAATATCAATGTAGAATGACAAGTTTTGCACCATAGACTCAAGTGAATAGTAAACAGCACAGAATAACTGAACTTTACATCTTAGTATATATATATCTGACTATTTATCCATACAGACATAGCTCACAGACGGACCAAAAATCAAAAGCGATGATTATTAGCGCTAAATGTAGTGTATTATATGTATGATTAAGGCGTACATGTATCGATGTATAATTAGTTATCTGGAGTTAATTAAGATCAAACAAGTATTAAAACAATTATCGTAACATATTCACAATTAAAATGTGTCACAATAAAGGATACATCAGCGCCTCAAGTTTGTAAATAATGCCATTAATCCTTATTTGATTAACACAAACATTAATACCGACGAAATCAAATGACCAATCGATAACGTTACCAACAACGTATTATATTAAACTATTATTAATCTTAATTCATTGAGTATCATATTTAGGTGTTTGAGAAGCATTTTAGAAGTTGGTCTAAGATAACTTACTTGTGTCCCTCCACGATTTCATCTGTAGATGTGGGTCGAGGAGAAAGTGAAGTGTGGGCATATATAAACAAAACGCGATCCCGAGCACGTATATTTGACAATACGATATAACTATGGCCAGTGTTAGATTGTTCTAATGTGGATAGCTGAGCTCTTGTTCATGCAAAATTTGTTTCAAGATTGGCTATTAATGAGACTATCAGGTGACAGTCAATACGGTAGCAGCACGGTAGTTATAAAATCGATAGTGTTGCTTTACATCGAAGTGAACGTGTCAACAATAGAATGTACACAAACGCACATACGAGCGCACACACGCGCCCATGCACATGCACACGCACAGAGGCCGATTCCATTAACTTCTTGTATATCTAGCGTATTTGAAAAGTGATTTAAAAAATGTCCTTAATTTGGAGATAGATAAAAAAACTGCTGTCTAATTTACAATCTGGAATCATGCCAGGGGATTCAACTAATTCAATCAAATTCAACAAATAAACTGACATTTCTATATAACTTTATTGTCAAAGCTATAGATTAGGAAAAGGATGTCCGAACACTCTTCTCAGACATTAGTAAGGCGTTTTACAATGCAAATTATGGCAATCTGAACTAAAGCCTCCAGCCAAGGGCCAGTTCTGGGAGCAGTTTTATTTTAGTATAACACATAAACGATATTATTTACAGAACTGAATGTAATATACGTATTTTTGTAGACGATACTTCATTTTACATAATCATTATGACGATCCATACAGGAGGCGTGTTATCCTCAAACGTAGAGTTATACAGAATATGTAAATGGGTTGAAACATAGTAGGAGCCGATTTAATCCAGGAAAGACTGAAACGATTAAATTTTCTCCCCTAACCAAACATCCCCCAAAGCCTTCACTAAGGATGAAGTACAACCTAATACACATGTTGGAATTTTTTTCAACATAAACCCCATATGACACTCTCATAAAATTAATGAAGTTAAAGAAAAAAGTTTTAAATATGGGCCCAGATGAAAATTATCAAATTAAATTATCAATCGTTCATTTTCCCACTAGTACTATCCGATTGTTGCTGCCATCTCCGGGATACTTGCACGATTTACTTGTAGACGCCTTGCCCTGTAAGTGGCACTGTCAGCGGGACACACAACTGTATAAAGAAACCAACAAGACCATGTGAGCACAGAGACATGAAAATGTAAACTACATGAAATGCTATTCTGTAAACGGATAACACCAATGGTTCTGATAATCTATGCGACTGTGTTCCAAACTATGTGTCTGACAGCAATAACTACATCGTACGGAATAGCGAAACTGTTCGTACATAGGATTTAAACATGCTATAGTACTTTTGCTTGATACCATTAATCTCCGGAAGGACTGGTCACCTAGTGTAAAACAACACACTTCTCTTGGCCATGATATAAATCAGATTACATCCAACACGGTTCAAATACCGCATTTGATTTAAACTTTGTAGGTTTTGAACAAATAAAACACTGTCGTTGCAATGACATATAGGGTGAGAACTTCAACAGCTTCATGTCCGACCAAGCCACCTGTTACTGTTCACACAATTATGAGTATGCCTTCCACTATTGGCTCACATGTCCTAGACACTACCACATACGTTACGACTCATGCTATTTTGTGAACGAATATTCCTTGCCTGAGCGTTGAGTGGCAGACATAATCATTCTGATACAAAATACGTCGTCTCCACAAGTTAGAATTGAAAACATTTTAAAATTTAGTATCAAGTTCCTTGATGAAATCAACACGGTCTAATTTATATGGAGGGTTATTTCGTTTTCCTCCAAATGATATAAGTCTAACGGCAATGTTGTGAGGTACGTTTGTCGTTGAAAACTGATGAAAAATGATTTTGGATGGTGATAGTTATGCCTATGATACTTATAAGTTTAATCCATTTGTGCGAAGACATCGTTTATTTTAGTGAACAATTCAAAGAGTTATCGTCATTTATAATAATATTGCTATCGGCAAATCACATTATTTTTTAACCAATTCATAAACGGGGTATGTATAGTAAGTTTATAGTTTGAAAATAACTGCCTCTGTTATGATAAACAAAATCAAAGTTGTTCATTATTTAACATCATTTTCAAAACCCGATGTCACGGCAGTTTTGATCAATTTAGTGTAATTTGACGATCTATCCTGTAATTAAAATTGAAAAAAGTATCAATCTAATAGGACATAGTCGAAGAACAGCTATCAGCTAATAATACAGTTCAATTTAAATCCAGTTTTAACTTGAGATATGTATGTAATCAACTTCCCAATGCAAGGTATAACTCTTGCCAGTCTCCATTACTGGCTGATTTAGGCATTGCAGTATTTCCTTAAGAAATCTGTGTTTAGAAATCCAGGCCCGCTATGCATTTCTGGTGCAGCTATTTAGTGTCTTGACACAACAAAGCGAGGGAAATACCGCAAGGGTTAAACCAGCCAGTAATGCAGACTGGCAAGAGTTATATCTTGCGTTTGGAAGTTGGTATGTAATTGGAGTAACACGCAGAGTAACCTATTTACGGCGAATATAGGTGACGGTGATCTCATGTGGCACGATGTAAACTAACCGTTAAAAAGGCGTTACGGTAAGGATAAGCCTCTGTGCCTAAAACGTAATGCACACATTTTGAGACCCATTCACAACAATACATTGTAATCGAAAAATGCTACCGTAAATGGGTTTTTTTTCTGGGTCCCATCTATTCTTAATGGTAAGACTTGTTGTGGTCCCATCTATTCTTAATGGTAAGACTTTTTGGTTCACGTTCCTCAATTGGTTATGTTTTTAAAAGGATGACTGCCATTTGCGGCAGGCGGTGGATTCCAAGTCTCTTCAATGTACTTTGTTTTATGTGAGGTTGCATGACTTCAAACACAAATGTCCATACAGCAATAATGATGTCCACATGTCACCTGATAAAGTGCAAGAGAGGTCCTTAATTCAAGGAAAGTGGGAAAATATTGTTGATATGCTCCCTGCAGAGCATCTCCTCCTACATCAAAGTACTTGTAAAAGCAAGGCTCATTCAATCCCCTCATTGCCTTCGCATGTTTGGCCTAGTTCGCTCATGGACCTTCATCCGGGCACTGTCGCCATTGCTCAATTTAAAGTAATTGTATTTGCTGGTTATTTAAATCTGCAAAGACAATCAACGGAGAGAATTACCCTGGTGAAACAGGACGGTGTATCCTCGGTTACCCATGGTTTTATATATGCTCCATTACTCTCCACTATATCACCCATGGGAAATTTCATCAGAGAAATCTGTACTCAAATTACCCGCCCTTGGCCGGTGTGAGCCAATCAAACCGCTACGCAGCTTGGACCTGCGAGCCAATGACAATTAATATCACTTCGTCATTTTGTTAGCCATCTCCTGATAAGGTTTCCCATGGGTGATATAGTGGAGAGTAACGGGGCATAATTTATAAAAACATGGGTAACCGAGGATGAGGACGGTGGAGCAGGCACCGAATGTTAAATTTGGTTTTAAAAAATGTGTGGCATAATATCTCTGCAGCTAATACCTGTGGACGTCCTCCATATATATATGGCACCAAACCTGTGAACGCGAAGATGATTGGCCAGGAACTGCACGTGACCTACGAGTGCCAAGATCAGCTGACCTATGAGAGTGGAGGAACTGTGTCCACGTGTGATATGGAGACGGGAGAGTGGACGTGGTCGGGTTTGCAGTGCTACTGTGAGTTTACACTAAGGAACATATAGTCATGTATCCATCATTTAAGCTTACTTATAGGAAATAAAAAAGTATCTTCATTCTGAAAAAAATATATGGGCCCTAATTCTCGAAAGGTTCTTAGCCTTAAAGGGGCAGTAGCACGTTTTTTGCAAATTGTATTTTTTCAAATTTCCCATTTATAATAATAGTTTATGTCATTTCTATTTACTTCAGAGGGTAAAACATCTTATTACACAAACCAATTATCAATAGTGGTAATAACAGTGTTGCGTATAAAGCAAAAATTGCATGGCGGCCATTTTATTGTGAACACATTTTATTAATTCGCATGACCACAACGATCCCCATGGCTTTACGGAAACATGTAAACACATGTTTTAACTTGATTTTCCGAAGAGAGAAGGGTGTTTTACTATTGGTGACATTATTTTTCAAATACATTTCATCAACTTATTTCAGCGAAAAAACGTGCTACTGCCCCTTTAAGAACTCATAACTTTGATCGTAGCCCAGTTATTATGAATAGACTTTAGAAGTTCATAGAGCTACAAACGTTTCGATAATAGCTTCCCTGAGTCGTTACTTGATGTACAGATAGATATCACTTATAGATAAACCTTATTACCTTGAAATGAACGCGTGTTTAGATATGGTGTGGTAACCATTGGCCAAAGAGCATAGAATCATTCTACTAACTCTTATATTAGTATTATCTTATCTATAGTATTTTGAAACATTAGCGTGCGGATATGACGACCTCCTGAGTAACCTACTCCTTTACAATGTGGGGATATGTTTTTTCAGCCAAGGAGTGTTTCTTCTACGAGAGAAACGTACAAGAGAAGGGCGTCTACCAGGGAAACGTGTCCACGACTGTCGGAGGGAAGACCTGTCAGAGATGGGACTCGCAGTCTCAACATAGTCATGACGTGGATGTAATTATCATGTTCTTTTACGTGTTTAAACTATGTAATATTATTTCTAACGGTCCGGCTGTTCTTTCCCTTACACATTTCTGTTTTATGTTTTTCCTTCTTTCTTTTTATCATTTCGAATCATGAACTTTAAACTATTCCACATTTTGCGAGAGTTAACACAGTAAAATTCATTCTCTACTTTATTCCTATACTTTTCTTTACACTTTTTTAGTCGTAAGAAAATATATTTCTGAACATTTTGAACTTCTGATAAATTCCCCTTACAATACGCTATTAAGAAGGCTTTTCATTTCTGTCGATACCCACGGCTTATTGTTTGGAAAGATCTTAATGGTACAACTTGGTATAACCACGAATATATTACATGATTATGGCTTTTTTAAATAAAAGATTCATGATAACTAATATATGCAAGATGAACATGTAAATGTTTTTGTTATTTTTCATTTTCCGGAAACATTCATTTCCGCAACATTGTTCATTTCGACAACAACAGTACTTGTTTGGGAACTGAGAATCAAGATATCAGGGTATTGTAGTAGTTTAGCGGATATAAATACACTGGTGAAGTAGGATGAGAAGGTGGTATTAGTTTGTTAATTTCAAATTGTTTATGCCGATGTCAGAACATACATTTTCACTTATAACGACATATGATGTAAGTGTTCCTTTTTGTAATAGGCAAGCTATTTCCCCGAAGGTAGTTCGGATTACTTCAGCAACCTCTGTCGTGACTTCAAGGACAACTTTGAAGGAGCACCGTGGTGTTATACAACAGACTCGGACACCCGATGGGACTACTGTGACGTACCGGAGTGCGACTTTGGGTATACATGCTTAAATTACATACATCACTCTCCGTGATGTTCTTCAACAGGCTGACTATTCTCGAAACATTCGATAAGGTCAATAAAAAGTTTTCTCTGAAGTATTTTTTTTATAAACAGAACAAGGAGTATGTAGTAATTCACATGGAAATTTAAAGAGCTGTAGCACGTTTTTTTGCATATGATGTTTTCAACTTTTTATGAGTCTAACGTAGATTCGATATAAAGTTTTATCATTCGGAGCTGAACGCGTCAGCGGGGGTAAACTGATTGATGTGATAATTAGTTGAATCCATTTTCCGTCACGTATGACGCATCATAGTCCGGTGATTTTAATACAGTAGAAATTGATTAAATAGTGAAATAAACAATTCATTTATATCAAAATATGATGATAAAATGGTGATAAAATACATCAAATAGACCCTATTGGTTGGGAAATCTCAACGTTTTACTGCCTTGAAATTCTTTCCTTCACCACTTGTCAAATTGATGCTACCATTTCCTGCGATGTCATAACTGATTGAGCTTATGACGTAATTGTAATCAAACGTTAACCGGTTTGCTCTCGGCTATCATGCTATTGCAGTTTCAGATTAGAATAGTAAATGCCTTCTTCAAGCATTTCAGAGTTAAAATAAGTTGTGCTTTACTTTGTTTTTTCATTCATATTTTATTCATACATTTCAAATGTGTGGTCTGAATTTAGAAGGAGAATAATCCATGAAAACAGATTTGACACTTATATTTTACTTGTTAAGATTTAAAACATTATTGAAAAACATTGGGTAGTTCTGTAGTACCCTTCACTTGCTTCACAACACCACAGACTGAAGGTCGAATAAAGCACTCTACTATTCTCCTTGATGTGTTTCAGAGGAAGTGACTCCCAGAACCCATCTGAAACTGTAAGTAAACTCACAGTCAATGACAAATCTTTGCAATAAAAATCGTCCAATATGGAAACTGTGCCTTCGGCAATGTATTTCGTAATCAAAATAACAATTATTGCAGTAAAAAAAAACTTTAAAAAAAATAACAAACTTACATTATTTATATGCAACAGGGCTTGACGAACACAAAGTGTTATTTATATTCAATGTGTTTTTAGGATAATGAAAATATACCAATCGGTTGTCGTGAAATACCTTACTACCTCAACCACGGAGCAGTACAGAAACGGAAGTTGACCAAACCTGGATATCCGGTGGTAATTGAATACGAGTGTGACACGGATGGGTATGAGAGGTTTGAGTATTTGACCGGAAGTTATGAGGCTCTGTGTGATGATCTTGGAGAATGGACTCTTCCTGCGATGATATGTACTCGTGAGTTGCCTACTTGTCCAATCCTGCTTCATCAGGCCATTTATCTCCCAAGGGTAATTCGATACACAGGGGCTTGTCATCATGTTGTCATCATATTATCCTTCTTTATCAACCTTCCTCCGTATAATCGTTCATTTCAGTCTTTTCAAGATCGTATCATATTTTAACGTTGTAAGTCCCCAAGTCCCCCATGTGGTTCGTGAGCTAACGCTTTATCCTACTGCCCGACGAAGGGAGTTGGAAGACAATGGTATAAAATCAACTTACATAGATATCGCGGCCATAACAGGGATTTCAGACTGTAAACAAGAATTTAACGAACTCTATATTTACCAGGGATCGTCGATAACTTGATAACAAAGCGTCTTTTAAATGGTGAGGTTGTAGACCCTGATGATCAGGAAAAAGCCTCGGATCCACAACCTTACCATATCATCGGTATCATGGTTTCTCCTTTTAATATTATATATACCACGTCAAAGCCAATCTATTTTTCTTAAAATAAGCCATATTAATCCCTATATTAATTACTTGTTATTTACTTGTTTGTCTTCACTAGCCACTACTTGCTACCTTGAATCCAGTAACGGTGAAGGGGGTTGGACAGCCTGGTACACGGGAGATGACAGCGAGGATGTAGAGGGTTATACGTGTAGGGCGTGGCACTCTTATGACTCCCTGTACACGTTGGCTGGCTCCTTCCTGGGAGATAGAGATCCCGGCGCTGTTAACAACAAGTGCAGGACCACAGAGGGCGCAAATGGCGCATGGTGTTACACCACAAACCCGGATTGGTCATGGGACTGGTGCGACGTGTCGGAGTGTGAGGGTGGTAAGGTATCTTTTCTTCCTATCGTTGGTAAATTAATGTGTAGTAATGTTGAAACCTATAACAATTACCGGCATAAAATTCCTTACTTTGCTTTGACACGTAAAATATTCCCGTTTATGAAAATGAACGTCCAGAAGATCGTCCACATATCAACTGGTTATACAACGGGCTCAATTATTGGATGTATATGTGATTAAACCCACGAGTACAAATAGCTTGGGCCGTCTTGACCTGCTGTTGTCTTCATCCTTGATGCGTTCTGGTCGGCTGTAAGGGATAAGAAACATATTAGTCGGTCAATATATGGAAAAAAACACCCCCAACCCCCAACAAATTGCTACAAAGGGTTTCTCAACTGATTCTGGCAGGGGTTAGTGTACAGCTGCTGAACAAAAGTTTGTTACATTGCTATGTTTACATGACGTTTGAGACTTATTACACAAATAACAAGTTTATAAATGGTTGTATGGTAGAACTATTTGGTATCAAAAGAAAGTAGATCAACTCAGGAATATTAATATCTTTTGTTTCTCTCAGTACCTGTATTGGTTTAGACATGAATTCCTGGAAACTGCGATAGGTATCTTTTTAGACAAAATACCAATATTTATTTATCAACTTTCAAAGCTCCTGGCTTGAAGTAGGCAATCCCTGAGCAGTTGCGTTACCAATAATGTCCCAGAGAGTCCAAATAGGGTTAATGTTTTGGGAGTGCCAAGGGTATTCCAATTATAATATGTTCAAAACAGTCCGAAATGAACGACCAACCTTAGAACATTGAGCAATGGATTTTATTTCAAAGAAATCTAATTTTTTAATCAGAAATACAAGACCTTCTTATTATGTTTTAAGTCCTTAATGATCAAATTCTGATATTTCTTCGAATTACAGAATACAAACCACCGTTTAAGATTCCAGCAGCAATTTTCTGACAATATCCCCAAAAATGGACTGGGTTGGTGTTTTACAGTCACCTCTGGGCAATAACTTCTGTATCTCTTACTTTGAAAACGCCTTACTTACATCTTACAAACATTACTAAAACTAGGCCATGGGCCGAAAGCCGTAGCTTGTCTCTAAAGTGACTTTAGGTCCAAGTTTTTGGTGAAGGCAGAAACAATATATCAATTTAATCCTGAGTGTTTACTGCTTCCAAAAATGCAATGTTTCACCTAGGATACTTGTTCATTATAAAATTAAGGCATGTTGAAGTGATGAATCAGCAGTTTCGCAAAAGGTCTTCTTAGCCACGGAAAAACTGATTTTTTGACAAAAGTTTTTAATATATTTCAACATATCACATATCTGTTGAAAGAGAATATGTTGTTCTATCCAAATATTGTGATCCAACTGGGTTTCCTATTAAAACAATGTGAAATTTCTGCAAAAAATGTTCTGAAAAAAATAATTTTTCTCAAACCGTCCCATTTCGTTTATGATTTTAAAAAGAAAATAAAATTTTAGCCCTAATTCAATTCATAGTGTAAGAAACCGATGTAATTACAACAATGAGAAGTTGGAATTTTTAAACTACATAAATTTCCAAGAGAGCTAAATGAATTTTTATAACAGGGGTGAGAGTTTTTTCTGAGCAAAGGGAGGTCACTCTTGCAAGTATTTCTAATTTTTTTAACATTTCTCATAGAATTTGCCATCAAGTAACAACTGATTCTTATTACAAACGTACGAAAACACATTATCGAATGATATGTTACAAAAATGTAGAAGAATGTAAATATAATTTTTTTATTTTCCCCCTTTTTTCCCAATGGCAGAAATATGTAAAAAAAAAAAATGCAAACATCAACTACAATAATGCAGCGATACAAAATTGTACATAAGAAATTAAAATTTTATTAAAGGTGTCTTAAGTCTGTTCGCTAAAGATACCCATTTTCTGTAGAAGTAGTTAAAGGTTTGAGCTTTTTTTAAAAATAAAAATATGAATGAAAATATATTTGATTTAAAAAAAGGTTATAAAACAATTATGTTTTCCCCTTTACTTACTTCTTTGAATCCTTTGAATGCTCATAATTTTTTGATTCTGAGAATTTGATTCAAAAGAACTTATGTGTTTGGTAGGCCAGATAAATAGAGGATTCTTCAGTGTTTTCAGTATGATGTTGCAGTTTATCTCTCAGCGAGTGCCAGTATTTTTTAAGTGGCGCAGATACGAGTGAAAAATATATATAAGATGAGATAAGTGACATTACACTGTAAATAAAAAATATTCTATATATAATATGCTTCTGTGTTTAAAAAAAATGTGGTGTTTTAAAGTTAAAAAGTTAAAAACTTAGGGAGTTCTTGTGATATCATACGCTGACGTTGTTGATAGCAGACGTGACGTCATATTATTGTGGACGTGATGTCATTCCCTGTGTGATATTTTCACTGTGTTGAGAACTGAGATCAAACTGCAGTGGTGAGAACGTTTTCTCAAACAGATAAATAGAGAAATTCTGTCTTTTCTTGACCATAACAATATATAAAAAAATAATTATGTGCTTTATCAATGAAAACATACTGGTTACAAACTACAATTCTTACTACCCACAAACATCAAACCAAATAGTGTTATACCATCTGTCATGATTATGGATTGAACTAATGACATCAAACTATTAGTTGACAACATACTTTCATCTCTCTCTTTTGCATGATCGGGTATTGACCTCCCACCCCCTCTCAAAATTCCGGGATCCGCCACTGCTGACAATGTTATGACCTCAAAGTTGATGATGTAATGTTATGTTATGATGCCATAGTGCTGATGACGTCACAATGCTATTCTACTTCACTGAGATCACTGACAAAGAAGCTAAAAGGCAGTGTTGTGTTTGAGATATGTTCATTCATTAAGATAAGATATCCCGGAGGAAATTTGTTTCATTGGCATGCTGGGGATATTTGTAACTTTAATCAAGTCCTGTTGATATATTTGATATCAGAAGATACATTGGTAAGATTCTCAATTGATGAGCATTTAGAACAATGTTAAATTATAATATATACTACCGTATATTTGTACGGTTACTGCCCTTCTAGAAAAAAAAACTATTGAGCTTCTCTGTAATCAGACCTCATACACTTTTGATCAAGGTTCCAATGGACACGGAGATCTCGATCACTATCACCTTTTATCGTCCAATATTATGTTCCGTAGTATCTTCAACATTGCCGTAGGAACCAGGGGATTTAAAGTAACCAACCAAATACTGAAGAGTTGCTTTAAGATATTATCACTTTTTTCAATGATAACTTTGATTTTGACTCAAATGTGTTAACAAGACTGATAGGTTCATTTTCAAAGCATAGCTAAAAACCTGTTAATTTTATTTTTCTGAAACGCTTTAGGTATATTATCCATATGCCTTTTTTATGTTAAGATTTTAAAATTATTAATTTAGTTTCTATGGAAATGGTTTGGATTTGGACACAGGGACAGGTTCGTTTCAATATAAGAAATTTATAAAAAAAAAAAAAAAAGTTTATCTTTTATCTTTTTTAACCTAATATGTGTTATCCACCTTGTGAATTAGTTCATTTCCGGAGCAGAACTGTTTGTGTTATCTTTTTGAAACTTAATAGGTGGTAATCAGTATTAAAGGTGGTATCTTATGACATGTTAATTATTTTTAATATATAAGTATTGTGTTTTCATGGAAACGAACTGGACTTTTATTGAGGGATAGGTTTCTTTCATTTCCCAACACAAAAGGTCAATATACCTTTTTATAAATAAGGGCCTTTTATGTTTCAAAACTTTCAAATTTTGATTTGTTTCCATGAAAAGAAGTGAGACCTGGAGCCATTTTGTGAGGGACCCATACTTTTGTTTCTACTGCTTGCAAAGTTTATCTGCACGTCAGTTTTATAGACAGTAGATAGGTAGATATATGCATAGAGTCAATATGAACACCCAACAAAATTCAACTTAGTATTTGGATATAAAATATAATCATGTAATCGTAATACATTGTTTGCTCAGGATTGTTTGTCATTTTTGAAGATATTACAGATATTGCTAAAGGTAAAAGTTTTTTTCTGTGTGTTTTTTCAAAAGGTTTTCTTCTTCTTCTTCTTTCTTTCTTTTTTTGTCTATTTATTTTGTTTTATTCCATTTCATTTCAAATACATAGAATATACATAAAAAACAAAAATATACATGTCATCAGTCTATTGTTGTCAAAGATAAATAATAATAGGTGTCAGTAAAAGTTACCAGATTGATGTTAATGGCCACAAAATTTACTACCAATAAAGTGTTTTACATGCCATCATCAAAAATGTTTTCTACTCAAATACCAAATTAACTGTTAGTTATAGCCATGAAGACAGTTTTAAAATTAAAATTAAAAAACAATTCTCACTTGTGTACCATTTAATTTGGGCAAATGATCCATTTTCTCAACATGAACCCGATATTGTAAGTAAAACGAAGGTTAAATGAAGGTAAACAAAAACCCTACACCCTATATCAAATAAAAAGAATAAAGGAACAATGTCAGCCATACTGCCGATCTAAGGAAGCGGCCCATGCAACTACAGGTCAAAAATGTACGCTAAGAATCGGTGACATTCACAAATAAACGCACATACCAATCAACTATACACTTCTCCACAAACCCAGTTGATTTCAAACATATGTCACCCTTCAGATAACTTTAGTAGCTCTTCTAACTCGAAAATTGACCACAAAAACCTCTCCCCTGAACATTATTCTGCAGTATCACAGTGTTAATAATCAAAATTATGATTATTTTTCTGTTTTCAATCCAGAAGTAGCCATTGTTTAATATACCCATATATATGGCCCCTGGAAACTTCTGATATTGCCACAATTTGATCAGTTGAAGACTCACAAACAGACAGACACACAATCTAATGGGGGCGGCCATCTTTGTTGTACCGGGCAGGCTGACCTAGCTGCTCTCTGATTGGTTGAAAATAGCATATTTCTCAAGGGCCTTCTATTACTGTTTATTAATTAATGAACAAGTGTTTTTGGTGAAACATTGAATATTTTGTAAAAAATAACCATTTTCTACAATATAAAGTAAAGTTTTCCCCTTCACCAAAAACTTGGACCTCAAATGAACAAAAACAGTCCTCGGCCCATGGCCTAAACATGTGAAAACAGATTTTTCAGCGATAGGAACATGGTTCCAATTTGGTCCCCAGTAAAATCTGCATGCTCTTCTCCAATTTCTTCTTAGTTTTCTCTCCAGTCATCCAAAATGAGTTTTCTGCAAGAGGACCTAGCATTTAAACCCAAATTGTTGAACATGCCCGGAGATAGTCATGTGGCTGATCCACAAATCAATGCAACCCTTTTCTACACAATAACCCTCAGAATGTTAAGAGTTGAGACTCTGTTCTCATACACTGATTTCGTATCAATCTCACTTATCCATTAGTTGTGTTTCGTTGTCTGCAAGATATTCCTGCAGGAATAACATGTTCTGTAGCATGAACATTTTGAATAAACTTCTTCACACCATGATTTTTGACCCTGCACATGTATATTTCGGTCATTACTTTTGAACTGGTATCCATTCCATTCCGGTATGCCTGACAGTGACAATCCAGGTTATTTCACTAAAAGTCGTATTTCGTCACTTAAACATAGTCACTGCATGATATACCAGTTGTCTGAGACAATTCTGTCAATGAAAGCAGATAAATTATTCATTTGCAATATAAATTATTAGAAATAACGGGCAACAAGTTTTGAAACAGTTTTCAGGACCTGTGTAAATTTTTAAAACTTCACATTGGATTAAATATTGTACATACTTTATTCAAAAGCAATTCATGTGTTGAAGAAATATGCAATAGTTATGTTTCAAAACATTTTAAAGTTGATAAGCAAAACAAGAATGAACTCACCGCGACGAACTGATGATACCTGCAGTATTCATATTTGCAGCTTTAGCACCAATTTCAGTGAAACCAAAATCTAACTTAATATATACATAATATCAACAATTCCCTATCTTCATTTGCATTTACAATGATGTGACTACCTTATTATGAAAAGAAAACACTACGTTTATAAGTTTTGTGGAAAATAATGGACAACTGTTACGAGAGTTGTGAATGTAACACACTTTTGTTCACCAGCTGTACTTTTTTTCAATGGTCCAAATTCATGTTTAATGTCCCTAGTGTGTCCCTTGCCCCCCAAAAACGTTGAAATAGACATCTAGATCATCAAATTTGAGTGAATGGTTATAGATTTGCGGTAATTTGGAGGTGTCGGCGGCCATTTTTGATGCCATAATGGAGTTTTGTGTTTTTTATGATCTTAATGTGTTCGTTGCCCCCAAAAACCTACGGATAGACACCAAGATCATCACATTTGAGTTTAGGGTTACAGAGTTATGATCATTAAGAGGTTTCGGCGGCCATCTTGAACGCCATCTTGAAAAAACAGAATCAGTTGAGAAACCTTTTGTAGCAATTTTTGGGGGGTTCAACTGTATTTAGACCTGACTATATGCTTCAATGTGGTAATTTTTCTGTCTGCCACTGTGCAATTCAAATAATATTATGTTCGCTGAAGAAAACTTGGTTAATTTCTGGGCGTGTTTTTCTTTGCTCTTTGAATATATATGTTTAAAGGAACGACATTTGCTCTATCAAGCATATTCGGATAAATCTATATCTAATGTATATTTTTCAATATTAATTGAGATCCATTTATTTTTGGTTTTCGTTATTTGCCTTGTTCACAAGGTGAAGTCAATGTTGGTGTTTATTTTAGATAGTATAGTTATCAGAAGCATTGTAGCTATATGGGGACCAAGGGAACGTAGACAAGCATCACGTGTACCGCCCTCTCGGGAACAATGCATGTGTTTTAAAAACTAATTGGTGTATATCCAAGCAATCTGGACATCCCCACATCCCTAAAGGACGTTCCTATTATGACTCATGGACCGCTTGGCCCCTTGACACCGTTGTTTTTAGGTCTTCAAGACGAAAGACCTATTGCTTTCTGAGACCAAAGTTTTCCTCATTATCATTTGATCAATTTTGTCTGCATCCACTTTCATGGAACTTTCAATGACGATTGCCTGTGATCCAAAATAAGTGCACCTAGAAGCCCGATTTTTATTTTCGATTTCTTTCATGAGCTATCTGCCCTTGAACTTAAAGTTTCAAACTTCAATATTTTGAAAACGTCTCAGGATTTCTTCATCAATTGTTCACCATTCTTTGACTGTAATAAGAGATTGATTGCTATTTCGAAAAAACTTAAACTGTCGTGAACTTTCGTTTTTTTAGGGTACGCGACTTGAAAATCTTCTCCAGATTAGCATTACATACAGACACATAATGTAGCTCATTTGGAGGCTGTTTATATGAATAGATCAACCTCAGCTCTATTTTCCGGGTTACAGCATTTTTTAAATTGTTTTTTGAAAAAGCGATTTTCGGCCTTTGTTTCTAAAGGGACATAACTCTGTCAAAAATCGCTTTATTTGTAATCTTTTTCTTATATTTCATATAAAAGTTGTTAGTTTGGGCACAATGCAAAAAATAAGCATTTTAAAAGTATTTTCATTACAAGAACCTTTATCATGTAGGCAATCTAAAGGTTGATTACGTCTTCTTAACCGGAAATTAAATCACAACATTTTCTAGGTTACACCTTATCAGGAAAATATTAAATATATAATATGTAAATAATACATATAACCGTTTTGTCATTAGATAGAAGAACATAATGTAGGGGTCAATTGAAATGTGATTTCTCAATTTTCAGAAGGATATTATATTTTATTTGGAGGATTTTTGTTCAAAAACTACTGAAGAGTCATGATTTATAGCTCATTTTCAAGCAAAGAAGATGGTTGAAGGTTGAAGTCAAACGTGGAGTTCAAGGTCAAACTGAAAGTCTTGAAGACCTAATTGCTGCCTTGGGAGTCCTAATTTTGTTCTGTTTCTGATATTGTTGGTTATTTTTATGTCACAAACAAGTAGGTTTTCACCCCTCAAAACGATTATCATCACATTTAACCAGGATCTGATTTACTGAACTTTTCTGTTTTAGAGTCGGTTGTCGAACGCTTATTTGTTTCCATACAGATTATTTGATGAACAATGTCATGAATTCCCTGCAGATAACATATGTGGACGCCCACCTTTTATATATGGCACCAAACCTGTGAACGCGAAGATGATTGGCCAGGAACTGCACGTGACCTACGAGTGTCAGGATCAGCTGACCTATGAGAGTGGAGGAACTGTGTCCACGTGTGATATGGAGACGGGGGAGTGGACGTGGTCGGGTTTGCAGTGCTACTGTGAGTTTACACTAAGGAACATATATAGAAGCAAATGCATTAGAACACAGAAAACAAAGGATCCAACAATTGGGGTTTCAGATAGGGGGTGGGGGTGGTAAATTGGTATATAGATGGTTCTGGGGTTCGACTCTCTCCATATCGTAAAATGTGTGTATGTACATTTGATAGGTAATCTTTGACAATGTTTGGATCCGCCTTTATCTCACGTGTTACCACACATGTTAGTCATGTACAGTTGTCAAATAAAGAAAGTACCAAAATTCGCGAAATTTAGCGAAACTCACGCGAAAATTTCGCGAAACTTTCGCGTGAGTTTCGCGTGTGTCGCGTGTCGTGAAACGGGGTAACTTAATTGATTTGAAAACTGTAGTTGTACAATTGACTTTGAAGACGCTGTAGCACGCCGTTCTTACTGAAATAAAGTGATCTCAAGAAAAGGTAAATAAGTGTTAAATGATACTCCTCAATCAATAAATAGTGTTCTAAAACGAATCTACATGGTTCGGTTAAGCCATGCGAGTCCATTTCCCTTCGAGTGTTCACATTAAAGTGGACGCTCTCAGGTAGTTCAAGTTATCTGACTGATGTAGTAGTACCTAACCACTTAAAATAATGAGTTATTTGTTTTGCTGTCTGAACTCTCAACTTCGCATCGGACATACACATCTACCTCTCACACTGAAGAGTCCCACACTACTGTCGCTTTATACATCGAACAATATTTGCTTCCAGTACAGATAACAATATCTATTGATATGGTTTATCGGGTCGTTTTATGAGATGTTTTACCCTCTAACGTAACAATATATTGTATAAAATTTCCCTAATAAATGGAAAAAAACTAAATTTGTAAAACACGTGCTACATGTATACAGTGCCTTTAACCAGATAAATCACATGCTTACTAGATTCATAATAGGTAGCTCTGCTCACAGATAACTATGGGTCACAGGGGTCACTATCTAAAACCTATTTTTGGCTTGTTAACAATGTATAACTTGAGATAACCTTTGATAATCAATCATTGACGTTCTGAGGAGCTACAGAGCCCATGGCTCTATTTATTTCTAAACTAACTGCCCTAGATAACTACAATCAGTTGTTGTCAAAGTCGTATGGGCTACACAGCAGCCTTGCTATTGTTTGTGGTGTCTTTTTCAGCCAAGGAGTGTTTCTTCTACGAGAGCGAACTACAAGAGAAAGGCGTCTACCAGGGAGACGTGTCCACGACTGTCGGAGGGAAGACCTGTCAGAGTTGGGACTCCCAGTCTCCACATAGTCATGGCATGGATGTAATTATCAGTTTCGCTTTAGCCTTACTTGTTTAAAGTATTTAGTATATTGTCATCCAATTTGGGTGTGATAAAAGTGTTCCTTTCCCTTTAGCTCAACTGATAGGACTCTCAGTCATAGGTCACGGGTTCGAACCCCACTGGATGTCATCTCACAATCACTTCTGATACATTTGACGTCCAACGTAGGGCAGGGGCAAGTCCCTGGTGCTCACTACACCGAGTGCGTCGAACTGAGGTGATTCGTAAGTCGCAAAAGCTTGACGAGGACTTGTCACTTTGTGGACGGGGTGAGAAAGACCATCCTGGGAACCAGGGTGCTTTATCATATAATGGAAGGTGTTATCGATGCAATAAAGCATTCAGATAAACTGATAAACTTGGTATCCAAATATGATAAACATGCAAAACAGGTCAAAGTGTCAAATACACGAACTACTTTCGCAAAATTCCACTCTTTTCATGCGAATTCTAAAACTGCTTACGAATCATTGAAAAGCGTAACCGGGAATTTACCCGCTTATTTCCGTTTGAATGAATGGATACACAAAATCATCTGATATGGTACAGTGCATTTATAGTTTTAACTAATTCAAGATACTTGTAGATTTGTTTTTAAAATCATTCAAAACGTCAGTGCGCTATTGACCAACAGCATCAGCAAGAAGATGCAGTGTCCTGTGTATAAAATATTGATGTGTCAGTGTGTGACCTACCGACGCGCCTCGTTGATCGCACTAGCATTTTAGCAGTTCTTGAGGGCTGAACATACGGTATTAGGTACATTAATAGGTACGTATTGTCATAAACGAGAGAAACAACCCCACCTCACAAATAACTACCGTTTAAGTGTGAAATATAGTGTTATGCAGCAATCCGAATCAACCCTACAACGCAGCTTCCAAAACGTTGATAAATGGTAAATATACAGTCACTAGTAAGTGAATAGGAATGTTAATATCTTAAAATATCAACAAAGATCGCATTTCTTGCGTGAGTTGCTATCTTTTTAAAGGAATATGTAGGATCCCCCTTTTATCATTGTTTCGTTTCAAGATTTTCAGTTTCAAGATCATATCATTGTCTCTGTAAAACTTCCGGGAGTGACTTACAACAGTGTAAGTCGCGATCGCTTTATACGTCGCACCATTTTCTTCGAATATACGGATAGCTGTTTTACCTATTAGCGTAATATATTGTATACAATTTTAATAATAAATGACAAATTTAAAAAAACATAAAACGCATTTAAATATTTATTGAGTTTGTTAGTTCTATGTATATACACGGAGCTAATATTTGTACTTTATTGCACCGAAGTGCTATCATGGCCCAGTGTCCATTTTTTCTGTAGTGTCGTGTTGTATCAATTTGTTAATATGCAAAGGTTCTTTTGAGAAATAATGCGATATGTCTTTGGTCAATTAACGCTTTAATGAGTAAAATTCATTTGTAAGTAGTTCATAATGAGGGATAATTTTGAAAAATAATTCCAATCTCAACAGTTAATCTAATTTATCTAGTCAGCAATTGTCTTGTTCATGAAAGCACGCTTCAATTAAAGGTTTTAGATATGGGGGCACGGTGGCCGAGTCGGCAAAGGCGTCAGGCTCCAGCGAGCTTGAGGTGCCGGGTTCGAGTCCACCTGTGACCGGGTGTAAAAACCTTGGAGTCAACTTTGAGTGAGGACTCTTTCAGTGTTGTCACAACCCCTAGTGTGCAGTACACAACCCCGTGCACTTAAAAGAACCCACGAATCCGTTGGTAAATGACTACACAGACACCCAGTTGCAGGTACAGCAACGTGCAGTATCCTTGGACAAAATACTGTGACTATTTGTCCTAGTTCGCCCAGCTATGAATGGGTACCTCGTAAGGATGAGCATGGTGATTTAACTTGGTGCCTAGTGCATACTCCAAATGGAGCTGAGATTGACAGTTAAACAGTGACATCGGGGGCAAACAGAGCGCCTTTGAGCAGCTTAGCTTAGCTGGATATTGGCGCTATACAAATGTTTATATGTATGTAAAGGCGACATCAGGGTGTCAAAGAGCCGATTTTGGCGATTCAACAGTACTGTAGCTAGATATAGCCTTACTTACATGTTTGTATATATTTTTTAAAAGTCATTATAAAATCTTTCTAAGTTCGGTTATACAATATGTAACGGTACTTACTAAACAGTCACTGAAATGAAGGAAAACGCAGTTCAGAGCGTGTGGATAATCAAAACATCTTGAAGGACACCATGACACTTAGATCACTTTTATCTCATGACTTCATTTTTATCATCAATTGTCTTCATCATTATGGCATTTTTATCAGTAATGCGATATATGAAGATCCACCTTTTGACCAAATGATAAAAAAAACCAGTGAATGTGTCATACTTACTTTACTAGTGGTAAACACTTCTTTCGATTTCCTTCACACATTACCGTAAACACCTGTTGGTACGCTTCGCTCTCAGTGGCAGTCCAGACTATGTCTCGACTAGTTATTGTGGCTGTGGAGAAGGCTGAACAGTTGAAAGCCATACCCGTAGTTTCTGGACTGCTCCAGTACCAACAGGTCTAGAAAGATGAAATATTGTGTGCAGATTTATTGGCCAATGGGGATTCTAAATTGTAGATTGTGAGACCCCTTCACTCCAAATAGGGTAATAGGGGTCACGACCATAATATTTTCATCTTCCCTAGAACCAAAAGTCTAGATTGCTGAAATGTTTTGTACAGACTCCTTGGCCAATGCTATGGGGATTCTAAATTGAAGATTTGGTGACCCCGTGACCCGATATAGGGTTACAGGGGTCACGGCCTTAACAACATATGTTCATCTCCAGGACCAAAAGCTCTAGAAAGCTGAAATGTTGTGTACAGACTTCTTGGCCAATGGGTATTCTAAATTTTAGAGTTGGTGACACAATGACCCCAAATATATGGGTCACAAGGGTCACAAACTCAAAACCTATTTTCATCTTCTTCTCCAGTACCAAAAGGTCAAGAAAGCTGACATGTCCTGTGCCGAGTCATTGGCCAATGTGAATTTCAAATTGTAGATTTGATGAAATGTATTTTGTTTATCGTGTAAAGCTTTGTGATCTACATGGCCAATGGCTCTATTGTGTATTGATTTCAAAATAGTTGATGCGGATGATTTATTACAACTGCCAAAATGTCTGGAGGAACTAAAATACGCTCACTCACTCACTTATTCTTTTTTTTGATAGGCAAGCTATTTCCCCGAAGGTAGTTCGGATTACTTCAGCAACCTCTGTCGTGACTTCAAGGACAACTTTGAAGGAGCACCGTGGTGTTATACAACAGACCCGGACACGCGATGGGACTACTGTGATGTACCGGAGTGCGACTTCGTCTACGACGAACCTCCTCAACACACAGAGGAAGTGACGCATCCTACACCTCCAGAGATCAAAAGCCTTTTGACCTTCACTTGAACATATACAGTTGGAAATTAATTAAGCAACACCCAATGTTTTACAACCGATCTGATAAGAAAGGAGACAACGTGTCAGGGAAACAATTAGTGATATTAGGTCGAACATTCAAGTTGAGACGAACTTTTACTCAACAAACGGTTCACTGTCTTTGGATAACGACTTTTACGATAGCTTGGTATTTGGTGTCAAAATCCAAGTTCCGTTATAATGGGAAATGAAAGTCAATATTTGTTGATGTAATATGACTAGTGTCATTCTTTCAAATGAAGTAATGATACTTTTCTAACTGACTTTTAAAAAAACGTCACTCCTTTAAACAGTATGAAACTGTAAAATCGCAAAATCATGAGTCATGAGTCGTTCGTAACAATTGCCCACGCGCATCTCCAATTGTCAGATTCTGACTGTAAGAACCTTGTAGAACTTAATACATAAGGTCCATTTTTCACAAGTGTGATCTGAGAAACATTAAAAATCAAATTATATTTGGATACTAATAAAGAAATGATATGGTGTTGTGATATGGTGTTAAGTATATTTTCATCATGTAAGGTTAATATGAAAGGCAACAAACAAATTGCAAAAATCCCTTTTCTATTCCAATTATGAAAGAAAACATTTTAACTCTAAATGATTATCATAATCTAATCTAAAAATTGATTTCAACAAAATATAATAAATTTGCCACATTAACACATTAAACATTAACACAAAAAATACATATTTTCAGGAAAAAAGGCCCGTAACATGCACTTTTCTTTTGAATCTTGAATAATACATATTCAGCTAAGACCATGCCAATTTACAGCAATTTTCCATTTATTTTGAGTATTTTTGGGAATGCCTTTAAATCTTAAGTTTGTTGTGGAGTTTCTCTCCTTGGAAATATATAGTTATTTTGGCTAAAAATTCAGTACCATCACATTCTTCTTCATATTTTCATAAATCTTTCATATGGAGGATTTCTATTTCAATGAATAAGTCAATAAATAAGCACTTGTTATGTATGAATTGATTAAATAATCCAATTTATCCTATCATTTCCAGGTCATCGCATTTAATTTTACAAACTAGGGTGTTGCTTAATCAATTTCCAAGTGTATGTATGTGTATTGCAGCATTCCAGAAGTGTGTACAACTGTCGCTATAGCTAAGTGAAAATATGTAATATGAGATGAACTGATCCGTTTGCGCTTCGCTTCAGGAAACAATGTAATGTGTCAGTTTAACAGGCTCTAGATTTGTAACTCAGTATTAATAGTAATGGTCCATGAAAGCTTTTTTTCCTGACGAGCTAAAGAAATGTAAAGAGACATATATTTGTATGATCCCTTAAGCATAATCAGGGTGTGTGTATTATAACCCTTGCATAGTTATTACCCCTTTCAAGAGTTATCGTTCCTGACACCTCTACTCTGTGATTGTTTAAATTCGCCGAGCACAATACAAAAGTCGTGTGTTATCTTTGATTCTCAAGTTATTGTTTTGTTCCTCATTCTGTTGATTTGACACATTTTATTGCAAAAAAACTCCATCATCTTCAGTTCAATAAAAAAGAATTCCTCACAAACTATTTTGGGGGATGAGTACTGCATGACTCTATTGTGAGTGTTGGTCGCAAGTACTGCAACTGCATGACTTCAAAAGGAAATATAATATATATATATATAAATATGGCAACCAATCTCATTAAAATTAGATCGATCGTAACACTCGTTCTGGAACAAGTAGGGAACACACTTTTGGGATACAGCTGTATGTCTTCGTTTTCTCCTGGAACAGCCTCCTGTATTATGTTATATGACGCATTTGGTCACATGTATAGTAATCCGGTAATGTTCTTATGAAGAACAAATTAAAGAATGTTTTCTTCTCAGTGAGGAATGTGGGTATTATAATCTAGGTAAAGTCTAATTTTGTCACTGGGTACCTTTATCAAATCATACCTGTGTTAAGATGTGAACTATATGTTATATTGCCTTATCTCATTATCTGCACGAGTGTTCGGTACCCCTTGGTACCCATTGGTACCCATTGTATATGTGTGGTCTCACGTGTCGTTACAACAAGCACACTTTGTTTTTGTAAATACCTCACCAGTACAAACATAACACACAAAATGCACAAGAGCTATACACTGTAACAATAATGAAATAAACATAATCGACCACAACGTAGTACCTGCATTAAGAATTCATACCACCAGTACCATGGGTTTATGGCATGGCATGGCATCTGTCCATTTGTCCGTCCTTCCGTAAACTTTTCACTTTTTCGACTACTTCTCAAGAACCATTGCCTTAAGAGAGCTGACATTTTTGTCAGACTCCTTAGCCAGTGGACATTCTAAATTGTAGATTTGGTGACCTAAAAAGCTATTTTAACCTTCTTCTCCAAAACCGAAAACTCTAAAAAGGTTAAATGGTGTGTACACTGTCGGCAAAAAAAAACCCCTACCTGATTTTCCTTAAAATGAAAGATGAACAAATTTCTAAAATATAACTAATGGTAGTCGCCGTGTAAATCTGAAACAATAATTAATATATAATTTTAAAACGTGGAAAAAATGTGATTCAAAGCACAAAAACACGCTTATTTGTTTATTGCGTTGACAGAAATCTTGAAAATATGGGCCCTCGTATTTGGCTTTGTATTCACTTTGCTTGTTACGTTATGATTTTAACACGATTATTTCTTGGGTTTTGTTTTGGTCTTTATCTATGTTCTATGGTTTATGGCATCACTATAATGCTGTTCACGGAATATGTAAATAAACAATTTCGTCTGTCTATATCTCTGGTTAATAAAGTGATTGTTTCGTATTCGAAAGGCGTAATCATTTCAAATTACCATCATCATCTATCAAAAAGGAGGGATGGTGGGAGATGGTTTAATTATGGTGTATTACATAAGGAACATGGTTTGATGAACAAGCAAAGCTTCGTTTTTGTGAATACCTCATCAGTACAAACTTAATACACAAAATACACAATAACTGTAATGAATAAACATAATCATTCACAATTAAACAACTCAAATACCAGGCTCGGTATGCTATTGGCATGGCATCATGTCGTCCCTTTATTTTTCAAGAACCAGTGACTCTAGACAGATGAAATTTTATGTACAGACTCCTAAGCCAATCGGGATTCTCAATTGTAGATTTGGTGACCTTGTGATCCCAAATATGACTCATAAGGGTCATGCTAGTTTCACCCTCTCACACGTTTTCTCTAATACCGAAACTCCAGTTAGCTGAAGGGTTGTGTACGGACTCTTTGGTCAATGAAGATTCCTTAGTATAGATTTGGTGACCTCAAGCTCCAAATATACTGGTAACAGGGGCCATGACCAGTCGGTAAAGCCATAGAAAGCTGTAATATTACGTACACACTCCTTTGTCAATTTTATAAATTGTATATTTGGTGACCCTGTGGTCCCAAGGATGGGTCTTCAAATCTGAATAACTACAGAGGCGATGCCTATATATAAATTTTAAAAAACCAGGTTTAGGTATAAGGTCAGTTAAATAATCCAGGGCGAGATTGTTATACATTTTGTACAAGTTTATGAATTTGATATCTCGTCATCTTCCATTTAATGGTTTAGATTTAATTTCTTGGTATAATTTTCCACAACTATATGTAATCGTTCAAGAAGAAGAGTTAATCCCTCGATCATCCCAAATATGACATATAGAAATAAATTAAGCAATATCCATTTGTTTACGGTCAAATCGATCTTCTAAGAAAGAAGACAACGTGTCAGGAAAACAATGTATGATATTAGGTATTACAACCACGTATACCAGTGTTGAAACGAAATTTCACTCAATTAACAGTGAACTTTGGATAGCTTGGTATTTTGGATTCAAAATCCAAGTTCCATTATGATGGCAAATGGAAGTCAATATGTGTTGTTCTAATGATTGGGGTCATTCTTTCAACTGAAGTGTTGAAACTTTACTAACCGACTTTTAAATAAGAGTCACTCGTAAAAGCAGTAGGAATCTTCAAACTCATAACATACTGAAATTTAATTTTTAAAAATGCTTAAAGAACAAATACAGTCAGTATTAACGGTATTGGCTTATCTAAAGCGAGAAGAACTGTTTAATTAATAGATTGAACTCAAATAACCGCAAATGTATTCACAGATGTTATGCATGGTTGTTGGCTTTTTCGTAATTATTGTTCCAATTGGTCTGAAAGATGCCTTGCTAGCATGCATGATAAAACACGTTTTTGTGTATAAATGTCAACTTGATATCACAAGTTTACCCTACTGCAATTGTTTTTGTTAAAAACGAGGCTAAGCCCACGAGCTTCCAAAATGGCAGACGGAAATATCTAATATCATATTTCTACATTAACATTCTTATGCCATGATTATTTACATAAAGATCAAGTAAACTTTAGGTAGAGAATTAAATTTCAACTGAAATTCATGAAATATATCTATTTAAAAAAGTAATGAAATATATACACGTGAAAGTAAAATACATCTCTTCGAAGTTCTGAATGAGATTTAGTTCCTTACAGAATGGCATCTTACACAGAAATATTGTTAATACTCTACATTAACATTCGCAACTTTGTTAGGAAATACATATAGTCAAAAAGCAACCTGTATCAAACAATGATTTATTACATACTTACACCATCATGTCTGAGCATATGTGCTACTATAGTGACACTTATCTTGTTTTGTGTATCAGATCATCTGCCTTGCTATATACACATTAATATTCCCGTTAAAGAACATTATAATAATCTAACTAATAGCATTCCAAAGTGGAAGATACAGCTAATGAAAATGACAAGAACTTCTTCCATTGTATATTTAAGGGTGTTATCTTTTCGGAATCTTTCTCACTTGAACTTTAACCAACAGCACAATATAGATTGCTACCATGATATGATAAGCTCTGCTTTTCATTGTATGCATCCACCCAATCTATACCTCACAGTAAATACAAACCTCACCTGAAACCATTTTTTAAATCGAATTGCTTAAATGATGCTCATTATGTAACGCCAGACGGGAAGGGATCAGAAGCGGCAGATCTTGCAAATATGATTCTGTTTGGTCTAAAAAATGAAAAAGGTACTTTCGACGTCTGTTCCTAAAATCAAAAAGAGCTTATAAAAAAAGAAATGTTAAAAGGAATTGAAATATCTGCTGAATTGGAAATCAATACTTTCTATAAAACTGTGCGAAAGTGAAAAGCAGCTGTAACTTGATTATGCAGGTGAAGTCGGTTCAACACCAGCAGAAATATGTTAAATTACTTTGTTGATTTAGCCCAACCACATGCATCAGAAACAGTCGACTTTTATTTAACAAAACACATATCTAAATTAGTTCGTTATATTGAGTGTACATGCAACATTAAAAATTATGAGGCAGAAGTGGAAATCAATTTTCTATTTCACAAGGAAAAGGATGCTGTTAAATCTCTCAGCAAAAACAAATCCCCTGGTCCTGATAACATTACTAACGAGGAGATAGTATATGCAGGCGACGTATGCATTAACCATATATATAACATTTTCAATCACATGATTGAAACTCACTATGTTCCATATAAACATGCATACACTTCGAATGGTATTATCAATATACAATGTTAATCCATGGTCATGACGTCACTCTATTGTGTTATCAGTTGATTAATATTTAGGAATCTACTGGTCATTGACTGTCCCAGTCAGGAGGGGTGTTAGGTTTTATAGACATTATCAGTAATGGCTAATCAAATACTTTTTTCGAGACTGATGTATTTTGTCCTTGTGTATCTGAATAGAATCTTAAAATTTCTCTCAACTAGACAAATTATTTTTTCTAATGCATGAACCTTGATTCGAACATGCAACCGTTTGCTTGGTAGTCAGCGCTTCTAGCTATTAGGCCACAATACGCTGTTAGAAACCTTAGGATTGTTTGTCAAGACTTTCTATTCAAGACTTTTAACGTACGGAAGGCATGGAAAGTCAGAGTTTTAGCTGACAATCACATCGCTTTGCGTGGAAATTTTGCGCTGCACGTGCAGGGAAGAATCCATTTCATGAGGGTCGCAGCTACTTGTACCATATCCGATGAATGAGCACCGAAATTAGCAAAATAATTGATTTTGATGTCCCATAATTGAAATTTATTGTTTCAAATGTAAAATAATCACATATACATGTTTCGTGACGTCATACATGGATTAAGATGGAGAATGCATTCGGAGCAGAGGATTCGTTAAAAATAATCATCTCGCCCCTTCGGGGCTCGTTGATTATTTTTAACGAATCCACAGCTCCGAATGCATTCTCCACTACATAAGAATGATAAAAAGTGACCCACAAAATTGCAGGGTTTCACGTTAACATATTGCCTTGGGAAATTATTTTTAAAACTTTTGCTCAGACGAACTAAAGTACCTGAATCAAATCCTGAATTTCCTGATAAGCTACAATTTGGAATAGGAAAAGAGGACGGGTCCATAATGCCTATGTTTACTGTAATGGAAAGCATTCAATATTATAATTATGGAGATTCTCCTGTTTGTAAAGCCTTCCTCGACAACACAAATGCGTTTTGTAGAATTTGGCACGATATATTATTCTAAGTCAAAGTCAAAGATGTTTATTGTGATTAAGGCCCCCGCCCGTATACAAGTATTACACGTTTATTTTATGCATATGATACATACATGTACATTTTAAAAACAAATTACAATTCTGTTAATTGATTACTGCTTAGGCATGTTTTACAAAGAGCGCTAAACTGCGTATAACATTTTCATTTTTGGAAGACAGAAACAAAGATAGTTAAGGATATTTTAAAAGATAATGATTCGGGATGTATTGTTTTCTTAAGTCAGTACAATGTGAACATACAAAGGCAAAATAAATGTCATAATATATAGTTGATTTACATAATATTATATATTATTCTATAAACTATATGCACCTAGTATGAGATGTAATTTTTGGAAATTACAACATCACTGTTAAACCAACGACCAATCATTTGTCGCATACAATGGCGAGAGGTCAAAAATTTAATTTTCATTAATGACCTGGGCCCATATTTTCGAAGCTCTCTTAGCGTTAAGATAGTCGTAAGTCAATGTTATTGTATGGCACCTACGACTATCTTCGAAACAGCAAAAAATCTATTAGTACGGCCGAAAACCACTATAAGCCTTATCGATGAGGAATATTGTTGGGCACATTTTGGTGAGAAATTGTGAAATTATCTTGTTTATTTTTTTTATTTATTTAGGTTTGAAAGTTGCACTTTTTGCAAAATTGCCAGATTTCAAGTACTCACTGTGAGAAAAGTATTGCGAACTAGTGCCCGTGAGGAGATTCCAAATATATAATGCTTCAGCTACATTATGTGCAAATATCAGCTCTCTAGTGTTTATATCTTTAGAGAAGAAGATTGTCAAAAGTGCATGGAGTTCAAAGATTTTGAAAAGTGTCTAAAATCAAGATGGCGGCGAAACCACGTGACAAACAGATTCGTTATGATGTATTTTCTTGCTCGCATGGTTATTGCGCATCTTTCAATAAAGGTTGCAAGTCTCTAGCTGCATGTTGAATTGTTTCCCATGATAAAAAAAATGGACATTTAAATTTGAACTGGACCCTAAATGGTTGGACCAATTGGGCCCAAAAGCTTCGCTGCACAACGACATAGTTAGGGCCATCAGCCTGTACAGTTTGGTTGCAATAGCTGCAATCCTTCTTGCCAAAGTCGTGTCCACAAAAATCTTGAAATGATAAACACGCCAATAACAATAAGGATTCAGCCAAATGGCTGAATCCTTCAATTGTGTCCGAAAACAAGACAGAATGTCAATTCACTAAGATCCATAGGCATGAGATATGAATTAATCCATTCAATCCATTCCAAGATATGGCTCAGAATGATTCTTGAAACTAGTCTTTATGGTTGTGAGTTACTGCGATATATTACTGGCAAACATACTGACTAAGGGACTGGTCATTTATTACAGGGGGCCGGGGGATTTTAGCTTGGGTTACATAAAAATATTACCCTCCCCGGTTTCTCGTAATCTTTATAATTGCCCTTCCAATTTAAGTGTATGACCCTTCCGAAACATACATCTATAAAACTTCTTAAAATTGGCGTTCTAAAAATATATTAGGTTCTACATTTATCATTTTTTTCGTTGATACTTTAAAGAAAGGTTCTTTCTCTCAAAAATAAAAGGTTTTATGTTGAAAACATATTCATTTAACATACCAGTTATGGGTTTGACATGATGTGTAACGTCTAGGGTTAAACGTATCTGTTGAATAACAGAGTCATTGGCTCTAGCACATTACAGGTATTTCATTAGTCAACATGACTTTTAAAGGTGAAGACCAAATTCATAATCCACATTTTGACAACACAAAATTTAACTATTAAGTTCTAAGGAAGAAGTAACAAGTATATCTTAAAGTTCAACATTCTCCTGATGAAGGGGAAAGGAACAATGCATGTTGTGCATACAATAAAGAAGAAATTGAGATTAATAATCATTTGTCTTACACATATATTTCAAAGCTGTGAAAAAAGGAGCAAAATGGAGAAATAGGGAGCATATGCACCCAAATTGGTTGCTATATCAAGCCCTGATTTTGAAGGACAACTACCACAGAAATAATGATCGTGTTTCGAAAACATGCATGCAAGTGTCGTTGTACAATTAGATAGATTCAATATTACATTGATCTTTACAGACATTGACATATGGCATTGGTACGGGGCAACAACATTTTCAAATCTTAGTCTCCATACCACAAAGCTGATATTCTCAAGGAGGTTTTAGTATGGACACTCTGCCACGCCTACAAAGGGGGATCAAGACCAAATGTCACCATGTAACACAGATGGTTTCGGAGAAGATTGTTTGAGGTAAAATGCCTGCATGTCAATATTTGAGGTGGGTCAGGACGAAATATAGAGACTTTGATCCCTTAAGTGCAAGGTACCTACCAACAGAATATCAGTTTTGGAGAAGAAGATACAAATGACAAATTTGAACATACACCGGACGCTGGCAATGGCGACTGCAAATGTTCCTCATTGTTCAAATATCAACATTGGAATTCATTTTCAAATACCTGTTTAATATATTTATAATGTCTGTAGTCTGATATTTGCAAAGATCAAGTAATTTTTAAAGGTTTCAAGTGTTTTAATAGCTTTTGTATTTTATTTGTATCATATCTATTACTGCATCACTGAAATTGGCTAGTATATTAATTCAAATGTTATCAATTTGACTGACTGTTTTTACTTTATATGCTTTTTATAATGATAATTAATATGCATATATTAAAATATACCAAACAGAAACTAGAACAGAATATAAACTACCTGTATAAAAAAAAGTCAGTTCTACTTTCCTTCTATTGTTTCCGTGAATAACAATGAACAAGGGAGAGAACTCATGGTTTTTTAAACTGGCATCAGTTCTTTTTATATCTAGCAGTCAGTTTTTTTTAACAAATTCTTAAAAATTTTCAAGCCCTATTCCAAGTCTGTAACAAAGTTGGTTTTTATTGAACTGAACTCAGGCAGCAGGCAACGGCATATGAAGATACATTTTTACATTGTATACATACATTCATTTACATTTCATCTTAAACTGTCATATATACAAGTTAACAAAATGTTCCGGAATTATAATTCTGATATACAAAAATTAACTTGAAAATTATAAGCGAAAATACAATTAGCGACATTTAAAAAGACACATTTATAATTGTCACAGAACACAGAAGATTATTGTCTATTTTGTTCTGGCCCTCTCCAACCCATTGTAATGTTTTCCCCCTGACCCTCCCTTTGTGACAGTATATTTTTTCATGACCCTCCTCTGAAAAAACCGGCCCATCCACCTGTAATAAATGACCAGTCCCTTATTTGAGCAAACACAAAGGTATTTTGCTCGACTTGTCCAAGGTCTTGATAATAAAATGTTTAGCATGGTGACGTCACAAGTGGCGTAAGACGTGTGTCGGAGGCTCTCCAATATTTCACCTATAATGTACGCTGCAAAACTGTTCACACTATATAAAGTGTTCCAGAAGCAATGAGAATATGCGTGGAGCAATTCTGTGCAAGAATTGGACATTTTACCCCGATTAATTCTTGTGCGTACAATGTATATTGATGAAACTATGATGACAGTATTGGTGAGACGGTTAGTAAAGGCGGGCCCAGCCACCCGATCCGTTGTATTCACCGAACTTAGAAACCTATCAGTGATTTTGTCTATTGTTTCGTAGGTATCTTGTTTTCACGTAATAACCCCTCATTGTTATTTCAGTCGGTTTTTCTTCTGATAATAACCACGTATGAGGTCTTTATTGTGAAAGTAAGTTTTTGCTTTTGATAGTAAGAGACTTAGATTGTTTTTCAACTCAATGCATAAAAAATATTATCGAAAAGTAAAACTTAACAGATAATTTATTCCAGAGTGTAGATGGCGGGAATCGAACTCGATACCCGGTGCTCTTTAAACCGGACGCTCTACCTCCACGCTACCGAGGAAGCCGAAAGTGTGGATTTCCTCTATTTACAGTCACACTGTCTCTGCCTCTATATAACGCTAGTCCGGGAGACATACTCTTTATAACGCAGAATTAGGGAATCAAACATTAAAAAACGTAATTTTTGACATTTGACAGTTATAAAATTTAAAAAAACACTACCGCTCATTCTTCTGCTGTAAGAAAACCTCAATATACGACAAGCGTTCACATTTATGTTTTACGGTATCTAAGTTAGATAAAACACGATACAGAGGTTATGCTCGGGATTGTAAAACCCGAGGTAAGAAAGCTGAGCGGGAAGTAAGACCGAAAGCGAAGCGTGAGGTCTTACTTCCCCGAAGCTTTCTTAACGAGGGTTTTCAATCCCAAGCATAACCTCTGTATCGTGTTCTATCCTACACTTAATTTTGATGTTGCTTCTTCGAGCGGGTGTTGAACAGAACCCTGGTCCCGAAACGTCAAAGGGGACCACTGCTGCCCAGGACACGAGACCTTTTACACGGGGCAGTGCGCGCTAAAGGCATGGGTGGCCAACTCCGTACTGGTGGTACCCATACCGACGGTGAAGGTAACAACATTGAATCGGTGTTGGCGATCATTGGATCGCTGTCTAGTGTCTACCAAGTTCGACGCCATAGTGAAGGTAAACAACGAGATGAAGGGTCAGCTGAAAACCATAAACACGTCTCTATCTGCAGTCAACTCACACCTCGAGGATCTGACTATAAAGTGTGATGCAATGGAACAGGAACATATCAAGCTGAAATTATATGTTTTTAAATTGGAGGATAAGCTTGACTACATGGATAATCCGAGTCGGCGTGATGATATTATCTTTCATGGTGTCCCGAAGCAAGCTGCGCGGGATCCGAAACATGGCAGGATTGTGAGGCGGCAGTGAGAGCACTCATCGCAGATAAATATTTGAACTTGATGACAGATGCATTATTATACATCGCACCCACAGGATTATGAAGGGACGGAAAATATTCCAATCAGCAAAGAAACTGAAAACTACATCGATGTGGATATCTGAGGATTTCTCGCACACCGGTGAGGAAAAAAGGAAACAACTTAAATCTATGATGTTGAACGCAAAGAAAATGATCGACGAGAAACAATGCGATTTGATAAGCTGTATATCGAAGATGAGGTGTATACCTATGATATTGACAAGGGGCGTGTCGTTGAGCTGAATCGACATAGCTCGAGAACAGGACTTCCACGTGGAAATGCACAACCGCTTATCGATGACGAGTCACTTGACACCACCTAGTATAACGGTCGGGCCCATGAGTTGTGTAACGGTACATCTGCCCCCGGCCGGGAGCGAATTGACTGTATCAATTGGAACATCGATCAATTGACTTAACATAAGTTACTCAAAACAGACTTCATCATTTTTTTTACTAAATATTATATTTTCGGCTTATTGAAGGTTCGGAAAAATTGTGATAAAATGTCCATTTAGGTTGCTTTTCCTTCGTTCATTTGTGAATCACAGACACTAAAAACCCAAGAGGGGGCGTGACAGTATGCGTTCATTCTTCTTTTATTAACGGTGTCAAAAAGGTTCTTACTCATTTTAATGATATGATATTTGTCGTGTTTGACAAGAATTTTAATATTCTTTAATGTCTGTTATGTATGATTTTTCTTGATGTGAACGTATAGCATTTGGTAATTGCAATGCAAGAACTGGTGATCTGATTGTTTATGTGATTAATGATACCCTGGTACAAGTGGAGTGATATTACGGGCGCTTCTATTGCGAATCGCTTGACTTACCTATTTGCAAACTTCACACTGGAGTGGTTGATTATGAGGACTATCGTATGAAATATATTGATGTGGCTGTCGATAAACTTGTAAACATTATCCAAGAATCTGCTTGTTTGTGTGGCCTTCAGAAACATTCATCTTCTCGAAATTGTGCAACGTTCAACAATGATGCGAAATGGTACGACGATGAATGCATCGCATTGAAACAGTGAAAGTTAAACTTCAGAAATGAAAACAGAAGTGTTTGTAGAAGAAAGAAAAGCATATATGAAGACGAATATGTGAATAACCTTACATCAACCACTAATAACGGAAAATTGTTCTGGAGAAAACTCAACTCTTTTACTCAGTCACAGAGTCAGACAATTAGTGATACCATCTCCGCTGGAGAGTGGATTTATTATTTTAAACGCATTCTCAATTTAGTCGATCTCCCTGTGGAGCCTGATAACCTGCATTCTGCCGGTCTTTACGAAACAAGTCACACTGAGGAGAACTGGAATTACTGTCAAGATGAAACTTTAAATGATATTCTAAATGCTGATATATCAGAGATTGAAATGATTGCTGCTATAAACAGATTGAAATGTGGAATTGCACCTGGTCAAGATGGTCTTCCTCCTGAAATTATAATTAGATGTTGTAATATTTTAGCTCCATATTTGACATTAATTATAGTATGCGCACGAGCGTGTGTTCCATCTATTTGGGCTAAAATATTGTTATACCTTTACATAAGAAGGGAAGTGTGAAAGATGTAAATAATTCTTGATATCCTTGATAGACACATTGGGAAAATGTTTAACAGCGATTTTAAATAATAGATTAGCTCATTTTGCTGATTTTGTATGAGAAAGTCCCAGAAGCACAGACTGGCTTTAGACGTGGTTATTGTATGGTTGACAATATATTTACTTTACAATTTTTGGTTCTATCCAAAAAGGGAGAACGGTGTTATTGTATTTTCGTAGATCTCCAAAAGGCTTTTGATTCTTTCCAAAAAACTTGTTCGGTACTCTGTAATGAAGAGTGGGGTTCATGGTCGTATTATTAGTTCTATTAAAGGATATGTATTCTAAAATTCAGTGTGCAGTTAAAGTGTCGAATACTTCAGTTTCAGATTTCTTCGATTCATTAAGTGGTGTTCACCAAGGGTGAATTATTAGTCCATTTTTATTTTCTATTTATGGAAATATTGTTATTATTGTATGCAGATGGTTTGTGTTTAGTTGATGATAATGTCATTGGCTAACAGCGGAAGATAGATATTCTGGATAGTTTTTGTAAAAAGTGGGGTCTTCAGGTAAACTTGCAGAAAACGGAAGTCATGGTTTTCAGAAATGTTGGTATATTATGACATTATGAAAAATGGTTCTTCAGTGGTTCTCATATAAATGTTGCAGCTTACTATACTGATATGGGTATTTTGTTCTCTAATAGATTATGTTGGTCAAAGTGTATAGATACGTTAGTTATCAAAGGCTCTATAAGGCTCTATTTTCATTAAACAGTTACTTAACACGTTTCCAGGATTACCAGCTAATAATTTCTTTAAATCATTTGACATCAAAATTAAACCTGTATTATTGTATGGTGCCGAAATATGGGGGTATCAGAGATATCAAGCGCTAGAATCATTCTATACCAATTTCTGTAAATTTGTGTTAGGAATTAGTATTGTATCAAGTGAGTGTACTCTCTGCAAAACAAAGTTTGACAATGACTTCCATATACTACTATACTGTGAAAACTTACTGCGGCAAAGGAATGACTATTTTTACATATTGAATTGATAACCTTGTTTTTTTTCTTAAATACTACAATGGATACAACTCTTCATGTCCATATTAGCATTTATAATATATACAACATAATATTACATCTAGCTACGCAGCTTTTATCTTTTATACAGCTTTCATCTATATAGCATTTTTATATTATAGAGCATTCATATATACAACATCAAGCATTTATCTTCGCAGAATTCATATATTTTACAGCCAACATATATACACCAATCATCTATACAGCATTTATTATGCAACATTCATTTATTTACAGAATGCATCAATTAAACATATGTGCATGTTTATCCAACCTTTATCTGTACAGCATGCATCTATGCAGGATTCGTATTCAACATTCTTTAGTTATATAGAATTTATTTATACACGGCATAAATATATTATACATCATCAACATTTACTAACCTCCAGTTACGCCACATTACTATACTGCCTTTAATATTATACTCAATAATGCCTATGTGGATCGATGCTAATGGCTGTAATACTGCCGAAGTGGCGTTAAACAATAACTCACTCACTCACTCCTATGTGGATGTATTATCCCGGGGATTATCACATAATCCAATAAATGTTCTATAAATATCATAACGGGAGCTATTTTCTAAAGTGGACTGCCATTCATAGTAAGACATATTTTTTAGCTCGATCAAGGATGTCTTTTAAGAATCTACGTACATCATCAACTCCCTGGCTTATCCATACAAACCCATATCCATGGGAAAACAGAAGATTCCTGATATGTGATGCCCAGGACAGTTTACCCATATCATATACATGAACCATTATATTGTACAATATTTTTGGCAGGCGACCATCATGCATTATGAATAATTTAAACCAGTATTTTAAACATCGTATTTGTAAATTAATGTATATAGGATATATCCCAACATTCACCATAAACCATACAATTTGGAGTAGCGGAGCCAACACATAAATAAACAATTTGGAGTAGCGGAGCCAACACATAAATAAACAATTTGGAGTAGCGGAGCCAACACATAAAAAACTTCTTGCATGCCATAAGGTATAATTTCTCCAAACAGTCGTAGCGTTGAAATCCACATGCCTAAAAAAGAATTGTGGGTAGAGCTTGATCAAGTCTAAACGTGATGGCGGAATGTAATTTGTCGAATTCAAATGTTTGTTGCTGTCATACAAGTTGATGTTCATTGTCCCACCGCTAATTTTTACCGACTCCAGAAGTTGCAAACCATGGAAATGAGTACACGCTCTTTTGTTTGCGATGTAAGAGTTCAGACGGCTGAGGCGAATCGACGTTACGTTATGCCCCTATTTCACTACGACCCGAATTGCCACGAATCGCCACGAATTGGAAAATTTGCACTTTCGTGAACATTCGTAGATAACTCGTAATTGATTCGTGATATTCGTAAATGATTCCTAGTTGATTCGGCAACATTCTTGTAATTCGTGGCATTCGTGGAAAAAATTTTGTTTGTCAAAAGATTTTCACGAATCATCTACGAATTTCAGATTCGTAGTTGCTTCGTAAACTGTTCGTATTTAATTCGGGACGTTCGTAACAACTTCGTAAACAATTCTTGGAAATTCGTGGTTGATAATTTTGATGTTCTCATCCCGAATTAACCCTGAAGCATTTACGAATTGTCTACGAAGAGCTAATTCAATTTGATGTTGATATTGAAGTTCAAATTCGAGTGCCAGAGCAACACGTGCTCTCCATTGCGCCTCCATAATGGTTTGATGACTTGCAATCGCCGAATAGTCACGAACTATCGTAAACTATTCGTACTTGATTCGTGATATCGTATCTTATTCGTGGAAATTCGTAGTACATTCGTGACTGTGTCTTAATCATTTCTTACAATTCTTAGACAATTCGTAAAGAAATTCGTACATGTTTCGTAGGTTTTTAGCATGAAAAGCTACGAATGTTCGTAAACATTTCGTACAAGTGTAAATGCTGTTCACGAATGTTGCCGAATGCTCACGAATATTCACGAATTTATGCAGCCGCCTATTCGTGGTGATTCGTGGCAATTCGGGTCGTAGTGAAATAGGGGCATTACTATAGGTACACTTGATGTGGAACAGCAGGAACGTCATTCGATTGTTACGTCATCAAAAAAACTATACCTTTATTGTCTGATAAAGTACTTTTTTCGATTGTTCTAACCGCTGGGCATCTTAGAAACCTGCACATACTGTGTATTATTTAAAACCTGATGAGCTGCAGAGTCTATGGTTCTATTAAAATAAGTATATGTCCTTATTAGAGTACAAGCAGACAACGATTTGTAACTAAATATGTTAATGATAATCCGTCTACTTTAAAATTGTACCAATTGTTACAATCTACAAATATACTTATCACTTACCTATCACATATATCTTTAGTCAATCATAACCTCAGTATTGTTTTTTTGTTTTTTGAAACGTTAAGCTATACTTCAGAAATATTATACACATCAAGGTTCAAACCCAATAGATCTAATGATTTCGAAATTAATCACTAATTGATATAATTATTTCTAAATTCACCA
This sequence comes from Gibbula magus, assembly GCA_936450465.1. NCBI lineage: Eukaryota > Metazoa > Mollusca > Gastropoda > Trochida > Trochidae > Gibbula > Gibbula magus. The sequence continues at coordinate 81,438,415 of OW388291.1, read as the reverse complement.
TGTATATTCCCACAAAATCAATGTATTTGAAGCAGTCCTCATCGATGTGCTATTAACTGGGAGTACTGTTGGTCAAGCAGTCACATCCGTACTGTTCACTGCCACAAATAACCCTTGTCACCAAGAAGCTTAGTCAGGTTTTCATTGTGAGGCCTGTAGAAATCGTCTAACAGTTTTCGAGTATCATTTCTCATTGGCCCGACGGAATCTTTTTTTCTGGTATTTGCATTGCTAACGGATTGATCCCTCAACATGAATGTGGCTTCGTCTGGATTCAATGGCCCTGCAACATAGAAGCAAACAGATTATGCTAAATTAATCTGAACATATAGACCTATTTAGCATAACCATAAATAGAAGAGTTGAGTGAAGTAAGGTAATATTTACAAAGAGTAAACGTGAGATCCTCTTTAATTTGATGTTTACTGTATAAGTATAAGTATATAGTGAGTTATTAAAGCCACATTCGGTTTTATTCAACGAGCAGTGAGATAGATAGATAGATGGATATAGATAGATAGATAGATAGATGGATGGATATATATATATATATATATATATATATATATATATATATATACATATATATATATATATATATATATATATATATATATATATATATAGATATATGGATAGATATGTGGATGGATGGATGGGTAGATAGAAAGATAGATAGACATATAGATATAAGCCACGAATGTTATTATTATTAAGGTGGCGGGTACTTTTATCTATTTAGTACACATTATTTTGCTATTCTCAATTTCCTGTAGTTTACCAGTAAAACAGCATGACAATACAGGTACATATATAAATGAAACAAATTGTAATTATTATAATCAAACTGATTCAACGAAAATAACTTACTTATTTTAAGAAACTGGTTAATTTTCTTGACAGCAGCCAATCGATTTTTGATATAATCCTCAAATCTGATAAAATGGAGTTGTTGTTTTGGAAACAAATTCATCCAATCCTGTACGAATATGTGGTACAAACCGATATGGAGTCGAACCTGGTGTGAGAGAAATATGACAATAACAGATTATCAAATATATGTGAATTAAACACTCTGATAAGCAGTCGAAATAGTAGAATAGCAGATTACCTAATTGAAATGTGATTTCGAACCTGATAGTGAAAAGCGTGTGAGCAAAACAAAATATCTAAGCACATATGGAATATCCAAGCATACATAATAGTTCAACAGACCTCACTCAGATGATGTCATGTTCACTAAATTCAGACAACGACTCGGAAATAAGCCACGCGATTGATTCTGTCATACTGTGCTCGAATGATTGATAGACTCGTTAGACGACGCCTAAAAGTTGGACAAGGTATATTAAAGGGAGGGCTCCATCGGAATATCTTTTATGGAAACTAAATCCAAGGGAACATTCATGTTTATACTTGTATGTAATTAATGTTTGATTATAATACAATCCAGTTGAAACATATTGTTGGGGGTAATATTTTGATGACTTTCAATTGAACAATTTGACAAAGACTAATGCACATTCATTCAATAATTAAAAACAAATATAGTCAATAGAAGATAAATGGATTTATCGCTATATGTCGATAAGAATTATTTAAGATAACAAAGAATTATTTAAGATAACAAATTAAGCTCAATGAAAAACACGTTTAGGCTACAGCAGGCACTGGAGTACATCACATACGGGAAAAGTGGACATGAATAAAGTCATTATCCAACAGTATCATACTTTACTCGCTTGTTTCCTGACTGTCTGACATACGCACTTTTATACCTCAAGGCCCATTTTACAGTCTATGAACTCAGTCTTTTTTCCGGGAGAACATCCCTGAGAAAGGGAGCAGAATTTATTGAGTGCAGGGAATCCTAAGTCCCATTGAGTAAGATAATCTATCTACAAAATTGGCAAGTTTAAAATTTTCAAAGCAGATAATGTGGGAATCGAACACGCAACCTTTTGCTTTGTAGCACAATTAAATCATTTGCTAGAAATGAAGACACCATAATGTCAGGCATCCGAAACGAGAGATACCGTAACATCAGGCATCCGAAACGAGAGATACCGTTACATCAGGCATCCGCATGAGAGATACCGTTACATCAAGCATCCCAACTAGAGACACCGTTAAATCATGCATCCGTAACGAAAGATACCGTTACATCAGGCATCCGAAACGAGAAATACCGTTACATCAGGCATCCGAAACGAGAGATACGGTTACATCAGGCATCGCAACTAGAGACACCGTTACATCAGGCATCTCAACTAGAGACACCGTTACGTCAGGCATCCGTAACGAAAGATACCGTTACATCAGGCATCCGAAACGAGAGATACCGTTACATCAGGCATCCCAAACGAGAGATAGCGTTACATCAGGCATCCCAACTAGAGACACCGTTACATCAGGCATCCGAAACGAGAGATACCGTTACATCAGGCATCCCAACCAGAGATACCGTTACATCAGGCATCCCAACCAGAGATACCGTTACATCAGGCATCCCAACTAGAGACACTGTTACATCAGGCATCCCAACCAGAGATACCGTTACATCAGGCATCCCAACTAGAGACACTGTTACATCAGGCATCCCAACTCAAGACACCGTTACATCAGGCATCCCAAATAGAGACACCGTTACAACAGGCGTCCCAACTGAAGACACTGTTACATCAGGCATCCAAACTAGAGACACCGTTACATCAGGCGTCCCAACTGAAGACACCGTTACATCAGGCGTCCCAACTGAAGACACCGTTACATCAAGCATCCCAAGTAGAGACACCGTTACATCAGGCATCCCAACTGAAGACGCCGTTACATCATGCATCCCAACTGAAGACACCGTTACATCAGGCATCCCAACTAGAGACACCGTTACATCAGGCATCCCAACGAGAGATACCGTTACATCAGGCATCCCAACGAGAGACACCGTTACATCAGGCATCCCAACTAAAGACACTGTTACATCAGGCATCCCAACGAGAGATGCCGTTACATCAGGCATCCCAAATAGAGATGCTCCTACATCAGGCGTCCCAACTGAAGACACTCGCGAAAGTGTCTCCCGACATGGCAATAGTTGAAGCCAACATAAAACACAAATTTGCTATTCATTCAGTTACGATCATTTCCCCTTTTTACGAAAAAGTAAGTTTTATTTTACAATGAAGGAACTCAAAAGATAACAGTACTTACCTTTATATTATATAGTATTTAATAACCGCGGTAGATTCATTACCTGTGAAATTATATCATTTGTTCCGTTGTATGAACACGCTCTCAGTGACGATGTTGCAAGACAAGTGTTGAATATATCGATGGTACTCACAACCTTATTGTGAAAATCATTCTTTGATTTGGTTGTTTTTCCGAAGTACACATAATCAGAGTACAACCTGAAAAAGCAACAAGACAAAAAATAAGGATGATGCATAACGGATAATTAAATTTTAACCTTTCCTTGAACTATTTGAAGGTGAAGTAATTTACTGACTTACTTAGACATTTGCGCTTCTTTGAAGACTTGGAGATTTGGGATGTATCAACATTACTTTCTCTTAGACAATATATAATGTTTAGTTTTCTTTAACAATATTCACTGAACGAAACTACTTCTTAAACATAGAATACACTTTCCTTGGGGTATGTATTGTGATTTATACATTTATCACCACAGCCAACATTTTATTTCAATTTACATGTGTGCTTTATAAATGACATGAATTTACCTTTCAGTCATTCATACAATGAGCATTCAAACCAAAAAACATAGGAACTCAACAATATTACCACATATATATTTTCGATATAATTGTTTGTTTCAAATGCGGATGTCCATGCGCGTTATGGCCCTGTCACACTTTAGCACATAATAAGTGCGTATAATTGCACATAAAAAATGTCGTGTACACAACCGACACGCTAAAAATTAGAGCCCCTGTCACACTTCTGTGTATCTTCATTCCTTATGAGTTGCGTTTGGATATTCTTTCATATGCGGCCGTACGCAATATACGCCGCTCATTGGCATCTTATAATTTTAAAGGGACAGTGCGTCGAGGATAAAAATGAGTCTCATCTCTGATTAGAGGGTCTGCTAACGAGTTACGCTTCACTTCACTGTCTACATGCAGTAGATTTTATTACCAATTACGTAAATTGTCGGAAATTCGGTGTCTGTGACTTGTTACCAGACATGTTAATCAGCATAGGTAGATACACATGATCTGATTTTTATTCTCGACGCGGTGTCCCTTTAAGGTCGTTTCGTGTATGTCGTCATACGCATAGACCATTTCTATACGCACGATAGTTTTGGGAATGCTCAAAACTATGCTGCTTACGATGAAACGCAACTTATTAGTTATTCATGCGCAATGCATCGATTTCCCATCGGTCGAGTGCAGCACACGTACGTAATGAATATGTAATGGGTATGCACTCAATACGCACTATTGTATGCTATCCAGAAGCACGTATGAATAGCGTATGACAGACGTACACAGAGCGTACACGCTTATAACACGCATACTGAACGAACTCACAACGAATGTAAACACATTACACGCATTATAACCGTGTTCCTTGCAATCGGCCAGCGTATTGTCCTTATGTGGAACGTATGACAAGCATACACATCGCGCATACATATCGTTCATGCCAGACAACAGATCAAAACAGATGAAATGTCATCGTCGTGTTATTCAATATCAGATGTGAATCCAGATCATTCATTTGTGTGTCATTATATATCCGTGCACTCAATAACATATTCTTTTAAAACAGATATATACTGTTCAAAAACGGTTTCAATATCAACATGGAAATAATTCTTAGATTTCAGAAGGTATGCAAGGTATTCAAAGAAATGACTTAATTCAATTGCCAAGGTGAATAGAGCCATTGTCATCAGGCTCTGTATGATAAGTATCAGGTCTTGCTGGTGACATAATCGGTTTATAACATAAATGTAATGACTCATCACGAAATATTAAATTCCAATGTTTTTACGCTCATTAGAAGAAGAAGTAACCTACCTGTTAGGGAGTGATCTCTATAACCCAACACTAACTCTCATAAACGTTAGGATATACGCAGCAGTGTGGCAGGGGCTTTACAAAGGTCAACTACCTCAATGACTTTTGAAAAATATAATCTCCTTTTTCAAAGTACAAATTTTAGAATTATTTGATCAACCATTCTCCCACAAGAAAGGATATAGAATAGCATTGAATGATACATAATGTATCATGTTCGCGTTTTAGTATTTTTAGGAATATTTTGGAATAGTAGGAATAAACACTGTGTATTACACTCGTTAAGGTTCGCAAAGGATAACTATTTTTTCTAATGCAGGATATTGACCATCCTAAAACACTATCGTGATAACCTCTACGTACATGAAGATAATACTTAGACGAAGATGTCGGTATGATCTCACCTGTCTATTGGGTTCCTCATAATGGCGATGATTTTGACTCGAGGTAGAAGGTGTTTGATGTAGTGGGCCGTGGTGTACTTGGGCTCATCCAGGCCGCAGTTCTCCCTCAGGCCATACCAGTACCTGCTTTCCCACAAGGTGGAGGCACTTGCGTCAACTACCGTGGCGTGTATAGTCACCCAAAACAAAATGACATGCAGCACTCATTTAGTATTGTTTATATTCCAATCAAGAGTATCAACAAAGGAGAATCACACCGGAATCACAACACATGCACATGCACATGCACATGTACATGTTTTCACAAACATCCCCTCTCCCACCCCCCACCCCCCGTCCAGTCCGCCCCCGACATCGACACACCTCTGGCCTCACCCCTCTGGATCCCCCACTGGTAATACCGTAATAGTTTTGTGTAGTGTGTTTATGGGCACAATTATACTAATTGGAACCCTATTGTATTGCAATATGTTGAATATACATGAAGTGTAATCCCATACATTATCTGTAAACAGAATGAGTAAAAGTAGATGTAGTTGTCTTCTTACCTGTTATTTTTTCATGTGCATTTCTTTTTCCTGCAAGTACAGTCCTACTGAGGCGATTGAAGAATTCGGTATACACCATAATGTCCTCTTTATAAACGGTACTATTTCGTAAGACTGAAAATGAAGAAAAGTATTAATAATACATGCCGGAATATTGATAATATATACCAGTAAAACATTAATTGAACTTTGTACTGTGACATGAATATAAATATGTTCTTCATATTAGAACTTTAATAGGCAGCGAAGTAGCTTATACTAGTACTCATGTTCTATGATAGCAATACATTTAACTTTATATGTACACAGCATCCCAACATTTACTGATACATGTACAACACAACAGTAAATAAACATTTAAAATGCTTACAAAAGCGTTTCCTTGTTATCCAGTGTGGTTCCTTAGTACTAGCTCTAATGATATCAGGATGTTTCAATATTGTATTGTAGAGATCGGTGGTGCCGCTCTTTGGTAGACCAGCTATGTAAAAATAGGGGAGACAATTCAATTGACCATCTTCTCCATACCAGCACGGGTTTTTGAGATCTGGTAGATATACGGGACGAATCTGTGAACAAATTCAGTCTACCATAACATAAGTAAATATATATAAAATAAATAAATTGTATTACTAAAGAAAACGGTAATGAAATTTAACAAGGTCAAACTGATGTCCCTATGGTATATGGTCACGATCTCATAGGTCTCTTGCAAACACTCGATTTAAACTAGGTGGGGGGCGTTCTTCAGTATCTCGTATGAATGAGCTCCACGAGCTGTGTAATTGCACCTCCTCGGAACAAAACGGGTAAGACGACGAATCTTTTAATTGGCCGACACTTACCTCAAACCAGTCACCTGTATTGCAGTGACGGTTGGTGTCGCCTGCCGTTTACGTAGGTGGGTGACCCGGATGTAGTGATCCTGAGCCGGTGTGGTGATCCTTGGTCTACCACTCCTGATACGGTCTTCAGTTGCAAGGCTCTGTGTATATCGATTCCAAAAACGGGAAATTGTTGTTTGTAGGACATTTAGATGACGAGCTGTTCCAAAACTTTGCCCGGCCTCAATGCGCCCAATGGCAATATTTCAAACTGCTGTACTCAACCAGAGCATGTTTTATCTTGATTTGCACGTGCAACTGACTTTTAGCATTATGCACATGATTTTTTAGCATATTCTCAAACAAAATCAGATAAAATGTCAGCGTGCTTGACAAAGGCTGCGTTTGGGAGCTAGTACTAATCATAAGAGAACATATTAAGAGTACATGACAAAAAATCTAATTTAGGCTCAATATATTTGTTCAGGGCATGTTGTCAGATATAATGATAGGGGTTGCGTTTCATTTTTGAGAGAGTGTACACTGTAAATAACAAATTGTGTTTTGAAATTCTTATACATTGTACATAGTTAGACCAGAAGCTGCATTTAGTAACTCAACTTTGACCCTTTGATGTGCTGTTTAATATATATTGCTGACACGTAAATGGTACTAACTTGTTGACAAAATTAACCAATCCTCTCCTGCATCTCTCCATCATTGATAAACATGCCCCTGTTCGAACACAAACCGTCACCATTCATACCAATGAACCCTGGTACAACGACGATTTTTGGAATGAGAAGAAGAAGAGGCGCAAGTTGGAAAATCAGATGTGTTGGTCAGGCCTCGAAATTCACAAGCAATTACACAATGCGCAGAGAAATTGTGTCACAGCTTTAATTGAGCAGGCAAAGACAGACTGTTTCACAGATGCTATACACTCAGCTTCTGGTAGCAAAGAAATGTACACTCTCATGAATAAACTCCTCCATAAGAAGAGGGAGCAAGTTTTGCCTATACATACATCTCCACAAGAACTGGCTGAACGTTTTTCTCAATTCTTCATTGAAAAGATCACAATGATCCGAGACAGCAAGAATGTTACCAATGGACTTGCACCTTCTTCAGCATTACGGGAAACAGATCCCACTGCAGTTAAGAAACTCGGCTGCCTTAGTGCCACAACTGAAATGGAAGTAGAGAAAATCCTTACGAAATCAGAGACTAAATCATGTGCACTGGATCCACTGCCAACATGGCTACTTAATTAGTCATTAAGTCATTAATTCCACTGATCACTCACATCATAAACCACTCTCTCACTATCGGGAAGGTAACAGTGTCGATGAAATGATAAAAAAAAATCCCAGCTGGATCCAGATGTCTTTAAAAACTATAGGCCAGTGTCAAACCTGTCTTATTTGTCTAAGCTGGCAGAAAGGGTTGTGACAGAGCGACTCACGGATCATATGAGCCTCTACAATCTGCATATCGACAGGGTCATAGCACGAAAACTGCACTTATCCACGTACAAAATGACTTGCTCAAGTCCATTGACACTGACGGAGCTGCACTTCTAGTTTTACTAGATTTATCTTCGGCCTTGGATACCATCGATCAAGATGTTTTGATCGATCTCCTCCAGCCCAGAATTGGAATATCAGGCTCAGCACTGGAATGGTTGAATTCCTACCTGTCAGAGAGACATCAATCAGTCAATATAAACGGAAATTCTTAAGAAAAGGTTAAGTTCGAATTTGGAGTTCTGCAAGGTTCTGTGTTAGGTCCTATCCTTTTTACAACATATATCCTGCCCCTGGGAGATATCGCTCGACATCACAGCCTAAACTTCCATCTCTATGCCGACGACACACATATTTACCTGGGTTTCAAGCCATCAAGCAGTTCTTCTGCCAAGTCAACAATTAACTCAATATCAGCATGTCTGGCTGATATCAGAGTATGGATGTCAAACAATTTTTAAAAATTGAATGACGACAAAACAGAAGTCCTAGTCTTGCGTCCCAAACAATCCAAATTGGCTAGACCGATGTCAAGTGAAGTTATTGACTTCTGCAGCGTACAACCTAGTCAAGAGGCTCGAAACCTGGGAGTGATTTTCGACAGTACATTCAGCCTGGAAAAGCATGTTAGTACTGTCTGCAAAAACTCCTTTTATCATCTGCAAAACATAGGCTTGATAAGGAAGTACATTGACAGAAGTGCTGCCGCCAGTCTTGTACAAGCACACGTCACATCTCGCTTGGAATACAGCAATGCTCTGTTATACAGCCTTCCTGATTGTCTTTTAAAGAAGCTACAGATGGTCAAGAACTCAGAAGCTAGAGTAGTCACACGAACTAAGAAGTACGACCACATTTCACCAGTGCTGCGGGAGCTCCACTGGCTTCCTATACGTCTGCGTATAAATTTCAAGATACTTGTTCTGATGTTCAAATGTCTGCATGGACTGGAACCACATTACCTAACAGAACTGGTAGAGAACTATAATCCAATAATATAAGACCACTTAGGTCACAGGACAATCACCTGGTAAAGGTCACAGCACCACGTACAAAAACATACGGTGATCGTACATTTCAAGCTGCTGGTGCTTGCCTGTGAAACGAACTCTCGTTGCACATTAGGGAAACTGAAAATCTACCAAATTTCAAAGCAGAGCTCAAGACCCACTTCTTCAACATCGCCTATCCATAGTGAATTCAACTTCTCCTCGGAGCGCATTTGAGCAGTGTGAACTGGATACCTGCGCTATATAAATGCTAATTTAGATAGATAGATAGATAGATAGATAGATAGATGGATAGATGTTGCAATATGCAGACTTCACCTGTGGGAATCCAGATGTCAGGTTGACACACCTGTCGTTGTTTGAAGGTCCTTCTACTTCCAATGTTGCATTCAAGGGCTGCACAACTTGTAATCTTGTAATGCTTGTTCCAGCATATTCCTTCATCGTCATCCGTATTGGTAGGATGTGGTACATCTCGATAAGTAGCCACATTAGAATAAGAACGCCTAAACTTGAAACAACATTCTGGCATTTTGTAACACATTTTCTATGTATTTTGACCCCGAGCGCCATTCCACTGCTGAAAAATACATGGACATTCATCAGTCTAAACAAATATAAAACAAAGGATAAAACTAATGTTGTGTACAACTTGTGATATGTTAACACTGTTTATCGCTAAATTACCGACAAGAGAAACAAGTAGACAGATCAGTCAACACTTGTGATTACACCACGAGGGCAAGTTATTAGAAATGGTTTGGCAAAGATATAACCGCCCAGGACATAACTTGCCCAAGTGGTGTAAGTCGTTTAATCACCCTCACTGCGATAGTTATTGAAATCAACTCTGCTCGGGCTGACGCCCTCGCAGAGTCGATTTCAACAACCACCTTGTGGGGTGATTAACCTATACTTATCGATGACTGCTTAAACTGATTATCCTACCACCGCAATTTGTGGGACGGTAAAGCTGTATTATTTCTACACTGGTTGATCAACATCTGTATTATGTACAATGTAATTATGTTTCATGTGTTGTCTCTCTTCGCCCGTCACTGTTGGAGATACATTTAAATCAAATGCTCATGATACTGACTTTGTAAAGTAAAATGGGAATGGAAGATTTTGCTTAAGATGTATAAGTTACGAATAGGAAAGTATCATTATACCACTTATTTGTAACAAATGACATAATTGAAGATGAATACCATATAATACTAATCTGTCCATCATATACAACATTCTAGATCTGAATAAATTCCAGCTTATTACTAAAGCCCACCATCAGTTGTCAAATTTCAAGCGCTTATGAAGGTACAAAATATCAATATTCTCAAAGGGATATGTATATTCTTGAAGAAACACCTACATTAAATAATATTGTAATGCCATATATTGTAAATATATATGTAAACACCATGCCATATATATGTCATACCTGTTGTACTCATGGCCACATGGCCTTAGGTCTTCAATTCAATTCTGAATAAATAAATGAATTATACCACTCGTGACAACTTCTAAACTTTATGAAATTGACAAATATTTTTCATGAACATTTTTGTAAATACAAGAACTATTTTTCTCTTCTTTCTTTGTCTCCCGATCGCGAGTCATTGAAGAACATATACTCATATGATGGCAGATAATAGTCAATTTTATCATATAAATAGAATACACAATGTAATTGAACTGAGAAATGCTATGCACTTACTTTTCCAATCTTGCAGAAGGATTGAGGACGCCGTCTGACTTTATTGACAGAAATCACAATAATCAGACAACTCCAAAATCTCACACTGCTGTTTCTGTTATGTTTAGACACCGAGTCAAGAGATTTATAGATTTAAAGCTCGAGACATAGGTCACACGATATTCTCGCATAATGGAGGTCTAAACGTTTGTGTTTGTGTCAACATATTATGTCAGTTATGGGGACATAAAATATAAAATGAATAATTCAGACGACACTTGTTGCATATCATGTTAATGATGACTGGATGCGTCGCATTTCAACTTGTTTATAAGTCTTTTCAGCAGTGTGGGGCATTGTCAACATGGCTAATATATAGGTAGCATATAGTACAATAGACTTTGATTGATTGGTAAGTCACACGATATTCTCATTGGAGGTCTAAACGTTTGACACAACGGGGGGCTTCGTGCGTGCGTTTGTGTGTGCGTATACATGTACATGTAAGTATGTATTATTTTAAAGTAAGTGTATTTAAAAAAATAAATGGTTTTTATCATGTAAGCGAAATTTTAACATTTTATAATATGCATAGAACATGTTTGTAATAGGTGGCGCTTCATCATTCTGGAAAATGGTTCTTTTGAAACAGTTTCATTTTATAGGTATTTATATCATACAGCAACAGTGCAAAAGTTCAAGAAGGTACATGAGCATTATAACAAAAGTACCTTAAAGGGGCAGTAGCACGTTTTTTCGCTCAAATAAGTTGATGAAATGTATTTGAAAAATAATTTCACCAATAGTAATACATCCTTCTCTCTTCTAAAATGAGTGTACATGTTTTGGTTAAGCCATGGGAATCGTTTTTTGTAATACAAAATAATAAAGTGTGGTTACAATAAAATGGCCGCCATGCAATTTTTGCTTTATACGCAACATAGTTTTTACCACTACAGATAATTGGTTTGTGTATTAAGATGTTTTACCCTCTAAAGTTAATTTAAATGACATAAACTATCATTATAAATCGTAAATTTGAAAAAATAAATTTTGCAAAAAACGTGCTACTGCCCCTTTAAATACGAAAGACTATGTAAAATGCACACCTTTGAAATAGCAATGTCAGCACCCCTTGTGTACAGTATTTTAACAGATATAAAATATCAAGTATCATACTCTCATGAATGAAATTGTGTATATAATTATTAGATCAGATGTATCCACCTATGCTGATTAGCATGCCTGTTGACGAGGCACACTTCGCTTCGCTGTTTACATGGAGTGGTGTTTATTGCTACAAACTTCAATTGTCTTTAATCGGAGGTATATAACTCGTTAGCAGACACGCTAATCATCGTAGGTAGATAAGTATGAACTCATAAATATGCTCGACGCAGTGTCTCTTTAACGTATATAGCCCCATCCTAAACATTGACAATCAACTTTATCCGGCAGGAATGTTTTTTTTATTTTTACTCTGTTGAAAATCAGATGCATACCTGATGTACCCAGATGTAAGAAATATTTAAGACAAATAAATTAGCGGATAGCAATTGATAAACAGGATATTTTCTGTAAGGATGACAATGGCTCTACAGTATATCATGTACGAACGACAGTTTCTTTTGATACAGGGAGCTGGAGATTTTAGACTGACATATATTCATATGACTCACCGCCTGTCTATTTGTTATACATTTGTACTTTCACCTAATGCAAATGATAAATGACATAAAAGTAATTTCCCCCATGAATTAAGATTTTTTTCATATATTGCTTTCCCGAGGCTTAGTTTCCGTCTAAGATCTATCTTTGAAGCCAACGAAATTGTGACAACGAAATACGATACAGGATACAGGATACATGTAGATATTTCTCGAATACAATATTAGTTTAAATATTTCTACAGAGTATCAAACTTGAAAATTTACTGATCGCCCCGAAATAAGACTGAATATCAACATCATCACACCTTTGTCTAAATCCAACCATGAACTTATTTCCTTCTTCCACATATTGACATTTACATACATTTCCAAAACCGTATGTAAAGAGTAATGTTTTAACTTTTAGTGCCTAACAGTCGATTCCTCTTTCAGCAAGATTGAACTGATACAAGTTAATATGTTTAAGAATATAATTATCATCCTGGGACAGTAATCCTATCCAATATTTAATAATTTTGAGATATTGATTTACTTTGAGTGAACATCTACCTAATTCACCTCTCGCTACAATATTAGGAACACATCTCTTCAAATGAAGAATCATTTTGCAGAATCTATCGTGAATACTCATAATATTGGGAGAAGAATGGAAACCTGTGATCTCAGATCCATGTAAAAGGATTGGCAAAATCTTGATGTCGAAAATATGTAACAAAAAAGGTAAATTATCAAACTTATGAATATTTTGTTTTAACATTAGAACAACCTTCCAAGCTTGTAGAGATAAAACCTTTTGACTAGTATACCACGAACCTGAACTAGACAAGTGAACTCCCAGATACGTATATGTAGATAAAATCTCCAGAGTACTACCATACAATGGAAACTTTTCATACTTTTTTAACCTACCACCTTTCCGGAAAACAATTACCTTGGTCTTATCCAAATTTATTCTGAATTGCCACTTATCACAATAAGACGACACTTTATTTAATCTCTTCTGGAGTCCAAGCACAGTAATTTCAAATAAAATACCATCATCAGCAAAAAGAAGAATAAACATATTCAAAATACCAATATCGATACACCTTTGATTGTCTGCACTTAGAAACTTGACCATATCATAAGAAGGGAGACAACTGCCAACCCTGACCGACACCAAATAGACAATCGGAGAATGAAGTGCAGCCTCGTTCCAGTGAGACACATGACCTAATATCCTCGTACATATTACGAATTAATCTGAATGTCCTTCCCTTTACATTGCCTACCCAGAGTTTATAAAATAATGATACTCTCGAGACAGAATCAAATGCAGTCTTGAGATCCACAAAAGCACAATATAACCTTCCTTTATATAGAGATAAATATTTAGTTATAATAGTTTCAATTTGCATTTTACTCTGGGATATATTATTAGTACTCCAACGAATACTGCTTATGCGTTCACTTCTGTTTCATCATTGCCGTGGATATACTTCACGTGCATAAACTTGTCTTACACAGATATTCCAATTCCATATACCTATTTTCCATTTATCTATAGTGGACATGTTTTTACATGTATATACTTGACTTATATAACTTTCACTTGCACGTACTTCACGTTTTTGTGCTTTTCTTGTGTATACTTCTTTTGCATTATGTAACTTTTTGAAAATACTTCCTTGGCTTGAGTACTTTTATACAAGTATACGTTTGTTGCATGCACTTTTGTATTTTTGTATCCACTTATTCCATATTCAGAACGTTTGATAGCATTATTCTGGGGTGAAATCTAGCATATAAATATTTTCTTTGACGCAAATTTTGCAGGATCAACTACGTCTGTCATGCACTCATCAACACACGCATAAGGTACAATTCTTGGATATTCTCCTCTTGCATATCATACTCATTACTATTCCTGTGTCCACTCGCCTTACACATCCGCTGATACACCTTAGTTTCCGTCTAAGATCTATCTTTGAAGCCAACGAAATTGTGACAACGAAATACGATACAGGATACAGGATAAAGGATACAGGATACATGTAGATATTTCTCGAATACAATATTAGTTTAAATATTTCTACAGAATATCAAACTTGAAAATTTACTGATCGCCTCGAAATAAGACTGAATATCAACATCATCACACCTTTGTCTAAATCCAACCATGAACTTATTTCCCTCTTCCACATATTGACATTTCCATACATTTCCAAAACCGGATGTAAAGAGTAATGTTTTAACTTTTAGTGCCTAACAGTCGATTCCTCTTTCAGCAAGATTGAACTGATACAAGTAGATGTGTTTAAGAACATAATTATTATCCTGGGACAGTAATCTTATCCAATATTTAATAATTTTGAGATATTGATTTACTTTGAGTGAAAATCTACCTAATTCATCTCTCGCTACAATATTAGGAACACATCTCTTCAAATGAAGAATCATTTTGCAGAATCTATCGTGAATACTCATAATATTGGGAGAAGAATGGAAACCTGTGATCTCAGATCCATGTAAAAGGATTGGCAAAATCTTGATGTCGAAAATATGTAACAAAAAAGGTAAATTATCAAACTTATGAATATTTTGTTTTAACATTAGAACCACCTTCCAAGTTTGTAGAGATAAAACCTTTTGACTAGTATACCACGAACCTGAACTAGACAAGTGAACTCCCAGATACGTATATGTAGATACAATCTCCAGAGTACTATCATACAATGGAAACTTTTCATACTTTTTTAACCTACCACCTTTCCAGAAAACAATTACCTTGGTCTTATCCAAATTTATTCTGAATTGCCACTTATCACAATAAGACGACACTTTATTTAATCTCTTCTGGAGTCCAAGCACAGTACTATCAAATAAAATACCATCATCAGCAAAAAGAAGAATAAACATATTCAAAATACCAATATCGATACACCTTTGATTGTCTGCACTTAGAAACTTGACCATATCATAAGAAGGGAGACAACTGCCAACCCTGACCGACACCAAATAGACAATCGGAGAATGAAGTGCAGCCTCGTTCCAGTGAGACACATGACCTAATATTCTCGTACATATTACGAATTAATCTGAATGTCCTTCCCTTTACATTGCCTACCCAGAGTTTATAAAATAATGATACTCTCGAGACAGAATCAAATGCAGTCTTGAGATCCACAAAAGCACAATATAACCTTCCTTTATATAGAGATAAATATTTAGTTATAATAGTTTCAATTTGCATTTTACTCTGGTATATATTATTAGTACTCCAACGAATACTGCTTATGCGTTCACTTCTGAGTGAGAGTGAGTGAGTGAGTGAGTGAGAGAGAGAGAGAGAGAGAGAGAGAGAGAGAGAGAGAGAGAGAGAGCAGGAAGAGAGAGAGAGAGAGAGAGAGAGAGAGGGAGCAGGAAGAGAGAGAGAGAGAGAGAGAGAGAGAGAGAGAGAGAGAGAGAGAGAGAGAGAGAGAGAGAGAGAGAGAGAGAGAGAGAGAGAGAGAGAGAGAGAGAGAGAGAGAGAGAGAATCAAAGCCAGAAAGATAGATAAAATAGAATATGAGAGAGACAGTAAGACGGGAAAAAAATATATGATGATGCTAAGATCTAAATAAACAGAAGTATTGTATTGAATAATTTTATTGTTGCACAGTCAAGACTAAAGACTACGTCTGGAAGACCTATTGTTATTATCCGTGTTCTTCATTACTAGGTCTTCAAGACAAAGTCATGAAGACCTATTGTTATCGTGTTTTGTTTTTTTTATTCATTATTTGTACCGATTTTGTCCGCACGATTCCTGCTTAACGGCTCGAGCGATTTACCTGCAATTTGCAGGGTTGATAGCTTGTGGCTTAAACTGGTTTTGTTTCTAGCTACTTTTTGGATTTTCGACTTCTTTCTTGAGTTATCTCCCCTTGAAGTTGAAACTTCAAACCTTAATAGCTCAAGAACTAATCAAGATATTTTCATATTATAGCGGTTTTCGGCCGTAATAATCGATTTTTTGCTATTTTGAAAAAACTGAAAATTTTGTGAACTTTCGCGATTTTGAGGGTACGCGTCTTCAAAAATCTTCTTCTAAATCACGGCAATACATACAGCTATGTGTGATAGGTCATCTGAAAGCTAATTGAATTTAGAACAAAGTTATTTCGGTAGATTTTTTAATTTTGACCTTGAATTCGAGTAATATGCCCTTGAATATGGACCTCTTTCAAAAAGGCGTTTTTCGGTTGCATTTTCAAAGGGGTATAACTCTGTTACTAATGATCGTATGTCACAATTACTTATTGTCATCTCTTACTAATAACTAGTGTAACAATTCCATAACATATCATTGTGATATAAAACTTGATAGTTTGGGCACAATTCGGACATTTTCCCAAAATATTAAAAACATTAGGATTTTGAGATTTTTCGAGGGGTATAGTCTTTGGAGAAATTTTGATCGCAAACCACTGAAGATACCAGCACCTTTATTAGTTCATTTTGAAGGAGAAACGTCATTCATTGAGGAAAAATAATTTCAAAGAACGTATCTGTCATAGTGTATGTCTGACAAGTCATAGAAGATTGTCATTTTTCGAAAATCGCCATTTTCAGCACAGTTGAAAGGGTCATTACTGCTTAACTTCTTACGCTATTGAAATTTTACTCAAACCTACTTATGCACAATTTCAAGTTCAACAACATTTCTGTTTTCAACTTTCATCAAAAAGTTAATAGTTAAGCTTCGAACATTGCAAACGTTGTCTAGGGGTCAGAAATTTAAGCATTTTTGAGTATTTTCTTGAATATTCAGAACAGCATAACGCATTAATTATGTATGCAATCTAAATGATGATTACATCTTCTTAAGTGGAAATTAAATCACAACATTTTCTATGTTACACCTTAGTATGAAAATATTAACCATTTTGTCTTAATCGTGAGAAAGATAATGTAGGGGTCCATTAATAAGCGATTTTTCCATTTTCAAAGGGTCATTGTCTTTGGAGAATTTTTGTAAAAACAACTATTGAAGATAGAGACATGTTTGATGGTTCATTTTAAAGCAGAGAAACTGGCGAATAACCCAGAGTCCAACATGGAGTTCAAGGTCAAGCAGAAGTCTTGAAGACCTAAGTATTGCCTGTGGCAATCCTAGTTATTCTTTGTACTTTTTTTGTCCAGAGCTTTCTGAAGTAACCACTGGGCTGATTCGCATGAAATTATCAGGGATGATAGCCTGTGACCCAACTTAGATTTTAACGAGCCACTTTTTTGATTTTCGACTTATTTTGTGAGTTATCTCCCCTTGAAGTCAAAACTTTAAACCTTCATAGCTTGAATACTAATCAATATATTTTCTCAAAACTTTCACCAAAATGTGCGCAACAAAATTCCCCATCGAAAAGGTCGACGGCCTTTTTTCGGTCCGAAAGATAGATTTTTTGCTATTTCGAAAAAAATGAATTTTGTGTGAACTTTCCCAGTTTTTAGGGTACGCGTCTAAGAAAACCTTCTCGTTCTTCAATTTTATGAGTACAGCTACATATGATAGCTTATTTTAAAGATAAATGAATTCTTCAGAGGATTGTAGTTGTCGTTTTTTTTAATTTCATCCTAGAATTTTATTAATCCGTCATTGAACATGGTCATTTTTAAAAAGGCCTCATGTTTAAAGGGGCACAACGCTGTCAGAAATGAAGATACGGCAAAGATTTTTATTGTCATCTGACCCCAATACGTTACTTAACATTTCTATAACAGATCTATATCATGTAAAAGTCGATAGTTAGGCCACAATTATCGCATTTGTCAAAATGTATGAAATTTCGTGATTTTGAGGACTTTTGAGGGGCATATTTTTCGAAGAATTTTAGATCTTAAACCACTAAAGATACCAACATGTTTAATATAGCTTATGTTAAAGGAGAGATATCATTTTATTAAGGACAATAATTTTCAAGCATTTATTTGTCATACCTTACGTGTGACAAGTCATAGAACTTTGTCATTTTTCGAAAATCGCGATTTTCGGCAAAGTTCAAAGGATCATAACTGCTTAACTAATTAAGATAATTTCATTATATTTACACCTTCGGATACACAAATTCAAGAACAACAACTTTTCAGTTGAACCCTTTCATCAAAAAGTTGATAGTTAAGCTCCGAACATCGCAAACGTTCTCAAGGGGTCAAAATTTAAGCAATTTAGAGTATTTTCTTAAATATTCAGAAAACGATAACGCATTAATTATATATGCAATCTAAATGATGATTACATCTACTTAAGTGGAAATTAAAGCAAAATAGTTTCTATGTTGCAACTTAGTATGAAAATATTAACCATTTTGTCTTAATCGTGAGAAAGGTCATGTAGGGGTCCATTAATAAGCGATTGTTCCATTTTCAGAGGGTCATTGTCTTTGGGTAATTTTTGTAAAATAACTACTGAAGATAGAGACATGTTTGATAGCTCATTTTAAAGCAGAGAAACTGATGAATAACCGAGAGTGTAACATGGAGTTCAAGGTCAAGCATAAGTCTTGAAGACCTAAGTATTGCCTTGGCAATCCTAGTTTTTACTTGAAATTACTTGAGGAAAGCTTCGCATATAAACATGTGCATTTTCCATAATAATATCAACATTTGTCTGTTGATATAAACCTTTGATGTCGTAAAGGAGGTATAAGCATTGGAAGTGAAGCATATATTTCAGATTCAGAATTTGGTGTTAATCTTTCAAAAGTTTCTTTTTTTTCAGGATATAGTCTTAGAAAACTGAGTATCAAGATATTGGCAGACTAGAACTAGCTAAAAGAGTACAGTATATTATTACAAGTGCAAGAAAAGACCTCAAATTGGCAGTTAAAGTAGAAATAAAGTTATCAAAGATTGTGGTTGGGTTATTACATTTTACCGCATGTTATGTTACAATTTACCGCATTTTTTGTAACATTTTATCACACCCCCTTTTATTACATTTTAGCGCATTTTATTACAATTTACCTCATTATTATATCTTACCGCTTTTTTTATTACAATTTACCCCAGGTATTACATTTTACCGCGTTATTACATCTTACGTCATAACACATCCTCCTACTACCATCCAACTTGCATCAATTATACTTTAATATTGTATCTGATCATGTGTATGAAAATATATTATGTTGAACGATATTTTATGTTTTTAAAGTGTGAAATGTAATTCATGGTCGGACATCTGTAAACAAAAATCATGTTTTTCTAACTGCATTGAATGTACATAAACCCGGCAAAAGAAACTTATCACTACCTTAAGCTTGTGTTGCTCATAAAAAAAGGCAATAAAACAGATATGATATGCATTATTATCAATTTAACGGCACGAATCATTTTTTAACCACTGCATAAAGTCACCATTGCTCTAGCAATAGTACATTTATCATAACTTTGAGCAAAAGTGACATAGGGTCAAAATAAAAACATTGCACAATTTTACAAATGGTCAAACATGTTCTCACTAGCGTGTGTGTCTATTCTCTACATCAATGCATGCTAGAACACGTCCCCGCATGGGTGTCATCAGTCGCTGGATTGACGTCAGCAAGAACTTTTTTCCACAAATCAAACAAGACCAAGTCAAGCTGTAACGAAACCCATAGTGGACTCGATCTTGGACGGTCGTGTGTCTGGCCTGTCCGCTGCCAACAATTCAACAAGTTGCTAATGGATGCTTGGCTGCAGTTGACGGGTCTTGCAATGTGACGTTGTGTGGCCCCCATTTCTGTAATACCAAAGGATGTCGCGGTATCCTTGTGAAGGTTTCCGCATTTGGTTCGTGTTCTGTTTTACGCTGAATCATTGTTCTCACAGACGTCGGTATTTATGAAAAAACATTTAGCATGTGCAGAATGAGAAATCGAAATTATTTTATTTTCGTCTTTAAATGATTGCAGGAAATATACCGAAAATCATGGAATAATGACTGTTACTTATCCACAGAATACGTTTTGGTGAATGTTTTATGCATATTTGAAAATTTATAGCAGTCTCTATATATCGCAAAATCCTATTTTAAAAGTGATGTTTCTTTTGCCGATGAGTTTATGTGTGTTACGTGAATATATTATGTTTCTCTCTCTGAACAGAAAACACCAAAGTAAATTTTAGTGTTTGCGTTGAAAGGAAAATCAATCATTTTATTATTATACGCCGTTAAACAGCTGGACGCTTGAAATCAGGTGCGAAAGAAATGCATTATTAGGTCTTCACGACGAAAGTCATGAAGACTTATTGCTGTTATCCTGGATTTTTTTCCATTGTTATCTTTTGTACTTTTCTTGTACGGAAAATGCTGAAGTAACGGTTGTTCCGATTTGCATGCAATTTTCAGGGGTGATAGCCCGTGACATTTTCTAAAACTTTCAAAGGGCGGTTTTGGATTTTCGACTTCTTTCTTGAGTTATCTCCCCTTGAAGTCAAAACTTTAATAGCTAGAAAACTATTCTAGATATCTTTACAAAGCTTTTACCAAAATGTGGGCAACGACGATTAGGACTATAGCGGTCTCCGCGGTTGTGAGGGTACGGGTCTTCGAAAGTCTTTATAAAAATAACGACAAGATGTACAGCTATGTGTGATAGCTCATTGTAAAGCTAAATGAACGGTGAACAAAGTACCGAGCCAAATTTTTTATTTTCGTCCTGCAACTAAACTCATCTGCCCTTGAATATTACCACTTTTTAATGTTCATTTTTCGTCTCCATGTTCAAAGGGACATAACCCTGTCTAGATTTAACTTATGTCAAAGTTATTTATTGCAATCTGTCATCATAACCAGCTTAACAATTCCATAACATATTATTATCATATAAAAGTTGATAGTATCGTCACAATTTGGACAAAGATAAAATAATAAATGAATTGTTTGATTTTGAGACATTTCGAGGGGACTTTTCTGTGGAGTTTTTTTTTTAATCGTAAACCAATGAAGATACCATTATGTTTAAAAGCTCTGTGACAGTAACTACATTGAAGAAACGCCCAGACCACTTAACATACCGTTACACATAAAACAAAATCCCATAAAACTTCCACTATCAAAGCATTACAAAATTCAGCAATTTCGGAACATATCATCACATTTTCACAACAACACATCAACTGGGACACTGTCAAAACACTCACAAACAAGCATGATAACTCCAAAGGCCGTTTGGCCGAAGCCATGCATATTTTTAGACATAATCCCTTCTTGAACAGGGATCAATTCTATTTCATCCCATCAGCTTACAGCCACCTAATCCACAAATAGTTAATGTTTTATATTATATCCCATGTGCGTGATAACGGTATAAGAATATATTTCTAAACAATTGTTAAATAAAGAAGTTGATCATGCATAACTATACTTGTCTTCTTTAAGGAGAGATGGGACGATGAAATGAAATATTTTAGAATTCGCTCATTTTTTTCAAATTAACAAGTTTATTATGTCTTTTATCAAAAAATGTAATAAAATTTGGGGGTCACCTAATGATTTAAATGATTTAATGATTCCACCTATTTAAATGAAGCGCACGTACGCTTTCAATGATTAAACTCTGAATCCTTTCAGATACAATTTTATCACATACGCCGATACATAGCAAGTTTATATTTTGAAAATTACTGACACTATTACATAAAATATAATAAAATTAAGCAGTTTTTAAATAAAAACGGCAGTTTTTAAATAAAAACGGCATTTTTTAATAAAAACGGCATTTTTTTAATAAAAACGGCATTGATGAAAAAACGGATTTTTAAACGGATCACTTAAATCTCATTTTTTAAATCCTCTACATAAACGTAAAAACCTGACGTCAAATACATTCCATCGACTTATTTGACCGAAAAAACGTACTGCCCCTTTAAAATTGTCTTGTCAGTTATATGAGGATTGTTCAGCTGTGACAAGACTGGACAGAAACCTGACATAAAATAATAATAAAGTGATTGATTTTCCTTTCAAAGCAAACACTAACGTTTAGTTTGATGTTTTCTTTACGCGTCACACAAATATAAATGCAATACAGTCGATATAAAACATAAAAACATGTTTACAGATGTCTGACCATGATATACATTTCACACTGAAAAAAAATAAAATGTTGTTCAACATATGTTCACACATAATTCATGACAAGAGACACTATTAGAATAAAGTGGCAAGTGGGATAGTAGGTGAAGCATGTGTTCGGATGTAAGATGTAATAAACGCGGTAAAATGTAATATAACTGCGGTTAATTGTAACGAAAAGCGGTAAGATGTAATAATGCGCTAAATTATGATACAAATATGGTAAAATCTAAAAAAGGATTTCTATAACTTTATCTCTACTTTAACTGTCAATGTTTTAGGACTTTTCTTGTATTTGTAATAATATACTGTACTCTTTAAGGTAATCCCGGTCTGCCAATATCTTGATGCACAGTTTTCTAAGAATAAATTCAGACTTTGACATTTAAGCAATATGGTCTCTGCTGATTGGATTAAACAAGGTCATGTGACCGGTATACGTTCTCATAAACACGAGATTGACAGCTGAAAAGGATAACCTTCATACTCTAACGTTTATACAAAATAACCTGCTGGACTACTTTATCACCGTTTCATTGCACATTTATGACACTGCTATCACATGCTTATTTCTTGATTAAACTTTTTTTTAAACTTACAGTGTGAATTATATTTGCAGTTTGCAGTTACATCATGTTAACCAAAATTTAAATACTTCAATTATATGACCTGTGAACTACGTTTTGTGCACACATACGTGATGCGGTATTATGTTGGCGGAGCTTAGCACCTGATCTAAGACAACACTAAACATTTGTTTATCATGCACTCTACATTTTTTGCAGAGCTTGAAAGTTCAAGCCAACAAGCCCCGGCATTTATACCAGTTTAACTTGCACCTTTCAAACCGTTTATAAGCCAGTAAACAGTCACATTATGAAATCTATTTCTTAAAAATATCCTGTAAAAGAATGAATCTCAGAAAGATTAACACCAAATTCTCTCTCACTGTTCTGTACGTATCACTCTCTATCTTTCTTTCTCATTTCCACGCTCCCTGTCTCTCTCCTTCATTGCTCTATAATGCTCTCTTTCTCATGTCTTCTATCCCTCATTGCTTCCTTAACTGCAGATTTTAGCCAAATGGTACTTTTGAATTTGAGATTTCCAAACAAAACAGACTGAGAGCTGCCTGCGTCCAGACCCCAGGAGAAAGGAGTGACGTCACTGGGTAAGGTAACTGGGGAGGTAACTCTCTTTATTTTTCTGTGTTATATCTGGTCGAGTGATTAATTGAGAGAGACTCAATTGGCTACAGTGAGTTATCAACGGTGAGCATAAATAATGACGTTTAATCAAAAACGTACTATTTATGTGAACGTTTTCCAAAGATAAAACCAGAAGGCACAATTTTGACGTTAGAAGATTCATACCTTCTTTTGAGACAAATGAAAGAACAACATGATATGGTGGCAAGTGAAATCTTCCCTGACGTTGAAGAAGCTTTTTTCAACCCTTGGGATGCTTTTTTTTTTAAAGGTACCATGAATGAATAAATGCAAACAATTGTAATATTTGTTTCCCCTCATGTAAGACAGACAATTAAGCTCCTGTGAGAGCACTGGTGATGCTCATAGAGAGGTAACTAATTACAATGGGTACTTGCTTTAGAAATCTGGTAGGCGAAAGAGTATAAGTAGTTATGAGAGATAGATTATGTTTATCCTGACTGATTGTAGATACATAATCTTGTATTTTACTGGCAGTGAGTGGAGGTCTGAACAGGAGTGATGTAATGGTATCATGGAGTGAGTTGTGATACCAGTAACAATGTTCTAAACACGCTGAAAAAAAGTATTTTACAGTTTCTTTCATTGAAGTCATTGAATGCATTTTAATTGATTGTGTTCTTATGTTGAAGGGATATTTTGTTTGCACTAAGAAACCTTAATGAATAGTAACAAGAAATTACTTTGAAAATTATACCATTATTAAGAATAAGCAAGAATAACAATAACATACATTATTGGGTCATTTAAATATGCATGAACATGCTAAAAGAGATACGGTTGACAGTGGCGGCCATTTTGAATTTGGCGGCCATCTTGGAAGAAAATTAATTTGACCCTTTTGACTAGATTTATTTGAAAACCATAAGCTAAGAAAACCAACCTAAACAGTAACAAGGAAAACAATTGAATTCTACGTTATCGAAGGATACCATTCAGCAACAAATTGGCCGCCATTTTTGGATTATTTTTGTTATTTTTAACAATGAGATTACCAATAAATTGTAACTCATCTTATTTCTTGTCTAAACAAGCCAGATTCACAATCAAATTGGATTATATAAACACGTAGAAACGTACAATAAGATAAATTACCACAGGTAAGAAAAATGGCCGCCATTTTGGTATTCGACTTCTATATGGATCATTTGTACCATTGTTAACAATGGATTTATCAATACAGTAACACTTCTTGTATTTCTTCGGTTCTAAGCCAAAATGAATAACAATAAAATAGCATGAATGGACCATTCAAATACGCAGAAACATGTAAATGCAGAATCGTTTTAACAGTGGCGGTCATTTTGAATTTGACGGCCATCTTGGATCGAAATGGACTCGGTCCTCAGACCAAATTTAATCACAATGCCATAAGCTCTCTTTGTGCAAAGTTTGGTACTTTTCACCCAAAGTGCACAATCATTTCACCATTCTGCCTGACTACTAATTGTTGGTGTTTCTCCACCCTGGGGAAACTTCTGACACGTTTGTCCTGCGTTTTGCAAGTTTCGTAGTTTCTCCCTTGTTTACAACCTGTGTGGCGATCTCTTCCTTTTTGTTTTTCTGTTCACCTGTGGGCCTCTGCATCAGCCAGTCTTCCTTTTTCATCCATATCTTTACCGTTTTATTCTCCTCCTTAACACATCATTGTACCAGATCTCCAACATTTTCACTTGAATAGAGTCACTAGTATTACATGTTATAAGGTCGTACATGTAATCGTCAATCTTTTAGAATGTTTGAACATACCTGACATGTTTATTAAGAAGATGTATTTCAGGTCGGAAACCCGTATTCGCAAAGAGAGGGGTAATTGTAACAGAACACCACTTGAAGTGCCAAACAGAGACGAATATTTGAATCGAACTAATTATCACCACCAAGAATCAGATGGGTCCTTCTCAATAGCGGGGATGAATCAGTCCCCAGATCCACAGCAAAAATGACTGAGAATCCTGAAATCTGGAATCCAACTGTAAACTGGGTAATAGGGGTATCCACTTGGTATCCATCCTCTGAAACTAGGCAAACTAGTTTCCAACTAGAATCCATTTTGAATTCTATAATATTTAGTATTTCCATAATGGAAACGAACAAGAAACTACAATTTGAAGTTTTATTTAATTTCCATTCCTGGAAATTGCAATTATTGTTTCCATTCCTGAAAATTTGTATTCAAAGATTCCATGAAATGGAAACCAACATGAAACTATAATTTGGAGTTTCATGTTCGTTTCATTTCCTGAAACTTGCATTAAAAGATTCCATTAAATGGAAAACAACATAAAACTGTCTAGTACAATGAATGGACAAGCTGGATAAGAAATGAAATTAGTTATGAACTATACATGGGTGAAAGAATCACACAAATATAAATTATAAGGTCAAGGACTAGTACTATTTAATGAAAGGTGTCATTGTGCTGTTGCATATGCCTGCTGCCTACCGTTTTTAATATAGATATGTATTGTTTTGTGTTATATATTGGACTACTATTTAACAAATAAGCAATAACAATATCTATGCCTAAATTTCAGTGAGCAACCTTAATTTTACACAAATAGATGGAAGTCAAATACATGCTCTCCAGTAGTAACGCCTATATATAGATCATGACTGCTCTAATGAGGGAGTCGCATATGGAGGTAATTAAAGCTAGCCACGGCCCGACCCTTCTGACTGATTAAAGGCCTTTGTTTTACCATTCACCCAATTGGCGCCAAATTTGTCCATTGGCCTGCTTATGTTGTCATGATAATCTGTGACTCAATGGAGAAATGGCAAGGAGATCAAAATCATTATTTCTGGTGGGTAGTGAACTTCAATGCCAACATTAGTTGTCATTCACAGAAGGCAAAACTTCATGATGTCTCTACAACCATGCAGGTATAATGCGCATTTCATGTAATTCATATAGCTCATATTTTTCTCATCGTTTTCGCCATATGCTAACGATTGAAATAACTAATAAAATTGTGAAAATGATCAACTACCTTCGAAATACTGTGGCTTGAAAAAAAGAATAATTGTGAAATGTATCAGGGCACACCCTGTATGACATCCTTGCAGAATAAAATGATAAAATAATAGAAAATAGCATTGCAATAAACTACCCCATTGATTTAGGAAAATGAAATTGTTCTCAAGGTTTAACACTAAAATTCACATACAAGAACTTATTTGGACATTATATATAACAAATGTACAATTTTATTTTTTTTTAAAGTCACAGATTTTCCAAAATGTTAACAAATATACAAGACCGAATATATTTGAAAAATTAACACAATGCTACGTTCAGAATTATCAGACACCAAATGTATTATATATATGAGAATATGCACCATTTGACTATACTAAACAAATCACATTGTGTAAAACATTTATTTATATTTACCCTGCCACATGATATATCAGAAAGAGTTTGGTAATATAATTTCATAGTTTATGTACTCCGATTTATGTTTGTACCCTAAAAGTGCACAGGTATTACATATCCAAAAAATAATTATTTCAATAGTTTTATAGCATCAATACAAACAGTCCGCACTTTCTTGATTCACTAAACTTTTTAAATGGTTACATGAAAATTACATTCTCAAAATCGACAGCTGCAGTTGTTGTACTAATTATTTATTTGTATGTCATGCATACTATGACCTTAAATTAGAATATATAAAATGTCCTTTGAATATTCCTATTTCATTTATTAATTAATTTAATACCTACTACATCAGCACCCCTGCAGTTATGGAAACACTTACCAAGGCGATAGATGATCCTTTTATATAATTATCTCAACCTACAACAGGTATATGTAACAAATACGAACAAATAAATGTAAAAAAGGTTGTATCCTTTTCGATTTATGTTTGTTAATAATATATTTTTTATTATGTTTGCATTCATTTTTCAGTAAAGATGACCAGGCAGGAAGCATAGTGTGGACGATCAAAGATTCTCTGCAGCTTGAGGTCGAGAGAAGACGAACATACCCAATGGGACACACAGGGTACTAGTTTGAAGCTGAAGTGTTTGACATCGCCCCGGGAGGATGATTCGTGACGTAATTAAACCGGGCCGTTTCCTCAAGGAAATTAGAATCAGCTGTTCCTCAAATACATTGAATAGTGACTGGTCGGCTGAACAGTAATAACCCAGAATAAAACCCGTAACTGTGGCTTTATCAGTGATCATCTTTTCTTGATCAGCAGCATAGTCCTGTTAATCATATCAACTTCAATTGATGTTATTTTGCTGGATCATGTATGAAGTAATTTAAATAAATAATGCAATTTTTCTATGTTTATATATGATGGTCATAATTAGTTTCACCACATAGTCTTGTGTGTTTAAATACATTTTATAGATTTGATTGTCAGATGTCTTTTCCAAGTAATATTCCAAGAATTACTTTGCACTTTATGCACTTTATTTCCATGTAATATTCCAAGATTTACTCTGCACTTTATGTAATAAACTTTATAAAAAAGTACAATTATTTTGTCATTACTAGAATCATTTTCTCCGAAGCATTTTTGCTCTTGATGAAGACAGCAGTTGATGCTGTAGGTGTTGACACTGTATTCATTTAAATCATAACATACTTGATATGCGTGTTTAGCATAACCTGCAAATGGCAACCATGGACACCAGGTTGAAACCTACACTAAACCATTACACTGAAACCACACTGAAACCTACAGTAAACCTTAACATGGAAACCAGACTGAAACCTACAGTAAACCATTAAACTGAAACCTACAGTAAACCATTACACTGAAACCACACTGAAACCTACAGCAAACCTCAACATGGAAACTAGGTTGAAACCTACAGTTAACCTTAACATGGAAACCAGACTGAAACCTACAATAAACTTAAACATGGAAACCAGACTGAAACCTACAGTAAACCTGAACATGGAAACCAAGTTGAAACCACGTGTAAACTAAGAAATATGGAAACCTAGTGGAAACCAAGTGAAAACTATCACATGGAAACTAAGTTGAAACCTACAAGAAAGTTATTCATGGAAACCAGATGGATATCACTTGGAGGTGTGGGTAATTATTCGCACTGGATACCATCCGGATACTGGTGAAAAAATCAGTTTCAGTGTTGCTGGAAACCACATGGAAACTGTTAAAAACTGTCTGGATACCAACTGGAAATACTGGTTTCCATTGGTAATCCTGTTAGTTTCAGTGTTCTGGAAACCAGCTCATTTTTGCTGAGAACTATCATCAACCGAGGACTTTGACAAAACCAATACAAGTGCAACTGACCCATCTACTGTGTCACCAACAGAAACAAGAAACATTGACTTTCACCATTAAAAAGGATTTTTTGCGTAAATATAATTTAATAAAAATATATTTTTCAAGAAGCACAAAATGTTATACTCCCTGAAACTTCATGTATGCTAGAAATGGCAATTATGCAATTGAACCAAATGGTCAATTCATGGACTACGCGCCAGTATGTGAGACCTGCAATGACTAAAAGTGTATGCTAATCAAGCTAACCGCTTGTCACTTACCAATCAATCAAAGTCTATTGTACTGTATGCTACCTATATATTCGCCATGTTGACAATGCCCCACACTGCTGAAAAGACTTAAAAACACGTTGAAATGCGACGCATCCACTCATCATTAAAATGATATACAACAAGTGTCGTCTGAAGTATTCTATTTATATTTTACGTCCCCATAACTGACAGAATGTGTTGACACAAATACAAGCGTTTAGACCTCCCTTTTGCGAGGATATCGTGTGACGTATGTCTCGAGGTTTTAATCTATAAATCTCTAGACCGGGTGTCTATCAATACAGCCAGATGGCACCAGCCAGTAGCTGAACGGACTGCAGATCATCCCGTCATTACGTCTCAGCACATCGACACAGTGTCCTCAATCTTCTGCAAGATTGGAAAGTGAGTGCATAGCATTTCTTAGTTCAATAGCATTGTGTATTCTATTTATATGATAAAACTGATCTCTTTCATCGTCAGAATATGTTCTTTAGGGACCCTCGTTCGTACAACTAAGAGACTCACAGACAGATGACGAGTTTGAAAGATACAATGTTCAAGCATGTTTCATGTCTTCTGAATGAATGAATGAATTGTTTATTCTCATGAACTTCACAAAAGTGACATAGAGAAATAATTACAATGTACACTATTATTATGGGAGCATACGTAGACAAGTTTTTTCCACAGTAGTGCATTATGCTTACAGGACATAAGAGATATGAATTTATCTATAGAAGGATTATTACAATAATAAAGTGGTAAAAATGACCTTCTTATATTATTAAAATATGGACAAAACAATAGAAGATGAGCCTCATCACCGAGAGCACTATTACAAAATTCACATAATCTATCTTCTTTGTAAATATTATACCATCTTCCAATTTCAATAGGAAGTCTATGATTACAAGTTCTAATTCCAGTAAACCAAATACGAACATTTAATGGAAATTGTAATAGGTATATTTCTAGATTTTGGGATTGTTTAAACATATTATAGTAGTAGCCTTTAATAGATTTAGATTTACAATCGTTCCATCGTTGAAAAAGCTGGTTACATAACATAGATTTAACGGTACCTTTAAGCCACAATCTGTTTGTACAGTTTTGAGATAACCAAATGTAATTTAAACCAATACCCTCCAAAGTAGTTTTAACATAATGCGAATTGTATACAATCTTTTATCCTTCGTGTTATAGTTTAACGATCAACTGATCAACCGAAGGAACATAACACAAATTGTACGCACTGTCAGGCCTGATGTTGTTGAGACCGATGCATTTCCATTTGCAGCAGTGGAATGACGCTCGGAGTCAAAATACGGAGAAAATGTGTCACAAAACACAAGAATGTTTTTTCAAGTTTAGGCGTTCTTATTGTGATATGGCTCCTTGTTGCGATGTACAATATCCTACCAATACGGATGACGATAAAGGAATATGCTGGGACAAGCATTATAAGATTACAAGTTGTGCAGCCCTTGAATGCAACATTTGAAGTAGAAGGACCTTCAAATAGCGACAGGTGTGTCAACCTGACATCTGGAATCCCACAGGTGAAGTCAACATATTGCAACATGAATACTTAGAAGTGTTTACTGTACCTCTATTCAAAACTGTACATACATACATTTCCGTAGTGGTAGAAAACAGACAACGTTCAAAAGCTTAAGTTAAATATATACGTCAAGTTGAATTACGTTACTTGTCATGATGCCCCAAGGTTTTCTTTATCTTCAAAGGAAGAAACTTGCCAACAAAATTATTTTTATAAAAGATGACACATAATACCAGTCTGAGAAAGATGTCAGTCATATCTGCATTAAACGATTCATAAAGTATATATAGTATATTATATCCTATATGCAGTTAAGAAAGTAAGAATATGAAACACGGTTGTTTAGCTTTAGAAAAACGCGTGATCTTATTTGGAAAAAGGAAAGTCATTACACATTGTTAATTGGTACTTGATTCGATATTAAATGTGATTAGACGAAACGTTGTGAATTGAATTTAGCAAACATTGCTTCCTGGGCTATTATTTATTTACTCAAAAACAATGCACTCTCAAATGCATCACAAATGACCTTACACAAGTCAATCTTCTTTTGCAAACAACTAGCGGTGTTTAAATAAATTTAAAGAATAAACAAATCATATTGCCTATTGTCATTTGAAATCTGGATTGTTTGAAAATTGATTTTTCTGAATTATGAATATGTTATATCAGGTAATATATTGTGTGAACGTCATCTTTATAAAGTTATTTTTGAGCCATGAAACCTAAATTTAGCAATGTACAGTTTGCAGGAAAGATTTAGTTTCAATTGTCAACAAGTTTTTACCATTTTCGTGTCATCAATATATATTTTAATAGCACATCAAAGGGTTATGATGTCTTTATAGTTGAGTTACTAAATGCAGTTTCTGATCTATTTGATAAAATGCTCGCCGGCCTATCTTTGGAAATCCGGTCGAGTCCGAAGTTTGTCGCAACAATAAAAGTGTCGCGACTAACATTTTTTACAAACAAATTTCATTATTTAAATGCCCTGCATGAGTTCTCTGGAAATTTTCAGGTTGAAATTATTTTTTTCAATTTTTGAAAAAAAATTCCAATGGAAATATTTTTTTCCAATGGAATTTGTTTCCCAATGTGGAAAAGGGTGGTGGGATTTGTCATTGAAGGCAGTTTTGATAATAATGAATTTATGAAATATTATAATTCTATTTTATTGACTGTGGTGAAGTTTTCAATGAAATGTTGATTTTAATAACATATATTGAGTTAGATGAAATATTGATTTTGGAAAAAATATAATGTTTGTGAAATGTTGACTTTGGAAATATTTATTGACTTTGGTGGAAGTTTTTACTTCAATAAAATGTAGAGTTTGTAAAATATATTTTGAATCTAGTGAAATGTTGACTTTGATCACATATTGACTTTATTGAAATGATGACTTTGAAAATATTTATTGACTTTTGTGAAAGTTTAACTATATAAAATGTAGATTTTGTAAAAGATATTTTGAATCTAGTGAAATGTTGACTTTGATCAAGTATTTATTTGGTGAAATGTTGACTTTGAAAATATTTATTGACTTTTGTGAAAGTTTAATTTAAATAAAATGTTGACTTTGAAAAAGATTTTTTGAATTTAGTGAAATGTTGACTTTGATCACATATTGACTTTAGTGAAAAGATGACTTTGAAAATATTAATTGACTTTTGTGAAAGTTTAACTATATAAACTGTTGACTTTGGTGACATGTTGCTTTTGAAAAAGATATTTTGCATTAAGTGAAATATTGACTTTGATGAAATGTTGACTTTGGAAATAACTATTGGCTTTTGTGAAAGCTTAATTTAAATAAAATGTTGACTTTGAAAAAGATTTTTTTTTTTAAATTTAGTGAAATGTTGACTTTGATCACATATTGACTTTGGTGAAATGATGACTTTGAAAATATTAATTGACTTTTGTGAAAGTTTAACTTTTATAAAATGGTGACTTTAGTGACATGTTGCTTTTGAAAAAGATATTTTGCATTAAGTGAAATATTGAATTTGATCAGATATTGACTTTGATGAAATGGTGACTTTAGAAATAATTATTGACTTTTGTGAAAGTTAAACTTAAATAAAAGGTTGACTTTGAAAAAGATTTTTTGAATTTAGTGAAATGTTGACTTTGATCACATATTGACTTTGGTGAAATGATGACTTTGAAAATATTTATTGACTTTTGTGAAAGTTTAACTCAAATGCAATATTGACTTTGAAAAGTGTCCTTCCCCTTAAACATATAGAGATTATAGATATGTAGTATTTTTTTTAAAAAGACGTTTCAACAATATACTCTCCTATAAAATGTTCACCTTTGCGAAATGTTGACATCATCATTTGACTAGGCTATTGCCCACATTACATCAGTCACCATGACTGATTATTTATACACACCTGATTGCAGGTTACAGATATATAAGAACCAGAATAGATAAGATATAGAACCATTGCAATTTGATCATGCAACTGCGGTTTAAGTGATATATCAGACTTGTGTATTGACTCTCAGAATACCCAACTGCGTCCCTCTCGGTATTACGTAACATGTGTATTCTATCAACTCATAAAGGTCAACAGGTAGTTAATTACCGGTTCAACGCCACTGGCCCAGCAGCTAGGTGTTACGAGAACGCCAATGTAGTCAGACTTCGATAGAGTGACAACATAAGCACTTCCGATCTGTGTGCATTACACTGCAAATTTATCTGCGATCAGATGACATTCTCGACCATGAACTAATAGCGCTTGGTTAAGTTATTGAGAATGTTTAGGTGGAACCTAACAAACGTAAATATTGTAACTTTAACATATCAAATAATGAATTTATTTTATTTTTGTTACAGGCGAACAATTATAATATGCATATTATCCATGTAGGATTTGCTGACTTTTAAAAGATTGACTTTGGTGACTGGAAACTATTTATTAGCTTATAGCCTAATAAGGTAAAAATTATTCTAAATCCCTATGTGTTACGTATTGGCTTTTCTAAAAGGTTTAACACTTTCAATTGGACATCAAAGGCTGATTCTTTCAAATATGTCCAAACCCATGTATATCACAACTAAGTTGATGTTGGTGCATTCTATGTGAGACACAAAATATTTTCATAGCTTTGACGGTTATTAACTAGTGATTGACCTCTCATGTGTATCATATGCATACTGAAATATTGAATAAACATCGCATTTCATTCGATATAAACATATTCCAAGAAAAACATGGAGTGATTGTGACAAAGGAAGTAACGAAATTGATTTAAAGCGATAATGTAATGATTTTAACGGTATTTAAGTGTGCTCTGTATTAGAAAATCCCAGGTCTTACATAATTTAAATCTGCATGAAGCAGAGAACGTCTCCCCGTCAGTGGTCATGGGAATTCGCGTGTTGATGTAATTACAGGTGGCGGGAATGACCATTAACTAATTATCATGTACCGACACTCACTTAATTGTTTGTGTATCTACTACCAGACTATTTGGAGTGGCCAACATGCCGACACGTTCAAATGTTCTTATATATCTAATGCACAAGTATTATATAACATGTGATCCTAGAAAGGCAGTAATGAAACTTCAATTATCATGTACTGTAACAGATTGTGAATTGTAAACACTCAGTCAGTCGATTATCGTATCTATGTATATTGGAAATCATATATTATTATCTTATTGTGTTCTGTATTAAATCAACACATGAAACACATACATTCGCTGTTGGAAAAAGGCATTTAGTAGCTCCACATTTAAGGTTGTGATGTATGATGTTATTAAAACCGATGCCGTTGAAAACTGGTCAATTTAAACATAAAACACAGAATTATTGATATAATAAATAGAATATCTGTCAATTCTTGACAAATATCATGTTCACCTCATCTCGCGAGGTGGAAGAGTAATATATTCTCACTTGCGCCGTCGCTGCATGCGAAAATATAAACTTGTACTTAATTAAAATGAGATAATCCTGGTATAAATAAAAAAAAATCAGATAGACAAGAAAGACAGATATCATCTATATATTTATATTTATATTTAATTGTATTGTGCTGTACATCACGAGGTCATGGATAAACGCGTAGGATGTTTGTTCTCAGAGATCGACCACATTTTCTATTAGTTTGATTTATGTAAAACATTAACAATTTAACTGTAGAAAACATTGATTAAACATCGTATTTATCATAAAATATTTCTTGCCGCAACAAATCATAAGCATAAACATAAGCCATTTTAGTTTGTTGTACATTTAAATATATCTCGTATAAATGCATATATGAATATTCAAAATAAAGTACAGCTATTGTATAATATAAGAATCGAGGGAATTCTTAATTATCATTTTCTATAAACATGAAGACACAAAATGGAAATGGGAGAGTTATGGGACATGGATTTTGATGTCTCGGTAATGTATAATAAATGTATGTATGATAACTTGATAAGAAACGTGCTTTCAAATCATTGATTACAATATGAATACGAAATACAAACGTGTAGAATGCAATGTTTATGTAACTGCATTAATATTTAGATATTATGACACTTCCAACAACCGTACACACTATTTGAAACGTAAAAAAAAAAGTCATGATATCGGTACCTGTCTATCTATAATAATCTGAATTTCAAACTGTCTTGTAACAAACATTTTAAACTATTTCCGTGCTGTAGTAACACTTATATTTAGCAACATTGTCAACTTTAAAATAAAAAGAGAACACATGTAAATTATTCATTTAGGTTCTAAAACAACATTTGAAATGAACCAGTGTGTATACAGTACAGTATTGTAGTATCTAATTACCATCACTAGTCATCCTTTGAGGAGCCAAGTCGCGCTCTTAATGAGTTAAATAGAATATGCAAACCTGGATATACTGGGATATGTGTGTATTGCAAGGGGCAGTCTTTGAGGGTATTACCATAAACAAAACTAAAAATACGCACGAATGTGTATTGTCGCCAATACTGTTATTTCAATCTGAGCACCGTGACACATGTCGAGTTGACTCAGAGATACACACAAGTTGTCACTGGGATGTTCAGGAGATACGGTTCACTGACTTGACGGATAAACGCTAAATAATTTTCTGGGATTTAAGAAAAAGTGTTATATTCATTTTGGATTTCATTTGAATGCAAACCAGAGAGTATTTTGTGGAAACGTCTGTTCAAAATATTTATTCTCGTGTGAATTGATATATTTTAATGAAAATCGTATCTCGTTAGCCTAAGGGCTTTGTGCTGTTTTTTATGATCATGTTTTATATGTCAATATTATTTATGTTCGGCATGTGTCACGTTAATAAACTATTCTTCATATCTCTACTATAATTTCAATATTTGTTTTTAGGGGAAGGACACTTGTGTGAAATAGCTATTCATTAATAATACCCGTCAAAATCGTAAGATGTCTTAAAGGAACAGTGTATCGTATTGAGAGAGCGGCCGACATTGTAAACTGATCAAATGGTTACGAAAATGTTTAATGTACACTTTGCATGCATCCCTTCCCTGCTGTCAATAATCTTACAGTGAGTGGGTCATCCTAAGATCAAAATTGGAGATTAGTTTCAAGAGTTCGAATTAATTAAACTGTACTGTAAACGGTACTAGCGAATTTGATAACGCAACAAATAAAGACATTCTGAATTCATTACATCACTACATTTCTAAAAGTACACTGATTATTGATACAAAACGAATAATAAACATATAAGATTAGTGAGCATAATATTGGCGACCTAATCGATTGTTCAAACGAGGCAAAGGACAACTGAGCACTGCCATAAATACATGAAGGTATATACGTATGTATTGTTTTAGTTATTCAATGAATAAAAATGCTCCACATCGAATCAGACAAGACTAAGTGAGGTAAGAAATGAACTGTTTCATTTCCGTAATGGATAACAACATCGTGCTTTTTGTTCACTCATCCATTTAATAAAGGGCTTCTGACTCTATTGGCGTTCTCTGCTCACTCAGGAGCTAGGTCAGAGGCATTGAACCGGTAACTAATTACCTGTCGGCCTAAACGATTTGAGACTTCTCTGATGGGTTAGTTGATCGAATACACATGTTACGTAATACTAAGACAAGCTCGTTTACAGACAGGATGTTCTGATAGCTAGGAAGTCTGGTATATCATATATCTGTTACCTGCAATCAGTTGTATAAATCATCAGTCTTGGTGACTGGTGTAATGTGGGCAATAGCGTAGTCAAATGACCTAACACATACTGTCTGAAACACCCACCTTACGTCAGACATTAGTGTTCAACTAATATTTCAAGAGTCAATATTTCGCAAAGGTGAATATTTTATAGGAGAATATATTGTGGAAAAGTCTTATTAAAAAAATACTACATATCTATAATCTCAATAATTGTTTTAGGGGAAGGACACTTGATAATTTTCTTTTTAAAAGTAAACTTTTTATTTGAGTTAGACTTTCACAAAAGTCAATTAATATTTCCAAAGTCAACATTTCATCAAAGTCAATATGTGACCAAAGTCAATATTTCACTAAATTCAAAATATCTTTTTCAAAACCAACATGTCACCAAAGTCAATATTTTATATAAGTTAAACTTTCGCAAAAGTCAATAAAAAAATTTCATCAAAGTCAATACTTCATCAAAGTCAATATTTCACTTAATTCAAAATATCTTTTTCAAAGTTTACATTTTATTTAAGTTAAACTTTCACAAAAGTAAATAAATATTTTCAAAGTCATCATTTCACTCAAGTCAATATGTGATCAATGTCAACATTTCACTAAATTTTAAAAAAAAACCTTTTTCAAAGTCAACATTTTATTTAAATTAAGCTTTCACAAAAGGCAATAGTTATTTCCAAAGTCAACATTTCATCAACGTCAATATTTCACTTAATTCAAAATATCTTTTTCAAAAGCAACATGTCACCAAAGTCAATAGTTTATATAGTTAAACTTTCACAAAAGTCAATTATTATTTTCAAAGTCATCATTTTACTAAAGTCAATACTTGATCAAAGTCAATATTTCACTTAATTCAAAATATCTTTTTCAAAGTTTACATTTTATTTAAATTAAACTTTCACAAAAGTAAATAAATATTTTCAAAGTCATCATTTCACTCAAGTCAATATGTGATCAATGTCAACATTTCATTAAATTTAAAAAAAAAAATCTCTTTCAAAGTCAACATTTTATTTAAATTAAGCTTTCACAAAAGGCAATAGTTATTTCCAAAGTCAACATTTCATCAAAGTCAATACTTGATCAAAGTCAATATTTCACTTAATTCAAAATATCTTTTTCAAAGTTTACATTTTATTTAAATTAAACTTTCACAAAAGTCAATAAATATTTTCAAAGTCATCATTTCACTCAAGTCAATATGTGATCAATGTCAACATTTCACTAAATTTTAAAAAAAAATCTTTTTCAAAGTCAACATTTTATTTAAATTAAGCTTTTACAAAAGGCAATAGTTATTTCCAAAGTCAACATTTCATCAAAGTCAATATTTCACTTAATTCAAAATATCTTTTTCAAAAGCAACATGTCACCAAAGTCAATAGTTTATATAGTTAAACTTTCACAAAAGTCAATTATTATTTTCAAAGTCATCATTTCACTAAAGTCAATATGTGATCAAAGTCAACAATTCACTAAATTCAAAAAAATCTTTTTCAAAGTCAACATTTTATTTAAATTAAACTTTCACAAAAGTCAATAAATATTTCAAAAGTAAACAATTCACATAACTCAAACATTTTAAAAGTCAACATGTCATTAAATTCAATATTTCATCAAAGTAAAACTTCCACCAAAGTCAATAAATATTTCCAAAGTCAACATTTCACAAACATTATATTTTTTTCCAAAATCAATGTTTCATCTTACTCAATATATGTTATTAAAATCAACATTTCCTTGAAAACTTCACCAAAGTCAATCAAATAGAATTATAATATTTCAGAAATTCATTATTATCAAAACTGCCTTCAATGAAAAATCCCACCACCCTTTTCCACATTGGAAAAAAAATTCCATTGAATTTTTTTTTTTAAATTGAAAAAAATAATTTTAACGTGAAAATTTCCAGAGAACTCATGCAGGGCATTTAAATAATGAAATTTGTTTGTAAAAAAATCAACCGGATTTCCAAAGATAATCCGGAGAGCATTATAACTATATGTAATAATTCCAAAGCATCATATGTTATTTTCAGTATAGAAGGCTTAGTCAATGCTGTGACGTATACATGTACATTCTTCTTATGTTCTACTTATGTTATGGTAGACTGAATGTGTTCACAGATACATCCGGTATATCTACCAGATCTCAAAAACCCGTGCTGGTATGGAGAAGATGGTCAATTGAGTTGTCTCCCCTATTTTTACATAGCTGGTCTACCAAAGTGCGGCACCTCCGATCTCTACGATAAAGTATTGAAACATCCTGATATTATTAGAGCTAGTTGTAAAGAACCACACTGGATAACAAAACAACGCTTTTGTAAGCATTTCAAATGTTTATTTACTGGTGTATTGTATATGTAACAGTAACAGGTGTAGTGATACATATAAAGTTAAATGTATTGCGTTTTGGAAAAATGTGTACTAGTATAAGCCACTTAGTTGGCTATAACAATTTTACTGGTATATATTCTCAATATACCGGCATTTATTCTTAATACTTTTCTGTAATGTCTTTTCAGTTGTACAAAACGGTACCGTTTATAAGAAGGACATTATAGTGTATACCAGATCCTTCAAGGGCCTCAGCACAGAAGTATTATCAGGAAACATAAGTGCACATGACAAAATAACAGGTATGAAGACAAATACAACTTGGGGTGGGGGGTGGCTTGTGCGGAATCGGTTGGGGATCAAGCGAGGGGTTGATGGGGTGGTGAGGGGATACACGTGGGATCGATAATTTGAATTTGGGTATACACGCCGGATCGACAAGCGCCACGCTTTGATGTGAGGTAAACCCCAGCACGTTAATCCCAGCGTGTTGTTTTAGTAGTCAACATTAGCTAGGGAGTCACAGAACACAGTTCAAATTTGCTATAAATTTTACTCTAAAACACATATTATGTTCACTTGACATTGATTAATTACGATTACTAATCAGAACGTGAGGTATAAGAACATGGACAGCATCACAGCCCCTTGTAACAATGGCAAACGTTGGGGATGGGAGAGAAAAAATGTGCATGTACATTTGTTGTACTTTTAGTGGAATGTATAACCCCCGTGATCCGCCTTTAATGACGCTCTCGATTTGAATATAAATAATATTAAATGAGTACTACATGTAATTTTGTTTTATGTGACTGTACACGACAAGGTACATTGTAGTTGACGCAAGTGCCTCCACCTTGTGGTACAACAGGTACTGGTATGGATTGAGGGAGAACTGCGGCTTGGATGAGCCCAAGTACACCACGGCCCACTACATCAAATACCTCCTACCTCAAGTCAAGATCATCGCCATTATGAGGAACCCAACAGACAGGTGAGATCGAAACCGACATCGTCTAAGTATAATATTCATGTACGTAGAGGTTATCATGCACATGTTTTAGGATGGTCAATATCCTGCATTAGGAAAAAACGGTATACTCTGGGAACCTTGACGAGTTTAATACAAAGTGTTTATTCCTACCAGTCCGAAATATTCCTAACACGCGAACATGATACACTATGTATCACTCAATGTTATTCTGTGTCCTTGTGGGAGAATGCTTGATTAAATGATTTTTAAAGTTGAACTTTAAAAAAGATGATTATAATTTTCAAAACGACATTGAGGTACCTGACCTTTGTAACGCGCATGAATATTCACTTATGAAACAAACATTTATTTAGATTAGATATATGGTAATATTGTTGAGTTCCTATCTTTTTTGATTGAAAGCACATTATGTAAATAACAGAAAGTTAAATTCGTGGCCTTTATAAAACTCGGGTGTAAATTAGCAGGTAATTCAGTTGAAATAAAATGTTGTCTCTTGTTATAAAATGTACAAATCTCGTGTGAATATACCAAGGAGAAAGTATCCTAAGTTTGAGAAGTAATTCCTAAACATTTCTCAGTGAATATGTTTAAAGAAAACCAAACATAGCTAATGTATAATATTAAGTAATATGATAATCTCTTTTTCAAAGAAGTTGAAATGTCTTAGGGCATCAGTTAATTCCTCCATTTTATCATAATTCAAGAACTGATTCAAAATTGGTTATTTCACATTATGCATTTTCGTTATTTTGTCTTGTTGCTTTTTCAGATTATACTCTGGGTATATGTTCTTCAAAAATATACCAAAATCAAAAAATGATTTCCACGAGAAGGTTGTGAATGCTATCGATATATTCAACACTTGTCTTGCAACATCGTCACTGAGAGCATGTGCATACAATGAAACCAATGATATAATTTCACAGGTAATGAATCTACCGCGGTTATTAAATACTATATTATGTACAGATTAGTTATTATACAATGATGAAATGATTGGAACTGAATAAACTGCGAATTTATGTTTATGTTACCTTCTATTGTGCCATGTCGGAAAACACCTCTCTTTTCGACGCCAGATGTAAGAGTGTCTCTAGTCGGGACGCCTGAAGTGAGGGTGTTTCTAGTTGCGACTCCTAATGTTATAGTGCCTCTGTTTGGACATCTTATGTTAGGGTGTTTATAGTTGCGACTCCCAATGTTATAGTGCCTCTGTTTGGACATCTTATGTTAGGGTGTTTCTAGTTGCGACTCCTAATGTTAT
This sequence comes from Gibbula magus, assembly GCA_936450465.1. Lineage (NCBI taxonomy): Eukaryota > Metazoa > Mollusca > Gastropoda > Trochida > Trochidae > Gibbula > Gibbula magus. The sequence goes on along the minus strand of OW388291.1, from coordinate 81,396,480 downwards.
AGTGCCTCTGTTTGGACGTCTTATGTTAGGGTGTTTCTAGCTGCGACTCCTAATGTTATAGTGCCTCTAGTTTGGACACCTTATGTACGGGTGTTTCTAGTTGCGACTCCCAATGTTATAGTGCCTCTAGTTTGGACGCCTTATGTTAGGGTGTTTCTAGTTGTGACGCCGGAAATAACATTATTTCTTGTTGGGATGCTTGATGTTACAGTGTCTCTATTTCTAGCAAATGGTTTCATGTTGCCTCCACCTATTGCAATGTCGGCTTGGACGCCTGATGTAAAGATGTCTCTGCTAGGGACGACTAATATAAGGCTGCCTCTATTTGAGATGCCCGATGAAAACGGTTCTTTGCTAATGTAGTGTAGTGAAAAGGTGTTCCTCAAAGTTAGGCATAGTAAAGGTGTCACTTTAATAACAATAACAAGTTTTCATTTATAGAAATTGAGAATACCAAAAATCCTTGCATAGAAAACAGATAAAAGTACCCGCCCTTCAATACCAATATTTTAAAGGATTGGTAGCTGCCATTTTGGTTTTTCTCATTGGTACACAAGGGGGAATGGTTTGGGTTTTTTTAGACGCCTGATGAAAAAGTTTCTCTGCCTATGACGCAAGAGGAAAGGGCCTCTTTGCTTGAGAAGCCTGATGAAAGGGTTTCCCGCCTATGACACAAGCAGAAAGAATTTCTCTGCTTATGACCCGTGGGTAAAGGTTGATCCTGACTTATACACAAGATAAAAGAGTGTCCCCACTTATAACACTTTGGGGAAAGCTTTCTCTGCTTATGACCCATTGGGAAAGGTTGTTCAGAACAGAATACTCCCACTTGCTATGGGACAAACAACGAAAAGTCGTTTCTACTTGGGAGCATGGTGAAACAGTATCCCTCTTTTGAATCTCTTTTTGGGACTAATGGAGCCGCATGGCAAGAGAGTTAGTCATCGTTTTTAAAGAGAGGGTTCTATCGGAGTTTCTTCCATTTTGTTTATGTGCATTACATGAGATGAGAAAACAATCTGTAATTTTACGAACTTTTTAATGATAAAACACTTTGATTGATATAATATCCACAAACTGAAACATATTTGATCATAAAACTGATTTAATTGCTACCGTAATAATACTTTCAACACTCGTATCGCAGATGAATTGTTTTTGTTATCATTAAGATTTAGGCAAATAGCTGAATACTTATTGTTATTAGGTCTTCAAGACATATGTCTCGAAGACGTATTGTTATTATCCTGGTTTTTCTTATCATTTGTATTTGTTGTATTTTTTTGTACAGAAAATGCTGAAGTAACGGTTGGACAAATTTGCATGATACCTTCAAGGACAATAGCCTGTGACCTTAATTGTTGCAGGTGAAAGCCTGATTTTGGATTTTCAACTTCTTTTTCGAATGATCTCCCCTTGAAGTCAAAACTTCGAACTTCAATCTCTCGAAAACTGATCAAGATAATTTCACACATTCCCCATCGATTAGGCCAATACTATTTTCCATCCATAATAGTAGATTTTTTACTATTTAAAAATATTTTGAGGGTATGCATCTTGAAAACTCTTGTCACTAACGGTAATACAAAAATGTGTGATAGCTCAGGCCAAAAGTTTTATTTGTGTCCTACAACTAAAATGATCTACCCTTGAATATGGTCCTTTTTTATGTTCAAAGGGACATAACTCTGTCTAAAATAAAGTTATGTCAAAGTTATTTATTGCAATCTGATTCGCGATTGGGTCTCAACATTTTCAGTTCAGATCATAATCACATAAACGTTGATAGTTAAGGTCCAATTAGGACATTTGTAAACACAATTGGAATTTTGTGATTTTGAGAATTTTCGAGGGGTATTTACTTTGAAGAATTTTCGATCGTAAACCACTGAAGATACCAATATGTTTATCATTATAAAAGCAGGTATATCATTGTATTAAGGATAACCGTTTTAAAGCATGCATCTGCCATAGATTATGTGTGATAATTCATAGAACATTGTTATTTTTCGAAAATCGCTATCTTCATCAAAGTTCAAAGGATCATCACTGCTTAATTAGTAACGCTTTTGAAACTTTATTTGCACCTACTAATGCACAATTTGAATAACATAATTTTTTATGTAGAACCCTTTCATACAAAAGTTGATAGTTAAGCATTAAAAATTGTAAACATAGACTAGGGGTCCAAAATAAACATTTTTCTGTATGTTGTTCAATTTTCAGAACAACATAACGCCTTAACTATGTATGCAATTTAACTGATGTTCTACTTAAGTGTAATTTAGAGCACAACATTTTCTAACTTATACCAATAAAAATATTAACCGTTTTGTCTTGATCAATGATGTAGAGGTCAATTAATATGTGATTTTTTCCATTTTCAGAGGGGTATTTTCTTTGGAGAATGTTTGTCCCAACACTACTGAAAATAGAGATATGTTTGATAACTCATTTTAAAGCAGAGAAGCTGATTAATTAAAGGTTGAAGTCAAACATGGTAGTTCAAAGTACAGCCGCAGTCCCAGTTGGCGTATTGGGATCTTAATGTCAATTTTTAACATCAGAAACATTTTCAAAATTCGCTTAAAAGCTGAAACTTGTTTAAAAAGATATGCAATAATATTCCGAGCAAAAATCATGGCAAAGTCGTAGGTCACATGGTTAAGGCGCCATTTTGATTTACTTTACAATTGTTCGATTTTGATTAGTGTAATTTGGGTCTCAATAACCCCAAAATGAACGTAGAATGCTGAAATTAGTTTTAAATGTTGCACATTAATAACACAAGCAAAATTGAAACATGGCGAATTCGTATGTCACCTGGTTTAGGTCCATTTTGATTTTAGACCCTTTTTATAATTGTCCGACCTCATGCACCTCTGTAAATCAACTCCTCTGAAAATACTTTGTGCACATTTATGTAAATGAAGCATTGTCGAATAAAGTCCATTGCATTAGTGAATTTGAAATACTTTTTTTTCACAGATGACTTTTTCTTTCGTATTATATTTTCAAGAGGACAAAACTCAAAAACTTGAATCCACTTCTAGACAACTTGTTTGTGTATAATAATCAATAATGAAATCGCTCACGAACAGTCAGTTCCCGCCGCATTTAATTTTAATGTATTTCAAAATTTTCAAATTTAGTTTTAATATGTTTTTGTAATTTCATGACTCAATATCTTACAGAACATTGTTAAATACCTCACCAGACAGACGAAACATTACCCTAACTAAGAAATTATAATGAGTACAACGGCGTTAATAACCGATGAGTTATGGGTCTTTTAAGTTGGTCATGTTCTACCTTCGTTCCAAATTGACGAAAATCAAGTTTTGTCTTTGTAATGTCATAACTGAACAAATGGAAATCACAAAAAATATTTCAGGTCTCGTCTGAGCGGGAAAGCACCACTCTAAGTGGGAAAATCAAAATTATTTTAATAATATACACCATTAATGATTAAAATTATATTGATTCCTTATTTCTCCTTCCATTTTGACCTACCAACAAACTGGCGAATCCCTACTTCCATTTGTAGTAAGTAGAGCCCAACCTGTGTTAAAGTTGAAGACATAACTGAACATCACAATACCTTGGATAATATTGATGTTTATTACCCATATGGTTAAACATAACCGAGTTAATATTATTTATGTGAGCACATGTGCACATAGTAACTCATATCTGGGGTCAAAAGGTCACCAACTCTACAATTTAGAGAAGAATTTGAAACAGTGAAAAGTTTACAGATGGAATGATGGACGCCAGAAACTGCTGATATAGTTCTAGATCTACTATGATGAGAGTCTACAGGGTTTAGGGGGAATATCACCACTAAACGCAGCCGGCAAACATGTGTACTAACGCTAATGGCTGCTGGTAAACTCTCAGCGAATCACGGGGTAGTCCGTTGACGTTGGTAACGGCCTTGACCTTGGTCCCGGCAAAGACCCCGGATCACTACATCCCTCCCCGTTTTAGAAGACCCCTCTCCGGATAGGCTATCGTCTCACAGTTGATTATGTCCATTCAGGGAGGTGTCGTGTTGGTGTTGTTAGGTCAAGACATCATATCTGGTTACTTCCAGTGTAGGCCGCATGTCATAACGCAGCTCTCCTCTGCTCCCAGCTTATTTGGCAAACCAAAATTTTACTCTGTTTGAGTAAGTCCCCCTGGATCAGATGTCGGCTTTCCTCACTCTCATACTTCTGCTGCCTTAAGCTAATGACCAGGTTCCCTTTTGATATGTCTTCCTCACCATCTCTTCCCTCTTCTCAAGGAAGTCACCCCATGACTGCTCGGCAATGTCTTTGAACCGTGGTTGATGGCCCTTGAGGGCATCTTTCCAGCTGTTTGTGCCATCTGGTGGCCATGGTGGTAGACCCTTATTTTGTAATTGTATGCATAACGGGAGAGAACTATGGGTCTCTAGCTTTCCCCTTTCCCGTTTAACAAACAATTGTCCTCCACGAACGATACTTTCTTATCCGGAGTCACGTTCAACCTCTGGACTGATTTTGTGAAAGGGTCCTCCTTGCCCGTAATTACACGCTCTTGGTCCTGAGGACCGGAGTAACCCTGGGAATTGGGTTCCTGCGTCGTAACCAACGCCTAGAGCATGGCTTTTACTTCCCTCATTTCCTCCTCCAATGTGGACATCCGCGATGACATTTCCTTCTCTAATGCAGACATCCGCAAAGATGTTTGGTACGTTTCCTTCTCCAATGCAGACAGCGTGGTGACAACGCAGACGACTCCTCCCCGGTGTCTCTATTGTGCCGTTTTTTGTCCTTCTGTGTCTACCTACTTGGTGGGGCACCTTCCCCGTCGTCCAGGAACAGTGTGCAGCAATCCCAATGTGACCGGGTTGTTGATGGGCCTTGCTGTAAGTAGTGCTGTACTGAGTCCATCGCCATGTCTAGTGAGCAAGGTTTCAAGTCCTGACAACTGCCCCATCTTCGCGGTTATTACAACCCATGCAAAAACTGGTGATAACCTCTTGCTCAACAAATTCTTCCGGGGGGCATGGGTATGCAACTGAGGAAGTTGAAATGACCCGTTCTGCCCAAGCTTCCAAGCTTTCCCCTGACCGCTGTGTCATTTGCTGGAACCCTATCCTGGCGGTTGGGTCAGGCTCACTCTGGTTAAACCTCATACAGTTTTGTCTCATCTCTTCATATGATATATCTGGTGTGCGTGTCTGGCACATGGTGTAGAAATTACTCGCTTCATCTTCCAAAAAGAAGCAAAGTTGATCAAGCTGTTGGATAATCGACTTTATTGATGTCCACTTTTCCCTTATGTGTTTTACTCAAAAGGCTGCTGTAGCCAAACGCCTACATATATTTTCATGAAGCTTAATTTGTTGTCTTAAACTAGTTCTTATCGATATATAGCGATGAATCAATGTAATGTCTTTCAACTATATTTCTTTTTAATTTCGAATGAATGTGCATACGTCTTTGGCAAATTGTTATATTATAAGTCATCAAACTATTACCGCTAATACTATGTTTCAAATGGGTTTTATTATTACCAAGCATTTATTACATATTAGTATAAACAGCAATGTTCCCTCGGATATTACGATGAAACCCTCCCTTTAATGTACCTTGTCCAACTTTTAAGGCGTCGTCAATCAATCATTCGAGCACAATGTGACAGAAGCAATGGTGTGGCTTATTTCCGAGTCGTTGTCTGAATTTAGTGATCATGACATCATCTGAGTGAGGTCTGTTGAACTATTATGTATGCTGAGATATTCCATATGTGCTTAGATATTTTGTTTTGCTCACACGCTTTTCACTATCAGGTTCGAAATCACATTTCAATTAGGGATTCTGTTATTTAAGTATTTCGACTTCTTATCGGAGTGTTTAATTCACATATGTTTGATAATCTGTTTATGTAACATTTCTTTCACTCCAGGTTCGACTCCATATCGGTTTGTACGAAGTATTCGTACAGGATTGGATTAATGTATTACCAAAACAACAACTTCATTTTATCAGATTTGAGGATTATATCAAAAATCGATTGGCTGCTGTCAAGGAAATTTACCAGTTTCTTACAATAAGTAAGTTATTTTCGTTGAATCGGTTTGATTATAATATATATATATATATATATATATATATATATATATAATAATAATAATTTTCATTTATATCTGCAACTCTAGTGTCATCATTTTTTACTAAATATGATCTGATGTTTACTCTTTCTAAATATAACCTTACTTCACTCGACTCTTTTCTATTTAGGAGATAAACCTACTGTTTTTAAATTTTTGTGAATCTAACGTAGATTCGATACCGACTTTTATCAATCAGAGCTGAATGCGTCAGCGTGAGTCTTTGAATGATAAAAAAAGGTATCGAATCTACGTTAGACTCCCCAAAGAAGGTTTATCTCCATTCTACCACGACGAGTTATCAGCGTATTTTAAACGTGTTTCTTTGACACTGCGGAAGTGAACTGAGTGATGCGGTAATCGGTTGAACCCATTTTTCTTCAGGTATGACGCATCACATTTCCATTGTTTCGATACGGTAGAAATTGAATAAACAGTGAAATTAAAAATTCATTCATATTCAAATATGATGATTAAGTGACAACATAAAGTTTAATCAAATAGAACATTCAGGTTTGTAAATCTTAAGGTTTCTCCGCCTTGAAAGCTTTCCTCCACCACTTATCAAATTGACGCAACCATTTCCTGTGACGTCATAACTGATTGAGCTTATGACGTCATTGTATCCGAACCGAAACTGGTTCGTTCAGGGCTTATCGTGGTCTTGATCGACTACTGGAGTTTCTCTGTTTAAAATATCGGTCCAAATAAGAATTATTGTCCAAAACAGATACACAGATATAATTGCGTAGAAGGAAAATATGATGGAAACCGTATAGTGAAGATAACTAATTTACCCATGTTATTTCAATGACAACCTAGAATCTTACGTCATCATGTATCCAAACGCGGAAAATCGCCGTTCACAAAAATCATGTTTCGAACCTCCGTTCGATCATAAAATAAACCAATCAAAAACAAGGATTTTACAACGTCATGGTAGAATTATGATTATGCTAAATAGGTCCATATAAACAAACTATTTAAGGACAGTCTCTTTGCTTCCATGTTGCAGGACCATTGACACCAGACGAAAACACACTCATGTTGCGGGATGAATCCGTTAGGAATGCAAATACAAGAAAAAAAGATTCTGTCGGACCAATGAGAAATGATACTCGAAAACTGTTAGACGATTTCTACAGGCCTCACAATGAAAATCTGGCCAAGCTTCTGGGTGACAAGGGTTATTTGTGGCAGTGAACAGTAGACAGCAGTACGGATGTGACTGCTTGACCAACAGTACTCCCAATTAATAGAACATCGATGAGGACTCCTTAAAATACATTAATTTCGTGCGAATATACATGGTGAATTTAGAAATTATTTATGCACTTAAATTTGATGACGAACGTTTGATAGTGGCCAACGGGGGTTGAAAGGACATCATATTTTTTGTGCATAACAGGGACATATCTCGTACCGACCTCCCTTAATCAACTGCAGGGGGAAATATAATGTTCATACCAAATTAGGAGATAAACCTACTGTGTTTGAAATCAGAGACATGTTATACTGGATTGACAGCGAGTGAATTTAAAATTGAAACCGAACGCGCAGCGTGATTTTACATTTACTCGCTATCAATCCAGTACAACATGTCTCTGATTTTCAAACACAGTAGGTTTATCTCCATTTTACCATGACCGTTTTACCACGGGACTCTTTTGGTCGGATGCTGTCAGTCCGCACGAGCTCCGAATTACCTTTGAAAAATTCATTGTTGACAACATCAGCGATTTCGTACAAAATTTATTGTTCTTATCGAAAATTTTTATCTCATCACTTCTCTTTAACTTTTTAAAAAAAATATTATATATATATATATATATGTCATTTATTACGGGAGTTTAAATTTAGTTTTCCAAACATTCACGTTCATACAGCCAGGGTTTGTTTTTTTCTGAATTTCGCTTTTTTGGAATTACCCTCAAAGACATATCACGCGTCATTCAAAATGGCTACTGTTTGCCAGTAGCTGTGAATGACGAGCTTAAGGACTCGTATTTATTAAAATGAAGTGCTCAATGGGAGGGTAATTGTCTCATTTGGGTAAGGAATGCACATTCTAGTTATACACGCAGGTGTGCAGATGACATGACATATGCATTTCTTATTTTGCAACAAAACGTTAAGCTCGTTTTTCAGAACCGGCTGACCATTGCGTCAATGACATTGCGTTTGCTCGCCTTCTCAACTGCATTAAGATTGCTAATCAATCATTTAATGTAGCTATAAAACAGCTACAGGAAAGATTAATTTGGTAAGTATCAGTCATTTTGATTTCCACAAGTAGAGCACACTTTAGAATGGGATGTTTGTTCGGATAGATTGTGACGTCACAGGCTAGATGCTTATATACGCGGTGAAGCGGCGCTAAAATCAGAGGATGTTCAATCCAGAATTGATCACGTTTTAGTTTTCTGGAAAACCAATCAGCATCGAGTATCCAGCAATGTCATGGTAGAATAGTGATTTATTTGGAAATAATTAGATATATATTGTGTTTGAGCAACGTTGAGGAAGTCCAAACAGATCCTTTGCAGTCATTGTCAAGGAACTGCACATTTCAGAGACAAATACAATCACGACATTCAAAAAAAAGTGTTTTCCAAAAGTACTACTTATGATGAAACATTTTTGGGTTAACAATATGAGATTTGCAGGACTAGTTTGAAGCAAGGTACCCTAAAACGCCAAGGTAATGTACATTCATTAGTAAACATAAACTTACAGGAAATACTGTTTTGTTCTTGTTTTGATGCAAACGTCTACAAATGAAACAAGTTATTCCTCCGAAAAACATAAATACACTTCTACAGTAAAGCATATTTCACTTTGTTGACCTCACATGGCAGTCTATCAAAAATTAATTCACAAACTTGATAATAAATCGTTTCCTTCCAATAAAATGCGATGGAATAACTCAACACTTGCTGTCCTTCAGGGTGATGTAAATTACTGAATTCCCAACAATTAAATAGTCTTTAATAAACTCGTCGCCGTACAAAATGCAAGATATTTCAACCAACGAGCGATACATATGACTGAAATAGTTTAACATATTGTCTTCAGAAGCCAACTAAGCTAAATTTGAAATTTCAAAACAATATATGTTTATATTTAGGTGAAACACGCGTTTTAATCGTCATTTTAGAATCTCCTTAACCCGATGAAATAGGAGAGCCAAAAGTGGCTCTTTGTCTTGTTTTATAATGACGACCTACAGTGATAATGATGCGTCAACAATTTTAGTCGAAGAAGGAACATTATGCCGACAATATCTTATACTAACGTAATCTCCTCTCAATTAAGCATCTTTTGTATAAAATCATTATCGTAGAAACATTTGTCACACTTTCATCATCTTAAATGTATATTAAGTTGTTTTATTTAACCTTTAACCTTTTCTAAAATCGTAACACTGTCATTTACTCACGTTCAAAAATGGTAATCGCAAGTTCAAAATACGTAACAGTAAAAAAATAGGGTGATTGTGTTTGAAGGAAATGTTGATATAAGGCGTAAATTAATTCGATTGTAGTAAATTTCTACGTGAAGATAAGAGGTTTTGAACACTATCTCCTTCAGAAATTATTAAACAATAGTACTTAAATAGTGAATAGTATGTCTCGAAAGTAAGAAAAAAAGAGAATTCTAAACGACGTCCCGTTTAATAACATATTTATGAAACGAGAGGATGGTTTGGTATCTAACGAGCGAAAGCGAGTTAGATACCAATAGCACCCACGAGTTTCATAAATATGTTATTAAACGGGACGGAGTTTAGAATTTTATTTATTACACACTCTAAATTTATGAAAATATAATTTAAGTTCACGTAGATGTGCGTTGGGATACATCTCTTACCATGGACGCATAACGCCATCTCACTAAACACCAAAAGTTGATCAAGAAAATATCCGTTAATAACAGTTTCTGTTTTGAACAATAAAATTCTAAAACACTGATGTCATTGTCTTTATGTTAAAACTATAGCAAGCGCAAATTGGCGAGTAAACAAAAACATCGTATCAATGTAACTAGATCTTATGAATGATGTCAGGTGATTGTGACGTCATCGGAATGCGACTGTGTTCAAGCGCGATTCAGATAGTTATAGCTGTACGTAGCTACAGTTGCTAATGCATTGCTAAAATAGGCTATGTAACAACCTGACGACAATGATACTGAGGAGAGAGGTTACATACAGATCTGCAGCTAGTTTGATCTTGTGTACTTGTGAGGAGCATTGTCCTTGTTGCCGATGAAGTTAACATTGTCGGCACAAATATTGGAACGCCAAAAATGGAGTTCCGGCATTTTTAGCAAACGTTACCATTTTATATCAGCATTGATACTTACCTTGAAGCATTTTTATTCATTTATCTTGGTATGGTATCTTCTGTAACAACAGACAGACATGAACAATGCCTCCACAACCTGGAAAACTTAATGTCGACACGAAGCTAATTTTTTACATTCTAAACAATCAAAACCATTCCTCAAAAGGAGAAGAAAATATCAAAATGTACCTATAAGGATAACTCTGAATCAACCAAGTGATACTGATAAACGGTAAATTGTGATAGAAGCGTTCGTACAATATTAATCATAACGACGTTGTCTGAAAAAAACGTGTCCCAAGAAATCCAGTGCGATCCCAAAGGCCATGTGGTCATGGCTACTGGAAAGTAGTTCCGACCGCGATCGCTTTCACGTGCAATGTTTCAAAACAGTGTTGAATAACATTTCGATGTTTCACAACAGTAGTATCTTCAACGAGAGTGTAATAATATAAATTTTACAATGAACTTTCATCTATGTTCATAAAAGATGATCAATGTTAATGAATTCTTACCAACTTCTTAACAAATTTATAAGTGATCAGCGAACAGTAACAAATATTACCATAGAAGATATGTCTCTTTCAGTCACGTGTTTTCCTATTGTAGGGGTACCTCCCCGTTTCAAATTTTAAAATCAGAACACTCGGGTGAAGCAGCATAACAATTACCCGTTAAAAATTATTCCTGCCGACGCAGGTCCCATACAGTGAAAACCTAGGCCTGTTCCATTGGATTTCCTAAAAATAGTAATGAGCTCCATGAGAACCTCGTTGTTTCAACTCGAGAAAGGTAGTTTTGAAGTTACGGGCATTCTAAAGTTCTAATGTTCAGAGTAGTTGTAATACTCATTGAAATTCAATAAACTTGTGCACGCATATGTAAAATTGCGTCCATAACGTAAACAAATTAGTTGATGAATATACATGTATTTTCGTAAACATTCGTATTTATGTTTGGACATAGAGCATTTGTCTATTTTTAAAAAAAAGTTTAGTTCCAGGTTGTTCTAACTGGTATTTTATACACATGGAATTTTAAAAAGATTTTATATATCCTGTTTGAAGAGATTAACAAAACAAGGGATGACCATATTATCTTTTAAATTTGTACCTGAAATAAGCACGTAAAGGAGGAAAATAGCCATCACTTTTGAAGATATCATTATTTCCTAACTGTTCTATGTCCATGTCACGTGATCAAAAGGTGTTATTGGATTGGTTGATGATACATACAAGACTTTAAATGTGAACAACATTATTTCTTAAATATCTGGAGTTAGAACCAAGAAAATGGTTCTATGTAATGCCTTAAAATTTGCTGTGAAGAATAAACCATCCAAAGTATTCATAACACCTGAAGTCAGTCTCGACCAAAAGTTGGCTAAGAGTTTGACTATTCTAAAAGGCTAGGGGACCTAAGCTAAAAGGAGGTAGCCCGCCATGAATCAAGTCCAACAAGCAGACAGAGTCGGCCATATCCCCCGCCTTTGGGAAAATTTATAGAAGAATAGTTGTTGAATAACAGTGACTATGAACCTTTTTCAACTAACCAGTGCCCAGTTATAAGCAATCTATATTTGTCATACATTTAATCTTACTCTCCTGCAGATTATAACATTTCAACTTGAGCCCAAAGTATCTTACAGAATTGAATGAGAGACAATATTTAAATCATGATCATCCTGCTATATCAGGTTATTTATCAGTATTAGGGTCGTACAATATCCTTATAAACTGATGTAGCAGGATGGATGATGATATGTTTCATTTGTTGGCTCAGCAGGGCAGGGATGCCACTCCCTGTAAGGTTTGTAACATATCAAAACAACCTTAGCCTACCCAATATAAGGTTTATTGGAACTAATGGTTATCGTTTGCTGATGATCAAGATGAAAATAGTTTTTTTGGGTTGTGAGCAAAGCCAAGGAGTTTGCACACAAAATTCAGCTTCTTAGAGCAAGTGGTTTTGGAGAAGAAGACAAAATGCGAAAAGTTTAGAGACGGACGGACGGACGGACGGACGCCGGGACGTCGGAACCGTGCCATGTCATAAGCCCATCGGGCCTTTCAGGCCAGATGAGCTAAAAATACATCCATGGCAGTTTTTGAGTTATTATTAAGTTATGTATCCATGGAAATGGTAAAAATTAAACAAATTAAAAATTGTGAAGAAGTTGAAAACCCCAAAAGGCACATCTACACATGATGATTGTTCCACACACCAAGTTTCGTTGAGCTTATCTTATAGTTTTCAAGTTCTGCTCTGGAAACGAAATTCTAAGTGACTCTATTTGGGGTCATGGGGTCATAAAATCTACAATTTAGAATCCCAATTTGCCAAGGAGTCTGCACACAATGTTTCAGCTCTCTAGACCTTTTGGAACAGGATAAGAAGATGAAAATAGGGGAAAGATGGCCCCCACAGCTGTAACCCGTAGAGGAAGAAGACCGGGAACGACCTCCTAGGAAGGATGTCCCGCCGCAACACAAAATGCAACCAGGAGACTGTATGGTGGAAAAGGCTCGCAGATTTGCTTGTAGTTACTTTAAAGTTGTAATAAAGTTGTTACGGTAAGATACCACGGACGTTTTAAGTATGTCAAATGTATCAGGGATGTAAAGTGATAGGAGATTGTGTTTCAAGTACCGTAGCTTGAACAATAATCGTTGATGTTTGTTTTAATCGAAAGATGTAATTCTGAAATATGTATTACATGTAAAATGCGTGATAATTTTTTTTAATGTGGACTTGTTTGGGCAGGGGGTAAAATTGGCGTTGCATCCCTTTCTTTATTTATTAGTATAGGGTGTATCATATCGAAGTATTGGACCTAGGAACTGTTTTGTTTCAGCAATACAAACCCCTGTGCACAAACGCTGCCAAGCTGCAATTTTATTTGACCAATGCAGAGTTTGGCTACAGAAAGGAAAGTAAAACTAAAACTAGTAAAAGGAAGGGTGCTGGAAGTAAGCCAACAAGAAAAGCCTTTAAAAAGGCATGGTTGGAGGCATCTTGTTAAGGCTAAAATATATTATAAAAAGGATATGCATGTCATATGTACATATAGCAAAATGAAGCCTGCATTATGGTCATTTTGGGGGATAAAAGCTTTGATTACTAATCACACAATTAGTTATTCAATTCAAAAGTCGCAAATAAAAGAATTTCACCTCGATCTTTTAAGTTGTGTATATGCTTTTCAATTTACTTACATTATTTATTCATAAATAAAATAAAATTATATATTATATATAATCTATCATTTGAAAATGAAAGTGAACATTCAACTTCCCCGATTTATTTTAAAGCGCAACTCCCGGGTGCTTTTGCTCCAATTTTGAAGTAGGCCTATATTATGAATTTGATCAAAACGTTGTTGAGAGTTGTGTCATTGTTAGATTCCAGAAATATGAATATGTAGGCCTATTTTCCCTGAAACAAGAAGTCAACCATTTGTTAAACATTTGCAAATTTTAAGTGTACCAATTCGATTGATTATGAAGCATAGGCTCTTCTGTTTATCTGTGGAAGGAAGGCCGCTATCCTCATGCTTGGTGCTATCAGTTTGGACATAAATATGGTTCTATCCAATATGTGCTTATACATGTACAAGCTTCACTATCATTAATTCAATAACAGTACATTGAGTACCATTATGCAAGTCTGATTGGCATTGAAAATCTTGACAACTGAGTGGAAGGTTGGTGTGTTGATTGACAACCACTATTATCGTTTAGTATTTGCTTGCTCCGCGCGTATAACATTAGCTTGTAAAGTTTCTTGGATTTTTCCGAAACTGCAGTGCGAAATTATGCACTTGAATTGGTCCATGTCTGCTCATGGAGGTGTAAAATGGCTTTGAATTGAAAAATCTTATGTTTACTAACATTCAGACTCAGAATAACACAACGGTCGTTTCTATTTTAGATGTTTAGAAAAAATCTCTTTTCGCAGTAAAAGGGGATAATTATTTCGGATAACCCACATGGTCACGTGGTTACAAATTTGTTACAGCCGTGTTCGTTGGTCATCATCCTCGATAATCCAGCGCTATTGTTCCGATAAATCTACACACAAGCGCTGGAAAACAGTAAGGGTATTTATCCCTAACCTAGTTACCTCCTCTTGGGTCGATGTTATCCAATCAGAAACGAAACGCAGACACTATCTGCGTAAACAACTCGACCAATCAAAACGCATCACTACCGTTGTTTATAGAAACAAACATGGCGGCGGTCGACTAACTGGATAACGATAAAGTTTGTAACAAATTCAGCGTAGAAAACCTGACAGAAACTCAAAAGAAAGTTTTAAGAAGTCTGTAAGTGAGAAGGGTGTGTTCATGTCCATCGAAACGGGTGGAGGTTAATGATTAAAATCCCTGTGCTACCAGGCGTTCCCAATCATCTGCGAAAGCCAAGATCCTGACACGAGAGTGCTTGTTATTTCACCCTTGATTTCAAGTGATCTCATTGGTTGTTAGAAAGCAAGCGTTTCGCTGAGTCATTGCGAAGAGAGGTAACTAGGTTAAGGATAAATACCCTTACTGTTTTCCAGCGCTTGTGTGTAGATTTATCGGAACAATAGCGCTGGATTATCGAGGATGGTTGGTCATATGCTTTTTCCAAAGTATGAAGAGGCCATGCATGATTGGTCGAAAGTTTATTTTGAATATTCCAACAGTAATATAGCGTGAAATCCAACTGCGTATCAGGTTGGAGGCGGTTTGCGCCTCCAACCAATAAGTGATGACATTTTGTATTAAAACGGCGACATCGTTTTTCGAAATGAAGCAAGCAGTTTTCGTTAGAGTTTCAGGGACAGTTGAGTTCCAGCAAATATTGCAAGATGAAGCCAGGAATGAGTGTGAACAATTAGTAAAGAACTTTGGAAATCTTGATAATCTGGCCACAGCCCACAATTAATTTCAAGTAGTTCTATCATCATTGTCTTTCTAATACAGCCACTTCCCTATATCTCGTTGGGTCAGTAAAAAATTGAACATAGGTTTCGAGGCATTTTTGACCGGTAGCCAGGATAAACAAATGTGACCCCGCCTTCAAGGTCGGTTCGTGACCCTCGACCTTCAATTCGGGGTCACTTTGCCTGCTCACACCAACACTATAGCAGTAAATCTATAATATAAAAAATCACACATACTACAGTATCAGACGTTTCATTTGAACCATCACATGTCACAAAATAATCTTTACAAGTACGAGGAACAGCCCTTCACTAGGGACTACATTGTCTCTGAATTTCTTCCGGGTTTAGGAAAAAATTGGCGCATGGAATTGTGGGCTATGTCCTATCAGACCACCTATTTTTGTCTAAATTTAATGAAACTTCACAGATAGTAAGTACATACTATTACGAATTAGATCACAAAAGCTGAAGTCTCTGGTACAGACACAAGCAAATCTACAGGGGACTTGCATCAGGCTCTGTCATCTGCTATCCAAGGCCAGTTCATCTGGTGGATTTTTCATCTGCAGGGTTGCGCAAGTCTTAAAACTCTGAAATGAGACAGGGTATCATCAAAAAGTGACCTTTATCCGCAAATGTTAATCAAATACCTTCAAATAAACAATATTTGACAAAATTAAAGCTGAATTTTTTTTATCTAAATATTCATAAATTTTAGCCACTATTTTTTTTTAATTTTCATCAATTTTCAGTATGAAATTAAAAAATTGAAACTTCTAAATTTAATCTTGCTAGAAAGACATTTTATTACTGGCCACAATGAGTCCACTATTAATTAAATGCTAATTGGCTCCTGGTTGCTAAATGTAGTTAAGTGTGACACCCCACACCGGACAGCTGGCCAATACGCATAATGGTGTCAAGTAGGTAAACTGTCTTGCCAGCCAATAAACATATGCCTTGTGTAATTGGTCAATTCTAAGTGACCGTGTATACAGTAAGTTGTCAGCGCATTGACAAATCACAGGTATGGTGTATAAAATGTGCAGCTTCTACCTCCGCTGTATCATTTCAACTTTACGATCGACAGACAGTGGCGGACTCAAGGCTTTCAGAAGGGCAATATTCCATGGAATCAAGGTCTAACTTTTGATGCTGAAGATGGACTAGACCTCCCACATCAAACACAACAGAAGTCTGTTGACAGGATGAGTGCTGTGCAGTGACTGCGACTGGTTGACAGTGCAGAAATGGCCAACTGCTGCAATGAGGGTACCCGCCTTCACCGTTCGACGTCTCACTGACACTCACCTTGTGATACATAGGGAGAGAAAATGGGGTGTCTGCTGGAGGATAGTGCTAAAATGTGTGACATGTGACTTTGAAACACCTGAGATGAAGCTGTACAAGGAGGGGAAACAAGATAAGCCAGGACCTAACCCAGCAGCAGCAAACTTAGCCCTGGCTGTTGGACTACAAGACACACAGATCAGCACCACCAGAGCAAGGCTTCTCATGGCTACAATGGACATGGTTCCCCCGGCTAGAAGCAGCATGCAAAGAACAGCTAATCAAGTTGGAAGTGCTGTGACTGAAATATGGGTGACAAGGTTCAACTCATAAAGCAAGTCAACAGCGAGAGAGGTATGGAGTTGAATTAAGTGAGCACAATTCCACGACTGTAGCTAGTAGGAAGAAGCCAGATCAAAATGCCTCTCTAGCCATTGGCCTCGCTTGTGAAACTGACTGGTAAGAAATATATCATTGGTACATCCTTTCAAAACAAGCTATTGTGGACTGGAGCCTGGCTGAGAGGGAAGGGGCTGGAAGTGACCTGTACAGGAAGACATGCCGATAGCACAGCAAATATGTCAACATTTGCTCCATTTACAGAAATGGGTATGGGGAAGGACATTGGTGACCAACTGGCAATACAGGGAATGCTGATCAAGTATGTTACAACGGATGGCGACTCAAGGTCCGCTGAGGGTGTAGACAGAGCAACTACTTGCTGACCTTACGCATCATCTAGCTCAAGGACAATTCCGTAAATGCTACAAGGCTAACTTCAGTGCTGAGATGTTTGGGGGCACCACCCGTGAGCGGAGGAAGCAACAACATAGAGTGCTTCGTCAAGACGTAAAGGAACGCTGCAGTCTTATTCTTAAGGAACTGATGAAAACTCATGCTGGCGACATGAAGACACTGCGGAGTATCTTACCTCAAGTATCTTACCTAGAGTCCTCGAGGCAACGCTTCTGTGTTATACTGGAGACGTATGTGCCCGACACTCTGTGGTCTGCAGTGGTGGAGTTTCCCGTACCTTGTGAACTCGGTCGATGCATGTCTGCAAGAACAAGATATCAAGTTTCAATATGAATGACGGTGACAAACATCTCCTACATGAAATCTTGAAGTGGTGGAACACATGAAATTTTATACAGACACTCAAAAATGTGAAGCAGCAAACAGATCTCTGAGCGTATCTCTACCCAAACATGTCAACTTCTCAAGAAAATACATTGGCCGGGCATGTCAACCATCAACAAGCTGAATAATGTTAAGAGAAGGTTATTACAGCAAGGACAGCAGATTTCTTATTTCATCGAGGCCAAAACATCCACGAAGGACAAATTAGATTACAGAAAGGGTCAGCTGGATCCTAAACCATCTACCAGTACGAGTTGGGATCATTCCTAATCAAAGTAACAATATGCAGAGTAATGTTATATTGTGAATTTAGGATTTGAATACAACTGTACTGTCTTGGTATGACAGAAAATTTATTTTATTGCATGATTTGTACAATATACTGATTGATTTACGAGTATTTCATATCCATATTGGCATATTGACATGAGATCACATGTGATGAATGTTCTTACAGATATTAATATATATGCAATTAAAACAAACCGAACATGATATTATGTGTCTGTTATGGCCACTGAAAGTCTGTCGGTTTAAACATTTGCACCTATCGGCATTGACACTGGCTGGTTCATCGGATAGATGCGCAACCAAAACTCATCTCTTGTTCTGACGTAAATGGCCGACATGAAGGTGATCATCAATGAACTTGTCATTGAAAACAATGTAGCTCAGTCTGTGAGCATGTATTGTATGCCATTTATTTGTGACAGGAGATGAATATCTAATGACACCATAGCCAGCTGGCTTCAGAGCTCTTTGCCATGTCATATATCTTCTTTCAGGCTCTGAATTTGAGCCTGGTATTTCTTGAAAAACGCTTCCATCTTGCTGACATGTGCTTACTCTGCTCTTTTGAGTGTAGTAATACACAAAAAAATCAATATTTAGATTTAACATGACTTATTTGGCATGTTAAGAAAATCAAAATACAATATAACTATAGAAAATATAAATATTTCTATAGTAAAATCTTTAAAAACTACAAAATTTCATTTCCAATGAAACAGCATAATTTCCCTGATTTCTATAAGTATAATGTACAAGTGTACCCAATTTCAAGCAAAAAGATAGAAAACTGACAAAGTTATTGCACATCAAACACAACAACCCAAAATCTCAGTGCTTCCCATATCAGGCCACAGCCCACAATTAATTTCATGTAGTTCTATTATCATTGTCTTTCTAATACAGCCACTTCCCTATATCTTGTTGGGCATTCAGCTTTTGCACACCGACTTACTTACCTGCCATAGACCACTTTTCAGTCAAAAATTGAGCATAGGTTTTGTTTTGCAGTGGAAGCTTATAATGATGAAATAAACTGGTATGTTGACTAAAATAAAAACTCAAGGAATTAAATGTGATTCTCTTAATATGAACTAACGAAATGAGCTAAATGTGAACTGATAATGTAAAACTATATGATGTCTATTTGTCCTTCCGATAAGGACACTATCAAACTAATTGTTCTCTATGAACAAAAACCCAAACGAACAGGCTTTTCTATAGCACTTGAAGCAAGCACGATCAAGCTACAAGTACATTTTCTATGTCTAGACCATGTCTGGGTGACCAGACACGAGAAAAATGTTAAAGCACGTGCATCTCTGAAACCTGATGCACGTGCAGAATGAAAAGATATGAATTCAAACCACTGTTGTGTTTTGGCGAATGTTTCTATGTTTTAGAACTAAATATGATGAAACTAATCAATACCTTCAGAACAGGCTTCGTGGCATTTTTGGCCGGTAGCCAGGGTAAACAAATGTGACCCCGTCTTCAAGGCCGGTCCGTGACCCTCGACCTTCAAGTTGGGGTCAGTTTGCCTGCTCACACCAACACCATAGCAGTCAATCTAAGACCCAGAAAAAATCACAAACATACTACAGTATCAGACCTTTCATTTGAACCATCACATGTCACAAAATAATCTTTACAAGTACGAGAAACAGCCCCTCCGCTAGGGACGACATTGTCTCTAAGTTTCTTCTGTCCATCTTTTGGAGACGGAAGGTGACACTTTTGAAACTGAACCAAGATGTAAAGCATTTCAAATCATAAACTGTATTTCTTAAGTTCATGGTAATGGCTGGAGTCCTGACTGAGAAATAAACATTTGTGGTGGTGCCAAGTTAAACTTAGGGAGGAAACTATCTAAGTTATCGGATACAACAATGCAAAAATGGGGTTTTGCGAATGCCAGGATTTTCAAAGAGTAAAAGATCAACAATCAGCTAAACACACCTCAGGACTACCAGGCTTACCTGAAATACATATACATTCCAGGTACACTTGGGCCAGTGTACTTTCATATGATAAAGAATATCGTGAAACACAGGCTAAGGAAGGTTTTCAATGGGGCACATACCTTCAAGAACTTTCAACTGGTCCCAAAAGCTCTTATGTTGCTATCCGTTCTGCAGACACTCAGGCATAGGGTACATGAGACCAGATTACTCTCGTGAAAAAGCATACAACGTATAATGTTCATCTTATTCTCCATTACGTATACGTAAAGATCGCCGCTAATGGCTGCGATACTGCCGAAGCGGCGTTAAGCAATAATTCACTCACTCACTCACTATACGTACAGAACTTGAAAGTTGTTATGCCTCTGATAAATACCTCTAGGAAATTAACAGTTTGAAACAGTTAACAGTCTGAGCTACAGAGTCAATGGCTCTTTTTTCATTTATAGTTTATAATCTGTAACTTGGAATTGTTTCTGAGATTATTTTGAATTGAAAGAGTTATAGGAATATGGTCACATTAATAATACAGGGCGAGACTGTTATACTTTTAGTAAAAGCTTACTAATTTGATATCTCGTAATCTTCCATTCAATGGTTTAGATTTATTTTCCATGACTTGTACGGCAAACTGCGCCGCATATGTTGCGAATTGCATCTAAATGTAATCGTTCAAGAAGAAGAGTATGATGACAATCTCACAATCATCCCAAATAAATATCGGTAAAAAAAAACCTCGTACATGGTTTCCAGTGATTTCCTCAAAGACAACTGAAACATTGCAGAGTTTATCACAGAACTTGCTTTACCAACACCAGATTCAATGTGACTCTATCATGCACAATTACTCGGAAAAGTTATGTCAAAATAGTTATGCCTCTTGACTTGTGTCGTTATTTGATTCATCATCTCCAATTACATATATCCATATAGATAGACTATTAGAGTATGTTACCCTGTAATGATGTATGAATGTCCAAAACCTTGCAATTAAAAGCATCACAATTTCGAAAAATACGTTTGTACCTTGCGTCTTAGTGGAATAGCTTAGAAAAAACTTGGCAAGTAGCATATGTATCTTAGTAAGCGTACCCTCAATTTATGAAATTGAGAATACACGAGGAGCAGGGGTTTTGTTACTTATAATCCACGAGCCATGAAAGGGCGAATCCACTGCTCATAAAGCATTCTCCATCTACGTCCCGAAACACTTTTGTTATTATTTTGCAGTTGAAATAATTATATTTAAATTAACATACTTAGTTTGCAATTGTTGTACTACTTCATGTCCAGCTATTAGATATATCTAGATATTCGCCACAGTAGAACACAGTTTAGGATAGACAATATTAAGGGAGTACACCCGGGGGGAAGAGGTTGCTATTTGAGATATATATTCGTTTAAAGTTTCTATCCATTTATACCGAGACAAAATACATCATGTTTATAAAATGTATTCACTAGTAAGTCACGTATGACTGAAAATGTGAAAAACTGATAAAGACCCTCTTGATTGGGACAATCAATGATCAGTGGATTCTTAACAATATTGACGTACTTACTATGGATTAAGAGAATCACGACGATCATATCCTCAACAAGTCATTTTCAGGAAACAATTCAAGAATATATGTTTCAACATTCAAAGTAGATTTAAAACCACTATAACGTTACATGGTTATATTTTGGATAACACTACCTTCAATAGAACGAAGTCTTGTACTTTTTCGGGGATTCGAACCCACACCCTCAGAATAAGGCAACTATCGCCAGCATTGACTGTACCAACAGCTTACCACACAACCATTTCGCCTCGACAAAAATCGAGGTCCAACAATCGATAGTTAAGCTAACCTTTTACATTCAATACCCCTCTGATAGACGTAAATTGGCGCAGCTCACTAGCATTAGCAATACTTACCATTTAGAAAGTGAAAAATATAACATGGTTATATTTGGGATAATGCTACCTTCAATAGTACAAATTCTTGTACTATAATGTTATAATGTAATCTCATCGGGGAGAGAATGTGCTAAAGTAAAGATATTCTGATTTGTTTTTTAGGTATGTTATGGTGTATTCATGTGATCTTTTTATTCAAGACTTAAAGGTAGGGTTCTGTCGCCATCTTGGATATTTTGCATTACGTGAAATGAAAACACGCTATATTGTACCCAATTTTGCAACTAAAGACATGCACTGATAGAGTATTCACATAGTAACACATAACATGTAATAAAACTAATAAACAATTTGTTGTAATGCTGTAGAGTAGTTTTCCCGACTCGCAGCGCCTATGGATGGCTTCAGTTCTCATTGTTTTATTTTTCAACTAATGTGCGCTTATGTTTATCAAGTTGTGAAATATAAGGTCATCAAAATGTTACCTTCATTAGTATCTTTCAATTTCACTGTGTTTTAATCAAATATAAATAACATGAATTTCGTTTCCACAAAAAATACCCCGATAGAACCCTACTTTTAAGTCCTAAAGTGAATAATTCATGTTCTGGACAAAAAAGGATAAGATGACATTGCAAAGGCAAAATGATAGACTACGCTTCATATAAATACATGTATCTAGATGTATATTTTACTGATCATCTTTCATGGTATAATATACAATCACGAAATGTAAGTAAGATAAGTATAATGAGAAGTATAAAGCTACATGGGGATTTAAATTTAAATTCAGAACTTTTGATGTGAAAATAAATCATATGTTATTACATGGTGTTGAAATTTGGGGATTAATATACTATTATTGTATAGAAAACATACATTCATTTTCGTGTAAGAAATGTCTTGCGGGTAAAGATGAATACATCAAATGTTATTGTTAATCGGGAATGTGGCAGACATCGTCTCGATAATTGTCACAAATCAGAGTGATTAAATATTGGACAAGGTTATTGAATATGCAATCCTACCGTTTGCAGAAAATGTGCTTTAATAGGAAGCTACTTTATGACAAAGAAGGTAAACATATTTTGGCATCAAATGTTAAACAACTAATAAAACTGGATTTAACCATATAGGGTATGAACAAATGAACAACAGGGTCCGGTTGAATGTTCACACTTTCTAATATATTTGAAGACCACCACGACACAAAGTACAAGCATATGTATTTGCTTTTAACTGTGATGTTTTAATTTTGGACTCTGGATCCATCATTGCAGGATTTCACACTCAATCTCCCACCAACTTCGTTTATTTGCAGCTGACATCTCAATATGTCTAACTGTTGAAGATCATCGTGTTGCCGCATCTTCCCTTTAGTAACGATCTGTAAAGAATCTCAAGCTTTCCAAAACATGAATTCTGAAGCAATTACCAATGCCATATAGTGCCATAATGTTAATTGAAATTTGAAGAGAGAGAATTCCATGGCCACCCTCCAATTTCAGTTTCCTAAAACTATTATCATGAAAGATGAGAAATATGTGTGGGCTTAATTCAGTAAAATTATATATATAAAAGTATATATACAGCAAATGTTGTCTATATGTATTAAACGAAAATCTGTAAATGTTTTGAACCTCTTTATGACGTCTTAAAGACCCAATGCTGATCACTAGACAGCGTGAAACCGGTCGGGGATTCACAACATTTCCAGACACTATGTAGTGATCACCATGGAGACTTTATGGCGACATCATGACCCCGTGATGATCGCTACTAAGTCATAAAGATCACATGATAAGACCACATGATGATCGCTACTTAGTCATAAAGACCACATAAACGTAACAGAAACACAGGTGTGAGATTTTGAGTTGTCAGATTATTGTGATTTATATCAATACAGCCAGATGGCACCAGCCAGTAGCTGAACGGACGGCATATCATCCCGTCATTACGTCTCAGCACATCGACACAGTGTCCTCAATCTTCTGCAAGATTGGAAAGTGAGTGAACAGCATTTCTTAGTTAAATTAATTGCAACACATCCTTCCTTATGTTTGGACATTCATTGAGGGTAAAACCCATTTGTCTAGTCTGGTTAGATTGGAGTACGACTTAACACAAAGGTGTATGAAAGCCACTGACTGCAATCTCATGTTGAGGCACATTTAACCATTTTAACCATTTAATTGTCAAAACCATAACCACAATTTTATTTCAAGGACAGATGTTATTTGTTATGCCCCCCGAATCGGAGATATAGGGGGTATATTGTTTTTCACCTGTCCGTCTGTCCGTGTGTTTGTCCACAAAAACTTTAACCTTGGCCATAACTTTGGATTGCTCAGAGCTAGGGCTTTCATACTTGGCATGTGCATCCGGGGGCATCCGTGTTTAACAAACACATCTTGTTTCAAGTATCATGATTGGTTGGTAGCACCTTGAGTATTTCTGTCATGTTTATATACCCGTCAAGATACATGATCCAGATTTCAATGTCTGTATAAGGAATTCTATCGGGATAGTATCGTGGAAACGAAATTCGAGGGGACATTCTTGTTTATACATGCATGTAATAATAACGGGGATTTATATGGTGCACATATAACACAATCTATTTGAAGCATATTACTGACGATAATGTTTTGGTGCCTTTATATATGACAAATCGAAAGTAATAGCGCACATTTAATGGAAATCAAAACCATTGGTGCTACGAGTCTTGAAGTCTTTTAACAGCATAATAAATCCGTATAATTAGGTCTTCAAGACGAAAGTCCTTAAGACCTATTGTTTTTATCCGAGTTTCTCCTTTTACGTCTCGAAAAATCTTCTTCTCCAAATCGACAATACATACAGACACATAGCGTAGCTCATTTGGAAGCTGAAACACTATTGTTTTGTGAATCTAACAACCTCAGCTCTATAGCAAACCGTTTCCGGGTTACAGCACCAGGAAGCAGGTGTGACTCTATCAGTTATACATGTTCACAAGATCGGTATTCGAGCGGACACAAATAAAATCAGCGCTATCCTCGATATGCCAGAACCACAAAATGTCTCAGGTATTCGAACTTTTCTCAAAATGGTCAACCAACATCCGAATTGTGCGTCAACCACGTGAAATCCTTGGCAATGGATATGCGAGGCACCTGTAGAGCTGCATTTCATTCAATCTAAGTACAGCTCATATGTGCACCAGTTCTCGGACATTATGGCCATTATTGTCACCTGACGCATCATCCTTTGGACTTCGATTATCTTGCAAACGTGTGACAATAGAGTCTACAAACCCGTCGCATATCGCTTCCACTCGATGTGGGAGAAAGAGGAGCAAAACAATATCGTAGAACAGGAAGTGCTAGCCATCAAGAGGGCATGTGAATGTTTCCGAGACCATATAGCCTACTGCAGAAACACCTCCACATCAACAGTGACCATAAGCTCTTCTCGCTCCTCTTCAGAACAAGTATCTTGATCAAATCCCAACAAGAATACGATTCAGAATGCGTCTCATGGCATACTCAAATGAAATTCTACAGTTGTCCAATCAATTAAGTTACCCTGTTTGTGAAACTCAAGCAAAACTTTCACGAAACTTTTCGTGTGTGTTTCACGCGTGTTTCGCGAAATTCTCGCGTGAGTTTCACGAACAAGTAGAGATAGTAACATGGAAGTGTAAGTGTACACTTTTCAGATGTTTTCCCAGTTCATTTGTTTACATGTTTGTACATTGTATATTCATGTTCTACATGGGCATTCATTTACCAGTTCATTTAAAGCAGCTGCAAAATGCTTTTAAACTTTCAAATCAATGGAAATAAATCAGTCCTGGTATCGGTATAAAGGAAAAAGAAACGTTACCTCATTTCTTTTTTTAATAATGGCAACATCATTGTTGGTCGACCCAAGCTGCAACATCCCCAGAGCTCTTTCTCTTTCTCCACTGGTCAATCGCAGCATGATTTCGTACATGTGGGCCATATAATGCAAAGTAGGCACCTTTTATACCCTGTAGAAGCATTCAGTTCATGCAAATGCTGCTTGAATTTTGCTACATTTGAGTGATAATGCGTTTGGGTGATGGACAAAAAAAATAAAAGTTTTCATTTTCAAGCGAAAATGTTCACATAAATAATCGTCTGTGTTCCTAAATACTATTAAATCATTTGACAACACAATAAACTCGTTTTAATTAAAGTAAATTACGAGAAAAGGTCTTTAATGACTAGAAAACTATATTTCATAATTTTCAGACTTAAACTTACTCAGTAACAGTATTTTCATCGTTTAGGGGTTTTGATGTAAAGCATACAACCTTTTTGTCTAGTCACAAACGTAAAAATTTACTTTCAACTTCTTCTGGACATCTAAATCACATTTATTGGTTACTACCAGCCTGGTCGAAAACCGGAAAATTTTAAACTTCTTAAACAAACTGCATTTTGCCACAATATGAATCCATCAGGATTTTTAAACGTGTTATTAGCATAAAGCTTCGTTATTCAGCTTTCTTTTGAACCATTCATTTCTCAAATATATTTCATACTTAAAAAGTTATTAAAAAAAGAAATGAGGTAACGTTTCTTTTGGCGTTTAGTGTATATGTTAAATCAGACTATCTGCATATAGCAATGAGATGTCTGTCCTTGATATAACAAATTCCGGTACAATTTAAAAATGTATTTATAAACATGCTGAACTCAACGCCACAAAGGTCATGCTCGATGTGCAAACACATTATTACCCTGATTTAAAGGCCAACATCGTTTCTTTTTCATTCTCATCTCACTGGGAGTATGCAACCTAGCTGCAATTTAAGGCGATTCTTAAGGCTATCACTCATATTGCCTTCATTTCCATACCAGGTACCATATGGTACTGCCAGGGGGAACAGAGACACTTTTTTAGAACTCATGTCTCTGTGTGGGCAAGGAATCAACCCTACAAACTCTCGGTTTATCCAGCAATGCAGCGGGTAGCCCACCCATTCTTGTTGCACTTCAATGATAGCCGTCAATTGAGCTATGCACAGGACCACGTGCCACCATGTAACAAACAATTATGGGAACTGATTCGTATTTCTGTAAAAGAAATAACTTCAATCCCTACATATATTTAAATCTCTACTGCTCGGAAATGCATAATGTATTGTAAGTGTTGTATGACGTTATTATACACACTTCACTTGGTGATTAATGATAATATACAATACGTTCTCAAAGGCCACTAAATATTTAGGATTACCTAATGTAGATTGAATTTTCAGCCACGGTAGTCGTCAGGTTGTCGAAGGCGATCTTTACTTCCTAGTAAATTGTCCTTAATATTCAGATCTCCAATATTACCTATTTCAAAACGTGAGTATTTTATACCCAAGTTTCACCCAAATATCAGACATAGAACAAACTGCATTTCTTTTACATACGGAAAATATTGTTAATTCACCGAATACTTAAGTTAGACGTACATTATGTATCGTCGTAAGTTATCGTCTCAAAGATAGACAATAACACTGCCGACAGTAAGCGCTGGTATTCACTGCAGGTAACTGGAACAACTTATTAACGGGCAAAGAACACATTAAGACAACATTGAATATCACTGAACTGTTTAATCATTATGCATCCATGACCTTCAGCTGTCCACTATCACAAAGAACACATTAAGACAACATTGAATATCACTGAGTTGTTTAATCATTATTAATCCATGACCTTCAGCTGTCCACTATCGCCTAATGCAAAACAATCTATGTCCACAGAATAAGTTTCAGAGCGTTCAGTTGTGAGTGTCATCCTCCTGCTCCAAAGGACTTGACATACTTGATTTGTTAGGAAAAGGAAGTGTATATTAACATACCGAAATCGATTATTTGCAGCAATGACTTTATACCTTTTATAAAGGGGTTTGTGGCGCCTTACCCAGGATGATATTTTCCATTCATTCAGCATAATAAAGCCTTACATGACTGTATGTTAATGAATACACCGCTGTCACTGCTTGGAATTGTAGAATATACTAATAAGTAAAGTCTTCATGTAAATCTTGTCCATTTGTTAACAATAGTATAACTTGCGGTCACACATTACAAGAAAAAAACACTTTCATAGACCAAAAGAAAAAATCTAAATGCCAGATGTTATCGGTCATGTCAGTAATGCTGTGTGGTATCTATACAATATAAAGTGAAATTCTTGGGAATCTATACATGAAGGTAATTAAATTTTGAGACAGTCCATTTGAAATATATTACTTCTGTTTTGTAAGACTTCTTAGTACAAATGATGTGCCTTGTCTAGTGTCGTTTCGACGAAAATGCCATTGTCTTACCACGCCAAAGCGGGTACCAGAGCATTCACTACTTTTCAAGAGACCACACAGTAAGGTAAAGACCAAGGAAAAGTAACAATTCATTTATCTCAAAGATGATGACAACCTATTCGCTCAAATGTTCATCGCATGCCAATTCCGCCAAACTGATTTGACACAATTCGAAAATCACAATGGCCACCAGCTCTGTAACAAGATGGATACTTCAGACTTCCAACTTGCAAAATTGAACTTCTGTATTCCGTGAAAACCTCCAGGATACTTAAAGTTGGTGCTAAAGTATTTGATGGAGCATCAATTGTCCACACACTGCCAAGAGTAATGTGTCATCCTTTGGAGAGTACAGTGATCTCTCATTTCTAACCTTGGTAACACAGCAACTAACTGAAGGATAGAGTTTGCATGGGACCACTACAAGAAAAAAGTCTCAAGTCTGCAACCAGAGACAAAAGATCAAGACGCAATGTGTCCAAACAAAACAAACTACCACATAATTTCCTTATGTTTCTCAAAGACTCCATAACTAACAAGAAATGTTTGAAGTACTAACATATAGTATCAAAACAAGCACTTTTGGGGCAGGTAAAGAAGTGCACGTAACATTAGGGAGAATACTGTTTGCCAATGGTCGTGAATCAACAATTTAGTCAGATTAAAAGGATGCTAACACCAGACTGTTCTCCATGTACAAGATGCTTTTATCAAGGCGCATTCTTGTCAGCAAAGTGGATACAGATGTGTTCGTGGTTCTTCTTGGTGTATTGTCTGAGCTGAAACAAATCAACCAAAGATAAAACGTTTGGTTGTCCATTGGTAAAGGCAAGACCTATACATTATATCATGTGAATGCCATTCATCAAGACTTTAGAGACAATTGTGCATTAGCTCTTCCTTTTCTCCATGCATTTACAGGACGAGACACAACTTCCAGGAAAGCAAACGTAAAGCCTATATTTTATCCATAGATAACAGAAGCTTTTATTTTCCAAAGCAGGATTCCCTATCAGCCGATTTACAGATGTGGAACAGTTGGCTCTCATAGAACGATTTCTGTGTATCATGTATGACCAGACCACCTCACTTACCAAATCACTCACATAATAAATGTTGTTAAACACGACTTATTCTGCCAAAGAGAACACACAAAACTGAAGCATTTGTTTTCACCAACACAGGATGCTCTTATTCGGCACACAAATAAGGCCATCTACCAAGCAAGTGTTTGGAGAAATAGTGTATATTTGCAGAGAAAAATCCCCCTAGCCCTCGGGATTTTGGATGGTACCAAAAGGAAGAACATTGGTATCCTCTATTCGTCAATATTCAAGAAGTGTCCAGGTCGTGCAGAGAACTGGTGAAATGTGGGTGCAAATTAAAGTACAACCTGTGTGCTCAGGAAATGCATTTGTAGGCATTCACAGTTGCAAATGGTTAGAATGAGTTCTTGTCCACCGAAACCAGGGGATAGATCTAGGCCCAAATTTAATCAAATTAGACTGAACTTTAGATAAAATGGTAGTGCAATATTGGACAAAGTTCGATTTAGTTGTAATATAATGGCCCAATTTAAGTTTTAAAGTTGAAATAGACATCTAGATCATCACATTTTAGTGAATGGTCATGGATTTGCGGTCATTTGGAGATGTCGGTGGCCATTTTTGACGCCATATTGGAGTTTGTGTTACATAATAGACAAATACCATATTTTATCATCTTAATGTGTTCGTTGCCCCCAGCAACCTAGGGATAGACACCAAGATCATCACATTTGAGTTGATGGTTACAGAGTTCTGATCATTAAGAGAATTTGGCGGCCATCTTCAACGCCATCTTGAAAACTTTTAGTATGTCATAAAGTAAACTAATTCCTACCAGAATCAGTTGGGAAACCTTTTGTAGCAATTTGTTTGGGAATGAGGCGGAATTTTCTATACATTGACCCGACTATAAATCCGTTCATAAATGAGAATAAAAGGGACAGTTAAGTAAAACTTGCGCTTCATCCTCAACACATCCCGGGCTTCTACATGAGTACGCTCACATCTTCCATTCTCTATACTAAAGTGGCGACAGCACATCTGAACTTTGCAGATCGCTTCGTTGTTATCGTGACAGGATGACGTTTACATATTCTAGCATTCATAATTCGTTTTAAAAGTGACATACGTCCTAAGTTGCCGTTGCTTATCAGTCCTCACCGATAATTCCCACGTAGACTTGAAGCTGGTGACCATTACTCTCTACTGTTTTAACTTGAATTTTGTCTCGGTTCTCAAATATGGTTGTTGGTGTCTAGCTCAGTTGGTAGAGATCATCACCCGATTCCTGGTCGCTTCTTACCAAGAGACTTTAAAATATTGTCCTTGCTTGACACTAGCATTATAAAGACAGAACAGCACTTTAACCGACCCTGCACTGCACAAACGAATTTGCAATGTACACTATATTGTGGACACTAAAGTGTTATTATTATGAACTTTTATGCAACAATCCATTCCTTTGTCCACAGCTAAAACATATATATCTTGAAGTACAGGTGGGTGCTTGGTCACAATATACACACGGTTGCATACCGATTGGTCAATGAAAGAGCCAATAAGCAGTCTATATCCAAGCGTGCTCTGCAAATATTTCAGTGACGCCCACTCAAACGCAGCTGCCTACATTTTAAGCTATTTAAGTATGGTAAGTTAGTATGGAGCTTACATTGACAAGGGCATTGACCGCCCTGTCAAAATGCAATAAATAAGTTGTATATCGACAGAGCTCTTTTTCCTTCATCTAACGAACTTCTAAATACCACTGAAAGAAGTACAGTCAATAGACGTCAATTTTCTAGTTAGATGTATGTTACTGAACTTATATCCTGTGTGGATCAAATACCTCCCTCTTCGACCATTTGAAATGATGCAAGTTTTGTGTGACATCTACATGTATATTGATCCTTCATGGTACGTGTTCACTTATTTGAATAAACTAATACTCAATAATACTCAAGCGCTCTCACGACTGAGAGCAATAATACCGAAATGATTAACTGTTCACTTAACAACACTGTTTGCCTTCAACGCTAATTGCAGTCAAACAACATTTAGTATGATTCCTTATGAATATAACACTTAAAAGATGTGTGTGTTATTTATAACGCAACAATACAGTAAATGGAAAATGTATAATGGAATCATCACACAACAGCAGGCCCCAGGACAAACAACAATCTTGAAGGGTTCCACAACAGGCTCAACCAAGGACTGCCACATCGTCATCCAAACATCTACAGGTTCGTTGAAGTGATGAAGAAGGTGGAGCAGGCAGAGAGAGCCAATATTGCACAGCTAGACTTTGGAGCAGCCCCTATCAGCAGGAAGAGAGTCTACAGGGAGGTGGAGAACCGAATGTGTCGACTGAAGGACGAACAGAAGTCACCGGTCCAGTTCTTAGATGCCGTCGGACATCTCCTGAAGCTCGGCTAGTGAAGTGTGATAAACATTGCAAATTGCGAATATTCGAATTCATATGTGATAGATATGTATGTATTTATTTCATGAATGTGAAACATGTCCTTGATTGATATGTATGTATTTATTTCATAAACATATCAAATTCATATGTGAAAGATATGTATGTATTTGTATGAATGTGAAACATGTCCTTGATGTTCATTAAATCTTTTTGCTCACACTATCAATTGTCTCTGTTTTTAATCTGCGCCGTTCCATTACACAGTAAGAGATAACAAGCTAGATATTAGGAGTGTGGTGGACCGTTAACTTGTTTTGATAACCTGTAGGGGATATGCTGTGTAGGGTTAATGGGAGACTACCGCTGAAATCAGCTTCTGGCCTACTCGTTGCACGTTAAACCCTTCTCATTCAAAGCATCATCACACCCCTTCCGTTAGCCACGAGGAGATGAAAGTTGGATTTTGAACGGGATACTGACATTATAATACACCACCTGGTAAAAACGCTTAAAACATTAAACATTAACCAGTTAATAGTTCTGATAAGGCATTATTTCTTCCAATATTTGAGTCAAATATATTCTTTTAGGGTAAATTTGTGTCCACTCATATAATGCTGGCCAGAAATTTCGCCACTTGACCATTTACTTCTTTACGGGGAACTGCTGGGAGATGTGTGCTTTGACGTGTAGCCACGTGGTTGTAAAAACACTTCTCATCTGTAGTTTATGAGACAGATAGACAGACAGATATTTTATTTAAGTCTCACCTCGATACATTTATACAATGAATATATTTACATCATGATAAAAAATAACAGGTGAAACATATAGAACCACCCACCATGGGGTTATGAGAGACTATAGTACAGATTGAACACATCGGCAAAACATTAAAATGAATATAAACAAACTTTGTAAAATATATCTACAAATAAATCACGAGTATAACATATTGGAACGTTTGGATAACATAGATTGGCAGGTGTTGGCAGCAGTATTTAAAACATCCGGATGTGAGAGTATAAGACCTACTTTTTCAGTTTCACAGAGGTTGGTAAAATATTAAATCTTGTTTTGGCACAGATTTAAAAGTTCAGTTCTCTCCTGTTCACATTGAGGACATTTAAGTAAGCCGAAAAATAATTTCCAAATTTGATCAAGTTCAGAAGCTGTGACAAGTGGTATTATAATGCTTTCCTTTTCACTAATAGAACTCATCACAGCAACCTAATACTTCACAGGTTGAACATTTGTGTATGCCTTTTTACATTTTACAGAAATTGATCAATCATTGTAGGAATAAAGCAGTTTTTCCGTCCAATAAGTTGCAATGGTAGGATAATCACAAGCACGAGCCAGCGCTGTGAGAAAGTAGTGCTGACTGACCTGCCTATGTATTTGTTTCTCTTGCCGGTAGTTTCACTGAGTTACGGCAGAACTACTGTTTGTCTGGAATGTGAGAAATTGTATGTCTACCAGTTCGTAATTCTTCCATGTGGGGCAAAGGCAAATCGTAGGTCTTCCGTAGTCCTTGCTTAATTGTCGTAAATCCACCATAAGTTTTGGTAAGTCTTCCTCACCTTCTCCCGCCTTCGTTTTTCACTGTAGAGCTATGGTTTTATACTGGTGAAATATGGTTTCACACGTCACAGCTACAGTTGCACACGGTAGTGATACGATTGTACATGAGATTTTCGTAATTTTCCACATCAGTTCTTCTCTCCACCCTCCGGCATAGCCATACAGATAATCTTTTGCGATTCAAATTTAATTTAAATTTGTTGAATCCTGTCGTTGTTATTTGTTGTAGCATATTTTGCTTCTTATTTATTATTTAAGTTTATATGATATCTTGTTACGTTAGAGAGTAAGGCATCCCATTACACCCGATTAGCCTTATCAATAGAAAATGGTTAGCGGTATTGGAAAAACTAATGTGACATAAAAAGCGACAAGATGATTGACTGTACTATATGTAAGTCTCAACTCTGAGTGTTCAGGTATCACTACATCAGTCAGATCTCTTGAAGTACCTTTAATTTTAATGTGAACAATTTAATATGGTCGCTCGATGGGAAATGGACACGCATGGCTTAATCTAACCATATCCATTTAAAAATAGAACTAAATAGATATTTTCCTTTTTCCGAGATCATTTTATTTAAGTTATAATGGCGTGCTACAGTGCCTTTAAATTCATAGATGAGTGAAGTAGCTGCAAGTTTTCTACCTCCAGTGTAGGTTTTGCAATGACATCTTCTGCCTTTTCTTTATATTTTTCCAATATTGATTGCTTGTTCTGGAGCTACTCCATGCTCGAATGAGGTTTCCGTGGTCATACCTTGGCTTTTATACACGATTTCAATTGAAAATCCTTTCATCTTTACAGATCATCCCGTCCTTAACGCATTATGTTCGCATCTCTTCCTTTTTACCGCAAGGTTTCCGCGAGTACACAGTACGTCTTCCATAGGTCTTCCTTGGATTTCCGTAGTTCTTTCGTGCAGAACAGATAGTGTCTTAGCAGTTTATGACTCTTCAAAATCGGTAGAAATTGGGCAATTTTGTTCACAAAATCTTTCTAAATTTTTGCGAAAATCCCTAGCTCTGACGTAGAAATCTCTCTGTAATCCGTCATCACCGCAGACGCCGCAGCTGGCAGTGAAATGGGGGTATAAACGATCAATTGTGTGAACATAACACAAATTGTACACTCTTTTAGTTTCATTAATTTGTGTTAAACGTGTTTTGACCTTTTATTGTTAAGACTGATGCCGTTCCATTTATTTGCAGCAGTGATATGACCCTCGGGGACAAAACACAGAGAAACTGTCTAACATCATACCAGAATGTTGTTTTAAGTTTAAGCGCTTTTATTGTGATATGGCTCCTTGTTGCGATGTACCATATCCTACCAACACGGATGACGGTAAAGGAATATGCTGGGACAAGCATTACAAGATTACAAGTTGTGCAGCCCTTGAACGAAACATTGGAAGTAGGAGGACCTTCAAACAGCGACAGGTGTGTCAACCTGACATCTGGAATCCCTCAGGTGAAGTCAACATATTGCAACATGAACCATTAGAAGTGATTACTGTATCTTCATTCAAAACTGTACATACATACTTTTCCGTAGTATTTTGAAGTGGTAGAAAAGAGATAACGTTGCAAGTGATATCATAAAATTTACCCACGTTGAATATGAACTAAATGCTGAGATCCTAGCTGACAAAGTCGCCGAGCCCCTGACGTGGATTCGAACCCCGGACCTCTTGACCGGGACCTCCAGATTGTTTGGAAAAAGACTAAAACGTTTAAATCTTAGTTTGTCTTAAGTATGCACATGTTCTTATTATGTAAGTAAGATGTTTTGTGAACGTCATCTTGAGGGCCTTGAACAGAATAATAACCGTCACGATGGTACTATCCAGTATAAGGCCCTTTCTTTTCACCCAAGAAATTTTAAGTCCCATTTAGTAAGATAATCTATCCATAAAATTGCCAAGTTGCCATTACAATTTTCATAGCAGACAATGCGGGATTCGAAGCCGCAACCCTTCACTTTCTAGCTCAATGCTCTACCACTAGACCACGAAGGATTGGTGACTCGGTTAGTATTCTGCTGTCAGAAATCTTCAATGATATTTTATGTGCGCTTTATTTTACTTGGACCACCTGCAGTTAAACATTTAGACAACTGCACTCACGTTTGTTTGTTTGCTTTTGGTTTTTGTCGGTATATGAAATAGATAACACCCTCATCCTCGGGCGTTCTAGCAAAGAGAGGCCTTTGCCTGTGGGAAGACCTAGGGCAAAGGCCTCGCATTCCGGTGTTATCCATTACGTAATTTTCTGTATTTTGGGCCAAAGGCCTTATAGTAAATACATCTGTCTGTATGTCTGTCTGTCTGTCTATTTATGTCCTACTTTTGTTATCTTAGACTGAATTTGTTCACAGATACGTCCGGTATATCTACCAGATCTCAAAAACCCGTGCTGGTATGGAGAAGATGGTCAATTGAGTTGTCTCCCCTATTTTTATATAGCTGGTCTACCAAAGAGCGGCACCACCGATCTCTACAATAAAGTATTGAAACATCCTGATATTATTAGCCCTAGTCATAAAGAACCACACTGGATAACAAAGGGACGCTTATGTGAGCATTTCACATGTTTATTTACTGGTATAGTGTATATGTATCAGTAAATGTTGTAAGTATATGAACAAATAAAGTTAAATTTATTGCGTTTGAGAAAATGAGAAGGAGAAAGAGGAACAGATTTGACAAAACTATTCTCTGCAGCCTATTTAATGATGGATTAAAAAGCAGAGTTAACACTTCACAGTGGTTACATTAACCGAGACAGGGTAACCTTTTTTAATTGTCCTGATGAACCCAAACACGTTTGGACACAATGTGGAAAGATCTGCTTCTATGCCAGAAGGCATGAGTCCTTTTCGTTATTCGAACAAACAATTAGTATGACTTGTTGCAATACAATCGTTTGATAAATCATATCAATAATTTGTGGCAGTTCATATGTAACTCCATGGTAAAATTTTGAAATGAAAAGAATAGAACATAATTTTGTTTCTCGCAATTCACAAATTGTGACATTCAGCACAAGAGTTAAATAGTAATGCATTGATATGTTACATGACATGTTTACAAATTATTTACAAATATACAACAATATAACAAACTCAAACAATGTATATGATTGATACAAGATGATTCCATTTTTGTAGTAAAAAGAGACAAGTGTTTCTTCAATAAATGTTGACAGATTTAGTAAAAGGTTATGGGTGGATTTCATGAGGGAGATATACTTTTCAATTGAGAGATGTTTACAGTTATATGGTGGTTTTATATACTTCTTAACCCCTATAAAAAGGGACAAACCAAAAGAAAATGGAATTTGTCACCTAGAAGATATCACTTGATTTACAGAGTCCTTTATCTTTCAATGGGAAATCTATGTTTAGAAGTTTTGAAGCGGGTTTGCAAATTTCGGAGATTAACAGGAAGTTCCAAAATAACGGATCCATAAAGGGTTATTGTTTATAAAAATTGTAGTATTTTGTTTATGAAGAGTCAATTTGGAAGGCAGCCCATGTTTGGCAAAATTGATCAATAAGGACCCATTCGATAGATGATTTTGAAAGGTGAGAGTTGTAATAAGGAAGGTTTTTGACTGGAAGGTAGTGTGGCACTTAGCTGAATAAGGTGCACTTTAACTGTTCCCGAAGTCCAGTCATAAAGCCTGCAATTGAATTATTTTGCATTAATCAGAGATCAGGAAGCATTAGCATCCCACTGCAACCCAGTCAACACGTCCCCAATGTGCTGAAGCATGTACATACCCTTGCATTGTATTAATGGCTGCATGACATAACATAACAGTGTTTCCAGTGCTACTACTACTAGGATGGCACTTTCTTTTGAGTCAATGGTCATGTGATCAGACCCCCCCCCCCCCTCAAAGCAGTTTAAGCTTATCAGCTGTTCGTAACAATTCTGATATAAAGAACATATTTATATTCATGTCTGTAGTACAAAGTTCAATTAATTTTTAACTGTTATTCAATCTCAATATTCCCGCATATATTATATATACTTTTCTTCAATATCATTGTTTTCAGTCGTACAAAAGGGTAGCGTTTATAAGAAGGACATTATGATGTATACCAGATTCTTCAAACGCCTTAGCAGGACAGTGCTATCAGGAAAAAGAAGTGCACATGAAAAAATAACAGGTAAGAAGACAACTAAATCTACCTTTACTCAGCCCGGTGACAGATTACGTATGGGATTATACTATATGTATATGCACAGGGTCTCAGGTCATACAAATGGGGGGAGGGGGGGGGGGGGGGGGGGGGGGGGGGGGGGTGTTGATAACATTTGCATGCCCGATTTCAATGTATGTAAACCCGTTGGTCCTCCTTTAATTACACTCTTGATTTGAATATAAGCAATACTAATTGAGTGCTGCATGTAATTCTGTTTTATGTGACTGTACTCGACACGGTAGTTGACGCAAGTGCCTCCACCTTGTGGTACAACAGGTACTGGTATGGACTGAGGGAGAACTGCGGCCTGGATGAGCCCAAGTACACCACGGCCCACTACATCAAACACCTTCTACCTCGAGTCAAGATCATCGCCATTATGAGGAACCCAACAGACAGGTGAGATCATACCGACATCTTCGTCTAAGTATTATCTTCATGTACGTTGCGATTACCACGATAGTGTTTTAGGATGGTCAATATCCTGTTTTAGGTATTAAAAAAAAGGTGCATTTTGCAAACCTTAGCGAGTTTAATACATAGTGTTTATTTCTAATGGAAATTTGCGATCCAAAAATGAGCATGACAAGTGATGTATCATTCAATCGTATTCTGAATCCTTCTTTCAGGAAAATGTCTGATAAAATAATTTTAAAGTATATTTAAAATAAAAATAACACTTAAAGTTTAACTTTTAAAATATTATTATAATTTCAAAACACCATACATGGATGTCCGCATGTGAAATAAACGAATATAGAAAATAGATAAGTGGTAATAGTGCTGAGTTCCTAGCATGTTTTGTTTGAAATAATATGTTGTCCCTTGTAATGAAATCTATAAATCACCTACGCAAATACAAAGGGCCGGATATTCTATGTTTGAGAGGTAGTTCCCAAACATTATAACAGCTATTGTATAATAGAAAGTAGTGTTGATATAGCCCCAATCTCGTCTTCAAAAATGTGCAAATGTTGACGTCAGTAAATCTTTCACCATATTATAGTTCAAAGATTCAGATTCAAAATTTATTTTCCGTTATGCATTATCGTTAGTTTATCTTGTTCTCTTTTCAGGTTATACTCTGGTTATGTGTACTTCGGAGATGTATCCAAATCAAAAAATGATTTTCACAAAAAGGTTGTGAAAGCCATCGATATATTCAACACATGTCTTGCAACATCGTCACTGAGAGCATGTGCATACAACGGAACCAACGATATAATTTCACAGGTAATGAATCTACCGCGGTTATTAAATACTATATTCTATAAAGGTTAGTTATTATGGAATCTTCCGAGTCCCTTTATTTTATGATTAAACCAATCTTTATTATCTGAAATCGTTTTTCATTTATAAAACAGGAATTGAATTCATAGCAAATGTGAGTTTATGTTGCCTTCGTCTATTGCCATGTCGGCAGACCATTCTCGTTGGGACGTTCATTCTCGTTCGGGACGCCCAGTTCATTCTCGTGGGACGTCTGATTTCATTCTCGTTCGGGACGCCGAGTTCATTCTCGTTGGGACGTCTGATTTCATTCTCGTTCGGGACGACGAGTTCATTCTCGTTCGGGATGACGAGTTCATTCTCGTTCGGGACGCAGAGTTGATTCTCGTTCGGGACGCCGAGTTCATTCTCGTTCGGGACGCCGAGTTCATTCTCGTTCGGGACGCCGAGTTCATTCTCGTTCACTTCAAAGTTTTTACTCTGTTCTTCAAGCCAAAACGTTTCTAGTTGAGATACTTGAGGTTACAGTATCTCTAGTTCGCACGCCTGATGTCAAGGTGTCTCTAGCTGGAAACCTGATGTACGACTGTCTCTATAGTTGAGATACTTGAGGTTACAGTATCTCTTGTTCGCACGCCTGATGTCAAGGTGTCTCTAGCTGGACACCTGATGTAAGACTGTCTCTAGTTGAAATACTTGTGGTTTCAGTATTTCTAGTTTGCAAGCCTGATGTCAAGGTGTCTCTAGCTGGACACTTGATGTACGACTGTCTCTAGTTGAGATACTTGTGGTAACAGTATTTTTAGTTCGCACGCCTGAGGTCAAGGTGTCTCTAGCTGGACACCTGATGTACGACTGTCTCTATAGTTGAGATACTTGAGGTTACAGTATCTCTTGCTCGCACGCCTGATGTCAAGGTGTCTCTAGCTGGACACCTGATGTAAGACTGTCTCTAGTTGAGATACTTGTGGTTTCAGTATTTCTAGTTTGCAAGCCTGATGTCAAGGTGTCTCTAGCTGGACACTTGATGTACGACTGTCTCTAGTTGAGATACTTGTGGTTACAGTATTTCTAGTTCGCACGCCTGATGTCAAGGTGTCTCTAGCTGGACACCTGATGTACGACTGTCTCTAGTTGAGATACTTGTGGTTACAGTATCTCTAGTTCACAAGCCTGATGTCAAGGTGCCTCTAGCTGGACACCTGATGTACGACTGTCTCTAGTTGAGATACTTGTGGTTACAGTATTTCTAGTTTGCAAGCCTGATGTCAAGGTGTCTCTAGCTGGACACCTGATG
This sequence comes from Gibbula magus, assembly GCA_936450465.1. NCBI lineage: Eukaryota > Metazoa > Mollusca > Gastropoda > Trochida > Trochidae > Gibbula > Gibbula magus. The sequence continues at coordinate 81,356,350 of OW388291.1, read as the reverse complement.
TACGACTGTCTCTAGTTGAGATACTGAGGTACTTGAGGTAATTGGAGAACAAGTCTAGTCAATCAAAATGGGAAATGTATATACGGAATGACGTTATTTGAGTCATACTATCGATCAAGCGTTTGATTTGAACCAATAAACATGTAGATGTGCTTTAAATCACAATCATACGATGATAATTCAAACCAATTATCCAATAGCAAAATATCAGTCAAAATAATGTAATTGGCTGTGAATCACATAGAGCAAAGTTGAACCATTTATTTATTATATCGGCACATAGACACAGTGGGTGAGAGTTGATATATATTAGTACGTATTGTTTTTCTCATGTCACTGAGCCTCGTATCGTAAGCGAAGCCTACAATCATCCCTCTATTCTATTCATTTCAAATCTAAGAATAACAGACAATATTTAGTAGAGACGTAACAACAATATAAATCCCTAAATTGGATAAAAGTTGTATTGATATAGGGACTAATCTTGTCTTTGTATTTATTACTAAACTACCGGGCAAAAGAAAGTACTCACCTCAGTTGATTTTATCATATGTATGATTTTCAATTGCAAATATCTCAAGTTTTCGATGTCATAATCCAAAACTGATAAGTACAGGTGTTTAGTTAGCAGTCAAAGAATACTTCTACATGTTTTTTAATTATTTTTTTAAAAATGAAATTTTAAGTTTAATTTTGTCATGAAAATTTCATTCTTAACCCTGTCTTCATTACAAAAATATATTTGAACTAAAATTTAACCTCAGTCACCAACAAAGTCATTCAAACTACTGCAGATAAGTATTATTGTATCGTGTCATAGTCAAATACATCTGATTTCTTTTAAATATTGAATTAATCCAAATAAACCTAGGTGAAAACTTTCTTTTGCCCGGTAGTTTATCAACCTTGTCCTCCTCATTCTTTTCACGGCTGTCCTCTTCTTCATGACTGTCCTCTTCATCCTCCACGAAGTCTAAATCGACATGAGAATACCATATCGTTGGGTCCATCTCTTCTTAACTGTTCAATAATAGGAGTAAATAAAGGACTGTTATTCAAATACATCATGGTATCCAAGTCTCTTGAGATTCGATCTAAATATTTTTTCTCCCACAGTTGTTTCATTTTCATGTCCGATCCATTCCTCAGTATTCAATCTTCGTAGACTTGCCTCTTTTTCTCCATTTTGTCTCTGCTTTGTTCCACTTCCAACTCCCAAGATTTGTCCAAGTAATAATCTTCCCAGCTGGTATCACTCTCATTACCCATCATCTTTTGTTTTTTTCTGGATTTGATTATTACCGTTTTCCTTTTCCCTTTTCAGACCCACATCGGGTATTCCAGGTGGCATTTTTGCGGACGATATTTCTGGACACCAGGTTTTGATATGTTTCTGCAAGTCGTTCATGTCTATGAAGACAATACCGCAGTCGTCGCAAGCGGACATGTCCAGTTCTTGTGTTCGCTCAGAAGGTCTTCCTCGCATGACTGTTTGCTCAGGTGGTCTGACTCATAATCATGTGGCTTCTTATCGCTCTCTACCTTTATAGAAGGTCTACATTGTCTACCTTTGTAGAATTCCACATGCCTCTCTAGTCTCTACCGTGTTTGCAATACGTGGCATCCTTTAATATTACAAAATGAACATGCTAAGAAACCAATTTGAATTTGATGATCTTCCTTCATAGCCCAGGTGTGATGTTGATGAACTCCGAAACAAAAGCACTGCTGACGTCCAAAACGTATGTCAGTTCTTCCCACTGATGTAAACGTAGAAAAAATGCCATTCTTGGACACTCCTGTAAATGTTGTACAGTCAACGTCTTCACTTCTTGCTCTATCCGTTGCTTTAGTTGATGGCATTCCCTTTACGAGAAGGATAAGATTTCCTTCCCAAAACGTTGTATTCCCTTATGTGGATCATAATTCGTCCTGACCATCTTGGGACACGACCTAAACATTCAAATCGATATCTATTTTCTACCAAACGGCGACTTATTCTCTGAGTCTCGCTTATTCGCTGGTCTTGATGTTGATCGTAAAATTTCTCTAAAGAATAATGAACTCTCTATCTTACCCTGTCTATATAGGGGATGATTATTGTTTACCGATTGGTCGTATTTTTATCGTATTTTTGTAAAGGAAACGTTTTGTTTCTCCTCATAGGATACAATTTTGTCAGGAAAACTATGGCGTCACTTCTATTTCCCTTATGAACACTATGTTGAGACATTGTTTCGTATCTGATTCATCTGTATCGGCCATCTGTCAAACGATAACAGTCGAAATTCGTATTTACTGTATTTACAATTAAAGTCAGTACACAACTCGGCTCCACACACATCAATGGTCGTACTGAAAATGTGGAGCTATGGTGGTGTTTTATAAGCGTTGACTTGTGTGAATTGTCGTCATTCCAGCTATTACTTCTCCTAGATCGATTGGTTAGACTTATAATCCCGATCGTATCATCAGGTCACGTAGTGATGCTATCAAACACGCCCCTTTCACCCAATCGCGATGACGTCTCTCACGAAAACAAACCATGCGTTCAAAAGACACTCCTGAAATGATGACCTCATATCTGGCATAGACATATTAACTCAACTGTGTCTGGTGAAAAAGTGTCTTCTTTGGATGCCTGATGTTACAGTGTCTATAGTTGAGACGAATTGTGTTATGGTCTCTCTAATTGGGGCGCCTGATGTTACAGTGTCTATAGTTGAGACGAATTGTGTTATGGTCTCTCTAGTTGGGGCGCCTGATGTTATAGTGTCTCTAGTTGAGACGAATTGTGTTATGGTCTCTCTAGTTGGGGCGCCTGATGTTATAGTGTCTATAGTTGAGACGAATTATGTTATGGTCTCTCTAGTTGGGGCGCCTGATGTTATAGTGTCTCTAGTTGAGACGAATTGTGTTATGGTCTCTCTAGTTGGGGCGCCTGATGTTATAGTGTCTATAGTTGAGACGAATTGTGTTATGGTCTCTCTAGTTGGGGCGCCTGATGTTACAGTGTCTATAGTTGAGACGAATTGTGTTATGGTCTCTCTAGTTGGGGCGCCTGATGTTACAGTGTCTATAGTTGAGACGAATTGTGTTATGGTCTCTCTAATTGGGGCGCCTGATGTTACAGTGTCTATAGTTGAGACGAATTGTGTTATGGTCTCTCTAGTTGAGATGCCTTAGTTTATGCTGTCTCTAGTTGAGACGCATCAAATGATGACAGGTGTTCCTGTTTGATGCGCACAGTGAGATGTCTCTATAATAATAGTTTCAATGTTTTAATTTGTATTTGCATTGGGTTAAACATCTTTAGAAACCTGATGAAAAGGTTTCTCTGTCTATGATACACGGGGAAAGGGTTTTTCCGCTTATGGTATGTATATACGTTTTCACTATCAGCTCGAAAATACATTTCAATTAGATAGTCTGTTTTGTAAGTATTTCGACACTTGATTTGTGTTTAATTCACATATGTTTGATAATATGTTATCTTATCATTTCTTTCACATCAGGTTCGACTGCATATTGGTTTGTACGCTGAATTCGCAGAAAATTGGATGCAATTATTTCCAAAACAACAACTCCATTTTATCAGATTTGAGGATTATATTAAAAATCGATTGGTTACAATCAAGGGAATTTACCAGTTTCTTAAAATAAGTAAGTACTTTTCGTTGAATATGTTTCATTATAAACCACAAAATATTGAGAATTCCAAAAATGCTGTATACAAAATAAATAAAGGATAAGTCGTCTAACACATTCAGCGAATGTATCATTGAGGATAATATTGACGCAGCTGTTGATAGTTTGATAAACGCGTTACATTACAGTGGGAGGTCTATGCTTACAAGACACAAAACGTTCAAAAGAAAACAACCTGGGTGGTTCGATTTAGAATGTGAACACCTAAAGATGAATAAATACAGACTTCTAGACCATTTCAGAAAATACCCGTCGAAGAATAATTACACTGAATATGATCAGAGCAGAAAAACATTTAAACATTTATGTAAAGTAAAGCAAAGAGTATTTTGTGACCATGTATCAAAGACGCTTACAGAAGCATCAATGATTAACGATTATAAAGGATTCTGGAGTCTTATCAAGAAATATTCAGCAAAATCAGATAGGAAATGTAATATATCGGCAGAAACTTGGCATACCTACTTTAGGGAATTATTGAACCCAAAAGTTAACACTGATGGGGCTACGACATTTGATGATTACGTCAACAAGTACGTCGATGAACACGACTGTCATGATTGTGAGAATACTGAGTTATCCTACGACATAACCACAGATGAGGTTAAGGCAGCAATAGATCGATTAAAACCTAATAAATCCCCAGGTAATGATAGGATACCATCCGAATTCTTCAAGAATATCAAAAATATCATAGCACCATATCTTGCTGTATTATTTTCCCATATACTGTCTAAAGGAACATTCCCGGAAGTCTGGAGTGCTGCAATAATTATACCCATTTATAAGAAAGGAAATACAAATGAACCAAGCAATTACAGAGGCATTGCATTACTTAATACTATGAGTAAACTATTTACAACTATTATTAATAGGAGAATAGATGAGCATGTTGAAAACACTGGTATTATTGGCGAATATCAAGGTGGCTTTAGAAAACACCACTCGACAATTGACAATATCTTCATTTTACAATCTATTATCCAAAAGTATACAACCAAAAAAAATTCTATTGTGCCTTCGTTGACTTCAAAAAGGCATTTGATATGGTTAATAGAAACAAACTTTTATATCTACTCTTACAAAATGGGATACATTGAAACATATTTAATGTTCTCCAAAATCTGTATAACAAAGTGAAATCAGCAGTTGTAATTGAAGGGAAAAAACTGTCTGATTATTTTAATTGCTCTACAGGTGTAAGACAGGGCTGTGCACTAAGTCCCTTGCTGTTCTCACTATTTATTAAGGAACTGTCTGAATCTATGAGCGAAGCGTTTAATAATGGCATATTTATAACTGAAGACATGTATAATATTCTAGCTTTACTATTTGCTGATGATCTCGTATTAGTTGCTGATACTCCTTTTAAGTTACAAAAGCAACTTGATTTTCTCCATAGTTATTGTTTGAAAAGGGGCATGGAGATTAATACTGACAAAACTAAAGTGATTGTCTTCCGAAACGGAGGGAGACTATCGAGATATGAGAAGTGGACATATAATGATATAGAAATCGAAGTGGTAAATGCATACAAATATCTCGGTATTATGATGACACCTAAACTGGTATGGACCAGAGCATGTACTAGTTTAGCACAACAGGCTAACAAAGCTATGTTTCCCATAAAAAGTCTAATCCGAAAATATGATATAAATATGCGTGATGCATTTAAGATATTTGATATGAAGATTGTTCCAATTTTGATGTATGGGAGTGAAATTTGGGGATATAAGCAAATGAAACAGCTTGAAATCGTTCATCGATCATTTTGTAAATTTGTATCGAATGTCAGTAAATCTTTTTCAAATGTTGCTATGTATGGTGAATGTGGGAGATATCCCTTGTATGTCAACTCTTATACAAATTGTATTAGATATTGGTTAAGACTGATTATCTTACCAGCTTATAGGTACCCACATCAATCATATCTTATGTTAAAACAAACATGTGACAGAAAACGTACAAACTGGGCATCTCATTTTTGTCGAGGCGAAATGGTCGTGTGGTAAGCTGTTGGTACAGTCAATGCTGGCGATAGTTGCCTTACTCTGAGGGCGTGGGTTCGAATCCCGCATGGGACTCGGCCCGAAAAGGTACAAGAATTTGTACTATTGAAGGTAGTGTTATCCCAAATATAACCATGTTACATCTCATATAAAACAACTACTATTTACTTATGGATTTGGACATGTCTTGGTACAGCAGGGAGTTGGGGATATAGATTTATTCCTCAAGACGTTTAAGGAAAGAGTAATAGATTGTGCCAAACAAGACTGGCACGCGGAGCTTACAGATAAAGTTTCCTTGCAATTTTATTCCATGATAAAATCTTCACTAATTGACGAACTGTACATTTATGAACTTAATAATACAAAATACCGGAAAGCACTACTTATGTTTCGAAGCTGTTATAACCGACTTGGAGTACAATGTATTAGGAAAGGCTTTTGCGATTACGAAAGTCCTGATTCTAAATGTTCATTATGTAAAGTAACTGAAGATGAAATCCATATTATATTTTATTGTCCAATGTATCAAATATTTCGTGATGACATATCATTATTTATGAATAGTAACAAAAATATGAATGATCTTAAATGTTTGATGAATTCAAATGTCTACACCTTCATGTTGGGAAAATTTCTATACAATGTTTTTCGTGTACGAGGAGAATTCCTTTGACACGCGTGTGTATATATTTTCTTGTATATGTCTAATGTATTATGGGTCAACTGGCTTTGAAACAATAAACGATTGAATTGAATTGAATTAAAGGTACCCCGCAACTAAATGGCAATAGTAACCATGATGAATTTAAGATGAAGATGCACTGCTTCCAGTCAGGGTATCTGAAAATTTTGGCGACCTAACCCTAACATGTCCTAACATGGTGTTATCCCTAAAGGAAATTTCACAGTTTAAATGGTCCTTTTATAAGATAAATAGTTGCGTTTGTAAAATTTCCGGGATTCATTGCTATTCAACACCCGCAAATTTAGTTTAAAACCGACGGCGTTACAAAAATGGAACAGTCGCAAAGTCCTTTCAACTCAGAGATAGGTACGCAAAAAGAGATTTCGTTTCAAAACGCCTGATAACTAAACGTCATGTTACAATATGATAAATAAAACATGATCCTGATTTAATGTCAGTTAGAGTATCGCTTAGAAATTGACGTTATATTTTACGTCACTTTGATTGTTCAATTGGTAGTGAATCTGTTCTACGACGGGAAGCATTTATATCCTATTTTATATAGTTTATACCTATCACAGCATATATCAATGTTCTTTTTATATAAAACCGAATAATTGTTCAAGGACATCTGATATAATCTCATAAATAAAGGCAGTATAGGTAAGATAATCGTATGGTTTGTACGCAACTACAGACGATGTCCTTTCATTCCTTTATTTATTCTTTAAAGCAATATGTATGAGTCCACATGAACAAACTATTTAAGGACCGTCTGTTTGTTTCTCTATTGTAGGACCATTGACATCAAACGAAGAAACAAACATGTTGCGGGATGAATCCGTTAGGAATGCAAATACAAGAAAAAAAGATTCCGTCGGACCAATGAGAAATGATACTCGAAAACTGTTAGACGATTTCTACAGGCCTCACAATGAAAATCTGGCCAAGCTTCTGGGTGACAAGGGTTATTTGTGGCAATGAACAGAAGGCAGCAGTACTGATGTGTCTGATTATGATACAAAGTGATACAGCCGAGAATACACTTTTTTCATAACAATGAATAAGGATTAACGTATCATATTTATCTCAGTACATGTATCTTCAATTCCATGTAACGGGGAATGCATGAGGAGCAGTTGATTGAACACTTGCAATAACACTTGCACTTAACAGTTTTCGGGAAAAGATGTCCCCTCAAAGCCATATCCCCGTTCCACTTCGTGGCGGGGGAAAATAAAGTAGTTTTGTTCAGACTTTTAGGGATTTTACCGTCAGGCCCTTGTTTTTTTTATAAAGAGAAACAGATAAATATAGAAAATAGAAAACAACGTTAACGACCCCAAGATATTTTGGTATGAATTGAAATTTTTAAGGAGAAAGATACTTTCAAATTACATGATCCCAACACAAGAGTGGTTCCACCATTTAAGAATATTGTTTTCAGGTGATAATGTACTTGTATATTTAGACAAGTCAATAACTGTTTGGGAAGAAACAATAAGTAAGAATCGAGGATTTAGGTAAGGTTAATCAGCAATTGATAAGATATACATATTACAAAAAATACAAATAATTATAATTAAATAATCCAAGTGGGAAATTGAATTGTAGAAGATTTGTGCAAAACATGAAAAGTTCAAGATACAGACATTCATATAAACAAAATTCACAAAATCGATTGTAAATCGACATTGCACCTCTCCTAATAAAATAGAGTATAAGATTTGTGCAATGTTTGAAAAGAATCAGATGAATAGTTTCTGACAATCGTTCGGACAAACAAATTTCTTCTGACAATCGTCAAGTCGTCACCCGTTCTGACAAATAAAATGGAACATTAAAAACAATCACATTTAAAATTACAGTTACAAAGCCGATGCACATTTTTATTACCATCGCTTCAGTAGGATAATACAAAAATATGACTTGCATATACAAATATCTACATGAAGTCACAAAATAACAAAAAAAAAGAGTTCAGGTAATAATTCTGAAACCATTTGCATAATAGCTTTGAGCAATATCGAAATGTTAGAGAAATAAAGTTACCATGAATAATAAAATTTACCATCTGAGGAACTGTCTTGTAAAGGAACAAGTTAACATCGTGTGAGAGATTTTTGGTGTTAGCAAATGAACAGTCAAATCCGTCTATGTGATACAATCCACGAATGCTTGTAGAGTTTAGCTGGCGAGATGGCGATGTTCCCCCACCTTCTGCTTGCAGTTGGGACACCAGTGGATGACGTCCTTGCCCTGCTTCATACACATCGGGATCAGGCAGCAGGGGATGGCACTGCAAGAGATCGAGACTTGCGTCATACTTTAGTCATCAACTGGCTACATAGGCTAAATGTGTTAAAGATCCCATGTAATGCATTTTTCAAGAATGACATGGGCCTCTTTTGACACAAATTCACAGCAGATGTCAAAAACACTTTGTCATTACCATGTTTCACATATTCCCTACATTTAATTGGTAAAATGCTTTTCATACTGGAGAAGATGAAATAGGGTTTTAGGTTATGGTCCAGTGGTCCTTATTAGAGGCCACAGCGACAAATCTAAAATCTAAAAGATTATAAACCCCATTGCCTAAGCAGATTGTATAAACAATTTCAGCTCTCCATAGGCTGTGGTTCTTTAGAAGAAATCGAAAACACAAATAGTTTATGGACAAAAACACGCCAGAAGGACCCGATATGCTAAAATGTTAAAGATCTGGTGAAATGCATTTTTCTCAAGAATGACAGATTATTACCTCTACGAACATTATATATCGGAATCAATTGAGCAGAAGATCGAGACAATATACACTTTCAATTGATTATTAAGACGATTTTAATTTACCCATTTTTACAAAGCCGCAATCAGTGCCGCGATCCACTTTGATGACAAACCTTGGGGCATGACTGTGATTAACCACAGACGAGGGTCGTCTGTGATCCGCCCCGTGGAGCCTCATTAATTGATTAATGATGATCATCATTGCCGCTTGATGAATTTATGAGGTGCGTTAAATCCCAAAAAGTACATGTTAATGCAATAATTATGTAATTGTCATCGGCGGAATTACCTAGTTGGATATCATCTACGATTTGTTTGTGAAATTAACAATCAAAATGTTACGAAATGATGTTGAAATATGACTATCGCCGATAATATGAGATTACTCAAGTGACGTCACAGAAGTCATCGCTTCAGGGACCATACCCCTGCAGATTTTCATTAAAGCCGTATACAAATAATTTATGGGCCGATTTCAGAAATTTAAAATCGACCAACTGTCAAATTGAAATCCCATTTTAATGAATCCGAATGTGACCATGTGGTATTACATCTAACCTTTAACCAATAGTTCATAGCAATTGTGAAGAGTAAACATATAGTGGAAACCTCCCAAATTCACCATAAGCAATAACGCTGGGTGTATTCAACAATAGGGTGTGTGTACTCGTAAAAACAGATGTCGCCCCCTTCCCCCGATTAACTTTAGAAACCTCAAACAATTTATGTTTAGAGTTATTACCCTTCAAAAATAAAAAGTACAAAGTTCTGCGCAACGCTTTACACTCGTAAGTCAATCTTGTTAGACAAAAAAATGTGTTGATGAAAATCTTGCTGTTTGTATAAATTAACCCTTAGGAACAATTGAAGATGAACATCATGTGTTGTTTGAATGTGAACGGTATATACAAACTTCAGAAAATATATTTGGGTAATGCAAATCATAGAATATTTTAATACGTCTTGTCACTTCATCAAACATTTAATTGATAAAATATGTTGCAATCTATATATGAAACATGTATTTGCATTTAAAAATGATTGTTAAAATTTCTGTCACGTGTCTATGTGGTCACATTCAATTGTACTTTCCCGCCGAACTACTGATTTGAGAACAGTACAGCCCAGTAACTGAGACAGTCGGCCTATCGTGTGATGAGAGTTGTTTTTTGACTATTTCAAATTCTCAAACTTACCTAGGTCGAGAAGCTCTACCTGCAACGGTGAACCCCATTGGATAGAATGCGGCTCGCTGCATGTGTAAGGTAGGGGATTCTGGCGACAGAGGTTTCGGTCTACAACTTACCACGACAAGCAGAGGAGAGTGACGGCCCACCAGGTTAACCTGCCGATCTTGTAGGTGAGAGTGGTGGTGACGGTGGCCCCACAGTGCTGGCAGATAACCACGTCGGTGTGGGTGCGGTATGAGAACTTGTCCCCCCGCTGGGGTGGGATGGGCTGGATCACAACTGGGGAGGAATATACACAGTATAATTAGTGTTGCATCTCCCTTTATTTATACCTAAAATATGAAGCTGAGACAGTTATTATTATCACTCGACCAGAAACCAGCAGGTTGCAGTTTCGTTCGGTGAAAATGTTAATTCATCTGTCGTCTTACGACTTATACAAAAGTTTGGTGTCAAACGAGGAAGATTAGAGGGTTTCATGCAATTTTTTTTAGAGTTTAGAAAGCAAGGTGGTGGACAACTGTTGGTTGATCATGGTGCCATATTTAAAACTCCACTCTGAGTGTTTAGGTATCGCTACATCAGTCAGAACACTTGTTAACACCTTGAAATAGCCGCTCGAAGGGAAATGGACTCGCATGGCTTAAACCATGTATATTCGTTTTAGAACTTTTTTTTATTGATTGAGGGGTATTATTTAGCCATTGGTAAAGCTTAGTTTCCTTTTCGTGAGAAGACGGCGTGCTACAGTGCCTTTAAAATAAAATGTTTCCTATGACAGTAGTAGTAATTCACATATTAATTAACTTTCAGAAATACAACAATTCATGAAAAAAAATATTATAACATGTCTTCAGTGTATCCTTGATTCTGATTGGTTGATTTCAATCATAGAGAGCATATTCTTACAGATATAAAGATATTTTGAAATGAAACATCATAGTAATAAATAGGGTAATAGGGTCACAAATATAATAAAAGAGGTATCGATGTCGGGCAATAGTCACCACACAGTAGAGAAGTATTGTATCTTGAATGTAGAATTATCGGTGGAGAGGCAGTGAATCGAAGTGATGGCAGTTGTTGGATCGATGCGAATATAATCCTATATTGTATAATACAGCTAAGTGTAGAAAAAGAGTGTCAGTCCTTCCCTCAAAGAGGCTTTAAATAGTCAGTACTGCCTCTAGAATTCATGAGAAGCTTCTCTGGACTTCTACATATCGCTGCAAAGTTGTTTACACAGCAACAATATTGGAATTGTCTTTTTTGTGACCCAAACATAATTAAACTTAGTTATTTAATGTTATATAAGATAAAATACATTTTCAAAACACTTGCCTGACACTGTCACTGATAATTGACACACAAGTTACAGGACTATGCACATCTAACTGATAATCGAGGGTGCAAGGAAACAAAGACATTATATAAAGACTAGGCCTTTAGCTGTAAAAGTTGAGACCTACCTTCGTTATAGCCTTGGGTCATTGGAGCAACTCGTTGTTGGGCCATATCTGAACATAAATAATGAAACAATTAAAAATATAATATTTTGAGAGGGTATCGTGTCGTTACTAAATTCTTAACGAAATATTACGATATTTACTAGATCGGTGTGATTGATTGATGCAATTTATGTCTTTCAAGTCATAAGTTTTGATTCTTTTCTGTCGAAACAAACATAATACAATCCGTAAATGCTGTCTCTTCACTGTTTCGAAAAGCTTGCAAGCAAAGTATACATTAGAGCACGGATAACATGTAATACGTCATCGCATTGTGACACAAAAAGCATTCACCTTACCCGTTTCATTTGGTACGTTTTTCAGATCAAATTAATCCTTAATTAATATTTTACCAAATAACGATAAATATGTCTCATAGAAGGTAAACTGGTGGCTTTATTTAATCAATTTCTGAGGCAACACAACATCTCAAAAACTGACATAACCATAGCGAGCCGTTGCTGAGACCATAGCAAACCGTAACGACCACTAGCAAACGTCCTCACGCAGTATACAGCGTATTTCAGGGTGTGTGACTTATACGCGGGAAATCGTGTGGGGTTCATATTTTCCTATTTGGCCCTAAACAATGTTTATGACGTCACGTTTCGTCTCAATATGGGAAGGCCTTTATCCCACGCTCTCGCTCGGGTAATACTAATGTCACGAGACAGACACTCGTGTCGTAAACATAAGGTGACATAGGGCTAGACACTGGACCTTTCTCTATTTATGACTGTCATAATTGATCTAAATTGGCCCCGTTACTTTTGCAGCATTTACTTATCTAACTGAGGTAAATCATTCCGTATTGCAACAGACCCTTGAAGCTAGGACCCCGTTTCACTAAAAGCTACGTGTACGTGTAAAATCCCTCGTAAACTAAGTTACGATATTGGTTCGGAGGAGACAGTATATAATCATATTTGGAAAACTTTGCAAAAGGACAATGTTAAAATCATTTTCAGAAGAAGCCACGGCTTACGTCAAAATCTTTGGAGAATTGCGCAAGGAATGTTACTTGCTATTTGACGGTTTGCAAAACGGCATAAGTAGGTTTTCATGTCAGCCTACTAGACAACTCCCTGTTGAACAGACAACAACTGAATGATCAACAGCATTCAGAAGAGCCAAGGGTTGAATAATGAAAGGAATAAAGAGGGGAATTAGTTAGACATGAATGAAGTCGACTCATATACATGTATAGGCCTATAGGGCAGAGGTCACTGATGGCAACAAGTGCGCAACAACATGTTGAATCGTGTGATGACAAAGTGATAATGATAGCTAGAAAAATAATTCCCCGTACATTCTGCTTTGAATAAGTACAACAAGTATGTATACATTGTGCTTTATTTATCCTTATGCAGTAGGGCCTACTATTCTATTTGAAAAAAGGTGAACGTTAACTTGTGGCTTCTCGTGCCCAGAACACCGTTGATACAAGATGTTTATCACACCCTCTAAGGTTATATAGACTAGACCAAAATAAGGACATCGCATTTGTGAATCGTTGGCCTGGAACAAAACCGGCAAGCTCGACATGACTGGCTGCTGTGTACAGTATGTAACAAGAGAAGGCTGTATCGTCATATATACAGCAGGGTAAACTCCATACAATAGCATTAACTCTTTCATTTAAGAATAGGAGTAAGATAACAATAACAATTAAACACACCGAGCAACCACCACACTCTCCCTGCCCCAAAGTTTTGTTTATCATATGACTCAGTCATCGATCGATCGATTCGACAAGCCCGGAGTTCACCTGCACCCGTAATGGCGTAAAACATGTATCTAGGTGTTTTCTCTACCTTCAATTACTGACATATTATTATGAAATATGAAACAAATTTCTTATATGCTGCATTAAAAACAAGATGTGTTTGTTAAACACGGATGCCCCCGGATATACCAAAGTTATGGCAACGGTTAAAGTTTTCTGAAGATGTCCACTGCGGCAAGGTCAAGGTCACAAGGTCAAATATGATGACCTCATCTGAAAGGTCTCATCACAAGGTATCGACACACCAAGTATGACAGCCCTAGCTCTGAGCAATCCATAGTTATGGCCAAGGTTAAAGTTTTTGTGGACAAACACACAGACGGACGGACAGACAGACAGACGGACAGGTGAAAAACAATATACCCCCAGAATCTCCGATTCGGGGGCATAAAAAAACATGCACACAGGTATTAAACATAAGGATGGTCAAAATTGGTATCGATACAGCATAGCCACTTACCAGTCCGTGTTTGTGTTCCGCAATGTAGGTAAGGTGTAATGAACGTGCTTGTCTCCCTTTGATACCCGTTCGTTGGTTTTTCAGGTTTAGTCGTGACGTGAGCCATTAAAGGGGTAACCTCCCAAAACTTCTACATGCCTAAACTTCTATATATTTGTTGCCTGTTGGCTCTTCTAGTAATCACATCTGTGGGGCTTTCAGACAGGAGATTAAAATATTTTAGTTTTTGCTTCTTTTTTTTTTAAAGTTCTCCATGTGGACTAAGTAAGTAAGTAAGTATTCATGTTGACCTTTGATACCTTTGAGCATTTACATCCTACATTATGACATACACATTTCCTGAAATTTAAAATAAATTTTAAACTTTCACTTGTTGTCATACATTCGATATGCTTCTTCATGCACGATCATTAGAATCTCACTACCTTCAATAGTACAAATTAGTGTACTTTTTCCGGCCGAGGCCCTTGCGGAATTCGAACCCACATTATTAGCCAGCACTGACCGTACCCAACAGCTAACCACACGATCACGGGGACTCGAAAAAAAATCTAGGTCTAACAACCGATATAGTTATGTTAATTTTACATTCAGTTCCCCTCTGATAGATGTAAATTGGCGCAGCTCCCAAGGCTGAATGCATGAAAAATACATGCCAATCAGTATCTAGTATTTGAATGTTCATCCAAAACATTTAGTTTGGTTGTATTGAAATTTAGATGAAGATTTCTTTTTTAAATTCTTAAAGGTTTACACTTTCTTTTAGATCAGGATGTATGTCGTTAATCTGAAGACTAAGTAAAAACTCATAATATACATGGTCCAATCATATAAGTCCATAACTATTGCATTTTTAAACATCATTAACAAATACACATGTTGTATTTTATAGTATACACACCATCCACGGTTTTTCAAGATTACATATATATTATGAACAAATAGTTGACATGCATGAATTATGCATTGACATAGACGATAGATTTACGATTGACATTTTTTAAGAACTTAAAATGTTTTCACCTACATGTTGAGAAGAACACATGCATACATGTAATACAGTGATCTTATATCGGAAAATGCTAAACGTCGAAATAGATAACTTGCTTCATCTGTAATTCAATGGGGAGCATGGAGGATATCTTTACAGGTAAAAGGGGGTTACTTGCTCTGAATAGCAATAGTGGATAGGATATAGATTTGGATAGCAAAAGGCGTGGTTCAACGGTAGTAAGTTATTAATTTAGTATATAACAATATCCTTCAGAACTGCTAGAGACGTGTCACTGTCACCGCTGTATGAACTGGCATTGCAGTAACCTTTTGCATTGTTCATAAATTATTTAAGAATTGACTTCAAAATTTATTAAGTTCATGGAGGTATAAAATTAAAAAAACGCTGTACAAACTGTGTAAGTTTACGCAAATATTGGACAGCGTTTTTTAAGTTTACCTCCATGAACTTAATAAATTTTGAAGTCAATACTTATAAATAAATATACTCGTACCTGATGTTTTGAAAAGGTTTAATTGCTACAAATATTCACATTTGCGACAATTAGATCTGTACTATTTACGCGTATGAAGACACTACATATTAGCCCCGTCTACAACGTGTTCATCAGCCAATGAAAATGCACAACGCAACTTAAATTCGACTTAAATGTCATCTTGCGGAGAATGCACTCATAGAAAAGTTCCAGTCAGCTTATCGCAAATTCCATAGTACTGAAATAGCTTTACTAAGAGTCATAAATGATATTCGTGGAGCAGTGGATCAGGACAATATGGCAGCTCTGATATTGCTGGATTTGTCTTCATCATTCGATACAATTGACCACAATCTACTTCTGGACAGACTCCGACATCAGTATGGAATAGGTGGGACAGCACTACAGTGGATATCATCTTATATTGAAGGAAGATAACAATTTGTGATGATTGGAAATGACAGGTCATCCACTGTCAACTTGATATATGGTGTCCCACAGGGAATGGTACTTGGTCCAGTGTTATTTGTTCTCTATTGTGGCAGTACTTCAAACATCATCTCACAGCACCGCCTCCTCCACCACTCATATGCCGATGACTGCCAGTTGTACAATCACTTTCATCATCATAACTCAGAAGAAGCTCTTTTTAATATAGCTAATTGTACCAGGTCCTTGAATTCTTGGATGACAGAAAACAAACTCAAACTGAACAGTAATAAAACGGAAGCAATCATTTTTGGAACTAAGCAGTAGCTAAAAAAAGTGGATATAAGCACCGTTAATGTGTCAGACACGGACGTTCAGCTAACCCAGACTGTCAAGGATCTCGGTGTCTTGCTAGATCCAACACTCTCAATGGAAGCTCAGATTAACAATGTTTGCAAAATATGCTACATGAACTTACGAGTGATTGGAAATATTCGTCCTTTGATCACCATAGAAGCTGCACATTGTCTAGCCAGTTGTCTGGTACTGATTATACTCGATTACTGTAACAGTCTTTATGTCGGACTCCCGGATATTCTCCTTGACAAGCTTCAATAGGTACAAAATACAGCAGCGCGAATCGTGACTCTAACATCTAAAGGATCGCACATTACTCCTGCCCTTAAACATCTTCACTGGCTTCCAATAAAAGCAAGGATTCAACTCAAAATTGTATGTCTAATGTATAAATCTCTGCATGATCAATCGCCTGCCTACATATCAGAGTTGATATCAGCCTATGTCCCAGCACGGGAGCTTAGATCACAACATCAGAATCTATTGACAATGCCGAAGTGTAACCTTAAGTGCTTTGGTCAGAGATGTTTTGGGCACTTTGCTCCTAACATGTGGAACTCTCTTCCAAACAATCTGAAACTATCTCCAACATTAGAATCATTCAAATCAAATCTAAAAGCCTATCTTTTTGTTCAGTTTTATGGTACAATCGCAACAATTGTACACATGGATTTGTTATTGCTGTTTGTGTGAACTGAGCACATTCAAATTCACTATTATTATTATTTATTAGCATTATATGTTTAGCGCTTTGAGCAGTCTTTCGAGCGTGGATATGTGCGCTTTATAAATATGCACTATTATTATTATTATTAACTAGCCAAGAACCTGACGTCATGGGGGCGTGGCTAAATGTGATGAGACGTCACGAAATTAAGTTTATGCAGGTATGAACTGAATGTCTGTGACAGTGTCCAGCGAATCAGATCCACACAAAGCAATTGCTATTTAGTTATGTTAAAATGTGCCGTTTATAATAAAGGTTTATGCAGTCTGTCTGTTCTCAAGAGGGTAAAACAGTCCATTAGACGATCCTATTATCTATAATCGTAGACAACGATGTCTCGTTTAAAACGAAAACTGCTATGGTCGTTTCAGTGTGAACACCTTTTAATAGTTCGACGTGTTGTTAGTCGAACTATAACCATTCGTTTTGGAGCTCTATAGTTTGTGTATTTATTGTTTGAGAACGATTGTTTTACAGTTGGTTACATTTCATTTTGCGAGATCTCTTTATTTCCATTAGAAAAAAACGTGCTTCAACCCTTTAACACACATTACAATATGGTTAATGAATTATAACTTTTAACAGATACTGTCAGTGTATGACCTGATGTGCCGTAAAACATGTATTATTGAAAATTGTTTGGGTTTTTTTTATGTTTGTATTCGTTAGATGATAAAAATGGATGAATGGATATTTTGAAGCAAACTTCACACGGAAACGCAGCAGTTCACATATACGGTAATACAAATACTTCAGCAACACTTTGACTAACGCAGGACACATGTAGGCCTACAGTTGGTTATCATGAGTGAAAAGTTGTTCTTTGATGCGACAATGGGTATAGAGGGTAGAAGTCTCGGCATTGAGCGAAGACATTAAGTCACTGCACAGCATTCAAAAATGACAATTTTCAAGATTCAACCCAGTTGAAAAACAACTGTCAGTCGAGAAAACTTCTGGTTAAGTTTGGACTTAATATCTTTAGAGGTTGTGTTAGTGACTGACGGTTGTTTTACCTTAGATTAACATATAGTATTTACATCAGTTTAATACGACATGCAACACCGTGGTAACACCGAGGTCGATTGGTTTGATCAAATTGAAGCGGGGGTAAAATATACAACAATTCTCTACTTCTGTATGGTTTGTTCATTTGCATTATTCACTACACAAACATGTGTTACTGTGAACAGTATAAGGCCGCTACTCTTAGAGATAATGAAAACCCTACGGAAACGGAAAGAGCAGAATCAATGACAGGACAAAACTAAAGATGTAATATATGATGGAAATGACAGTGAAGACAATAAAAGACACAATGAAAGAAGTGAGAAACCTGAAAAAGTCCACATACGCCCATTCATATACACTGGCTTGATGACAAACATTAGTACGTTTGGGATGTGAAATAGTTATCGAATTATAACATTGTTGTATTTGGGAGCACACTATCTACAATAGTCTTTCGGACGGCGGGACGAGTTCCTAGCGGTTTTGGAGCTCACACCCAGAGAGTCATTCAGACACCACTGCCAGCACTGATTGCACCAACAGCATATATCCAATCTTCAATTCGGTTACTTCGAATCACTTCTCGTGTAAATCATTATCTTCCCATTACTCCGCTTAGTTCTTCCATTAGTCTTTCACTCAGTCTTACTATAAAATCTTTATTCTGAAAATATCTCCATGTAATTAAATATTGAAAAGGAGACAGGCTCCTTTTCAATTTTTTTGGTTTAGAGTTTAAGTGTTAGACTATTCTTCCATCCTCACCGTCTTTATCAACTTCCAAACGCAAGACACAACTCTTGCCGGTCTGCATTATAATGGCTGATTTAAGCCTTGCGGTATTCCCCTGGCTTTGTTGTGCCTTGATAGTGAATCGCTGCACCAGAAATGCATAGTGGGTCACAGATTTCTATAGGAAATACTGCAGGGCCTAAATCAGTCAGTAATGGAGACTGGCAAGAGTTGTTCCTTGCATTGGGAAGTTGCTTCTTTATGGAATGAGTGCCAAACGTGCGAGCTATAGAGATAAGTCACAATCTGCAGACCGGAGTGATGCCACGTTTGTATGGTTGGTTTAATATTCACTCGTTGGATAAATTCTCTGGTAGCTAGCTATTCGATGACATAATTAGATTCAGAACAGTTTTTCTTCAGTATAATAGCAAATTTAACTGTTTCTTGATTTGTCTGTGATTTGAATAGGACTTATTTTACATCCACGTGTTGTATAGAATAAAACGCTGTTTTAGAACAGTCCTAATTAATGTACAACCAGTAATTAAGATTCACCTTCAACATGTAAACACGGAAATCATTAAAATGGTTTGATTGATTGAAAACATATTTTATTCATTTAAGAAATGAATTGGGCACAAGTTGTGAAACTTATAGAAGCCCTCTCCAGGTAATCAACAACTATTTTACAAGGCAAGAATACATAACAAGAAAGTAAGAAATCTACAAGTGACGAAGTGGGTACACATGTAATATACATTATTAAGGCAACACACAATTGGAAATGTTATTCTTATGACAAAATGCACTTTGAATATGGTAAATACGTACATTAGTATTAATGTATTATTTGAACCGTTGACTCTTTCCAATGAATTTATGAACATGGTGAAATATGTTTTCATTGACTGTTTATGGAAGATTTGGGTTTCCATACAGGATTGTATTAATATCAAATTCTGCCTTTAAATTATAAAATCTTTGCTTTAATTCTAAACGAAGATCAGCATGTCTTGGACATCTCAAGAAGAAATGATAAACATCTTCAACTAAAGCACCACAAATGCAAGATTTACTTTCAGATAAATTGACACGATACAGATCACCGTTTAGGGAACTACAAGAATTTCTTAACTTACTGTGTATAATGTTCATCTTCCTATCGCCGAATAGAAAATATTTTGGGATTTTACATTCTTTTTCAGATAATTTTGCTTAAAATGACGATAATGAATTTGAACATCTTATTGTTGAAAGCACAAGGTTAAACTCCGCGCATGAGGATTCCAACCTATCTGAAATGCAGTCTGATTAAAACCGACCCTGTTCCGTGGATTAAAACATAACATCTACCAAGATACGAACTCATATCACACGGGGGTTCTTTTCTTGAGTAGCAACTTCCAAACGCAAGGCATAACTTTTGCCAGTCTCAATTACTGGCTGATTTAAGCCTTGCAGTATTTCCCTCGCTTTGTTGTGCCTAGATAGTGAATCGCTGCACCTGAAATGCATAGCGGGCCCGAATTTCTAAGCACAAGATCTTAATGAAATATTGCAAGGCCTAAATCAGTCAGTAATGGAGACTGGCAAGAGTTATGCCTTGCAATGGGAAGTTGTTGAGTAGAGGAACGTATCAGTTCGTATCATTGAAACTATTATTCCTCGGAAAAGGGTCGATTTAAATTCGATTATATATACTTTATTACTTATCTAGTCTGGCGACCATACCTCATTTAGCAATATTTCAACTACAGAAACGTATTTTTAGTATAGTTTAAAAAATAATTATGTCTGTCTGTGCGTCTGCCTGTCTTTAACATATGGACATTTTATGTCCATTGTTTACACGCCGATGACAGGCAAATGTGACAGTGTCTGCACTTTCTGCAAGTTTGAAATTCTCAAATATTAAAAATAAGATATTTCATGAATTCGAATATTCAGACTGATTACCGCCCAATCGGTTGACAGAGGGCGTGGAATTAATCTGACGGAGACGTAATATATCGATAAAATCATCATGTTTTTCTATCCGATGACATCGAGGCCAGGACAGCAAACGCAGATAATATAGGCCGGTATCGATCTGGACTTTACTAAATGTTTACGGGGCTGGTCAACCACATGAATAATTGAAATTCCAACAACCCACTGTGGGAGACAATATTCCCGGCTTATCCAACCATTTTATCACCGGTCTTTAACCAGACAGGTATGCAGGACTCGCGTTGTCATGGTGATTAAATTGTAATTATGTCGTCCGTCAGGGAATCGATTCGCTGATGCAGCTAGCCCGAGGCAGAAATACCTGTGGTGCACTACACGTAGTATTCCTCTGTCATCAACAGCCAAATTAAGTCTAGAATATATCGGTAAACAAGTCTAGATTTTCTCAGCTCTAACCATTTTAATTAGGGCTCCCGGCATTTTGATATGGGTTTTTGGGATATGTTGATTTTCGTTAATATAAACTTAATATTTCCTCTGTTGCCTTGACATTACACACGACGTTTAAAATATCATTTACACAATAAACAGCTACCGTGCCTTTTCGTGAGGGGTTATTTGATATAATATTCAACACCTAATACCAGTCTATAACGGTTGATATAATATGCAACACCTAATACCAGTCTATAACGGTTGATATAATATTCAACACCTAATACCAGTCTATAACGGTTGATATAATATTCAACACTTAATACCAGTCTATAACGGTTGAGCAAGTCTAGGATTCTCTCCGCTCTGAAATAAAGCAGTATTCAGGACTCCTGGACAATATGTTGATTCTCATAATTTTAAAATTCTGTATTAAATTAAAATAGTTATATGTACATAACATCATCATGAAGGACTCGGTATGACAATATAAACCTCTTTCCGTCATATAACTACCTGTATGAGATATATTTTATGATGCTAGATGTTAATTTTCGCCACAGGTGGGATTGGAATGTATGATAGGATGCAGAGATCGATCACCTAGTTAAAATCGATCATTCACCTGTGTAACGTTAGTTCGCCGTGGAGACAACGATCGCAGACACTCGTGCAACAGATTGGAATGTAGCCCTACTGACACTAGGGAAGCATCGAAGCGTCACTACACCTGTGACAGTTGTTATAGCTTTGCGATTTGAATGGGTATAAGTGACAGATGTGTATGGTACCTGAACGTTTATAGTCACCGGCTTCGTGTGTTATATAGGTATTGACGTCCAATCAAAATAACTTGGATTCATTTAGAATATTGATCGAATGAAGTGATAAAGAATTATAGAATGAATTGAACTAATGAATGAGTTAAACGTTACCTTGTTCTTGTCGGTACGAAATGTCAGCAATCGAAGCGCACGTATAAGATCATACCGGGACCTCCTTACTTAAGTTTTTGATTGATTGAAAGCATATTTTATTCATTTAAGAAATGGATTGGGCACAAGTTATGAAACCTATAGAAGCCCTCTCCACGTAATTCACAACTATTTGACAAGGTTAAAATACATAACACAATGTAAGCGGAAGAGAATAAGAAATCTATAAGTGACGAAGTGGGTAAACATGTGATATACATTATTAAGGCAACACACAATTAGAAATATTACTCTTATGACAAAATGCACTTTGAATATGGTAAATACGTACATTAGTATTTATGTATTAATTGAACCGTTGACTCTTTCCAATGAATGTATGAACATGGTGAAAAATGTTATTAGTTAGAGACTTAAGTTTATAGCAATTTATTAGGTTTAATCGTGTTAATCAGGAAAAGATATTTAAGTGTTTTGGTGTGTAAGTACGTCAGTTTTATTACTGCAGTGACTTAGCTGCATAACGGTAACTCACCAGTGTACTGTATATGTATATATGACGTGGTATTTTGTACACTGATTAGCCTATATGTCCATTTACCACAAGCAACAGCACAATCGTGTTCTTAACAAATTTCATCGATTTAAAATTAGTTCTATTTTGGTGCGAGTACATTTGATAAGTATATCACAATAACGTTTCGGTTCTGAAATATGCTTTAGTTCAAGCGAAGTTTTAAATAATGTGAGGGTGTTACAAGAAGTTCACATTGTCAACAAGTCGTTCAATTAATGACTGGAACGTAAAGATGTAGGAACCGTTTAATTACTTATTTAATTAAAACATAGACACAAAATGCAAAACAATATATCATTGACGGTAATGCATTATTATTTTTCGCCGATATTTCCTTACTCACAGAAGATGAGCAATAACACTCACTGGCAGTACGTTACTAATAGAGTCCTCTGAAAGCCCCGGTAACTTCAACTTCCAAACGCAAGGCATAACTCTTGCCAGTTTGCATTACTGTCTGATTTAACCTAAATCAGCCAGTAATGGAGACTGGCAAGAGTTATGCCTTGCATTGGGAGGTACAGTTTTGAAGTTTTTCTTTAATATTGTAATTTTCATTGACAACATAACACTTTTGGCTTGACTACTTTTCAATCTTATTTTATAAATTTATTTGGAAAGGTGTTTCTCTGTCTAAATAAGGTATGGAGGGAAATATTCTTTCACTAACATGCGATGGAAAAACTCAACGTGGGAATGTGTTTCTTTGTGTCTTTAACCAGTAAACGACTTTACCATTTACTAATCTATCCTAACCTAAACCTAACATGTTTTGCAACAAAATATAAAGTTTATTATGTTTGTTAGACATTTTCTTTTCAGTCAGTTAGGTTGGTCCTGAACTAGATATGAATTTATTACCGACAAGAAATGTAACATGCCTCAGATCAACTTGTCAACAGTGTCTCGTAAATTACAAATAAATCAAACTTTATTCTGATTATTTGAGTTTTGACCATATTATCCTTGTCCTCTCGACACACTATTTCTAAGAAATTTGCGACATCATCACGAACAACTTTGACATTGTGTATGATATGTGTGTGACATATATGATTAACAGATATGGGTATTTGTGAGACAAGCATTTTCCGTATATAATGTCAAGAATTCAGGAATTTCATGGGTTAAATGATACCAATGATAATCAATATATTCATAAATAAAACCTCTCTTGTTTTCTGTCCACTAGATGAGTCCTCTTTGACATCATGATGCTAGTTTATCATTGCGTTATGAGTAATCAACAGACCATGACATGTTGTTTTAAGATTGTAGGCGAATCGGGATGTAGGCGAATAGAGAACATGCCGGGTACAGAGGGATTCGGTTGTGATTGGAATTTATGATTTTCTAAGTAATAGCCTGTTTATTATAAAGTTTGTTAGGGTGCGACATACAGCTTCTGATTCACGGTATTGCATTATTCTCCTCAACTTCACCGTAAGCCGAAGCACGATAACTTACACATAAGCAACTTGTGCTCAGCATTCGTCAAAAGTTAGTGTACCTATCCCACCCTTCACCTGACAAAGAGTTGAGCATATGCCCCGAAACGCAGTGCATGCTTACCATAAATAAGTTGTTATCCAGAATATATTGTTTTCTTATGCATTCCACTTCTAACTAGATAACAATGAGTTGGTTACACATATATGTGTGATACCACCGTGTGTTGCCATAACGTCATAATCGGCGCGTGACGTCATCATCGTTTTTGGCTGACGTTACAATGTTACCCGCGCGACTGCAATAGCGGGTGATCTATTTGCAAGTGAGCGTCACAAACAACGGTTTTCTTGCAATTCAGCGCTATTTACATCATTGAGTAATAAATAAAATACTAAACTCGGCCGCGTTTGATAACATGTTTATAAAACTCGTGAATGGCATCGGTATTTAACTCGCTTTCGCTCGTTAAAATACCAAGCCATTTACTCGTTTCATAAACATGTTATCAAACGGGACATCGTTTGGTATTCTATATTTTTACAACATATTGTTATATATAAGAGAGTAAAAGCGCGTTCACACGTTCAAATTTGTTGCAAGTCACAAGTTTTATGCAACAAATTGCACCGTGTGAACGCGCCTTAAAACATCTCATTACACGACCCGATAAGCCATATCCACGGAAGACGCGCCGTCGGTTATCGTATTGAAAGAATATGGTGGGACGCATTTATAAAGCGACGGTGCCGGGTGGTGTGGAACTCTTCAGGGTGAGAGGTAAAGTTTTAGGTCTTGTGCGAATTTGAGAATTCGGACAGCAAGATGAAGATGGTTGACCATTCTATCATGGTATCATATTTAAAACGTTACTCTGAGGATTTAGGTATCGCTACATCAGTCAGATCACTTGAACCACCTTCGAGCGGCCATTTTAATGTGAAAACCTTAAAATGGCCATTCGAAGGGAAACAGATAGAGAATCTCACCGAAGTGTCTTCTGATATCAAATAAATCAACACGAGTTGATAAAAGTTACAAATATCCGAAGACACGCGGGTGAGATTATATTTATCATCCAAAATCCTTCATATTAGGTCACAAACAACGGTTTTCTTGCAATTCATCGCTATTTACATCATTGAGTAATAAATAAAATACTAAACTCGGCCGCGTTTGATAACATGTTTATAAAACTCGTGAATGGCATCGGTATTTAACTCGCTTTCGCTCGTTAAAATACCAAGCCATTCACTCGTTTCATAAACATGTTATCAAACGTGACATCGTTTGGTATTCTACATTTTTACAACATATTGTTATATATAAGAGAGTAAAAGCGCGTTCACACGTTCAAATTTGTTGCAAGCCACAAGTTTTATGCAACAAATTGCACCGTGTGAACGCGCCTTAAAACATCTCATTACACGACCCGATAAGCCATATCCACGGAAGACGCGCCGTCGGTTATCGTATTGAAAGAATATGGTGGGACGCATTTATAAAGCGACGGTGCCGGGTGGTGTGGAACTCTTCAGGGTGAGAGGTAAAGTTTTAGGTCTTGTGCGAATTTGAGAATTCGGACAGCAAGATGAAGATGGTTGACCATTCTATCATGGTATCATATTTAAAACGTTACTCTGAGGATTTAGGTATCGCTACATCAGTCAGATCACTTGAACCACCTTCGAGCGGCCATTTTAATGTGAAAACCTTAAAATGGCCATTCGAAGGGAAACAGATAGAGAATCTCACCGAAGTGTCTTCTGATATCAAATAAATCAACACGAGTTGATAAAAGTTACAAATATCCGAAGACACGCGGGTGAGATTATATTTATCATCCAAAATCCTTCATATTAGGTCACAAACAACGGTTTTCTTGCAATTCATCGCTATTTACATCATTGAGTAATAAATAAAATACTAAACTCGGCCGCGTTTGATAACATGTTTATAAAACTCGTGAATGGCATCGGTATTTAACTCGCTTTCGCTCGTTAAAATACCAAGCCATTCACTCGTTTCATAAACATGTTATCAAATGTGACATCGTTTGGTATTCTACATTTTTACAACATATTGTTATATATAAGAGAGTAAAAGCGCGTTCACACGTTCAAATTTGTTGCAAGCCACAAGTTTTATGCAACAAATTGCACCGTGTGAACGCGCCTTAAAACATCTCATTACACGACCCGATAAGCCATATCCACGGAAGACGCGTCGTCGGTTATCGAATTGAAAGAATATGGTGGGACGCATTTATAAAGCGACGGTGCCGGGTGGTGTGGAACTCTTCAGGGTGAGAGGTAAAGTTTTAGGTCTTAGGTTTTAGGTTTTAGGCGAATTTGAGAATTCGGACAGCAAGATGGTTGACCAAGTGTCTTCTGATATCAAATATATCAACACGAGTTGATAAAAGTTACAAATATCCGAAGACACGCGGGTGAGATTATATTTATCATCCAAAATCCTTCATATTAGGTTAAAGTGAAAATACTGTACATCCCTGAGCACATCTCTGCCATTTGACTTCCAGTGCGGTGAGGTCATAGCATTGTGACGTCATCATGTTTATGACGTCATCGCATTGTGATGTCATTACCCGGTGATGTAAAAGACAAGGCATTGTGCAAAATCTACTGCCAAAACGATATCTCCTAGGAGATATCGCTTGATCTCACACAAGCGATATCTCCTGTGGATTACAGTTTTGGGTGATAAACTCGCATGCATGGCTTAACCGATCAATTTACATTCGTTTTAGAACTCTTTTTTATTGATTCAATCGTAGGCCTATTATTTAGCCATTGGTAACACTTATTCACCTTTTCGTGAGATCAGTTTGTTGCAGTAAGAAAAACGTGCTACAGAGCCTTTAAAAGGCTTGAAAGGTCTTCTTAAAATAATAAAGACAAGTAAACAATTAATCGAAACAAATGATTTTTTCACGTGACGAGTATCAATTATAAACAAGCTGTTATAAGAACTGAATATGTCTATATCTTATCTTATCTTATCTTATCTTATCTCATCGAGTGAAATAGAAAAGCATATGTTCAACGAGTGGCGCAGCCACGAGTGTAAACATACTATTTCTATTTCACCAGATGAGATATACTTGGTATTCGACGAGAAATGTCAAATATTCTATTTATTACATTTAACCGGTTATGTATAGTCGAAAATGACGTTATTACAATGAAAGGAGCATCCATGCTCCCCTTGCTTTATCGAGGTCATCTTATGACGTCACCCTATTGTTATGATGACGTCATACGATCGAAAGTGTTCTTTCTAGCAATAGAATAACATATTATTTCACTCAGTGAAAATACGGATTTTATTTTAACCGATAAATGCCGTATTTCACCACTGAAAATATGATAAATGACGTTATTATCCCGGAGGAAATTCGTTTTACGACGAATTGTTAGATATACATGGTATTCGACGAGCAATGTCAAAAAATAATAATATCAAGTGTTTGCCACTAACATGGCAATGTCCCCCGCCCCCAACGTTGAGTCATGTAAGACACATTTTCTAAATGTGAAGACATCGGGTGCTAAGGTTCATGACATAGCATTAACAAGAATGTGTTCACAGTGTTATGCACTAACTGAAGTTGACTGGAGTCTCAGCTCTGCATAATTCCCTAATGACAGATGTTACCAAATTTCAAGATAATGGATGCTAAGAGTAAATAACAAGAGGCTGAAAGCTGGTCAAAGTGCCGTGGTGACCTTGAAAATAAGGTCAATGTCACCATATTCGACTGGTGTCTGCATAGTCACCCATTTTAGGCTGGTAAAAAATTGAAGACACTGGGTCCATCACGTATTGATATATCTTGTTAACAAGAGTTTGAAAAGGGTCGCGGTGACCTTGAAAATAAGGTCAAGGTCGCCAAAATCAATTGCTGTCTGCCTCTTCCCCCAATGTAGGCCGACACCAAATTTGAAGACTTTAGATGCAATGCTTCATGAGATATCGCATTAACAAGAGCTGAAAGCCGGTCAAAGTGCCGTGGTGACCTTGAAAGTAAGCTCAAGGTCTCCAAAATCGACTGGTGTCTGCGTCATCCCCTAATGTAGGCCGACACCAAATTTGAAGACTTTGGATGCAATGCTTCATGAGATATCGCGTTAACAAGAGTTGAAAGCCGGTCAAAGTGCAGTGGTGACCTTGAAAATAAGGTCAAGGTCATGCAATTCGACTGGTGTCTGCATAGTCACCCATTGTAGGCTGGTACCAAAATTGAAGACACTGGATGCAACGGTTCATGAGATATCGCGTAAACAAGAAATGTGACGTACGGACGGACGGACAATATAGGTCCATACCTTCCCATGTTCAGGTACCCATTGTACAGCTGGGTGAACTGAGTGCAATGTGGATGAAGTGCCTTGCCCAAGGACACAACACAGTATAAGACCCAGGTCACAAATATCCTCTATGGATGATATGTTGCATGTTGTCATTACGAGGAGTTATCAACACATGAACCAAACAATTAAACGTGTTCTTGAATGAACAGATTATATAGAATATCAACACAATCATTAAATCTAATTAAACTATTAATTATTCCTGTTTATTGAACTTACGAACACTAATTTATGACGACCAAACAGTAATGGAATGAAATATCTGTGATTTTCAAATATGAAACTCCTGTTCACACTCTGTTAGATTTAACATGACATCACATCCAACATTAACTGTCTACTGGCTATGAGCAAATAAGGCAGCCAAGGTATCCGAAGAACACCATTTAAATATTACTCTTTCATAATAATGATTAGCCTTTTTATGGAACAATCGTGGAAAACAAATACAGATAAGTAAAGAAACATCACAATTCGAATTCGAACCATGGCTAACATTGCTTCCTCTCTTCATGTAGGTAAAACTATTCGTATAGAAACGTGGGGAAATTAGGCAAGACGTAGATCTTCTTAAATTACTTACATAGAACTACAATATTAAATAGTTTGAATATCATATTAAAATAAGAAAATGGATTACACAAGAAAATAGGCCTATTAATAAAATAGGCGTGTGTAAAAAGACTTATCAATAATTTATTTTGATATATAGGATTAACCCTCTTGGGGCCTGACATGTATAAACGGTCATGTTGCAGTCTGAATGTTGCTTCGTTACACAAAAGGTATTCAAGTAACAATTATCGACATTAGCATTAAATTCCGATTGAAATAAACCCAAATATTACTAAATAGGGGTTTTGTCCTCATACGATGAAATGTTTAAGTTGAAACCGTTGATTATCTGGATGACATAGACCAGGGGTATCGTTCAAGCCTAATTTCTCTCAGATTTGTTTTGTCTCTATAAGAAAATCAAAGTTTTCATTTCCTCGTAAGTGTCGTATTTTGATGTAAAAGATGTCAGATTGGTTGATGTGAATCTAAGCTTACGTATCGGGACATATATAGACTACATCTGCTTTCAAAAGAAAGACCATCTGAGCCCTCAAAGATCGGCGTCGTCATCGGCGACTCGGCTACGAGGATCGATAAAGTACGAATATTTGAGTGATGATGTCATCTGTCCACAACAAAGGGCAATCCCCGCTCGTTATGGAATGACAACACGTCGTCACCCTTGAGTTGAGTGGGCGGTGATAAACGTGTACCTGTGTCGGTCACTTCGTCCTCAGAGGGTTCCCTGCATGTGCGTTTGTGCAAAATGTCAAATTACAAACTGATCAATAAACAATGGAAGGACAGCCTTTCATAAATTACATACGTTGGGAGGCAATACCATATAGTACCGTCATTGCCAATTTGAAATAATTGATATATTCGTCTTGAAGTCAGATGTGATATCGAAGAAACCCACGCGAGAGGGCGGGGCATTTGTTGCTCTCAAGGTGTTGCACATGCGCAATCAGCAAGTCATTGCCGGAGTACCTTAGTGAACCGATCGCGAGTCCTCGGTGGCCGGGATTGACGAGTACACTGACTATAGCCTGTCCAGTGTCAGTTTGAATGTCAATGTCTAACCAATTGGATTACTACTTCTTTTAAAGACGTCAAATTGACCGTTTGGACATATCGTTAGGAAATCGTGATCATAGATTGGCGAATGTGTGCATGTCGAAAGTTCAAATGACGTGACGCACTCACAACATTTCAACACTGGTTTTGCATCATAGCAGACGGATTACAAACATCAATTTGAATTTGGCTTGAAGGTGAGTGTGTGCTTTGTTGCTAGGATCAAGATTTGGTCTCATGTCCACCAACTCACTCGGTAGCACGTTCAGTAGCCAGACTTGCTCAAACAATATGGCTGACAACTCGTTTATCTGCATTGGACTCGTGTGTCGATTATGATTGGCTATTCCGGGGGAATATTTACCCATTTCACTACAAATATGAATCCCTGCGGTTCTTAACACATAATTAATTAGCATAGATGCTCAAATTATGCCAGAGTTGTTGTCACAAAGCTTTTAACTACCATGAACTTCGTGGTAACCGGTTTTCTTTCGTCGACTAGGTGATGATGCCATTGAACTGAGGCAGCAAAATACCGTTCCAAATACACGTCCTAGTTTCCCATGTGTATCCCCTCAACCGTGCCTCCACTCGGGCTGCTCATATCTCGGGGAGAAGACTGACACCTTTCTTGCTCGTGCTTGTTTATTGGTCACGCTTCATTAGCCTAATTAACATGTTTATGTGCAGTAAGAAAAGGGTAGGGGTATCTATTTTTAATGGCTCAATAAAAGTGATAGGTCATGAAGACATTGTAATTGATCTATTCAATAATAAAGACTTGGTCAATGTTAAAAGGATTTGATAATAACTTTTCGTTATGAAGGTAATTGTTATTGATGATGTCATAATTATAATAGGACTGAAGAGTACAAAGAGTGCACCTGATGACTACTAGATAATTTATGTAAATCTCAAGTTCAATATTATATTCAGAATATGGTTACTAATAAATGAGTTAGTTAACATCTTCAACTGTTCAAGATATTGAACATGTTAATCATCTTGATATTCATTGGTAGTCTCGCAGATATAAGTACAGTTGACAGGTCAGGTGAAAACTAGAAACCGGTAAAAATATTCAGATCCTTGATTTGGTCACATTTCTTGCCTATTAGACCCCCCCCCCCCCCCCCCCCCCCAACCAACGCAATGACTAACTAAATTAAAAAATAACGCCTCCAACTCCATCAATGATAAATATTTTGTTGTGATTTTTCAGTTTTGAAATGGCATTATTAACATATTGTCCACAAAAGTAATGTTTATACACGAAGCCCGACAGAGGATTTATTTGACGAAATTGACGGTACAACTTCATGCAGTGTTGTTCCTAGGTGATCTGCTGAGGGGGTCATTTTGGCCATTTCTGAACAAGTGGGACCCTTTGCAATGGTAAAAGTATCCTACTTCTCCAAATTTTAAGGGACACCAAGCCAAAAAGATGGGCAAATGTCCCCAGGACCCCCTCTAGGAACAACACTGTTTATGTATAAGTACTCACAAATTCATTATTGCATGAGTGCGACGTTTCTGTTTAGATGCTTATTAAGCAAGTGCTAATAGGTACATGATTTAAAATAAAGCATAACGTGATGAGCCACACACCCTGTAGATACCTTCATGAGACTGTCTGGTGCGTGTCGTCCGATTGCTTGTCATATTGCTCATGGACAATATCTAGATAATGATACTAGTCATTGAATGACATTTGCTAACTGCAGGAAGTAGCACATAGAATAATTACCCTGTATATTTATCTGGTATTTGATTATCTGGCTCAAGTGACATCTTTGTTGCTTGTGATTGTGTGATGGTTGTTAGTCATGGTCATGGTCGAGATGGTTTACATTAGAAAAGGTACACGTTCAAATCTTATGTTAACAAGCAATAAAATAACAGAAAAGACCGTGTATATGCTTATTGTTAAAGGGACACCGCGTCGAGGATAAAACTGAGATCAGATTTATCTTCCTATGTTGATTTGTGTATCTGCTAACGAATCATGCTTCGCTTCAGTGTATACATGAAGTTGTTTTTATTGCAAATTACTTCAATTGTATGAAATTGGGGATCTCTGACCCGTTAGCAGACACATTAATCAGCATAGGTTCATAAGTCTTGATCTCATATTTATCCTTGACGTCACGCGGTGTCTCTTTAAGAGCAAAATGAAAGTAAATTTCAAAATTAGTTTAA
The DNA here is from genome assembly GCA_936450465.1 of Gibbula magus. NCBI lineage: Eukaryota > Metazoa > Mollusca > Gastropoda > Trochida > Trochidae > Gibbula > Gibbula magus. Next base: position 81,323,885 of record OW388291.1, on the reverse strand, counting down.
TATTTCTTTTATTTGCAAAATAAACATACATTCTTAAAAAAATTTTCTTACTGGGTATTCTTTCATCAGCAATAGGTATTTTGCTGTACTCTCAGTTAAGCGTTAACAATTTACATGCTCTTATCCTGTTACTTTGTCTTAAACCATTATCTGGATGAATAAATAATAATAACTCGTTATACATTGTCATCCAGGGTCATTAACACCTTAGCCCTTGAATTGAAAAAATAATTATTGAATCACAACTTGTAAACGAAGGGAACAGTCAGTGATTGTTTACTTGCTTCATTAACACATGACATTCCGGAATATGCAGGGACCAGCAAGTATTAAAGTGTTAATTAAATAAGGACACTTTTACCATTGATATACTTGATTTACTGTATAAAACTAGATGAAAGTTGAACAGATGACTCATGGTCCAAAACTATGTCCAAAGAGGAAAAGCCCTTCCCGAATGTAGAAAGTTTGTGTTGCTGGACAAGAGCTATTTACCCAGGTGTGTTCAAAGATCATCTAGGTCAAAGGTCAAGCTCGTATTTACTGGTGACATCCAGACTCCTTACAGTGGACTCTGTACCACTCCTGCTGCAAAGCTTCTGTCTGTTAGCCGCAGCTGGCAACAGCGATTTGTTGTACACTTTCTCATGGGCGCCTGAAAATATAAACATGAACTTAATTAAAAAATGAAATTCATTATGTCACTATTCAGTTCATTTTTATTCCACCGGTATGTAATACCGCGGGATAGTCATCACCCCGTCCGTCCGTAATCATTTCGTTTCCGGAGCAGAACTCGAAAACCATTTATCATATCTTTCTGAAACTTCACATATGTATAATTGTACTACACATTTACTGGAGTGGTGCCTTTTGATATTTTCAGATTTAAAAAAAAAAAAAATTTTGTTAACAAATTATGTGGGACCGGTGGGATATGTCATCTTCTGATGACTCTTGTTTATTTTCAGCAAATAAAATCTGACATTGTCATACAAATTCAATGATGAAGGAAGAATCATGTAAATATTATTTTGTTAAATGGTTGATGATGATCAGTCATTCTGTTCAGATAATTTTCAGAATATGGCAAATGAAGACCTTTCGTCGATCTACTAGAGAGAATTCATGTTTCTCTTTGAAAGTATCACTAAAAAGAGTCCAACAAGTTGAGAGTCCACAATCACTTCTCTTTGAGAATCATCATTAGTTTCCAGTTAATAATTATATTACTGGTCATCATCACTCCTGAAGAATTTTGTCAGGAAAAAATACTTTGCCCTTTCAATCTTGTAACAAGGATCTATTAGCGATCAGCCATCACCACTAAACCAAGGATTAGTCAGAGCTAAATTATTCCTGCTGGCAGATTTTAGGTCTTATTTATTTCTGCTGATCAAACTGTATCATCCAAGATGAATGGTCATTACACTCATATTGACAATGAGGATTCGTCCAGCTCTGGTAGGGGGTTAAAGGTACATCCATTGAGTTGTATGTTCCTTAAGTGGTACCTTGTTTACATGGACACATTACAGGTTGATTGAAATCTAGATACATGTCAATGATGTCATGTGTATACACATCCACTGTGTAAAACGTCCATTTAAATGTAATTGCACACAGAGGTCAAAATTAACCTTTACATGAAAGCTAAGCAAAGTTAAAAGTCCAAAGCTAGGCAAATGCATCTACATGGTCATACTAAAACTCAAACTAGCCTTTTGGACTACCAGGACTACAGGACCAGAGGTGATGTTGAACCTCGACTCACATGCATATAGGGGATAATTTTGGCTTCCTTTACATGTCTAAATTGTCTCCTGATAATGTGCTTTTGTAAAGCTTGATTGACATTCACCTAATGCCTTCAATGGAATCGAATAATGCAATGTTAAACATTCAAATCCCACCATTACCGGTAATCATGATTAATGTTTCTAGGTACATTTTGTGAGTGGAATGCTATTTCACGACCATCCATTGTTCTGAATGGCGGTAACAGGTTCACTTCGCAGGTTTCATTCAAATGTGGGACCACACTGGTGTTTAAGTGTTACAGGCTTTCTTCAAACACAGTATAAGATAAGGGAAATATTCTCAAAAAGTGTGTCAAAACTCAAGTTGCTTCACTCATCTCCATAATGTTCCTGAAATTCCTGTAAAAATACAAGAAATTAAAAAAATGGTTGAAAATTATCTGTGTCGGAACAATTTGAAATGAGTTTCCTTTGAAAACAGGACTCTTAGGTTCTCAATTGTAATCTATGCTTGAGAAATGTGTTTATTAGATATGAAAATATATTATTATATGATATATAAAACTGGTTGAAAGTCTACAAATTCTTCCTATAAAATGAATTTCCTGTACATTTATGCCTAGGAGACCTAGATACAGCTGGCACTCATCCCTACTGGGGAATTGTCAGTTTCCTGTGGGCTGAAGCATTCAGAAACAGAAACCACAGAAGGAAGTGCTTTAGGTTCAGACGTAGAGTCATCACTTGTGCTATATAGTGGATCACTTTGGGGGATCACTTGTGCTATATAGTGGATCACTTTGGGGGATCACTTGTGCTATATAGTGGATCACTTTGGGGGATCACTTGCGCTGATTGACAGGCAAGTAGGACTCTATTGCGCTACAAGTGTTTCGACACTTCATTCAGATCCTATCTCGAACAGTACAGCTATTTGCAATCCAGTCCAATTAATGAATAATGATTTAGTTCTCCCCTGCTTTCATGTTTTATTGCCGTTTTAAGAAAGGTGACATACAAATTCCTGAAAATCTTTTTATCTTATGAAGTATCTGGTAGTATTCAGTTTATTCAAATTTTATTTTTTGAAAAGTTTGTATCCTTTTAAGATTATTGTTAAAATATTGACTCAATCATGGAGCTTTAGATTACATTGGATCCAATTAGCACTTAAAAGCTTGTGTGTTCTACAAGTTGATAGTTGGATATGTCCACGAGAAGCAGTTTTAATTGAAGATGAAAATTGAGAGGAGATCAATGATGACGTGAAGGAGTTGTGTTTTGATGGATTCTTGATTGTGTATTGACAAGAAAAGGTTCCGAACCGAGGGTCTTGTACCGCAATAAATGCGAACTGAGCTGAAGTGTACCGTTTCACCTCTACTGTCTATGCTTTGGTGCTAAATATCTTTAGGTTATGTTGACTAGGTTGATTAGGCTGTTGGAACTTGTGTACAAAATTCTTTGTGGTCAATTTGCAGGATTAATAACTAGTCAACAAATGGAATATTCAGTAATTCAGGACAGTTTATACTCAATACTGGCCAAATATAGAATGTACGAAACATGACGGCAAATAAAGCAGCAAATGGTTAAATATAACTCTATAGTTGTTGCATTTGAGTCATAATCAGTCATAATTACTTTGCATATTTATCAATTACGTGATGCTAATATTCCAGATATCTCTATCATTATCATATAAATTATTTAAAAAATAATTGTATTAATTTTGGTCTGAATCGAGACATGAAGATGTTAATACTGTTTCAATATTATTTCTATTAATCTGATTTGATATATATGCAGATGTTAATGTTGTTGATTTCAGAAAATGTATTAAAATGATAACTCCAAGCTGACTTTGCAGCAGTGAAGCTTCATTATACAGTCTGGCTGCGCATGTAGAGAGATATTCCTTATGCAACTCCGCTTGGTGTTGAGACAAGTTTAGACGAGGAACAATGCCGTGTTTGTGATAACGCTATCAGTACAGTGAGAGAGGGTCGACTCTTGTCATCTCAGATAAAGTATAATACAGTCAGTCAGTCAACCTAGCTGGTTCAATACGTGGGTCAACCTGATGAAATAAATAACGCATTTACTGTCTATTTTCATTGTGATTTTGGCACTGTCAGAAATAGACATGATGGTTTCTCATAATTTCACTCTTTAAATGCTGAAATGATTACATGTAGGTAATTACCAACTGTCCACCATTCTTGAGTGATTGAATGACAGGAACAATAAGAAGGGACGTCACTTTGATAGGCCATCCTAATATTTTCTGTCTTTTCCATCGCCTTACTGTCAGAACATTTCCTCTAACACCAACTAAATAAAAGCTTTTATATCAGTACCGCAGACCCAAGATTTTAATGTAGACAGAAAATGATCCTGCCGACCCATGTGGGTCATGTAGCCCTAGCCTGGGTGTTATCTGTGTAATCCTGGTAGTAAAGCTTTTACTATGAAATTGTTTTTAAAAAGTCATGTATGTTCATGTACACATGTATTGTGACATATTATTGACAGCATTAGGCTGGACAGGGGGGCAATTGTTCCATCATTGTGTTACAATTGGTATTATGCACACTTTGTAGGTAAATATGGCTATTTATCCCAACTGCCGACACATGACAATTGATTAAATCCATTTCTGGTATTGAATGGCCAAATGATTAATTTAGTAATTTTGATAATGCAGATTTCAGATGTTTATTACCGGAATAAATCTACCAAAGCTTGAGGCTGACATTTGTTTGTCCTTAGTGGATCTTCTCATGCAACCTGGCAAGTGAACAAGAGGTTGTAATTTCTAGTAATTTATATCCTTGGTTCACATGCAAACCAAACAGCGATTTGTTCTAAACAAAAAGACCGAAGGGAATTGAATTGCATTCTCCCCCAGTATGCCTGCTAAATTAGAGAGCAGAGCTTGACATTGTCTCTATTGATTGAGAGTATGTGCTGGAGTAGGCAATATTCCACATGATATGAGCTGCAAGTTCACTTTATTACATGGAATAGCTCCCCTGGCCTTGACTGGAGACAATTGGTCAACTCTGGGACACTTGTTGGTCAACTAATTGGCTCTCGTTGGTCATCTCTTGGGCTCTTACTGGTCAATGGTCCTCTTTGCGCTCTGATTAAACCTTAGTTTTACTTATTGTCATATTCACCAATGAGGTTGTTCAGGGTTGATACGGGGACCCAGGAGTTTTGAAAGAGGATATTGAGAGGAGGACGTACCCCTGTATCGTTATCATTCAAATACATGTAGTCAGATAGTTAACCATTTATCAGCAGCAGGAATAGTGCAGATCCCATTCTTAACGGCTAATTTACTGAAATTACAACTTATTAACAATCTTGTTTTGGCCATGGTCTAGAGGTAGGTCAAATGTAATGTGGGATATTACTGCATGTTTAGCATGTGAAGCTTTAAAATTGATTTGAGGCAAACCATTTTTGAATGGTTTATTTTCAGGAATTGTAACTTTATAATGAGAATAATGCAGGTGTTGAGAATAGGTAAAATCTGGCAGTGTTCCCAGACAAGTTCTGGGGAAATTTGTCCACCCTTTTGGCTTGGTGTCCATTAAAATTTTGAGAAGTAGAATACTTTAACCATTGCAAAGGGGGATGGGATAGCCCAGTGGTTAGCTCCTTCGGCTTCGGATCAAGAGATCTGTGGTTCAAATCCTGCCAGGGGCACAGCAACTTTGTCTGCAGTAGAGAACTGTTCTACACGCAGTAAGGTTTGGGTGCAATGCTACACTGAATTTTAGCCTAGTACCGCCCATGGTTCGCTAGTTCCAGTCGATACTCGCAGGTTTCACCGCAATGCATAGCCACAAGGCGTTGTGGGCTTACTCCCTGCCATAATACTAGGAGCCGCGAAATAAGTGAAATACTCTTGAAAGCGACGTTAATCTCCAGGTCACCTCACCTCACCATTGCAAAGGTTAAAAAATGATCCCCTCAGCTTGTGACTGAGGAGAAAATTATCTGCAATATTACTGCATTGGCAGGTTAAGAGTTAACAAATTAAGAATCACTAAATCAGTTAATGGGTATATTAAACTGGTTCTTGCTGTGGTCGTATTAAGTCACCTGCAATGTTTTCTTTTGGAAGTAGGTCAACTGAAAATTCACAAAGTGAACTGGATCTAACTCTACACCACACTCTTTTATTGCGTCAGAAACTTTTCCTCCATTTCAAGTTGTCCTGTGACCGATCACTAACATATACAAGGTATATTGTCCTGGCCACTGACTGAACATAACACCAACCAGTTTCTGACAATACAAGCCACAACAGCTAGGATAATTTACACCAGGCTTTGTCATGGTTCAGAGAATATACATATATACCTCCTAAAAATACTACCGATAAAGGACTTTGGAAGATACTCTAAATCTTCATTTTGCAATTTAAATAGATGCATGACTTGTGTCTACCTTATAGATAGATATTTTATAAATACAAAGAATGGACTAAAATTTAAAAATGTTATGGATAAAAGTGCTTTATCCTTCAGGCTCGAAAAAATGACAGGTGCACATTTGCACATCACTTTGAATTTGTTTGAATTTGTTTTGTCTACATGTCTTCAATCATGTACATTATCATTTAAAAATTGATATTCATAACCGTACACCACATGATAGAATCTGCTTTTTATTGGACATGAAACAAAGTGCTGTTAACTGTTCTTAATTATGTATTTGAAAGGCATGACATAAACATCAAAAGATGTCACTGTAAGGTTGAACATCTCAACCAGGAAATGCAAATAATCATGCAAATAATCTTACTTATGAACTGATACCTACTTGTATTTAGAGATCGGAGAAATTGAAGATAACCTAGTTCTTGTATGCTATGAATCAATACTACATTTCTCATTCCCCGGTTTTGATAAATAACAGGCCTTATATCATACCCTGACACTGTGCATTGGGAATGACACTAATAACATGCATAGTATGGACAATACATCTTGTGATTATAGACATACTCTTTTTTCATTTGTAACCATGGAAATATGTTGAAATGGGAATAATAAATTGTTCAGCTTAGTTTAGCACAAAGGTAGCATTGTATTTACCTCAGTTGTCCTTCACAGAATTTTTTGTATTTGCAATCAGCATTACAAAAGTACATAATAATAATGATTCATATGATTGGGAAAAATAGGATGTCTTTTTTTCAGATAGAGAGGACAACAATGTTGTTCACTATCAACCAGAGCAATTCTGTTGATTAAATTAATTAAACTTTTAAAATTAAAATTAAGTTTTCTGCATTATGTAATGTTTATGTTGATGCCTTCATTGTTGATCAATCATTTAAAATGTTTGTATGGGCATGAACAATGATTTAATCTGTCTGTGTATCTGAAGGAGTATGACGGGGGGAGGCCCGACAGGGAAAGATGGCTCTAGTGTGTATGTGAAGACAAAATGTCCAATTTTCAATAGATGTGTCTCCGTAGTATTTATAAGAATGCCAAAATGATGAATGTTTTAATTCAGCAAACTCGAGTTAACGGAACACATGTACAGTACACTAGAGAAATAACATATTTTTGTGAGATAGCATGAAATAATTATGCAGGATACTGATGGGGATTGACCAATCCATCGATCCATCGTCAGTAGTAGATTTATGAGGAGTATCAACAAGTTTACATACTAGTAGTATTTCAAAGGTGAAAGAGTTATATTGTTGTTTTGGGGCTCCTCTTCCTCTCGGTTAATGTCATTACATTATCTGAACCCAGTGTAAGTTCCAAGAATCTACCCCCTTCTATCCCACCCCTTCTCAGCTGGTAATACTGTCAGGAATTGATGATAGGATATTCTATGAGGGGATGGGTTATGGGAGTTCCCAGAATCTACCCGGGGTAAATTCTTGGGGCACCAAGAATCTATCTGTGTATACTTTGAAGGGGGAGGGGTTATATTTTCAGACTTTACAGCGCTATCTTTCATTAGATCCAGGAACAAAACTGATACACTAACTCCTCACTTCTCCCATAGATAGCACCTCCTCCTTTAGGTAACATGTTCAAAGTAATTTATATCTACCTGTATCAAGTATAATTTGTTATGCATTTGGGTAAAATATTGTATCATATTTATCATTCAAGAATGTTTAGTATTGATATAAATTGACACCTAATTATTGTATGATGGTTCAACACGATGCAGGTGTAATTAAAATGTTGATCAACTAGATTAACATGGGGAAAGCTGTTTCAATAATTATCCAATATTAACACTTTAACTCTCTTTGTTCCAAAAAATTTGAGAGGGACAGAATTTCAGGAGATACAACTCAAATGATAACACTTTAGATTAGAGATTGGTGGTTTTACCGTATACAGGAAAACCATGTTTTTTCAACGTTGGAGAAAACCGGGATTTTTTTCATTTGCAAACATTACCTTTTTCAGAATGATATTTGTCAGGAAAACGTAATATCTTACTATTCTTTAAGTGGTTCTTTAAACTGTTGTTATCTGATGTACTTTGAATGTTATACATCTCTTACAAAAGTGTCTGCATTTTTCTAACTGATTTGTTGCATGTTGATATGCCTTAAGAAAAACTTGAAATGATCATTGTTATGATTCTATCTTTTTTTGAATTCTTCATCTTTGGTATTCTATTACCGGTATTCTGAGTTCTGAATAAAAAGACATCTGGAACAATTCTACCTGTATATTATACATAACCTGATCCAATTCATTTCAAGCACGGTACATCATGGTCAATACTGTGGTACTTGGGGGGAAAAGTAGGTATAACGCGGTACTGAAATTTTCATGGTACCCAATAGATGTTAGACAATCTAGTGTCTGACCATTCAGAGTGACCAATTTAGATGAATTGCATCACAAATACGATGAACATTGGGAATGATGTGGAATTGGCCAGTCGATAAAGGTAGGCTATCCAGAAATATTGCTGCATTCACTGGTAAGGTGTTAATTAGGGAAGTCGTTAAGGTAAAGCCAGGGAGCATTAATTAAGAAAAGCTAGAATAGTCCACATCTAGCAGGGCAAGTGTTAATTGATCATCAATTTAAAGATTTGCCATGTTACCTTCAATTACTCTTGTGTGCATGTTGTATGTGGTGATTATCTTGCAATCTAAACAGTAATCTTCTCATCTCCATTATGACAACAGTTCGTCTGTAAAGGTGTTAACAGTCTAAGGACATGTAAGAATTTCTCAAAGTTGTGAAAAACAGTACGTGAAACTGTGAACAAAAGTGCAATGGAGCTGTCAAAGTACACACCTGTACCAAACAATCAATTTTGAAGTGTGGAAAGCAATACATTTAACCATCTTAATCAGGATCACCCTGAGTACAAGAGACAGATGTAAATACACTGTGAAGAATGGAAATCTAAAAGGTTATTGACTTAACTTGCATTGTTTTGATTATTAAAGTATCTTCGTGCCATGCCTCCATGTTTTTACTTAAAATAGCATTGCTTTTAATGGTATGGTATTGAAATATGAACTCCAAACAGTAAGCTATGAACTTTCTTTATAATTTGTTTTTTCCTGATTTCTTAAGTGTTTCAGTCTCAAGCTCAATGCAAGAAATTAAAACTGTCAAAGGAATGATTTGAATAATGTTTTGTGTATATGACATGTTTAATAGTTAAACAAGGCCTATAAATGGTTCTCTCCTATAAACAAAGAAAACCATTTGACTTGGAATGTGCTGAGTTTGGTCCAAGGTGATGCAGAATCCCTTTAAGGAATTTGATCAAACAGACAAACCGATTATAAGATAACACCAAGTATTACAATGTTATAATCATTAGAATGATCAAGTATTGAAAATATTCACCTTACCTGCTCACAAGCTCCTAGATGGTAATGCCATGTTGCTTAGTCTGTATATAATTAGTTTGGTGGATATGTGTCTGTGTGTCTATATGATTGCGGGCAGCTGGCGATAAGGACAATTATTTAGTGTCACTTGATCCAGGCTGGCTCTGCCCTCTCGAGGAGGGACGGACTGTGGAGGAATGCGTGGAATGATCTGACTAATAAATACGAGACAGGTGAATATTTGGCTGGCCATCTGTTTTCGAAACAATGACAATACACTAAAAATATTTGGCTTTGAAATCTGAGGAACAGACAGAATAGTTGGTTATTGCTAAAATTATTGTTTGTTGTTTTTTGACATTTATATTTGGAGGTTTTGTACCTGTATTTGAGAGTTTTGGTATTCATGTATTTGGATTGTGTTAAAAATTTATGCATTTATATTGAAACAAGCTTGTGAAGAGACAGTTTGTCTGCGACCGGATGTTTTATTGAGGTCAGAAAGTTCAGGTATATAAGCAGGCTAATGTATTCATTGTCATCATTATTCAGTGTTGATTCAGGGCGAACAATTTGTTTGTTTTTATTTTTCCAATGTCTCAGCAAAAAAAGCTCAACATTTGCATTTAAATAGTAAAATAATCATTAAAATCATGATAAGAGCAGCATATTTCATGTGACTGAGCAACATATTTTGTGTTACGGAGCAACATATTTTGTGTAACTGAGCAACATATTTTGTGTTACTGAACAACATAATTTATGTTACGGAGCAACATATTTTGTGTTATTGAGCATCATATTTTGTGACTGCAACATCTTTTGTGACTGCAACATTTTTTTGTCACGCAAATGTGTAGTTGATATGTCTGCTGCACAGGTCCAGCAAACATAAACAATAGAGTCTATTCCGGCATTCTTCAACAATGCAACCTGTGACTTGACTTGTCGGTTGGGTCACCACATGTGTGCAGGCCACCGGTCACCTATTGTCCACTATTGGACTGACCGCGTCTCAAGGGCAGGGGGATAATAATGGACATATTTGTAGACTGTCCCCTCTGGCTGTTGTGGATTTAATCATCACTGGACAGTGTGTTGGAGCTCTCTGGCTTATTGAATCAAGTGGTCATCATTAGATCCCATCCCATGTGGTCAGAGAAAGTGAAGTTAATTATTCGGAATAAAGTTGACGTGGCCTAATAATTTGACGTTAATTATTTGGAATAATTACATTTATGTCATCTTTGTAAGGAGAAGTTGAAAGTACATTTCATCTTTGATTTCAAAGTTTTGTTAGTGTGGAATATTTGTTAACTCTATGATTTAATATGTTCACAATTTTCGGGAAAATGGTTAATGAAATTCAATTAACTCACGAGTTATGGTTTGATAAATAATCCTCCTCTTAAATAGCAACAGCAGTGTGATATTTTTTTAACAAATCTGTGCTCCATTTAGGACAGAGAGGCTATAGTTGTAAGTCAGTTGCATTATTTAGGGTAAGGGAATGTTTGCGAAGACATTGTCTTGTTTATTTGGGTGACGCTTGAAAGAATTTTGTGAAGATTGTTTGTGTAATCTGCATCGGATGAAGGAGAGTTGAGCTAAAGAAGACACAAGGTGTTTGTTAACCGTGAAGTTTGATTACCCCCAAAGTGGATCTCCTTATCAAGATGTGACTTACCCCTCCCCCCTCAGTTCGGGACAGTCTATGTCTCCAGGGGCTGTAATTAACTCTTTAAACCATCTGGAAGGGCCCACTTTTGAAAACAGGGGTGAAGGTATGCTGGTGATGGCTGCAACCTGTCCCACAGTGGGCTAAGGTGTTTCGGGTCAGTTGTGATTGATATATTAGGCTGGGTCCCAAGGGTTGGGCAAACTGCCAATCTGCTCCAAAATTGTCTAGTTGACCACAGAACAAGGGGAACAAGTCAGGATATCCAACAAGAATACAAGTTGTTTGTTCAAACTTTACATCAGCAGCAAGCGGCCATACTTGTTTTGAGTTTGGACAGGTTACGTTCATGTGACTGGTCAAACTCGACTGAAGTCAACACTCACAGTTTGTGTTTTCAGCTTGGAGTGTGTTTTTTCAATTCATAGGACAAAATGGAGAGAAAACGGTAAGTTCTGATCAACTGTTGTAATTGTTTTGTTTTTCCGTAACTTTTAAGCCTATCCTCATTGGGTCAGGACCCAAAAATTTAAGTTATGCAACATTGATTTGTGAGTCCGACCCACAGTACCTGATCATCGATCTTTCTGGCTGTCAGCTGTCAACAACCTGGTCACACCAACAACATGGCTGATACAGGCTTTATTCCATAGCAAGTGGGACATCGTCTCCTATAACATGGTATGGGGATACCAGGCATCTTTATTCAATAGCAAGTGGGACATTGTCTTCATATAACATGGAGGATACCATCTTTATTCAATAGCAAGGGGAACATTGTCTTCATATAACATGGAGGAGATACCATCTTTATTCAATACGAAGGGGAACATTGTCTTCATATAACATGGAGGATACCATCTTTATTCAATAGCAAGGGGAACATTGTCTTCATATAACATGGAGGATACCATCTTTATTCAATAGCAAGGGGAACATTGTCTTCATATAACATGGAGGAGATACCATCTTTATTCAATACGAAGGGGAACATTGTCTTCATATAACATGGAGGATACCATCTTTATTCAATAGCAAGGGGAACATTGTCTTCATATAACATGGAGGAGATACCATCTTTATTCAATAGCAAGGGGAACATTATCTTCATATAACATGGGGGGGATACCATCTTTATTCAATAGCAAGGGGAACATTATCTTCATATAACATGGAGGATACCATCTTTATTCAATAGCAAGGGGAACATTGTCTTCATATAACATGGGGGGGATACCATCTTTATTCAATAGCAAGGGGAACATTATCTTCATATAATATGGGGGGGATACCATCTTTATTCAATAGCAAGGGGAACATTATCTTCATATAACATGGAGGATACCATCTTTATTCAATACGAAGGGGAACATTGTCTTCATATAACATGGAGGAGATACCATCTTTATTCAATAGCAAGGGGAACATTATCTTCATATAACATGGGGGGGATACCATCTTTATTCAATAGCAAGGGGAACATTATCTTCATATAATATGGGGGGGATACCATCTTTATTCAATAGCAAGGGGAACATTATCTTCATATAACATGGAGGAGATACCATCTTTATTCAATAGCAAGGGGAACATTATCTTCATATAATATGGGGGGGATACCATCTTTATTCAATAGCAAGGGGAACATTGTCTTCATATAACATGGAGGAGATACCATCTTTATTCAATAGCAAGGGGAACATTATCTTCATATAATATGGGGGGGATACCATCTTTATTCAATAGCAAGGGGAACATTATCTTCATATAACATGGAGGATACCATCTTTATTCAATACGAAGGGGAACATTGTCTTCATATAACATGGAGGAGATACCATCTTTATTCAATACGAAGGGGAACATTGTCTTCATATAACATGGAGGATACCATCTTTATTCAATAGCAAGGGGAACATTATCTTCATATAACATGGGGGGGATACCATCTTTATTCAATAGCAAGGGGAACATTATCTTCATATAACATGGGGAGGATACCATCTTTATTCAATAGCAAGGGGAACATTATCTTCATATAACATGGGGGTGATACCATCTTTATTCAATAGCAAGGGGAACATTATCTTCATATAACATGGGGGGGATACCATCTTTATTCAATAGCAAGGGGAACATTATCTTCATATAACATGGGGGGGATACCATCTTTATACAACAGAAGTGATACCATCTCTGTTCACCAACCTGTGATGATGTTTTCATATAACATAGGATAGCTCTTATCTCAACAACACAAGACATATGTGTTTTATACAATATTGATGATATAGTATCTTCATATATGACATCTAAGATTGTGTATCTTCTGTAGAGAAACACAACCTGGGATTTATCAACACATGAGGTATAGAACTTATAGTATACCTGAGTTTTAGATTAATACCAACATGGAAGTGTAGGATTTATACAATAGAGGTGATACATACTCGAAACAGAAGGCGATATAGACTTTGTACAATGCCTTTGGACTGCCTGTATACCACTAGACTACAGTAAAGTATTTTATGACATTGTCCTACTCATAAAGTTTGTTGTCATGGAGATGATTTGATTTACTTCATGCTATGAAGTTTTGTTTGTATTTGTGAGACGGCCCTTTTCATGCTTTAATGCTCAGTGTTAGCAGGCCTTGACAAGCAGTGTATGGGGTTAATACATTTGTATTGACATTTAAATTATATATGTTATATTATATATGTATATATGTTACTGTTTGATGCTTAAAACCAAAATGAGAATATTTGCGTACTTTCCAAATATTTAATAACATGATACTTTTTACTCTTAAACTCTTTGTTTTTAAATAATAATGAATTTGTTTTTCGATGTAATACCTTAAAATATGCAATTCATATTTCCCCACAAAAATAAGGTCACATGCAAGATTCAATGGACAAGTTATGATCATTCCCAGAGCTTAAATTTAAAGGAGAATATTAGAGGACCCACCAATTTATATATGAACATATTTTGTATTCCCCATTTTGTTTACATGCCACTCCTTGCACAAGGAATATCATTATCATATCTATACCCACGGGATAACAAACATATGTGATACAATACACATGTTATGAGAGCTATATGATGATTGTGTTAGTTTGGAGGAGGGGCCTACTAATAACCTTTGAAAGAGAGGTGGATTACAGTTAAGATAGGGATTACTTGTTAAATGTTGCAGTGTGCCGGAGCACTCCTGGAGCAGATAAGACATGGTGTATGTGTGTCACTGGACTTACTCATGCTCTGTGATTCAGCCCGCCTCTCCGACCCTGGCATGGAACACTTCGAATATTTACCATCTATGGTGTTGGAAATATGATATGACAATCCGTTTCGTTAGTGATTGTGATGTGATCCGCAGTTCCTGTAAAAACGTCATTAGATTCATTGTGACAATTTACAATGAATAAGCTTGAATATTTACAACTTTTATTGTTGTGACAATTGACAATTATGACCTCAAAGATGATTTCATTAATAGAACTTTTAAAAGACATGAATTCCACTTGACTTTTAAAATTTGTTCATACATGAAAAGATAATTATGAGTTTTTGTTTTGAAAGAAATATATATTTAACTCTTTTCATGATGATAATGGAGTATTCCTTTTGTTATGTAGTATTGAATATTTACGTTCATTCTGAAGTTCATTGTTGTGAATTCATAGAAAGTGAATAGTATGTATACCTTTTAATTATTGAATGGACAGTATGTTTGTGTTTGATGTACGTATGTATAATTGCAGGGCGAATATCAGGATGTATAACCTGTCATTATGATGATGTCAAAGATATTAATAAATCAAACATTTCATTGGAGTGATACAGGTGGTTGAGGTAAAGTGTGTTATACTAACATTGGGTTGTTTGTTGTAAGCTTCCCCTTTGAAAATATAGCTTACCATTGAGTGCTGCAGTTCCACTTTGATTACAGTCAAGCTTTGCTGTTTAAATATTGATTATTATCAATGATCATATTTTCAGTTGTGATAGGTGAAATACCGCATTTATCTGTTTAAATAAAACCTGTAATTTCAATACGCTGAGTGAAATAACATGTTATTTACTCATTGCTATATCCAATCTAAAAAAAAAAAATTTGATATGATCTTGAATTAACACACCTTCAGTGAAATAATAATTTCAGTCAGTAAAATGATACTAAGACATTACAGGTGACACTGTTTGGGCGAGGCAACCTGGGTACTCCATTCGTAAGTCTACAACCTTTATGAAAATTATTATTTCGAAAAACATTGGACATTTCTCCTCAAATGCCATGTACATTAAATCTTTTGAAGTAGAAATCAAATACTTAGACTTTTGGCTTCGTCACTCGTGAATATATAGATTTATACTTCACGTATCAACTATCCTTTATTTATTGTCGAATAAAACATGATTAACTCTTGACATAGATCGATATTCCAGGCAGCATCTGATGATGGAATCATAATTAGTTCCTGCAGCTTGGATTAAGTTGAATGACAACCCTTTCTACAAAATCTAATTAAAAAATAATTGAATAGCTGTTACGATATAAAGGATAGCTGAGCTGTGACACTACTTCTACGTGATCTGATGAGTATTGATTCTTTAGTTAATCCATATATACACATCCTAATGAAATTCAATAAGAAGACAATTCTGTATAGTAACCATATAAAATCTAGATTTGCCAATATGTATCTTATATACAAGACACGATTTTAAGAAAGTGATTGTAGGTAAGATAGTTATTAACACAGTGGCTGATAGCTCTTCTACTAAAAAAAACTCAATTAAAACCCGCAATTGCCACATCAATCCGAACTGAGAAACAATGTCACACAAGATACCATTAGATAAGGATTGATGGAACATAGAAAGGCTTTAACCGCAATCTATTTCGGATAGCTTTTTTTATTAGAAAATAAACACATTATTTGCAATTAGTATAAAAGATAGATTAGTTGAGACACATTTGGTAGACAAGGGTGAATTTGATGAGAAGTGATTGATAAAAACAAGATGGCTCTAGATCTCAGCCTGGTTTTGTACAAGGAAATGAACATTGATCGTGTAAGCACATTACCCAGTTAGACTGTGATATGAATTCTGAGATAGTGGGCAGAATTAGCAGACGAAATGGCCTTTGGCCTGCACGGGGTTGATATGATCAGCTGGTAAATGATCAGGAGACGAGGAAGCCGATTGTGTCTGTACAAGCTGGAGGAATGCAGACATCCCCAGCGTCACTGATCAAAGCACATTGTAATGAGATCATTGGGGAATCAACCATTTCTTTGCTGAAGAGATTTTTTTTCTTAAGTAGGTTGATTTATTATTGAAAAGATATTAGTAGTTGAATATATGGTAGACATCTTCTATTTCTGTTAAGGAAAATCGTAAATATTATAAAGAATTAAAATTACATATTGCATTCATATCCTAAAAAAAATCAACCATTTACAATTTTATTTACCAAATAATAGATGTATACATCAATATATGTGTGGCTGAACTGTTGGGACAGTTAGTGCTGCCACTTGGTGCCTGACTCAGAGGGTGTTGGGTGTGATCCCCAAGTATAAGAATGTTAATATAAATAATAAATTGCAGGGAAGTTAAGAAATGTTTAATGACTTCTAATTGATCTATTACAGATAATTTGATTGATGGATGGCCCTGAAAATTTTTACCGGTACACTTTTTAAGGTCAATTCCCAACTCTGTATATCTTTGTCTCTTTGACCCACAAGAATTAGTGATGTTAGCCATCGTTTCCTTGTTGGTTCAATGAGTTTGGGCGACACCCAGACAAAGGAACTACTCCAGGATAGACATAACCTGAGTTATATATCCTTGTCTGTGGGTTTCATAGGATTGAGTTGAATTAATACATAAATTTGATGATCCACTAATTATTAGATTTTAATAACTTGGTATGCAATGAAAAAAGTTTTCATATCAAATATTGAATGTTAGAAATTTTATCTTCCACTCCAAAAGATCGCTATCACAGCTTACCGGTATATATCAAATTGCCAATCAATCTTCATTTATGTCATTTAGAGCAATAAATATATTTGGATCATCAAGAAGTTGAACATCCATAAAGGTTTGTCACCTCAACAAATGAATGGTATGGATCAATAATCAGGATCATTGACATAACTTGTAAGCTGTTATAAATCAGAAATGTATGTGCCTGCTAGCATCGCTCATATCTATGGTTTACCAACATGTGTCCTACAGCAAGCCCTGGTGTTGATGAATGGTCGCATGACATAACTATTCTATTAGCAGAGATCCCTAACGATGCTTACATCAGCAATAGCAATATGTAGAGATTATCCTTGCATGCTCTCAAAACAAGCCGTTAACACCTGCATCCAGACCAATCAAACCCCAGGCACATTTCCACCTGTAGCTCAGGTGTGTCATTTCTCTTTGATCTCTCAGGTGGATCCCAGGTAATCAACAAAGCCAATATCTATCAGGTTAATCCAAACATCACTGAAATAAATGTGCCACATTTTAGTGTCATCTCCTTGAATATATGGCCTATCAATGGTAAATATTTACCCATCTCAGCATCTGCCCTGGGTCAAATGTACGATTCTCTCCCTCCTCTCAGCTTGACTTCCATGCATTATGTAGACTGGGTGCTTGTCTCTTAGATAGTTTATGTTAAATATTATTACACCAATTGGATACACATCACTGAATATTAAAAGGAGCCTGGGAATTTTCATTTCTGCATAACCCTTTACATTGAGAGAACTTTTTCCTTAGGTTTATATCCACTAGCAGTATGTCAAGAGTTAAATAAAGTGAAATGTTTTATGTTATACTAGCAAATTGATTTATTGATCAATACTTACATTGAAGTAAAAGTTACTACTTATCATCAGAGATCATAATATAAATCGCGATTGCATTTAGACTCGATTCAGCGTTAAACAGTTGTAATAAGATGCCCCATTACAGAACAGGGAACGTTAGATAAAGAAAAGCCTTCAGGATATTGTGAGAGTCAAATGAGACAAGATAACAAGATGAGATCTGTATGTGAAGAGAATGAGCGAAATGTGCATCAAAGATGTGATGTTGTGTTTGTAACTTGTTTGTTGTCTCTCCAACTAACCATTACATGGGGCAGAAGTGAAAATGATTGATAAAAATCAAGTTTGAAAATACATGCTTGGGGCGCCTTTTAGACAGTCCAATTAGCCAAGATAAGACTTGTTTGTGGGCGGAATGACAAGAATGAGCATCAAAGAGATGATGTTGTGTTTGATGTAATCTGTTTGCTGTTTCTCTCATCCTGACTGACCATTCAGTCTAATAACCCTCGGCATCCTGTTGTTTCTAGCATTAGCTGGTGAGAGAACATATTTATGATCAGTTGATTTGGGAGGACAAACCTTGAGGCAGCAATGGTAACTTTGCATTCCTTTCATCAGGGCAGTGAGAGAATAGGGCGGAATGCTTGACCCTTTAGTAAAGCATTTCCTTAACCTCCAGGGTGCTGCAGTCAACACTAGCAGCTCTTACCCCTTCATTGTCAAGGCAGTAATTGTCTCAGTATGCCCATCATTCATCCCAAGCCAGTTTCCCCTTAGTTAACATTATGGTTCCTGTTGTGCAGTTCTTCAGAAATGGTTTGGCATCAATTATTACAGCAGGTATTAAGTTATTACTTTACCTGCTTAAAACTGTTACTTCTCACCAAGAAGATGAATGAAAACTGACAAATTGAGTGAATGAGCATAACCTTGTTCCAGATATAAACCAAAAAGAAATGCAAAGACATCCCAAATAAGGCCTTTAAAGGCCGAAACTAGCGTGTGCACCTCTAAATGTGGCTTGTGGCTTGTGGCGGTTTATCTTTTAATTTCGAACCCTGTTGGACAATTTTGAAACCTCTTCACAGGATCCCTAGAGTTTAGACCCAATCTGACCATCATTCTGCAGAGGTCATGGAGCATGGCAGGGTCCTTGTCAAGAGTTCATAGGCTTGGTAATATCTACTTTACCTGGCTGGAATGATTATACAGAGATGTAAATCTATATCAGTCTGGACAAGATGGGAAAGGTAATTGGAAGATAATGAGAAATTTCAAACCTTGGAGTCAACTGTCAATTTTCCAGACAAGATGTAAGTGGAGCAAATGAGATGTTCCCACGATTCCAAGTAATGATTGCAAAAACAGCCGTGGAAATATAATGAAAATGTCAAATAAGTTATGCCATGTTCTTCATCTTAATGGATATGTCATGAGTAATTTTAAGAAAATACATATGGAGTTCATTGGTCAGCCATTGTAGCTAATTAATGTGTCGCTATATATAATAAAAGTACTTCGTAAGTCTGGTGGATAATAATTCCAAAAGTGTCATATTTTGTCTGGGAGCAGAATTTTACAAATCTTCATGACATTTATATATCATTGGTTGTCACTTAAGCTAAAATTCTTTGTGACAGTAAATATTAATTCTAGTCTTGCTAATGGCGTAATTATATACCTGTATATGTAAGAAAACACTGGGCATATCCAAATTATTTCCTTTGTTAATAAGTTCTGATTCTTGTAATTCAGACGCATCATTGAATGGTTTGGTAGGTAAAAGGGTTAATAATCTCACAGAGCTTGAAATAAGCATATCTGGACCCCCTTTCACAAAGCACTAAGGCAATCTTAAAGGATAGATGAAATGACATATGGTCCAAATCGGATTCATTAAAATGGGATGTCAATTTGACAATTGCTCGATTTTAAATTTCTGAAATCGGTCCATAAATTACTTATATACGGCTTTTTAAAAAAATGCCTGATTTAGCCCCGGCGACCAGAATGAAAATCTGCGGGGGTGTGACCCGTGAAGGGATGACTTCTGTGACGTATGTGGAGGAATTTGATTTTCAGCGATAGTCACAATTCAACGTAATTTCGCAACATTTTGATTGTTAATTTCACAAAGATACCTTCAATAAACCAACTTAAATTTCCCATATATCGAATGTTTAGATATCCAACTAGGTAATTCCGCAGATGACAATTACACAATTATTACATAAACATATCTTTTTGGCGATGTAATACACCTCATAAATTCATTTAGCTGTAGTGATAATCATCATTTATTAATTAACGAGACACTGGCGGAGTAGCTATCTAGCCGCCCCGCCTATCACTTATCACAGTCACGCCTCAGTGAGCATTTTCAAAAGGATTCGCCGAACAAATTGCGATAGTGTTAAAATGGGTGAATTAAAATCGTCTTAATTATCAATTGCAAGTGTATATTGTCTCGATTTTATGCTCAATTGATTCCGATATACGATATACGTAGAGGTAATCATCTGGCATTCTTGAGAAAAATGCATTTCATCTATCCTTTAAGTCACTAAGGTAACCTTAGTGCAATGTTTAAGTTTGGGAGTTAAGGTTAACCTTAGTAAAGGTTGTTTTGGGAAAAGAGTACCTGGTGATTCAGAATTTGAGATATGTATCAGAAAGAATAATTTGCTCATTTAGCCAATATGTGTGTGAACCTGTGGTCAGTGACCTGTCTATTAATCATGTGTTGTGACACTGTCCATGTGATCGATCAGGCAGTGCTACTTGATTTGAGGCCATGTAGTCCTATCTGGTAGGGTTTTTACATCACCAGATGGAAACTAGCAACTAACTGTTTGGGTTTCAAATATTGATATACCAGTATTTAAAGTTCAAAGGAACATATGACTCATTCTTTTCTGTAACCGAATCTTATCAGTTAAAAAGCAGTGACCGTCTGCTTTTGAGGTTCAGAAAAAGAAAATGTTCATTTTGGGTTACTTTTAAAGTTCTATTAGAATAGTAAGTCTCTTTTTCCTATTTCATCTACATTGCCAAACTAGCAATCTGTCTCCTTCAAGTCTGGTCATTTTATAAACAAACAAACCTAATTAGTCTTATTGGCAGCAAGTTCTCCTACTTTCAATCAAATACTGGTCACTTTTGAAGTTCCAAGGTTCTTCAATATTCGTTTTGCCATTTCAAAACCACATTACAAACCTTTCAGTCTGTCTTCTTCCATTCTGATCACTCTAACAGTTCTGAAAACAAAACAGTCCTTATCTATCAAGGAACGTAATTAGTCTAATTGTCAGGAAGTCCATCTGCGTTCAGTCAAACGTCCTGTAACCTGACTCATTGGCCAGCTTAATGTCTTCCAACTATAGTTCTCTCCGAGGAAAATGATCGGAGGCAAGCTATAATCAAGACAAACGGATAACTCTTAGAGTCTTAATTGAATCAGGGCGAAGAAGATGTCGTCAGCAATAAAGTGCCATCAGGTATATTTGCATGTATCTGATTACAGCATCAAGACCTCAGTACAAGGAAGTCAGGTTCCCCGTCACCTTAGACTTGCATGTTGACTTTGAAGAATTGAATTTTGTGATAATGAATTAAATAAGAGCTGTTATACTGATTTCTGCCATGTTAATCCATGATGGTGTTGAGGAAATTTTTTCCGATCTTATGGCTGGGTGTCCCTTAAAATTTGAAAAGTAGAATGCTTTTATCATTGCAAAGGCTCCCAGGTGTTCAGAATTGGGCCGAAATTGTCCCCTCAGGGTATCACCTAAGAACATCACTGTAATGTTGAAAGAGAGTTCAGAGTTTGGGTTAGGTGGGAGGAAATAATTCAAGGGACAGAGAGTCTGACTAGTGGAATATCCTACACAATTCTTCAGAGCCCATGAATGTGAGATGGAACTATCCTGTATTCTTCTTCAGAAGGCTTATTGTGATTCTTGTACAGTAGGTAAAATAATGAATCAGAAGCTCACCATGACCTGTGATAAACCCTCCAGTATCTATCTTAGTGAAATTATCCATTCGTATACTGACAATCTTTGTTCAAGTGCATCTAGTAATTGAATGTGGTAATAAAGATATTTATGAAACCTTAACCCTTAACTCCCTCCTTGCTGAAAGCGGAGTAGAGAAATAATAACTTTAAAACAATCTAGGTCTTCATTCAGTAAGACTAGACTCAACTGAGCAGTGAATTCATTTGAAATTGAAAGCCTTAAAGTGTATAGAAATAAAATCAAATGGACTAAGGGTATAGTAAATATATTTGTAGAATTTAATAGACTAAAATTAAAGTCTAACGTTCAATGTATATGTGGATCTAGCGGACAGGATGAAACTGAAAGCATATAAATGGTTGTTCTCAAGAAAATGTGCCAAAACAACATACAACAACTACTGTTTATAGGCTTTTTTGATGTACAATATTGAAAAAGTAGTTTATGCTTAACTGTAAGGTGGAATTTGGTATGTCTATAATTTACGTGCGAGGCAACACCGCTGACCCATTGTTACGTGTAATACATATAGCTGCTGCCTATTCTAGTAGGAGCTTGAAGGCTTTATGTTCAGACTTTGTAATGTCTTTTCAGTCCAATGTCGCATGGAGGTGAAGGCCACAATAAAAATTCTTTCTAACTAACATCGTGAGAATGTTCTGCTTGACTGATTTCTCTGGAGTGATAACTGCTCTCGGATGCATTGTTGTGGGTCCAATTGTGTCACACCTCACACGATTCAGAGGGAAACAATTTCAAATAGCTTTTTGAATTTAAAAAGGAATGTTCAAATAGGTGTCATGTAGATATGTGCTGAACATTTTTCTAATAGATTGAAATGTATGAAAATCTTGTAAAATTGGTATCAATTATCTACCTGTATATTAACCCTTTCCAGATTGACTGTGTTACCTACTCATGTGATTTTAGAAATCAGATGTGAATTTGAAAGTATTTAAATGATTTTATCAGTGATTTTACAATTAAATAATGATGATATATCCAAATTTCTGTCGAATCTCAATCACTTCAAAGCCAGGGACAAGACGCATAACTTTCCGTCAATTGTTGACAAGATAAGCAAGATTACCCAAGCAAGAGGGAAAATCTCATTTTGATAACTGCAAGCGTAATCTTCCTAGCGTAAATGTGAACAAATATTATACAAGCGTATCATCGGTCTCAGACAGGCATTAGCTTCTTGAAGCAAGGTGTCTGATGATAGTGAGTCGTTTTCAGCTACAATCTAGATGGAGACACGTGGAGGACCGTGATGAATGGTACCCATGATGCTTTGCTCCATCCTGGCACACATATCACTCTTAGGAATGCTGATTCCTTTTCATACTCTGGAGGCTACACTGGCCAATTACTGAAGTTTGGTACCTCAGGAGTCAGGACAGAAGGAACTGCTCTTTAGGAGAGAAATCACTGCCAACAACTCCTTAGGTGCAATTTGTTGGTTGGATGTTAGGCTCAGGATAAAAATTGTGTTGCTGTAGGTATTATATATAAATTGTGACACTTTCTCTGCGGTTATTGAATCTGATTTCAATTATTTCTGGAATAAATTCCTGAAATTGCTATAGGGCATTTATTGATTCTTTGCTAATATGCAATATTTTGAAATTTGATATAGCCATCTTTGAAATGGAAGATGTACTGTGAATTGTAAATCACTATTTGTGAAACAGTTTGTCCTACTGTGAATTGTGAATCTCTATATTTTGTGAAACAGTTATCGAATGGACTGCAGATAACTGTTAAACCTCTCCATGCTGCAGGCCAATAATGTTGCGAATGAACAAAAAGAAAGCATTCCCGAGACATCAGTGTGGACAAAATAAACCATTATTATGACTATACAGTCACTTTCTGCACCCAAAATTGATATATCTTTGCTGAAGGGAACAAATTATTAATAAATCTTTATTGTTGTTAAAACAATTCCATAAAAAAAACTAGGTTGGCAAAATGTTTATATAAATGTTGAAGTAATAGTTTCACATTTAGCACACAGGCAGGCCAAAGGTTAAAAGTCTATATGTTTATAAATGCAATAGATCGTCAATGAATAGTAGTTCGCTCAGTTTTACATAAACTAAACAGTGAACTTCAGTACAAACAATAAAGCAAGACTGAAAATCAGATAAAGGTTTAAGATAAAGTCTATATAATATACATAATTAACCAACAACTATAACACAAATACCTGGAAGCTTCAAAGTGACGAGCTGTCACCATGAAAACATTCTGCCTCATTGCAATCAAATGTGAAATACTTTACAGGAATATTACATATCATTGGTTTTATTGCCATGTAATATGGTGATATTTCATATTTGTATTCACCAACAAAAAACTATTGGTAGTCATTCTTTCCTTTGATAATACTGAAGAATTTTAAGAGGAAAGAAGTTTCTGTTTGTCTATTTGTGACTCATTTCTCATTGTTGGCAGCTAGAAGGCAATTGTGTTAAAATGGTTCATATATTGACATGTCTGCCTCCTAAGATTAAATGATCTCAGTCTAACGTTACTGGACTATAAGACTATAGACTATAAGTCTTTTATTTACATTTACAAGCTGCTTAAATCATCGGATTCAATCAGAAATTATGAAGGGAAACTCACCGTTAAATTAAGTTAGGTCTCTCCTAAATAATAGATTAGCTGTTAATTCAGTGTAATATACAAAATATATACATTTACAGCTGTAACAAACTCTTGAGTTGGATTTTAAAGGAACATGCTATTTAGGTTAGACATGTGTTTGTATTTGTTTCACTTCCTGTCCTGTGGTGTACAACCTACATGCACTGTTCTTCTCAGTAAAAACACTCCAGCTGTTTTCGTTAGGTATAAATAGAACCCTCGTTGAGGGCTAAAGGTATAACCTGTTGAGTTCTCTTGTTGACTTTTCCTTGACACATTTTATGATATCCTTGTTGACGTTAACAATCAACACTTGTCAAGCACTCGGACAGATAACTGAGGATTTTATTTATCACTTTTAAACACAGATTTGAGTTGGTAATATTTTATAATCGTCTCATGGAAAATTGATTACATATGTCTTTTGTGTTTCTCTTTTTGCAAATAAATCACTGACTGAAAGTTTCTTCAAACAAAGGATGCATGATAAGTTTTGCATGATATACCCACATAACTGTTTAGTTTCTGAAATAACAACACATTATTGTTTTTGTACTTAAATGCTTGCAGTTTGCATTCATAATTGAAATGAAATATGTTATACTTAATTTGTCAAAACTTGTGCGGGTATTGATTCTGAAATGTACTATATTACAATAGGTGCTGGTTTATGTTATATCTTCTTACTCGACTTTCATATTGACCCCCAAATGCTTAATATATCAAATATAATATTACACCGGTATACCGGTATGTGTCAATGAAAACTAAGGAACAGTCTTGTACATGTTTAGAAGCCGACAATTATGGCTCTATCTCACATATGTGCTCGTTATAAGACCTATTAAATGCTATAGAAGCAAATCTGTCTTCCTATCTACTTTGTTAAAGTTTCCAAAATTACGTTTGACTTAATGGCTTCGGCACCCCAAGGTCCATTGTCTGGTTTTCGATCAAGACTTTGAGTGATTGTATTTTCGCTATATTGAAATGATTGACATTAAACTGGTTATTTTCGGTTAAGGTTGATAAGTGTCAATTAAATAACACAAATTATAATTGGACATACATGTGACCTCACCAACATGATTATGTTCCTTTAAAGGAAACTTTGTTTTGGCAAGAACAACTATTAACCTCTTCTCGATCATTATTGTTTGTTTTGATTCCTCGTCCGGTATCAGAATGATGATGAGGTTAAACGTGGAAATTGCCTCCTGAAGCAGTGCGATTGAATTAGAGCTGCAAATCGATCAGTTTTAGTTAATCAGCCTGACAGTTAGAACTAATGCGCTCAGTGAGAAAACTGCTCACCCCAGGAACCACCGACTTGCTTTAAGATTTTCCACTTTGATCAGACGTAATCGGCATTTTGTCCACAGCGTGTTGGTGTTGGTGCCATCTTGGTGCCAATGTCCGGCCTTGTTTTACTTCTGCAGCTGCTGCATTCCGCTTCATGTTCACTGAAATGTTTTTGACGTTTCTATTTTTTTTTATATTATGACAACAATTCTTTTATTCAAGAAGATATTAAGCTGTGATGGTTATCAACCATGTTTCTTACCTGATATGGTGGGATATGCAAATATATTAAGTTGTTGCTGCACTTGTAGCACATAGTGTGTGATAATTCACTGGTATGATATAAGGAAATATTACAAAGCAATGTTATGTTGGTAAAGCATCGTTTATAAGGCGAACTGTGCACGGGTCAAATACATATTTGTTAGACCTGGAGTGTAATTATATTTAATTATTCATCGACGCTTGGTACAGATTTATAACAAACTCTGTATCTGTTTGTTGAAATACACCATTTGTGGAGTACTCTACATACTAGCGCTGTAACAGACACATTCATATTTGAAACAAGCATTTAATGAATACTCTTGAGATGTGTGGACAAGCTAAACCTGCATTATAAAGGTTAGAGTGAGTGCTAAGTGATGAGTCACGGTTAGAACTGAGAAATAGACTGGATGGGATGAATGGATTGGTGTTCTGTACAGTCTGTGTATTGGTAGATATAGGGATGGAATATAGTACCAGTAAGATGCAGAGTCGTAACACACACATTGAGATGTATTACAAGAATAGCTTAGAATACAGTACCATTGTATTTCTTCCAGAGAGACAAAACAGTGCAGCAGGATGAGATGAATGTTCTCTACATTCTATTTATTGATCTGCACTCATCGCTTAGGGAACGTCTCATTTAATCAATCAATTTGTAGAGTTCAAAGAAACCATGTCAGAGCTTCTGTAAGAATAGTTGCGTGGTAATGTTTTCACTTTACTTGAAGTAATTAAATAGATTATCTTAATTCATCTGATTCTCTTGTATCACATTGGAAGTATAGTAGCTGAATAAATGTAGAATTGACAGTATTTTATTTGGCTGCTTGATAGAAGACAAAATGAGTTTGCTACATTTGGCTGTAAATCATGGAGGCATGTTGTAAAATTTATCACTTTCATCTGTCAAGTCGGAGATTTTGTTACAGCTTTTACTTCTTTGGTAGGATGTTGAGCAAGCACATAAGTTGAAAAGACTTAGTACGATGCTGCTGCAGATCAAGGAGATGAAGATTTAATTAATCCCTCAAATAACCGATTTGCTAGAGCCTCATCAATTGTTTTCGAAAGGCATGTATGCAACAGTAGACACATTTGTAAATCATCTTGCTACCAGATGTTATTCCTAAAACTCCTCCAATAGCAGATTTGTCCACAGCCTTTATCAGTTTCTGTTGAATGTTGTAGGAAAGGAAGGCTCTAAAGGAGCTGTAGCACATTTTTTGGCAAATTTTATTTTTTCAAATTTCCCATTTATAATGATACTTTAAGTGATTTATATTTACTTTAGCGCGTAAATTGCATGGCAGCCATTTTAATATGAACACTTTTTATTATTTCGAATTACAAAAACTATTCCCATGGCTTTACCGAACCATGTACACTCATTTTTTAACTTGATTTTCCAAAGAAAGTAGGGTGTTTTACTATTGGTGACATTATTTTTCAAAGACATTTCATCAACTTATTTGAGCAAAAAAATGTGCTACTGCCCCTTTAAGAAACTAAGTGCAGTCTAGTACACATGGTGGTACACTGAGGAGACGTGAGGAAGATGCTTCCCTTTAATCCTTCAAGTAACAGATTTATCCACAATGCCTTCAATACTTGGTCACTGGAATGGGGAGCGGAAGTCAAACTTGATTAGCCACCAGGCCGAACCAGGCTGATTGCTTGCAAATTTGGGGATGATGTCTGATTAGGAGAACTTGTCCTTATTTGACCTGGTATTTCTGTGGCAGACAGCGCAAATTCTGAATTGCTTTGTAAAGAATATAAGAAATTGTGAATAAACATAGCTGAATTAAGTCTGAAATGCTGTGCTCATTTGATATTATGATGTAAAGTAAAATGTTATGAAGTAAAGTCTGATGAGAAGAATTTGTCCTCGTATGACCTAGGATATCTACAGAAGATGACGCAATTTAGACACTGTGCAGAGAATTAGTGCTCCACCTTGCGATCTTATCCAAGAGATTCTGCTCAATGTAATATGGTTTTTAACCATCGTTATATTTATGTTCAAGGTCATAGAGAAATTGTTAATAATTAGAACAATTTGTCATTATGCTAGCTTGGATTGATGTAACAGACAGCACAAAATTTAAGTCAGTGCCTAAAGGATACAGGCTGCACTGTTGAATGAGGACAAACTTTAGATATGGAACTAATTTTTTTGTCAGTAGAGGGCAACGTCTCAACACCTCAACATAGTGATGACATAAGAATCTAAAGTCTAAATGTGACCTTCCACAGAATGTATATATATCCCAAAATGTTTTGTCACCCCAATATCTAGAATGTCTATCAATTATATAAAGTCTTCACCCAGTATAAATTAATGTTCAGATTTCACTCAGGACTCTTATTTCTATATTTAGAGCATATAGAAGTTTCATAAAAATAACTTGTCTTGATACAGTTAAACATTTCTCAGCGTATTCCTCCCAAAAGAAATTTCCTGATCAGACATCACAGAATCTAAATAGAATGCAAAGAATAAACAGTCGTTACAAACCCTAGACTCTATTTTTTAAAAATTGTGTATACAAAATAAGTAAGCATCTTACATCTGCATTCAAAGTTTAGAGCAAGTCTGATTAGGATGCTTTGTCCTGATGTGATGAATGATTTCCCAACCAGACAGTCCAAAATCTGAATTCTATGAGAATTGATTTTTTTAAAAGTGTACGGACAAGCACAGCTGATATCTTTGCAATTTGTAGGTAATGATTTCATTAGTACGACATCTCCTGCCTTCACATGGTTTATAAATAAAATATTGAACTGAAGACTTCTTTGAAAGTAAAAATGAAAGACTAACACATCTTGATTTTGTCAAAGTTGTCAAATCAGTCTGATTATGATGACCTGCCCAGATGCACCCTGGGATTGCTTTGACATTCCCAACAAGCTATGTAAAGTTTGCAAAGAATTCTTCAAATCCTTTTTTTCTTTCAGAAATACCTACTGTAAGAAAAATTTTGATTGCAGAATGATAATTAATTATGAATCGGCTTTTACTGAACAAATGCTGCAAAATTCATCTGAATCTGAAGCACATGTACTATAACAGATCTAACAGCAATGAAGGTCACAGGATCTCCCTTCCATACCATTACTGACATTAGTGATTTGCTCCACTGTTGGTGAACTGAGGTCAAGGTATATAGAGAAAGTGGCAGGATCTCTCTTCCATACCATCACTTACATTAGTGATTTGCTCCACTGTTGGTGAACTGAGGTCAAGGTATACAGAAAGTGGCAGGATCTCCCTTCCATACCATTACTGACATTAGTGATTTGCTCCACTGTTGGTGAACTGAGGTCAAGGTATACAGAAAGTGGCAGGATCTCCCTTCCATACCATTACTGACATTAGTGATTTGCTCCACTGTTGGTGAACTGAGGTCAAGGTATACAGAAAGTGGCAGGATCTCCCTTCCATACCATTACTGACATTAGTGATTTGCTCCACTGTTGGTGAACTGAGGTCAAGGTATACAGAAAGTGGCAGGATCTCCCTTCCATACCATTACTGACATTAGTGATTTGCTCCACTGTTGGTGAACTGAGGTCAAGGTATACAGAAAGTGGCAGGATCTCCCTTCCATACCATTACTGACATTAGTGATTTGCTCCACTGTTGGTGAACTGAGGTCAAGGTATACAGAAAGTGGCAGGATCTCCCTTCCATACCATTACTGACATTAGTGATTTGCTCCACTGTTGGTGAACTGAGGTCAAGGTATACAGAAAGTGGCAGGATCTCCCTTCCATACCATTACTGACATTAGTGATTTGCTCCACTGTTGGTGAACTGAGGTCAAGGTATACAGAAAGTGGCAGGATCTCACTTCCATACCATTACTGACATTAGTGATTTGCTCCACTGTTGGTGAACTGAGGTCAAGGTATACAGAAAGTGGCAGGATCTCCCTTCCATACCATTACTGACATTAGTGATTTGCTCCACTGTTGGTGAACTGAGGTCAAGGTATGCAGAAAGTGGCAGGAACTCCCTCCCATACCACTTGCCCCACTGTTGGTGGATTCTGGTACAAAGTAAAAGAGAAAATAGCTGGATTGCTATAGAAGCAGTTTGTCTAAGAGTCGGTCTGTTCGATCAATGAATTGTCGTTTTTATTCTGATTGAAGCTCTTCTTTCCTCAGACTTGGCCTTTCCCTGTCGGTTACATCAGTTTGTTCTGCCTGTATTTGTTTTTTGGAGAATTGCATGCATAAAATAAAAGGAAATTACAGTCACCTATTAAAGGGTGCTTGACAAGTGTATAATTGGACTTCCCTACACTTCTAAAATCATTTGATATTGAATTGAATTCCAGGCCATGCAAAATTAATTAGCAAAGAAGGGGAGATAACAAATGATAAGATAACAAATGTTTGGTATAAAAAAATGAAATGTTACTTCAAAGTATTCAGTTTTAAAAAAACCAGGCAAAGGATTCAGTAAAAGATTATACATTTTTAATTTGTGGGTAAATTTGGCAACATTTTCAATTTAAATATGTCGGTCTTCCGTTTTAAAAGAATCTTTGTGCACTAACCTAAGATGGTTTATGCACGAACCAAAGATGACCTTACTTATCCCATAACTAGTCTCTTTTCATCTCAACCCTGTGTAATATGGATCTTCTATACCTCTTAACAACATTGGTTGTATACACTGTAAGTATTTAAAGGTCAAGTCTAGGCTGAATCTGCCATGATGTTGAGGATAATGGAAGATGAAGACAACTTGTGGGAGATGTTATGTCACAGCACTCGGCTACCGTTACATTGGCTTCCAGCTTGATGGAGTCTTGTATAACTAACCTGTTAGCTTCTTAGCACTGTGTGATTATATCTATCCTACAATGACATTCAGCTACTTACTACCACTTACTGAATTAGTCTGGCCACTTGCAGCAGCGTCTCAGGGTCAATGTTTGAAATGATAAAAGATTCAAAGGTCCTTGAGACCTTTCCTGACATTTTGAAATGCTGAACATGTGAATTGATATTTTCAGTGTTTCATTTATTTAATGAAATGTTTAATGTTTTAGCTTAATAAAATTTGTGCCGATCTGAACGACTTATTTACTGGAATAATTACTTGCTTACATAGGGAATAATCCAGGATTGCCTGCTTGCTAAAGAAAGGTGTGCTATCACGGAATATTATAGTCCTGCTCCTGTATATATAAAATAAAAACCTTGATTCAGTCTAGGTCTCGGGTGAGTCCATAATGAAAATAGCAAATCCAATATAATTTTGAAAGTGTGGCATTATTAAAAAAAAAGTAAAATATTTCATATTTGATTTTAGATTATTACTTCATTAGCTGGTAAAGTGTTGTCAAAGTAACAGTTGCATGTCCCAGGGTCGTCTCATGGTGATGCTTTGTGACTATTATTCCATGTCTGGTGGGAATTGTGTAACCAATCAATAAGCTTCTTCACAATCAGATTAATATCTATTGTACTTGCTGTTAAGCTTCTTACAAGTACTTAGGGAACATAAGCAGCACTTAACATGGTTATATCAATTTTTTCAGGTGGAAAGGCTTTTGTATGAGCCCATTTAGGTTTAAAATCATTTTTCATTGCCTATTATCTTTTCAAATCTTTATTCAATTGTTTCAGTATGTTTCTTTTAATGGTTTTATTGATTATGAAAAAATATACATTGTTGACTTTATCTACAAGTTATGTAACCTTGATATGTACCCAATGAATGATGTGTTTGAGAATCAATATAAGTATACCTGGTATATATTATATTTAAGATATGAAAGTACCTGTAAAAAGTGACAAGCAGGCGGTGTAATCAATCAACTGACAGTCACAAAATTCTCTGTTTGTAATTTGAAATTCAAAACTGACTGATGATAAAATCTAATAGCAACTGAGTTTGAGAAAAAATTAAATCTAATTTAAATGCATCAAATATTGAAGAACAATTTTTAAAGATACTGATAGAAGCAGCATCTGTTTTGAAGAAAATACACCATTAAAGACATACATGCTGTTCATACTCCTCTGTAATCAGTTGCTCTAGAGTTCAGAGGAGTGAGTGACTACAGATGATGCGTTTTGAGTAAATGTCAAGATAGAGGATGAAGACGTGTCTTCAGCATGGCTCTAATGGGTGGAGTGTGAATGTCCACGCCATTATATTGTATCCGCCAATTACTGTTGATTATAGAAGAAGAGAAGGTTATTTTAATTAAGTATCACTAACTAATGAAAGTTTTTGGCCAAAATCTGCCTGAGACACTAAAAATCATTATAAAACATGTTATAATAAAATATTAAAAGAGAAATACCAGAGAAAAAAGTAAATGAAAGTGACATATTGGTAGAGAAAGTGTCAAGATGCTGTTGTATGCTACAATGATTGAGATTTTTTTGGATATCCTTAATACACGACAAACTTTTCACAGTATGCCACACACTTTTCACAATATCCACAAACAAAACGTTGGTGCAAAATGATAACTGATGCATGTAGTTTTTCAAAAGTATTCTACACTTGAATTTAGCTTGATCAGAAAATAGTTTTGAGAAAACTACTACTTGAACCAAGATGGCGGACTATTTGAATGCTGTACTCTACACAGTCTGTTATGTACTTCATCATGTTATAGTTTCAGTATTTGAAAACGTTTGTGCACTAAACATTTTGAGCACCAGAGACATGAAAAGATGAACGATTTCAGCGTATATATGTATACAGTTTGAGTATACTCATACACCGGGTACACAGTGACGTAGGCAGAAAACAAAACTCACATGAAACCACCAAGTTCGTTCTGCTTTTCAGACAGCCTTATTACTGTCTTGGCTGTATTGCACGTCCAAATTTTCACAAAGTCTTGCCATCATGGCGGCTAGTCAATACACACATTTACGTCTTCATCCATGTCCTCTATTTTGGAATTATATTCAGTTCAGAATTGAGAAGGAAGACAAAATCGCTTGGAATCCACAGCAACATTGCTAACAGCGCAGTTCAGTACATCAAATAATTCTTATGAGGGAAGTGTAAGTTGGACCGTGAACATACGAGCGGAAACAATAACACAAGCGGCTACAGTGTGATAAGTATTTACTCCTCGTATAAGAAGCGTCTTCCTTTTCCACCAACAAAATGGCGAATTATTTCCTGATCACGAACAGAAACACTCAGATCTTGTACTTGGTCGAGACTGTAGTACTACGAATGTTGTAATTGTAAATCAGCTTGTAATCGTTCAGTGTTTTCATTTTGAAAGGACATCTGTGTTATTACCAGAAAATATCTCCATGGAAACTGAAGTGTATCAACCCTACTGTGTTGTGTTCAACAGAACCAATGTGTCAGGAGATTTCCACCAGAAAAGGTTTTCATCATATGTTCATTTTCAAACTTTGCAGTGAAATTTTGTGTTCCTACATGAGTAATGAATGCTGCTTTCCCTATCTATTATTTAATGTTCGGCGGTAAATGTTCTCATTCTCTGCTGTGATGGATGCATGTTTGGCAACTATAGTTGTCTCTAGCTGAGAGAGGGTTAAATAATTTATACGATTTGATGTGATTAAATTATCCAGTTTATTCACTTAAACTATGTGGACTTGTGTAGATTTTATATCTGAATCTCTTTATAGTTTTTGAATTTAGACTTCTTGAGTATTTTGTGCCAAGTATAAACACTCGATTAACTATTTACCTGACTCTCAAGATATTTCAGTATATCCTATCTTTAGCTGGTGGCCAATCTTGGATCATTCCCATGCATCATGAACAAGCTGTGATTCCTATAATAGGTCCAGCCAGGGACACGGCAACTTTGTCTGCTGTGGAGAACTGTTCTATATGCAGTCAGGTTTGGGTGCAATGCTGCACTGAATTTCAGCGCAGTACCACTCATGGTTTGCTAGTTCAAGCCGGTGCTCTCAGGTTTCATCGCAATGCATAGCCACATTGGTATTGCAGGCTTTCTCCCTGCAATAATAGCAGCAGCCATCATATAAGTGAAATACTCTTCAAAGCAGCGCTAAACCTCACCTCGCCTCGCCTCGCCTCGCCTCACCTTACCTATTCAATGGCTATTCAAAATGGTTTCACACTACATTCAGCTGATACATTATTTCATCTCTTAATTGCTTTATATTTCCAACATTTCAACTTTCTAGGCATGTTCTGTAAAACTGTAACCACTATAATTTTTTTGATTCAGTGTTATACAACTGTCATGATACATTTCCGAATCGAAATTGTTCACTACCCATGTTTTGTTGAGTGAAGTTTCAAAACACTACCAACTCACCGTGTTAATGTCCTGACCTAATTTTTATGTGACAGTAGGTTTTGGATATACACATGTAAGTAATCTGTGCCAGAGGGAACTAGGTCACCTGTGTGTACAGACGAGATACGTAAGTGTACCTGTGTGTATATAACTTGGGTGAGGATCAGTAACTGTTCTAGCATTTCTGATATTCATTTAGCTGGGTAATGAACAACTGTCTCCTATTTATTGTAAAATAATCTTAGCAAAATATTTATTATCTGATTTTGATTAAAGGCTAAGATATTTTTAGTCGCAGCTACAAGATAGCCAGGTATTTCTCTCAGATTTTTGCAGAACTTTATCTTACTCCTTTGTTTTTCAAAGTTTTTACCTGCAAATGCAATTATGTTCCAGATTATGTATAGAATATTCTGGCTTTGAACATAACTAATGGTAATCCTGTCATATATTAGTTGTTGATGTTGTGATGCCTTGTGAGCTTTGAGAAGTCACTAAATTCTTGCTGAGGTCAAGGTCTAAAGTTTAGGTTGACTTGGATCGTGTGACTTTTCGCATTGAAATTGCTTTTGGATACGTAACAGATTGATATGTACTTGTTGACCTACCAGAGATACAGAAAGCTGACATTAGATACATAGCACAATAACATGTGTCTGGTTGTTACACTGACATCTGGTGTAGGAAGACCGATGTGCAAGTAGTACCTGCATGCCTGGATTCAGTAGATTCATGTTAGGTAAGAGTAATGCTGGAAGGCAATAAAATCAGGAGACCATTTAGCATGGTTGAAGCCACGGACATGTATCTCAACGTGTTTATTTAAAAGAAATAATTAATGTATAATGATTGACAATGTATAAAACAAGCATAAAAATTACTCCGCCCATAAGGGTAATTTTGTCTATTTAACTTACAGATTTAAATAAAAACCTCCAGAAGTTACCAGCCCGAAAAGATAATGTTGTCATTTTAATTTACAGAATTAAAAAAACCTCTAAAGTTAACAGCCCACAGCAAAAGTTGATAGATTAAGTGCTGTCTAACGAGACATGTTTTGTACACTGGTTATGGCGCAGTGTATTGTAAGATGGTCATGAGCCTTTGACTTTCTTGTCATTTTGTAAATTAGAAACCATAACTTCATGAAACATTTATTGGTTATTAGAGCAGAATGGCTGTTATGATTGTCGGTAATTAAATTGGAATGGAAGGCAGAGCTCCTTATGCAATAATGTCTGATAAAAGCTAATGGCTTTTTACATAGAAAATGATTCAAGCATGACATTGTTGGTGTCACTGTGACCTCGATCTTCATTCAGGACAGTATTAAAACACAGCATTTTTCAATACCAATGATCTGTACCAGTTTTATTATAATTTATTTATGATAATAAGGTACAAACAATGACTGTTTACTTTTGGGGGAATGTTTTTCTTTATTTCCAGTTTTAGGAAAACCTTGAGCAGACAGAAAGATCTCTTTCATTTTCACTTCCACAAATTTTCTGCCAGGCTTTTAGCAAGTAATACAATTATGTTTTGGCCTTCATTGTTTCCCTTCTGATTCCAGATTCTACCGCAGTATAATGCAAACTCTAAAGCGGAGGTTGAGTTTTCGGAAGAAAAAAGATCACGTGCCGGAGTGTTCGAAACCTCACCAGTGGCAGGAGGACGAGAAGAAGGTTCGCGATGGAACGTGCAGCTTCCAAGTTCGGGTCAGTCTCACTTCAATCGCTTGAATGTGATCTAATAAATCTGTAAATATTTAGCAATTGAAGTGACATCCCATTAAATTTTACTTTTTACCGTTAAATTTCATAGCACAGCAAATTCTGCTAAAACTTGGATGTTCAGAAAATTTGAAATGCTGGTGTTATAAATAATTTTCGGTTTTCATGATTTCACTATTCGGAATTTGGTCATATTTTCCTGTCATGCATTGCTCTATCAGGGTATACGCATGTTTCTATCTATGTATCCATAAGGCTACTTCAATCCTACGATACCAAAAACATGCATCTATTATCACTGAAGGCAGGTTACTCATCCCTATATATAGCATGTATTTTGTAAGCCAATGATTTGAAATTTGATGGTCGCTCATCGGTCTTCTCATCCAGGAACTGTCACAATACCTCGATTTAAAGTTTTTAGTTCGCTAGTTCCAGCTGATGCTCACAGGTTTCACCACAATGCAAAGGCACCATGGCGTTGCAGGCTTTCTCCCTGCAATAATACTAGCAGCCGAAATACTTGGCGTTAAACCCAAACTCACCTCACCTCGATTTAAAGTAATTTTTATGGCTCGTTATTTATAGTGCAATATGTCGCAGAAGCTGTTTATGGAATCAGGGGTTTGAAGTAGCCTTGCAGATACAAATACCCTGATGGAGCAGGTTGTGTTTTCCTTGCTGATGAAACTTCGAAACACGCACAGCAGATTATTGTGGGAGTGAGGTCATCTGATGTACTGAGTTTACGATCATACAGTTCCACTATTGTGTACCAAATAATTATACAAGTTTATTTGATAATGGTACTATTTTGCATTGATGAAGCTGCCCCATTACAACCTAAAGTGTCCGATACAGTTCATTATATTGCTTTGTCTGCACAGTTGGGGGATCTGACTTACATTTGGTATCTAATGTTAAATTTATCCTTGATTGGCACAGTTTCATAAATTAGTGCTAAAATCATAAATTGATGTTTCAAAGTTGTGAGTTTTCTTTATTTTTAATCATTATACTTAATGTGACGCAGTCCTGTTTTGTCAGTGCATCTATAACTCTGGTGTAGACTGACTGCAGTCTAGACGCAAAATGTGAACTTGTTCCCTGTGATAAGCATGTAAAGCCATTCTGAAAGGTTTTTAATTCTATGCCAGGATATTGGCCCGTTGTCATTAGTCCAGCATAGTAGATTTTAGATTTTAAGCTGAGATGAGTAAAATAACAGAGTTTGTTTTAGAAGACAACAGTGACAAATTGGATTCAACTGCCATGTAAATACCAGACTGAATAATGTAAACATTCGTCTAAGCTTTCCATTCCAAGAGCTTACATTAAACAAGTTGTGTATATCTCTCCAGGGAATTTAGCACAGGTTTTTACGTATCCATGTACTTAACTTTCCAATTGAATTAACTTTTATACCTTTTAACTTTCAAAGCTTTTAAGCCAAATTTATCTTTTACTCTTTCAAATAATTAAAAACCAAATAGTGGTTAAAAGCCATGTTTCTCCGGAGGCTGATTTCCTCAACCCATAGCCAGTCTCAACTTAACACATGCTTACAGTCTGCTTAGTTCGTTAACTTCTTCCTTTTCAACATTTGATATATTTTTTCTGACAGTATCTGGGATGTATCGAGGTGTTTGATTCCCGAGGGATGCAAGTCTGTGAAGAGGCGGTGAAGGCCCTCAAAGCAGTGAGTAACCGTTTCTTTTATTTTCTCACATCTTCACCTGCCAGTAATTGTGATTGTTAGTATTGATTGATCACTGGACTTTACTTACATGTCTTTTAAGATAAATAGGGTTTATATGTGGTTTTCTAACTTTTCTTTTAAGATAATTACAGGTTTATATGTGGTTTTCTTTTAAGATAATTGCAGGTTTATATGCGTTTTTCTTTTAAGATAATTACAGATTTATGATTATTGTTTTAAATTGTTTCTAAAATTTACTTACATTAGGACAGTTTATGGCTGCTTTAAATTTCAAATTTCTCTTAAATTCTCTATATCTTGCTTGACTTAATATAAATGATAATAATACTTTATTTCCCGATAAAGGAATTCATTTTACATATATGATGCAGCATATCAACTTAAAACATACAGACGATGACAAACACTTAAATGTTAAGATACGTTAAAATGTGTAAAGTATGCAAAGTATAACAAAATAAATAAGGATTTTCTTGTGGAAAGAATTTTACTTGAGTGATTTGAAAGTTGTAAGTGAAGTGACAGTTTACATTGAGTTTCAATTGATTTTTATGCAACAACTGGTTTATTCATATATATGTGGCTGTGCTTTTGAGATTATCTCTAATATATATATTACTTCAGGGATAGAAATTAGCACTAGCCCGCTAGCCCATGGCTAGTGAAATAGAAGCTGGGCTAGTAGAGTGTAAAAACTGGTAGTCCGAAAGACTAGTTAAAATTTGAGGTGAAATGATCATGGTTAGCTGAAGTAAGTCTGGACTAGTACTTTTAGAAATGCTATTGCATCGAAAAGGTTAATTTTGACTCCTGTCTGTCCCTATTGGAACATTATAGTCAATATTAGTAAATGGGAATATAATAATGTTGAAGTGAAATGAGTTAATAATTTGAAATTAAAGGAGTTTTCTGAATTAGCAATAGAGCAAATCATTCATTAATCATCTGTTTTTACGTCTCATGTCTGTTTGTTACTGGGCTAGAAGAATGTTGGCTGGGCTAGTAAGATCTGAAACCTACTAGCCGAAAAGGCTAGTGACCATTTCAGGTTAGTTTCTACCCCTGTTACTTATGTGAATATTCAATTATGGTAATGTTTTTGCAGCATGAATAAGTTCTTTACAACATTGCCAACAGATATTTGAACACATTTCTCTCTTCATATACGAGGTGGATACCGATTTGTGTTTTTCACAAATGAAGAAATCAACTCTCATTTGATATTAGCTGCTGAATAATTTGTGCCAAATGGGCAGTTTACAGCAAAAATCACAAATAATAACTCGGGGAATGATCCGACTCTCGCCTTTAGCTATTTCTTCCACCCGTTCAAAGACCAGGTGGCTTGTAATTTAAACATTTTTTAAGGCCAAATTTGCTGACAGTGCATGAGCCAGCGTCCATTTAGTGTCCTTGAAGTTCATACAGCCCCTCGTAGCTTAAAAAAAGATACATATGATTTTGAAACTCTTGAATAAACACATTTCAACAAGAGATCTAAATGTTTCTTTCATTGAACTTTGCTTTGAAGTCTATCTGCTTGAGAGGCAAGATTTGCTGGAGAATACTTGAAAAAGTAAACGATCTGCGGTCAGAAAAAAGAAATAATTCGTCATATATTGCTACTTATATCGCATCATTGGCATCTGCTACTTTACCAAACTGTTCTCTCTGATGGGATTAGTTTGATACTTTGAAGTTCAGTTTAAAAAATTAAGATTCAAATTTTGCTATCTCGGCAAACCTTCAGTAGAGAATTTGTCCAGGGGAATGTTGACCACGTTTTGAGTGAAGTGAAAGTTTACATTGAATTCCAATTCATTTTCATGTCACTGAACATTCAGAACATGAGCAATTCAACTACCTTCTTCCAATCATTATAACAAGATTTTTTGAAGGTTAGATATGTTACATTGATTATTCTTTGAAACTGAAACAGTTGTCACTGTAAGGTCACAACCTTTCTTAGCATGCAGGTTATCCCAAAGTTTGATTATATACATGCAATTGACTGACATGAGTTGAGAAATAATCTTTAAACCATACTGATTGGTTAGCCGCAAATGGCTGCGATACTGCCGAAGCGACGTTAAACAATAACTCACTCACTCACTCACTCACTCACTCACTCACTCACTCACTCACTCACTCACTCACTCACTCACTCACTCACTCACTCACTCACTCACTCACTCACTCACTCACTCACTGTTTAGCTATACCATGATACATAACTTGCATACAACAGTACATACATCAAACCTTGAGGGGGGCGGGATAGCGCAGTGGTTAGCGCGTTCGGCTTTGGATCAAGAGGTCCGGGGTTCGAATCCCGCCAGGGGCACGGCAACTTTGTCTGCAGTAGAGAACTGTTCTATACGCAGTAAGGTTTGGGTGCAATGCTACACTGAATTTCAGTGCGGTACCACCCATGGTTCGCTAGTTCCAGCCGATGCTCGCAGGTTTCACCGCAATGCATAGCCACATGGCGTTGCGGGCTTTCTCCCTGCCGTAATAGTAGCAGCCGCGATATAAGTGAAATACTCTTGAAAGCGGCGTTAAACCCCAACTCACCTCACCTCAAACCTTGAGATGATGTACAAATCACATACTCCTTTCATGGCGCAAATGGATGTTCAGGTGTTGAATGGTTGTACACGATATACCAGTGTTAGGTCATTTTACAGGATTTTTCATTAAAATTTCATCAGATCGTGAGTATTAGGGTGTGACATTCCAAACTGATTCATGAATAATACATCAAAGTTGCAACTACACACTTACAATACTTCCTGTGTATCAAACACAGGTGTATCAAGGTTAAAAGCTGTTGCTCATCATCGCATCTCTAAATATTGATGAAATTTTCTCCAAATGCAAATAAATTTTGTACTTAATGAAAGGCGATGTTACAGCTGAAAGGTTTGAAAGTGTGAAGTTTGTTCCTCTCCTTCTCTCAATCATCTCGTGAGTAGATGGCGCTGTAAAACGTGAACCTTGCGACCCATCGGCAATGAATCCAGTTTACTCATTCAAGCGCTGCATTAATCACATCGCAATCAGAAAATCATCAACTATTCCCTTTCGAGTCTAGATACTATTATCCAAATTCAATAGGATTTCTTTGAAGCTGTTTAAAGTATGGAAGAAGCGGTTAAACGCGTTGACGAGTGATTGTGTCGATACTGAGATCAGATTCCGACATACAGCTGTCTATGAACGTCCCTGCAGCCGCCTCCTCTGCTGCTTGTTCTTGCCATGAGTTATTCAACCGGAGATTAAACGATTGCCTCTTGTACACTGTTAAAAAATGATTACATAAAAAAGTGATATTGAATTTGATTTGAAGTTGATTGAAGGTTTGTTTACAATGTTCGCGTTGACGACATGTCCAGAATGTCCTGTAACTGCATGTAGAACAATTAGTTTCAATTAAATATTTATTGGGATATTGATGTGTTTGTTTAATTTGAGAGAAACTGCAATGTGCAGTTTGATAAATAATTATCTGAAAAGCTATAGAAACCTAGTTGAAGAAAGTGCAGTAGGGTTATTTACACTGGCAGTTAGAACAAAACGCTGTCTGCCAAACATTAGCGCCACAAGCAAGTGTGGGGAGGCAAAACATGGGCTGAGATCAAAGGGAGGAAACTGCTTTTAAATGATAGGAAGAGAGGACCAGACAAAAAACACATTATCTGTTCCTTGTTCCTGGTGTGTATGTGCTGAGGGACGATGCTCTGCTCGGTCTATTTTAGTGACTTGTATTGAACTGGGAATTATTTTTTTTCTTTTTATCTGTCCGCGATACATTAATGTTTATTTGAGTATATTCATCTGTTTCTAGGATTGTAGGTTGTGTTTGTTTGCAACCTGTTGAATGAGATGATTGTTGAGAAGTCAAAAGGTGCACATCTTTCAACTTTTAATCTGCTTTCAGACAACTCTCCTGCATGGCTCACCGGTAACTTGCAAAAGTCTCTACCACAGGTTAATTTAAGCCTTGCTGCATTTTGTAGGTTTTTCTGTGCCAGAGTAGCAATGTTCTGCACCTGGAAAGTGCAATAAAAAATCTTTAGTTCAGAGAAAATGACCACATTTAAATGGCCGCTCAACGATAGTGATCGGACTGATGAAGAAATACCTAAGCACTCAGAGTAGAGTTTTAAATATGGTAGAATGATGGTATGGTCAAACATCTTGCTGCCTGAACTCTCATATTCTCACGA
The DNA here is from genome assembly GCA_936450465.1 of Gibbula magus. Taxonomy (NCBI): domain Eukaryota; kingdom Metazoa; phylum Mollusca; class Gastropoda; order Trochida; family Trochidae; genus Gibbula; species Gibbula magus. The sequence goes on along the minus strand of OW388291.1, from coordinate 81,281,501 downwards.
GACCTACAAATCTACCTCTCGCTTTGAAGAGCTCCACACCACCTTTGCCTTTTGCGCTGCACAATTTTCTTCGTATACGGATAGCCGTCTTCTATGAATAAGGCTTATAGAGTCATGTAATGGGATTACTACCCATGAGCGTACCAATATATTGTATAAACTTAAATAATAAATTCAGTGTTTCCGTTCTCCGGTATATGCCGGCTTTTGGCAGTTAAAAAACGACCAGGACCGGTAAATTTAGAGGCTGTCGGTCCCTGTGTCCGGTAAAAATAAAAGTCTTAGTTGTCAAAATTATTAACTTAGTTTTGTTTCTAAAGCCAAAGGTGATAACGCCTACAACATACACTCTAAAACACTGACAACGTACACTTACAACTCGCTTCGAAAACCTATTTTTAGCATGCAACGCACATTGGTCAATACGATAATCATTCGGAACCTCTTGGTGTTTAATATAACCTCGAGGAGTACCTTCTTATTATGGCATTACGGGAACACACGAAACATTTACGATTTTTTTCCGAATGTTTATGACCACGTGGTTAGTAACTGGTTAAAATGGAGAGCAGAAAGCAGACGACGCTTTCGATTTTTTTGGAAGGTACGCCTAAACGGAAAGCTTCTGAACCCAATGAAGATAGTGATAAAAACAACAGTAACGAAAAAAATGATGACTCTTGTGCAAGTACTAGTGACAATTTAATTAATTACCAGTCAAAATAAAGCCAGTTCATCACTGATCGATCGGCGAGTCATAATGTAGAATCATTTTGAAAAATTGTTTTGTCAGACTGTATCCACCATTCAAATACAATTTTAGTCATGCCAGCTCTCATATAGTGATCATAAAACATCTTAATTACTTTGAATAAGTATTTTCAATTTAAAATTGTAACATCAGTCATCATTCAGTCGAAACCGTCAAATTGACATACTTATGCGCTAGAAGGTTCCTTCTTTGTGATTGGTTGAATATGGTTGTGACGTATGGGGGCCGTATAACATTCATAATGGCGCTTTGTTGCAAGAAGAGTGACTACATCTATTTGAATTGCCGTTACACACGTTATGTAGGTAAGATATTCTTACGATAGTCAAAGCAAGGAAAATTGAATAAAACATGCGAGATGATTTTTGTATTAATGCCGAAGGAAAATATTCAAATAACATTCTTTGAAACCACCCCCTTCAACAATGCAAATGGCCGCAAGTTACGAAGACAGCAAGTGAGAAGTAGCCTATATTTCCACACATTTTTTACCATGTTAAGCAGACGTCGTTTTCTATTTTCACCGTGATTTAGATCTAACATATATATTTTTCTACCACCTGGCAAATCTGTTTAATCATTTACATGATTCTATAAGTTTACGATTTATTCATTCAATCACAAGCGATATAGATCTACTACCGTGAGTTTTTTTTACAGGAGCCTGTACGTGAGGAAAGATTTGTTTAGAAATATGCACACGAACAATTTTCATAATAGACATATACACAGCTATTCAGTAATAAAACAGGAAGATTAAAGTGAGTAGTTTTTGTTTTATTTTCTTTGTTTACATTTACAATGTCTTGACCGATAAAATTTACAAATGTCCGGTATTTTACATGCTCGCCGGTCACAATGTCTGGCTGTAAAAAAAGCCAGCGGAAACACTGAAATTGGCAATTTGAGAAAACATAACATGCAAAAACATGGGCTAGCTATGGTGCATTTAACATAAACGAAAGGTAGTATTGTTAAAGCACCTTTGTCCACCTGGTCATATCAGTTTTATTAATTTATTTGAAGTATATTCCTATATTTTGCAGAATCCAGGAGCATTTGGCTTTTTCAAAATCCTTCATCCAATAAAAACTTGTATACATGTATTTCTGAAACTATGTTTATCGCTTTGGACGCTTTGTTCATATGTCCACGGAACACATCTATTCACATCACATTTAGTTTGTCCAAGTGAGAGAAGCATTAAAAAAAAGTTTGGGCTGATATGCATTAAGAACTCACAAACCATCCATTCATCTTAGGCTTGAGCATGTTAGTACGTTTTTGCCTTGTTCAACTTTGTCATACAAGGATATTGTGTTCAAAACTCATATATAAGCTAGAAAATGAAACTTGAGCAAAATCAGATAAATTTAAAGCGATAACTATCCCTTTCAGATATAATATATATAAGAAATTAGATATAGCGAGATAAAACTTTATTTCTCATATGAAATATGGGGACAAGTCTGGGCTGATATGCATAAAGAACACACAGTCCATTCATTCATCTAGTATGCGTAAGCATATTATTCCATTTGCATTGCCTACTTTCAATACTAAAATATTCCGCTCAGTGCTCAGATATACGAGTTCACATCCTGAATGAAACCCTATGAGTTTGAAGTAGTTCACTATTATAGAGAAACCATTGATTCTGGTTCTAATGTCTGCCAGGGATTGAAGATTCTTCTGAGATCTCGCTGACAGAACAATCAATAAGCCTTTCCTCATCTTTATTTTCTCCATCGTACATGTTAGTCGGCATCATTCTCAATCTTGTGCTGGACTCGAGATTTGCTGGGAGAAACATTTATGTAAAAACTGTAGTGACCCTACATCTCCATAGCACTCTTAGCACTGAGATTGTAGTAAGTCCATATACATTAATGTTCACAAATTTATCTTGTGTCCACTCTCCTATATTTGTAATTCCGTGTGACAGTCACATACTCAGAAACTAAAATTTATTACTTTACTTAAATTAGAATGAATGGCAATTATATGAGTTTAGGTTTAACTGGGGAGATGGGGTTTCACTAGCAAACTCTTTCTATGAAAAGACAACCTTTAATATGAATATAAAATATTAAGTTATCATCACATATCTCTATATGATTAGGAAGCCATCATCTGACCGTGGCAAGGAAAGGGTTAAGGGCCCCTCTGATTGGTTGATGCATGGACATCATGAGTGACAGGAGATTAGATCTGTATACATTGGAAGGTGCTGTTTGTATGCACCGAGGTCCTTATCTGTTTTGTAGGTTAGGGACCCAACTTCATCTGTGTTTTTATTCATTTTGAGGAAACAAGGACACATTTGCTTCGTGCACATCTCTATATTTTGGAACATTATTTTGTTCTAAGCTGGAAATAACAAGTCTCCTCGCCTGCACATCAGGATTCTCTGTCAGTAAGATTTAATCTATGCTTCTGTAAACATTCAAGGGTAACAAATCTGAAAGTCCAAGGTTACTGTCTTACAGAACTTTAACCCCTAACTCGCCCAAAACATCACCGAAAGGTCAATGACTTGCTCTTGCCTTACTTGCCTTACGTTGCTGATCCCGGGTTTGTCCGGGACGCTCACAGAGATTCATTCCCTTGAAAGAGTTCTGAAACTTGGTGCTATAAACTCTGTAAAACCACGACTTGTTGATGGTAATAAAGCTGTGTAAACCTTGCTTCCTATGTTTCAGTTCTATCATTGGAGGAATTTGAAAGCTAAGAAATTCTGGCAATTTTAGAATGCTGTGTTTTATATTCATTAAATGTTGTGAAATATTGGCAGGTTCTTATTTGATCCCTTGATGTGAGTGGTTCAATCAAACATTTTCAACAAGCTTTGTCCATACCATCCACAGCAATATCTCATTGAAATTGAAATTGAAAAAGGACACTTCTACATAGAAACCATCAATCTGAGAAATAGCAAGCTGTAGTAATCATGTATATTTCCCAGGATGCAATCTAAGCATGAAGTTCAAAATTGACCTATTCTCCTATTTGAAATGTGACAGACAATGCCAATTGTGATGCTTTTAGTTTATACAAGACTACCACCAACCATGCATGGAATTCCTGTCATTCCCCGCTGATCTCTGGAGTCTGTGAGTTCTATGGAGAGTCAACTTCTTTGTTGCAATGAATTCATCGCTTCAGGATAGATGTTGCTTTTCTCTCTCTTGAGAGAAGTTTTTTTATTCCTTTCATTTGTTATTCAGCAGTTCTTTACCTTTCACTAAAATGGTTTTCATCATTAACACTTCAGCTGCTTGATCGATGAAGTTGAACCATTCTCAGTGGCCATTGTACAGGAACTCATTACTTCGTTAAATAATCCAGAAACGGCTACTGGTTAAAGCTATTCCTGGATATTTTGAGTGGCACAAGTAAAGGGGTTAACAGAAACTACCTTCTTGGGGCTATTGACTTACTGTTTGTTACTTTGAACAGAAGAAAAAACATTGAACAATGGAAATACTATTATATATATATCTTATATATATGTAAATTCATTCTTTAGGGGAGATCTGTCAAAATTTAAATAAATTTGCATACACTCACTTTCCTGTGGTTTACAGCGCATCATATCCTGATATTAGGTGATTGGCTTTGGCATGGGTCATTGTCTGATGTCGGGCAGTGTCAAAATCAATAATATATTCGTTTGAATAATAGAGGACATTTTTTCATGACCGTACAATACATCCCATCCCATTTCTCTAGGGCAACAAAAATAGCAGGATAATCTATTTTAGCTTTGATCATCGTTCAGTTGTTAACCAGCTCTGGTCATCTTGTACATTGATTTGGGAAACAAGAAATCTCAATCATACAGAACAATATAGCATGTGATACTGACCCGAAGGCATCAAGCTTACATTTCAGATTAGATCAACGATCAGGGGTCAACTGGATGTGGTCATTTTGCCATTGATTTCCCCTTGTCCAGCAGAATGGAGGAGGATTCTATACCTTATCATGTGCTTCATCAAACAAAGCTGATCAGTGTAATCTGTTAACAATCCAGACTGGCAGATGAATTCATCACCCTGTTTGTTCAGTGACAGCGACACTTTTATCGAGATCGATCATCGGCTCAATTATTGGGATTCCTTCTTCAAGTCTTCATCCATTCTTCCTGTAACAGAAAACTGGCGTCCAATTGCATTCACATGTTCCACATTTGCAAGAGACTACCTGTAATATTGGATTCTGGCATGCTGCAGGCTTTTCACATTTTGGACTTGATGAAGCCCCAAAGCTGAAATTTTGTGGAGAGGTGCCCTTTATCCAAATCTGAATTTTCTTTCCCCAAATGTTACAGAGCCCTGTAAAGCAAATCTCACCTTGTAAATGTGGACTTGTTGATGAGTTGATGTCTTCTCTCCAAACTCTACTCACATAAACAGTGTAATCATACTATTTTTTACGAGACGAAAGTAGATACCCCCTTTTGTACATGCATGATTTTAATTCAGTCCATTTACAACATAGATGATGTTATCTTAACGAGCATTGAAAGCATAATTGCATCAATGGGACTATTTATATATGTAACCTCAATTTTGTTTTCTACAAAAAAAACCTTTGTTGTACTTTCCCTTATGAAGTAATAATTCCTGTAGTTTATCAATCAGGAATGGTTTATTATTGATCACTTCAACAGACTATGAGCTTGGATGACAGTTTATGTATCAAGAATTAGGAAGTAACTAAGAAAGAATATATGAAAGTCATTCACAGTTTCCTAACTGGATGACTTGATGACTGGCCCCCTGGCAGTGCTGAGGGTTGGACACTAACATGAAGCAATGGCACAGAAACCTCTGGCTATTGAAACCCACTCTGGCAAAAGTAACAGTATTGTATCGACGTCGGTGTCGACGTAATAATAAATGGTTCTTCCTTATCGGCTGGCTAAGTTGTAACTGTAAATTAAATCCAGCAAGCTGTGCATAACCTTTCCCGAAAGGCTCGCTCATGCATTCTGGTGCCCAACTGTAATCCTCTATATTCTAACCGTTGGCGCTGAGAAACCATGGCACCAGAAAAATCTACTTGCTGATTATATAGGGCTGCGGAGCTAACATATGCTTTGACGGTACCTTAATGGCGCGACTATTCCGGCATTGAGTCTTGGGATTGCATCAAGCGGAACTGAAATCTCATTACATCATGAAGCCTGAGTGGAATTTATTTTCAATGGAAACTTATTTGACTGAATAGTCCGAGTTTCGGGTCTAATAATTGTGACATGAATTTCTTGAGGAATCAATATAGGCAGATGTGGAATCTTGACATTTACTGGGACTTCAACTTATTTTACTTGTTTGAGATTGCAAAGAATATTGTACAGTACAATAATGATGTTAACATTAATAGTTCCTTAGTATAGCATATTTAACGATGCAAATTGACTGCAGACTGGCCAATATATTACCCGGTCATTAAATTTACTATATATTTTTTTAGTATGTACAACTTTCAACAATCAAAGTCTACCAGTAAGGAAACATTGTCAACTTTTAAACTCGCCTAATTATTATCCTGGGGGAAAAAATAAAAGATTTTCTTTTGGTTCAAACTCCCATTTAACTCTATCCACGTGGGTGTGGGTCACAGCAGATCGTCTGCAGAAGAAAGCCAGCAAAAACTCCATGCATAACACAAACGCAGAGTCAGTCATTCATTTCCATATTTATGGATCACCTCTGCTATTCTTGTCCCGTTTCTTCCTGATGTCTATATGATCCTGTATTTGGATCCAATTCCAGCCACAATCTGGTTTAACTTTGCATTGCTTGCAAGAATTGGGAATAAATATTTATCAGTCATGAATAAAAGATGATTGTTTCGGACTATTTATATCTGAGCTTTCTTGACCACAATTGAAATGAAGAACAGACAATCTTCTGCAAATCGTCCATCCATTCCTTTTATGATGCGTAGAGATTAGAATTTATGAATTTACTGTGTGTATGAAAATAATGCCGAGTCGGTGATTTATTCAGTTTTTAAAATTGCTGAGTCAACTTTTCTTACTGGTTAATCCGGTTTTAAAATTGTGAACAACAGTGTATAACGTAACTCCTTCCTGCTGAGGGAAGTACACAGTGCTTAGATAATATTGTTCAACTGGCAGAGGGTTATGGTAAAGGTGATTATTACAAAGTCTAAATTAAAACCTGTGTAAAGCACACCATGTCTCAACCTCGGGACTAGGACGTACCCATCCTCTCCAGTAAATCCGACTTAAGATGGAAGCCGGGAGATCTTGGCATAACCTCCTCAATGAGAGTGAGCCATGCTCAGAATTTTAAAAGTGAAAGTCTTGACTTTTTATCCCAGCTAATTACAGAGGTTTTAATGGAAGCGGAAGAGGATGGTTGGATGTCTGATCACAGGGAAGGGACTGGCTCTAACCACATTAACTTGTCGTAGAAGTGTAATTCTCCAGCTTGTGATTTCCTATTGATCAGTCTGAGCAGAGAGATGTGGACAGTTCTGAAGCATTGGTGGAGTCTTGTTCGTCCACATTGACGGGAACGTCTTGAATTCAGATGTATGAATCACAGACTTATTGAACAGTTTTAATAGGGACATATTCATTGACGCTTTAGGAACGTTTTCAAAATGTGAATTCAGAAGGAACTTATTTCGCAATTATATTGAAATTCTTGGTATTGGGACTCCAATTTCTCCACCCAGTTGTAAACAAGTGTAAAGTTAAACATCAATAAGCCTTGCTATTTCCCCATCTTGGAATGTGTAACCAACATAGCAATCTGTAATGCAGTGGATATCCTGTAATCATAGTTATCAGTGCTTGTAATGCTATCATTGGCAGGTGCTTGCTTTACAAAGCATCTGATTGGTCAAGAATTGGTCAAAGCTGCCAAATCAGTCTGCAAGTAACTGCCATTGATTGTTGTGACATTTAGAAACTTCTGATCCATTTTCCTATCACTAGACCACACCTGGCATATGAAGTTAATGGATGTAGACTACCAACTAAATTCTTCTTTTCAAAAAAATTGCCTTATGCTTTAAAAACTTATGCTGGATATTTTAAATGACCTACATTTTTGTCTTCTGTTTTTTTTGTGAGTATATAAGAGATGAACTGACTGCAACACATACACCTTGTCCCAAGTTAAGCATGATCCCCTCTGTTCCAGCAGTGCAAGGGTTGTATGACTCCCAGGGAGTTGAGATAATGTGTTAGTAGTTGTCCCCAGCCACAACATAGAACTAGGTATTCGGCGGTGTCCGTCTATCCGCACATCCTGGTCTTGTTAATGCAATATCTCATGACGTACCATTAGTGTCTTCAAAATTGCTGACAGTCTATATTGACGGATTATGCAGACATTACTCAACTTTGGTGACCTTGACTCTATTTCAAGGTCACCATGACACGTTTACCACTTTTCAAAATGTTGGTGATATCTCATAACCTGTAGTGCTCAACAAATTTTGACAGCCAATATTGCAGATCACACAGGCACCATTTGGTGACCGTAACCTTATTTTCAAGGTCACAAGCTGGTTAAAACTTAATCTTGTGAACTGTTGTACTCAATGTCTCAAACTTTGTTTACTGCGTATATCTACCAATCAGGCAGACACGGCTCATCTCTGGGGATCTTGACCTTATTTTGAAGGTCACACTACTATTAATGTGATATCTCATAAAGCCTTTGAAATCAATATGTTAAAATTTGGTGACATCCTCCATTGGGGAATTATCCATACTTGACTTATTTTCTTGACTCAGTGTTATCTGTGGAAGACATTGCTTTGTTAATGGCAAACAATTGTTAAGAACTACATGTCGACCATTATCCCACGTTAAGCATGGTTCCCTCTGTTCCAGCAGTGCAAGGGCAAGTACCAGAGAGCCGTGCTGTACGTGTCGGGAGATGCACTCAGAGTCGTCGACGAGATCAGCAAGGTAAGATGAAGTCTTTTTTTCCAATTTAGATATAACAATAGTAAAAAAAATTATGAAATAAAAAAATCAAAATGCATATATTCATGAATGTGCCTGAAAATCATGAGTAACAAATTAGGGGTTGAACTTGAGCTTTTGTTTGGTATATATTAAAAAAGAAGAGAAAGTCTATATTAATGAATGTAAAAGTAAAAAAAAAACCAACAAAATATTAATAAAATACAACATTGTATGCCATACATACCAAAAATGCATTTTGACGTGCACTAAATCAAAAGCAAAAGTGCACGGTTCAACTAATGTAGTTTTTATTTCACACCCAAAACACGTGTTACTTTATTTACCTTCTTAACCATATAACTTACATTTACCACTCTCACTTCAACAAAACCTGCACAATTGAATGGAACTGATATTGTAGACTTGATAACTGATGACATAGCCTGAGGTAAATGATCTTTGAAAACATTAAAAAATAATTCTTATGTGCAATCTCTCTAGCTTAAAAAAAGTTAAAACTTCCTGTAATAAAAGCTAAGTGAAACAACACTTTGAGGTGTTCAGGGGATTCTCAGTGTCGGTAAAACACATCATGTTTTGTAACTTGTTCTCCTCAAGGATTATACCTTGTATTCTTCTATAGACAATTTGTTTTGACTCAATTAAGCAAATATTGTAAGAACTGATTCAACAGTACTTTTTAGCTCATAGCGGTTAGAATCTTTTGTACATAGAGATGTATTGTCACTCTACGAGCAGTAGATCCTAGTTAAACTAGACAGAAACACTGGATTTGAGTTTCTAGTAGTAGATTCTTAGATTTTCAAAGAAAATAATAAATGTGCTGGAACAAACATACATAAAAAAAATTCCAACAAAGTATGAAAACTATCACAACATGCTAATGTACAATTAATCAACATTCCAACTGATGTAAAATGTAAAAAGATAATAGGGAATCAAAAATCAAAAATCAAATATTACTCCAGAAAAACACAGAAGAACAAATTTGCTTTGCAGAAGGGCAGATGATAATTCTACATACGGTATACAAACTGTAATTTTATATAACTCATTAGCTGTTGCATTATAAGTATAAGCCCATTCTAAGTGGCCAAATTACAGGAATGGCAACTCATTATCAAACTAACTCTAACCAGAATTATCCAGTGGATAATGATAGGCTATTTTGGAATAAACAGGTTGAGAGGAATACAAAATGTGAGGTATAGAGACAAGATAAGGAGCTAATGGACAATCAACTCCTCTATTATATGAAAAACAATTAGATACTGGGATTATCAGTGAACTAAACGGTCTATCAAGCTACAGTGAAAATAAACAACTAACAATTTCACTGTGACCAGTGAAGTCATAAAACAATGGTCTGACATAACAAGTTCTCTTGTGATATCACATTGTTACCGTGGTGACCGGGTGTTCCTAACATGGAATTAGAAACGATTTGTTGTGGCGGAATTACAAGGATAGCTAGCTTCGCATAATAAATAAAATATCTGTTGATTCTTGACCTTGGCTGTGCCACTCGTGAAAATATAACTTTCTACCTCACTCAATAAGATGAGTATGGTATTAGTCAAGAAAAGACAGATATCCACTACTTATTTTCACAATGGTGACCTATCAGTCTAGATTCTCGTACAAACATAATGTTCTTCTCTATCGTGCAATATACCAGGATCTGCTGGTTAGGGGTTAACATTTCTAATAGTAACTACTTGCTTTAGAAAATCGAGAAAGAAGTATTTTGATGTGGGATTTGCTGAACAATTTGCCCAACTCAAGCTGGATTAAATGAGGCGATTGCAGGTTTGTCATGTGGGTTATCTCCCCTTCCCCAGTGCTGTGAAGAAAGTAGATGAAAGCTCCCCGTCCAGATGCAATAGAACACAAAATGATTTAACCATCTATCCTGCGTAATCTGTCCGTGTGAAGGGTTTGATGCGATAAAGGAGAATAATGGGCAATGTTATTGGGGAAATCGGATACAGAAATACATTCGGCTCTAACAGTGCAGAAGAGTCTTCCATTGAACGCTTGACATACATAAAGGGCAAATCATTAGGTTCAAACTTTCCTTTTAGTAAACTGCACAAAAACAGATGAAATCTTGTTAAGAATGAGATTTGGTCATTCTGAAATAGATTTTATGTTTTTTATATGAAGGTTATTGAATTTCAGGAAATATGTTGATTAAAGTTTGTTGAGTGAGTGATTGTATTACAATGCTGTTTCCATTAGAGGTTTAAATTAGAATTAGCAAGGGAGGATAATTTCTGACAAATTAGTGATAATGTAAAATTTTGGGAGTTGCTTTTTTGTCTGTGTCTTATTTTCAATTGTAGAATACAATGTCAACTTACTTGTTGAATATTAGACTCTGGTGTGTTGAGTAATTAGGTATTTTTTTTTAATCATTGGCATTCATCAGAATCAAAAGTGGCAAACATTCTGACAGGGGGTTTGAATAGCGCACTGGTTAGCATGTTCAGCTTCCAATCAGAAGGTTTACAAGACCATTCTGACAGTTCTTTAGACCCTTATACTGGTATCTATGGCATTTAATATAAGATACTCTATATGCATTATTTTTACAAATAGTTAAATGCTTTATTGACAAACGCAAGGGAAATTCATATTTCTTGGGAGGTTAAAAACATAAAATCTTTTAATATGCGCAAGAAGACTAAAAGGGAAGTTTTGAAGAATATGATACGATTTTAACGATATCTTATCTAAAGAATATCTTAAGCATACATAGAGCTCATTATAAGATGAAAGCATAGATGTCCGTGATGTAACAATAACTTATGTGACAGTCAATTCCCCTGTGCTTCCTTCTTGTCCATTGGGAATTCATGCAAGGAGTCTCATATTGATAATGTTTTCAGTTTGAATTTCCTTCATCAAGCGGATAGAAGCGGTGGCATAGAATCTTCCATTCTCCCATGAATTACAAGTAATTTCATCAAGCACAGAGCAAATATGTCCAAAGCAAGCCTGTTTGTCTTCAGCTGAAATGGAAATTGTAGCGCTGTTCTCTCGCATGCTGATCAAAGCTCCTTCCTCGGAACTAATCTTGTCCAAATGGCGGACTTGTCCTCTTTGGAATTTGATTCCGGGACATTATTGTTACTTGAAATAAAATATCCTTCGACAGGAATCTTTGCACAAAGAAAGAAATTGCATATTTCTATTGGGAGATTATTGCCAATAAGGCACTATTCAAGCCAAATTTTATCAGTTCGACTTCATAGTGAGTCCCCTCAGGTTTTTGAAGTAATGTTTTTGTCCATAGATTTTGAAAGCTTTCATTTTGTGTTGCCATCAAATTACATCAATTAGCATTTTTTTTAAATATATACTGCCTTCTTACTGATATTCTTTTTATTTACCAGTTTCTTGAAAGAAAACTAAATTTTTTAGGATAACAATTTCTTGATTTATCGTATATGTTCATTCCTTTTAAGTATATACTCCAACCGTCATGCATGCTCACATTACAGAAGTCATACATCATGTTGATTTTCTTATGTATTCCACTCCAAAATGGTCTTCAAAGTCTCATGCTCTTCTCACATTTTAAATTTTCAACATCTCCTACTTAGAGACATGATAAATGGAAAGCTTTCAAGCACCAAAAAAAAAAGAAGAAAGAAAATCCTGATAGCTTTTAGTGAGAAGAATACTGTGGGTAAATGGATTTCTCCTCCCAAGATGTGTACAAGTATGAACTATATGTGACAGAATCCATAAGGTATGCCAATGTTCATTCATTGTTAGGGGAGAAATAGCACAGTTATTAGTGCATTCAGCTTCGGATCAATCAAGAGGTCTTGGGTTTGAATCCTGCCAGGGGCTTAGCCACTTTGTCTGTGGTAGAGATCTGTTCTGCATGAAGTAAGGTTTGAGTGCAATGATGCACTGAATTTCAGCACACTACCACCCATGGTTCGCTAGTTCCAGCCGATGCTCACAGGTTTCACCTCAATGCATAGCTACAATGGTGTTCAGGCTTTCTCCCTGCAATAATACAAGCAGCTGTGATAAAAGTGAAATAATCTTGAAAGCCGTGTTAATCCCGAAAGCACCTCACCTCTTTCAATGTTGACACCCCAAAGGATGTAATTTACTCCTAGTAACGGAATTCTAACATTATGAACCCAGAATACATTGATTGAAGAACTCAACCTGTAGGCTATATTGCATATTTTAGATCAACATACAACCTCGAGCTCAAGATACGCCTGTCTCTACTAATGCAATAAAATTCTGTGTTTGCCTGTCATTAACCCTTGGTCAAATTAAACCTGAATCATTCTAGTATAAGCAAATTAATGTATATTCTAGCGTGTGTGGTAACCTCAAGTCCATCCTGCTACTTCAGACTATTCATATTTGTAAGGCTACTTCAATCCCAGATTGTCTATTCAGCTTTTGCCTTGTATATCACTTAAATAACCAGCCAAAAAATGACTTTAAATCGAGCAATATTGTCAGTGCCAAAATGATAAGACCAGTGAGCGACCATCAAATTTCAAATCAACAATTCATTGACTGACAAAGAACATGCTATATAGTGTTGAGTAACCAGCCTTACGAGGCAAAAACCTGCAGACAATCAGGGGATATACAGTACCATGATGGAACAGGATTCCTAATGTTCAATTCCCTAATATTATCCTAAAGTCTCTAGTGACAGGAGACCCAAATTGTTCAGATTTGATATGTATGTATGTTCTATTGGTTCCAGAGTATGATCGTTGACCAGACAATAGAGAAAGTATCGTTCTGCGCTCCAGATCGGAACCATGAGAAAGGCTTTGCGTACATCTGTCGAGATGGGACCACGAGACGATGGATGTGCCACGGCTTCATGGCCGTCAAAGAGTCCGTAAGTGTCAGTATTGTTTCATTTCATTCCATTTCCATGTTGGCTTCTTGTAACTCAGCTTGACAACCCCGACAACAACGTAAGTGACAAGATGAGTAAAAGTTTTCAAAATTCTGATATCACTGCATGGTCTCGTTGTTTACGAATTTGGCACAAAGTTGTTCTCTTCTTGTTGATTCAAACATCACCTTTCACTCACGGAATTACTTTAAAACCACTATTTGCATTCATATTACACAGTCTCTGTTGTTAGTTGAAAGGTCCATAGCTTGATAGGATATAGCGTCATCATCAAAGTGGAATCTAAATTGCTTGTAAGCAATGCTGTTTGGAACTCACTACTCTTCTGATATTTTAGTTCAATATTCTTCAAATTATTGTTTTATTTATGTTAATGGTTTCATCAAGAAGCAGTTTTAAAGGTAATAGTGTGTCCATTACGATAAGACCATGCACTATCAACCTAATACTGTCATCATTGACAACATACTTTCCATCACAACTACAGTAAATAGATATAGAATCTATCATTCTCTTTAGAATATTTTCGACAACTAACCACTTGGGGATCGTTCCACTAACTGATTCTAATTGATCGTAAGCACATCTTTTAACATTGGCTAAAATTGATTATGTGCCTAAGATCATTAGCAGAATGGCCCACTGTAAGATAGATTTCTCTTGATGTCACATTGTGTGTTGTCCGGGTTAGCAAGTAATGCCTTGTTAGAAGGCCTATAACAAACCCTTAACCCTCTGCCTGCTTAGAGCAGCATGAGCTGCAATGTTCATGAGCAGGAAGGGGGTTAAGTATAGCTTCATGTTTAGCTTGTGTTGTTTGTATGGTTGTTTCTGCTTTGTTTGTCTTCTTCAAATAGCATTTGAGAAGATTTTGTAAGGAATGTGAGGAAGACCTATGGTCTGGATGCTAGTACAATTGTTATAAATGTTTGTGTTTGAATTGACTGTGTTTGAGTCCAACTGTCTTGTTTAATTGTTTTTACATGTGACATATAGTTAGTTACATGTATCTTCTTTTACTTTGAAACAATATCAAACGTACCAGTTGGTGTTATATTCTAGTTCTTTATCATGTGTTTGATACATGTCTAGAATAATATATAGCTTAACAGTCTCAAGTGTTTATGCTGATTTCTGTTTCACAACTATTTATGACCACTTCTCATATATTTCATTAGCATTTTGACAGTTAATTTATGCATATGATAAAAGTAAATTTACAATTGGTCAGTATTTTATACTTATTCTATCAACAAGGTCCTTGAAGTTTTCACTCTGCCTTGGTTATTTTTTGCAAACCTGTTGATTTATAAGCCTATTTTGTTATTTTTGGCATTCTTGCAATGAGAGCACTTTTCACTTAAATATTTGTTAGTAAAAACTTCAAAACACTTCCTTAAGATTAATACTGCAATAATAATAAAAGAAACCTTTATATTATGATTGTAAAAATTTATAACAGAAGATGAGAATTAATTTCAGTCATTTGTCAATTTGCATGTTATAAAATAGTTTTGAAAATCCATCAAGAATTCACATTTACCATGTGATATATATAGTTTTTCAGATTTTATTCACGTTTAGTACACAATTACTTGTTATTTGGAACCACAAAATTTTGATAAGTTTGGGATTTGCAGTGACGTTTGCAGCTCTTGTATTCAGACTGTCACTGTTTGTTGCTAACCGATTACCCGCATGCATTATTTCAAAAGTACACTTTCTAGTTTCTTGTAGCTTCTGTAGCTATCTAGAGTAACAGTAAAACACTGTCAGTTTCTCACTCGTTTTGGAACCTTAGTTCTTCGTATTGAGTTTCCTTAAGAAATGCATGTCACCACTATCAATCTACTCTTGTATTTTTCTCAAAATTTTGGTCTTAAAAGTCTTGAAACTAACATGCAGAGGACTCTTAAACACCACATATTGTCATGTTTTGCCTTCATTTTCACTTAAATATTCCGATATTCTTAAATTATCACAATATGAAATCTATGGTCATTTTCAATAAAGTATTCATAACTTAAAGTATTTCAATATTCGTCTCATGTACCAGTATGTTGTGAATAGTTATACTTATGAAAACATTATCTTTACTTCTACTTGTAATTAAACTATTGCAATACACTATTTTAATTTATTTTCCCAAGATATTATGAAGGGACTCTTTGATAGTATTGACACTATTTGAAATTTGAATACCATGTTTTGCATTATTCTTTAGGAATTTGCAATACCTTTTTATCCCCATTAACAGTGGGTGCTTTCTTTAATATGGTAACAGTTCTGAGCTTTGTTTACTTTAGAGCTTTTCCTTCCTCATTCAACAACCAATTTTGATTATTTTCAGTCCACGGAGGCAATGGTAAGAGGATCAACCAATCAGAACAAAGCTTTTATTCATTCCTGAATGTGCTTCCAACCTTTCGACCAATCATTGTTTTTTGTTTTATTCACCTTTTACTCTTGATGCCTTGAATTTTTATGTTACCTTCCTTAGAACTTATTTTAAGTTTGCATTATATTCTAGTTTATTTTGATATCTGTGCATTTTGATGTTATTATTCTCAGCATGACAATAAATAGAATCCCAACCCTATTGATTAAATTCATCAATTAAATTTGTATCTTACTACAATTAATTCATTGTAATAATCTGTTGATTTAATCCCTGTGATACAAAGGAAGCTGTTACACACTGCATTCCCGCAAACAATGTCATGTTGTTGTTGAAATTAATACATTTTGTATTTGTACAATGTCCGTCAGTTGAGTCGAGGTGGTTTACTTATTTCAAAGTTGTATTTTCTGCTCGAGTTTTCTTAGCACTGACATTTTCTGCCGATTCACAATTTTGCTTGTTAGCCACTTTGCTCTCACGATAATGTGTGAGATTTCAAATTCAGACATTTTGAAGTGTGAAAGAGGTTGAAATGTGTTGTAATTTTTTTAATAACAAGCTAAAAATTAAATATAACCATTTGAGATAATGAAAAAGACATGATAATAAATTTGATAATCATGCTCAGTTGACTTCCTATATTAGGAAATAGGTCTAAAAGAGCCTTAAGTATAAACCATTGTAGTATAGTCGTACAACGATAACAAGAAGCTTGTAGCAGGGGACCATGTCAATATATGAGACTTTTCCCCTGATAACACTGTAGTATATAGCAGGATATCTGATAGAATGATTGGTCTACCTCCCCAGCTCCTAGTTGTAATATACTCTGGTTCAGACACTTGCCTTTGGCATTGAGCGGGTTAATCTGAATGACCAGATTTTCAATATGTATTGCATGCAATGTGTCTGAATCCTGGAGCGATGGAGCAAAGTAGCTGTCGTATGGCAGGGATTTTGAAATGAAAGATGATTCTTTTTTATCCTCATTGAATCCTGAATGCTTGAAGCCTCAGTAGTATTCTGTTCTACATATTCAATATGAATATCAAATGGATGAGACAGACTTTCTTTTCTCAGAACCAGGATTAAATTCACCAACATCAAACATTTCCAGAAAAGTTCAATGCCAGAGTTCCACCAATTGGGATAGTAATATGAATATGTTGGAAGACAGCACATGACCATACTGGTATAGCCCCTCACTGTCACTGTCATTCCTTGAATCTCTACATTCAATTATCAGTCGACGTACAGGGGAGATGGACTAATGCATGATTTAAACATTATATTCAAATATGCAGTAATATTCTCATTATTCTGGGTTTCACCCTATCTTTATCTCAACAATGGCCAATCACAGAGTATCCTCATTGTAACAAGATGTTGATCTGAATCCGAACAATGGCCACTCACTGTGCAATTTAATTCTATAAATCTCTATATTCACCTCAAGGGGTATTTATGGTATATATTGCATGGTTTAATAGATTCATATCAAGTCATGAGGAACGTTAAACCTACAGTCTTGAGACTCTTCTGTTTTTGGTGTTTAATGGTTTCAGTTTAACCCTTTTGTGCCCAATATTGTTCTTTCAGTAATATAATCACTGACCTTTACATTCAGTAATGTCTTAGCATCAAATGAGTTTACACTTTAGTAAAATCTTAGACGCAATCCCTTCCCTGAGCAATCTATTTGAATCTATCCTTGATGAGTCTCCTGTCCAGTGTTTGAAATAGATGCCTGCCCGCTAGCCAATTGTAGTAGTTAATTTCAGTTGCAACCAGTTGCATAAGTGGCCAGCGGGTCCATCTGTTTCGTTGGATTTTTTACAAACTAAGTGGCTACACATTGCAGGGCCTGTCAAGTTTTGATAAGGGCTGGTCAGTCGACATCCATAAATGTTTCATATTTTCCACTTCTCTAGTCTGCACCCATAAAGATTAAATTTTGTGAGGAGGTATCTTGTAACTTGGCGATCAAAGTTTGTTCATTTAGTCCTCACCTCACCTCACCATTTTATGATTCTATGATTAAATGTTGTGACCTTTGAAATGCCTCCAATTGTATGACTGTAGCACCACCATTAAGCAAAATATAGCTTATATACTTTTTGAGTGCAGTAGCTTTCTGTGTCAGTGGTCTGCATAACTGTCCCAGTCAAACTAGCCTTACATAATCAAAGCTTATCTCAGATTGATTCATGGCCAGTTGGTATTGCATAATGAAGATGTGGGTGGAACAGTAGATCCTTCCAGGATAACTGGGGTAAGGTCAGAGAGGGATGAGATGGGAGTGTCGGGAGGCCTTAGCTTGGGGTTGTGTAGACAGGCCAATACTCTTGTCCAACACTTCTCATTCTCATCTTAGTCTCATTCTCATCTTATATGGACAACAGGTTAGGGGAGAAAACATCTATCATACCCATAGAATCTACAGAGATTTCCATACTTGTATGACTTTATTGGCAGCTTTGTGAACAACAGATCTAGACATATGTAATGAGCATAGCAGAATTATTAGGGGCTCTAACTTGAACCTTTAATTTGGTGAGGTAATCAATGCCGAACCATTCTTAGTGGCTGATTTTGTTTTAGAAAGGAACTCTTGTTTTGTCATTATTTGGATTCACAGGCATGAACAGCTACTCTACGTACTGACTGCACTAGCATTGCCACCTCCATATTGTTTTCTGTCAGTAGGAGGGAGGAGGGTTGATGTTTTTAGAAAACATAGTCATTCTAGAAGGTGATTATGAATACAACTTCTTTATTCTGTATACCGGGTAGGCCAATCTTGAGAGCGGCGTTAAACCCCAACTCACCTCACCTACACGGAATAAAGAAGATGTATATCTATAAAGTAGTTCTTTGTTCTCTATATAGAAGACATTTGGGGTTACATTCACGTGGGAGGGTTAAAGTATATAGAAGACATTTGTGGCGAATTCTGTTTTTATCAGAAGGAGGGTTAACCCATCAACCAGAGCAGAGGAAGTTTTGATGTAATGATCAGTTTCAATGAATCTGGCTCTTTGATGAATTGGTTCTGGGGTATATTTTGACCCTTGTCAAAGGATTTCCTGTTTCCATGGTAATTTAGGGTCGTATCTCAGAAGATGGGAGCTACTCTGTTGTTAAAATGCATGACATTGATCAGGCTGGTCTACCAGGTCACTAAGCTTCCATTTGGTTTGTGACGCAGTGCTGTCAAATCTAGAAACTTCTATATAGTCATTTCCATGATATATTCTGTTGAATCGGATTTTGAAAGGCATATATTTTTCAATCAAATTTTTACCTCAACATGAATTCAAAATTTTACATTTTACATCAAATTGGAGCTTATTTTTTCAAGAAAATAATCTGTAAGTTGCAGATGACTAAGAATCAAAACATTTTTATAAAGTGCTCATGACAGATGAAAGAAACAATAGAACAAGTTAAGATAAAGAATGATAAATCTTATCTGTACTTATCTATACATTCTTGGCAAGATTTTAAAAGTGAGTAAATCCTAGAAAGAATTATCATGTTTGCTGTTTTGTTGCTATGATAGTTGACAATATTGTCTCAAATCTTTGTCATATTATAATAATTGAAAGTTACTGCTACTTAACCTTAAGGCTTAACCCTCTCCCTGCTGTCAGCAGCCTGTGCTGCCCATTGGCAGGAGGTTATGAGAGCAAGGTTATGTACTGGTCATCCTTGTCTAGTTTTGGTGACATTAGGGGACATTCCTGTTTGTGAATTTATGCCCGTATGAATGTCAATAAAATAATACTAAGCAACCGATGTGTTTCCCATTGACTAATGATTCATTATCACGTAAATCCATAAATGTGAATTGAACCTCAAAATTAGTTTCCTCAAAATACCCTGTTTTACTGTCCCTTTAAGCAGTTCATATCAGGATCCAAATGTTCGAGTGATACGTTCTCATCAGCGATGTGTAGGCGTATCTTACACATCGGGCTGATATGTTCCTGCTGCCATTTTGTGTAGTGTTGGGTAGGCAGGAGTAGCATCTGGGGCTGTATGCTAGCACAGAGGGTGTGATGTCATCACAACACTCTACAGGCAGGGGCCTGCTTTTCTACTTTCTCATTAAACAGGAAAGAAATTGTCTACCTATCCAATTACGGCTACCATGAACCACCTGAGGTTTTCTGGAACTAATTCTGTAACAAAAACAGCCCAGAAAGCAGAGATAGATCTCGGGTCTGCCCGTGAACTGCTGAAGCGGCAGTTTTCATTAGAGGCTGTCTCAACAATAGATTTGCCCTCTTGACACACAAATCTTAATTTTTAGGAGTTTTTGAATGGATTGCAATTTGCTAAAGGTCAATGATTAAAGGCTAAATATGTTCAGATGTTACTTTTACAACTTTAACTGCACTAACGGTAATTTTCACTGCACATAAAATGTTCTGCTCAGATTCCACATGTTGAGTAAGAAAATTGTAAAAAATGTGTTGTTTTTCACTTTCCTCTATAGAATGCTTTAGCTGGGAGGCTTTCTGCTTCTTTTTTCAATGTTCACAGATTTTACATATTGTCAAGTTGTCACTTGGTCGAAATATATTTTCATGAATAAGATATTTCTTATATCATACAAGACAATCTGCTAATGATTTTGATTTAGCACATTTTTATAAGAAAATTACACAAAAAATAGAAAAATCAAGTTTCTATTCAAATTATTTAGTTCTCTTTAATTTCTTTCCAGACACAGCATGTTTTGCTAAGGGTTATAACTAGGTCACATTATTTATATAGACCAATGACGGAAACAATGTTGTAATAATCTTAACATCTAAAATTATTTCCTTGTAGAAGATAATGAATGATGAAATGAAATGAAAGGCCTTGGATAAATTTACGAGCAAGAAGCTGTAAACTTGAATAGGATGAAAGCTTAGAATGACCATGGGGCTTAGGCAGCCAGTGTCTTTGATGATGCTAGTGGTCGATAGGACCTGATTCTGAAACATAAAAGATAAATTGAATCCCAGGAGATGTAATTAACCGGTTT
Source organism: Gibbula magus (assembly GCA_936450465.1). Taxonomy (NCBI): domain Eukaryota; kingdom Metazoa; phylum Mollusca; class Gastropoda; order Trochida; family Trochidae; genus Gibbula; species Gibbula magus. The sequence continues at coordinate 81,260,391 of OW388291.1, read as the reverse complement.
GATGTTCTGTCCATGAGACATGCAAGATATCAGCTTCCCACATGGATGTAGTTACCTCCCTTGGTGATGTAGTTGTCTCCCCTGTTGACATATGGTTCTCTCCCTTGGTAGGCATGTGATATGAATAGAACTTCGCTAACATGTAGTCAGTTTGTGTATTGTATACCTGCTGAATCATGTGATATGAGTAGAACTTCGCTAACATGTAGTCAGTTTGTGTATTGTATACCTGCTGAATCATGTGATATGAGTAGAACTTCGCTAACATGTAGTCAGTTTGTGTATTGTATACCTGCTGAATCATGTGATATGAGTAGAACTTCGCTAACATGTAGTCAGTTTGTGTATTGTATACCTGGCAGAGTCATGTGATATAAGTAGAACTTCGCTAACATGTAGTCAGTTTGAACAATGTTATACCTTGTTGGGTCACAAGAGATGTGCATGGTATTTACGCATGCATAAATTTAAGTATTTTATGCAGAAATGATGACTGATATATTTCGGAAAGAATTATTTTTTAAAATGAAAGTACTTCAGTATGATAATATGAATATATCTTTTGCAGTTATGTCATAGGATTTGAAATACTGAATTTCAGGGCTAATCAAATTTTACACATTTCATTTCACAGTTTACCTTCAAACTGTTTATTTAAAACTATAACTGAAATTATCAGGAATATAGATATTTCATTGCACTCAAGTTCATCTACTCTACTCTATTTTCCAGCTATTTTGAATTTAAATGTTCACAATTTTGTTTCAGTGAACAGTCCTGCACACATGCTATGCAAAGCCTAACTCTGCTTTCAATGTATATGTCCGCCGGTAGCTTCTGTCCAAAAACATGCTTAATTGTGAAGTGTTTGTTCTCTTTACAGGGGGAGCGGTTGAGTCATGCAGTTGGCTGTGCGTTTGCGATCTGCTTGGAGCGGAAACAGAAGCGGGACAAGGAGACGGGGGTCACGGTTCAGTTCAGTCAGGATCGGACGAGCTTCACACGGACCGGATCCTTCAGACAGACGACCCTCACAGAGAGGCTCGCAGACCCACAGAGTGCAATCCTTGCAGGTATACATGTTATTTTTAAATTATAAGGGGTGAAGTAGATACTCTTTAAACTCATAAGAATGAATTTGAATAATGATTATTAAATTGTTCTTCACCTCCCTATTATTTTAGGTTAAAAAATTAATGTTTTCTGGAATATCCTTGCATAATTTGATAATAATTAATAATTGCATAATTGCATGAATTCCTCTTATTTTGTAAACCAATGAACTTTTTAAAAACACAGGTGTAAATTCTTATCTTAATTACTATTGAATGCTGCCTGCTGTGCTTACCTTAATACTTCAGGCAACTTTTCAGTTTCACATTTACACTTGTGCCATTATAAGTTTTGTCCCCAAAAATCTGTAAATCAAGTAACAAATTATGTTTCATTGTACATGCTACTGAATGTAAGTGGATGATATCCTGACATAAAATTATATTAAGTAGGGATCAATTCATGGCAAATAATTTTTATAGCAAACTGAGACACAGTGAACTTAAAATTAAAATGCAATTTCCCTCCAATTGTTACAGAGCCAGTTCCAGTGCGGAAGATTGAGAATCCATTTGCAGTACAGCGGCCACACGCCACATCCAACATGTTGAACAGACAGGGATCCTTCCGCGGCTTCGAGAAACTACACGAAGCATCGTCACCATTTAAACGTTCAGTATCGCTAAGACTTGGAGAACTCCCATCTACGCTACAGAGACAAAACGCAATTCTTGAGTCGCCTACACACAATGGAAATAATGGTAGTGTTTTATGCTTATATTAGCGAACCTATTTTAACTGATGAACATTTCTTTGGATTTATTCTATTACCCGGTAGCTACCAATGTTTAATCACAACATGTAATGTTTTATATCATACTCATTATCAGTTCAAGATACCCATCTAGTAGCTACAATTTAAATACATATAAAAGTCGATAACAGTTTAAAACCTCCCTACATCCTCACATTGTTCTAGAACGTGGGGACCATTTGTTAAAGCAAAAACAAATTGGCGGATACCCCTAGCAAAGCCTTCAGCATTCCAATTGCAGGTTTCTGTTGGTTAAAGATTTAAAAATCATACTGTTCTTATGACATAGTGCCCGGTGGTTTGACTCGTCTTTCGCCTAGAGGGTGTAAAAGTATTTGCATATTGTCTCTGCCGCCAGTTGCCGGTGCTATCCACGAGACGTCCCCGACCCAGGAACAAGAAGACTCCATCACGCGGATGTGCCAGCAGCTCACCCAGGGTCTCTCCACGCTCTCCTCCGATGAGCCCTTCGCTAACGCCCCAACTCGTGCCGGCATGGGTCTCCCCCACCAGAACTCGCTTCCCCCATTCCACCAATACCATAGCAACAACCAGGCGGCCCTTGTCAGACAGAACACTACACCAGCAGGTACTGCAATAGTTCTTTGGAGTTCCTTCAAATTAGTTAAGCCTTTTAAGTGATTGAGAGTATTGAACATAATGGCATGAAACAAAATCAATTTATTGATCTACAAGTCAAATTATTTCTTTAACATTCAGTATTTTTTGTAAATTTTGGTTTTCGAATCTACCGTATTAAACGTTATATGTTAAACACAGCAAGTATTTTGAGATTTTGTAGGAGCTAATCTTATTAGTAGACAACTGTTTTGCCAATGTTTCCATCTTCTATCTTTTCCAGGCTACGGTTCAGCGTCCGCGGCGCCGGCAACCAACCCCTGGGCATCCCCAACCTCAAGTACCCCAGGCGGATCCGGATGGCCCAGTCAGACTGCCACCTCCCCCTCTTCATCTACTAACCCCTTCGCCACTCCTCCTCAGGGCTTACCCCCCTCTAACCCTTCTGCTGTCAACGGTGTGCCTTTCTCCGGAGGGGAACCCTTCCCCCAGGCCCCGATGGCGCGACCCAGGCCAACCCCAAGCCAGCACACAAGGAGTCATTCCATAGATACAGGAGAACTGTCTACAGTAGGTTGGCAGCGGAGTAAGCCCACCTTGTTAGAAATGGCTCACCAGCGAAGCTTTCAACAGAACGGGAATGTGTCACACGGGAGTAGCTGGAGCCAATCAGAGCGTTCCTCAAGTGGTAGTGTCACCAGCCCCTCACAACACAAGGCTCCAGGGGTAGACCCCTTTGATGTCGCGTGGGCGGCAAAAGCTGCAAATAAGTCCACGAGCAATCCTTTCGGTGGCAAGTCTGTGAAACAATTTGAAGTACAGTTATAAGAGTGGTTATTTTACATACAAAGACAATTTGGATGTTGAAGACATCTTTTTATAAGAGAGATTCAAGGAGGAAGGTGTATGTATACATATTTTTTTGAGTGAATTGTCAGATAACAGCTATCTGAGATGGAAGTGGGATGACACTATGAAACGGTGCCGGTATTGGATACAAGCATTATAGCACATCTGTGGAATAACACTATCGCGGTGTGTGTATATACAGTGTATTCACATGGATCTGTAGTCAGCTTGTTATTCACTTCACAGACTTCATTCCGGGCTCGGCCTGGTAGTAAACGGATGCCCTTCAAATAAACCGGATATCGTCTAACCAGCATTGAAGGAGATCAGAGTTGCCTCGTCTGTTACAATTGTTTTTCGTACACCTAATCCAAGGGTGTATCGTGTATGTAGTACACCAAGTCAGTACACCGTGGTAGAATGATGTATCACGTGACCTGATGATAACGAAGCAATTTATAACTATTGAATATTGTTCAGTTGTCATGATTATCATTTCTGATTTCCATTACCTCATTTTATCAACTGCAGCTTTTAGTTAAATTTGTTGTATTTATTTTAATCTTCAAAACTAACATTTACACATGGTCATTTTAGAACATTCAATTGTTTTAAATATTTGTCTATATTTTGGTAATGGAGGATCAGTCACTTAGATACTGATTGGTTAAATGATTATGGTTATAAGAAAGAAACCTTTTCAAATTGGTAAATAGACATTGACAGACCTCATGAACCGTGTCCGTGTATAGAGTCCTTATCCTAGACCATTATGTTATTCATACTCCGAGTATTCGCGGTTATTTTATCTTTTATGCCTTTAATCATTTGCTTTCAACATAGCTTTTCTATTTCATACTCATTTTAATACCTACTTTGTTGTAGCTCTTCGTGAACAGGGTATAAATACTACCCTAGGCATGGGTTTATGAGAACATCTATAGGGGACATGAAAAGCATCTCATTTATTTTTGTTGATTTTTGAGCTTTAATATGTTTAACTGCCGAAGTAAGGACTTGCCAACCATAAATTTATAGTCTACTTATTTGTATTTTTCCACTCTTGTTCTTCTAACTCAAGCTGTGTGTGCACTTCCTATTTCTACTTAGAAGTACGAGGTTTAAAGCAATATTGTGGAATTGTTTGCCTTACCTTGCATGGACTCGTGGTGCAGCGTTGTTCATGACTTTGTGTGAATGGCCGCTACTCTTGGAAGAATTTAATTGGTTTGATTTAGTGCTATTTGACATTCATCACAAGAAAGAAAGCTGTTTAACATGTTTGTGAAAGTTTGTGGTCATTCGACTATATTTCCAAGCTCAAATATGAAGAAACTTTGTGATTTTTGTATTTTCTAAAATCATCTTTTTATAATGTACATCTGAAACTTTGTCTTCTTAGAAAGCACATGATGTATATATATATATATATAATGAGCCCTCGTTATGAAAAGTAATAGAGTGAAAACAGTGTTCTTTGCCTGCAACACCATAACTGTGTCAAATGGCAGTTGATGCTTTTACAATAATTTAAACCATGCTCAACTAGTAAGTAACTGTGGAGTGCACGTTTGTTGTGTCCATGAAAGTCTGTATCATATATGCCAAGAATTTGTATATGTATATGTACATACGGGGATTATTTACGAATGACGCATATTTATTCAACAAGAGTTGTAAGATGTAAATTGTTATCATTACAGGTTAGCGGTCAATTTCAAAACCGTCCAAGTTACAACAAATAGAAATGACATGCAGAGAAAGTTGGAACCAAATGAAAAGCATCTGTAATTATTTAAACGTCTTAATTCTTTGAGCTAAAAACTAGACATTTAACTTTATTTAGTTAATTTCATCTTTGTGATAGTAAATGACTTCAAATCAAAATTATGTTTGCAAAACTTAGTGATACTAGATCATTTATTCAATCAGAGTAAAACATGTTGTGTAGTTGTTACATTTACAAAATTTAAATGATCTCAGATTATGATTTTTCCTTACAAGAATCATAGACATTCAACTGCAAGTGTTCATTCTAAGATGAAGGAGCAGGAAGTGAAATCTATAATAAGGTGCGGAAATTGTAGTTGTATTTGAATTTAAATTACCGGTATTCAGAATTGCTTCAAAATTTGTCCTTTATGCAGTTTATCTCCTACTGCTCCCCTACAGCCAGGGAGTGGATGGTTGATGTAGAGCGTTGTGAACCTAACATATCAATTTCATTCCTAGTCTGTACGCAGGTTGTGTTAGACTTAATCAAGTCTCCACTCAACTTATTTCAACGTTTCACTTTTCCAATAATTCTTGCACAAACAAGCAATCAACCATTTCTGTATTTTCTTTGCGATGTAATTATTGTTATTGTTGACTGTTACAGTGCTGCCCTCTATTATATGCACTTGTAAATTATTTTTATCTGGAATTTTAGACTATAAGGACAGAATTTTGAACGTTTTTAATCATTTTGAGAATATTTTACACGTAAATAAAAGATAAAACGAAAATGTTGTTTTCAATTTCATGAATGAAGATATATTAAATTGAAACTTAATTTATGCTTGTTACTTCTTGGTGATAACAATATTACTATACAAATGTGTACAATTCAAATGTGATATGATTTACAAGTTGATTCAGCAGTTGATGTGATATATCAATCCTGAAGAACTATAACAAACATATTTGAGAGCACATTAATTATTAATCATGAGATGTTTGTGACTGACTGTCAGTGTACATTGTTGTTGATTCTTGTACATTACTTCACACAGGTGAGAAAACCTACCTGTGTGCGTATCTTGTCTTCATGTCAAATATACCTGAACATACCAAGGTAGATCACAAATCTAAATCATAACATCCTCTTTTAATCATTTGAATTTAAGGTTTAATCTGGAAACCCTATTTTTAGTTCTTTATTTTTATTAATTAAGTGGTATGATAGTATTTTTACATTCAAAATTTATGTATACTTACCCCGCTATAAAAAGAAAAAAGAATTAAATTTTAAGTTTTATTTAGTTGTCAAATTTTATTATGTACATGGAGTGGAAATTCTATTTTAACAAACCAGAGAATATAATTTTTGTTTTAATTTTACTTGTTGGAGGAGCCTGACAGTGTTCCAGCCCTGTGTTCAGTAAGTTTACTCTGATATCTCAGAGCGGCCAGCAACTCACACTGGTGCTTCAAATCAACTTGTAAAGGAGCCATTCCGATGGCAAAAATTAAAGAAAATAGTTAAGTACAAAACCTTGTCAATCTGAATGAAATGTTGGAAAGTCACTTCCTTTATTTCCAATGCTGGTTCCTGTCCATGTAAATAAGATATCTGTAGTGAACACATAATGGAACGTAGGGCTGGCGAAAGTTTGATTTTTATTCCTGAAGAGATAAGAAGAGCCAGTGTACGAAGCTCCCCTATATACATAGCTCCATACCTACATCTACACGTCGCCGCCGCTGTACAGTTTGTTTATCCTGTTGCTGATCAGTAGGTGCCAGCCATCCTCCGTGTTCACTTCACATGTATGTACATGTCTGCTCCAGAATAAAATAAACCTCATTAAAGTTAACTTTGTTGCCTTTTCATTCTAACAATATCGTCTTCATGGAGATTATTGCCCGAGCATGTGTGGTTTATGAAACAAGTGTAAATTTTTAATCTCCTGACCAAAGTGGGTTTATGCTGTGGTGCAGTCTGTTTTAAAACAAGAGCCATCAGGAGAGATGGCTTATCCCCTGGCCCCACATTAGTTGAATAATCAGTTTTAGAAGTGTACATAATTAAAACTACGGTATACGTTTTTTTTTGCTTGTAGAAAAAAAATCTCCTTCTATTCTCCCCCCAGTTCAATTCAAGTTAATACCTTTCTAAAAGACAAATGTCCAAATTGTTACCATTGAAACAAAACAAAATTTTTTTTAAAGGCACATCTACATCTATATCTATATATGGAGTGTGGCAAGTTTGCCAGCGTAACCTCGACATTGACATCAAATTCAATTTTGAAATTATTTCTACAACCGCATCAAAACATAACATAACGAACCTGGACATGTTTAGCAAATTATATCTAATTTCCTATTACACAATGAGTGGATAATTTACTTTGGGGTATCATCTTAGCTGTGACAACTGCGTGCATAGGCACTGGATTGTTACTCCATTAAATGTTGTCTAGCATTACAACCAAACCTTACAGCATATAGAACAGTTACCAAGTAGAGAGAGGATATTAAATGGATTACCATGAGATATTGATTACGCCACAAGCACCCAGGTATCAGTATTTTCTTAACATTCAGTGCAAGGGTGTTGATATACCGATATTGAGGTACAAGAGTACTTTCTATTACTGAAGTCATGAAATTTAGGAAAATACAGCAAAAAAATATGTTCAAGCATAGGCTGAATTATCAGATGGGATTGCCCTTGTAGGTAATAGATAGAATTGGATGGGTCAGCTAAACAGCTCGACAGCTTAAGTTGAGTGCTGATACAGGATGTGGTATGTGATATGGATTTTTGCCCTCCATAACAGGCTGATGTAGGTTATCCGCCCTTGACAGCGGTCTGATACAGGGTCTATCATACATGCAAAATCTCTACTTAATATAAGAACATATCGCTTCACTGCGAGTACACCCAACACTCCTCTGATTTTATGAGCCTCACATGTGATATGTAATGGATAACACCTGAGTGAGAGGGCGTTGCTAGAATGCCCGAGGATTAGGGTGTTATCTATTTTATATACCAAAAAAAAAATCCAACAAACTAACATGAATGCAGTTGTCTAAATGTTTTACTGCAGGTGGTCCAAGAAAAATAAAGCCCACATAAAATATCAAGTTCTCAGCCAGCAGAATACTGACCAGCAATCAACCCTTCTCAGTCACCAATCCTTCATGGTCTAGTGGTAGAGTCTTGGGCAACAAATCGAAGGGTTGCAGGTTCGAATCCAGCATTGTCTGCTGTGAACATTTTAAACTTGGCAATTTTGTGGACTGAATACCTTACTAAATGGGACTTAGAATTTCTTGGGTGCAAAGAATTGTACTTATGGGCCTGAGTACTGGATAATACCCTCTTGGAAGGTTATTATTCTGTTAAAGGCCCTCTCAGCGGGGTATTATCCAGTATAAGGCCTTCTCATTAGGAATTGTAGGGCCTTAGTTCAAAGACTGTTAAATGGGCATTGAGGTATATAATTACTTCCATTGTGGTTCGTTATATTTTATTTGGCTTTTACCATGGCAAAATACCATTAGGCATATGTGTTGATTTCCATTCAAATAGTTTCACCCAACTTGCACATTCATTCTTATTAAATTAACAAATAAATCATAATTACTAATACGAGCATCTGTAGCAACCGAAAGTACAAGTGCCACTTAGATGACAGTAGTTATATGACCTATAGAACATTATCAATCCTGCGGAATGTGTTATCACATTCAATGTCCTGCAAAATCTTCCAATAATAATTCAGGAGAGGTGAGGTGAGTAGGGGTTTAACGTCGTTTTCAAGAGTATTTCACTTTTATCACGGCTGCTAGTATTATATTGCAGGGAGAAAGCAACAGCTGGACTACAAACATTCATTTCGTTGAGGTGGTAAGATGTACCAACCTCCAGAGGGATTTGAACCTCGAGACAAAATGAAAAGTGCCAATCACTGCTGGTTATCCCTGAGCATAACAGAACAAATCCTTGAAAATAAACAACAAGAGACGATTTGTTTCGCTGATTTACTGATAAAAGATAATAATGAACATCAACTAAGGCACAACATGTCTGTCAGACAGTGTGTTCATGTGAAGTAAGACGTCAACAAGTGAATGATGATATGCTGGAATGAAACTAGCGCAAAACAAATGTACAGAACAGAAAATATCACATAGAAAATATTTACAACTGTGCAAAATATGTCATAAATTTATTCTTGAAAAATCACTCAAAAAGTAAATTTGTCTTGTTGATTATGTATCAAGGTTTTAAAAAAAAAAATTTCTTAAAACTTCTCTCTCCGTAGGATATTGGTTAAAGATAGAATCCAATTATGTTGCTAAATGAAATTGCATAAAAACAGCTTCCTTGAAATTTGCTAAAAATATATAAAGCCTACCGGTAATTAGTTTACCTTTTTATTTCGGTGGGCAAAACAATTTTTTGATAATTACATGTAGATTATAGCCGACATTTTATAAGAAACATGTTAAAATGTACAAATCCAATCCAAACTGCACAAACAATCAACAGTAGGTGGGTCTGGTGCATCCCGATACATGTGAGATAACATTTGGTAATCTGAGTACACTACATCTAGAGTAAGTTGGACATGCAAGCATCTGAGAGAATCTCAATCTGACGTGAATCTCGTGATGGATAAAGAGAGGGAGTTCCCTTGAAAATTGTCCATGTGAATTGGATCAACCTCCCTCCCCTCCCCCCCCCCCAAATTTATAAATCTCATTCTAAGTAGTGAGCCTATAAATACACTACATATAATTATTGTGCTGTAGTATTTCCTGACAGGCTGTATCACGGTTATACACGTGAATATCTAATTCAGGAATGTTTGAAATGAAACTATATAATTTACTTTTTAAAAATAACTTATTTGGCAATCACTGTAAGTTAAGTGTTTGTGGTTGGTTTTATGTGTCATTTGTCGTCACATTTTTGTTTATTTTCTTGTTCTGAAATACCAAAGAAAAAAATATTTGGATGTGGGAATATGATCAGGAACTATTCACACTTCACATAATGTTGACAGTTTCTCTGTGACAATATATTTGTCTCCCATTGAGTTTCCTTAAGTGAAGGTTATACAAGTTCCTGGAAATGTCGAATGAAATTTGATAATAAATACATACAAAATATTTGCTCTTTTGAGAACATATCTTGATGGCGCCAACAATCAAAGACAATCTTTTGAAGTTAAAAAATATAATATAGGTGTACAAAGATTACGATCAATATATTTTGTGAAAGGCACATGCAAGTGAAATAATTTTGGTCTTGAACATGAAACCATAAGATAATGACTTTAATATTAATGTTTTTTTATTTAAATAAAAATGAACTATAAGGAATGCTGTGTTATTGAATACTTTTGCTTAAAGTGACATTGAGTATGTTGATTAAAATATGAACATTGCCCACCTTCTATCTCATTGACAGGGTAGGTGTCTTTGAAACAAAATTACACAAACTTGTTTGTTATTTCTCATATGCCATGTTATTGATTGATATGTGTTGAAACAATAATTTTGTATTAGAAACAATAACATAATCGATGTCACTTTAAAACATTAACATTTTCAGTTGAAGGTGTCATATGATGTTGTTGAAAAACTATTCTAAAACTCTAAATAATCAGGCTCACATGAGTGACATGACATATCACATTGCCATTGTCAAATCATACAATAAAAGTACTCAACATTATTTTGACTTATACTATATACTTTCTAAAGACAAAACCTAAATTCTACCTCCCTCCTCAACTTTGATATTAAAGATACAGATTCACAAGTATATTTGCATTGATTTCTGCAGTAGTCACAAACAAGAAAGCGACAGAAAATAGAAAACACAAGCATACCAGAGTTACCTCCCTTGAATCAAATTATATCCAACAGGTTCATTGTTAAGTCTGCCCAGAAGGCTATGTGAGTTTGTGTTATACGCACTTGTCCTCAACTAACCTTCTACACTTCAATCCAACATCTTTATTCAGCAAACATTGCACATACAGCACTTAGCCACCTGAACAGACCTAACAGAAATGGATACGAGGAACTTCAAATGTAAGATATTTATGGTTTGAGTAAACTGGCGTTGCATACTCCGCAATAAGTTCACATTTCTGAAGTCCCTTGTATTGAGATAGGAGTAATTGTTCAAATTATCAGAAAGCACAAAATTCGAGAATTCTGGGGAGTTTAGTTGACACATGTTATCTGGAGATTCAGCTGAGCAGGATAAATGGAATGATATCAATGATTAAAGCACATAAAAAGCAAAGTACAAATAAACCCTGTAAGTATACTAATGAACACTTCTTCCTCTAAAACTGAGCACACTAAAAGAAATTTTAAGAAGAAAACCTTTCATAAGATAAATTCCTTTAAAATGTTTGTGTATTTAAACTAAGTTGAAGGGTATTGAGAGGTGGAATACAAATGAAGAATATGACTTCTGGATAACAACTTATTACTCAACTTACCTATGCAAGGAATGACTCTTGACAGTCACCATAACTGGCTGATTTAAGCCTTGCAGTATTTCCCTAACTTTTCCATGCAGGCTCAGATTTCCTAGCACGGAAACCTTAAGGAAATGTGGCAAGGCTTAATTGAGCCAGTGATGGAAAGTGATGCCTTGCATAGGGAAGTTACGTATTACTGTGAACATATACATTTCAGAGTACCCTCTCTATACTGCCCATTGATATACCACGGATTCAACGCATTAACGAGTGTGTAGTTTTAGTATTGTTGAGGGAGTAAGGGTAAACTCTGACACATCGAGTATGTTCACTGTAAGGAGCTTTGTTATCAAAGAATCACGTTTTAATGTAAACCATAAAGCATGGTTGTTTCAAATGGCATGCACTTTACAGAGAAAAGGTGATTGATCTCAATAGTTGTCGACTTTGAGGAATTTAAATTTCTTGTAACAGTCATCAGGTATAGATATTGTACAAAATATCACAATAATCATGAAAAAAATATCGACATATGGTAGTCGAGAAAATTCTGATTAAATGGGAAAATATAAATGAAAATATATACATATCTATATGAGCAACTCTTCAAGGGTATGAAGATATAGTTGAGAACAAACAAACTCATGTTTCTACTTCAACAGTAACACTTGTTCATACAAGATTATACATTCTTATTAAAAATTGTTCCACAGCAGATATGTATGAGATCAAGCGGTTATCTCAAAATAATCAGAACTTTCTTTTCAAGAATTAGTTCTTTGATGACAATCAAATTGTACGTGCATGGGTTTGAGCTGCCCGATGTCTGTCATCACTGCTGCACCCACCAATACATAACTCAATTTAGCAGTGAACAACATTGAAATTTTAAAATTATTATTCAGAACACATTATTGCACAAATGATAGTAATGACGAACAACATCAACAAATCATTGCAGATTACAGAAACTTTCACCACTTTTTAACTTAAAGTATACATTGAACAGCCCTTTGGAATCTTTTAAGAAGAAAAAATAAGATAGGTCAATACAATTATAAAACTAAAACTCTAAAATGTACAGATCTTTTCTACATACACAATTTCAAAATGACTGCAAAAAGGTACAATGAGCAATTTGTAAAAATAAAAATAACTATGTTTTTTTAAAAAGCACTTTTCATGCATAAGCCAGTACAACTGAAAACGTCTGATTAAAATGAATGACTATCTAGAAAAAAAGATTCATGCAGAACCATTTCAAAGCAACCAGATATCTGACGATATATTCAAATTTGAATATGAACAAAATTGAGCTTTATAATCATTAAAATCTCACATCATTCATAATTGTCCTTGGGTAATTTTTTTCAAATTTCAATAATCAGAACTCATATTAAATGAAACAGTATAGTTTAGTTTTCAAATTCATACACTAATTTTTTAAGCCTGGAATTTACACTGTCATTATTCTTTCAGAATAGAATAAAATTTCACTTGATATTTTTTGTTTATTAAAAAATCTAAATTAATTGTCATAATTCTTTAAGAATTGAATAAACTTTTACTTAATGTTTTGTTAATCAAGGCAACATTCATTGTCATTATTCTTTCACAACTGTACACATATTAAAACTACATTTACAAACTCTTATATAATGTAGTGTAGCGACACACACAGTGATACATTCAAAGCACTGCTATTATATTGTTGTAGAAACATGCTAATAAATAAAACAAATATCCACCTAAAACTTAAGAAAATCCTCCACCCTTTAACAGAATCTTACTTAAAAATACAAAACTTGTCTGGCAACATGACAAAGGAAACACTTTCAATACTTAGTCAAATTTGAAAGAGGTTAAATTTTCATTTGTGAATATTGGTTGGATTTACTAAAGGGAATTGTTTAATATTTCAACAGAATAAAATCATTTGTTAAATCATGAAAATTTATTTTTAAAAAATACATTTATACAATTTTGAGATCAAGAATGATGAAAAAGGGAAATGTTGAATTAGAAATATGGATGTATCAATCAAGAAATAGAGACACATCGTTTGTATCATGGATTGGAATTAGAGTTTTCAACATTTAGATTTAGATGTTATATGGAATGCTGTCATGCGATTTAACATTCAAACTGATCCTTTCAACTGGAAGTCAAAAAGAGGAACAATTTTCTTTAAACTTAAGAACCTTATTGGCAGTTATATTGTGGATCACACTTTCTGTAATAGTACAAATACTTCAGAATTCGACCCCTCTATTACTCATCAACCAACAGTTAAGCTTTGATTTTTTGTTTTGATTTATTGTGTCAAAATGCAGATTATGCTTAGTATTTTTTTTGCATTGCGATGTTCAATTTAGAGGTTTAACACCAAAAGCTTACACTTCAGAGGTGTGAATATGTTTCCAGTTTTAATAAGTTTCTTGAAAATGTTTCTGTCATGTTATGTTGTAATACATACTTACATATATATAAAAACTTAAACTGGACCACCTAAAAACAAGAACAAAAACATTTTGTTGAAACATGGTTAAACTGGACGGATATTATTTTTTTTATGTAAAAGCTTTGGTGGACGTCACATTCTACAGTTATAAATCACAACATCTGGAGAGAAGCAAATGTTGTAGTTCTCATAACTTTCACCATTTAAAATCATTAAAATGTAAAATATTGCCCAAATATTCAATTTGCTTCAAAATTTGTATTTGTATTCCGTGGGATGTCAAAAAGAAAATTTCAAGCCATTTTATAGCATCACTGCCTTCTTCAGTTTGATTTAAATGGTAAAACATATCCAGCACAACAGCTCCAACATGAGTGTATCATAGGCCTATCTATCAGTTCTCAAATATAAATTGTGCACCTCATCAGCAAGTTTTCTGGTAGATAGTACTAGATACAGATTATACACAATACAAGCAGTAGCGCAGTATTTAAGTAAAACCAGATCAAATTAAAACCTCTTGATCTCTCGTTAGTCCATCTCAGCTCTCGCCATCTTCTTCTCTTTAAACAAGTCAATGTTTTCGAAAGTATTTTCCAATTTGTAAAATCATTTTCTAAGATGAATAATGTTAAATTTTTATTATTATTTATGAAATTAAAATATTATCCTTTTTTTAAAATTTGTGAATTCTTTTTTAAAAATTATAAGAGACATATTAGTCAAAATTGAGATATTATTCATTTTTTGCCGAATTTGAGAGTTATTTTTAAAAACTCATATTAAAACAAATTAAAACATACTTTTATCAATCTTTTGTCAAATTTGATAAATTCACTTTCTAAGATTATTGGAAACGTGAGTAGGAGGAGTTACTAAAGCTAGCGTCTTGGCTTCCAACGAAGTCGTCCGTGTCCTGACCAATCAGATCATCATCGTCTTCATTCAAACGAGTCATTCGGAATTGGCTGAATAAAGAAATGCAATCAAATCATTTAAAGAAAACATCAATTCAAAAGCAGAATGAAATTCTTAGTATGTTTTCAAATAAGTGCTTCCCCTGTTGAACTACTTGAATTCTGAGTCAGAGTGGTCAATTTACAACAAATATTTCACTCATATCGTGGCTGCTAGTATCATTGCAGGGAGAAAGTCTGTGACACCATGTGGCAATGCATTGCAGTGAAACCGGCAAGCATCGACTGGAACTAGCGAACCATGGGTGGTACTGCCCTGAAGTCAGGGTAGCATTGCACCCAAACCTTACTGCGTGTAGAACAGTTCTCTACAGCAGCCAAAGTTGCCGAGCCTCCGAGCTGAACACACTAACCACTGCACTATCCCACAAAGGAAATAATCAAAGGAAATAATAACAAGTGTTTGCCACTAACATGGCAATGTCCCTCGCCTTTAACGTTGAGTCATGTAAGACACATTTTCTAAAAAATAGAGCCATGGCCTCTGTAGCTCATCAGGAGATAATAAGTTGGGTATGTTGCTAATTATAAGACATTGCCAAGTCATAAATATTTTTATTATCAAAATTGGTTACACATTAATCCACATTCATTATAAATATCATAGACCTTTGCATTATATTGTTTTAATTCTTAATTGCATTCTGGAAATATCAACATTTATTACATAATGAATAGGAGCCTCAGTTTTTGAAAATCCCATTTCTCATAGGCTCCATTTCAGTACTTAATAAATTGGTGAATTTTTTTTAGTAAATTCTTTTCACCATTTCTTATAGGCTCCTTTTCAATATTTGATAAAATGGTGATACTCTATGAATAAATTCTTATTTTTTAGAGTCAGTTTCAGACTAAAGCAGTCTCACACACAGTCTATAACACAGTGCTGCACAGTAGTTTGAAGTAACCTGAAACCTCTGTGTAACTATCAGTTTTCATCCTTCTGTCAGGGAGTGGTCATCCCCAGGTCAACACAATGCAATTACATAACATGCCGACACTGGACTCACAGCCAGTAAAATTTATATGTTAGATGCTGTTTTTCCTACAATTAATTATTTTTCTGTACTGGAGAAGAAGATGAAAATAGGTGTGGTGTCACAATCTCATGTAGCTACTTCTTTTATAGTCCTATGATATCACCAGTCATATTCAATTCACATATCTCATGTAAAATAACAAATTTTTAATTCCTCTTCAAGTTATTCCTTCAAAGGGTATTCAGTGGTTCTCATTTCAAATAGATTCACATTAAACATGTCCATAATGTAGATATTTATCTTATTTCTTGTTCCTATTGAATAAAATTAACTACAAAGTTTATAGAAAACAAAATCAGTTATAAAGTATAAACTATGATATAAATATGGTATACCAAATTGACTCGTAGTGGAAATTCTCATTAGTTAATTAATTAATTCTCCAAATTAATTACACAATATCATGAGATATTCAAAAACTCCATTATTTACTCTTAAATTTCAAAGAACATTATATTAGATTTAATAAAACATTCTGTATCAAGTCTATAGAATACTTTTAGACTTGTGTACCTTTATCAGCAATTCACTTGCGCAATACAAATAATTACTCATATGTGAAATGTGAGACAAAGATGAAATATGACTTATAATTTTTGTTAGACCGCCAATTCTAAGTTTTTAATTCTCAACATCTCTTTTTCATCAGACATATTATATTCTCAAAGCACATGTTAGAACTCTCACATCAGAAAGATGAAATGCCTTTCCCTCAGGTAGGTAGGTAGGTAGGTAGGTAGGTGGAATTAAGGGCGACGTTGGGCCAACAAATGGCCTATATGCGCCCGGCATATAAAAGGATTAAAAAGATTAGAAAATAATTATACAAGAGGTTAAAAAAGATTCATATGCAGTCATATTTGCCCGTATTGCAAACGTAATCTTAAAGGGCTCTTTGAATGTCACCATACAGCAGGTTTTCTCCAAGAATAGACCTCAGATCGAAATGCCTTTCCCTCAGGTCTTTTCTTTGGGATTACCTCCCTTACCTACTTACTGGCTGAAGTGCACATAAAATCTCAGAAAGATGGTGTAAACTGAAATAGGCTTTTAGGTTATGATCCCTGTGAGCCCTGTGTTCTGGAGAAGAAGTCGAAAAAGTGAAAAGTTTACGGACGGGTGGACGGATGGACGGACACCATCCCATGTCATAAGCCCATCGGGCCTTTCAGGCCTGAGGAGCTAAAAATGTAAAAAATGTCATTATGACATCAAATGTGAAGACATTGGGTGCTAAGGTTCATGACATAGCATAAACAAGATTATGGTCACAGTGTTATCTTCCTCCAATGTAGGCCGACACCAAATTTGAAGACTTTGAAGATGCAATGCTTCATAAGATATTGCGTTAACAAGAGCTGAAAGCCAGTCAAAGTGCCGTGGTGACCTTGAAAATAAGGTCAAGGTCATGCAATTCGACTGGTGTCTGCATTGTCACTTTAGGCTGGTACAAAAATTAAAGACACTGGATGCAACGGTTCATGAGATATCGCATAAACAAGAAATGTGACGTACGTCCTGACACCGCGTTGCAGCGGGGGACAATGAGAGGCTTGCATATTGCTACAGATAGAACTTTAAGAAACATCAGTATCAAGAGTTTTGCAAACATTATCTTTTGAAAGTTAATAGAAAATTTAACTGATACACTTTTCAGCAAGTTGACACGGTAAACAGATGACATTGGTCAATCAAATCTAACTTATTAACCAAGATACCCTGAGAACAGTTGCAACGGCGATACAACCATTGTGACATCACAACTGCACACTATTGTGACGTCATACTTTCATGGATTTTACACTGGTTTAATATTGCTATATGAATATTACAATGTAGTATATTCCACAAGTGAGGAATAACTAAATGTGTACAAAGCTGAGGACAGTTTTTCCACTCGTTTTGACTTTCGTTTCATCCGAAAATGATAAAGGTCATAATACATAACATCGACAAATAATTTGTCATACATTTCAGCCTATATTTTGAAATACTGCAAAGGGTTTTAGCTTGTGATTACTTCATGAAAAACTGTAATTAGAAGCATAGTGATAGTATTTACTTTAACAAGTGCAAAATTTAATTTATGAACAACATGAGAATAGGAGAGATCGAGAATGAATTTTGTAAAATCAGGGAATGTATACTTACAGAATGCCCCTCCTCTTCCTTCTAATGTAGATGATGACGACGAAAACGATGACGACAAACACGACAATACAAGTGATGACAACAGCCACTGTCACATTGATGCTCCCTGAAGAACAAGCACGGTTTCAAGTTAATGTTTCAAGTTAATACTTCAAGTTAACATTTTAAGTTAATACTTCAAGTTAACATTTCAAGTTAAATCTAATAAAGATACATGTGACAACATGAATGTTAAACATGACAAATTTTGCAAGTGTGTATCAAGGATCAACCACAGAAGGTATTACTGTTGGTTTTTCTGAAGCTAGAGCAAAGAGAAACACCGATATTAGGAATGAGTGTCATAGGAAGGATAAGACACAAATGGAATTTTTCTGAAGTTCAAGAAATAAAGACAACACAGATACGAAAATATGGCATCACCTTATGTGGCAGTGTTGGAATTGTATATAGATTTATTTATGATAAAACTCTAGTTGAAAGACAGTTGGAGTTGTGTTGTTTATAGCATTTTAACATAGTTAGTGTTTTTAGAATCAGCACTTGTGGTAAGAATCATTAGTTTGCTAAGTCATTTTATTCCATTAGATCTAGATACTTTAAGGTTTATAATTCAGTATTAGGTTATCAATATAATTTATTCTATGTGTTAGCTATCAAGTTAAGTTACTAAATCAAACCATTTACAATTAGCTTAGCATAGTATTTACTTACAATAGCCTCTGCACTCCAGGCCATGCCCTGTCACATGCACTTCACTCAATACCCAAGCTATCTCCCTTTCAACTCTCCTCTCTCTTACAGTCTAGCTTGCTTTCTATTGTCTTTTTGGGTGTTATAAGATTTAGGTTTTAACATTTCAAGTCAGTCAGTTTGATACATTCTGCTGGTCGTCATCTCGGTTGTTCCTAGTGTGATTTTCTTGGAGGTTTTCCCATAGAGTTGTGCCTTGAAGTTCACCAGGAGTGATATTCTTATTACTGAGGTTAGTTTCTATTGGGTGTTATTGTATTGTGTAATGTATATATTATATTTTAATGTTATATTTAAATAGGTTTTCATCTAAAGATAATACTTTGGATTGAATAAGGTTATATTTATGTATCGGCCATTGTAAGCAATTGGTCTGGTTTATATTTTCATATGCATTAATATCATTTATATCTTAACCATCATAACTTAAATGCATATTACCTAATTTATCATAAACCATTCATTAAACTTAAATGTGTGTCTGAGGTGAGTGATTGTTTGAATGTGTGCTAGCTATTGAGATAGGTTTTTATATTAGTTTTAATTATTTGCTTTTAGATAACCATGTGATTGTGACTTGTGACTGACTTATATCTATCGTGAACCTGCTGTCACGCAGCGGTGAGTTTCATGGTTTCATGTATTTTATATTTGCATATGTATTTCATGTATTTTGTATCAATAAGTATCCGGTATGTTTACATTTATGATGTGAATAAGATATATGAGTTACTATCATGTGTGTCATGATACTATGTACATAATGTACAACCATGCATTGCTATTTAGTGTAATGCGAATTAGATAGTTGTGTAATTATTGTCCTGAGTTCTATATGTCTATGTGTATGTTACACATGCTGATTATCAAGGTTATTCAATTTATGGTAATATGGATGATGTGATGTAATACTTCACACTGATATTGTATCTAAGAATGTATTGTGTAATTGGATGATAATTATGTTTTTATAATGCTAAATATGTCAAGTTGATACAGTGATTTGTTGCACTGAGTGTGTTTGTGTACCATGTTTTAATATTGTTATACTCCTGTATTTCAGGGTTCAGAATATAGATTGAGAATAAACTCGAACCAACCTGCAGAGGTTGCAGATTCTTTGAAGGGATCCTCCTTGGGGTACATATAGCATAAAAATCCTTATTTTTAACTTGATGACAGATTGTAACTTAATTTTTAAAAATAACAGTAAAAATAAGTTCAAAAAACACAAAATAAGTGTTTTCCGAACGTGTGACCACCCTGTGTAGAGCCCCATCCCAGTGCAAACCAAGGGACGTAACTCTATTCTCACCACTTATCAATCCGACCAAGTCAGACAGAATAAGGGGAGGTGGGTGGCCGTACCCCAAGGAGGATCCCTTCAAAGAATCTGCAACCTCTGCAGGTTGGTTCGATTCTTTTTCAGAAGGGATCCTCCTTGGGGTACATATAGCATAAGGCAGACTCCCAAAGATAGACTTAGGATGTGGAATTCTGTCTGTACACTAAATACCCCTAAAAAGTGCTCTACTCAATCCAAGAAAGGTGTCACACTTACCAGATCACGTGACCTCCCACGCCGAGGGCTGAGGACGGGTGATCCCTTGGGGACTAACCAAACGGCTAACCAGCCTGATTACCGTTACTGAGGCCAAATACCCCCCCCCTCCCCCCCCCCCCTTTTTCCAAAGAGACTATGGGGAACAATAGGAGGAAGTACTTCCCACGAGGCAGTGTCCCAGGGACACCTACTGCCGGGGATAAAATGCCCAAAACAGTGCCATAACTGGTTAAAAAATGAACAATTTTTAGTTAGTTTTTTAGTCCTGAAAAAGAACTGAACTGAACCAAACTGAACAATAACTTGCAAACAACAAGTAACTCGAAAGCTCAATCAGCTAGAGAGTTTCAACTCTGCCCACCGGAGAGAACCGACTGACCAAACCGAGCACGCTCCCTAGAGTGCCTGTCTAGTTGGTAGTGTCGAATGAACGTGCTCGGCCGGCTCCAAATAGCGGCGGAGCAGATCTCTTCGATGGGCAGGGCCGCTGCGAACGCCTTAGACGTCGCTACCGCCCTAACCGAGTGAGCTTTCAGCTGACCTGGGGGCTCTAACCCCTTATGTACATAGCCCATCACAATAGCAGACACGATCCATCTAGAGATCGACTGCTTCGATGCCGGCAGACCTGGCTTACTACCCCCGTAACAGCAGAACAGCTGCTGGTCTTTACGGATACTACGGGTACGTTTTATATAGGTCTTTAACACCCTGCGCACATCCAAAATGTGGGCATGGTTTCCAGTGGACCCCGAAGAGGCCGGCTGCATAAGAGTCGGCAGTTCGATAGGAGCCGTCACATGGAACGAGTGGTCAACCTTGGGACGATAGCTGTCGGGCAGTCTGATACTGACTCTGTCTCTATGAAAGACAGTCAGTTCGGGATCCGCTGACATTGCATGAATATCGCCTACCCGCCTGCCCGACGCCAGAGCCACCAAAAAGGCGGTTTTCCACGTCAAAAGTTGAAGCGATAGTGCATTCAAATCTTTGAACCCCGGACCTGAGAGCCAATCCAAAACAAATGAAAGGTCCCAAGTGGGGCTGATACGCCGGACAACCGGACGTATCCTGTCCACACCTGCTAGGAAGCGCTGCACCAATGGATGCGATCCCAAAAGAGCACCGTCCACTGGTACGTGGAAAGCAGAAATAGCCGTAGAGTATCCCCTGACGGTCGATGCGGCTAAACCAGCATCTAACCTGGACTGGAGGAACTCCAAAACAGCGACTAGATCTGTAGAAAAGGGATCGAGTAGCCCTCTATCGCCACACCAGCGCGCATAACAGGCCCATCGATCTTCATACTGAAGGTTTGTCGAATCCCTCCTCGAAGCCAGTATTGTGTCTGCAACTCGTGCAGGAATACCGCTCTCCTGGAGGCGATTCCGGACAGTGGCCAAGCCACCCACTGAATCCTGGGATTCGGGTGTGGTGCCCCTTCCTGAAATAGTATGTCTCGTCTCGAGGGTAACAGTACAGGAGGCTGTACGAGAAACCTGAGAACGGACGGGAACCAACTCTGAGCCGTCCAAAGTGGTGCCACTAGCACTAGGAGGCGAGCTGGTTGATTGGTCAACTGAGAAAGAACCCTGGGGATCAGAGGAACTGGAGGGAACGCCCACAGCACTCTGCCCGACCAGTCGATCGCGAAGGCGTCTCTGGCTAGAGCCCTTGGATCTGGTATTCTTGAGCAGAACACAGGTATCTGATTCGTCATCCCTGACGCAAACAGATCCACCTGGAACGACCCGAACAACAGGGAGATAGTTCCGAATATCCCCCGTTCGAGCATCCACTCGTGAGGTGTTAGGATGCGCCGAGACAAGGCGTCCGCACGGACGTTGTCCACTCCCGGGAGATAAACAGGAACCACCTGAATGCTGAACTGGTCGCACCACAGTAGGAACTGCCACGACTCCTGAAGGAGAGATGGAGACACTGTGCCGCCCTGTTTCAGAATGTACGACAGGGCTGTCTGGTTGTCCATTTCTAGACGAACCACAAGCCCCTCGATCCGCTCCTTGAAGCACTCGAACACACGTCGAGCTGCTCTGAGCTCTAGCACGTTGATGTGCAATTTCGACTCCTCCTGAGACCAAAGGCCCGAGGCTGTCAGGTCTTCCAGGACACCCCCCCAGCCTGATAGGGAGGCGTCTGTCTGGATGGTGACCGAAGGCGTTGGAAGCTCTAGCGGTAGAAACCTAGTCGGAAACCCACCACCGAAGGTGCTCTAGCACCCAAACCGGTGTGGTTAGAACCTTCTCGAAGCTGTCCGAGTGTGACCACATTCGTGCCAGCGCTTGCTGAACCGGTCTCATACTCAAGCGAGCTCTCCAAACCACGTCCACTGTCGACGCCATGTGCCCCAGCAACTGAAGCCAAGTCCTGGCCGTGTGGGTGGGCGACTGAAGGAACAAGTGGACTGCCCCGATCACTCTGGACACCCTGTCCGGGGCCAGGGATACAGAACCGGAGGCCGTATCGAACCTTGCGCCCAGAAACACCAGGTCCTGCCTGGGGGCGATGTCTGACTTCTTCAGGTTGATGATCCAACCCAGCTTGAGCAAGATGTCTAACACCTGCTGGGTGGCCTCCTGATTCAGTTCTCGAGACAAGGTTCTTATCAGCCAATCGTCCAGGTACGGATGACAACACGTGCCCCGTGACCTGGCGGCCTGTGCCGGTACCAACATCAGTTTGGTAAACACCCTCGGCGCAGTTGAAATGCCGAAGGGAAGTACCCGGAACTGGTAACACGTCCCGTCGAAAGAGAACCGAAGAAACTCCTTGAACTCGGGGTGCATTGGAACATGCAGATAAGCATCCTTGAGGTCTATTGACGACAGCCAATCTCCCCTCTCTACTGACGCTATCACTGTCCTCAGGGTTTCCATCTTGAACGTTGGAACCTGTAGACTGCGATTCAGGTACTTTAAATTCAGAATCGGTCTGAACCCTCCGTCCTTCTTGGGTACCAGGAAGTAGGTTGAGTAATAACCACTCTGCTCCTGACCCTGTGGAACTACCTCGATGGCTGCTTTGTCTAATAAAGCCTGCACCTCGGCGCGAAGGACTTCCGCCTTCTCGGGCAACTCGGGCACCTTCGTGTGCCGTATCCCGGAGAAAGTCGGTGGGTCGTACTTCCAAAGTGGTAAGTGGCCCTCCCTGAGCGTGGACAGGACCCAGGTATTTGAGGTGACTTTCTCCCACTCTGAGACGAAGTGAGATAGTCTGCCGCCCACTGGAAGATTCTCGGAAAGACAGTGTACCCCCGTCTCCGGCAGCGTTCGAGCTGCCAGACTTTTGGGTGGTGACACAGGCAGTGGAGACCCTAGGATTGCTTGTTTGGCTTTCCTCGGCTCCGAAAATTCCGCTGGCCATGATTGCCCCTGCGGTTCTGCCCTTTCTTTCCCTTCCCCTTGAATTTCTTCTTGTTGCCCATAGGGCCATTCCAAGAAGGTTGGCTCGAACCCCCCGGCGTGGGGTAGAGACCATCAAGGGGGGAGAGCCGCACTCGCTTCTCTTGCGGAGCTGGGTCCTCGAGGAGCACCTTAGAGTCCTCGAAGGCAACCTTTTGCTCGGCGGCTTCCTTAACTACAGCCTGCGATCCAGGGAAGAG
Source organism: Gibbula magus (assembly GCA_936450465.1). NCBI lineage: Eukaryota > Metazoa > Mollusca > Gastropoda > Trochida > Trochidae > Gibbula > Gibbula magus. The sequence goes on along the minus strand of OW388291.1, from coordinate 81,236,306 downwards.
GGTGGACCCCAACCTGTAAGGCAAGTTCTGTAGTGTGAGGCGTGTGGACTGCGAGTACTTGGACGTCGACAGCCACAGCCGGCGCATCCCCATGACTGTGCCCATTATCTGGCTCGCGGCACTCCGAATTGAGTCCCGGGCCAAATAGCTAGATACCTCTGACAGCTGCTTCTGGAATGTAGTCACCTTAGTGCCTACTTCCTGCATCTCCGCCTGGTCCTTAGCCTGCATAGCAGCAAGGTAGGCCCCGTGCACCGCCACCCTTAGTTGTTGGGCTCCGTTCCTGTACGTGTCCTCATGGGCACGGAACTCGGCCTTAAACATAGCAGCGTGCGACGGAAATGGAGGCAGTCGCCGGCCCTGTTTGCCTAGAGAAGGCTGCGCCTGAGCGCCAGACAGGGTGACAGAGGTCAGGACGCACTCGTCGATTACCGGTAGGTCGAAGAGACCGTCCTCTCCTAACTGGTACCTCTTATTAAGTTCAGGCAGATCAGCCTTTGTACGGGCACCAGACAGGAGAGGGTTGATCGCCTCAACCAACAAGCTATCAAGAACGCGGAGCCTGGTCGCCGGAGGCTTGCTGGGAGCAAAAGCCTCCCCCGGTAGACGGAAATCTTCGGAGACCTGCTCCGGTACGGGAACAAGCGTCTGAGGGATAGCGATCGCTATACGATCACGCGTCTCCTTCAGAAGCTCGGCGAGCGAGACAGCACGGCCGGATTCCTCATCCTCCTCTGAATACTCGGAGCCATCCTCCGACAGGTCCCCGGTACCGGAGCCACTCAGTAGCGACCCAGTATCCGAAGCCCTATCTCGGACAGTCCGTTTGAGAGGGATGCGAAACCCAGCTCTGCCCGCCGGCGCTCGTTCCTGAACCAGAGCCGGTCCCCGAAGCAGCGACGGGCCCGACGCCGGAGCGCCGGAGCCCTTACCTTTGGGGGTACCGGTGCCCCCCGACGTGCTCGGTACCTCGGCACCTTGCACCGTCGGAGGGACTTTTTTAGCTTGAGTACGAGGCAGAGCCGGAGCAGTCTCTCGGGTGCCTACGTCGGATCCCGCTACCTTGCCGGGGCCTGCGCCCGGTTCAGTAGGGGACCCGAGGTCTTTACCGACATTTTTAGTGCCAGCCGACCCTGGAGCATCGAGATCCGGCAGGGCGACGACGGTCAACTCCTTACGGAGCTGTGCCATCATCGTCCCCACCATCCCCGTCATTTGCCCCTGGATGATTGCGGAGATAGCCGCAGCATCCAAGTTAGGATTAGGGTTAATAGCAACATTGGTAGTGTGTGTTTGAGGTAAAAGAACTGGGGGGCTTGATACATCCCCTGCAGCAGGCGACCCCACCTCCATGTCCACCTCATCCGATGAGGAAGAGGGGGCAGGAGGGGAGCTAACCTTTTGCTTGCCTTTACCCTTCTTACCCTTCCTCTTTTCCTTAGAGGGGGGGACCGAACCCTTAAGTTCTTGGCCCGCCTTCTGGAGGTTGCGATAGAAAATCATGTCCATCCCCCTCTCCTTCTTGGCCCGGGGGGTGAAGCTGAGGCACAACTGACAGGCTTGTTCGTCATGTTCGTCCTCGACGAGACACACCAGGCACCGGTCGTGCTTGTCGGCCGGGGGCAAACGGGCCTTGCACCCCACACATTCGGTGAATGACTGCAAAGTCAAACACAGAATGTACAGGGGTGTGCATGAGTGTAAGTGCAATGTTTATGTTTGATAAAAGTGCATCATACAAACAACACGCAGAGGCGATACTATAATAACTAAGCACTAGGCAAGTAATAAATAGTAAGCCACTGAAAGAAATAAAGCATGAAATACCTAGTATATCTTGCCGACTGAAAACGATAACCCCGAGAATGAATAAATTCAAAAAGGGAGAAATCCTCGTCAGTAAAGTGCTGCCCTACAATGCGAAGCACGATAAAGAACCTCCAAAACAACCAGATCTCAATACAAAATAGCAAAGTACTAACACATTGCATTTTGTTTGAGCATCCGCCATTTTGAGCGTTTTCCATCCGCCATTACTCGGTGAAGTCGAAGCACGTGCGAATTGAAAAACGAAGTTACAACGCGAAAAACCACTATAAAAGTAACCTAACATTCGCCTCTACGAATAAGAAGGGGTTACCACACATACAGAAGCTTTCACTTTGTCCATTTTCTCAGAATAGAAGAAAAACTCAAGTTAACCGTCGACTGCAAAACACGTCTTGCCAGCTCGATGACAGATTGATAAGTGGTGAGAATAGAGTTACGTCCCTTGGTTTGCACTGGGATGGGGCTCTACACAGGGTGGTCACACGTTCGGAAAACACTTATTTTGTGTTTTTTGAACTTATTTTTACTGTTATTTTTAAAAATTAAGTTACAATCTGTCATCAAGTTAAAAATAAGGATTTTTATGCTATATGTACCCCAAGGAGGATCCCTTCTGAAAAAGAATGTCAAGACTCACACCCCCAGTAGTTGGTTCTCTTTTGGAAGAAGAAAGGTTCCTACACACTACTACATTATATAAAATGCTAAATCATAGGAGAAACTTGATGTCATATCACCATAATTAATTTAGGCATCGTATCTAAATTATGCACCTGAGTATGTCTACCTTCCCAGTTAATATGAAAACATTAACTGAAATTAGTCTTGGTAAATATAATGATTCATTGTCCTTGAACAAATAATGTACCCTTCAAAGTTTCCTCTGTGAACATTATGTGTGTGGTTAACAAACAAGCCGATTATCGTCAGATTTAGTCTATGATTGTTTGTATCCTACCTTTCTTCCCCTTGTCAGGCTGCGGTAGATGTCCACAGTTGTGACAGGGCTTCGTGAGACAGAAGGAGTCCCCCCCTTTCAGACATGTGTTCTCCTTCAGTGTGGAGTAGAACGTCGAGTTGATGTGTTGGCCCTGGGCCACCGTTAGCGCCTTGATAAACAGCTTCTGCATCATCCCCGTGCAATCAAAATTACCTGAGAAATTTAATAGTAAGATACTTTTCCTGGGGTCCGAGACATTTTTAACAATATGTTCATTGATAATTTGTTACAGTGACTGGTAATGGATCCTACACAGTATATAAAACAATTTAGGTAATAAAGGAACAAATGTTGTACAGAAAATTACACATCAACAATTAATTTATGAAATAAATGCTAGTGATAAAAACCTTACCCAGAGAAATAAGGTATGGAGAGAGGCCGCATGCACACTTATCTCCAACCTCTTTGGCTATGTAGGTCTTGAGAAATTCTATATTGTCCTTATTCTTGAAAGAGGTACAATTAACTCCTGAACTTGCATTAAAGGAAAGGTTCACTGCATCGTTTTCTGGCATGGAACAGTTATTTGTCTCGTTCCTTGTTTCGGTGGCAACAAGAAAAGATCCGACATTCATTGATATATTCCCACATCTTGATATAGAGAATTTCCCCTTCAGAGCTTTCAGGTTACTGGCAAAAAAAAAAATATTTGAATTAGTAACAAAGTAAACAAAAAAGAATGAAATTATCCTCAACACCAGGCTCACATGAAAGAGATAAAGCACAAGACTCGGGCTCAAATATTTAAATAAAACCTCGATAAAAAATACCATAAAATTCATAAAAATTCCATGATGCATTGAAAATACAAGAATGGTGATGGTACAATTTCTTACTAGGTTCACAAGCATATTGATTTTCTTGCAGAACCCTGTGCATCAAAAACTAACAAGCAGACAGAGTCGGCCATATCCCCCGCCTTTGGGAAAATTTATTGAAGAATAGTTGTTGAATAACAGTGACTATGAACCAAGGAGTTTGCACACAAAATTTCAGCTCCTTAGACCAAGTGGTTCTGGAGAAGAAGACAAAATGCGAAAAGTTTACAGACGGACGGACGGATGGATGGACAGACAGAGGCCGGACACCGTGCCATGCCATGAGCCATTCGAGCCTTTCAGGCCAGATGAGCTAAAAATACATCCATGGCAGTTTTTGAGTTCTGCTCCTGAAATAAATTATTAAGTTATGTATCCATGGAAATGGTAAAAATTAAACAAATAAAAAATTGTGAATAAGTTGAAAACCCAAAAAGGCACATCTACACATGATTGTTCCACACACCAAGTTTCGTTGCGATATGTCTTATAGTTTTCGAGTTCTGATCCGGAAACGAAATTCTAAGTTACATTTCCATGGAAACGATCAAAAAAAATAACTCGAAGAAGTTGAAAACCCCAAAAGGCACATCTACACATGATGATTGTTCCACACACCAAGTTTCGTTGAGATATGTCTTATAGTTTTCGAGTTCTGATCCGGAAACGAAATTCTAAGTTACATTTCCATAGAAACGGTCAAAAAAAATAACTCGAAGAAGTTGAAAATCCCAAAAGGCACATCCACACATGATGATTGTTCCACACACCAAGTTTCGTTGAGATATGTCTTATAGTTTTCGAGTTCTGATCAAGAAACGAAATTCTAAGTTACATTTCCATGGAAACGGTCAAAAAAAATAACTCGAAGAAGTTGAAAACCCCAAAAGGCACATCTACACATGATGATTGTTCCACACACCAAGTTTCTTTGAGATATGTCTTATAGTTTTCGAGTTCTGATCCGGAAACGAAATTCTAAGTTACATTTCCATGGAAACGGTCAAAAAAAATAACTCGAAGAAGTTGAAAACCCCAAAAGGCACATCTACACATGATGATTGTTCCACACACCAAGTTTCGTTGAGATATGTCTTATAGTTTTGAAGTTTGAGGCTGGAATGGAAAAACCCGGACGCACAGACGGACAGACGGACGGACGGACGGAGCTCATTTCTATATCCCCCGCCAACTTCGTTGTGGCGGGGGATAAAAATAATTTAAAAGAGCACAGAGGACAGGAAGCAATTATAATTAATTAGGCACAAAATGAAATCTACCTCTCATCAGCGACAAGAACTTTGAATTTTGTGACAATCTTGAACCTCTCTGTGACGGTCGTAATGTTGACAGCATCTGGTGACTTGCTTAGAACCATCACATCCAGCACATGAGCCGGTGTGTTCGGGTCGTAATCTGAGCAATTGGCCCATGCATCTGTAGCGTACAGAGCCACCACAACAGACTGTCTGTCCGCCTTCTCCGACTGTAATACAACCAAATCATGTGTACTATAACAGAGTAGCCTCAAACATCATGTGTTTTTCAATAAAGTACAGTTTGGCCCTTAACTAATCAAAGCTTATGCTTAAGCTTGTAATTGTTTCACTTGTTTTGATAATATTTTCACCAACATCAAGGCAATATAATATGAACTAAATTTTGTCGTGAATTGGATATCCTCGATCAGGGACAGTTCTAGTGACGTCATGACACTACTGTTTCATTGTTCTGTGATGTTAGTTAAAAACAGTACTTTAACGCAGAATAAAGGCCTGGCAGTGCCTTTAATCTCGGCTCAACTCATGTTAGAACGACTAAAAACAAAATGTATCTGACTGCCTTGGTCCAAAATCAGAGTTAAATCAATTAATTCTATCACGGAAGGAAGTGACCTTTCAACAGCAACAATTAAAAGCAACTTAGGCAATTGTTTGGAGCCACCATGGTTATTACCCACATTGATTTTTGGCTATGTCCAACATCCCAAGTTTTGAATAAATCAACCGTCTAGTTCCCAAGTGGTGCAGCCAACACCGTATGTATGTTATGGACAGGCCAAAACACTACCGGTCACAGTGGCAGATTCATCTCAGAATCAAGGGGCATAACTCCAAAGCAAAACTGAGACAGGGGTATACTAGATTCAAATTCAAATCTCTACATCTGAAACCACATGTGCAATGAATGCACAAGCTATTGAATATTAAACACACCAGTGTGACATCCACAACGTGGAGATGTTTTTCCCATGTGGAATCGACCCGCTGGATGCCTTGACATGACAAATTCTTGACACCGTCCAACACAACTACTGTTATATTCTCGGTCACCTCATCCTGTCGCTCTGGAAGACACAAACATCAATATTAAATCATAACAGGTTGTTGCTACATGACCAAATGAAAGTCCTTTCAAGTCAACTTCATATGAGTGAATTTTGACTTAAATACATCTCAACCTATCACTACCGCAGCCTGAATACAAACATTAATTCAATGACAGTTAGAAAGCATGTGTTCTAGTTAGGGATTTTATTGTATGGAAGTATAATTTCAGTAATTTTATAATTTGCACAATATAAACACTGAACAAGAAATTGTCACAAACGTGACCATGTCCCCCGCCGCAATTAAGAAATAAGCTAAAAGGATAGACACTCAGCTTGTACCGAGTAATGATCATTACATGTTTAATTCAATTGTTATTATATCAGGCCAAGAACATTTAAAAAAGTGATCAAAGTCTCGTAGTGACCTTGAAAATGAGGTCAAGGTCACCAAAATCGACTGGTGTCTGAATATTGCCCAAATGAAGACTGGTACCAAATTTGAAGACTCCAGGTGCAGCGGTTCTTGAGATATGGTGGTAACAAGATTTTATCCCCAAAATTTTCAAAGTCTCGTATTGACCCTGAAAATTAAGTCAAGGTCACCCAAATCTACTGGTGTCTACGTATCCCCCTAATGCAGACTGGTACCAAGTTTTAAGTCTCTAGGACCACTGGTTCATGAGATATCGTGCTAACAAGAAATGGGACAGATGGACGTACGGAGCTGAATACGATATCCCCCGCTTCACAGCTGCAGGGGACAATAAAGTGAGTGAGTGAGCAAGTTATTGTTTAACGCCACTTCGGCAGTATCACAGCCATTAGCGGTGAAACACTGAACATCCGGAACATCAAAATAAAGCCATTGGCAATCATTGTTCATCTGTAGTACAAGTCAAGGGACCACTTTTCAATCAAAATAGCATTACTGTATAACAGTTTGAAATATGCTTCTCCTACCCATCTTCCAAAAATTCCCTGAAGTCACTACTCTGCTTGTTTGATACACATAAATACTCATGCTCAGACTCATTTTGGCCCAGTTTGTCTTGTATTGGCCCTGTTTTTCCTGTACTGGCCCAGTTTTCCCGTATTGGCCCAGTTGGCGATTAATATGGTGTAGGCCGTAAAAAAGGTATAGGTGCCATAACATTGATAGTTAATTAGGTCTTCAAGACAAAAGTCATGAAGACGTATTGTTATTATACATGTTCTTCATTATTATTATTTGTACTTTTCTTGTTCGCACTTTTCTGAAGTAACCGCTGGGCCCATTGACATGAAATTTTCAGGGATGATAGCCTCTGACTAGCTCTGGAAACAGTCAAGCCACTTTTTTTATTTTGGACTTCTTTCTTGAGTTATCTCCCCTTGAAGTCAAAACTTAAAACCGTAATAGCTCGGAAACTATTCAAGATATTTTCACAAAACTTTTATCAGAATGTGCGCAACAACATTCCCCATCGAAAAGGTGGATGGACTTTTTTCTGCCGGAACAATAGATTTTTTGCTATTTTGAAAAAAACTTAAAATTTCACGGTTTTGAGGGTACGCGGTTTTCTTAGACGTCTAAGAAAACCTACCCCTCCTTCAATTTTATGAGTATAGCTTCATAAGATAGCTTATTTTGAAGATAAATGAATTCTTCAGAGGGTTGTAGAAGTTGATTTTTTAATTTCATCCTAGAATTTTAATAATTCGTCATTGAACATGGTCATTTTTAGAGGACTGAATTTCGGCATCATGTTTAAAGGGGCATTACTCTGTCAGAAACGTGAATATATCAAAGATCTCTATTGCAATCTGATCCTGATATGTTACTAAACACTTCTTTAACAGATATATATCATGTAAAAATCGATAGTTAGGCCACAAGTATCGCATTTGTCAAAATGTATGAAATTTTGTGATTTTGAGAACTTTTGAGGACAGACGGAATGACCGATATATACCCCCACTTACTTCGTAGCGGGGGTATAACAAGTTTAATAGCTCATTTTGAAGGAGAGATATAATTTTATTAAGGACAACAACTTTCAAGCATGTATATGTCATAGTTTACGTGTGACAAGCCATAGAAGATTGTCATTTTTCAAAAATCGCCATTTTCAGCGAATTTCAAAGTATCATAACTGCTTAACTAATTCGATATTGAAATTTTGTTTGCACCTACGTTTGCACAATTCAAAGAACAACAACTTTTAAGTTGAACTCTTTTATCAAAAAGTTGATAGTTAAGATTCAAATATCGCAAATGTTGTGTAAGGGTCCAAAGGGTCCAATTTTAGAGTATTAACTTGAATATTTAGTAGAGCATAACGCATTTATCATGCGTGCAATCTAATGAAGATTACATCTACTTCAGTGGAAATTAAAGCACAACATGTTCTATGTTACACCTTAGTATGAAAATGTTAACCATGTTGTCTTAATCATGAGAAAGATCATGTTGGGGTCCATTAATAAGCAATTGTTCCATTTTCAGAGGGTCATTGTCTTTGGAGAATTTTTGTAAAACAACTATTGAAGATAGAGACATGTTTAATAGCTCAATATAAAGCAGAGAAGCCGATGAATAACCTAGAGTCTAACATGGAGTTCAAGGTCAAGCAGAAGTCTTGGAAGACCTAAGTATTGATGCGTCAATCCTAGTTAAAAATTAGAAATACATGTCTTTTAGATATATAGTGAACAAATATAACATTGTTACATTTGTAATAACACTACCTTCAATAGTACAAATTCTTGTACTTGTACTTTCAAGGCCCCATGGTTTTGTGATAAGCTGTTGGTTAGTGCAGGGTGTGGGTTTGAATCCCGCAAGGGACTCAGCCCAAAAAAGTGCAAGAATTTATACTATTGAAGGTACCGTTATCCCAAATGTAACAATGTTATGTTAAACTCATACTTACTCAATTCAACAAAGAATTGATTTCCAGCCGAAAAGAGTCCAGTAAAGGTAAATTCATTGATAAATATTTTTCCCATCTGTGTTGCAGCCGTTGTTGTTGGTGTTCCTGATGTTGTTGACCCGCCCGTTGTTGGCGCTGTTGATGTTGTTGACCCTCCCGTACTTGGCACCTTTGTCCCTCCCGTTGTTGATGCCATTGGTGTTGTTGATCCTCCCGTTGTTGGTGCTGTTGACCCTCCCGTTGTTGATGCTTTTGATGCAGTTGACCCTCCGGTTGTTGATGCAGTTGACCCTCCGGTTGTTGATGCTGTTGACCCTCCGGTTGTCAATGCTGTTGACCCTGTTGACACTACGGTTGTTGATCCTCCTGTTGTTGATGCTGTTGACCCTGTTGATTCTACGGTTGTTGATGCAGTTGACCCTCCGGTTGTTGATGCAGTTGACCCTCCGGTTGTTGATGCTGTTGGCCCTTCCGTTATTGATGCTGTTGTCCCTCCGGTTGTTGGTGCTGTTGACCCTCCCGTTGTTGGTGTTGTGGACCCTCCCATTGTTGATGCTTTTGGTGTTGTTGACGCTGTTGATGTTGTTAGCCCTTCCGTTGTTGGTGGTGCTTTTGATGTTGTGGGTGCTACCGTGGTATTTTTGGCCGCAGCTGGTGTTGAGCACAAGCCCAGAATAATAAGGCCAATCAAAGAATGTAGAATGGACATGGCTGCACTTCTTCTGAAACAAGGACAGGATGAGGGTAAGGTGCAGTGACCGTAACAGGCTGATTAAAATCGACCCTCTTCCAAGAGATACATATCAGGATAAAAACTGGATCTACAGAATCCTCGCCACAATTCTGAATACACCCAATATAGGCGCATGTTCTTTACCAGTTTAATCCGGACAAAACAAAGTCACATAGCTGATCATATCGCAGTTTTTAAACGGAAGCCATTTCGAAAACATTCAAACAGGCGAACGGATAGCTGTTTGGCGGTTTTTTTTTAAATAATTTTTTTATTAACTTCATTTGGATACATACAAGGTATAGGTGCATTCACTGGAAGGACTGGACACACAGTATTAAAAACAGCAAACATAAAAAGGCATAAATGCACATTTAGTTACATTAAACTGGGAATACTAGTAAAATAAGGTGTATTCATTGTATAGCAGTCTAAGTTATCACATTCCATTTTCTATTAAAAGACTCCATGTTGATATTTTTGGCACAGATGTATTTTTCATTTTTATATACATCTTTCAATACTGATTTAAAATTAGTAAGACTTGGATTCAGACCTTTTAGGTTCATTACAAATATATGCTGTTTGGCTTGTAAAATCACGTGATTGAGTAAGCAGTTACTGCTGCAACAAAATAAAATATCTATAGTGGAGATTTCATATCTCACATTTAATAATCCATTAACGAAGTAGTTAAATTCGTTCCAAAACACTTTAATAGTTGGACATTCTATATATACATGATATATATTCTCTCTCACTGAACCACATGATCGACATAAATCGTTATCAACCAATTTAATTTTGAGCAACTCTCGTTTTGTGTATATTGTTTTATGTATGAATTTGAAATATTGAAATTCAAGGAGTTTTGTATCTCTATTTGATTGTCTATACTGTATGAAAATTTTCTTCCAATATAGATGCTCAACTCGCTGTCCCACTTGTCACATACTTTGGGAAAAGATTTTTCAGACATTAAATTATCATAAAATAGCCTTGAACCCATAGTGGGCTTCTGTAAATCACTCCAAATATAACGACAATTTACAGTATCTGGATGCTTAGTTTTTTTTATAATAACTTTCCTTTATTTAGGAATACTAAGAAGAACACGATTTAGGTCAAGTACTGTGCCCTTTATATCAAATTTTGCTTGAAGTTCCGGAAATGTAAGGAAACCATGTTTATTATAGATATCTTTGATGTGGACTATTCCTTTCTTAAACCAGTTAAATATCAATAAGTGAGGTTGGTTACTGAAATGGTTTAACCAAAGCGGTTGCATTAATATTTCATTGATATTCTTGTTGCATTCAAGGCCCTTACAGTACCTTACCCATGCATCTAGTGTATCTTTCCAAAATGGGTTTTCTATTTTGTATTGTTTGGCAAATTTTTATCTTAATAAAAAGATGTCTTTCAGTTGAAAACCGGCTAAATTATAGCTGTTTGAATTGTTGGCATATCTTTTAAGACATGACATGTTCAAAACCAAGTCACATAGCTGATCATATCGCAGTTTTTAAACGGAAGCCATTTTGAAAGCATTCAATCAGGTGAACGGATACCTGTTTGGAGTAACCTGCTCTTATCTTCTTATGTTGGGGTCTTGTGATAGGTTAGCTTAATTGGGTCAGAAGACTCAGAACATGCGCAGAAACAGGCCGTCATCAGAACGTTTAGCGAGGAGGCCATCATGAACTTTGTGATAATGCAGTAGTTGCACTAAAATTTGCAGTTAATAGAATAACAGTGAATCACGGATATTAATAAAAAAAAATGTATATCTGTAACTGTAAGAAGTTTCAGGGCCAAATTAGAGAGAACTTCTCCCATTTTTAATTAGGGATAAAAACACCTCAATACAACTTTCAATTCCTAGCGTAATATATATCAGCTATAATACGAACAATGCTGAACAGTGTATTAACAGACCCACTTCCTCTTAGAGAGGTTTCATTTCATGTACCATGGTTCCTCGAATACAACCCGCTTCTCAACATAACCCAGACCTCGAATACTAGGGGTGAAACGGTTCCCACCTACAGTAGTTGAGCCGCGGTGTTTTGCTTTTGGTTCGGTACACGATACATCAACATGATATTTTCGTATATATACCGAATATATAACTTAACTTAAACAGTTATGTATTATTAACTCAGATGTATTATAATTTCAGTTGTAAAATTTTAAAACCAAATGATTCCCACACCCTACAAACTTATTTTCAAGAAAAACATTTGTTATTTGTTATGGTTTTAGTTCATATATTGAAAGACATTATTGGTTTTATACCGAGGGTCCTGTACTACAATACGAATCGGACCAAAGCCAAAGCATACCGTTTCACCCCTATCATATACAACCAGGGGCGGAGACAAGAGTCATCAGAAGATGACATATCCCACCGGTCCCACATAATTTGTAAAACACATCTTCGACAGATATAATCCAAAACTTGCTTTGCTCTAAGACCCTATCGACAATTTTGATGAGATTGGGATGTTAACATGAAAATTTGAAAAACATATATATATACAATAATAGTAACAATTTTAATATAAAAATCACTGGTATGCATAACTTGATTCTGCAGAAAAGAACCCATGCCTAGGAAATGGTTTCAGGTTGTTTTCTAGAGCGGTAGGTTGTTTTATCCTTTCGTAGCTTGTGTACAGTTTGTATCATAAATTACTGCTTCGCTGTACCGTTTGTAGTTTCGGATGATGTACGACTTGTATATTACAGGAGTAATTACCATATCATTTCTGACACACAAAAGCAATTTTTAACGTAAAACATAGGTTATGTTCGATATAAATGTACCATGTATGTTATCATGAGGTTCCCTGTTTCAGTTGAGGTTCAGTTTCTGGCATTTTTGAAAAAAACAACTACTGATGGCTCATTGATGGCCTGGTTTGCACTACGAAATAATATGATTTGTATGGTTGAAAAATCTTTCCACGAAATAATAAGACCAGAGAATATCAGCTAAAAAAAGAGCAAAAATGCGACATTCCTGATAGGAAACTGGTCAGCTGACAAACAACAAACTTGAATAGCATATTGATAGAATATTCACACTGCCTGAGGTTAATATGATGCTTAGTTAAGATATTTCTTGTGTCAGTCAATCAAAATGTAACATATATTTTTAAGAAATGATTAAACTTGTACACATTGTCACTCAAAATACAACCAGATTGAGCAATGCAAAAATACAATGATATACGTATATATAATAACCCACTAGCAATGTTGTTCTTTATCTATATATGTTTATATAATAAGTTATTGCATAGTAGTTATTATTAATAACCCACTAGCAATGTCCGCAATGTTGTTCTTTATCTATAAGCAAAAGGAAAAAATTCAAGGCAAACTTTATTGTGATAATTATCTGTCCTTGATGTTATTTCCAAATACAGCTTAAAATGTAGCTATTTTACTCCTCTCTACAATCATATCAGCGATATACACCTCTCTACATCCGGTGTACGATGATACACAGTGTGTACTGGGTATTGAATATTAATTATTAATTACAACGGCCAGAAGATTAAAATACCTGTGTAAAATTGACAGCGTAACTAGAATAGCATTAATCAAATCCAATATATGATAAACAACATTATCTCTATCAGTCAAGGACGAATACGTCAATGCGTCCAGCAGATAGCATTGACACCTATCGAGTGTACAACTATACTGTACAGTCGTGACACCACCAGGCTAATCATGTTGCTGGTGTCGGATTCGTTAACGAAGCCGTTACTTCCGTCTGTAGGCAGTGATACGGAACAGTTCTTCGATTCCGATTATAAACTTAACTTCAGTTAACAACAAGTACAAATGACTAAAACCAGTTTACCCGTGGAAGTTCAAATGAATCGCTGTACCTGGTTTAGACACAACAGGTAATAATAATCCACCCCTTTGTGAAAACGTGGAGTCGATAGCTCTGACGACTTGTTGTGTCCGGGTTCAGAGTTTATGTAAAACAACCAATCAGCAGGTTCGTATCATAACGAACTCCGTGGTGCTTGTGACAGTCAACCTGGTTCCCTGGCTCAATTACGCAGCGCGCAACTAGATTTTTGCCTTTGACCTGAGAAACAACCAGTTACACTCTCGAAATGTCTACGTACCTGGCCAAAAGTTAGTCATCAAAACTGAAATTCCCATAGACTTTCATGTTAATTAACCGTTGCGAGAATAATTGACATTAATTAATATTGGCTGAATGGCTTACAAAAGGTAACTACAAGTTGAGATATCATCTCAGCTAGCCTACCTATCCATAATTTCCATTGTATAGGCCTATTGGGATGACAATAAAGAAAACTGCAGCTATGTAAACAAAAAAAAGTCAGAAAATAACGGCATAATTATCATGTTTAACATGACGGTCTATGGGCAGCTGTATAAAAAGCTGTACATGTGTCGCTTAATCAGTTGTCATTCAAAAACTAATCGATGGAAAGATCAAAGGTAATTATGATTGTATAGCAGAGATGATTTCCTTGCTCTGTACACTAAGTAAAACTTAAAAGCACTTCTTCTCTATATATGAACATTATTCTTCATATGATTAAGTCTATGGGAATTCAGCTTTGGCCAGTTATACTTTACGTCCAGGCGACAGAAATAGTGCTGAACGTGATTAAATGTAGAACATTGCACTCACTCAGCATTTTATTGTGAGAAAAATTAAAATCATTTGAATATAACAAATAATTTGTTGAACACAATTACACAAATGTGTGATCGAGAGGCACTCTAGAAGATGGTGTAGGAATATAGAGAAAACATGAATGATCAACTTCTTAAATGTATTGCGACGGTTTGGCTACAGATCCTTATAACAGTTCTCAAGCATATGGGATAGATTATTTACTAACCAACAGCTTGTATAAGCCGGGATACACGAAGGACTAGGTATGATAATGAGATAACAATTAAAGACTAAACTAAACTCATTATGGTGTCATCAACTGCACCCTCAACACAGCACTTAACGAACCCAGTAGCCTACTAGCTATAGCAAGCCTACCACTGCCCCATTCGTATCCCACTACCCAACATTGGAGACAAATCACATCGCATTAATCCCCGTCTCAACCAGCAAGCAGACATAGACACTTTGATTTCCACGGACATCCCCCTCAAAACCATCATAATTTATTAGAAATACATGCCATTTAGATAGTGAACAATATAACACGATTATATATGGGATAACACTACCTTCAATAGTACAAATTCTTGTACTTTTTCGGGCCGAGTCCCTGGCGGGATTCGAACTCATACCCTCAGAGTAAGGCCACTGTATATCGCTAGCACTGACCGCATCAGCAGCTGTTGTAAGCTATTGAAGGTAGTGTTATCCCAAATATAATCATGTAAGATGTTACATCATAATTTAAGCAAATTGTAGGAAACACACAACAAAACAACTGCCATCTAAAGGTGTAGTTTACGTTCAGGTGATGAGACTGTGGCGATACATACGCACTAAAAACACAAAACATCCACAATCAAGCCAGACACCAAATCAGCCATTTCGGAACTCATCACCAAATGTGACCTGTTGACACTAGACCTGTATATCAGTTGGGACACTGATAAAACACCCACAAACAACAGACACAACTACAGTCAGCGCCGATTGACTGAAGCATTGTAGATAGTTAGGTATACTCCCTTATTGAACAGGGAGCAAGTCTATTTCATCTCATCAGCTTATAAATGATTAATACATTCAACTCAATCTGTCTTTCTTTATTAATCCCAAACTAACTGGTTTCCCTCACCCATGATTTGTCCCCTCATCTCTCTCTCTGGCTAATGTATTCAGTGGTATACTAAAGATCGCATCCATGTTATCAAAATTTCATTTGTTTCAACATTTCATCAATTTCTAATTTCCATAATCTATTGCTTTTTTATCTTTCCCATATGATTGCGTAGGGTATAATTATCTATACAAAAATGTCGCCATTGTTAAATAAATAAGTTGATCATTCATACATATTTTGACGTCACAATTACACATGTAGCCTAGTAATGAATAACAGCATGATATTTCGGATTAAAGTTGTAATATCTGCCAGATCAATGAATTTTACTTTATAGTCCAAAGTCTATTTCAAAATTAAAACTGATAACAATGTATCAATCGGATTTTAAACTTTTAAATGTGGACTGTGAGATATGAAACAGATTGAAACAAAAAAAATTCCTTTAAAAGAATAATCATGAAGGTCTTAGATATTGATAGAATGCATTCAACCGTAAGTATATTCTATATTTGTGTCTCATGTTAATGATTATTAGTTGTTACAAAAACCGATTTGCCAGCAGCTCATAGTCTTACACTCATGCAGACTCTGAAAAGAAATATTTATTCTGAATATACCACCATTTTATATATCAAATTATCAATTATTGAAAGGAGACTATGAAAAATGGGATTATCAGAGGTTGGTTTTCAATATCTTTTTCAGAATCCAAGTGTTAGACAAAGCAATTAACCACTGATTATTCAAAAGCAACCTTACGTGATCTCTGTAAGAAGAACCCTGTTGAAAATCCGTCTATGGAGTAATGCAAATTTCACTCGGGAAAATAAAGAAATATCTATCGCATGACTAGAGACAGAACTGAAGTTCAAGGCCGGGAAAGCTACGTCATTTCGCGACGTTCCCCGCTTGAATAAATAAAAACTTTGTCGAGTGTGTTATGGTTGAATGAACACAGCGCGCCTCTCCCGGAGGCTCTCAGAAAGTACAAGGAAACCAGGATTACCGTGACCACTGGGACATGGAACTCATGTCAGTAGGGTATAAGAAAGGTTCATTCTTGCGTACACCTAACAGCTCGACAAGTAGGCAACACATAACTTTACAATATGACACAACAGAGAGCGTTTGTCGGGCCATTAACTGACTGTGAGACATATACCATTTATACATATACAATGTAAATAGATAATGTCTGTTATGTGTTTATTATATCGTTGACAGTAATACATTTATTAACCTTAGGAAATGGTGGTTTGTACAGATTAAAATATGACATGGTTAGAAAACATGCATATATTTCAAAGAGAAAGGTGCAATATAGAGTAAAATGAATATTAAAGCAACATCGGTAATATGTTAATGGTACATTCGATAACGCGTAGGGGCGAGAAGGGGTTGTAGAAGGTTGAAAATAATTCTTGAATTGAGTCACACATGAGAAGAATATTAATATTGTTAACATGTTCAGGTCAATCAATATACATGTACACATTGTCTTCACTTCACATCGGTTGTAGGACTGCACTAGACAACATATTATATAAAATTAATGCCAACAGTGAAAAGTCTCCAGTTAAACCTGACGTTTAATAGGTGTTTAACACATATCATCAGCAGCTGTATATAGCTGATGACCCGGATGACGTCTTCATGGGATAGTCAAACTTCCTTTCGAGTCGATAAATCGCGCAAGTCTCAATCACTGGCTAACTCACCTTGCTACGCCGATTTTCGTTACCATTTCTTTGCTAGCTTAGCAGTGCGCTGCACATGAGCTTTTCAGCTGTACGAAACTCTGAGGTGACTAGTATAGCCTACGTCACTACGGTAGCTAAAGTGCAATGTTTATGCAATGGTTGACCTTAGTGTTAATGTTTCCTAGAGCTTCATGGTGCGCGCTGCTAGCTAGTGGAAGTTTCTTCAGTGTCACCTCGTTGATCTCGTTATTGGGGATAGCTCCATATGGTTATTATATCGATGTATGTCGATGTGTGCATGGGGTCCCATGATCCCTCGATTCAGGCGTGCTTCACCTCCATTGTACAAATTCACGGGTCCTACGAAAACACCGCATCCCCTCACCTAGTCCAAGGATGTGTCTGCTTTTTCTTTAACAGGACACAGTCACCAATCATCTCGACCCTTAATAGATCTTTGCCGTTGTCAAGTTGCACCAGATGAAGTCCGCAATTTTTTTCAAATTATGTCCCTAGAAATTTTAGTTCCCTGGTTAGGTCGATTTATTGTGTGTTTCTTCAAATACACTGCGTATAATGGAAGAAACAATATCCAGTGTATGAGTTCAGAAACAATTCCCGGAAATCTACCATGTATCGCCTTACATTTAATACATTACATTAGAATCACCGTCACATTCACGAGTTGTATATTCTAGCAGGTCGTGATGACGGGAACGGTTCACTGTCGACTCTTTGTCGTAACCAGTGTCTTCTTTTCGTCGGTAAGAACGAACCTTTATTTATCTTTAAGGAAAACCAAGATGTGTGGATAGTCAAATTCTTTATTGCAATGAATGCGACGTTTCGGTGTAGATACTAACACCTTTATATACACATTGACGTTATTAAACAAGTTGATAACGGTGATATTTTTCACCGAAACGTCGCATTCATTGCAATAAAGAAGCTGACTATACGTGTTAATATCTACACCGAAACGTCGCATTCATTGCAATACAGAAGCTGACTATACTTGTTAATATCTACACCGAAACGTCGCATTCCGTCTTTGCAATAAAGAAGCAGACTATACGTGTTAATATCTACACCGAAACGTCGCATTCATTGCAATAAAGAAGCAGACTATACGTGTTAATATCTACACCGAAACGTCGCATTCATTGCAATAAAGAAGCAGACTATACTTGTTAATATCTACACCGAAACGTCGCATTCATTGCAATACAGAAGCTGACTATACGTGTTAATATCTACACCGAAACGTCGCATTCCGTCATTGCAATAAAGAAGCTGACTATACTTGTTAATATCTACACCGAAACGTCGCATTCCGTCATTGCAATAAAGAAGCTGACTATACTTGTTAATATCTACACCGAAACGTCGCATTCATTGCAATACAGAAGCTGACTATACGTGTTAATATCTACATCGAAACGTCGCATTCATTGCAATAAAGAAGCAGACTATACTTGTTAATATCTACACCGAAACGTCGCATTCATTGCAATAAAGAAGCAGACTATACTTGTTAATATCTACACCGAAACGTCGCATTCATTGCAATAAAGAAGCAGACTATACTTGTTAATATCTACACCGAAACGTCGCATTCATTGCAATACAGAAGCTGACTATACTTGTTAATATCTACACCGAAACGTCGCATTCCGTCATTGCAATAAAGAAGCTGACTATACTTGTTAATATCTACACCGAAACGTCGCATTCATTGCAATACAGAAGCTGACTATACGTGTTAATATCTACACCGAAACGTCGCATTCCGTCATTGCAATAAAGAAGCTGACTATACTTGTTAATATCTACACCGAAACGTCGCATTCCGTCATTGCAATAAAGAAGCTGACTATACTTGTTAATATCTACACCGAAACGTCGCATTCCGTCATTGCAATAAAGAAGCTGACTATACTTGTTAATATCTACACCGAAACGTCGCATTCATTGCAATAAAGAAGCAGACTATACTTGTTAATATCTACACCGAAACGTCGCATTCATTGCAATACAGAAGCTGACTATACTTGTTAATATCTACACCGAAACGTCGCATTCCGTCATTGCAATAAAGAAGCTGACTATACTTGTTAATATCTACACCGAAACGTCGCATTCATTGCAATACAGAAGCTGACTATACGTGTTAATATCTACACCGAAACGTCGCATTCCGTCATTGCAATAAAGAAGCTGACTATACTTGTTAATATCTACACCGAAACGTCGCATTCCGTCATTGCAATAAAGAAGCTGACTATACTTGTTAATATCTACACCGAAACGTCGCATTCATTGCAATACAGAAGCTGACTATACGTGTTAATATCTACACCGAAACGTCGCATTCCGTCATTGCAATAAAGAAGCTGACTATACTTGTTAATATCTACACCGAAACGTCGCATTCCGTCATTGCAATAAAGAAGCAGACTATACGTGTTAATATCTACACCGAAACGTCGCATTCATTGCAATAAAGGAGCAGACTATACGTGTTAAAGGGGCAGCAGCACGTTTTTTCGCTCAAATAAGTTGATGAAATGTATTTGAAAAATAATTTCACCAATAGTAAAACATCCTTCTCTCTTCGGAAAATAAAGTTTAAAATGAGTGTACATGTTTCGGTAAAGCCATGGGAATCGTTTTTGTAATACAAAATAATAAATTGTGTTCACAATAAAATGACCGCCATGCAGTTTTTGCTTTATACGCAACATAGTTTTTACCACTACAAATTTTGCAAAAAAAGTGCTACTGCCCCTTTAATATCTACACCGAAACGTCGCATCCATTGCAATAAAGAAGCTGACTATACGTGTTAATATCTACACCGAAACGTCGCATTCATTGCAGTTGAGAAGTTCGTTTTCCGTACATCTTGGTTTTCCTTTGTCTCTACAACGTCTGAAATACCTCTCATAGACGTTTATTGTATTTTACAAAATAAAGTAACATTTCTCCATGATCTGAATTAGCACAGGCAACTCTTACCTTTGTCGTCGTATTAAAAGCAGCTCAAGAAAGGACACGGTATAGTGATATATCTTGAAAATACGTTTTCAAACTTTCAATACCGCTCGGTGAAAGTTAACTTGCAACTGCATGGTTTGAGTTGTAATCCCCTTACTATTCATAATCATTAAATATCAATGACTCGACACACCTACATATCTAACATGAAATGCTTTTGCTCAATGACATATTTTGAAACGATATTCATACAGTCCTTGTGCGTAGTGTGTAATGTAGCATGACATTTCAGCGAACCAATGAAAGGAAACCTTCCCGAGGAACAGAACACTGACACAAATGAAGTTTTATACAGAGCGAGAGCGAAACTAAACATACTTTATAGGACAGGAACCGAAGGTCAAAGAGCTTCTTTTGATCACTGCAGTTCGCTAGTCTGACTCAAAGGGTTGAGTTTAACTGGGTTGGGTCTTTTTATGTTCTTTGCATAACGGTTGGATATTGGCCTATTTCCGAATCCTATGTGCAAAAGAACTGCATGTATATTCTGATTGTGCTAATATGTATAACATACATGTATATTTCTTTAATATAAGGTTAGGTTGTCATATAACATGTCTGTTGACTACATGTATATATCTTTAATATAAGGTTAGGTTGTCATATAACATATCTGTTGACTACATGTATATTTCTTTAATATAAGGTTAGGTTGTCATATAACATATCTGTTGACTACATGTATATTTCTTTAATATAAGGTAAGGTTGTCATATAACATGTCTGTTGACTACATGTCTATTTCTTTAATATAAGGTTAGGTTGTCATATAACATGTCTGTTGGCTACATGTATATTTCTTTAATATAAGGTAAGGTTGTCATATAACATGTCTGTTGACTACATGTATATTTCTTTAATATAAGGTAAGGTTGTCATATAACATGTCTGTTGACTACATGTATATTTCTTTAATATAAGGTAAGGTTGTCATATAACATGTCTGTTGACTACATGTATATTTCTTTAATATAAGGTTAGGTTGTCATATAACATGTCTGTTGAATGCATGTCTATTTCTTTAATATAAGGTTAGGTTGTCATATAACATGACTGTTGACTGCATGTCTATTTTTTAATATAATGTAAGGTTGTCATATAACATGTCTGTTGACTACATGTATATTTCTTTAATATAAGGTTAGGTTGTCATATAACATGTCTGTTGACTGCATGTATATTTCTTTAATATAAAGTTAGGTATTCATATAACATGTCTGTTGACTACATGTATATTTCTTTAATATAAGGTTAGGTTGTCATATAACATATCTGTTGACTACATGTATATTTCTTTAATATAAGGTAAGGTTGTCATATAACATGTCTGTTGACTACATGTATATTTCTTTAATATAAGGTTAGGTTGTCATATAACATGTCTGTTGACTGCATGTATATTTCTTTAATATAAGGTTTGGTTGTCATATAACATGTCTGTTGACTGCATGTATATTTCTTTAATATAAGGTTAGGTTGTCATATAACATGTCTGTTGACTGCATGTATATTTCTTTAATATAAGGTTAGGTTGTCATATAACATGTCTGTTGACTGCATGTAAATTTCTTTAATATAAGGTTAGGTTGTCATATAACATGTCTGTTGACTGCATGTATATTTCTTGAATATGGGGTCAGGTTGTCATATAACATGTCTGTTGACTGCATGTATATTTCTTTAATATAAGGTTAGGTTGTCATATAACATGTCTGTTGACTGCATGTCTATTTCTTTAATATAAGGTTAGGTTGTCATATAACATATCTGTTGACTACATGTCTATTTCTTTAATATAAGGTTAGGTTGTCATATAACATATCTGTTGACTACATGTATATTTCTTTAATATAAGGTAAGATTGTCATATATATAATGTCTGTTGACTGCATGTATATTTCTTTAATATAAGGTTAGGTTGTCATATAACATGTCTGTTGACTACATGTATATTTCTTTAATATAAGGTAAGGTTGTCATATAACATGTCTGTTGACTACATGTATATTTCTTTAATATAAGGTTAGGTTGTCATATAACATATATGTTGACTACATGTCTATTTCTTTAATATAAGGTTAGGTTGTCATATAACATATATGTTGACTACATGTATATTTTTTTAATATAAGGTAAGGTTGTCATATAACATGTCTGTTGACTACATGTATATTTCTTTAATATAAGGTAAGGTTGTCATATAACATGTCTGTTGACTACATGTATATTTCTTTAATATAAGGTTAGGTTGTCATATAACATGTCTGTTGACTACATGTATATTTCTTTAATATAAGGTAAGGTTGTCATATAACATGTCTGTTGACTACATGTATATTTCTTTAATATAAGGTAATGTTGTCATATAACATGTCTGTTGACTACATGTATATTTCTTTAATATAAGGTAAGGTTGTCATATAACATATCTGTTGACTGCATGTATATTTCTTTAATATAAGGTTAGGTTGTCATATAACATGTCAGTTGACTGCATGTAAATTTCTTTAATATAAGGTTAGGTTGTCATATAACATGTCAGTTGACTGCATGTATATTTCTTTAATATAAGGTAAGGTTGTCATATATATAATGTCTGTTGACTGCATGTATATTTCTTTAATATAAGGTTAGGTTGTCATATAACATGTCTGTTGACTGCATGTCTATTTCTTTAATATAAGGTTAGGTTGTCATATAACATGTCTGTTGACTACATGTATATTTCTTTAATATAAGGTTAGGTTGTCATATAACATGTCTGTTGACTGCATGTATATTTCTTTAATATAAGGTTAGGTTGTCATATAACATGTCTGTTGACTGCATGTCTATTTCTTTAATATAAGGTTAGGTTGTCATATAACATGTCTGTTGACTACATGTGTATTTTTTTAATATAAGGTTAAGTTGTCATATAACATGTCTGTTGACTGCATGTCTATTTCTTTAATATAAGGTTAGGTTGTCATATAACATGTCTGTTGACTGCATGTATATTTCTTTAATATAAGGTTAGGTTGTCATATAACATGTCTGTTGACTGCATGTCTATTTCTTTAATATAAGGTTAGGTTGTCATATAACATGTCTGTTGACTGCATGTATATTTCTTTAATATAAGGTAAGGTATTCATATAACATGTCTGTTGACTACATGTATATTTCTTTAATATAAGGTTAGGTTGTCATATAACATATCTGTTGACTACATGTATATTTCTTTAATATAAGGTAAGGTTGTCATATAACATGTCTGTTGACTACATGTATATTTCTTTAATATAAGGTTAGGTTGTCATATAACATGTCTGTTGACTGCATGTATATTTCTTTAATATAAGGTTTGGTTGTCATATAACATGTCTGTTGACTGCATGTATATTTCTTTAATATAAGGTTAGGTTGTCATATAACATGTCTGTTGACTGCATGTATATTTCTTTAATATAAGGTTAGGTTGTCATATAACATGTCTGTTGACTGCATGTAAATTTCTTTAATATAAGGTTAGGTTGTCATATAACATGTCTGTTGACTGCATGTATATTTCTTGAATATGGGGTCAGGTTGTCATATAACATGTCTGTTGACTGCATGTATATTTCTTTAATATAAGGTTAGGTTGTCATATAACATGTCTGTTGACTGCATGTCTATTTCTTTAATATAAGGTTAGGTTGTCATATAATATATCTGTTGACTACATGTCTATTTCTTTAATATAAGGTTAGGTTGTCATATAACATATCTGTTGACTACATGTATATTTCTTTAATATAAGGTAAGGTTGTCATATAACATGTCTGTTGACTACATGTATATTTCTTTAATATAAGGTAAGGTTGTCATATAACATGTCTGTTGACTACATGTATATTTCTTTAATATAAGGTAAGGTTGTCATATATATAATGTCTGTTGACTGCATGTATATTTCTTTAATATAAGGTTAGGTTGTCATATAACATGTCTGTTGACTACATGTATATTTCTTTAATATAAGGTAAGGTTGTCATATAACATGTCTGTTGACTACATGTATATTTCTTTAATATAAGGTTAGGTTGTCATATAACATATCTGTTGACTACATGTCTATTTCTTTAATATAAGGTTAGGTTGTCATATAACATATATGTTGACTACATGTATATTTCTTTAATATAAGGTAAGGTTGTCATATAACATGTCTGTTGACTACATGTATATTTCTTTAATATAAGGTAAGGTTGTCATATAACATGTCTGTTGACTACATGTATATTTCTTTAATATAAGGTTAGGTTGTCATATAACATGTCTGTTGACTACATGTATATTTCTTTAATATAAGGTAAGGTTGTCATATAACATGTCTGTTGACTACATGTATATTTCTTTAATATAAGGTAAGGTTGTCATATAACATGTCTGTTGACTACATGTATATTTCTTTAATATAAGGTAAGGTTGTCATATAACATATCTGTTGACTGCATGTATATTTCTTTAATATAAGGTTAGGTTGTCATATAACATGTCAGTTGACTGCATGTAAATTTCTTTAATATAAGGTTAGGTTGTCATATAACATGTCAGTTGACTGCATGTATATTTCTTTAATATAAGGTAAGGTTGTCATATATATAATGTCTGTTGACTGCATGTATATTTCTTTAATATAAGGTTAGGTTGTCATATAACATGTCTGTTGACTGCATGTCTATTTCTTTAATATAAGGTTAGGTTGTCATATAACATGTCTGTTGACTACATGTATATTTCTTTAATATAAGGTTAGGTTGTCATATAACATGTCTGTTGACTGCATGTATATTTCTTTAATATAAGGTTAGGTTGTCATATAACATGTCTGTTGACTGCATGTCTATTTCTTTAATATAAGGTTAGGTTGTCATATAACATGTCTGTTGACTGCATGTAAATATCTTTAATATAAGGTTAGGTTGTCATATAACATGTCTGTTGACTGCATGTATATTTCTTGAATATGGGGTCAGGTTGTCATATAACATGTCTGTTGACTGCATGTATATTTCTTTAATATAAGGTTAGGTTGTCATATAACATGTCTGTTGACTGCATGTCTATTTCTTTAATATAAGGTTAGGTTGTCATATAACATATCTGTTGACTACATGTATATTTCTTTAATATAAGGTTAGGTTGTCATATAACATATCTGTTGACTACATGTATATTTCTTTAATATAAGGTAAGGTTGTCATATAACATGTCTGTTGACTACATGTATATTTCTTTAATATAAGGTAAGGTTGTCATATAACATGTCTGTTGACTACATGTATATTTCTTTAATATAAGGTAAGGTTGTCATATATATAATGTCTGTTGACTGCATGTATATTTCTTTAATATAAGGTTAGGTTGTCATATAACATGTCTGTTGACTACATGTATATTTCTTTAATATAAGGTAAGGTTGTCATATAACATGTCTGTTGACTACATGTATATTTCTTTAATATAAGGTTAGGTTGTCATATAACATATATGTTGACTACATGTCTATTTCTTTAATATAAGGTTAGGTTGTCATATAACATATATGTTGACTACATGTATATTTCTTTAATATAAGGTAAGGTTGTCATATAACATGTCTGTTGACTACATGTATATTTCTTTAATATAAGGTAAGGTTGTCATATAACATGTCTGTTGACTACATGTATATTTCTTTAATATAAGGTTAGGTTGTCATATAACATGTCTGTTGACTACATGTATATTTCTTTAATATAAGGTAAGGTTGTCATATAACATGTCTGTTGACTACATGTATATTTCTTTAATATAAGGTAAGGTTGTCATATAACATGTCTGTTGACTACATGTATATTTCTTTAATATAAGGTAAGGTTGTCATATAACATATCTGTTGACTGCATGTATATTTCTTTAATATAAGGTTAGGTTGTCATATAACATGTCAGTTGACTGCATGTAAATTTCTTTAATATAAGGTTAGGTTGTCATATAACATGTCAGTTGACTGCATGTATATTTCTTTAATATAAGGTAAGGTTGTCATATATATAATGTCTGTTGACTGCATGTATATTTCTTTAATATAAGGTTAGGTTGTCATATAACATGTCTGTTGACTGCATGTCTATTTCTTTAATATAAGGTTAGGTTGTCATATAACATGTCTGTTGACTGCATGTCTATTTCTTTAATATAAGGTTAGGTTGTCATATAACATGTCTGTTGACTGCATGTATATTTCTTTAATATAAGGTTAGGTTGTCATATAACATGTCTGTTGACTGCATGTCTATTTCTTTAATATAAGGTTAGGTTGTCATATAACATGTCTGTTGACTACATGTGTATTTTTTTAATATAAGGTTAAGTTGTCATATAACATGTCTGTTGACTGCATGTCTATTTCTTTAATATAAGGTTAGGTTGTCATATAACATGTCTGTTGACTGCATGTATATTTCTTTAATATAAGGTTAGGTTGTCATATAACATGTCTGTTGACTGCATGTCTATTTCTTTAATATAAGGTTAGGTTGTCATATAACATGTCTGTTGACTGCATGTATATTTCTTTAATATAAGGTAAGGTATTCATATAACATGTCTGTTGACTACATGTATATTTCTTTAATATAAGGTTAGGTTGTCATATAACATATCTGTTGACTACATGTATATTTCTTTAATATAAGGTAAGGTTGTCATATAACATGTCTGTTGACTACATGTATATTTCTTTAATATAAGGTTAGGTTGTCATATAACATGTCTGTTGACTGCATGTATATTTCTTTAATATAAGGTTTGGTTGTCATATAACATGTCTGTTGACTGCATGTATATTTCTTTAATATAAGGTTAGGTTGTCATATAACATGTCTGTTGACTGCATGTATATTTCTTTAATATAAGGTTAGGTTGTCATATAACATGTCTGTTGACTGCATGTAAATTTCTTTAATATAAGGTTAGGTTGTCATATAACATGTCTGTTGACTGCATGTATATTTCTTGAATATGGGGTCAGGTTGTCATATAACATGTCTGTTGACTGCATGTATATTTCTTTAATATAAGGTTAGGTTGTCATATAACATGTCTGTTGACTGCATGTCTATTTCTTTAATATAAGGTTAGGTTGTCATATAATATATCTGTTGACTACATGTCTATTTCTTTGATATAAGGTTAGGTTGTCATATAACATATCTGTTGACTACATGTATATTTCTTTAATATAAGGTAAGGTTGTCATATAACATGTCTGTTGACTACATGTATATTTCTTTAATATAAGGTAAGGTTGTCATATAACATGTCTGTTGACTACATGTATATTTCTTTAATATAAGGTAAGGTTGTCATATATATAATGTCTGTTGACTGCATGTATATTTCTTTAATATAAGGTTAGGTTGTCATATAACATGTCTGTTGACTACATGTATATTTCTTTAATATAAGGTAAGGTTGTCATATAACATGTCTGTTGACTACATGTATATTTCTTTAATATAAGGTTAGGTTGTCATATAACATATCTGTTGACTACATGTCTATTTCTTTAATATAAGGTTAGGTTGTCATATAACATATATGTTGACTACATGTATATTTCTTTAATATAAGGTAAGGTTGTCATATAACATGTCTGTTGACTACATGTATATTTCTTTAATATAAGGTAAGGTTGTCATATAACATGTCTGTTGACTACATGTATATTTCTTTAATATAAGGTTAGGTTGTCATATAACATGTCTGTTGACTACATGTATATTTCTTTAATATAAGGTAAGGTTGTCATATAACATGTCTGTTGACTACATGTATATTTCTTTAATATAAGGTAAGGTTGTCATATAACATGTCTGTTGACTACATGTATATTTCTTTAATATAAGGTAAGGTTGTCATATAACATATCTGTTGACTGCATGTATATTTCTTTAATATAAGGTTAGGTTGTCATATAACATGTCAGTTGACTGCATGTAAATTTCTTTAATATAAGGTTAGGTTGTCATATAACATGTCAGTTGACTGCATGTATATTTCTTTAATATAAGGTAAGGTTGTCATATATATAATGTCTGTTGACTGCATGTATATTTCTTTAATATAAGGTTAGGTTGTCATATAACATGTCTGTTGACTGCATGTCTATTTCTTTAATATAAGGTTAGGTTGTCATATAACATGTCTGTTGACTACATGTATATTTCTTTAATATAAGGTTAGGTTGTCATATAACATGTCTGTTGACTGCATGTATATTTCTTTAATATAAGGTTAGGTTGTCATATAACATGTCTGTTGACTGCATGTCTATTTCTTTAATATAAGGTTAGGTTGTCATATAACATGTCTGTTGACTGCATGTTAATTTCTTTAATATAAGGTTAGGTTGTCATATAACATGTCTGTTGACTGCATGTATATTTCTTGAATATGGGGTCAGGTTGTCATATAACATGTCTGTTGACTGCATGTATATTTCTTTAATATAAGGTTAGGTTGTCATATAACATGTCTGTTGACTGCATGTCTATTTCTTTAATATAAGGTTAGGTTGTCATATAACATATCTGTTGACTACATGTCTATTTCTTTAATATAAGGTTAGGTTGTCATATAACATATCTGTTGACTACATGTATATTTCTTTAATATAAGGTAAGGTTGTCATATAACATGTCTGTTGACTGCATGTATATTTCTTTAATATAAGGTAAGGTTGTCATATAACATGTCTGTTGACTACATGTATATTTCTTTAATATAAGGTAAGGTTGTCATATATATAATGTCTGTTGACTGCATGTATATTTCTTTAATATAAGGTTAGGTTGTCATATAACATGTCTGTTGACTACATGTATATTTCTTTAATATAAGGTAAGGTTGTCATATAACATGTCTGTTGACTACATGTATATTTCTTTAATATAAGGTTAGGTTGTCATATAACATATCTGTTGACTACATGTCTATTTCTTTAATATAAGGTTAGGTTGTCATATAACATATATGTTGACTACATGTATATTTCTTTAATATAAGGTAAGGTTGTCATATAACATGTCTGTTGACTACATGTATATTTCTTTAATATAAGGTAAGGTTGTCATATAACATGTCTGTTGACTACATGTATATTTCTTTAATATAAGGTTAGGTTGTTATATAACATGTCTGTTGACTACATGTATATTTCTTTAATATAAGGTAAGGTTGTCATATAACATGTCTGTTGACTACATGTATATTTCTTTAATATAAGGTAAGGTTGTCATATAACATGTCTGTTGACTACATGTATATTTCTTTAATATAAGGTAAGGTTGTCATATAACATATCTGTTGACTGCATGTATATTTCTTTAATATAAGGTTAGGTTGTCATATAACATGTCAGTTGACTGCATGTAAATTTCTTTAATATAAGGTTAGGTTGTCATATAACATGTCAGTTGACTGCATGTATATTTCTTTAATATAAGGTAAGGTTGTCATATATATAATGTCTGTTGACTGCATGTATATTTCTTTAATATAAGGTTAGGTTGTCATATAACATGTCTGTTGACTGCATGTCTATTTCTTTAATATAAGGTTAGGTTGTCATATAACATGTCTGTTGACTACATGTATATTTCTTTAATATAAGGTTAGGTTGTCATATAACATGTCTGTTGACTGCATGTATATTTCTTTAATATAAGGTTAGGTTGTCATATAACATGTCTGTTGACTGCATGTCTATTTCTTTAATATAAGGTTAGGTTGTCATATAACATGTCTGTTGACTACATGTGTATTTTTTTAATATAAGGTTAAGTTGTCATATAACATGTCTG
This sequence comes from Gibbula magus, assembly GCA_936450465.1. NCBI lineage: Eukaryota > Metazoa > Mollusca > Gastropoda > Trochida > Trochidae > Gibbula > Gibbula magus. Next base: position 81,206,239 of record OW388291.1, on the reverse strand, counting down.
TTGACTGCATGTCTATTTCTTTAATATAAGGTTAGGTTGTCATATAACATGTCTGTTGACTGCATGTATATTTCTTTAATATAAGGTTAGGTTGTCATATAACATGTCTGTTGACTGCATGTCTATTTCTTTAATATAAGGTTAGGTTGTCATATAACATGTCTGTTGACTGCATGTATATTTCTTAAATATAAGGTTAGGTTGTCATATAACATGTCTGTTGACTGCAGGTATATTTCTTTAATATAAGGTTTGGTTGTCATATAACATGACTGTTGACTGCATGTATATTTCTTTAATATAATGTAAGGTTGTCATATAACATGTCTGTTGACTACATGTCTATTTCTTTAATATAAGGTTAGGTTGTCATATAACATGACTGTTGACTGCATGTCTATTTCTTTAATATAATGTAAGGTTGTCATATAACATGTCTGTTGACTACATGTATATTTCTTTAATATAAGGTTAGGTTGTCATATAACATGTCTGTTGACTGCATGTATATTTCTTTAATATAAGGTAAGGTTGTCATATAACATGTCTGTTGACTACATGTATATTTCTTTAATATAAGGTTAGGTTGTCATATAACATATCTGTTGACTACATGTATATTTCTTTAATATAAGGTAAGGTTGTCATATAACATGTCTGTTGACTACATGTATATTTCTTTAATATAAGGTTAGGTTGTCATATAACATGTCTGTTGACTGCATGTATATTTCTTTAATATAAGGTTAGGTTGTCATATAACATGTCTGTTGACTGCATATATATTTCTTTAATATAAGGTTAGGTTGTCATATAACATGTCTGTTGACTGCATGTAAATTTCTTTAATATAAGGTTAGGTTGTCATATAACATGTCTGTTGACTGCATGTATATTTCTTGAATATGGGGTCAGGTTGTCATATAACATGTCTGTTGACTGCATGTATATTTCTTTAATATAAGGTTAGGTTGTCATATAACATGTCTGTTGACTGCATGTCTATTTCTTTAATATAAGGTTAGGTTGTCATATAACATATCTGTTGACTACATGTCTATTTCTTTAATATAAGGTTAGGTTGTCATATAACATATCTGTTGACTACATGTATATTTTTTTAATATAAGGTAAGGTTGTCATATAACATGTCTGTTGACTACATGTATATTTCTTTAATATAAGGTAAGGTTGTCATATAACATGTCTGTTGACTACATGTATATTTCTTTAATATAAAGTAAGATTGTCATATAACATGTCTGTTGACTACATGTATATTTCTTTAATATAAGGTAAGGTTGTCATATATATAATGTCTGTTGACTGCATGTCTATTTCTTTAATATAAGGTTAGGTTGTCATATAACATGTCTGTTGACTACATGTATATTTCTTTAATATAAGGTTAGGTTGTCATATAACATGTCTGTTGACTACATGTATATTTCTTTAATATAAGGTTAGGTTGTCATATAACATGTCTGTTGACTGCATGTCTATTTCTTTAATATAAGGTTAGGTTGTCATATAACATGTCTGTTGACTGCATGTATATTTCTTTAATATAAGGTTAGGTTGTCATATAACATGTCTGTTGACTGCATGTATATTTCTTGAATATGGGGTCAGGTTGTCATATAACATGTCTGTTGACTACATGTTTATTTCTTTCATATTAGGTAAGGTCGTAATGTAACATTCAACTCTCGCTCTGAGGTGGAATAAGTGTATGTCATAATAACCTCAAATATATATGATATATTTATAATATCGGATGAATTAAAAAACATTTTAAGTTACATCCGGATTGAATATTACTGGCGACATTGACCTACTTTTGAGTTGGTTATATGTATCACGTATACACCACCTAAGTTTGTTATTGTTTTTGTTTTATTTACAACAATGATCTCTAGATAATAACGTATGTATACACGTATACACACACATTTACTGAAACATTTAGAGTTTCTATTTATCATATCAGTTGTAAATATATAGCATGCTGATCTGGACGATGTGCCTATATGTCACATTCACTATGCATCAGATTCAAATATAACATTACATGTTGTAATCTACCAGTATCGATAGAACTCGTTTATGGTGGCTTTCCTTCGTAGATATAAGCTGTTCAAATTCATCCGATAGTATATCGAACTACTGAAATAGAAAATGATTTTCATTGAAATATAATGTGTCAACCTAACCTTTTGAACTAAGTTTTTGTCAAATATATCTTCAATTTTTATTTCAAATTATTCTAAAAATATGTATGTGCATTATTTCACGTGACGTAAGAGAACATTATATTTAACGGTGGTGTCATCGTTTAATGAGACACGTGGCTTGTCTACAGAACCTATATCATATGATGTGTTGCTTTGATATTGTTTAAGCGGTGAATGAACAATTGATGTAGTGTTTAACAGGTCGTGCAATGTAACACGAGTATCACGTGCGGTCAGTTATACCCAATATGAAAGTGATTAGCGATTAGTTTCATATCAAATACGTCACTTTGTTACTAAATAGTTATAAGAGTATTCCATCCCTTTGATATGTTCTACATCTAACAATCAAATACACACACAGATTTATTTTCAGAAAAATTCTTACTAACCAATGAAACGAACAAGAGAGAGATATTATAGTGGTGTGGCATGGCGTTGTGTTATGGTGTGGTGTGATATGGTGTGATGTGAGGTGGTGTGGATGGTTTGACGTGATTTGGATGGTTTGGTGTGATGTGGATCGTTTGGTGTCATGTGGATGGTGTGGTTTGGTGGTGATGGCTGTTGTAAATGGTGTGGTGTGGTTCATTAGGGTGGTTTATTATGGTGAAGAATATATAACGAATAGTAGTATATGGTATGGCACTTTATGTGATATTATGTGCCGTTATGAGTTATAGAATGATAGCGTATCCGGTACGTTATATATACGTTCCATGGCAGGTAAAGGGATATCGTACCGTATGTGGATTCAGTGTTGTTTGACGTGGTATGGTTTGACATTGAAAGGGTTGCTCACCTTAAATGATATTTTAACAGTCTGGTATTTACGACCTGTACTAAGCAATACAGAACATTTTAAGTGTTTCACGTATTGTTTATGAATGTTTTATTTTTGAAAGGACGAGTGGAACGGGCCATCGATCATTTACAAACAGGACCTCTCATTAAATACATTCCTATTCTTATCCTACATTCATAGGGAAAGTGAGAACCTTTTGTTTTTAAATAGTGGTATACAAATGTTGCGGAAAGCTTTTCTTTTGTTTGATCATCAAAGCATATACAATTTTATTTGGGTAAACACTGTAAATTTATTAGAAATACAGATCTTTGAAATTGTTATTTTGGGGATCACACTATATCTATTATAGTAAAACTTCTTGTACTTTTTTGGAGACCAGTATACCTTGCGGGATTCAGAGCTAGGCACAGATCGCCAGCAACTGTACCAACAGCTTATCATTCTGACAACAACGTAGTTTTCACATTCATTTGTAATTTTGCAAATAGTGTCAAGACTAATATAAAAATGTTACAAATAAATTGTAAATCAAGTGTACATTTTGTTAATGATGTTTTTGTTTTACTCATAACACCTGAGTAAGTTCAGATTAATGCATCTGAAAAATACAAAACGACAACTCGGAGAAGGCGAAGGAGAAGTCGAAGAGCAGCCTTAGGCTGGGCGCACACTACGTCCGATTTTTCTTGGTGCGTCATGCCATGCGTTAAAAAAACGCAGACACGTGTATTTTTTTTAATAGGCCGCGCACACCACGTCCGATGCGACAATGCGACATCGCAAACGACTAAATCGAATGAAGGATTCCCTATCTTACGTCATATTTTACGGTTTTCGAGGAGGTTTCCCCACTTAAACCACTTGGAAGGGAAGAGGGTATATGAACTTTTTATAAAACGCAATATCTAACGCACTTATTTAACGCGTGTAGTGTGCGCGGAAAAACGCAACGCTACGCATCGCATGACGCATCGCAAAACAAATCGGACATAGTGTGCGCTACACTACGTCCGAATAAATCGCATTGCGTTGACACATGCGATTTGGGGGTTTACACTACACGCGTTTTGCATGCGATTTTAATGCGAATATCATAAGTGCGATTGTTTTAGTTCCATATATGATGTATGTACATGTATATGTAAGTATGCCTTGATGCATGTACTTACTGTAGGTGTGTGTACAATGGGTGTATGTAAAGGTTTTATGTATAGAATCTGATGTATGTACGGTATGTACACATGTATGTATGTAGATACATATGTATGTATATATGTACACATGTGTGTATGTATACAAGTCTGAATGTATGTCTGTATGTATTGATGTACAGATGTCTGTTGACATACTTTTTGTATGACTGCTTTGCCTACACGTGGTGGGAAATACCCCTTCATATAGGGAATTCCAATGCGATTGTGAACGCATCGCAACGCATGAAAAAAACGGACGTAATGTATGTCAACTCTTTGAAAATAACGTGTTGCGTTCAGATGCGATCTTTTTAACGCATCGCATCCAAAAAACGGACGTAGTGTAAACCCGCTAGGATTTCTGTCCATGCCATGTTTATCAAATTCGTAAATGATATTAGTATCTAACCTGTCCCCGCTCCTTCTTTGAGCGTGGTATTAAACGGGTATCCTTCAGTATTCTCCCTCTATATGGAAACACTTAAATGTTTAGGGAAATGTGCTGTTCAAATCTATAATGTCTAACATACCACGAGGTATGGAATATCCTGCCAATCAGTAGTTTGTGACTTCTGAAAATGGTTTAAACGGTCAACTAGTTACAAACACGCTAATTTTCTTCTATTTAACTTTTTGCGTAAAATTAAGTAAAAGTGTAAGAAAGAAAAGATGTCCTGAGGAAATACATCCTTGAGGATACAAAAGTTGCACTGACATGGCTCCGGAAGATGACACGAGGAAGACCAAAAAGTGACCTGGAAGAAGGACGGCAGCAGAATGGCCTGGTATAACAGGAGCTAGAGTCGTAGAGGCAGCAGAAGGGCCTGGTATAACAGGAGCTAGAGCCGTAGAGGCAGTAGAATGGCCTGGTATAACAGGAGCTAGAGTCGTAGAGGCAGTAGAATGGCCTGGTATAACAGGAGCTAGAGTCGTAGAGGCAGCAGAATGGCCTGGTATAACAGGAGCTAGAGCCGTAGAGGCAGCAGAATGGCCTGGTATAACAGGAGCTAGAGCCGTAGAGGCAGCAGAATGGCCTGGTATAACAGGAGCTAGAGTCGTAGAGGCAGCAGAATGGCCTGGTATAACAGGAGCTAGAGTCGTAGAGGCAGTAGAATGGCCTGGTATAACAGGAGCTAGAGCCGTAGAGGCAGCAGAATGGCCTTATATAACAGGAGCTAGAGCCGTAGAGGCAGTAGAATGGCCTGGTATAACAGGAGCTAGAGTCGTAGAGGCAGCAGAAGGGCCTGGTATAACAGGAGCTAGAGTCGTAGAGGCAGTAGAATGGCCTGGTATAACAGGAGCTAGAGTCGTAGAGGCAACAGAATGGCCTGGTATAACAGGAGCTAGAGTCGTAGAGGCAGCAGAATGGCCTGGTATAACAGGAGCTAGAGTCGTAGAGGCAGTAGAATGGCCTGGTATAACAGGAGCTAGAGAACTAGAGGCAGTAAAATGGCCTGGTATAACAGGAGCTAGAGTCGTAGAGGCAGCAGAAGGGCCTGGTATAACAGGAGCTAGAGTCGTAGAGGCAGTAGAATGGCCTGGTATAACAGGAGCTAGAGCCGTAGAGGCAGCAGAATGGCCTAGTATAACAGGAGCTAGAGTCGTAGAGGCAGTAGAATGGCCTGGTATAACAGGAGCTAGAGTCGAAGAGGCAGTAGAATGGCATGGTATAACAGGAGCTAGAGTCGTAGAGGCAGCAGAATGGCCTGGTATAACAGGAGCTAGAGTCGTAGAGGCAGTAGAATGGCCTGGTATAACAGGAGCTAGAGTCGTAGAGGCAGCAGAAGGGCCTGGTATAACAGGAGCTAGAGTCGTAGAGGCAGTAGAATGGCCTGGTATAACAGGAGCTAGAGTCGTAGAGGCAGTAAAATGGCCTGGTATAACAGGAGCTAGAGTCGTAGATGCAGTAGAATGGCCTGGTATAACAGGAGCTAGAGTCGTAGAGGCAGCAGAATGGCCTGGTATAACAGGAGCTAGAGTCGTAGAGGCAGCAGAATGGCCTGGTATAACAGGAGCTAGAGTCGTAGAGGCAGTAGAATGGCCTGGTATAACAGGAGCTAGAGTCGTAGAGGCAGTAAAATGGCCTGGTATAACAGGAGCTAGAGTCGTAGAGGCAGCAGAATGGCCTGGTATAACAGGAGCTAGAGTCGTAGAGGCAGTAGAATGGCCTGGTATAACAGGAGCTAGAGTCGTAGAGGCAGTAGAATGGCCTGGTATAACAGGAGCTAGAGTCGTAGAGGCAGTAAAATGGCCTGGTATAACAGGAGCTAGAGTCGTAGAGGCAGCAGAAGGGCCTGGTATAACAGGAGCTAGAGTCGTAGAGGCAGTAAAATGGCCTGGTATAACAGGAGCTAGAGTCGTAGATGCAGTAGAATGGCCTGGTATAACAGGAGCTAGAGTCGTAGAGGCAGCAGAATGGCCTGGTATAACAGGAGCTAGAGTCGTAGAGGCAGTAGAATGGCCTGGTATAACAGGAGCTAGAGTCGTAGAGGCAGCAGAATGGCCTGGTATAACAGGAGCTAGAGTCGTAGAGGCAGTAGAATGGCCTGGTATAACAGGAGCTAGAGTCGTAGAGGCAGTAAAATGGCCTGGTATAACAGGAGCTAGAGTCGTAGATGCAGTAGAATGGCCTGGTATAACAGGAGCTAGAGTCGTAGAGGCAGCAGAATGGCCTGGTATAACAGGAGCTAGAGTCGTAGAGGCAGCAGAATGGCCTGGTATAACAGGAGCTAGAGTCGTAGAGGCAGTAAAATGGCCTGGTATAACAGGAGCTAGAGTCGTAGAGGCAGCAGAAGGGCCTGGTATAACAGGAGCTAGAGTCGTAGAGGCAGTAGAATGGCCTGGTATAACAGGAGCTAGAGCCGTAGAGGCAGCAGAATGGCCTAGTATAACAGGAGCTAGAGTCGTAGAGGCAGTAGAATGGCCTGGTATAACAGGAGCTAGAGTCGAAGAGGCAGTAGAATGGCCTGGTATAACAGGAGCTAGAGCCGTAGAGGCAGCAGAATGGCCTAGTATAACAGGAGCTAGAGTCGTAGAGGCAGTAGAATGGCCTGGTATAACAGGAGCTAGAGTCGTAGAGGCAGCAGAATGGCCTGGTATAACAGGAGCTAGAGTCGTAGAGGCAGTAGAATGGCCTGGTATAACAGGAGCTAGAGAACTAGAGGCAGTAAAATGGCCTGGTATAACAGGAGCTAGAGTCGTAGAGGCAGCAGAAGGGCCTGGTATAACAGGAGCTAGAGTCGTAGAGGCAGTAGAATGGCCTGGTATAACAGGAGCTAGAGCCGTAGAGGCAGCAGAATGGCCTAGTATAACAGGAGCTAGAGTCGTAGAGGCAGTAGAATGGCCTGGTATAACAGGAGCTAGAGTCGAAGAGGCAGTAGAATGGCCTGGTATAACAGGAGCTAGAGTCGTAGAGGCAGCAGAATGGCCTGGTATAACAGGAGCTAGAGTCGTAGAGGCAGTAGAATGGCCTGGTATAACAGGAGCTAGAGAACTAGAGGCAGTAAAATGGCCTTGTATAACAGGAGCTAGAGTCGTAGAGGCAGTAGAATGGCCTGGTATAACAGGAGCTAGAGTCGTAGAGGCAACAGAATGGCCTGGTATAACAGGAGCTAGAGTCGTAGAGGCAGTAGAATGGCCTGGTATAACAGGAGCTAGTGTCGTAGAGGCAGCAGAATGGCCTGGTATAACAGGAGCTAGAGTCGTAGAGGCAGCAGAATGGCCTGGTATAACAGGAGCTAGAGTCGTAGAGGCAACAGAATGGCCTGGTATAACAGGAGCTAGAGTCGTAGAGGCAGCAGAATGGCCTGGTATAACAGGAGCTAGAGTCGTAGAGGCAGCAGAATGGCCTGGTATAACAGGAGCTAGAGTCGTAGAGGCAGCAGAATGGCCTGGTATAACAGGAGCTAGAGTCGCAGAGGCAGGAGAATGGCCTGGTATAACAGGAGCTAGATCCGTAGAGGCAGTAAAATGGCCTGGTATAACAGGAGCTAGAGTCGTAGAGGCAGTAGAATGGCCTGGTATAACAGGAGCTAGAGTCGTAGAGGCAACAGAATGGCCTGGTATAACAGGAGCTAGAGTCGTAGAGGCAGTAAAATGGCCTGGTATAACGGGAGCTAGAGTCGTAGAGGCAGCAGAATGTCCTGGTATAACAGGAGCTAGAGTCGTAGAGGCAGCAGAATGGCCTGGTATAACAGGAGCTAGAGTCGTAGAAGCAGTAGAATGGCCTGGTATAACAGGAGCTAGAGTCGTAGATGCAGTAGAAGGGATAGAACAACATGGAGAAAACCACTGCCTGCCTTTTGCTTCACAAGGAACGAGGAGGATATTGAAGGTAAGTAAGTAATTAAGATTAACGACAATGGGATCAGCTAGGTCGGAGATTAAGGTCATGCGAAGGATATGCTGTTCTCCACTGCCCGGGTTGGTCATTCTACCGACGAAGACTGTTCTGTGGGTTCGTATTTCTTAACGTCTCATATATCTTTGCAGAATTCATCCGATACTTAGGTTTACTTTGGTTGATTAGGGGAATTTTACAAATTAAAATCGCATGAATGTCCGAACCATATTAGAAAGGTCATAAACTGTCGTTTCTGATATCTTCTGAATTTTGCTTCTAATTTTGCCGCAATTAAAAATTATGTTTCTTTGGTTTCTGGTTCAGAATTTATTACTTTTCTTTGAAATATAAAGAATTATTGATGTTTCATATAGCTTTTGCTCAGCAAATATTCTTGTTCAAGCGAAACGACAGTTTGGCAATTCTAAGAATAGTGTTAAACAGATGTCAACTTGGTTTCTCTCGAACCATTCTTAATTTTCTGTCATCATATCAACATTACAAAAGAAGTAAATGAATGTTCTTCAATTTATACTTCATAAAATTACCTTTAAGCCAAACTGTCCAATGGACTTTTAAGAGTATATATCTATAGGATTGCAGTTATTAAGCCACTTTAAACCTTAAAGCCCTCATACAGTCACAATAATCGGGATAATGTTTGGAGGGTTAATAACTGTGAATGTATACTAAGTCAAGCGTGAAATATGATATTTACGAGATTATCAATAGGATTAATGAAATTAGCTTCGCCATGAAACGATTTCAGGTTGGCAGAATAACAGGAAGATGACTAAACGCTTTGGGTAGACACTCTCCTGATCAAGGCTCGTTTCCATTTCTACATCGACCATGCCTGATGGAAAAGGAAATTACGGTTTAAATGACGAACAGCCAAAGAAGTCTCGCTACCACCTTGACCTCGGGTTTAAGAAAGACAACCGGAAGCCGGGGAGTGCTGTTGGAAGAAGACCAACTGAAGGGTCACGCGGAGTCCCAAGACGAGTTAAATCCGGAAGCAGTATCGGTTCAGTTGCGCGGAGAGATGTCACACCAAGAAGCGATCACCTCGAGGTTCCTCCAATCAAGGACTACACGCTGACAGGTGCCCGTGTCTTCAACTCCATCAGGCCGGATGTTAACATTGATATAGCGGAACGTGCACAGCTGCTCGTGTTCAGGCGGCAAAAGGAATTGGAAGAGCGACTGCAGGAAGATGAAGTTGTGAAGACAAATACGAAAAACAAGGGGACTAAGGATAAAGGTAGTAATGTAGCAAAACGTGAACATGTTAGCAGAGCAAACTCACCAAAGAAAATGACGAGGAATTCTGCATCCAAAACGAGGACAAAGAGTCCGTTAGCAAAGTTACAAAGTACCAATGATAACTTTCTAAAACACTCTGGCAGCAATGAAAGAGAACATCAACCATTAAATGATGGTACCGACTTTTCAAAAACACCCAAACACCGTAGAGACGACTTTCACCTTGCAAGCACACCAAAGTTCCAAGTTCCGAACAAACTGACGTCAGATCCATTCCGAGATAGAACCGATCTGATGAGCTTTGGAAGCAGTTACTGTATGAGCGAGAGCGGGAGTTCCTACAGAACAATCACGTCAATGTCAGGGTCGTGTTTCTCTTCGCCAACTGACGACGTCCTCATCAATACCAACACCCCCATCTCGGCCTGGAACGACTATACGGCGACTAATAACGAGGAGATGAGGACGAGACTGATGAGGGGAAAATTCTCGGTCCAGTTTGAGAACTACTACCCGCACGTGTCGCGCAAGAAGCTGAAGACTCCACCCACTCCAACATACGACGACGACTACGATACTGACCTTGAGGAAGACGGTGAGTTTACTGATTTAGAATTTTGATAGTGTATACGATTTATTGGCGATTCAGACATGCGGATTTTTTTACCAGCTGTACATTTCCCGGTTGTCTGTTCGATGCTTGTTTGACTTGATGTGAGGACTCCCAGTTGAGGGATGACAGTTGACGCTATACACTCGGCACTTGCCCTAAGTCAATACACACAGAAAAAGAAAAGTATTTTGTTGCACAAATTCAATTCCCGCACAGCCATTGGACTATTGAAAAAGAAATAGTCCAATCAAATGTGAGATTGCATTTTTGAATCAACGCAACCACAATAATTCGACTAAGGAGTTTAATCAGTAAAAGTGTAAAACCCACAACGGAAAATACAAATAAATACATGCATTTTACAGGATGCGACCCGGTATCGGCCCAAAGGAAGAAAGAGAGAAAAGCAGACGGTAAATTTCCTGACTACAAGAAAATGTGCCGGAAGTTGGGGTCAATCCCAAATAGTTACTTCCTGCGTCACGCTCTTGAGGAAGACCTTGACCTTCGTTTCCGTTATCCCAACGTGAAGGATACCAAAGCGCTTGCTCAAGAGATAAAGGTGAATTATAGTTTCTAACTCGTTTTCGAGATTTTACCACAAAAGAAATCATGATTATATTTAACATAATTTTATATAATGTTCATGTTAATAAGGGTCAAATCATCTATTCAACAAAAATAAGTCAAATTTGATTTAAATCTCCCGCCTTGTAGGAAGAATGGGTCTTAAATATCAGTCTGTTTGATACCTTGTGCATCCTGCGTCAGTCATTGACAGGTGTTGTGTATATGAGAGAGGTAGCCTATTCTTAGAATCAGTTGCTTAATAACGATGTCAGTATCTCGTGTCAGTAAATCAATATATTATGACGTGTATGTCTTCGTCTTGTGTATGGTTAATGATTGTCTCTGTGATTTGAAAATGACAGATATAACGAAAGCCTTTTATATTGTTGCTCAAATGAATGTGATTGGATTAAAATTTCACTTGCAATTCTTATCATAATTGGAGTAACACTATATGGGTTCAATAATTTGACATAACACCATGTTTCCGTCTATTCCAGAACGATGCAACAGTCTCCAAACTGGATATGGGAGACAATGGATTGTACCCAGGACAAGTCGCTAACATCGCTAATATGTTGCACAACAACACTACTATAACACACCTGGTGAGTTGTGGATAGGAAATTATAACATACATGGTGAGTTGTGGATAAGAAATTATAACACACATGGTGAGTTGTGGATAGGAAATTATAACACACATGGTGAGTTGTGGATAAGAAATTATAACACACATGGTGAGTTGTGGATAGGAAATATAACACACAATGGCCCCCTTTCACAAAGCACCAAATTAAGTCACTAAGGTAGCCTTAGTGCAATGATAAAGAATGGGGGTTGAGAGTAAACCTTAGTAATGGTTACTTTGTGAAAGGAGGCCCATATGCCTATACAGAAATACATATGGTTCATAATGCATACACAACAGGAACGTGTATGATTCATAATGCATACACAACGGGAAAATATTTGATAAAAGACCAATAAGAAATAATATTATCGTATGGTACATGGCATTATAAAACAAGAACAGACATGTGTATTGTAAAGAAAGCTTCAACAATAAAGAACATGTATGGTAAATGATGGTTAACAAATTAACACCTTAGCTATGGTGAATGGTGCTTACACAGAAAGATCATAAAGATGGTTGATGAATACTCTGAAATAACAGAATAAATAACATGTACATATAACATAACCGCAAACATATATAAACCACATGATTTAAATGGCAATGAATAAATCGTAAACGAGGCATGACGTAACACTGATGTTGAAAAAATATCACAATAACTCGTATAACTGGTATGGTGATATTCCTTGAATACACGAAGAACCAACTTTGAGAAGGTTACAAATTAATACTCGAGATACAAAATCCATTTTTTGAAAATGTAGGTTTCCACGGTTTATTTTTTCAAACCGCCCTCTTTGTTGGCTTTTTAAATAATATTTTGAATTATGTTTGTTATGTTTGTAGAATTTGTCTGACAACAAGTGCGGAAGCGTTGGAGCCAAACTTCTCAGTTCGGTTCTGAAGAGCCAGTCTCGCCTACACTCGCTCAATATAGCAGGTAACGGAGAGAAAATTATACTCTTAGGGTTAATAAAAACCAAACCAGGTCAAATAGAAAGACATGTAGATTAGACTATACATATTCTATCTAAGACGTTTAAACTTTTTTTTAAAGGATATTTGGTACCTCAAAATTATATAGGTTGGATCAGTCAGATAGTCTTTTTCTCTATACATGGAATACTTATTTAGGTTTCCCATATGAATATTTGCAAATGATCATGTTCAGAGTTCTTAAATTTGCTTCCTTAACTGAGTTAAAGATTGAAACTTGAAATCCACCCTGCGACTGACTATACTTAGTGCCTTGTTGATTAAAGGGACACCGCGTTGAGAATAAAAATCAGATCATGTGTATCTACCTATGCTGATTAACATGTCTGCTAACAAGTTACAGACACCGAATTTCAGACGATTGACGTAATTGGTAATAAAAACTACTGCATGTAGACAGTGAAGTGAAGCATAACTTGCTAGCAGACACTCTAATCAGCTTAGTGAGATAAAGATGAGACTCGTTTTTATCCTCGACGCGGTGTCCCTTTAACATGGAGGTGAATATCGAACTAAATAGAGCAATGTATGTGAACAGTAGTTTCTTACGACAGGAAATCATGTGTTAGCATTTGGTACTATCACTGTAATTGTTGTGTGTAAAGTAGACCTTTATGTATTGACAGGAAACAAAATTGGAGACAAAGGTGCACGATATATCATCAACGGACTTAAGGTTAGTAATGGCTTGCTTTCATTGATTCAAAACCTGTACTTTTGTGACTTGAAAAAAAGCAAATCATTTAACAAGGATAAACGCGTCCTGCTCCATCAGGGTATTTTAGTCCGCAACACACAGTTGACTTGTAAAGCTCAGCATGTATATTGTCAGACATTGAAGATAGACAGACAGACAGACAGATATTTTATTCAAGTCTCACCTCGATACATGTATACAGTGAATATATTTACATTATGATAAAAATAACAGGTAAAACATGTCGAGTCATCCACCATGGGGTTATGAGAGAATATATTACAGATAAAACACATCGGCAAAACATTTTAAAAGATATCACATCGGTCTTCTAATCCGGGGACTTGCCAATATTGCTCGATATTGGGTCATGTCATTGGCTGGTTATGTTTAGCTTTACCAGTCAAGCGGAGATTTGGAGTTGTCTTACCGATCCAATACCCTGATGGAGCCGGATAGGACTTTCTGTCAATCAATACAATAAAACGTGTACATTTCTGAATCCTTGTTTTGTATTCGAGGCAAACCTTATGCGCTTGTTTTCAGAATAACGTTTTCCTGAAAGAACTGAATCTGTCTCACAATGATATAAGTGGAAGTGGAATAAAAATTATCTCATCATTTCTTGGTATGTATCTTTATAAGTATCCGTCAAGTACGATTGCCTTATCATGTCAATGTGTCCTGTTAGCCAAGCGGAACACCAAGATTAGATGATACCCATTCATTAGATCCATAGGGGTTATCATGCGAGTATGTTTTGGAGTTGTCAATATTGTGTTCATTCCAAAATACAGGATGTTTACCATCCAAACACATAGGAGCAGATAACTTCTTTATCATACAAAATGTCATTCACCTTTTATACAACATATTCAAACTTGTTTTCTTCAAGTTTTCTTCACATTTACATAAAAGTATAGATGGATATCAGGTAATGAACATGTGACTCAAACTTGTTCCGGGTTACCTGTGAGTAAAAGTGCTTGGTTGATTTCATCTCGCGATGAAAGTGTTTTTTTGTTTGACACTGCTTGGTCATATTCAGAATACATTTGCCACACAACTGCAACGTTTTTCTCATTTCTTGAATTAATCTTTTATAACTTTATCATGTAAATTCTGATGAAACTATCCGTTTTTACAGGCGTTCGAAATGCTATAGGTAGTGACGACTTATAGAAACGTACCGTCACTTGACTTTTGTAACTTGCATCCCAAAATGACCCCAGTGGATATCGAAAATATCCGTTGGATTTATCTAACCGAACACACCATCCATAAACCTACTGTGTTTTGTGAGTTTCTGTGAATCTAACGTTGATTCGATACTATTTTTTTCATATGTTTATGAATGACTTGTTATTTAAACAAATAAAATAATTCAGTGAGTAATTAATATACATATGCTAACATAATACAAGAGACATATATTACAGTTGTAATAGACCCTTGTATTGTCAAACCAACTTTTGAAGAATTTCATATGCTAACATGTTACTTTGACATCCCATGTTTCATTGACATTCCATGTTACATTGACATTCCATGTTACATTGACAGTTCATGTTACATTGACATTCCATGTTATATTGACATTCCATGTTACATTGACATTCCATGTTACATTGACAGTTCATGTTACATTGACATTCTATGTTATATTCACATTTCATGTTACATTGACAGTTCATGTTACATTGACATTCCATGTTATATTTTGTAGAATATATTTGTGTTTTCCCTTTCATATGCACTGTTATAGATAACAATTGAAAAGAAAAGAATTTAAAATGTCTGGAATTATCCTGCAGCAACCACTTACAGAAGCGTTTATCCATCAAAGACATTCCTAATATACCAGTGCTCCTTTCACAAAACAGACATTTAGCAATACATTATACACTAAATTAACCTTAGTGACTTACGGTCAGCTTTAAGAGGTTCGTAACAAAGCACATCTCTAATTGTCAGATTTTCGCTCTCAGAAGTTAATAGCTTAGGTCCATTTTTCATCAACAGTGTGTTACCTTTGGATACTAATACAGAAAAGTAGTAGTGTTACGGTTTTGTGAAATAGTTTATGTTTTATGGTAAAAAAAATATCTGCTCTAAAATCTTATATAAATGAATTATGTTATAAAAATTTCAATCTTCCAGTGAAGAGTTATCTTCCTTTGCCAATATTTTTCATAAATATTCAACTTCAACATCTAATTACTCCGAAAATATTTTTTATTGTCTATTATTTTTCAGCGGTAAGTTTTCCACAAGTTTTATCATGTTTGAATTATTTTTAGGACTTTTGAAATTATTTCTGCAGAATCTATTGTTGACATTGCATTTTATCATATAATGCTACTGAAAACATAGCAACATACAAATGCAGAAATCTCTTTTCTATTCTAATAACATTCCATTTATGAAATAAAACAACAATATAGTACTGAATGATTATCTTTTTTTTTAAAAGGTGACTTTAACAAAATAAAAAAGTTGGCCACTGTTTGAGACATTACCACAAAAAAACGTCATTTTGCAGAAAAATAAGGTCCGTGATACGCAGTTTTTTCTTTTTGAATCTCGAATAAAACATATTCACCTTGCATCATGCCAATTTACAGCGATTTTTCATTTATTTTGATTATTGTTTGGAACATAATTAATGCCTTTTGAAAGAGGGATCTCGTTGGGTAATCTTCGCGAACTTACATAATTACCTTGAAGTCCATCATTTTTAATTAGATTGGTTAATTAATACCCTTGCTCCTCCAGGGGACAATATGACGCTGGATGTTCTGGACCTGTCCTGGAACCACATCAGGAAAGAAGGAGCTGTCAAACTGGCAGACGCCATTGCAGTACGTCATCACTCCAACTGTGTTTTGTTTCTTTTTGATATTTTCTAAACCGTTATACCATTTACATTTGATAATATGTTTTTGTTTTCTGTTTGATATTTTCTAAACCATTATACCATTTATATTTGATAACATTATTCTGTTTTCTTTTTGATATTGTATAAACCATTATACCATTTATATTTGATCATAGTTCGCAAAATCATAACAAGAAGAAGCACTAAATTGACATTGTTGGCAATAGACACATGGTTTAAAGAATAGATAAAATGAAAATGAAATGGTCAAAATGATGGGATGTCAATTTGACAATTGCTCGATTATAAATTTCTAAAATCGGTCCATGAATTACTTAAATACGGCTTTTTAAAAAAACGCCTAATTTAACCCCGGCGACCAGAATGAAAGTCTGCGGGGGTGTGGCCCCTGAAGGTATGACTTCTGTGACGTCATTTGAGTAACCTGATTTTCGGCGATAGTCTACCATGACAT
This sequence comes from Gibbula magus, assembly GCA_936450465.1. Taxonomy (NCBI): domain Eukaryota; kingdom Metazoa; phylum Mollusca; class Gastropoda; order Trochida; family Trochidae; genus Gibbula; species Gibbula magus. Next base: position 81,189,527 of record OW388291.1, on the reverse strand, counting down.
TGCTGGATACTCGATTCTGATTGGTTCTCCAGCAAAATCTAGCGTGATCAATTCTGGATTGAACCTCCTCTGATTTTAGCGCCGCTTCACCGCGTATTGACAAATCTACATTGTGACGTCACAATCTATCCGAACAAACGGCCGATTCTAAGGTGTGCTCTACTTGTGGAAATCAAAATAACTGATACAATCAAATTAATTTTTCCTGTAGCGTGTTTTAGAGTTACATCAGATAGATTAGCAAGGCAAACTGCGTCAGTATCGAGATCAATCCAAATAGCGACACTTGATGCAGTTGAGAAGGCGAGCAAACGCAATGTCATTGACGCAATGGTCAGCCGCATCTGAAAACCGAGCGTAACGTTTTGATGCAAAATAAGAAATACATATGTCATATCATCTGCACACCTACGTCGATAACTAGAATGTGCATTCCTTACCCGAATGAGACAATCACCATCACCTGTAACGCTTCCTTTTAATAAATACAAGTCCGCAAGCTCGTCATTCACAGCGACCGGCAAACGGTAGCCGCCATTTTGAACGTCGCGTGATATGCTTAGCGGGTTATTAAAAAAATGCGAACTTCAGGAAATACGAATCTTGATTTTGTGAACGCGAATGTTGAGAAAACAAAATGTAAACTCCCGTTATAAATGACACATATATATATGATTTTTTTAAATGGTTAAAGAGAACTTGTAGGAGAAAACTCTGTGTATAACAACAATGTTTTTGTACGAAATCGCTGCTGTTGTTACAAAGGATTTTTCGAACGTAATTCGGAGCTCGCGCCCTGCCGTTGTACGCACTGTCAGCATCCGACAAAAAGAGTTCCATGGTAAAACGGTCATGGTAGAATGGAGATAAACCTACTGTGTTTGAAAATCAGAGACATGTTATACTGGATTGATAGCGAGTAAATTTAAAATTGAAACCGAACGCTACGCGTTCGGTTTCAAATTTTAAATTTACTCGCTATCAATCCAGTATAACATGTCTCTGATTTTCAAACACAGTAGGTTTATCTCCTAATTCAACGTAATTTCGCAACATTTTGATTGTTAATTTCACTTACAAATCCTCAATCAAACAACTTAAATGTTCCATATATCGAATGTTTAGATATCCAACTAAGTAATTTCGCAGATGACAATTACATAATTATTGTATAAACATGTGTTGTGGCGATTTAACACACCTCATAAATTCATCTAGCGGCAGTGATAATCATCATCAATTAATTAACGAGGCTGCACGGAGCGTGTCGGTCCGCTGGTCACAGACGACCCGTCGTCTGTGGTTAAAGGTACATCCATTGTGTATCGACTGGTGCCGAAAACTACCATTTCGATGATAGTAGACTTTGCATATTGACGATATGAAGGTAAAAGTGGTGATCTCTGATCGAAAACCGGACAATGCACAGCGTGTGGCGCGCGCCAATGTGTCAAACGTAATTTTGGAATCTTATATATAACAGACAAAAAGAAAATATTGAGTTGATAATGTTTAATAGGTCACATAACTACTTTGCATGTAAATGAGACGTGTAGTTTCGGATTCTGCACATGCATAATGATGTTTGTCAATTTTGATTGGAAACTAGTAATAATGATATATTTAGCGATTGGGGATAAATATGCAAGCTGAGTGAATATATTTGTATTGTAGACATCAAATTTGGTGAGTTGGAACGTATGAAAGCCAAATAATATTTTATGGAACACAATGGATGCACCTTTAATCAGTCACGCCTCAATGATTCTTCTCAAAACGTTTCCCGGCAGAAATCGCGGTATTGTTAAAATGGGTAAATTAAAATCGTCTTTATAATCAATTGCAAGTGTATAATGTCTCGATTTTATGCTCAATTGATTCCGATATACAATATACGTAGAGATACTCATCTGTCATTCTTGAGAAAAATGCATTTCACCAGATCTTTAAATAGTAGTTCCAAGAACGTGCATCCATGTTAGTACTTGACTATCTTAATACATTTTGATCAACAGTTTTTATAAGGGGATGGGGTATATTGTTTTTCAACTGTCCGTCCGTGTGTCCGAAAACCTTGGCCATAACCTGTGATTGATCAGTTTGGCCTTTGAGACTTTCAGGTGAGGTCATTATTTGGTTTTTACCTTGTGGCCTTGACCATGCCTCGGGGAGCCTTTTCCGTAAACTCTAACTTGGTCATTACTTTGGTTAAGCAGTGATTGTGAATCTTGAATACTTGACCGGGTCATTTAAATGAGGTAGTAGCACCTTTTTACCTTGTGGACACTCTGATATGTTAATCCAAACTATGGTCATATCCGCGGGCATTATTGTTTTAACAACAAACACATCTTGTTTATTATTATTTTATACGAGTCTTTGATTAGGTATTTGGGAGAGTTATGCCTTGAACAGGGAAACTGAACCTATGACAACAACATGCATGTTCGACCCTCAACCATTTCTTCAAAAAACATATAGAAAGATACAGGTTGGATGTGAATCCTGTAATATACTACTTTTTGCTTTATTGGAGAAAACCAATATTGGTTTCATTGTTACATTAGCAGATAAATTTAAATCTGGCTTATTCATATCGTTTATGACGGAGGCTGTTTTCAAGGTATTTTCACTTCTGCTGTAGACTATTCATCGTCAAATAAAATCAATATCATACACCAATGCCTTCTTTAGACTCAGCCGTCGCACTTGACCAAAACAAATGAATACACCCACAGGTGAACCAACAGCTGCGCGTGCTGAATGTGGCAATGAACGGTTTCCATGTGGACGGTGCACGTGCTATAGGAGAAGCGCTCGAAGAGAATACCACCTTGACTGACCTTGACATTAGCGCTAACAGGATACCTCTTGCAGGTGCCCGCGCTATAGCGGAGGGTCTCGCTTATAACACGGAACTCAGGAACTTAAAGGTACAATCCTTTCTCGAAATCAAGCATCTAAAGTACACTTCGCTTTCAAACAGTGACCCTGGGTAGAAATGTCGATTAAGCGACTAGTCATCATTTGACCATTAACCTCAATGGCTTTCCTGTGGAGGCGAGAAAGACGTTTCTCGATATAGTGTGCTATATTTAACTACGGGATACACCCACATTCGTATATCGATGCTTAATCATCGTTTCTTTCCAGGGTCACGATTTGTAAGCGGGCGAGAAATATTAGGTAACATCGATTTCCTAAAGGACACATATAGTAGCAGACAAGTAATAACTTGAGTTGCATTTGGTACTGCAGGGTCAGTGGACAAAACTTAATAATAGTCGGTACAAAGTTTCCTTTAAGATGTTCAATGATATTAATTCAAACGATGAATATCAGACAAAGAGGAATTAATTAGAATCAAAATAATGTGTTATAAAATATGACACTATCATAATAGTTTATACTTGTTCTTCAATCAGATCAGCTTCAACCCCTTAACAAAAGAGGGTGCAGATTCCATATTGAATGCAGTGGGAAACAGGGACAACTCGGAGGGTGTGGTTGTCGAACTGGAGGTGTGGTTTGTTACAATTTTAATACATTTGTCAACGTACATTTCTGAATACTGTTTTTATTATAGTATAACAGTAATTGCATATTCTCGTTGTGCTCCTTGACAATATATAGGAAACATCAATGCATACGTTTATATCCGTCAAAGGATGGCGATTCTACTGATATAGAACTTCGTGGTTCTATACAAGTAACGCTTCTAATATAAGTCTGTCCAAACTTTGTTTTTAAATTGTCACTCTTAAACATCATGCCCTTTTCTTTCCAATCAAAATACAATTAGATAGACTGTTCTATATTATCGCGACACGGTATAACCTAATACATAAAACCTGTTGATCTAAATTTATTTAGATTGTCTTCTTTCAGAATGTTCATGAAAAGTCATGTTCATGAATCAGTTATTATCATGTTTGTCCTTCTTTATTTTCTGCTATAGCACTGTATAGGATAGTTTGGCCATTACACAATCAATAGACCTTACAATAATGAAAGGCTTCTTTAATGGTGAACATTATTTACTATGTTCCACGTGTTGTATACCCTTTATAAAAGTTCAAATCAAACAATTCTTCTGAATATGTTTTTTAAAATATAAAGTTCTCAATTTGTTAACAGGGTGTCTACGTAAGCCAACATTTCGAATCTCGAGCAATCGAGCTAATGAAGGACAACAACATCAAAATCAAGTTTTCTCTCGAACCTTCGAGTCGAGGGAGGTCACGTGACCATATTTCTGGCTACGTGTCTCACCTTCAGTCGCTCCTGGAAACGCTTCGCATCAACGTCGACGGCATCTACTCTGACGTCACTGATGACATCGTCATCGTTTCTGGAAGTGACGTCATTCGAAGAGTTATGGTAAATTTGATGCTAAAACCCAAATACAATGACGTATTAGAATGCTTAGGGGAGACCGGGGCAAAGTGCGCCCCCGGGGCAAAGTGACCCCACGGTTTATTTTTAGAATGAACAGCAGATGACACTATCAGTTTCTATCTACCCATCGCATATGACGTAAGGCAACGTACAAGTTGACGTCATGAGCAGTCAGCGGCAAATCGACAGGAGGGCGATATATTTGATATTGAACGTTTTCATGTAAAAATCGGGAGAAGATATTATAACTAATAGACACCGTTTCTATCACCGGAGCTAAATAATCACTTTCTAGGTAAAAACAGATTATCTGAGCTTACAATTTTCATGTTTGTATGCACTTGGTGTCCTGTCTAATTTCTTCTATTTCCATTATAAAAAGGTATATGCTTTGGGGCAAAGCGCGCCTTGCCCCAATGCAGTTTATGTTATGTTGGGCCTACAAATCATGTATTTTCTTAATAAGCTAATCAGTGTCATGTTCATACCTTTTAAAGGCCACTCTTTCCACCAATAATCAAAATAAATGAAAATATTCTGTAACCTGGCATGGTGCAAGCTGAATATGTATTTTTACAAATTCAAAGAGGAAAAGTGCATATGTTACGGACCTTTTTCTGCAAAATTATATTTTTTTTAGTAATGTCTCAAAAACCGTCAGGGCACGCTTGTTTGATATTGTTAGTTACTTTAATAAATATTATGGTCATCATTCAGAGTTGTTGTGTTAAGTTAGTGTTGTTTTTTTTTTCAAAAATGGAATGTTAATAGAATAGAAAATGGATTTATGTAATTTGTAAGTTTAATTGTGTCAGTCTTATATGATAAAAATACAATATCGACAATGGATTCTGCATCCTGTTCAAGAATATAAATAAATGAAAAACGATTCAAATATGAAAACAATTAACAATTCAAATCTGAAAATGTACTGCTGAAGACTCATAAACATATATATGTCACGGGCCTATTTTCTGAGATATTTGGTGCTGAACTTCAAGATTTATGAAAAACACTTGGCAAAGGAAGATAACTCTTCAGTGGAAAATATTTTTATTTTATTACATCATTCATTTATGTAAGGTTATATAGCAAATATCATTATCACCATAAACACAAACTATTCACACAGCAATAACAGCATTACCTTTCTTTGTTAAGATAGAAAGATCATTTTATTTTAAATGTTTCTGGACATGGACAATTGTCAGGAACGTCTTTAATTGTTATGCTTACGATAGGTCATTCTTTGTTTTATCAGACCTTCGAATGGTATTTAAACGTTTGCACTTGGAAATGTGTTTTCAACAAATGTTAAATTTGTTACTTTTGTGTTTTGTTACGTTTTCACAAGTGTGGTTGTCGTTCACTAGAACATAAGACGTCCCCAAATACATTCACGTGCAAAAGAAAAATGCAATATATTTCAATCCACGGGCGATAAATACGACTGCAACAGCGTCTTGAGAACCCAGCAATACTTAAAATTTTACAAAATTATCTCTTCATATTTATGAGAAAGACACGTTTTAAGAATTTGTGGAATCTACTTAATTAGACGAGATAGAAGCGAAATTTTGGCTTGTTTTGTGACGTCCTACAGTAATGATGCGTCAACAAATTGAATTTCAAGAAGTTATTTATGTTGAAGACACCTTTTATTACTTAAATGTCTACTTTTTAATTTTTTTTAACTTAAAAGCAAATATTGTGGCCAAAAACATCTTGAAAAAGCGATTTTAACACCCAATGTGTATCTGAACAGTCTGAAGAAATAAAAGTAGGCCTATTATACTCTGAAGGTTGAAATTGTGAATACTACTTTACGAAACATGTGTCTATCAAATGCATTCACAATTAACTTTCTACGACATCAATATTTCATTTTCTTCACTTTTTAAAATATCTGGAAGTTTCCTTTTACACGTCAGTAGTTTTTTATATAATTTTTTTTTCTGTTCTCGGCATATAGGCCTATAATCCGTTCATCCAAAAGTTGGTTCTGTTTCTGGGGTAGAACTAAAAAACAATCGACTTAAAGTATACATGGTATTCTGTACAGTTTATAATGAACTGTGAAGACTATTCGTGTTTACCGTTTCAAAAAACGTCAACGTCGTTTCAACCCACATTAGGACATTTAGGAAGACGGGGCAAAGCGCCCACCATGGGCCACTTTGCCCCGGACCACGGGGCAAAGTGGCCCATGTTAAAAAAAAATGTTTTTCCTTCTAAACCAAAAACGTTGGTGACCAGAAGTGAAAGAGTGTGTTAATTTCATACTCCAAAACAAAGTTCTCCCAAAGGTCTAAAGATACGCAGCTGAAAATTGTATAGTTTCAAAAAAATCCCTTGCAAAGTTAAGGGGCGTGCTTTGCCCCGGTCTCCCCCTATTTATACAATAACGACTAAGCTGTGTTCTTGAAACAGGTACATCCCCTTGGAAGTGACGTCATTCGAAGAGTTATGGTAAATTTGATGCTAAAACCCAAATACTATGACGTATTAGAATGCTTATTTATACAATAACGACTAAGCTGTGTTCTTGAAACAGGTACATCCCCTTCCTTGCTGCTCATGCCTGTGGCGAATCATATAAGAAGCCTATGTAAACACTTTGCGAATCCTATGTGAATCCTATGTTTATCCTATAAGAATCCCATGTGAATCATATGTGAATCCTATAAAAATCCTAGGTGAACACTTTGCGAATCCTATGTGAATCCTGTGTGAACACTTTGCGAATCCTATGTGAATCCTATACGAATCCTATGTGAACACTTTGCTAATCCTATGTGAATCCTATTTGTGAATCCTTTGCGAATCCCCGGATCCGCCTATGCATGCAACCTAATTGCAAAACAATTACAGTTTGATTAATAATAGTTTAACCAGATGAACAGCCTGAAATGCATGTGTAATGATGTAATGCATTGAGTTGAAACCTGCTGTACCTATAGAACAACGAGTTTTACTGCAGTGAATCTCAATGTAGCATTGACCTGACTGACTTAACACAGAATACTCCTCAATCGCAGACAAAGTTACCGAGTATATATATAATAGTTTAAAAACCCGAACCGACCAACGTGCTCATTGTACTGACATAATGACATTGATGTACATATTTGTGAATATTTTTCAGAGAAAGAATCAAATTCGGGACCCGATGGTGACCATGCAGTTGAATCACTTCATCTACACATACGGGGACAGAAAGTTTCTCATCAGGTCAGAACATAAACAGTCATGGTAGCGTTACGGGAGACTATACAGTAGGCTCAGTGTAATGTTAAAATAAGGTTTACTTCATGTTAACGTTGTTCTGTACTATCAACCATTTACGTTTACGAGAAAGGATTGCGTATTGAGTGATTATTAAAAAAAAATACAGAGTTTTTATGTGGTATCATGTTGTACACACATTCGTTTTCTATTTTCAGAGATTGGCTACTGTCCTTGAATGCTCAAACGGATTTCAATATATCCGGGACGAAAATCCCTCCGTTGTCCATAACACCAGACTCTAGGAACTCCAGTCGAGCTTCCAACTCTCATTGGCTGAAAGGAACAGTTCAAAGTATCAAGGCGCAGGCGTAGAAATCAGAACGAGACAAATCGACCTTCACCTTATGGGCGATAACCCGACTAGGTGGCAGCAATGACGATTAAGAACATTTTTGGATTCTCTGAATTACATTCGCATACTTCTTCCTTACTGTTGACCATCTATCCTGAAATTATCAAGAGTATGTTTTTGAGGTCTACATCTTGCATATTGAAACGTTTGAAGCCATAGTAGATTCCGCAGACCAAATAATGCTGCGAAGACGTTGATGTTTTTGCTCGATGCCGCGGTTTCATTAAAGAATGTGGGTGTTTTGAGATATTTGAAATTATAATTATATTTGAGAAATAAATGAATTATAATGAATAAACCTTTCTTTTTTACATATTCTTGTTTTATTCTATTGATGCTGAGTGATAGAAACTTATACCACCAAAAGTTTCTTTTTGCCTTAATAATGTATGTTTACCCACTTCGTCACTTGTAGATGTCTTACTTTCTTGTTATGTTTTCTAGCCTTGTAAAATAGTTGTTGATTACCTGGAGAGGGCTTCTATAAGTTTCACAACTTGTGCCCAATTCATTTCTTAAATGAATAAAATATGTTTTCAATCAATCAAAAAAACTAGTTAAGTGTTTGCACTAATCCAGTATACCGATCGCCATGTTATGACATTCCCTCCCACAGAGGTTACTCCCTTTAGATTTCCGATGCGTACCTCTGTTTTAGAAGGACTGAATCCGCCGGGGAAAATGGAGTGTCCTGGTTGGTTGCATTTGAATCTAGTTGTGCAATCTAAATAACTAAATAGTAACCAGTCGCCAATCAATTCCTTCAAAATACAGCAGATATGTGTTACTGAAATCGTGCCATAGTCAAATGCATCTCATTCTTTTAAGATATTGAATTAAACGAAATCAACTGAGGTGTGTACTTTTACTTCAGTTAATTATATTAACACATGCAGAAGAAGAACAATTCTCATGGTAAAAAAGCAAAGCACAAAACAAAGGCCGAACAAATTGTAGTTAACAAATTTAACTTAACTTACAGGAGTGAATGCACTTCAAAGGGGTTTGGATGCTAATATTTATGTGCAACTTCAGTTGTCGTCTTGTGATTTACATGTACCTTCAGTTGTTATGTCCACGTTCCTTAATCTTTCAATATATTAAATATATGAAAATGATATCAATCGCTTGTCATACCAGGACAAATCTAAGTAACCTCGATTCGCGCATGGCGCAGGCCACTCAATGTGATGTCATAAGACGGATTTTTCTCTCTTGAGTACCAAGTGATAACGATTATCGAGGCTGCGACAGTGACAGCCTCAGAAAAGAAGCGTTCCCTCGGTGAAGGCAAGTTACACGAGAGGCATACAGGAGAAGGGACAACAGAGGAAAGGAAATACAATAGGGAATAGACTAACTAGAGCAACATTGCTACCCGTGAAGTGAACTAACTCTCTCAATGCAATCACTTGTAATTGAAAAACCACACAACATAACATCTTGAAATACATCATACAGTGAGAATAGCACATGCTGAAATAATTGTGTATAAGTCTTTATAAATCATCAATAAAATACATAATGAAATGGATTTTATTAACTGAAATGTGTAGCTACAACATGTAAAAATTTTTACATATGTTCTATATAGATACTTTTAAAGTGACTGTATCATTTTGGTACTAAAGGTTTTTTATTTGAAATTACGCGGTGAGGCAGGTCGAACGGAAAGTGGATATTGTTTGAATTTTTCAATTTTCGGGTTTATGCACAATTTAACATTTTGGGATAAAATTGCAAACAATAGTGCCAAGATCGTAGTGTATGATGACACGTTTGTATGGCATGTCAAATAGTTGACAAGTCGAAATGAGACAGTCACTTTAAAAACATATTCAACTTATGCTCAGATCTGTCTAAATACACATCAAATTTCATATCCAAAAACAATAATGAATAAGGTAAAACTCTGGCGTTGATTGAATTCAACTTGTTAAGTTGTGAGGAATACTTGCCATTTAAATAGCGAGTATGGTCATATTTGGGATAACACTACCTTCAATACTTTCATTTCCACGGACATCCCCCTCAAAACCATCATAATTTATTAGAAATACATGCCATTTAGATAGTGAACAATATAACACGGTAATATTTGGGATAACACTACCTTCAATAGTACAAATGCTTGTACTTTTTCGGGCCGAGTCCCATGCGGGATTCGAACCCACGCCCTCAAAGTAAGCATGACCATTTCGCCTCGACAAAAATCGAGGTCCGACAATCGATAGTTAAGCCAATTTTACATTCAATACCCCTCTGATAGACGTAATTTGGCGCAGCTCTCTAGGAGCTGAATTGGAATAAATATGCCATACAACCAAATTCTTTTGAATTCGGTTTATTCATTTTGTTTATAATGCAGCATTCTCTTACCACAAAGGATACCACCTTCAGATTTCCGATCATGAAGGGAGTAACCTCTGTGGAAAGAGAATGATAATGCAGTTGATGCTGGCACCTTTCTGGATATTTTATGAGCGCTTCCATATTTAAAGTCTTTTCAATGACGGTAGATATACTTGATTCTTCCCACAGAACTGAAATGTTACTCCTTCAGATTCTATCGTAAGCTCGAGCGGTTTTTCGGTTTTAACAAAATCCGCTAGCGGCGAAAAGAGTAGGCCTACCACATATCATATCCCTGTATATTATCCAGTAAAATGACATCTTACATCGACTACATGGCCTTTGACTGTAAAATGTCTGATATAAATACTACAAATAAACTAGTTTCAGTTTTTGTCTCCGATTTCACTTTTTATATTGATTTATTAGCATGTTTATGGTGAATTGTTTTCACAAATCCAAATAGCAAACGTCGAGAAACCACATTAAACGAGAAAACAGTTATCCTACTTTTCTGTTTCCAAAATAGCATTATGACGTGTCATTGGAAAATGTCACCTTTACAACGGCGTCGCTCATTGCACAACTAATTTCTAATGCAACCAATCAGGATTCTCTATTGTTAGCCAAGAAACCGCTCGTATTAGAACAGAAGTTTAAATACGATAGGAAATCTGAAGGGAGTAACTTAATTCTGTAGGAAGAGAATGTAGTGCACTAAAAGTCCAACATGACAAAGTGGACAACCTTAAAGCTCCTAACGTACAATACATATGTAAGAATATGACTTATCATGAGGATTTTTTTAATTGAAGTGGTTTTCTATTTTTATTTTATCATATTGTCAAACACAAGAAATGTCAATCTAGTCATAATATTTTGGTAGATATATTCGTAAGACTGGAAAATCAAAGTACATTTGTATTTAGATTTAGAATCTAACTAAATCCTTGGAAAAAATATTTTGTGGCATCACATTCAGTGATTCAATATCATTTTCTGGACAGTGTGGTATTCTCCACATTCCGTCGCATTATTCTAGGCCTAGGGATGCATGTTAAATGTCATATTTTATAACTGAACTATGGAGCTAGTATTTGAAGTGGTACTGTCATTCAGGATAAAAATAGACACTAATGTGAAGTGTCCAAGCGCCTTGTATAGAACCTATAAAATCCCCTGACATTTATGGGTCAGTTGTTTCTGAGTGCCCCGCTGAGATTTAACAGTAAATCCCCACGAGTTATTCATTGGGACAAATATTGAAACAGGCTATAAAAACTTTTATCGCATTCCTGGACGCCACCTAGCGGGAATTTACCTGCGACGGGGAAAGTCGGCCATGTTTACGATTTCTTGAGGTCTGTTAAGAAGGAATCCCCTCGAATAATGAACTAATACAGTTCTCAAGAGTAATTTTCAGTTTCGATTTCGCTTCTAGAGGTAAGAACGATCTTTTCACAATAATTTGTGAATATTAGAAATCTATTTTTAAACTTGTCTCACTATAAATGTCAAACCCAAATGACCTGCCATCAAACTTGCCAAACCCAAATTGTCTGCATCTTTCACATTGTCGACCTACATTCTCTTCAATTGGTTGTTTCTCAGATAAGACATATTTGACGCTCATGTAGTTTTGATAACCAGTTTAAATGTGTATCGTTCTCAGATATATTTCGCCATGGAGTGGGAGAACCACCGTCCGAGCGCTCCGTCAACCCCGACAAGCATGTCGAGTCAATCAACCGGAACGAGTTCGTCACGTCCCCTCCCCTATAAAAACATCAACCCTAGTCCGTCAGTAACGGCGCTTTCCAAACTCTCTGATGATGATTTACGCAAGAAAGGCTCCGAGGACCTTGTAAGAATACTGAGAAGGGTTGAAGGTGATTATAAATACCTGTTACATGAATTGACATCAATCACCAAGGATGCAAACAGAAAGATGCAAATTCAGTTGATGGAAATTAGAAGCCTCAAAGATATCAACCAGAAATTACAAGATGATAATCAAGAACTGAGAGATCTTTGTTGTTTTTTGGATGATGATCGTCAAAAAGGGCGAAAGCTTGCAAGAGAATGGCAACGATTTGGACGTTACACAGCAAGTGTCATGAGAAGTGAAGTTGCCGCTTACCAAGAGAAACTGAGAGAACTAGAACAAAAACAAGAAGAACTCATCAAAGATAACACTGAATTGAAGGAACTCTGTCTGTATCTGGACCAGGAGAGACTACAGTTCACTGGGGCGAGGGACGAGGGGGACGGCAGTAGTAACGGGACAACAACGGCACACGAGGAACATCCAGCAAGTCATCTACTCCATCAACCAATGATAACAAACCAAACTCTTACTGGACATTCAAGAAGTTCCAACAGTAAGTATTACTTATTCTTGGACAGAAAGGTGGATATCTTCACTTGTTTTCTGTTCCACCTTGAATAAATATTTGTTTAAAATCAGATTAATAAATATCTCATTTTATATATCTACATCTAAAAATATTTTTTTATTATTTGATTTCTCTGTATTTACTTAATTCACACATTGTCTTACATATTTGAACGTTCTATTGAGAGGGCAAACTTTAACATAAACATAAACATCATTTTAAACAGTGTAAATTTATTAAAAATATATAGACAGTTGGCAATTTATTGTACCTACTGAACTTAGAGTGTTAATAACTAACACAATAATTCAACAAAATGTTGAAAAAGGCCTTTGATAAGATGAACAATTCAGTTCCAGAACAAACTATGAACTACATCAAACAGCTTGAAAACAAAGTTCGACATCTAGAGGATGAAAAGAAACAACTTGGTCAGGTATGGTGTAGTTTTATATACTATAGAGAATGATGAAGGAATTACACAACATGTATTCATCTTATCAGCATCTCTGTAGTGATATTTCAGAAATGGAGTATCTAAAAAAAACTCTAGACAGAAATTCGGACAAATTTTTAAAAGGGCTCATTTGGACAAGGCTATTTTAAGAATTCTGAAAGGATTCTAAAAGAAAATCAATCAGTCATTTCAGCAATTATACTGTGTATATCCAAATTAGGTTACCGTAGATCAAATTACCTGCTGGTTTTAGCAAAATGAATTGAGGCAGGGGAAAATAGAACTGTGGTCTAGTGTTCTTGAAAAGTTACCCATAAATTTCAGGTTAGCAAAATGGGCACAGCATAAAAAAATTTTAAATTGTCATTTTTATGTCAATAAATTTGACAACATTTTGTATGGGGAGGAATTCTGAGTAGCTTTTATTTTTTAAATTTTGTCAAGCTTCGGATAGGATATTCCGTAAAACAAGTCAATGTTTGTTTCGCCTTATTTTTAAAAAACCTGTCTGTCATACTGACACTGACCGTCGTGACGTATTATTATTAAATCATCATTACTGTTACTGGATGCTAACTTATTTTGGAAACTATTATAAAGGCTATTAGAGAAAATAAGATCTAATGTTTTCTTGCTTTCCAAAAAAATAATTGGATTAGATTTAGAAACTTCTATTATCAATCAATAATGTTGCAAATGACAATTTCATGTCAGAATTTTTACCATTGCAATCAACAAATGACAATATCATGTAAGAATTTTGTTACTATTTCAGAAGGATCGAAGTGGTTCGGACACGTACAGACCAGGAACAGCTGCCCAGTTGACGAGAGGAGTGGATGCTCTGCAGGTGGTTAAACATATGATCCTCGATATCGTCACTTAATATCAGTTGTTTAGATATTTATTGACAACCCATACACCAGCACAATCTATCCTGGGAGTCAGTATCCCACCCACAAGCACTGCAAGCTCTGTGTCTAAAGTAGAGTGAAACGTCTAGATTGTCACTGTATGAGTACTAGTAGTGAAGAACAGTAGAGCATGACGTTGAAATCTGATTGAAGTGAATTTTGCCTCGTCCATGATATGTCATGAGAAGAGAGCTCACTTGCAGCTAAAGTGTTACATCTTTTGTTGCTTGAACAATGCTGTCATAATGTTTGTTATTTGTGTAACCAGATGTCATTAATTAAAATAGATGTTACCAGGCCTCAGTGAAACTTATCTCCTGAGAAAAATTAAGAGAATCAGAAAATAAATCAAGAAGCAAACAAAACCCATAATTGAAAATGTATATGTATATACATTGTAATGATAATGATAATAGTCCATTTATATATTTTAATGATGTACATTGCATTCTCAAAGATCTGGTTTGCATATTTTGTACATACTTTATTCAAGTCTGAGGATAGACCATGCAACATATAAATTCATTCATTTAAAGAATTCTAGATTGTTACTGTACTTTTAACTTAGCATAAACAATCAAATGCTGACAAATAAAAATTGCTAGTAAAAATTAAGATATATGACCAATGAAACTAAACTGAGGCCTGTCTGTGATAGTTGATGTGTGTAGCTAGTTACCTAGATTGAGCATGCCCCCGCCTTGTTTTCCCAGCATTCCTCAGGAGCACCCTCCCGTCGAGCCGTCCCTGGGGGTCACACATCAGGGGTAACCCCCGCCCATACCTCTCACTCTGCAGGGGCCAGTAAACCAGAGGCCGTTGTGCATGCTATGAAGGTTTGCATGCTTATCTTGTCTTCCATCACTTTCAGAAGTTAAACATCTCTGCTCGTCATTTTTCTGGATGATTTTATATTGAATACCCATGTTGTGCATGCAATGATATTTTACTTTGGCACGGTTGGATTCAATTGATTGTTTCATAGGATTGTCCAACTCTTACATTTCTTTTGAACTTGCTTAATATGGCATTTAGTTGTTCTGTTTTCTTTTTGAAACTTGTCATTGTCTGCCATATGCTCTTGAAAATGATTTGTGTCATTGAATATAGTTATGTTTATTAGTTAGGATAAGGTTAAGATTAACATTCACTCCCAACACTCTTATGCACACAACACCTTTCACCTCACTTTCTGATTTCCTCATCAATTAATAAGCTGATATTTTCACTTTTCATAAAAGTATGTGTACATGTTTTCCGACAACACACTCCTTTACAACTGTCTACATTGTAGATATACATTGCACAAAACCAGTTGACAAAGACAACACTGAACAGTTTACAACATTTGATATATAAAATTTAATATTATTTGAAACTATTTCATGACATTGTATATAAATGTAAAATCTGTTTACTCTCTAATTACATGTATTTCTAAAGACATTTATTTTTAAGATTAGATGATTTTTGTGTGTAAATTTTGGAATATGAATTAGGACATTTGGAGAACCAATTTAAAACATATGTACTGAATGCAAGTTGAAACTTATCAGCTGAAGGAGTACAACTTTATGCAAAGGACATTATGAAATATAAGGTCTCTGAATGTTGTGCATCACAGGTGCTCCAGGTTCATGAACAGTTGGAGCGATCACAGAGAGAAATTGGAGACGAGAATTTAGATGACAAGGAAAAGGCGATTGTGAGAGAGATGTGTAATGTAAGTATATGTAGCTTCACACCATCTTAGGTATGTTCTGTTTTGATAGATCATTGATTAAAACAGTTAAAAACACAGAACACAAGGCAAAGAACTGAGACTATGCAATCCATCTTGGTATTCGTATTGAAGTTGTGAATATATTGCAAACTCCTTTGCCTTGTTGTTTACAGGTTGTTTGGAGGAAGCTGGGTGACGTTGCTCCAGAGAGGAACCCTCGATCTGCATACTCAGGGTCGTCCGCGCCACCCCGACAGGGCTATCCCCTCCCTCCCACCCCCGACTCCTTCTCCCCTCCCCCACCAGCTCCGGGGATAGGCTCCGGGCCCCAGTCTCTAGGGTATCAATCCCCTCCACCTCCCCCAGGGTATAACCCTCCTGTGTCTCACCAAGCTACAACAACTATGAATGGTCATTCCTCGAGCTCCTCATCCAACTTTCATCCTTCAAGCTCCATAATGAGTCACCCGTCGAGTTCCTCCATGGGGCACTATCCTTCAGGGAGCATGGGGAACCATAGTCAAGGTATGAGCCATCACCCTTCAACATCAAGTACGGGCTACCACCCATCCGCTTCATCAGTTTCATCTTTGGGACACCATCTGTCTGCAAGCAGCCATCCATCAACCTCTTCTATGGGACATCACACATCTGGAAGTACCCACCCCTCAACATCCTCAATGGGACACTACACTAGTGGAAGCAGCCACCCATCCACTTCCTCTCTTGGACACTACCCCGCATCATCGTCAGGACCCCCGTCTTACAACCACGTCCCATCAAGTTCCCACAGTCACCAGGGGTACTCGTCCTCCATGCACCCTGGTGGGGGACTTTCAAGTCTGACTGGTCACTCGTCTACCTCCTACCCCTCCCACCCCCCTCAGAGTTACAGACAGCCCCCGCCCATACCAGGGGGGCATCTGCAGCACTCGCGCACCCCACCCCCCTCCACCCCCATTCCCATGGAGCAGCCACCACCCCCTGCCCCAAGACAGATGCCATACCATCAAGAGTGGAGGCAGAACTTCATGGATGGAGCTGGACATCGATAAGGGGAGTTAACTCTGTTGTAGCATCATTATGGCAAGGTTAACTATGCCAAAATTAATCACATCTTTTAAGATCATATTGATTGTAAGTCACAACAGAAGGTAAACCATCAAGCTGTTGTAAACAAAGTAAATCTCATCGATTATCAGAAAATCCTAAATCTAACACAGATGAACTGTCTAAGAACAAAATCAATTGCATATTTAAGTGAAGGTTAAGTGTGTTGCAGTGTGAAATAAGGCCTGTTCAACAGACTAAACCTTATAGTTTCTGCTGGTATTTGTTCTTGGTTATTATTTAGTTTTTCATTCAAATTGACAATGTTAATTTAAAAATACATACAAAGTGATGAAGCATGGTTACCTTGTTGAAGGTGACAGCTAATTGTTTTACAAAATTGAGGGTTAATTGTATGTCTGTAGTAGGTAAACAAGTCATATTGTAAATATCTCAGATTAGTGACAGAGATATCATAAAGAAATCAGCTGGTTAAAGGGTAAACAACTGAAAAAGACTATTTAGTGATTTTTGTTGTTGAACACTGAACTTGAATTTTTAGTGCTTTTACAAATCTTCTTGACCCATTATTGTTTTTTTAAAATAAATATTGCCAGGTGCTTATGGCTTGGACAGTGTTGGTAAATTACCAATAACCTGATTTGTCTTACCACCAACACAAACAATTATTAAAAACAAACATATTTCCACCTTGCTTTCATTAAGCACAATATTATGATAGGGGCAAATCTTTGAAGGGCATTTATAAGTGGAATGTATAAGGAGATGGGATATTCTTGATAACAAATTCTTTATTGTAATCAAACACAAAGTTTTTTGGAGTATATATGCTTGATCCTTCACCGGGTGCATGAAGATTAAGAGTTAATCTGACATCAACAAATACAACTGGACACATTCCACCTGATGAAGGAGTAAGCATATACTCGGAAACTTGTATGTTCACAATAAAGAAGATGTTACCCAGAAAATCTTGTTGGGTGCCTAATTTCAAACAACTTAGAACTTCAATGTTGTCATGATGGGCTTCACACTATCAGTTAATCAAGTTAATTGTTCTAATGTTTCTATAGCACATACAGCTTTAAAGGCGCTGTAGCACGTTTTTTCGCTGAAATAAGTTGATGAAATGTTTTTGAAAAATAATGTCACTAATGGTAAAACACCCTTCCCTCTTGGGAAAAAAATTTAAAAAATGAGTATACATGGTTCAGTAAAGCGATGGGAATCATTGTTGTCATACAAAAAGTATAAATTGTGTTCACAATAAAATGACCGCCATGCAATTTTTGCTTTATACGCAATACTGTTATTACCACTACGGAGAATTGGTTTGTGTAATATGATGTTTTACCTTCTGAAGTTAATATAAATGACATAAACTATCATTATAAATGAGAAATTTGAAAAAATAAAATTTGCCAAAAACGTGCTACAGCGCCTTTAAGATTTGGAGTGTTGTGAAAACGTCATTCCAGTTGTAACTGTTAAACATTGTAGCTGTTACCTGTTCATTGATAAGAACTAATAAGATCTGTTTGTGATAATATTTATATTGTCCCAGATAGGATGTGATATTGATTTCTTGAAATGTATTGTGATTTATTTTCAAGTGACTTAAACTGAAGCCTAATTTGTTGGCAAATGAATTTCACCTAAAGAAAGCCTGAGTAAGGAAATTTCTACGAGTTTTGTCTCTTTATATTTATACTATATACCCATTACATTTTATATCCACTTTATTCAGCTGCTTCCACTGCCATATTCCATATTGTATTAATTAACCCATGCTATTTATTTCCAAATTGTGCAATTTTCTCATCAGTTTCGATAATCCAGAAGCCATTTGTGACCAAAAGATTACATGTTGTGGATTATATGAGTCAAACAAGCTGTCTCTCATCAAGTCAAGAACTGTCGCCACTCAGGATAGAATCATCAGCATTCGGCTTATAGTTAAGATCATGATGATAGGGGTGAAATGTCTCACATCTACATGATTGGTGTACTGTATATCATCTAGATAGTGATGTTTGTATGTTATACATGCAGTAATTAAGTAATATTCCTTCTGCGAGTCAGAAGGCAGGACACTGATTGGTAGAGTCAAAGGCAAAGTTCATTTCCTTTTGATATGACTCGTGGCGTTTCTGGTCGCTGTCAGATCTTCAGTCATTCATAGTATAAGATCTTGCTTTTAACTAATTAAATTGTTGCAGTAATGTACTCGTCATAAATAGCAAAAAGGAGAGACATCTATAACAAAGATTTTTGATTTACAAATTAAATTGTCTCATTACAGTCTAAAATATTTTTATTTTGGGTATTTATTCCTTTTTCTACTTAAGCATCTTAGTATATTTTAGTTACTTAGCAAATTAATTTATGTTCAATAATTTTTCTTATGACTATCATAGATTTCTCTCATGAATGTTCATTGACTTCATCTGTTACAGATCTGAAAATATTAATTTATTTTTTGGGTTGTTTTGCATTTATTCTTGTATTAATCATTTCATAATGTTTTGCTGTTGGATTTGTATCTGTAGATTCCCTTAGTTTTATGGCGTGAATTTGCATTGCTGAACAATAGGGCTATAGTCACTTTAGTGACTTTATGAACTTCCAATGTGGTTTCTTATCATGGTTTCTGTTTGTTATATAGTGACAAGTGCTGTTTATTTCAATTAAACCTTCAAGGAACTTTGTTTAAGTCGTCACATAATCAATTGTTTTCACAGTTTACAAGGCAATATGAAATAATCATTCTTGTTTTGCATCATTTTATCAACACAATTTATTAATTAATAAAGCTGATGTTCTGTAGAATTTGTATCACCCGTTGCTCCAATAGAAAGTCAAAATCTCTCTCTCTCTGTCAAAAATACATGAACATTTTGAGGTGCAAGGTTGGTCCACTGAGGTCATTCAAGTGTGTTCTTCCCATGTTCCCATGTTCCCATGTTACAAATGAACCATATTTCTTGCTGATACTGAAATCTCCTGGTGATGAAAATCATGCAACAAATTCCCTCCTCACTTGCTATCCAATGAAATCACATCTTACAATGACTTACATTGACCAAGTAACTTCAGAGGTCTTAGCCTTTGACTGAAAAAGATTTCTAATAGCATATATAGACTACTTGGAATTGTCTTAAATATTTATTATTATACAAAGAAAAATATTTTCCGTTTTTATCTCTGATTTGGTCTTGTATTTATCAGCATGATTATTTTAATTTTATTCACAATTTATAGAAACATACATTCAGTATCGCACATTCAAAGAGGAAATGTGTCTGTTTAAAAAGTATTGAAACTTGGCATTGGCAAATGATCATCTTTAAAACGGCATCACTGATTGGAAAACTATTGGATTGCAAATATTTCTAAGCAAAAAATGATTCCATTTGCAACAGAGGTTACGTTGGAACAAGTTGACTTGAGTAACCTCTATGAAGAAAGAATGCAGATGATAATGAGATGCAAGATTTATTTATTTGAATATTTGTAGTCATGTATTTCAGTTTCATTTTTGGAATAAATTTGCAGACTTCCTATCAAATTTCGAATTTTTTTCAGTGATAGGAGGGGGAAACTGGAAGGAATCACAAATGTTCTTGATATTGACATGTATACATACATCAGTACTATTTACTGAAAAGTGTAGTACTGACATTCAGTTGAAGTTCTTGAAAATTCCATTTTAATGACATTAAGTTTTGTTTTTTCACAAATAGTAAGAATACCAACTGATTTATAACATAACATGATACATTTATAGAATTTCATGAAAAAAAGCTTTTCAGGTCAACAAGGCCAGATGTGCTTATGATATGCTTACGTCCATTGTTTGTGATCTTTTCACCTTTTTCGACTTGCTCAACTCTTCTTTAACTGCTGCACCCCTAAAGCTGAATTTTTGTAGGGAGGTGCATTACCCCTAAAATCTTTATACAACTTCTCCAAAACTAACGAGCATAGGTGTTTGTGAATCACTTTTCCATATGTAAGCTGTGTTGAAGATACAGAATGTATTTCAGTCTGATTTTGTACCATGACACATTTTGGAATATGTCCCCAGTTTCATATTATTGATCACCTTAGGATTGGTTTCAAGGTCATAGCAATTTATTTCAATCTCTTTATCTTCTAACCATACAAAGCCTGATGAGCTACAGAGCCATTGGCTCTATATCTTGTAAGAATGGATGTCACACAGTTTTATCCATCAACTTTGTCACACCTGTGTACTAGGTTTTTGTTCCAAGACTTCAGACCACCTGTGCATTGCCAATGTTTGTAAGAAATATGCTGACCATGCTGAAATATATTCATTCGTTTATACACCACCCATTAACGTGCCAAAAAAACATTATAAAAGTGTGCTGTGTATTATTGCCTTGTGAATTTTAGACACTAACCATGTGTTTGTTTAAATTGTTACTTATCCAACATATATGAGTTGAACCGTGACATGTTGCCTACTTTATCACATTGGTTGTGAAGCATTATGTGATGATACCACCTCTCTTCAGTGCTCTTACACCCAGTTAACACCTGTATATCCAGCTGGTCAGATATTGCTGTATCACATGGTCGTGGAGTACTATTGTCCTATATTCCTGGTTGTAATGTTACATATGCATATGCTTGTTTCAAGCTACCTGTTATTCAACACCTGTTATCAGCCTTACAAATCAAAATTGTTTTGGGAAGGTTTATTTTCTTCCACGGTAAATCTTGTGTTTAGAATTGTTTATATTATGTACATTTTAAGATTATGCTGTACAAATAACCTTTTTAAAAAGAAAGAGGTCACATTTTGTTTTTCATTATACAACTAGTCATATTCACTAGTAATAAAAAATACCGTACCTACTGAAATATTGTTGTTTTATGTTTCTATGTAAAATAAAAATATACCTCACCAGATAAAGAAAAGAGCCATTGGTGAAGGGGAGGAGGGGTTCGCTTATTGAAAGGGTGGGGTGGGGGAGGTTCACCATGGGAAGGTCCAAAAATTATATAGTCAAACAATGGGGAGATTTGGGGTTGGGTTGGGTTGAATATGTCAAATAATAGGTTTTGGGATGCAATTGATCGTCATCAAATGAAGAATAAAATCTTGTCTGTTGTACAGTTAGTTAATTTGAAGAAGTCTGTGTATAATTAGCTTTAATAGCTTTCTATGACTTGCATATCATTAATCTATGCCAAACACACACTTGCTCTTAAAAACACACACATTATTGTAAATAAATTACATTGAAATCAAGTATGATTTTTAAGAGGAATTTCTACTTCAGCAAGGTATCAAGAAGTTGTTGCAATTGGATATATGCGGAAGAAATAACATGGCACTGAGGTCTTCTGCTTTGAGAAAAAAACCTACAGAGAGGTTAAACACTGTGAAGTTTTACTCATAGAGGCTATTTCAAGAAAAGAAGTTACCCACAAAACAATAGGCGAAACCTGACCTACGTTATAAGAAATTTGACCAATCAGCTGCTGTCAGTTTGAGATGAACCACCTCGAAGCATTTAGTCCACCCATCCTAACCTCTTTCATATGGAGCATTCTGGGCTAGAAATAGAGTCCTGATTGGCTCCATCAAAAGTAAGTTGCGCAATCGGCAATGTTGTTCCAAACTGAGCAACCATACTGTTAAAATTACTAGAGTTGCTTCATCTGTGCAATGCGCACATACAAGACTGAAGTCTGTTGCAGTTGTAAAATAATGTTTGATGGTACAAAAATAAGGATGTTGCAAACTTTCAATGCCTGAAGATTTTACGGGGATTGTGAAATATGGCTCATATGCAACAGATGTTCGGATGGAAGAACTGAGTGGAGTTGCCTCTGTGGGAAGAGAATGAACTCAGTTGAAACCATGAAACTTACCATTTCAAGAAATTGCATCTATGGATTTAGCATTAGGCACATTTTTAGAAATTCAGATGATACAGAAAGAATTATTCTTTGGACTTACAACTTCTTTATTCTATATAGTTGACATAAGTATCCATGTCAAAACTTCACTCTTAAATATTTAAAGACTGTCTTTTTTATGTATGTTCTCTACAACAGCATTCTTGATTATCTTCATTTAATTGACAGATGTACAAAGAAAAAAAACTCATTTAAAGTCCAATGATATTTATTTATAATTTCAACAAAATAAGAAAACAATCACTTTGTACATGAACATTTTTCAAATAACCTTGCAATATTAAAATGATTCATAATTTATTTATTATTATGTTTAGATCACTTTTACAATTTTCATTAAACTCATTTGTAATGCTTTTCAAATCCCAAATGAGCAATTATCAATATTATATTAATTTTAAACTATTGTAGCTTGAACTAGCTTCACCACTCATTTGTTTGGGATCCATGTAGAGTTTTACTTTGAACAATCATAGATAAGCACGAGGACGAGTGACGGTTCTAATAGTTCAGGGCAATACGCTACTGAGATCACTTTGATTCTAGATGTTCCGTGATGTCTTTAAAAAACCTACTTCGAGGCTGTGACATCTTTGATCCCATAACATGCTAGAAAGCAAATCGATTAATTTTATTTTGTGCAAAATACAGAAAAGTTTCTGTGTAACATGAAATAAATGCATATTTTAAGTGAATATTGAATACAATATCAATTAATATTTGACAGTTAATCCATCACCAAATCCTCTACATGTAGTTTTGATGAATTAGAATGCCATTATTATGTCAAAGTCAGAAAATTTCAGTTATTTTCGAATAAATATGACATTACAATAAACTGACTGCCAATTTGATTTCTCATGAACTTTGAGAAATTGAACAAAAACATGCAACAAATAAGCACATAACTCGGCCATTTACAAAATTGTTTTTCATCTAAAGATAATTGTGTACAGCATTTATAGAAAGCATTTTACTGACAAAACCTAGAATTCAGATAGTATGAGTATATGATAAAAATGATTCTAAAGTAAGAACATATATACACAATCTTTCCACTGAATTTCAGAATGTAGGAAAGCTATTTGACTCAAAGCAAGAACTTTTATCAAAGAAGTGAGTAAATATTTGCCATACTAAAGGGTCACATCAAATGCATCCACTTGACACTTGCTCCAAGCCACTTTTTCCAAGAAAATTGTAGCCTCTGTACCAAAAATTTTTAATCCATGTAACAACATAACATAACATTTACTTCAGGTACTCCCTAATAAGCAATGTCTGGTAATAATCCTGTGACAATCTGATTAAAACACAAATCACACATTAAAGGAACAGTATTATGTATGACTTTGCTTGAGATGAAATTGAGGGGATAATTCTGCTTATACCAACATATTGAATTTGAAACATATTTTTCCAGATGTTATTTGATGATTTTAGATTAAACAACTTGACAGTTGTGCAAATAAAACAAAACCAACAAGCAGTGAAGCCTTCATCAGCGCCATGTGACTGAAAATAATTGTTACGGCACAGCGTAACAAGACATGTAGATCAGTCAAATGAACATACAACTTCGTTGAGAAGTATTCTGAAGTCGGTAAGATAAACAAATGCAAGTTTATGGATTTACAACTTCTTTATAAATCTTCTTGTAAATCCATAAAACTTGTCTTTCTTCAAATGAACATACAGTTTTTACTCGTCACATAATGCACGAGTTACCTCCCCTGATTTAATAGCGACACCCTGGCCATACTGTCCCTTCAGAACATGACAACATGGCTGCTCCAGTCCTATCAGACATACCATCAACTAGGTGGACTCCACAAGCTCACAGATCGAAAGCCTACTTTTGTCTACTCAATTTGTTCATGTGACTGTGATTCCAATATATTTCAAATGTCAATGCTGTGGCAATACAACTCAGCGGTCAAAATTAACCTTTGCAAAGCACTAGCCATTCAGACTAGTTAATTTAATAAAATACTGGCCAGTAGCTATTTCAGCCAGCCAAAAGCATCTACAGGATTATATCTTTAAATTAAAACTAGCCTTTTGGACTGCCAGTCTATCACTAGCCTGCTTATACCATAATGTTGTGGGTTTGTATTTTATTAGTTTCCAGGCAATCGCAGATTATTCTCTGTTAGTGTAAAGAGAAGCATTTTCATGACTTGAGTAGCCATGCTGTATGGTCTGAAGGAGTAATTTTACAAATTTAAGTCAGTATTTGAATGAGATTAAGCTCTGTATGTACTAGCACCGTGAGTTTGAGATTTCATCCTGGTTCTATCACAAAGGGTCCTGAGTATTTTGTGAGTGTCCGACACGCTGAATGAGGCGCTCCCTCTCCCTGTTCATACTGGTAAGGAAGGCCTCCTGGCGGTGGTATCGATACAGTTTTATGCTCGACAAGAACGCCAATACCAGCCAACACAGCCACGTCCCCCATAGACCAAACTGTAACAAGTGCAGACATTTGTGTATGAACAAATCAAAATTTCTTGTATAATGTATTTAAATTATAGATTAAGATTCAGGTCTTAGGCACAATTTGCAAATGGAACTGATTATGATGATTAAAATGTACTTGAACAATATAAATGTAAAATTCCTGTCTTATATCATGACATAATCAAACTTTTAATGCACTTATTAAATTTATCAGGTATATAGAATAACACCATATCCCCAGAAAAAATAGTGAACACCATTCTGCACAATTTCTTAAACCGACAGTCATTGTTGAACTTAATCTTGACAAAACATTTTTATTTTGGATTCAGTACTGTACAGTACAGTACTTAATCTCCAGCAAATGAGAGGGTTTCAAGAGTATTTCACTTATATCACTGTGGCTGGTATAATTGCAGGGAGAAAATGTGCAACCTTTGTCAAACCTGTCAGCATAAACTGAAACTAAGAAACCATGGGTGGTACTGTACCGAAATTTAGTGTAGCACCAAAACCGTTACTGCCTGTTGAAGATGTCTTTACAGCAGACAATGCGAACCCCAAACCTCTTAATCGGAAACCAAACTGCGCTATCCTGGCCTCCTATGTGTCTATGGACTGAGCTAGCACTTACCAGAGACATTTGATACTGAGTGTAGTAGGAGTCTGTGTTGATGTCTACCCGCGGTTTCAGCACCAGGGTACCTTCATACTGACCCATCTCACAGCTGCAATGGAAGAAGATTCATCAGCAGCCACTAGCGGATCCACGGGGGGGGGGTGGCCCCCCCCCCCCCCTTTCAAATTTTTTTTGCATTGGCTGGTATGGGAAAAAAATTGTGGACCCCCCCCCCCCTTTCAAAATTCCTGGATCCGCCACTGGCAGCTAAAGTGTTTTAAAATAAGTTTAGCTATGTCTTCGTCATCTTTAGTTTTAAACAATATCGACCCCAGTGACCAAATACAGAGATACATACATGTATTTATAAACCTCTAGTGACGTCACTCTATTGTCACACTGGGGTATTCGTTTAGCGACTAAACATCTTCTAGTTGTTTGCCAGGCATAATTCTCGAATGTCCGTGAATTCCTGGGGAAAGTTCCCAGATTTCTGTAGTAAAACCTAGTGCTAATGTATTTTGAATGGCTACAGGTGTCATTCCAGACATGCTAATGACCATTTCTGGATTATTCTGTTTGATAAGAAGTTGTCATTCCTTTAAAGTGATCACTCAGAATGATTGAACACTTATCACTGCAGCAGCTTAAATGTTTTAAAATATGTTGAGCTATTTCATCATCATATTTATTTTTCAACAATATTGGCCTTTGGGACCAAATACAGGTATACATACATGTACATACAAAACAGACAGTCTGAAACTATAACTCTTTGATACTTTGTTTATCATTTTATTTTTTTAAAGCATTTTAAAACAAATTCATTGAAAATAAGAGAAATTTTTTATCAGAAAATAGTTTGGAAATGCTGGAAGTATACAACACAGAGCAAACCTGTTCTTAGAAATAGGCCTACAAATATAAAATTGTGTGTACCATCCTCGGTTACCCATGGTTTTATATATGCTCCTTTACTCTCCACTATATCACCCATGGGATACCATATCAGGGGAATCTGTTCTCAAATTACCTGCTCTTGTGTGTGTACATGCACAAATAAAAGTGAAACATTTTACTTTCTTTCTTTCTGGCAACATGTGTATACATATCAACCAAGTTTATGGCATTAAATTGGTATAAAAATTTTATTTCATGTTAACCAATGTTGGTATTTATAATTTTGTTTACCTTTTTATTTCTGACTTGGTTCCTGTAAGAGTTGCACACCAGTCATCAAACCCAACACTCACCGTGAGCGCATTGGCAAATAACACAACTGTCATCATCAGTGTAACTCCACATGTAATAAAGGCATCAAGCCATGTGCTGAAGAAAAATAAAATCAATCAATATAATCAATTATGTAGTTACTACAGATATTGAAATGAAAGTTTTACCCAACTAGGTGTTTTGCTTGAATTGTATAATCAATGAAAATATAGTATTCTCAGTATAATCATAACAAAAATGTAATGTAACGGAATAAATGTAATTATTTGGATATTCACAGGACATTTAGAAACATGTTGATACAACAATCGACACATTCAGTAATGGTACAAACACAGTTGAGAAGCACAAGCTTTTCGAAGGTTGCTATGACGACTTGTGAAATAAACAAGCTTGAGTGACTCGGAAACACTTGTTGCTGTGGAGTACTTTTTATGCAATGAAGGGAATTCTGTTCATACAACGTCAGATTCTATTGGCGAGTGTTAATCGAAGGTGTGCTTGTTTACAAAACCAAATTTCATTGGATTGTCGTGACATGAAAATTTATATTGTCACATTGTAGATAAAAGACTTCTCTAGTGATTGATATCATAAGTAGGTTTTCAAAAAGTATGTTTGTATTTGAAACACTAACAATGGATCTTTAATGTACTAGTGTATCTTGTAGAATATTTTCAACTAGCTTGCCTCCAAAACCCAATGGCAGAGGACAGTAATATTATACGCCTACACGTTGAGTCAACATGAAGCAAGTAATTACCTGTCATTCCCTCTAAACAAGTATCTGGAGTCCCAAACAAGGTAGAATATGGACAAGAGCATGACTACAACACCAATGAAGATAGTAAAGTTGCATGCACTGTTTGGACCCCATGTTATGAGCAGAGAAAGCTGTGATGACTCTTGCATCCACGCTCCATAGCTGTACAGCAAACAGTTGCCCTTAAAATCATTCAGATTTATCCACACTGGAATGAATATAAAGAATGAAAATATGAAAGAAATAAGAAAACTTGTCACTTGTGCTAAAACTAAAATATTTCCTATCCCCATGTTGATACTCAACAGTCAAAACAAGGGGCTGAACTCCCAAGAAGTCTCGTGACCAAAACAAAATATCGGCTATTCCCGGAAAACGAAGACAACCTGATAGAGGTTAGTCGATTTGTATCACACATACGACGATTTAGAATGGGAAAGGGGAATAACTGCAGGTGACTTTAATTTTCCTAAACTCCGCACAGAGACAATCGCTTGTTCAAAGCGTTATCATAATATAAGCAAGCGCTGCTAAGAGTTAGTGCTAAAAACAATGGCGGACGTTGTTGATAAGTCTGGCGTTGGAGATTCTACATCCGAGGATAACGGTACCACTGCATCGAAGGGTAATCTATGTAATCCTTTACCTGTAGCTTCTGTAATGGAATATGTAGTTGCAATAAAACCTTACTTGTGCTGATAGTGACACTATTTTTGTCGATTTTTTTGTTAGAAGCGTACATATTTGGTGTCAGTCGACGTGGATTACGAATCGGTGACATCAGCATTTAGAAATAATTATTACTAAAATGTTGAACTCACAGAAATGTAATAAAAGTAAGCATTGATTTATCACGGACAGTCCTTTGTGTTATAGTTTGCATGATAAAACATATTGTCTCTATTTGAAATAGCTGCAAAACGTGCACGTCAACATATGGCCTTATAGGCCTATTCAACATTTCAAAAATCAAAAGCCTTGTTAAAATTAATTCTAAATTTCTTGACAAGTCATTTTGTCATTTGATTGTGTGACCCACCTCAGGCACCTGAAGGAAAATGCATCAAATCCAAGTGGCTGCAATCATTGTTTATTATGACATCAAATGCAAACATATTGAGAAAGACCAAAAGCATATATGATAATTCAAAACTACATACAGTTTGGGACATAATGTGCAATGGATAATAATATATAAACACAATTCATGCATGCGAACAAGGTTAATACTTTAAAAAAATGGTCATATTTATTCTAAAATAATAGTATTTGTAATCTAAACACTTGATACCATTTTAATAATCTCTCAGGTTTATATGTACGGGTAATATTTCCAACATAAAATATTTCTACAACTGATATCAAATATTCTATTAGATTTATAAATTCTACAAAACTACAATGTATTCTGGGTTATATGACACTGTCTGATCTGTCAAAAACGGTTATGGAACATTATTCGAAAACTATGACTTCTGACCTAACTGACCTTCATACAAATTTGAAGTTCCTATATGGTGGTGGTGTGCTTTTAGAGGTTACAACTCCCTAGTTGCCTTAAAATGTCGAAATATTATTTTGACCCGCAACAGTCACGGTATGTTGTTTGCAATAAGTGTTAATTTTCACAAGCAAACAATATTAAGTGAACCCTAAACTGTTTTATGAATCAGTGACAGTGGGATTAAACTGGACAGTTTTTCGAGGAATAAAAGTTGGGAAATAGTACATTAATCAGGATACGAACTCATATCGCCGGCAACCCGGTTGTGAAGCGGCAACGCATTTGATTCAGACGGGCGGGTGTTCAGTATCGCCCGCCGGGGTAGCCTGGTTGACCCGGTTTCAAATGAGCGGGCGATAATGACAGCATACGGACCAAACTCGTTTTTGCATATTTGAAAATATCGTATATCTTTCCATCTAAACAATTCCAATACAATTATTTATAAGAGGACTGAAGGGAAAGAGTAATGTAGCAAACATTTCTAGCAGAAGTAATAATATTGTTCATCGTTGTTGAGATATCGTTGTCATTGTCGCAAACACTTTAGAAAAGTTTGATTGTTAGTTGCGGGCAACTAAGTTGGCTATGATGGTTGCCATAACAATAACCCGAACCAATTTGATTTGTTTCGTCTGCTCGGATCACACGGGTAGACAGCTCACGTGACCGGGCTATACCGGGCTACACCCGGGTTAGTGCAATCAAGTGGCCCCTATAAAACCAGTTCGTATCCTGATGTGAACGATTTTGCAGATTTGATTCCTCGGAACAGGGTCGATTTTAATCAGACTGTTTTATGAATGCTAGAATGTTCTAAAATTGTTAATAGTTATGCTCAGAAACAAGCTTGTAACTATGCTCATTCATGCAAATTATCTCCCCTTTGATGCAAAAACTGCTCATTAGTGTTGAGTTTACCAATCAAATGCAGAAGAGGGCACCAACTCTACTCTTTAAGATGTCAGGAACATAGGTACATTACTGATTACCTGATTTTGTGAGAACTTGAGTTTTGACATCACATGCATTATGGATAGTGCAGATTCCTCTCCAAATGAGTCACACATTCACATAAAGAATTAAATTTTGAATTTTAATATATAGATATAATTATTGAACATGTTTATATTTAATTTTTTTCAATGGATGGATAGCTGAGGCAAATTTTGATACTGTGCATCAATACTCAAGGTATTGGATGCATGCGCATGCCTTTACTCGACTCTTCAGGCCAAACACAATCAGATATTTTACAAATAATACAAATTAACAAGCTTATTCAGGTAAAGTTAACATTGTCAAACCCACTTTTGCAGCATCACCTAAAGTAAATTTAAAAACTTTAACAGTGATTTGTGACTATGGTATCAACTTTATGACTCCAACGTCTGTTGCCCAATTTCTCTAGTCTACATGTAGTTCTACTACATCATGGTGGAAGGTTAAGGGCCAATACTACATTGTAAGTGCAGTACCAAAATGATTTTCTACTTTAGGTTTTTACTGTATTGCAAAACAATAAAGAATAAACGTTATGGAATGGTTGACAAAGGGATAAATGTGATGCATATTTTCATTTATATTATACTTGTGATGTCGTCCTATTCTCCAGTTCCATTATTTTCCAGCCATGGACAGTTGCATGTCACATCAAGATTTTTAACCAGATATTTAATTTCTTCAACTTTTTAAAGTGATTGAAAAAAACAACTTTTGAATGTAATTTAACCCTTAACATGCGGGCGACGGAATTATCCGGGAGGCTCATAGAGAAAAATGTTAGAACCCTTGGCGAGACCCGTACGTTGGACTTAGTGCATTTACCGGGTCAGTAATAATTCTATTTGCCCCCCAGGCGAAATGCGAGACGAAGTGTGTCCGTATATCGCCACATGAAAACTTGTTTACATACATCTCGCAGATAGCCACGATAACAAGTCTGTGTGAATGTCCGGTCGAAATATCAAGTAAAATTCACACCAAATTGCGTGTGCATTGTTGACCCGTAACGCATTGATAATTAGCTTTACAAAAGGCCAATTTTGTCGGGCTTAGCCCCCGAAGCATTAATTCGCTTGAGGCTATTTTCACCCACGTGTTTGTATTGCCTCGGGTTTGCCTCGCCCGAGACTGCTATCTGCCTCGCATCTCGCGAGACGGGGGAAAAAATCGCTAACTCGCCTTACTACCGCACTTCATATCATGTGAGCGAATAGTTTGTTTTCAAAAAAAAATACGGCAAAATAAAGGGGAAACAATGGACTACATTCCCATATAAAATTAGAAAATCTCAAAAAAATAATAAAGACACAGCAAGCGCCGTGAAAAAGGTCATGTTTACACTTCATAAATTTTGAAACAATCGGCGATTTTCACAACTTCTAAAACATTTATCACGGCTAAAATACTGAATGCATTTTCATAATTTTTATATCACAATAAACCGAAAAGAATAATCTTTTATTCTATATAAAATGCGCAGATTTATTCACAGAAATAAAGATACAATTTTACCTTTCTGAGAGGCATGTGAAACCAAACGGCACACAAACTAATCAACATATTTTCATCAGTTATGGTTCGAGGTTAGCGTTTATTTGAAAAGTCAAACAACATAACCATATTTGGGTTGACATGTGCTTATTTGTCAACTGGTTCGAGATTATGATTTCTTGGAAAAGTGCGATGAACGACCGTTTGCAATGCCGCATACATGTTGTAAGTATTGACGATTTTATAGGTGGAAATAAAGACAAGCTTTACATAGCTATAGAATTATAACCAAAGGTCGCATTCTAATAATTTTTATATCATTGTGAAGCTAGACATCTTGTCTTCAATTCCGTATATAAATGGAATTTTTTTCGTTTCGTATTCATGATGTTACGAGGCCCGAATTAAAGACAATCTTTCGAAAGTAATAGAATAAAAACGAAAAAACATAGAAAATTCATTCAAAGTTTCGGGTGTGAATTAGCCATTTGTGTACGGGTGTCGCTACTTGAATTTGTATTGAACGCCCGTATATAGTCCTTATTCGCCATGTAGATGCGGTATATTTCGTAAAAACGGTACCGGAATCGCCGCCTGGAAATTCCGCCAGCAGAGCTCGTTAGTGAATAAGCTCAAACTACTGCTGCGAGCTGCGAGCCTGTAAATTCCGCCACAGGGGCTAAAAATGGTAAAAAATATATACGCAACGTAAGGGTTAATGTTCTCGTAACTCTCCCTTTGGGCCTTGACTCCATTATGTTTAAGAAATGGAGTGTTACCTGTACATTAACATATATACTAAGTTTATTTCATTCTCACACAGACACCAGAAATAGTGTATCGAAAATTTTTCTCACAAAGTTTTATTTTCAGATAAAGACATGGTAAATGAAGCAAGTGATGTCAAACCTGAAAGTAAGAGCGAAGAACTGGTGAATTCGGAAAAGGAATCTGAATTGGAGAAATACTGGAAGGCAGTGAGAGAAAATCCTAATGATTTCACTGGTTGGACATATCTTCTCCAGTTCGTAGAGCAAGAGGTATTTCTTGCCTTTATGTTACTGTAATTCTAAAACTTTCTTTGGGATAATAAAGGAGAGAAAGGATCAAGTCTCTCCCAAGATTTCTTGAATGAATTAAAGCTCTGTGAATTTCATCCATAGGATTTAATCCCTTTTTTAGCTCATCAACTTATGGCGGGTCATCTTCCAGCATCAGTCTGTCTGGCGTGCTCCGTAAACGTTTCACACTTTTGACTTCTCCTCCAGAACCATTGCACTCACAAAGCTGAAATTTTGTGGTGAGGTACCTTGCACCTAGGAGATCAAAGTTTGTACATTTGTCCTGACCTCCCTCAAATATGGGCCTGGCAGGGTGTCCACTTTACACTTTAAAAGCCTTAAACATCTTCTCCCCAATAACCAGTAATGCTAGTAAACTCAAATTTATATATAGTAAGCTCCGGTATTATGACCGAGTAGTCAATGGTATACTTTATTTTTATATATTTCGTTTTTGAATTGCAGAATAATCTGCAAGGGGCTGAGGAGGCCTATGATGCCTTCTTCCAGCATTACCCATATTGTTATGGGTACTGGAAGAAGTATAGTGACCTCGAGAAGAAGTTTAGCGATACAACCAAGGCAATGTTGGTACGTATTACTTCTTATACATCATCCTGGCAGGTCACAAAGTGACCAGGACAAAACCAAGGCTTGTCAAGCAAATCTGAGCAAAATTTGATCGAAATTTTCTGGAGTAACCTAGCCTCGCATCTTTTGAAACTCTTGGGCTCTTCCGTTCCATACACTGATATTGACTTGCAACTGTTGGCCCTAAGGCAGAATTTGAAGCCTTTACTCTTACCTGGAAATAGAAGAGAAGGGTTTATTTTGTATAAAGGCAACAAGACCCATCATACAAAGTGGTACAAAATTAGCTTTATACAAAATAAACCCTTCTACTTCTGGTCTGAAAACATCTGAAACAAATAGAATGATCAACAGTATGTTTGGTTTGTAATACCATTTCTTTTGGCACTTGTTCCTTTGTTAGGTGAATATCCATTTGAAAAAGGGGCAGGAACTAGCCAAGATATATGGTAAAACAAATGCATTCCTTTCTTTAATGGGAAAATTAACACAGGATCGTAAAGGATGCTCTAGATAAATACATCCTCGGCATATAAATTGATCCAAAAATGTATATATAATTTATAAAACTTTCCGAAAAATTTGCCCCTTTCACCTAAGAATGTATGGTAATACAACAATTAATTATAGAAGCCTTTAATGTAAAACAGAACATCCTTTTGATGTTCATTCCTTGAAATTGGAATTATAGGAATTGTTTTAGAAGTCGCCTCTTGTACAAGTGCCAAATGGCTTCAAGAGGACTTTTCTACTTGCGTTATTTGCTATTAATGAACGTAAGACTAAAGAGGTATATTTAATTTGCTCTTTTTCTTCAGGCTGTCCATACCAAGGTACTTTGTGCATTATGTTACAATTTATGGATCTATTTATAGGAATGGATGGATTGCTAGTTGTCATATCTCATCCCAGTTGACTTATGTCAATTGATTACTTTAAGCTAATTTTGAAAGGTCTGTAAGTTTAGATAATTGAAGATTATTGTACAGTTGACTTTTCTTTTGATTCTTTTACTGGAATAGCATTAATGATTTGCATTACATCTGGGCACACATTGTTTAGCCGACGGGCTTATAGTAAAGAAAAATGTTCAATATTTTATTGTGGTGCACCAGAGGCCGTGGTCGTAGCTTAGAAGAGTTCTTCATGATTTTTTTATGCCATGTTTTTCTTTGCAGAAAGTTCTCTTGCTCTGCACCCAATGCATGGAGTGCAACCCTCATTCAAACATCGCTTTAAGAAATTAAGCTAAAACTTAGCAGTCAAATTTCGTGTTTGAAATTTGTCACTAAGACATGTCGATCTAAGGCCGGGGCCACAAGGAGCCAACTCTGAGAGGGCAAGCCTACAAGAGGTGTTCACTGGGAAATAGTTACGGTAATGAAATCGGTTGTAATATATCGTGAATCGGATTCGCTCGGGTTCCGTGGTTTTATGGATTTCCCTTTGTAACCTAGTACCCAAGGTAAGGAGGAGTTTAATGCAAGAAATCTAGAATATTTTTTCTCTCGTTGTCCTAGGTTTTTGAGCGAGGTGTGCGTTCAATTCCGCTGAGTGTTGATCTCTGGCTGCATTACATCAACTTCTTTATCACGGAATATGGTTCTAATGAAGATGGAGAGGAAAAGATTCGCCAGTAAGTAACATCTGAAAGGAGTTTTCAATTTTCTTGTAATTAACATTTGTGCAACCATAAAAATGAGCCAAGGAACGATACACTAGAAATACATATTCAGCGACTTGAAGAGAAATATGGCAGGATGGTTAGCAAATCGGGCTTGGGTTGTGAAAACCTGCCTGAGGTAAAGCATTTTTCAAAAGCTACCAGCGAAATACCCACAAAAAATAAGAGGTATTTTATATAGATAATTGAGTACTGAGTTGTGTATCAAATTTGTATTACTATTAGTTTCAAATTATATTCCATTTTAATTTTGGAAAGATTTGCAGTTAATTGTTTGGACTTTGCTCTCATCTATAATGCAAGCCCAATTTAAACTACATAGATTTGTCCTATTTTATCTTTCTAGGTTGTATGAGAGAGCAATCACGGCAGCTGGAACAGATTTCCGATCTGACAAGTTATGGGACTCCTACATTTCGTGGGAAAACATGCGACACAACAAGAAACTGGTTACTCAGTTGTACGATCGCCTGCTAAATATCCCAACACAATTATACAGTCATCATTTTGACAAGTGAGTTTGATTCTTCTGTTTACTGTCGCGACCAACTTTTGTGCAATCTGTGTAAATTTGACTTTCATGTTAAACTGTTTAAAGAGTATAGTTACAGTAATCAGTGAAGAAGACATTTATCTTGTTTCACCAAGCAAAATATTCTGACCAATTAAAACAAATATGAAACATTCTTATTTCAAAAGCACTGAATTGAAGAGCAAGTCTTTCGCACAAAATTGAAAAAATATGGTACAAACAAGGAAATTAATTTGTAAAATTATTTAGATCTACTATAGTCCTACATGAATGTTATAAATTACTCTTTAGCTTCAAGAAGCATGTCAATGAAAATCATCCGAAGGACATTCTGTCACTGGACGAGTTCCTCAAACTACGACAGGAGCTGTTGAAGGTGGACAGCAAGGCAGAGGAGGAGGAAGGAGGGGGAGACGCAGCGCCACCTGGGGAGGATGCACCACCTGGTGTTGACGACCCTCCCGGGGTCTCATCTGCGGGCGGCATGGTAGGCAATATTTTCATAACAAATCCCATTAAGATTTATTTTCAATGATTTTTAGATTATGTAACAGTCTGACCTCATG
This sequence comes from Gibbula magus, assembly GCA_936450465.1. Taxonomy (NCBI): domain Eukaryota; kingdom Metazoa; phylum Mollusca; class Gastropoda; order Trochida; family Trochidae; genus Gibbula; species Gibbula magus. The sequence goes on along the minus strand of OW388291.1, from coordinate 81,153,112 downwards.
GAATATGGCAAACTATCACAGTTTTATATAATTTGAAAGATCAGTTAACATAAATACAAATTATCTGATCAAAAAAGACATTTGATTTCAAACCATTTTCAAAAGGAACCAATTTACAGGAATCACAACTCATTAGTTAACAAAGGCTTCAGGATTGACCAATGGCAAAATATATCCTAACATTTCTGGGCCTAGAGGTAAATTTTTTATAAAAACAGTATATATAGTGAAGAGTTTTGATATGTTTGGTGTTACAGGCTGATGAAGATGAAGCTAAGAAGTTGAGAGAGAAAATCCTAGACCTTCGAGACAACTTGCACAGACTGAATGAGGACGAAGTCAGCAAGAGATGGACCTTTGAGGAGGCTGTGAGTTCTCTCTGTAGATAACAATTTGGTTAATTTGTTCACAGTTGCGTAAAACACTAGTTGAAGACTTTTTTAAAGACATGGTGAAACTTTAATTCAAGGCCTTTACAAGATTATGCCATTTTACCACACACAATGAAAACATCAAGAGAATTTCTTTTGATAACAAATATTTCTTTATATTTTGAATGATAATTTACATTGGGGATCATGTCACTCACGTTAGACAATTGCTTGTCATTCATACCTTGTTCTTGTTTACACCTGACTGTGACCATAACTCTGTCTCTTTGAAAATAAAATCTACAAGAAGTGTTAGAGTGAACTATTAGATATTATAGTTTTAGCTTACTCGGCAGGAAAATTTTAAAGTCTACCTACATAAATAAATCTTTTTATTCCTTACGTTGACCTGGATCTGCACTGTCATGGTTCTTGGGAGTTATTCATGTATATCAACATCTTTTATAGATCCGCAGACCATATTTCCATGTGAAGCCACTAGAAAAAGCCCAGCTAAAAAACTGGCGTGAATACCTCGACTTTGAGATGGAAAATGGTTCACATGCACGGGTTGTGGTGCTGTTCGAGAGGTGTATGATTGCCTGTGCTTTGTATGAAGACTTCTGGATGAAGGTAGGCATGCTGGAAGACACAGAACCTTTTTGTAGCAAATTATTATTGATCTGAGAAATTGCTGTGTGCTAAGTGTTTGTGACTGATGTCTGTTTTGTAAATTGTTCAATCATGATATCAGCATTAATTGTCAATAGAAATGTCATTTGTGATTTTGTGTGTTGCTAATAAATACGCGTCATGTTTTAGTATGCCAAGTACCTGGAGAATCACAACACAGATGGAGTGCGGAGCGTCTACCAGAGGGCCTGTACCATCCACCTTCTGAAGAAACCATATATTCATCTTTCATGGGCAGCATTTGAAGAAAGACAAGGTATCTATTTAAATCGAATTTTCCAATGTTCAGTGGCAGTTTGATAATGTTTCTCAATAACATCTCAACAGTCATTATACAGGGTTTACTAAGGCTGTGCAATATTATTGCAATATGAATATCGCAATACAAAAATTGAGGCAATACACAGCCCTAGGGGTTACAAATATTAGACTTGGCAGATTACTCTGACTTGCTTCTGGGTCATTCAGAATAACAAAGAAGTAAACAATGTATTTCGATTTTGTAAATAATTTATTTCTGGCAACAATTCACGTAACAAAGATATCAGCACTAACTTAGGAGTCCATTCTGTCATTCAGAATCTCCCTACATACAAGAGTATTCATTTTCAGCACTAGTATCAAAATCACATGATACAAAAAAAACTCATGAGGCCAAACTATTTGGCAAACAGAATAATCATTCCTGGAATGGTTCTGCCTTGAATTATTCCCATAATCTAACATCACAGCTTGTCAATCTGAGTATCACCTCGGTTATTGTCAGTTCAGTTGTCTCTGTTGAAGATGTTATGTTCCCTACACATTCCCATGGCAATGTCTATAGCTTGATACTCGTTGGTCAGGTAGTCTTCGCTGGTCATACGCTGCACCTGCACTCCAGCTCGGCGGTAACAGCGCACAATCTGCAAGTACTTGTTGAATGCATACCGCATGTATGCCTGTCGCACACTCTCTGCAGTGCACTTGCGTTGGAGGAGTAGTAGTCCGTGGCCGATGTAGCCACTCGAAGCCTGGGATGCCATCTTCTCGGAGAGGGAGTCGATGTACTCGTCTGTAATAAAGAAATGATTTTTATTTAAACACTTGATAATATAATATATATTTATATATAAATGTTAATCCTCAATATATGATTTCATCATCCTATAGAAGTGCTACAAGACAAACTTGGGTTTATTAATATTTTTCAGCTGTTGAGCTTTAGAAGTCAGCTGTACTTATGCAATTGAAACTGCACTGCACTGAGATATTCTAAATGGCTTGAAATCTGTTCTTTGGCTTTTAAGTTAATAAAACCCCTATTTAAATAGATTTTTCGCTTACCTATAAGTTTTCCTTGTTCCACTGCCCAGTCATGTTGCTTGATGAGGTCCTGAGGACGTACTTTGGGGTGGCCACTCTTCTGTGAGATGTCGTGGTTGAGACAGGAGATGTTGCTTCCCATGTTGCTGGATGATAGAATGATGCTACCCCAGAGGATATGTGCTATATATGTGGATACTTTCCCTTGGTATTGAACTCCTCAACATAGTAGAGAAGACTGTGTTTTCAAAACAATTTGCTATTCTCTTTGCTCCAGAGACTGTGAAGTCAATGTTTACATTGGAGGTTGTAAGTTATAGGCTTTGGTTCAGTGTTTTCATGTAGTGTTAAGTAGGCTGCATTCACATGGTGTTAATGATCCATTAGCATCTGTACCTTGCTAGACTGAATCCATTGTCTTCCCTACCCTTCCTCTACTCCCACTTGTGTTTGTACAACTCGTTAAGAGGGCGAGAAGAGGTACAGGGTAATTACTGTCACAACATCCAACTTGTCAAAACTGGCTGTGTTGACACTAAGAAAACAATGAGTTTCAATTAGTGTATTTGATTTCAGTTAATGTACTTTAGATTGGACTGCATTAAGCACTGTGATCAAACAATGCAGCAGGGATATCTTAATCTCCTTTGATGCTTTTCTGACTTTTGTTAATGTACGTAGTGTCTGACCTTCAGTCTTGGTGAATGGAAGATCTTGGTTTTGATTACAAGAAATAAACTGTTTGAGAGGCATTCTAGAAGTTATGCAATAATCTTGAGGTTTTTCTTCTCTACAGTATCTTCACTGGAAGTATTTTCATTTATGGGATTGTTCATCTTTTTCTCACGAATGCAGTATATATTGAAGGTTTTGACTAAGTATTTTGCTACATAACGCAGAGGATAAACATTATATAATAAAACAATGCTCAAATTCTGTTTGTAGGAAACCAGGAAGAGGCAAGGAAGGTGTTGTCGAACATTGAGAAGAACGTGCCCAACCTGGTGATGGTATGCATGAGACGCATCAGTTTGGAGCGGCGGGTCGGCAACAACGAGGCGGTGGAGACCCTGTACCGAGAGTATATCAACAAAGCAGCCTCAAATGCATCTAGGTCATTCTACTCCATCAAGTTCGCTCGCTATCTCAGGAAGGTTAGGAGCCATTTTACTCTTTATGTAGTATTCATATCTGTTTATTTCAGATGTTTTAAGAATTTCCTTAACCATCATAGGAAAATTTAAATTATAGGTCTCAATAGAAATTATTGAAGCACAAAAATCTCATTTATTATGATTTTAAAAGTATTTTATTTTATGAAAACATGATTTATATGATAAAGGATAAATGCTTCTGATAAAAAAAAAACTGTAATAATTTCAGTAATACATATATTTATATACACTGAAAATATACAAATCATTGATAAAATTGAATCTTTTCAAATACGACATTAACTTTTTCATTGAAGACTTTATTGCGAAAATACACATTGTTTGTGATAATTGTTTTTCTTATAGTTTTATGTGTATTTTCCAGGTTCGAGGAGATATTGAAAAATCACGAGAAGTTTTGAAGGAAGCCATGGAAAAGGACAAGGTATTGCTTATTGCTGTCAAAACATTGACATAATTCTTTTCCCCCAAACTAAGTCTTTGTTTTAATTATAAGAATTTCTAAACCTGTTTAAACAGAAGGAGATAACATAATTTACTCAGATCACCTATTGCTAAAAAGACATAGTAACTGTTCATCAGCACTTTTGTGGTGGAAGATTATGAATCAACACATCTTCTTGCATAATACAATCTAAACAGTTTGCTGACATTTGCATTACCGGTAGTCATTTTAGTGTGAAGCAGATAAGTGCCCCATCATTAACATTCACATGTGCAGGAGTCTTATTTCCGCTAAAAGTCTATAAAATATAGAAAAGAAATATCTTTTTAATCATTAATTGAATTGTCCCTTCTAGAAAAATGAGAAGCTGTTTCTCCAAATGGTGGATTTAGAATACCAAACACAGCCAATTGAAGAGCAGAGAGTGCTGGATGTGTTTGAAAGTGCTTTGAAAAGTGATCTCTCAAATGATTTCAAAGTTAAAATATCCCAAAGAAGGATGGAGTTCTTGGAAGATTTTGGCACAGGAATTCAAAGGTAAACATACAATGTGAAAGTTATATTGATTTAAACCTATGTCATTCAAGAAAAGAAATCAAGTGGAAAACTAACCTGTCACCCTTGTTAATGTTGAAACTTAATACGGTTTCATATATTATGTATACCTATAATACATATACCTATATAGGTATAGGTAGATGGTTTTCTTCTTAAATTGAACTCTGTTCTGATTACATAGTTTAATGCTTGTTTCTTGTATTTATGAATTAACATTTGGCAACTCTTGCAAGGTGAAGTCAGTATTGGCTGTCACTTAAACTTGGTTGCCGAAACTAACTCCTTTCCAAATGACGTTGTATCGTTGCAATGTCAGCAGTGTTAAAGGAGAACAGTTGAATTGTAGTCAAGTTAAAACTATCAGCTTAATGTTATTTCCTCTTAATCTTTTAAATGTGCTGCTCTTTTATTTCCTAGGATAACGGATGCTTATGATGAGCATCAAAAACTTGTGAAGGATCTCAATAGTGACAGGAAAAAGAAACATCCCGACTCGATGTAAGTACACCATTTTACCTTGTGATTACTTGACTATATTCAAGGTTTCTCATCAACATTGATCAGTAAGAGTGCTAATAAAAATCTTTTAGTTTTTAATTACTGACAATTTTATCAAGTGATGTCCTCGATTTGTTCTGCTCTTGAATGATCAAGGTTCATACAAACTCAGAAAGCATTTGCCTAATTTGTGAACGTCTACGAAACTAACCAATCGTTTAAAAGAAAATTTTTGCAAAGTATTGTAACTGTTCTAGAGAGGATAGCCACCCTCCCCCTGAAAAGAAACACAAACACGACCGATCCAAGTCTGAATCTACAAATGGATCCGGTGCTACAGGAGACGCAAGTAGTGGTGGCCATCATCCGCACTCCTCAGAAAGTCACTCATACAACTACCATTGGCCTTCTTCATACCCAGTGAGTTCATAATGTCCATCCATATCTCCGAAAAATTGCTCACTTACAAGTGTAGGCATTATAAACAACTCCTCAGAAATCATAAATTTTCAGAATTTTTGTTACATGACGACTAAAGTTTGTACAATTTGGTTTTGAATCCCTGTTATGACTCCTTTAAAGCTGTCATATATATCTTTGGTTCTTGTGAATCTCATCTACTAATAAGCAGGACCTGCATTGAATATTTTAGTTGCTTATGTCATCTTTAAGATTTTGTCAAAGTCTTGGCAGGTATTGTGATATTATTACATATTACATGTGATGGATGTTCTTCAAATTTATATTAAAAGTTAAGGTCAATTTATGTTCATAATTTCACTGACCCTCAAGTTGTTTTAAAGGTCATGGAGAAAGAGATTATGCAATACCTGAAAAACTGTCAGTCAGTCAGTCCCGTTTCTTGTTACCACAATATCTCATGAACTGATGGACCTATAGAGTCTTCAAATTTGGTACCAGTCTTCATCAGGGGAATACGCAGACACCAGTCGATTTGGGTGACTTTGACCTCATTTTCACGGTCAATACAAGACTTTGAATTTTTTGGGGAAAAAATCTTGTTACCACAATATCTCATGAACTGCTGGACCTAGAGTCTTCAAATTTGATACCAGTTGGTTTGGGTGACCTTTACCTCATTTTCAAGGTCAATATGAGACTTTGATCACTTTTAAAATGTTCTTAGCCTGATAAAATAACAATTGAATCAAACATGTAATGGCCATTACTCAGTACAAGCTGTGTGTCCATCATTTTAGCTCATTTCTTAATTGCGGCGAGGGACATGGTCACGTTTGTGACAATGACTTGTTGTCAATGTGATTTCATCAGTATCATTAGAGATTTATAAAAACCTTATTATTTTCAGAGTGGTGGCTATCCCTATCATCCTCATTATGGAGCGTACGGTTCTTATGGGTCCTACTACCAGTCATGAAGTCCAAGTGTTACGAATGTTGCTACATCTCTACCAAAGTACAAATCTACAACTGTTATGGTTTCTTAGACAAGTTCATGTTACAGTGTTATGTTCACTTCTATTAAGTTCTCAATTTCCGGTTAAGGTAATTGGTTTTGGTAAAAATAAAGTATTTTGTTTTTAATGAATGAAGTAGGAATGTTTTGTAATGTATGCTCGATTTAATATTAAAGAACAGAAATATTTAGATGAAGCATTTAAAATTATTGACATTTATCAGTACTTTTATTGTCCTTCATAAAAATGACGAAAATGTGTGTAATTTTGTGAAATCCAAGTTCTGATGTAGAGTATAGTGAGGTTGTTAATCTAACTTAACCTTCATTGTGTGATTATACAGTTGTTTCCTTCATTATATATCGTGGATAATCATGTATGAACGTTATCTTGAATGTCTGAATATTGAAACGGTCTATTGAACAATCATGGTGCTTTTCTGATCTTGAAATGAATAGAATAGAGGGGGGGTTGGGGAGAATCATGTTAAAGAAATGAGATTGTAAAATGCTCTATTAGAATATAATCATACTCAATGGCTCTTTAAGATTTTACTGAATCTGCCAGAGATGATGCTAATGAATATATAATATAAGAATATTATTAAAATGGTTCATGAAGATCAAAACTGATTAACAAATTATTTTGTTGATAAACTGCATATTTGGGAAATTCACCACATTAAAAAGGTCTATTTTCAAAGATACTTTTATCATAAGTTTGAGCAATATTCTATTCATGTTTTCAACTATTTGCACAGTGTTGACACAATATTTTATATTTAACACAATAGATTTTCTGTTAAACTTCGACTTTTCACTTTGGAAAAGCTTTTTATTTTTCTGGGTCTCTTATGATGGCAAAATATTGCTAAAATACATGTCAAAACCAGAATATATATGTATATTGCACCTTATTTTAGAAGTTATATTTTGACAAAGTTCTGTTTTAGATTTCCTTACTTATAACTTTATTAATGAATTTGGTAATTATTAAATTTGAGGATGTTGAATTAAACGGATTCAATAATTGTGATCAAAATAAAGATATATATATATAAATACAAACTTGTCTTGTTATAAGAAAGTAACTTGTCTGATTTCTGTATTCAGTTTAAGGCGACAATCGAATATATACTTATTATATGCCTTAGCGGGGATATATAGCGCTCATTCTGTCCGGCCGTCCTGAATTTTTTCCAAAGCATATCTCCCAAACTATACATGCAATCCCCGACAAACTTGATATGTATACCTATCAACCATGATTCATAGATTGCCTTTTGACTCAAAAGTTTTGAGGGTTAGGACTTTTTACGAATTTAAATTTTTTTTTGCGGGTTCCATGCAAACAGGACTAAAACAGTTGCTCTTTTAGGAAGTCATTTTGTAAGGAAGACATTTTGTCTGGAGCATATCTCGCAAACTTTACATGCGATCACCACCAAACTTGTTATACATCTCAACCATGATCCCAAGATGTGCCTTTCAGTTTTTAGCTCATCTGGCCTTTCATGGCATGGTGTCCGGCATCGGTCTGTCCGTCCGTCCGTCCGTTCATCCGTTCATCTGTAAACCTTTCAAATTTTCGTTGTCTTCTCCGGAACCCCTTGGTCTAGGGAGCTGAAAAGTTGTGAGCAGACTCCTTGGCCAATGGGGATTCTAAATTGTAAAATTGGTGACCTCATGACCCCAAATAGGGTCACTAGTTTAAAACCCTATTTTCAACTTCTCCTGTTCCAAAAGGTCTAGATAGCTGAAAAGTTGTATGCAGACTCCTTGGCCAATGGGGATTGTAAATTTGGTGACCTTGAGACCCCAAATATAGGTCAAAGAGGTCATGACCTGAAAACCTATTTTCATCTTCTTCTCAAGAACCACTGACCCTAGAGACTTGAAACTGTGTACAGATTCCTTGGTCAATTGGAATTCTAAATTGTAGATTTCGTTATCCTGCTACCCCAAATATAGGTCACGACCTGAAAAGCTGTTTTCAACTTGAGATTCTGTGCTCTTCAAAAGGAGGTAATTTAAAGGAACCAACAGTGAGGAATTAAATCTTCAAGTGTCTTTATTTGTAGGAGATTTTATCTCTGGCCTCAGTCCCTACCCCTCTGACCTATCTTTAAAGGCGCTGTAGCACGTTTTTTCGCTCAAATAAGTTGATGAAATGTATTTGAAAAATAATTTCACCAATAGTAAAACACCCTTCTCTCTTCGGAAAATAAAGTTTAAAATGAGTGTACATGTTTCGGTAAAGCCATTGGAATCATTTTTGTAATAAAAAATAATAAATTGTGTTCACAATAAAATGGCCGCCATGCAATTTTCGCTATATACGCAACAACGTTTTTACCACTACAGATAATTGGTTTGTGTTATAAGATGTTTTAACCTCTAAAGTTAATTTAAATGACATAAACTATCATTATAAGTGGGAAATTTGAAAAAATAAATTTTGCAAAAAAACGTGCTACAGCGCCTTTAAGACACTTTTCATCTATCCATTTAAAGTGCTGCCTGATGAGCTACAGAGCCAGTGGCTCTATTTTTACGGTTTCTATGAAGACTTGACGTTGGCTCAATGAGAAAGTCAATACTATACATCTCCACCAGACTTGAGATACTTCGGACCATAATGTTATTTTTATCCCATCGGTATGTAATACCGTGGGATATAGTCACCCCGTCCGTCGGTAATCATTTCGTTTCCGGAGCAGAACTCAAAAACCGTTCATGATATCTTTCTGAAACTTTCCATGTGTATTACCCACCAACTGAAGTGGTGCCTTTTGATATCTTCAGATTTCTGAAAATTTTATTTTTGGTCGTTTCCATAGAAACATGTTGAAGTTGGACTTTGTTCAGAGACAGATTCGTTTCGGGTGCACAGCTCCAAAACCGTTCATCATATCTTCCTGAAACTTTGCATGTGTATTACCCACTAACTGAAGTGGTGCCTTTTGATATTTTCAGATTTCTGGAGAAAAAAAATGTTTTCTGTTTCCATAGAAACATGAGAGGGATGTTGGTTGTTGTTGATTTTGGCTGCTTCTTGAGCAGAAGTCTAAAACCCTTAACATACCTGAAACTCAGCATCTGTAATACTCACTAACTGAAGTACGGTAGTAGATACAGAAGTATCTGTCAAAGATGTGTTTTACAAATTTTGAGGAACTGGTGGGATATGTCATCTTCTGATGAACATTGTTATATTTTAGACCTTTAATGTGAATTTATTTTGGCAACTTGCATGGAAACATGAGAAGACAGGACGACAACTCGTGCAAACAGAAATTTTTTGCATGTTTGGATTTGAATGTTTAAACAGTAGAATTATCACATACAAACATTAATTTATGTATCCATCAACAATAACTTGAACATTTCACCTTACAATTGAAAATATCTTGTATGCTCCACTTTCAACCAACATGAATACAGATTAAAGGTACATCCATGGTGTTGTTGGGGTCACATATTCCAAATGTTATAAATGGTGTTACTTTATCGAGAATTACCGACTGTTACCGAAAACTACCATTTTGACGATAGGAGACTTAGCATATTGACGATATGAAGGTAAAAGTAGTGATTTCTGATCGAAAACCGGTCAATGCACTGCCTGTGGCGCGCATCAATGAGCCCAACGTTATTTTGGAATCTTATTTATAACAGACAAAAGACAAATTTGAGTTGATAATGTTTAATAGGTCATATAACTACTGTGCTTGTAAATGGGACGTGCTGTTTCGTTTTCTGCACATGCATAATGATGTTACTCAATTTTAGTTTGAAACTAGTAATTATGATATATTTGGCGATGGGGGATAAATATGCAAGCTGGGTGAATTTATTTGTATTGTAAACAGCACATGTGGGGAGTTTGAACGTATTAAAGCCAAATAAAATTTTATGAAACACAATGGATGCACCTTTAACTAGTGGGGGTATGAAAGTTTAGCTCACATCTTTACTTGTCATTATACATTTCAAAAGATGGCCATCTGGCTCCTGCAAAGATAACCAATGAAAACACTAACATTTATTCATTGCAAAATTTACATTTATCACTTATTTTCAGTAATGTCAAGTCACAAAACTTAATGGTTTCCTACTCAACACAGCAATGTTGCTTTACAGATTTGTAAACAATAGACCTTCAATGAAGATAGAAGAAGATGACAATTCTACAAATGCAAGCTTTTCATGAAGAGAGAACTGATAATTAATTTTGTGACATTTCTTTTGGACATATTTCTATCTGATCTAGATATTTGTATCCACATTGACTCCAACAATCTCCCGATTGTAACATTGTGCCTCGTTTTGTTGAAGGTTGGTTACTCATGGCGATAATTTAACATGTATGATCGCTCGTCTGCGCACTGCCGATAATGTTCTATTTAAAGTCATTTTATTGGCTGAATATTTGAAGTGTGTTACACAATTGGGATTTTTGGAGCTATGTATATAAAATAACCCGATAAAGCAGGATAATATATTTCAATGTTGCCACCTAGTTGTATGGAAAGTTGGTGTGTTCAATCACTAAGTCAGCATCACAGCCATAACATCTAACACTCTTCAATCTGTGGTCACCTCTGGTCCACTACCTTTGATGCAACCCTTTGTATTTGTAAATGTTCCTCAGAATCACTCTTGATCTCAGAGTCTCTTTCACTTCCTGAAAAGTCGACACCAAAAACTTGACACTTTGGTAGAGCTTCTTCCAGATGCAATGCCATTAGCTGGCAATGCTTTACTTGGGGCAAATTGGATATCTTCAGACCTTTTAAGTTCCTGTAAATAAGAGAATGCTTCTGTGAGTTATAACGACTAAAGTTTGTCTGTAGGAACTGTTAAGTTATAACACGTTTCTGACAAAAGGTGGGGTAAAGAATGCCAGAACAGGTAGACCCTATATAGTATATACCCCCATTACTTCATGAGGTGAGGTGAGTTGGGGTTTAACACTGCTTTCAAGAGTATTTCACTTATATCACGACTGCTCGTATTATTGCAGGGAAAAAGCCTGCAACGCCATGTGGCTATGCATTGAGGTGAAACCTGTGAGCATCGACTGGAACAAGCGAACCATGGGTGGTACTATGCTGAAATTCAGAGTAGCATCGCACCCAAACCTTACTGCGTGTAGAACAGTTCTCTACTGCAGTCAGAGCTGCGGAGCACCTGGCGGGGTTCGAACCCTGGACCTCTTGATCCGAAGCTGAACGCACTAACTGCTGTGCTATCCTCCCCCCTCCACTACTTCGTAAGCAGGGGTTACAAGTTGACAAGTTACACGATAGACTGTTAAAACCAATATCCACTTTACATTGTCGACTGAATATTATTTATCAACCCAATCTGTGTTCCACAGTACATTTTGCACAATGACGTCAAGTACTATATGACATCAGAATCCTTCCACATCATTGTGTACATGATTCGCAATGCTCTAATAGATTGGAAGTACTTCATTTGGTGTGTTCATTAATGTCATTCAATGATAGTAAAACATATCAATTTCATTAACACTGGCTGATGAAAGTAACTTTATCCTCAGTAAGCTTCAGATATTTGTAACTTTTATCAATATTTGTAATTTTTATCAACTCGTGTTTATATATTTCATATCAGGAGACACTTGCATAAAATTCTCCATATACATTGAATCAATTGAAGTTGTCAGCTAACTATTCCAAACATCATGGTTTGTTCAAGAAAGTAACCTTAGTTATTCATTCTCATTCTCTGCACTTACTCAAGATGGTGCAGACAAGCCAGTCCATCATCTGTGACTTGTTGACAACCGCTGATATCCAGAAACTCCAGTGTGGGCTGTAGCATGCCTATACGAGACAGGCACCAGTCGTCTATGTACTCACAGTGGCTCAGATTGAGGTAGCGCAGATGCTCTAAATCAACTGCAATATGAATGTGAAATGCTGTAAAATGGAGGGACCTAAAATCACAAGCTGTCAACCTCATTGTCTCAAGAATCTTTGTTATTTAGGTTTATACGATTGTTTGCAAACTTTAAACATTGAAAATTAATCATGGTATTATTAACCCCCGCCACAAAGTGGAAGGGGGATATAGGTTTGAGCTCTATCCATCCGTCCGAGATGAAAGGGATAGCTTTTCACAAACTATTTAAGATAGGATAACCAAATTTGATGTGTGGTTTCAGGGCATTAATTCCGTCCGAAGTGAATTCAGTGCACTAGATTTGAACATTCAGGAGAAAGGCTAGGGATGCTGATGAACATGCCTTCTTGTTCGTGTTGGCTTTTCAGCCAAAAGAAATATGAAGCTTAACATTTACAAGTAGAATCAAATTTTAAATAATTTGAAGATATCAAAGGGATGCGAAGTTCCAGAAGTTGCTTGCATTAAGCATCAGCACCAAGTGAAATGATACAGGATGATCACATCTCTTTGGAACCCCCATAGTTCTTATTGTTTTGTCTTGAACTATAAAAAGAGGAATTCATGCATTCTGTGAAATGAAAAATACCTACTGAAGTTATCCAATCCGATGTACATGAGTTTAGTTTTAGATGCATCAACTGCCTCCAGCAACATTCCATCTACTTGTCTGTTGGGCAGGAAATATTTTCCATTCTCATCCATCCTAAACCATGTGTCTCGACCCACGAACTTGACTGCACCACCTCGCTTTACAATGAAGTGGGATGTTGCTAAATCAGGTCCAAGAATTTTGTGTCGTTCTCGTATGAATCTAAAATGAAAAACAGTAGTATTAGTATTAGAAGATGACACATCCCACCGGTCAAACATTTGTAAAAGACAACTTTTAAAGATAATTGTATGTCTTTTAGAATAAAACAGCAACATAATCAAATTCAAGCCAGGAGAGTGCTTTCAAATAATAAAATAAATTCTGCTGCAGAAAATGTGATAAAAGGCAACACTTCTGTAGGAGGGTAACCGTAATATACATGCAAAGTTTCAGAAAGATTGGTGAGTTTTGCTCCAGAAACGAAATGATTATGAATTTATTTTAATAATTTTTTTGGTGTAATTCAACAAGACATTATAATCATAAAGACTAATCAAAAATTTATCGTAACTCTTGATGATCAGCACCATGACTATAAAATTCACCACAGCAGATATCATTTGACAATTTCTTCAATTGAAAAACACATATCAATTTGGCAATTGGAAAACACGTCAGTTGGTACATGTATTTACCCCATAAACTACATCATTCAAAATTCACACATGGCAGATATGATAGTTTCAATTTTAACATCTATCAAAAAGTTATTAAATAATGACGAATTATCATAATCACATTTGACTAAAATTTAGAAGGCTTTTTCGCATTGATAAACTCACATTTATTACTATAGAATAGTTCATATCTCAAATTGGCAAATCATTCACCTCTGGGAATCCTTCAGATTCTCATATCTGCCTTCTTTAATCATTCTCTTTATGCCTTTAATACTGAAGTCATAGTCTTTTTGCAACCACACAAGTATATCTCTCGGAACCCCCTCCGCCTTGTTATACCAGTCAAACAGGAATCGCTTACTACACACATTTCTCCCACAGGAATGTCTCTGGAAAATTCTCTGTAACAAAGTGAAAAGATTCTTATTAAAGGTACATCCATTGTGTTTCATAAAATATGTTTGGCTTTTATACGTTCCAACTCAGGACATGTGTTGTCTACAACACAAATAAATTCACCCAGCTTGCATATTTATCCCCAATCGCCAAATATATCATAATAACTAGTTTCCAATTAAAATTGAGTTACATGATTATGCATGTGCAGAAACCGAAACTGCACGTCCCATTTACATGCACAATAGTTATTGGACCTATTAAACATTATCAACTCAAATTTGTCTTTTTATCTGTTATAAATAAGATTCCAAAATTACGTTTGACTCATTGACGCGCACCACACGCTGTGCATTGTCCGATTTTCGATCAGAAATCACTACTTTTACCTTTATATCATCAAAATGCTAAGTCTACTATCATCAAAATGGTAGTTTTCGGTAACAGTCAGTACTTCTCGATAAAATAACACCAGTTATAGCGTTTGGAATATTTGACCCCCAACAACACAATGGATGTACCTTTAAAATGTCTGTTTCAACAAACTTTTAAAAATCCCACTGCAGTTGAATAATTCAAAATACATAAGTCATAATTTAGTCAACATAAATATTTAATTAGCCACCAACTTCCAGGCATCCTTTTCTAATTAAATAAATACGTACAGTATTAACTAGTCAAACAGTCTGAATAAAATATGACAGCAAATCAGTCTTGCTGATTCAACAAGGTGATCCTCGAAATCGACAACCCCCTTCTCCCCTCCCCTATTTGAACCAAATTTCACTAAAAAAGGTGATGATCCATGGCTCCATGTAGACGATCACTTAGGCAATTCGGGTAGGTTTATCTAGCATAAGGTTTGGCAGTTCAGTTGAGTGTTATGAGCGCTCGGAAAATGCATGTCCTCCCCTGATCTGACATTATCAAGTGTCCTGATGTAAGTAACGAACAGATTTAGGTGGTTTAGTGGTGGAACAATTCAAATACAACGATGGTACAATTTTAATAAACAAAATAACTATATTTAGAATAAAAGAAGCTTTAAAACAAAAAAATAATGTGATCAACCTGCACATGTTGAACGATGGCAGCCATGATGTGTCCCTTACAACATCCATCCAAGGTCGTGACGAACTTTCCGTAAAGACGACAACATGGAATGAATCATATGATCTATTTGTATACATATTCGTTTTTTTTTTGTAACAGTATCTTCGTCTGCCATATAATAACTCAAATGATCTACATAATTAATATTTCGCTTTTTATTTATGTTGTAAGCGGCCATTGAGGAGATGCCATGACATGAGATGGCTGTGTTGCAGAGACTTTGGCAGGTGCAGCTAAAATTTTAGATTTTGGTTATTTGAATTTATATGACACACAATAGATAGTCTTTGAAGTTCATTTAATCTTAATTTTTACGAGAATTTAAAATGATTAGTGTTGTTTTAACTATGAATTCTATTAAAAGCGAATACAGAGCCACCAAGTTTGTATTCAACATCTGGAAAACATACCGTACTTACGATATCAATCGCTAGAGAAATATTTTACCTCCAACATGACATATGATAAATAATTTTCATATCACAACATAGCCACTCAAAGAGCCATCAAGGATGTTAGTGTTTCAAATTTTTGGAAAATATACTTATAACGTCATTCGCCAGAGAAATCTTTTATCTACAACATGGCAATGTTAAATTATTTTCATATCAGGACAATGTATTGCAATTTGGTTTCAAAGAGAAGTACCACTTCGACTAGCGCGCACTAAGGGTATCTGACGTCATATAAACAGAATCCCCTTTTTGCGTAATACGTACTACACAAACAGTTAGCGCTTCCGAAGCTTGAAGGCTCGTCTCTAGCGCAAGTCGCCATAACAACCCATGTGCTGCACGTGCTGCACGTGTATCTCTTGCAAGTTACCCTTGTCACACATTACTGAATGTGACGATTGCTTTACAAACAATGTTTCTAAAAGTCTATACAAATATACAAATTATTTCCTGTTTAATGTATTTTTTTATTGAGATAAGACCAGCAAATTATGACAAATTTTTACTCTCATTAATTATAAAATTCAAGAAAAATACCAAGTTGGGTAAAACAATTATTCCAATATCTGTAGCAAATACATAATTAAATGAAATGGTAAATAAATAACCGCCAAAAAATTATATATTTCGATTTCTTTCATTGCTCATAGTTTTTGTTATTCTTTTGTGTCTTTGTTTACTATGTGAGCTAGACCATAATGCTTTGCGCTTGAAAATAATAGACTGGATCTATATTTAGACTGGAAAACACCTTTACTAATTAATGCAATTTTTCGGCTTATTTTAAGTTTTAAAAATTGGGAAAAATTAAGTGTATTTATTTCACGGGGATAGATTTTTTTATTTTTTTATTTATCTTTATTCATTTTTGTTCATGTTTATACACATTCAAACATGTAAGGCAATAAATCAACAGTACAGTATATTCAATCCAGTGAAAATTGTTTGATAAAAGAGATATGGACAAAAAACATATGTAATTAAAGAACAATTCTAAAAAAAATTGTAATAAAAGAACATAGACACTTATAGAATATTCACATAGTAACACAACTAATAAATAATGTGATAGTATGCCGTAGCGAAGTTTTCCCCACTCGTAGCGCCGATGAATAGCTTCAACTCTCATTGTTTTTATTTTTCAGCAAGTCTGCGCTTATCTTTATCAAATTGTGAAATGTAAAGTCATCAAAGTATTGACTTAATATCTTTCAATGTGACCGTGTATGAATCATGTATTACCGGTAATAGCATATATGTGTAAACAAGAATATCCTCTTGAATTTCGTTTCCACAAAAAATACCCAGATAGAACCCTCCTTTTATCGGCCCAGAAACTCTGGTTTCTGAAACCATTTAGGGGCCATTAAGTAGCTATGCATGACAATCCGATGAAGTACCATTTAGATTAACACGTGTCGATAGAATCTGACTTGATATGAAAAGAATTCCCTTTATTGCATTAAATGTACAACACTAAGCATTTGCGGCCCATTAACATGGTTCTAAATGTCCTGTGTAATCACAAATTATTGACATTTTACCTGGTAAGTGATATTTTATTGTGATTATACAAGAAAACTGACACATAAATTATGTACTGGTATATATTCTCATTGATTATACAATTCAAGTAAAATACCTAGTTGGGTAATACATTTATATTTAATATATGTAGGATGAAATAAAAATAGATAAATGCCAAAAACTGTTTATTTCAATGTCTTTGAGTACTCATTAACTGTGTTTCTATTTTGCTTTTTAGCTCATCAGGCCTGAAAGGTCCGATGGGCTTATGGCATGGGATGGCGTCCGTCCATCCGTCCGTCCGTAAACTTTTCGCTTTTTCGACTTCTTCTCCAGAACCACTGGGTCTAGGTAGCTGAAATTTTGTATACAGACTCCTTGGGCAATGGGGATTCTAAATTGTAGATTTAGTAATCCAGTGACCCCAAATAAGGGCCTCACAGGCCATAACCTAAAAACCTATTTTCATTTTCTTCTCCAGAACGAAAAGACCTAGAAAACTGAAATGTTGTGTACAGACTCTTTAGCCAATGGAGATTCTAAATTGTAGATTTGGTGACCCTGTGACCCCAAATAAGGGCCTCACAGGTCATGACCTAAAATTCTATTTTCTTCTTCTTCTCCTGAACGAAAAGACCTAGGAGGCTGTCATGTTGTGTAAAGAGTCTTTAACCAATGGAGATTCTAAATTGTAGATTTGGTGACGCTGTGGTCCCAAATAAGGGCCTCACAGGCCATTACCTAAAATCCTGTTTTCATCAGTTTCAGAAACAAAAAGACCTAGAAGGCTGTAATATTGTGTGCAAACTCTTTAGCCAACGGGGATTCTAACTTGTAAATTTGGTGATCCTGTGACCCCAAATATGAGCCACAGACTAAAAAAACCCTTTGAAATTGAATTTTGAACTGATATTTTATGGAACTTCAATCAAATTTTCCCTAATAAACAAAACATAAAAATCTATTTTCATCTTCTTCTCCAGAACAAACTAGAAGGAATATTGCGTTCAGAATGTTTAGATGTTTGGATGAAAAGGCTAAGAACCGATAAAATTGTGCAAAGATTATTTAGCCAAGGTGATTCTAAATTGTACTATGTACCATGAGATTCATCACATTGCCTGTTCTCTCTAAGCCTTATACAGTTAGATCAGTGATGCCAGTGTTTTGTGCAAGGCTGAGGCTATTACATAATTTGGCTGTAAGAGCAAAGCTGGCTTGTAACCAGAGCCAATGGGTCAGCATATTGCATAATCTCCTGTGTGTTGACCTTGCTGAGTGCTCTCTCTCACTTTCAAGACGAAGATTTGTCAGGGCTAGGGATTATGCATTATATTGAGACAATATGTTTCTGTCTTCATCATCAAACAATATAAACCCTGATGAGCTACAGAGCCCATGGCTCTATTTTTGTTTACAGTGTGGGTGTATATTACAATGTCTTGCGCTATATTTAGTGTGTATGCATTTCAATGAGATAGATTTTTAGCAATTTTCCGGTATGTCTATCAACATACTCAATGGTTCTTTAAACGATAATAAACATAGATCTATGAGAAAGAAAAATTAAGAGTTACCATAATTAATTATCATGTACATATCATGAAGGGTATGGAAATGTGTTGTCCATAACTTAAAATTAAACATATTTAAGCTTGTGTTTATATTGATGAAATATACATATATTTCCAGGTTGGTAAAGTTGGGTGTGTGTGTCCTTCAAAGTTGTTAGGTTCACCAGTTGTCCTACAAAATAGGAAGCTATGGGGATGGCTGAATTCTGTTTTTAACAGGTAATTATGAATGTTAGAAACAATTGAATTTATTTGTATTTAACATAAAAAGAATGAAGAATGTTCTACATTTCAGATCTTGAACTGTAATTAAATCTATTTTAATGCCTTTTTAGTTTATCAGGCCTGAAAGGACCGATGGGCTTATGGCATGGCATCCGGTGTGCGTTTGTCCATCTGTAAACCTTTCGCTTTTTCAATTTCTTCTTCAGAACTGCTGGCTCTAGGGAGCCTAAATTTTGTGTACAGACTCTTTGGCCAATGTGGATCTTAAACTGTATATTTGGTGACTGCACAATCTGAAAAAAAACTATTTTCATTTTCTTTTCTATTACAAAAAACTCTAGAAAGATGAAATATTGTTGACCAAAGTCAATTATAAATTGTTGATTTGGTGATCCTGTGGGTCACAGGGTTCACGCCCTAAAAACCTTTTTAGCTCATCAGGCCTGAAAGGCCCGATGGGCTTATGGCATGGGATGGCTTCCGTCCATCCGTCCGTCCGTAAACTTTTAACTTTTTCGACTTCTTCTCCAGAACCAATAACTCTAGAGAGCTGAAATTTTATGTACAGACTCCTTGGCCAATGGGGATTCTAAATTGTAGATTTGGTGACACTGTGACCCCAAATAAGGGCCCCAGGGGTCATAACCTTAAAAGCTATTTTCATCTTCTTCTCCAGAACCAATGACTCCAGAGAGCTGAAATTTTATGTACAGACTCCTTGGCCAATGGGGATTCTAAATTGTAGATTTGGTGACCATGTGACCCCAAATAAGGGCCACAGGGGTCATAAGCTATAAAGCTATTTTCATCTTCTTCTCCAGAACCAATGACTCCAGAGAGCTGAAATTATATGTACAGACTCCTTGGCCAATGGGGATTCTAAATTGTAGATTTGGTGACCATGTGACCCCAAATAAGGGCCTCACAGGCCATTACCTAAAATCCTGTTTTCATCTTTTTCTCCGGAACAAAAAGACCTAGAAGGCTGTAATATTGTATGCAAACTCTTTAGCCAATGGGGATTCTAACTTGTAAATTTGGTGACCCTGAGACCCCAAATATGGGCCACAGCCTAAAAAACCTGTCGAAATTGAATTTTGAACTGATATTTTATGTGCACTTCTTTCACTTTATTTGAAATGTATGTCGACTTGAAAGAACAATCTACATTGTGGACATGTTTGTCAAATTGATGTAATCAATGTGAAATGAGAACTGTTGAATAGCCTATGAAATGAAAATTGTGACAAGTCATAAAGGTCTAAATTGAAGAGGAGTTAAGAATTCTTTTATTTTACATGAGATATGTGAACTGCATATGACTGGTGATGAAATGATAAGATAAGATTATTTTCATCTTTTTCTCCAGAACGAAAAGACCTAGAAGGTTGTCATGTTGTGTAAAGAGTCTTTAGCTAATGGAGATTCTAAATTGTAGATTTGGTGACCCTGTGACCCCAAATAAGGGCCTCACAGGCCATTACCTAAAATCTTGTTTTCATTTTTTTCTCCAGAACAAAAAGATCTAGAAGGCTGTAATATTGTATGCAAACTCTTTAGCCAATGGGGATTCAAACTTGTAAATTTGGTGACCCTGTGACCCCAAATATGGGCCACAGCCTAAAAAAAACCTTTGAAAATGAATTTTGAACTGATATTTTATGACACTTCAACCACTTTATTTGGAATGTATGTCGACTTTAGATAACAATCTACATTGTGGACATGTTTGTCAAATTGATGTAATCAATGTGAAATGAGAACTATTGAATAGCATATGAACTGAAAATTGTGACAAGGCATAAAGGACTAAATTGAAGAGGAGTTAAGAATTCTTTTATTTTACATGAGATATGTGAACTGCATATGACTGGTGATGAAATGATAAGATTATTTTCATCTTCTTCTCCAGAACGAAAAGACCTAGAAGTTTGACATGTTGTGTAATGAGTCTTTAGCCAATGGAGATTCTAAATTGTAGATTTGATGACCCTGTGGCCCCAAATAAGGGCCTCACAGGCCATTACCTAAAATCCTGTTTTCATCTTTTTCTCCGGAACAAAAAGATCTAGAAGGCTGTAATATTGTATGCAAACTCTTTAGCCAATGGGGATTCAAACTTGTAAATTTGGTGACCCTGTGACCCCAAATATGGGCCACAGCCTAAAAAAAACCTTTGAAAATGAATTTTGAACTGATATTTTATGACACTTCAGCCACTTTATTTGAAATGTATGTCGACTTTAGATAACAATCTACATTGTGGACATGTTTGTCAAATTGATGCAATCAATGTGAAATGAGAACTATTGAATAGCCTATGAACTGAAAATTGTGACAAGGCATAAAGGACTAAATTGAAGAGGAGTTAAGAATTCTTTTATTTTACATGAGATATGTGAACTGCATATGACTGGTGATGAAAGGATAAGATAATATTATTTTCATCTTCTCCAGAACGAAAAGACCTAGAAGGTTGTCATGTTGTGTAAAGAGTCTTTAGCCAATGGAGATTCTAAATTGTAGATTTGGTGACCCAGTGGCCCCAAATAAGAGCCCCGTAGGCCATTACCTAAAATCCTGTTTTCATCCAGAACAATCTAGAAGGAATATTTTGTTCAGAATGTTTAGATGTTTGGATGACAAGGCTTAGAACCGAGATTGTTTAGCCAAGGTGATTCTAAATTGTACTATGTACCATGAGATTCATCACATTGCCTGTTCTCTTTAAGCCTTATACAGTTAGATCAGTGCTGCCAGTGTTTAGTGCAAGCAAAAGTCTATTACATAATTTGGCAGTAAAACACAAAAAAACACAGCTGGCTTGTAACCAGAGCCAAGGGGTCAGAATATTGCATAATCTCCTGTGTGTTGACCTTGCTGAGTGCTCTCTCTCAATTTCAAGACTAAGATTTGTCAGGGTTAGGGATTGTGCATTATATTGAGACAACATATTTCTGTCTTCATCATCAAACAAAATAAACTCTGATGAGCTACAGAGCCCATGGCTCTATTTTTTATTTTTGGTTGTTTACAATCCATTACTTTAGATTATTTAGATATTTAACCTTAGATAATAACTCATAAAAGTCCTAATGAGCTACAGATTTTTAACTTGTTGAATAACAAAAATAGTTCTAAAATGATCCTGCTTATAAGAGACAGGTAATCATATTTAAGGACATGTAATTATTTTTTAAAACATGAATTCTACTTGTCAGGGTAGACGAAGATCGACTGAAGTTGGTAGGTCCAGATCAAGCGTGTGCGGAATGGTTGTTACGATGTGGCGGGAGTGTCAGGTGGAAGGGTCTCGAACACTGGGAGAAAGATTACAACACCCTTCCTCTTGGCAGTTTTGATCGGTATAAGATTGAGGAAATAGATGCCACAAAAGCTGCTGTGATGGGCTTAGGCTTCCCCCATCTCAGTAGGTATAAAATACAATGATGTTATGTGATGGCGAAATGGTCGTGTGGTAAGCTGTTGGTACAGTCAATGCTGGCGATAGTTGCCTTACTCTGAGGGCGTGGGTTCGAATCCCGCATGGGACTCGGCCCGAAAAAGTACAAGAATTTGTACTATTGAAGGTAGTGTTATCCCAAATATAACCATGTTACAATGATGTTACTTCGAAGATTTGTTTATACTGATTGTATTTGATATACTTTGAAGGGATGCACTAAAAACCTAATGCTATGTGCTGATTTCAAGTCAAATAATTTCACTGAACTTGCATATTCACCTCCAATTGCTAACTATATGATACTTACTTGTCATGGAGCAATAACTTGATGTCCCTATGATCTGTTAATATTACTAACCACAATTTGTCTGCTGAAGATACATTTCCAAAATTACATTTGATTAATTGATTTGATTAAATGAATTAATTTAATCGGAGAGAAAGCATTCTGCTCCATCAGTGAATCTGCTAAACTACTACAGTACACTGATTCCCTAAGCCCGATAAATGTTCTATGACTATGAATAACCAGCCAATGAAATAATTTGCATTCGAGCAATATAGACAATACATGGATGAGAGGTCAGAGAGGACAGATGAGCAATCATCAACTTTCAAAATCAAGACATTTCATTGGCTGAAAAAATTACACGCTAGTGATGAGTAACCAGCCAACAGCAAAACAAAAGTTATTGGGCTCAGGGAATCAGGGTATTGTAGTAGGGTAGCATGTACAAATACACTGGAGGTTATTTGACATCATAAGATATTGCAGGGATGCTTCTCTCTTCCAGAGGGTTTGAAACACGTGAAGAAGATTGTGCTGCATGACTGCGGCTACCTCGATGATGAATCCCTGACATATTTGCCTCTAGTGAAGGACACACTCAATCACCTGCAACTGAGCTCTTGTGGTGACATCACTGATCAAGGATTGTCTCCCCTTACTGAGCTCACGTGAGATTATTTTGACTTATTGTGAAATACACAGGTTCATCAATTGAAACAATTAGATTGTTTTAATCTTATTTAAAAGGATAATTAAAGGTATAATTTTACTCATTATAATTTTTATGAAAGGGATATGATATATGATATGTATATGTATACGACTTTCTTTGATGTTTAAATTGGACCTGTCTCTAAAATCACACTTACATGCTACTAACTGCTATGTTGTTCCCAAAGAATCAAAATACCAAAGACAAAATGGTGGCCATTGGCTACCTGACCTGTGGTAGTTTCTTTCACTGCATATATTACTTGTAAACTTTTCCACTTAGGATTGAACTTGGACTTAAAATGCAAATGCAATGGGACATTAAGGGTATAACATCATAATTATTTTCAGATCATGATAAATAATGAATATTCTGTATGTTGCAGGAATCTGTCGACGCTGACCATGTATGATCTACCTGAAGTAAGAAATAAGAAAGCAGCCTTGGACAGACTTAAATCCTCTTTACCCAAATGTGACATAGACTATGTGGATGCAACTAGGGCAGAAGAATAGTAGTTCTATGCAGCATTGATATATTGTCTGACTTTACCTGCAAATTTTCTGTGATGAAGTGCTTTATTATAATAAAACAGATCACATAATTTAGAAGATTTTCTTTCAAGTTTATAAGCAATTAATAAAATTGACATGAATTATTATTTTGGCTTGTTCTTTCAAAGTTCTTCCCGGATTTGATTCCATTTACCTATATGCATCCAATTTCAGTGTTATTAACATTATGTCATGTTTAGGAATTTCTTTTACAGTTTTTGTCAAATTGAATACACAAAATAAGTTTATTGGCTCTAAAGTCCATGAGGCTATGTACAGTTAGAAGTTGAAAATTAAACAAAAGCCATGCTCAAATGGATCACAATTCCTTGCTTGAACGTTAAAATATTTCAAAAATAATTGCATGGTACCAAATCTTTAAAAAAAATCCATCAAATGGTTCTCCAGATAATGCAATAAAAATGAAAATACTTACTGTATACCACCTGAACTTAATGCCACTTAAGGGCATGCTCAAAGCATACAAACATCATTACTGTTGTGTAAGGACAAACATCGTTCCTTTTTCATTCTCAATTCACTGGGCCCATGGAAGTTGTACAACCCAGTTGTCTATTAAGCTGCTTTAGGGTTACCTCTTAGGGGTATCTATCGCATTACCTTCACTTCTATACCAGGTACCCAATTGTACTGCTGAGTGAAAAGAGGCACACTTTGAATAAAGTCACTTTCCCGAGATAAGACCACAAGTCTTCACAACTCTGTTAGGGGCAGAGAATCAACCCTTCAACCTCTCAGATTATTCAGCAATGAAGCGGTTCACTAACATGGTGAGCGACACTCATTGTTGCTGAGGTTCACTCACAGCGCTCAACTGAGCTGTACACAGCTCAATGTGCCACCACAGTAGCACATAAGACTAAATAAAAAGAAAAATAGAGCCATGGGCTCTGTAGCTCATCAGGATTTCATTGATTTATTATCTAAGGTTGAATATCTAAGTTATCTCAAGTAATACATTGTTAACAAGCAAAAAATAGGTCTTTAGATCATGACCCCTGTGACCCACATTTGGAGTCACAGGGTCAACAATCCTACAATTAAGAATCACCTTTGACCAAAGAGTCTCTACACAACATTTCACCTTTCTAGAGCTTTACATACTTGAGATAAAGATGAAAATAGGGTTTTGGGTTGTGACCTAGATTGGGGTCACATGGTCACAAAATCTACAATTTTAAATCCCCATTGGCCAAGGAGTCTGCACTTAACTTTTCAGCTCTCTAGACCTTTATGAGGTGGACAAGAAGATGAAAATAGATTTATAAGGATGTGACCCCTGTGACCCCATTTGAGGTCACGGGGTCACAAGATCTACAATTTAGAATCCCCATTGGCCAAGGAGTCTGCACACAACTTTTCAGCTCTCTAGACCTTTTGGAACTGGAGAAGAGGATAAAAATAGATTTTTAAGGATGTGACCCCTATGACCCTTTTTGGAGTCACAAAATCTACAGTTTAGAATCCCCATTGGTCAAGGAGTCTGCACATGAAATTTCCGCTCTCTAGACCTTTTGAAACTGGATAAGAAGATACAAATAGGTTTTGAAGGATGTGACCCCTGTGACCCCATTTGGGGTCATGGGGTCACGAAATCTACAATTTAGAATCCCCATTTGCCAAGGAGTCTGCACACAACTTTTCAGCTCTCTAGACCTTTTGGAACTGGAGAAGAAGACGAAAATAGGTTTTTAAGGATGTGACCTAATTTGGGGTCATTATTATAGTCCACTTGTATAGCGCATATTATCCATGCTTATTGCATGCTCAAAGCGCTTATTGACAGTAAGCTTGTGAGAAGAGGTATGTTTTGAGTTTTTGGCGGAATGTCATCAAATTGTCACAGTTTCTAATGTGGTCAGGTAGGATGTTCCAAGACTTTGCAGCTGCGAAGGAAAAACTGCGTTGGCCATAACGGGATGTTTTCACTCTTGGTACAGTAAGAAGCCTTTTGTTCTGAGATCTTAGAGTTCGGGTTGGGGCATAAGGTGTGATCAGCTCAGATAGATAAACAGGTGATTGTCCAGACAGGCATTTGAATGTTAGACACATGAGTTTGAATGTGATTCTCTGTTCACAGGGCAACCAATGAAGGTCCTTCAGAATTGGTGTAATATGATCATGTTTCCTGGACAGAGACACAATCCGTGCTGCTGTGTTTTGCACACGCTGAAGGCTGTTTATCTGTTTCTTTGTTCCACCGACCAGGAGACTATTACAATAGTCAACTTTTGACATCACCAGTGACGTCATCAAAATCATTGCTGATTCTTTTGTGATGTATTTTCTAATGTGACCGATGTTTCTGAGGATGAAATAGCATGACTTGGCTACCCTGCTCACATGATTGTCCAGAGAGAGGTCAGCGTCAATGATGACACCAAGGTCACTTACATTTTCAGACATGGGGATGGATGCGGTACCGAGTTGGAGAGACGTTATATCTGATTGATGTCTGTCCGTAGGTCTCCCAAGCAGTAGGCATTCAGTTTTTCTGTCATTGAGCTTCAGCTTATTGTTGAGCATCCATGACTTGATGTCATCAAAGCAGGTGGTAACGACATTGAGAGCAGTGAAGGAATCACATGGATTTGGGCGGAAAAACTTGTACATCTGGGAATCATCAGCGTACATATGATGGTCGACTGGATGCTCTCTGATGACTGATCCTAGCTCTGTTGTGTAGAGAGTGAATAAAACAGGGCCTAAAACAGAGCCCTGTGGCACTCCATAGTCCATTAGCATCCCTGTAGATGTGACTCCATCAATGTAGACAGCCTGATATCGATCTGTGAGGTAGGATGTGATCCATCTCAAGACAGAGCCATCCAGCCAGAACTTTCTATGAAGTCTGTGCAGCAGCATCTCATGATCAATTGTATCGAATGCTGCGCTTAGGTCTAATAGTACAAGCATTCCAACATTTCCATCATCAAGATTCATCCTCAGGTCATTGATGACTTTGACAAGTGCAGTTTCAGTTGAATGGTGACTGCGATAGGCTGATTGATGTGGCTCAAATAGCTTGTGCTGAGATAAATGATCCGACAGTCTGGTGTTGACAGCTCGTTCTACTACCTTGGAAACGTAAGGAAGATTCGATACTGGTCGGAAATTTGAGAGATTTTCTTGATCAAGGTTGGACTTTTTCAAAAGTGGTTTAACTATGGCTTTTTTGAAGGCGGATGGCATAGTCCCTGTTCTCAAGCATGTGTTGATGATGTTTGTTATGATGGGAGCAAAAATGTCCACGTTACCTACAATCACTTTGGTTGGAATTGGATCAATGGCACATGATGTAGGTTTTGATTTTTTGATAAGCTGCAACACCTCATTCTCAGTAAAGAGCTTGAATTCACTGAGGGCGTTACTACTTTCAAGCACTGTGTCATGGACATCGTCTAGTTCAGAAGTTGAGAGAGAGGAATTTTCAAATTGCTGGTGAATCTTCTTGATTTTCTCAGAGAAGAAGTTCTGGAACAGGTCAACCATTACAGACTTGTCCGTGATGTTTGGCAAGGGGGAGCTGGTATCTTTACCCAGAAGAGTGAATAGCACTTTGAAGAGCGAGTTTGGGTCGGACATGCTGTTCTGGATTTTATTATTGAGAGATGCTTGTCTTGCTCGCTTAATCTCTTGTGTCACCTTATTCCTCGCAGCACAGTAAATCTGTCGATGGATCTCCAGTTCTGTCCTTCTCCAGTGTCTCTCGGCTCTCCTGCGCTCTGTTTTAGCTTCCTTGATCTCAGGGGTCATAGCCCAGTCCGTATCCGGCCGATGAGGAATTAGTTTTGTCTTCTCTGGTGCATGGTTATCGAGAAGGTTGATCAGTGTACTGTTGTATAGATCTGCAAGTTCCTCTGAGTCCGATGGTGGGTCTAGAGACAACTTTGAATTGTGCAGATCATCACGAAATCTACAATTTAGAATCCCCATTGGCCGAGAAGTCTGCACATAAAATTTTAGGTTTGTGGAGTCATTGATTCTTGAGAAGAAGTTGAAAAAGCGAAAAGTTTACAGCAGATGGAAGGACGGACGGACGGATCTGGACGCCATGCAATGCCATAAGCCCATCTGGCCTTTCAGGCCTGATGAGTTAAAAAGTTAAATGTTTCTCAGGCGTCAGTGCATCACTGTTATTTTTTGCACGTAATAGTTTTTTAATGTCATTTTACAAAATAGATATCAATTTTGCTAAACCCCAAAATCCACTTCCCCAAAAAAATGGGTCTGTAATAAGGCGTGCTTCCATTTTGTATACTTCTATTACTTCAAAACTATGTTCTGATTGGGAAAAAATAAAATGTACCCCTCGTCATTATTTTTTCCAACAAAATGTAAAAAGTCTCGTCACTTTTGAACTTTTGAAAGACATGTGCCTGAGAAACATTTAACTTTTTTATGCAGAAAATAAAGAAGTTCTACGAATTAAAATAACCTAATTGCGCAGGATGATTCTCGGAGATGATTTTCTACAAAGTTAAGCTTCTTAGGATTGTTGATTTGTGTAAAGACGTCGCCCTGACACACACACATTTTGGGTCGGTATGGGTAAGGGATCAGGACCAAATGAACAAACTTCAGTCTCAGAATGTTTTAAAGCGAATAGATTTGAGAGAAGAAGTTGTTAAAGCCTGTCACGCCCATATTTAAGGGGGGTTTATGATCCATGTAAAAACTTCGCTTAGCCTTTGAGGATTAAGTACACGTAATATGCAGGAGTCAACAACTATAAGGACGCAGGGAGAGGATTGTGCTATGACTTGAGTGCAGGCCTGGAGTTCATTGTCCAGCTGGTTTCACTGAACAGTTAATGAACCAGTTCTTACATTTATATGTTTCACTACAGAACACGGATCACTGTTTTGATTATGACACGCCAGTATCAGTTACTGGTCAGAGGGAATATCAGCCAATGCAACCTCCTCAATGTCTTGAACAAATACAAGCAATTATTACTAACTTTTCTCTCACATGGGCATGTATACCTTAGAAATAATGTTAGAAGACATTTAATGATATGCTCCTAGACCTTACTAGGGTAGGGTCTATGGACATATTAAATGTATTTCTAATGCTTTTTCTAAGCAAAACCTCGCCGCTAATGGCTGCAATACTGCCGAAGCGGCGTTAAACAATAACTCACTCACTCACTCACTCTAAGCAAAACACTCCCCTGTGTTTTCTCCTGGGAGGTAGGAAGTTGTATCTTTGATCATGTTTGAAACAATCCTTTTTGCTTCTGAAATGTAACAAAAAAGTTAGCAAAAATGTTACTTCGCTTATTAAAAATTTGGAAACAAATTGTTTAATTCATATAATCTCTTGAGACGGATTAGACAGCAACTGATAAGCTTCTTAGACTCATGGCAATAATATTTCAGATACTAATTACAATCTATTGTTTTGAATAAATCTTTCATTTTTGTTATTAATCAGATTTGATTTGTCAATTAATTAGTCTATCTATTGTGATATATTGGCTCTGTAATTCAAGAGAATGTGTATGGTTTATTATGTAAGGTTGAGATCTAGAAAAAGTAATCTCACATTATGCATTGTTTTAACTTCATTAATCAGATATTAAAATTAACTGCATATATATGGCTAAAGGAGTGGCAACCAATTATTCAGTTGACAAAATAGATTATGATTTGCCTCTAAGAATATTCATCACTGTTATGCAGTAGTAAAATTACCAAAACAATAATTAGATTAGAATCTCAAACAAACAAAAAACCGTCAAGGCCAAAATGCATTGTTTTGGACGGGATTCGAACTTTCAACACGAATGAAAAATTAAAACTCAAAAACACTTACGAAGAGAGTTGCCTCCCTTGGTTGATAGGGGGCGATCGCTGTCAACATCCGGCGTAGTTTCCAGAATACACGCGTGTTTTCGGCGTTTGGGAGTATAAACAGCTACTGTACATCGTACATCATAGAGAAGTGAGAATAATGGCTAAGTGGGGAGAAGGCGATCCTCGATGGATCGTTGAAGAAAGACCCGATGCGACGAACGTCAATAATTGGCACTGGTACGTTGAAATTCGTTAACCAAATCGTCGTCTCTCATAACATGAACATCAATCAAGTTCATCTAGGGTCACCGGTCACTTAGTAATTACTTAGCGATATCTCGAAAACAATCACATCACAATTTAATAATATATGTAACTGTTAATAACTCCATCTGATGTAATTTTCCATTTATTAAATCTGTGTGCGCTGTCAGTGTTATTCAACTTGTATAAAGTCAAATGTTTTGTTTTCTGTTAAAATGTGTTCACATCATACTACAGAGTCGTGCAAAAAGTATTCGGACGGTCAGTAATTTCCATAGACTTACATGTTAATTTATTCTTGGATAAATAATTTTCAAAGATAGGATTTTTGTCCGATCCAAATCAAATTTTGTCACGTTTGTGAGGAATCATCTTGGCTACTACCACATAATTTATGCTTAATTTTCCGTTTTATATATGTTCGAGTACTTGGTTTTCGGACGGCTCACATTCGGGTAGTTTTTCATGATATTTGTAGCCATGTGACATCATCAATACAAAGGAGAGGTCTCCGCTAGCGGTCAGAATAACATGTTTCGTGTGAAACTTCCTAAGATTTGTAATATCATACAAACTTCACTCTTAAGCTTAAAATCTATCTCTATCCTGAACTACTTTTTGCATGTTATGAAAAAGTCGACAATTTGATAATTTGAACAAGTCATACAGGCTACCAACAAAATTTCTACGTTGTCCTTGCGTTTTTGTAATATTGTGGGTCAACGGAAGGTACATAAATAGCTTGGGATATCCCTTTTTGGTATCGACCAATCAGATGTCCGTAAACGGCATACACTCGCTGACTGTCAAAATTCCGGATGTAATCACTAAATGAGACAAGATAGTCATCAAAACATTTTCCCTGACGAATTGTCTCCAATTTATTTTAGATAAAGCTCATATGGGGAAAATAGATGATACGTTTTATTTATTTTCAAACATTTTTATTGTCAACATTGATTTGTGTCTTAAGCGTCCGAAAACCAATCACTCGAGGTTATAGGAAATGACAGTAATTTCATCAACATATATACATAGTTGTGAAAACATTTAACATGGCGATCTATGGGACCCGTTTTTATTTAATGCACACATCGGATGACATTTGAAAAATTAATCCAAATTATGTAATTCTAGCTGAGATGTTTTTCAATCAAGCTGGAAAATTTAACATTGATCCAACCAGGATTTATTTTATGAAAATTATTTATCCAAGACTTAATTAACATGCAAGCCTATGAAAATAACGTCACCGTCCGAATACTTTTTGCATCACTTTGTAGGTCGATGTTTTGGAACATTTTACATATGCTTTCAGTCAAATCTTTATTTACTTGTAATTATTTATTTTTTCAGGGTTGAAAAAGATGCAACAAATTGGTCTAGAGAAAAGTTAAAAGAACTGCTAACAGGACTAAACATTGAGGGTGAAACGGGTTGGTAATTTTTACTCTCTTTTACTTTCAAAGTGCAATTTAAGGTGATCAATATCAAAGATACTCCTGTATTACATCCACTTTCACCGCAATTGACTTATGCTTAGTCATAATTTTATGATGTAAAGAATTTGGATTTGATTTTTAGCCGACTGTGAGATAACGGAGCTGACTAAAGTAGAAGGTGAAGCTACAGCTAACAACAGGAAAGGAAAACTCATCTTCTTCTATGAGTTTGTAATCAAAGGGAAATGGTCAGGTGAGAGCACAGGAGAATACATTTAGTTCACGTGAAGGAACTTCAATTTGAGACTTGACCTTATTCATCCATCTTTATATATGCCAGTGTCGAAACATTTGTTAGTTGCTGAATGAAAAGAATCAGAACTTGTTAACAAATACTATTCTCTGGGTTTAGTCAACATTGATGATTGACATCGTTTGATTATTTCTGCATTGGCAAATCAAAGGGTTAAACTTATGCATTGCCATTATTGAAAAGAATTTCTAAAGTTCTTCCAGAAGATTTATACTGACAGTTGGCGACCCTATCCTTGTTTTCAGATAGACACGTATCGTTCTTTCAAAATTTGTCATTCTTGATTGTTGCTCTTGTTTAGTTGTTTAGTATTTCAGCACCAACTATAAATTATGTTTCTTTTTCAAACAGG
The DNA here is from genome assembly GCA_936450465.1 of Gibbula magus. Taxonomy (NCBI): domain Eukaryota; kingdom Metazoa; phylum Mollusca; class Gastropoda; order Trochida; family Trochidae; genus Gibbula; species Gibbula magus. The sequence goes on along the minus strand of OW388291.1, from coordinate 81,120,917 downwards.
AAATCTGAAGTCATCAAAAATCAAATACAAAGGAGAATTTGACATACCAAACTTAAGTGAAGAAAATGACCCAGAAGAAATAGATGTAAGAAATACACTATTATTAGTTCTGTCTCTTCTTTTTGAATTTCTTTTAAAAATAAAATTTGAAATACATGTACCCTGGTTTAAGAGCATATTTTCCAGATTTTGTTATTTCTCATGATTTGAAACATTATGTACTTTATATATTTCTTAAAAGTAAGAATAATCAGTGTAGTCAGTACATTACAAAATTTTTTCATTTTATATATTTTACAAAAACTGAGTTAAATTAGGATGTTTGTTTGCTCTTGTTCAGGTGAATGTAGGCTGTGACAGCGCCAGCGAAGATGCTTATCAGGTGAAGGAGGTCATGAGGAAGAATGGAACTAAAGCAATACAGGCCAAGATGGGGGAATACATCAAACAGTTACGAGAACGTAGGTTTATGATATTTATAGACTAAACATTGTTTATGCATGTAAAATCTCAGTCTGATCATCTGTATAAACTACAGTCCATATGACAGTAAATAACCTTGTCAGAGCTGGAAATGTTTCATTTTGCCATTTCAATTGGCAAGGTAAAATTTCGGGCCAATTTTTATACGAAGGGGGTATAGAAATGAGCTCCGAGTATTTGTGTGCGTCAATGCTTTTTGTTATTTTGGCGTGCGTCAGGGTTTTTTGTTTACAGACCAGAAGCTGAGAACTCAAATAGTATTCAAGGTATTTTGAGGTAACTTTGTGCATCATTCATGTGTCAAGCAAGATATATGCTTTTTACTTTTTAACAAGTTCATGAAAACAGGTTGGACCCAAGAAAATAAAGTATGCTTCATTTCATCTAAAAAGACATTTCCATTGCTGACCAATTTAATAAATTGTAAGATAATTTTCTGATCATCTCAAGTGAGCTGAACAATGTTTACAAAAATATTATGTAATGAACGTGAACGTTTGCAGAGTATGGTCAAGGTATAATCCTACCCACTAAAGATGCCAAAGCACCAAAGCTTCCTAAAAAAGAGGTAAGACAGTTTTTGAGCATGAATGAAAAAAATATCTAAAATTTCATTTAACTAACCCATTTAACATATTTACCTCTGCCTGTTTAAAATGTTACCCATATCATATCAAATGAATAAATATATTCATTTTTTTCTGAATTACAAATCTGAGTTTACTGACTCTTTGTGTCACATGATATGCGATGCTAGAAAAATCCTGTTTGTGAACCTATAACCTATGTTATGTGATGAGAAAAAATACAGGTGGGTTACTGAGGCTTGTTGTGTTGTAGAACAAAGTGAAAGAAGAGATGAACAAAGTGGTAAGCAACTGCAGCAGCCAGATGGCTGGTCTCGGGGTACGCATCCACACCAAGAAACTCGTCACCAAGGAGGAGTTCAAATGTAGGGCTGCTGATGTATACAGGGCCCTAACAGACAGAGGGGTACGTGAATGTGCATGGCAGGATTGTCCCATAGAAATTGTGTTTATTTCATTACGGTATTCAAAATTAATTGAAGTTTGTCTGATTTCTTCATCACTTCTTAGATAAAAACATTCTATTGTATTTATTGTATGTTATATATGTTATGTATGTACTTGAGGTAACACGACTGTTTCTAGGCAGTAACTTGAACCAGTTTCTAACACTGGCTGATTTAAGTCTTAATGTCCATCACAAATCGTGGTTTGATAGAGCGACCTCACCGATGATTATAATTCATCTCCATCTTCCAGTCCCCTGCCCTACTATGCATGGTTTCATATGAATAAAAACAATTGCTGCATCCTTGTAAAGCAAATGCTAGACTACTGATAACGACATGGAGGTTGCCATGTTGGTTTTAGTCCCTAGATTTGTGAATGGACTGGATGTGCAGCATGTTGATTGACAAGCTAATACAGAAAAGGTGATGAAATGCAGTAATGCTTAATTTAGTCTGTGATGAAGACAACAGTTTGGTCTTTCGGGGGAAGTTGAGGAACCTGAGGATAATAATGTTGTTAGTTCAAAAGTTAGTTTGACTAACTAAATTACAGCTAATTGTAATCTGAATCTTGTTCAGGCTGTTTACTTGGATTTGTAATTTGATCCATTTATTGTGTCAGATGGTTGAAGCTTTCACTGGCGGGTCTGCAGTACTGGAACCAGCTAAAGGAGAAAAGTTTTCTCTGATGGGCGGCCATGTTACAGGAGAATTTATAGAGCTGGTATGTTGTTTCAATACAAATGATGATTTCAAATTTCGTAGTCCTGAAATTATCAAGTTCATTCATATGTGATACAAATGAATTTTCTGTATTTCAATAAAAAGGGCCAATGATTGTGTATATAGATAAATTTCCAAATCTTGAAGGATTTACGATAAAATAAAGTTTTAAAATGAGTTTGCCATAATGATTTTGGATCAGCAATGGAAGCTTACTGATCAGCTACTGAATGCTTTTGAAACTTTCAGTCTTTTATATTGACAGTGCACAAAATTAATAAGGTTTAAATTATTTCTAGGTCCCTGACAAGAAGATTGTGAAGAAATGGAGGGTGAAATCCTGGCCGGCTGAGCATTATTCAGAAGTTACAATAGAATTTGAAGAAAAAGATGATCATACGTTACTGAAACTGACCCAATTAGGTGTGCCAGACTCAGAATATGACAGTACGTTACAGGGTTGGAAGAACCACTATTGGGAACGCATGAACCACGCCTTTGGATTTTCTGCTAGATTATTTTGATGAAGGAGTAATTAGACACAATGACAATTTACCAAGTGACAATAGTGTCACAAACAGGAGGAATGTGCATTCCAACCAAGACATGGCTTTCAGGTCTTGAGTGAATCAGCAATTCGATGTTTGAAGGAAAATCTTCTCCAGCATGGTCGTGTGACAGAACATAGAAAACACATTGACAAGAACATTATGGAGACTTCAGATTTGAAAGATGATGATAATACTATTTAACTGCATTTTTGTGTCCTTCATTACGGTCATATTTTAACAGATATGAAACTGCATTTAGTAATGTAGACTGGTCATTCACATTCTTTCCAAAAGCTCCCCTAGAGATGATTTGATTACACTTTTATTGTCCCTTTGAAGCAAATTTGATTTTTTGCTTGAATAAGAGGTATTTTTCACCCAGTGATACAAACTCTAATATTTGTGAAAAACTTCAAGATCTATGTGTTATGTCAAACTATTTAATTTATATTGGTCCCTTTGCAATATGACTACAACTGATATAGAGCATTTAATTGTGAAGGAAATTTGTGTGAATAAATATGTATGTAAGGTAGATTCTTGTTTCTTTCAATGCAGTGACAGAATGATTCCACAACCTCATGTACTACGAGAAACCAAATGATGACAATAGATTATAGAATTCCTGGACATCTTGCGATTGGTTATTGCTTTGAACTTAAATTACATCATCACCCATGTTTTTAGCGTGCAATGATATACAGTGAAATTTATTTCTTATCTTGTCAAATACAGTAAATGCTTTCTCATTATAGTATTTCAACATGAAAATATTGGGAATTTTAAAAATAGTCTGAAACATAAAACTGAATGATCCATACTTTCTGAACTTGGTTATACGATACAGCTGCCACGATTCAATACATATCTCTAACCTGCACCCCTAAATACAAAATGAATTCCTTTTGGGGTAATAAAGTATTATTATTAATGTTTCACAGGAGAAACTACTTGTGTTAAATGTCTTAGGATATACATTGGGGTTTTTTTACTATAGAATTCAGATTATCGCCAGGGAGTTGGCATTACAATACTATGACTTCAGCAGCAAGAATCCCGCCCAAGGATTATTTAACTATAATTAAATCAGAAACTTATTTTACTTTGATCTTTTATGCATTGCAATATTATTTGCACCTGGGCTTAACAAACAACTGAGAACAAAGTAAATCCATGCTTTTAAAGGATAGGGGGCGGGATAGCGCAGTGGTTAGCGCGTTCGGCTTCGGACCAAGAGGTCCGGGGTTCGAATCCCGCCAGGGGCACGGCAACTTTGTCTGCAGTAGAGAACTGTTCTACAGGCAGTAAGGTTTGGGTGCAATGTTACACTGAAGTTCAGCGTAGTACCACCCATGGTTTGCTAATTCCAGCCGATGCTCGCAGGTTTCACCGCAATGCATAGCCACATGGCGTTGCGGGTTTTCTCCCTGCCGTAATACTAGCAGCCGCGATATAAGTGAAATACTCTTGAAAGCGGCGTTAAAACCCAACTCACCTCAGCTCACCTTTAAAGGATAGATGAAATGACATATGGTCAAAATCGGATTCTTGAAATGGGATGTCAATTGCTGGATTTTAAATTTCTGAAATTGGTCCATAAATTACTTATATACAGTTTTTTTTTAAAAAAGCCCCAGCGGGGATGTGGTCCCTGAAGGGATGACGTCTGATTTTCGGCGATAGTCATAATTCAACGTAATTTCGCAACATTTTAATCTTCAATCAAACAACTTAAATTTTCTATATATCAAATGTTTAGATATCCAACTAAGTAATTCCGCAGATGACAATTACATAATTATTGCATAAACATGTGTTTTTGGCGATTTAACACACCTCATAAATTCTTCTCAAAACGTTTCCCGGCAGAAATCATGGTATTGGTAAAATGGGTAAATTACCTCTTGCAGTCTTAATAATCAATTGCAAGTGTATATTGTCTCGATTTTATGCTCAATTGATTCCGATATACAATATACGTAGAGATACTCATCTGTCATTCTTGAGAAAAATGCATTTCACCAGATCTTTAACTCCAAATCAATGAAATGAATAACAGATTTGTTGTCCCTTGTTAAAGAGATCCACTGGTTTAAGTGAGTGTACGCAATATACCAGGTTTCCTCCTGTGGCATCATCTATTACTTGCTCATGATTTAGAGGGACGATCGTGTCACAACTACTGTTCTCTTCAAAAACAAAATAACACAAGCTTTTCTTGAAAATTGTTTTAGTATATATTCCAGACTGACAATACAATATAAAGACTGCAGCGACAATGGCAAGCCCATGGAGCACACATATCATCATGCATCATTTTATCACTTTCTCTCTCATCTCTCGGCAGTCCGCACATAAATACAAACAAAGGACCACTATATACACAGGAAGGAAGGAAGTCTACACACATCACTGGATTTCGGATGTATTATGGCTAAATGACTTGTAGTATCTTTCACACATCATTGTATCAAGGTTGGCACATGTCAGAGAACTAGGTTTGCCTCTTATTAAATATATCTTTAATTAAATTGAACAAACACTTTCTCTCTGCAGTCATGAGAAATCTAATGATTTAGTCTAGTGTTCGTTTTGACTACTTGAAATGAATTCATTAAATTTACAGCCTATTGTTACAACATTTATACAACTGAGGATTACCAAAAGAGATAAATTAAATCAATTAAAATCTATGAATAGTAATGTTTTTCAGTTTACTCGCTGAAGTATCATAAAATAATTTGGCTTGAGCCATTAAAATAAAGATAGTAATGGTGATAAAGAAACAATATTCATTATGACAAACGTTTCAGCAGGTGAACGAATTAATAGACAGCCACAAAGAGATTTCAAACAGATCCAGCAAAATATCTCAAGCTTGCAATTTGCTGATATGTCAAATAAAATACTCAACTTAGTGTATAAAATACATTCAAATTGATAGTAACACATATCTGAGGACAATTCCAACTGTATTATCTAAAATTCATCACTTTGTAAACTAATACTGAATCCTTTCAAGCTATTTAAATGAATTCAAAGGTACACATATTACTCAACTGAGCTAAGAAAGTGAAAGTTGATGACTGACAAACTGAAGATCATACAGTACACTTTGTTTGTCCACAGCTGATAAGCCGGTGTCATCTGATTGCCTGTCAGTTCCCCAGCTGAGACACTTGTTTTAGAATGTCTGAACAAGGTTGAGCCACCAGGTGTCAACCGAAATGAGTCGATTTTGGTTGTAGTAAACCCCATGCATTGAGTCAGATTACATGTTGGCGCACGGGTTCAACACCGGCTGTTAGCTGGTTCAAATCAAACCAAGTATACCCATATTTCTGTCTCCTTCTCTTTACTATTAAGGCAGGATGAAAGATTTCACACACCAGGATGAGACGAACCAAGTAATGTAAGAAAATGGTTTGTATCAATCAGGCTCCATACTCACAGACTCATTTCTCGCAATTCAATGACTTCTGACCATACTCATATTCTTTCATAACAAGATAATATATCCTTTTATCACAATTTTAAAATCTTATACACAACTCAATCTTCTCACACGACTTGAAGTCCTTTATACACACAATCACAGTAACGACCTTCTCGAGGCCTCAATTGCTGAGCAATTCTTTCTTTCATAAATCTTGATGCGTCACAGAGACTTCTCAATCTCTTAATATGATGTGTTCACCAGCGATAAAATCATTCTCATGATCACTATTTTTGTCATGAACAACACTGTAATTAAACAATAACATCTTGAAACAAATATCATTTAGACATTCAATTCAGGAGTGATCGTGATTCTTTTAGCAGAGCACCATTCAACATTTATTTTAATTTTGAATAAGCAAAAAAACTTGCTTACATATATAAAAAGCTGACGATATTATACTCAGCTTGAACAATATTTAAGAACCACATAAAATGACTTTCACATCTTTTCTTTCACACTGCAACAGAGTTGAATGCAGTTTTAGATTTCAAATTTCAGGCAAGGATTTACTTCCTGATGCAATAGCATCATTTCTCAACTGACGACTATTTTGATTCCATGTTGCTTTGAGTATATCTATTTTTTCTCAATAAGACTGAGAATATGTTCTATATGTTTAGCCACCATGTCCACTTTGTTTGGTCTCTCTCTGGGAGTTGCAGAGGTTGCACCTCCAGCCCGAGAACTACTTTGTGAGGTGGATGAAGACACTTGTGGGTGGGATTTGGTCTGAGAGGAGGGTCCAGGTCGACTTGTCTGGGGGGTAACCCGCCCTGCTCCCGAGGATTCTGGAGAGGTGTTGCGAGGAGGGTTTGATGGAGTTACTCCCCCTGTGCTTGTACTCGGGACTGGCTGTTGACTTGAGCTTGTTGATGGAACAGGTTCAACTTTCTCAGGTGTTTTCTTTGGAGATTCTGTTGTCTTTTTTGTGGTTGATTTTTCATCAGATTCATCAGATGTCTTGACATTTTCAGTTGATTCTGATTTCTTATCTTTCTCTTTTTCTTCTGTTTTCTCGGGGGTAGATTTCTTGCTGTCTGATTTCTCACTGTCTTCACTGCTGAGTCTACGTCTCTTTGATGGAGTCTCACCTGAAAACCATAAAGTAGTTCATTTGAAGAAGGTGAAGCAGTTTTATATAAAGAAATTGATAACTGGGGACATTTAGAAAGCATTTACACAAATACAAGGTCACTCATAAATTTGTCCTTGCTTGAAAAGAACTCACTTCAAGGTGAGGTTATGTCACAAAAATACTAACCTGAATCTTCCTCCTTCTTACTGGATGTTTCCTCCTCCTCCTCCTCTTCCTCTTCACCACCGTCGCTGTCCACCGCTGCCTCTTTCTCCGCAGCTTCCTGTTTTCGCCTGGCCTCTGCAGCAGCTGTAGCCTCCATCTCCGCACGCTGCTGTTGGTGTTCCCGACACACACGCAGGATGTAGTGTAGGCTCTCGAGCAACATCGGGTTCATCGTCTTAGGCATTTGCACAGTGAAGATCAGCAACATTGTCCGCAGATCCTGGAATTCAGTAACAACTTTTACAAAAACTTGTCTGCCATCAAGTGAACAGCTGCAGGATTAGGTACCACAGCAAAATACCCATCCAGACACGTCCTGACAAATTTTAACATTATTGATTTGTCAAATTCCGACTGCATAGAGCACCACATACTCCTACTGCAGTCACTGTTACTCTATGTCAAACCATCCATAGTTGCCAATTTACAGGAATTACAGATCGTCAACACAGGAAACATCCAGGATTGGCTACCGTCTGAAGATAAGTTATCTCCAAATATTGTAGGAGTAATTTTATTACAGGGTTAAACCTATCACAAAGATCTATTGACGGACAGCAGCTTATCTTCTATCCCACTACCACTGAGTTACGGAAGTAGGAACGCCACTCACCCCACAGACCCTATCACAGATAGTAAAGAGCTCCCTCTCTGACTTCATGTTCTCTAGTGTGGCCTTCTCAGCGGTGATGGAGACTACAAGACTGTCGAGCAAGGTGCGGCCCTGGTCACTGAGCACCTGCTGGTACACCTTGGGGAAGAAGTTGCAGAAGAACTGGTAGATGATGTGGTTGTTGAGGGACAAGCGTTCGTCCATGAACACAGAGTCAATGTAGTCGATGAAGTAGCTCGTGTTGCACAGAATCTTGATGTAGTTCCGGTCAACCTGCTGTCATACATAATGTTAGTTAACATGGATGTCTTCAGTCTTTCAATTCTGAGCTTTAGTTGACAAATATAGGTAATGTTAATAACCATATCTTTGCTTCATAAATTCCTTGACACCAAGGCTGGTGTGGAAACAGAACTTACAAAGATCATTCAGTCTACTTTAATAATTTAAAAGGATTTTTTTCAGGTTGCCTCAATGTTAGAGAGGCATCTATATGAGACACATTTTATCATGTTACCTCTGAATGATAGATTTCCAGCCATAGTTTGGCGAAGTATGGAGAGTGGAGAGGAACAGCTTCATAAGCCAGCATTGCACCTGGAAACAATACAGAATTGTTGTGTCAATTCTAGGGCGAGTTATGATTCAAGTCACAACTGGGTGTGGGATTGATTCAAAGGGCCTTGGTACCCAGTTCCTAATCAAGAACTGTTAGATCTCTCTCTTCACTATGTATTGAGATGAAAACTGTGAGAAGTGGTTGCAAATAATAACCCTTGGATGATACTGTACCTATTACAATATAGTCACACAGCTATCTACTACAGGGAAAAAAGTTTCTAGCCCCTAACATGAATCAGTATACAAAGCTTTGGACCTGAAGCTTAAGGTGTTAATCATTATGACATCCCAAACCAAGTAGCATTGCACCCAAATTAAAATCTGTTTAAAGGCAATCACATGAAGCGTTATCTTTAATCAACAACTTGAAGTCTACACGCATCACATATTCTAAAGATATACTCACTTAAACTGATGAGAGATTCACTGAGGTTCTGCATGTTGACCGCGACCCGACACATGACATCGACCAGCTGATGATAGGGGATGATGAATTCGGACATTGCAATGTCATACACTTCATCCACTCCCTGAAGATGGATAGACACAATCATGAGGCTAAAATTATCAATGAGTTTATTTGTTCCACTCCCCGCATTAGTCAAACCTTTATAAAAACATCCAAATTACAAGAAACAGGTGTCATTTCACAGATGCATATTGTTTCTTTTAAAAATATGAACAAGCACAGTCAAGTACAGAACATAACTTGTCGGGGTGCATGAAAAAGAAAGTTTTTAATTCTCAACTCACAATTACAATTCACATATTCATACACTGAAACTTTCATACCTTGTGGACCTCCACCTGGCTGACATGAAGGAACATCTGGAACTGTGGTCTCGGGGGACGGATATTGGACTTGGACCCAATTGGTTTCTGGCCTTTCCTTGGGAAATATGGTCCAGTTGTCACTAAAATAGAAGGTGTAGTAAATTACATCTCCATTAGAAATCCATTTTGCAATTATATTTGATAATATTCACAAGCACGATCAAGCAGAACTTAATCTCAGGATATTGTGATGGTAAGAGGGAAATATGTTTATGCATTGCAGCTTGCAAGTAAGTCGTCTTAAAACTCATAAAACACAGTAGAACCAACACATCAACATACCAACACAGATTTAATTATAGTGACATTTGCTTGTACAAATACATCTGCAAATGACACAGTTAATTTTATGTCACATACCTGGTATATTTTGGTCCTGGAAAGCACTGTGAGCTTGAACGAGGATTGGTACAATACAGGCAATGCACTCACTTTGGAATGTTAGTATCATTTGCTTAAGCACATCTGCAAAGAAAAGCAAATGGTATTGTAAACAAATATTTTCAAACATTATCACTGGTTTAGGTAACATGTCTACAAAGTCTATTTCTGCAACATAAAACTTTCACAATACTGCGTGTGACGTTTGAGGTGTTCGGTTGCTGACTGACAAGATTTATCTCGACAGAGAAAGTAGAAAAGAAGTGTCTCGCTGACCAAGATTGATTTAGCATCAGGATTGGCTTTCACATGCAAGAATTGTTTGTAATCTCTCACATATAACCCCTATATACGCATTTTAAGAGTCATAGAGATAAATAGACATTATCATGCTGTTGTGTTTTGGGATGGTCAAAATCCTGCATTAGGACCAAACGTAATTTGCATTGGCTTTACGCTGCCGAGAACACCATTGTATGACACACAAAATTCGCTGGTGACAAAGACAGTAGTATAGACACTATTTCACCTTCATAGATTTAGCAAAATTTTAAAATATCACGTCAATGATATACTGCATACAACTAGTGGTTTCCTTTGTCCTTCAAGATTTATAATTTACAGCACAATCTGACTGACCTAGACTGATACTCCTGACTTCAGGTGGCGTGTACGAGTTGAGCAGAGTCAGCAGCTTCTTGGCCAGTTCGTACCTCTCCTCCCAGTTCAACAGATACGCCTTCACGTCCGCTAGCTGTGCACCTGCATAGTCATACATGAAGGATTAATAGTTGTGATAACAGCTTCTCCAATAAACTTTTGAATAATTGCTTCATTATTGAAGCATTGACTGTTTTCAGCAGTACAAAGACACTTCCTAACATGACAGATAGAGGCTTCAGGTAACATTTAGTTGATTGATGTATTTGTCTTATAATTTCTTTCCAATTTTTGTAATTTTACCTTATTTATGCTTCAAAATTTGGAGCTTTGAGGTTGATAATGTCGAAAGATTTTAAAACTTGCTACCTTTCTTCTCATGGCATTCCTTGCCACACTCCAACACGTGGAGCAGAATAGTCAGCAGATCCACGATGTCCCCCGTCACATGGCACGCTGTAGCCTCGTGGTACATGGCATGCAGAGTGAAGAACGCCTGAAACATAATATTTCAAGCAATGATATCAAATAATTTTAAGTGTGCAATAAGTATACACTTGATGACTACACACAAATGCAAAACATTCTTTAACAAATTGCAAGACAAGAGCATTTTTACCTACCTCTGTGATCATCTGAAGACCCTGGTTGTAGATAAGCAGGATTCTGTCCTCTCGACTTTCTACAAGTATCTTAAATGCACTGAAACAACAAGCATTGGCATGGTTTAAGACTTGGTGGGTGACAAACATTCAAAAGTGAGAATTTGAAGGGTGAGTGAATGCTGAGTAATTTAGTTTGATTTGAGTCTCTAAATTACATAGATACATGTTATAATGAAATTATATGCTGACTCGGATACTGTTATGTCCGAGCCCTAATAGGATACAATGTGCATCGAGTTAGAAAGGAACCCCACCTGATGAGAGTCTGCCACATAGAGCGGGCGTCTAGCACCTGGAGATACATGAGTATTGTGGCCCGCTTGAAGGAACCAATGATCTTCACCTCCTCCTCCCCACTGTCCGGGTAGCGCGTCACCATCAGCTTCATCATCTTGAACAGCTCCTCTACAGCCTGCACCAGGAAATAAAGTTATCTTATCCACATTGCACTCATTTCAGGGAGCGCTTAGTAGTGGCACCGAAAGTATAATTTCTTCAGGGTAAATGTACAAATGTGCGCTTTCAGCATTCTCATACATGGAAATAGTAACATACAAATTGAATAATATTATCATCATAATGACCAAGGCTTGTGGAACAATCATGCAGATGTACAGCTAGTCGATGGTCATGATGAATGAACATTTTCTGTCAGCCAGCAACGAGCAGTCCTCATTAGGTCTCATATTTCTTTATGAAGATGAATACTCACTATCTTTCAATAGATAAATGGGGAAATAAACTCCCTAAAGTAATCTCACTGCATTGCTAAAAGAAGGTACTAAAATTACTTAAATGTTGAAATGATTTTGTGTATATTCAGAATTACATGATATGAACATTGAGCATTTAACTAACCAGTGTGTACTGTGTTGGATAGAGAGTGATGTTCTTGAAGGCCCAAGCAATGTTCTGATGCTGTGCGAGTTGTCGGGTGAACTGTCGAGACTGCTGACAACACATACGCAGCAAGCCGTAGTATGCGGGCAGCATCACTCTGTTAAACATCACCACGTCCTGGTCGTCATGGTCCGCACTGTAATATAACTTAATCAATTGAACATCCAGTCGTTTGTAATAAATTCATAGTCAAATGCTATTTAACATTTCCTATTACTTCCATTGAAATAAAGCTTCACTACATCACTGTCATGATGATTATTATGAGTTAAACATATTAAATCTTCAATCAGTTTATATAACAAATCAACTTACTGTCTTTTTCAAAAGCTAATCACATGTATGCTAAAATCATTGCTTGAAACACCATTGAGGCTGTGTATTTCTGGATACTCGGAATGGGGAGTGGAATTGGACATAATCCAACGAGTACAGACATTGCAACATGATTTTTATGAAATAAATGTAAATATTTATATGACCAAGCCACAGTGAGGTTACACAATAATTTGCATAAATGTTGTAAAAATCATATGGCGTATTTTGGAGGTAATAATTTCTATGAAACCTCTGTCCCTGAGGACAATAAGCAAAACAATACAAAACTTACAGGATGTAACTGAAGGCTATATTCTTGCAGACATGTGGGTTGGACACAATGAGCTTCACATTCTCAGGACAGTCGACACACACTTGGTACCAGAACAGCAGGAGAGTCTGAAACAGGCAGAGATACCTTAGTGACACACATGTGATATAAGGGAGGACGAAACTTGGTAATTCACAAATATTTTACTTCAACTTCAACTTTATTCAAGTATATAGGCCCCTGGGCCCAAATACAGGTACATGGAAACACATATTTCGTATACAAAAATAATATTACTTGTACTATATTACTTATAGTTAAAGTACGAGGACGGTAGTCCGAGTACTTTGACGCTATAATAGTTCAGGGCAAAACTATACTTTATTACAAAACACATTGGGGTACAGCGAACTTTATTTCTTTTCTAAGATAACCCATAAGACAACATTCTGCTTTGTGTAATTTTGCAAGAAAAATAGAGTTTACTTCCTTAATATTAATAATCCATGATCAGGGCCAACTGACGAGCCGTGCGACAACAGCGACTATGACGTCATTGTTCTGTTGTGACGTCATAGTGGTTCCTGGGGGTTGCCTAATGCGGATTTCGTCGTTTTGGTTCAAGTACAAATGTAAATTAAAATTTAAGACTAATTCGGATACAAAAGAACACATTCCTTCAATAATTGTTATAACAACGATACATTATCATTTGCAGAAAAACACGGTCTTTTCAACTGCCCTCTTTCGTTGGGTTACCATGGGCACACGTGACTACGAGGGGAGCGGAAACGTCATTCAATTGTTACGTCATCACAAAAACTATACCTTTATCGTCTGATAAAGTACTTTTATTTCGATTGTTCTAGCCGCTAGGCATCTTAGAATGACTGGTACATGACAATCAAACTAACTAACCTGCTTGTTGTGATGCATGGAGATTTGAGGCTCTGAGAGTTTGGGTTGAAACAGCTGCCACAGATCAAGGAAAAACTCGCCAAACTGAAACAAAACACAAACACTGTAATAAATGTAATTAGCCCACCCACTATTTATAAGCAGTTCAAATATGGCTGTAAAAGCATGGGCTGTACCTAGAATCATGGGCGATACTGCATTGCATTCAAATTATCCGGGAACCCAAACTTAACTAACGGTATGTGTACAATAGTTTCTAATGCAGAAAAGTCGCCGCCTCCCTGGAAAGATTCATATCTGAATTCTTTTGCCACAATGTTGACATTTTAACCTATGCCATCCAGCCTACACCAGAATAAACTCAAGAAAATATATTCTCCAAAATATAGATATTCAAGAAGTTTTATAAACACAACAGATGAATGCAACTCACCAGTAGTTTTTCCTGCTTTGAAATGAGACAGTAGGTCATGACAGCGAAGTAGCACATCAGTTTCATCGTCCCATGTACAGTCGGATCTGGAGATTTTGTTACAGCTCTTACTTTGGCATTGGTTAGACAATTGTCTTTCTTCAACAGGAGAGTTAACACACAACCAGCTATTTTAATTTAAAGTAAAAAAATGTTCTGCGATAGCTTAATAGTTCACATTATTTTTAGAAATAGAAATATGACTGGCCATGAAACATTGGCGTTTTCTGACCGATTTTATTATATAGATAAGAAGAATTTAATTTAATTTCAAAATATTCTTATACATCATCGTAGTTATAATGAAAATCTTTGAGTACTTACCCACATATAGTCTTGCTCTGGATAACAAACCTAGGAGATGTTCATACACCTGTAATTGAAACAGTAACACTTAGCATGTTGAATTAACTGTTCTGAGTGGCCGATTTACAACTATTACAACAAAGCAATTAACCCATTAAATCCAAAATGAACACAAAAGAAAAGAGAAGATTTTTCATAGTGTCATATATATATTTGCAATCATGATAGGAATTACAAACTAATAATCTTACCTGATGTAACTGCATCAGTGCATCAGTGGTCATCTGAAAACACAAAACACACAATGTAAAATGCTGCTCTGTTCAAGTAAGAAGTATTGTTAGGCCCAATTATTACATATCATTACTAGTCCTGGACCACTCAAGGCAATAAGTTACTGACAAAATTCCTACAAATCGAAAACCAAGTTAACTCATACAAAAGAACTCACCGGGAAGTCTTTGTGAGGACTGAGCATGCTCCGTGCAGATCGGAAGGACTGCCGGAACTGTGAGTTTGGAACCAGAGATACCAACAGAAAAGAAGCAGCTGCAAGAGAGAATTATGCCACATTGATAATATCAAATAAAATCAATTAACATTCACTCACTTTCTGAACATACAAGAGCATCTTTCTCTGACTGCAACAAAGATAGTGTAACAATGCACAGCAAACTTTCATTGGGATCATAAAGCATAATTTTATCCCATCTGAAGGGTTAAAGTAAAGATGAGATTAAAGAGAAGACTCTCAAGTTGTGAATGTGTACCATTGCGGACCCTGACGTTGTTGTGGGCCAGGAGATACTGCTCGACCCAGTTGTCCATCTGGTTGATTGTCCAGGCCTGCGCCAGCTTGTTGCGGGTCACCTGTGTGGTCATCCACTCCAGACACTGCTGAGGACAGCACTTAGTCAGCTGGGGAGGAACAAGGAGAGTGAGGAATATTTCAATAAGCAATTCACAAATCACGCAAAAAGACTTTATTATGTGATAAAATGATAAAGACTTGTCTACCATGGAGAGATGCTCTTTCAATCAAGATGTCTGTTCATTAAAATCTCAGAAAAAAATTTATTTTCAGTGTAAAATGTTACCGTATATTACCGGGTATAAGTCGAGAATTTGATACAAAAAATTAGGGGGTCAAGAAGGGGGGTCGACTTATACACGGGGTCTATGTTTCAGCCCCAAAAATCTAGATGCCAGGTAAGTATCTGCCAGCCCAGCAAGTCGAACGGACGATGTTTACACCGGAAACAATTCATCGATGTCCAGTCGACAATATTAAAATCATTGAATAAAAAACATATGCTTTATTGTTGTCTTTTTAAAATACAAATATAGCGTGATATATGAATAAAAAATAACATTTCAATCACGAAAGTTCATTAAAGTTTATATTATAATCTTCACTATTACCTGACAAACATATGTAAATTTGTTATTTTTGTTTGTGCCTTCAAATAACATCTTCTCAACGTTTTTATCCTTAACTCTTGCCTACATCCACATGTCGTTATTCATTTATACTACTTTATCCTTATATCCTTCTTTATTCTCTTGGGGGCTCTCGGTGCTCATTTATAATAAATTTCAACCTCATTTGGGCTTTCTGCCCCCAAAATTCATAGAAGAAGCCCTTCCTACCACTTATCCGGGTCTCTGATACCCCAGCATAACTAACCCGGGTTTTTAACTCCAGGTCACAATGGCCGGGTTATTAACTCCAGGGTACATCCCTTTAAGCCCGAGTTACTTAACTCCAGGACACCATGTCCGGGTTAACATTACTCCAGGGTAACATAAGTGGCTTCTTCCCTCATCAATCTTTTTCTTCATTCCAAAACTTGAGCTTCCAAGACAGCCCCCAAAAGAATTCCAAAATATTAAAAATTTGAATTTTAACCATTTTCTGTTGTTATTTGATTGCACAAAATGTAAATTTGTTATTTTTGTTTGTGCCTTCAAATAACATCTTCTCAACGTTTTTATCCTTAACTCTTGCCTACATCCACATGTGTCATTTTATACTTCGTGTATATATTCACAGTATTAGTTTAGCATTGTTTTAAACGAATCATATCTTTTTATGTACCTCATGCATATGTATTATCTTGCTCTCCAATGTTCTACTTTCGCTTTGTAATTCACTTCCGGTTTACAAATCGAAATATAAAACCTCATTCTAATTCTTTATATTTTTTACTTTGTCCATTTTAATTTCTTTAGAAATTTCCCTGTGTTTATAAACTCCGTAGAAAAATAACATTTAACTTCTACACAAATTAATTTGCTTTGCTTGATTACCCAGCATGCTTCCGTGCGCATGCTCAGTCAACTTGTCATTGTTTTCTTCTCATTGTTTCTGCTTCCGCCATCTTGTCTGTATTGTTTTGTAACCACCACCATCCCCGCCTCACTCCTTGGATGTCTTAGCTCATTTATTCCTTAAGGGCTTTCTGCCCCCAAAATTCATAGAAGAAGCCCTTCCTACCACTTATCCGGGTCTCTGATACCCCAGCATAACTAACCCGGGTTTTTAACTCCAGGTCACAATGGCCGGGTTATTAACTCCAGGGTACATCCCTTTAAGCCCGAGTTACTTAACTCCAGGACACCATGTCCGGGTTAACATTACTCCAGGGTAACATAAGTGGCTTCTTCCCTCATCAATCTTTCTCTTCATTCCAAAACTTGAGCTTCCAAGACAGCCCCCAAAAGAATTCCAAAATATTAAAAATTTGAATTTTAACCATTTTCTGTTGTTATTTGATTGCACAAACGATCGATATCTAGCCTTGATGCAAGTCGAGTGACCCGATAAGGTCACGTGGACCAATGAGATTCTACATAGAAGCCGGTGACATGCGAGATAGATACTCATGAAAAAATAATCAAGTGTTTACGCAGTGAGAAGTGCAAATTACCGGTACGAGTAGACGTATAATTTCTGAGATGTTCTAACATAATAGCATATATTCAAAAATATTTAGAGAAATGTAAATTGCCGATTGTCATTGTATTGTTACTGAGATGTTCACCATTCATTTTGTATAATAGTGTATATTCAATACTTGTTAATAGACAGACGTGTGATTAGGTTGTGAATAGATTTGTTAATTGCCAGTCAGGGTAATGATTAATTAGCGCATCCGGTAATTATCTAAGCTTTGATGTTAAATTAACATTAATTGATAGTAATTAACAGTAATTAAAGCCTGTCACTTCTCATCTCAAAAGTAAAAGCAATGTCTTTTTACGTCTTTTTCTACTAGGTAACAATTTAACTATTCACCGGTTATCTAATAAAGTTTTGTCAACATGTTGGTCGTAGTTTATTCGGCTTGATGAGAGGAAAATGTAATTTGATTGAAACAAATAATAACAGACACCGTGAGTCACAAGTTGTATCTTTTTATTGGTTGTTTACAACGTCTGAAAAATAAATTATCATTTAATAATATTTAGGGCAAAACAATTGATAAGTCGATCGACATCACTGCTTACCAATCGCCGCTGTGTTGACTCTTGGCCATGTCGACTTGTCACTCGGTGTCAGTCAGCACGTGGTAAAAGGGGGGTCGACTTATACATGAGATATAGGGTTTTGACCAGTATTTGGGTAGTTGAGAAAGGGGGTCGACTTATACGCGGGGTCGACTTATACCCGGTAATATACGGTAGTTTTGGTATATATGTTGCATACTTACATCCCAGAAGCGTTGCAGCACATACTGTGTGTACGGCGGCATGCCAGGTGGTCCCCCAACAAACTCAACGAGCATGGACAGCAACTTGAAGAACGGCTGAGATTGCTGCAAATAGGACATGTGAGTAATGCAGAGATCTTTCAGTGAAGGTAACTGACCCAGACATTTAATACAAATTACTATGTGTTTCTCAAAATGATTCCTGTGATGCAGAGTGATAATTGCGTACAATGAATTTTACAATCGCATGCTTCCCCCTATCTTTACTTGATCGCATTTCCAAAACATTCCTGATATATTTCCTATTTTCAACTGCCATCTTCATCAATAATTTATTTTTCATGTAAATGTTTTATGTTTGGTCAAATTTCCTCTTTAATTAAACATAATCTGCATAATGAATCTCTTACCTCTGGGTTGAGTTTCCTAATTGCACCAAACACCATAGTTACCACCTGAAAGTAACAACAAAACTTTATACAAATCTTTGAGTCTTTCAAATCATGACCGTAGACAGCAAGATGTCATGCCATGACATTTGATATTAAAGAATTTACAAACTTGAGCAAAGTCCCTTATATCCGTTATGTTTTAAAGGACTACTTACAGCCACAGCGAGAGTCTCGTTGTATCTTGTGAGACTGAAGATGAGATTGCACGTTTGTCTTATGTTGATGTTGTCTCGGATTTGATTGAACAGAAATGGAAACCCCTGGCAAAGAAAAAAGCATATTTGTTATCCAATACAGTATAAAGATACATATTTTTTTATTGGTATGAATTTTGTTTACCATTTGTGGTGAATATGTCTTGTAAGTTAGGAATGTGCTGAGAAGATGCGGTTTGTAATATAACGTAACGCCACTTGTCTTTCAGTTCACTGCATTTTTTGGTTGTTCATAGCATTAAATATGAATATAATACTTTCAAGAGTCCGAACACAACAGCATTATGCAATCAGCAATGTTTTTACCTAACTAGCACTACAAAGGGTTAAACAATGAACGAATTGACCACATCATTTCTCACCTTGCCACCAATGATTGAGCTGTAGTCTTTGTCCGAGAGGTGAAGCTGCTTCTCAGACCGAGACTTCTCGACAAGAAGAGCGATGAGAGATATCATCTTCTCTAGAGACATGGGGCGGTAGTTGTCATCTGTCAGCGATATCACATCTTCTTCCTCCTCGTCATCTGACAGAATCTCGACCTGTGTCAAACAAGAAAAGTTCATGACTCCAATGTATAGAATATCATACTTGTGAACTTGAACCTGTTGTAGTGAACAAGATGAAGAAGCAGAGGAACTGGTTTGAAGAAATGCAGAACTTAGAGAATATACATACCATTTAATACTGAATTAGATCCTGACAGCTGTATAGCATTTTGGTAATTTAATCTTTAAGTTTTCTACATGAATAAAAGCTGTTTATCCAAACGAATGCATTTCTTCATTTTTTTCAGGACATGACTCAGCCATGTTTTTGTTACTACTCTTTGTATGATTGTCTTGTTGGCACGATAAATATATGCTGAATACCTCTAAGATTCTCAACTCACATAGTTCTCCTGTGCTTTCTGCCCCATGTAGAAAGCAATCATGGTGGAGATGGCGTTGATGCTGATGAGGAAATTGCACTCCTCTTCTCCAGACTTGGCGAACTCCAGCAGGAACGCGAAGTATTCCGTCAGGTACTTGCTGTGTGGCCGCACTCCGTGTTCAATCTGTGCAGACAAGAGACATTTTGTCTTATTTCTTTGAAATATGTGTGTGTTTAGTCCCTATTAGTTTTATTGGAACTAGTCCTCATTCGACTTGAACTCAGCAACCATCCCTAATGATGGTATTTGAGGGTTGTTTTTACCCAAAGCACAAGAGTGCAATAGGGTCTTGAAGGGCATTTAGAGTGCCATGGTTGAGTCAAGGGACATGATTTATTTCCTTTTGTTGAACTGGTTCAAAAGGTCTTCCAAGGGCTTACAAATTCAATTGGTTACAGATCAGATCATTTTCATCTTGTCAACATTAAATCAAGATCAAGATAGACTTACAATTGTGAGCATCTTTTTGATAAACCGGGTAACGCAGGACCTGTTACCAATCTCTGAGACATCAACAATGCAATCCTCGCTGAAAAGAGAGAACGTGACATATATCACAACAATGATAATGAACAATAGATCTAACAGAAATTAACACGGTGTTGCAATGTAAACCGCATGTACATAAAGCTATCACTTTGAGAAGAGCGTTTCTTGATCTAATGCTCCACTGACCTTTCCATGACAGGCTGCATATAGAGATCAAAGTGGGAATGTCTCAGTTGGGTGATCACATGGATTACAAGTCTTTGGAACATCTGAAACATAATATAGACAGAAAACTAAATAATTATTTATAAGAATATATTGCTTGATGAAAAGACTTAAGCGGTGATTGTATAGCTGTAGGTGGAACTATTTCCATAAGGTTTGGCTCTGTTTCATTAACCCTTTACCTGCGGGCAAAAGAATATTCCGGAATCGCCCATTTTAAGCTAGTGACCAACCATAGATTATTCTCCCTGTTCATGTAATGTTATTCCTGTAAACTGGCCACTCAGAGGGGTTTGTACTAATAAATTCAGCTGGTAAAAGTGTTAAATAGTTGTAAGATCTACTACGCATGGTGAAGTGCACTTTTGTTGAATGTTATTGCTAACTGGCTATTCAGAATGGGTTTGCACTAATCAATCAGCAGCTGAAAGCAGTTGTAAGATCTACACCTTGTGAAAGCAGTGTTGTTCCTAGAGGGAGTCCTGGGGACATTTGCCCACCTTTTTGGCTAGGTGTCCCTTCAGAAATGACCAAAATAAACCCCTCAGGAGATCACCTAGAAACAACACTGAGAAAGTGTACTTAGGTTGAATGCTATTGGCATGTATGTTTGTTATTCTACACAATCAGAGATAAGATAGTCCGGCTGACCTGTCTGACCATCTGGTTGGGGCACTTGATGAGGATCTGTTGAGGCCACCAGTCACTCTCGGCCATGTGGTCCAGAAACCACTACAACAATAGAACTTTACATTTCAACATGACCTTCATTTGCGGTGTTAATGGATTTCAGTTTATTTGACATATTTTGATCTGTCCAACTGAAGAAATATTTTATTTCAAGAAATGAATAGATCGGTAAACATGCATTATACTTATATCAATGTCTCTACTCTAGCTAACCTCCACACTAAGTCTGATGAGGGGGAACAGGTTTGCAACAAAGTCAAACATCTCATTACTAAAGTAGTTTAAGACAGGTAGAAAGGTTACCTCACAAGCTGCTGGACAAGAGTTGAACTGTTTTGTGAGAAGTTCAATCCACTGGAGCATGGTGGGCTGGAAACACAGAACGGAAATACTAAACATTAAATTACTGATCATTGGTAGAGTGCAGAGAATCATTTGGTGATTTCCAAAGAAAAACCAATATCTATTCAAATTATTCTGAAAACAATAAGTTACTGTCACAAGATAACCAGGGCTATCTATTTCTGCTATTCTATCAATTCGGTTGTCGACTCAATCTTTACAAGTGAACAGCAGGTTCTTTGAGTGGCATTTAAAAGTTAGAATGATAAGAATTAAGAGAAATACATAGATAACAACTTCTTTATTCAAGATATGTTACACTTCGACTTATACAGGTGAATGGCACCAGAAATGAAGAACAATCTTACCTTTTCCTTGGCATGTATGAGAGTTTCTAGTACGAATGATGTGGAGAGTTGTGCTGCCTTGAGAGGGACGACACTGTTCTCGTCTTTAGGGAGAGTCGTTGTGATGTAACCGCAGATCTGCCACATGAAACTGCAACACATTTGTAATAATCTGTTTCATCAAAAGACATTTAATAAATTGTTCTTCGCACTGGAAGCTTGCTAATTTTTGTGATGTTTGAGTCATATTTATGTACACTTACATTCTTTCGCATTGCAGCAGAGAATCTGAAGATTAATATTTGATTATATTAAACAAACAATTGTCATATTCTTAAATTTTGATCATAATAAATGAGGACTCATACATTTAAACGTCCAAGAATTAGCAGATAGTGTGATCCCAAATATAACATATAAATGACAAAGATAGTCAAATTCCGAGAGAACATTTCAACCTACCCGAAGTAAGTATGTTCAAAGAGATTCTTATCCTGTAGGAACTGGGTGTTGTCTTGCCAGATCCACTGAAACAGAGCATTGAAAATGAAGCACTTAGTACATTCAATCACACCTTCATACACTTATTCATCTTAACCATCAAAACACGTAAGGACACATGCATGTTATGATTGTTACTGTATAGTTTAATTTCATTGTTCCAGCGGGTACAAACGAAACATGTACAGAGCTTGTGGTTTGAAAATACAATAGCTCCTTAAATAATTTTACAAGCCATCCTAAGTATAATTAGTTTATCAAAACTTTTACACATCAGACAAGCTTGCCTATCGCTTCCCTAACATGGACACATCTGAAGTTAGCCAACAAATGGCATGGGCCATCACAACACTGATGTAATACTTACATCTCCGAGATCTTGAGAGAGCTCAAAATTAAATTTCTTCTTCTCCTCACTAACATCTACATGTTCCTCGGTCTCTCTGCCCTTCGGACACCGCTCATAGAACAACATGTAGGCGCTGTTTGTCTGCAAGTGAACATGGTGAAGCTTGTCATAACATGACTGAAATGATACATGTTATGTATGTCTATAGATCAGTTACTGTGTTGTACATGTGTCGGTATCAACAGAGATATTAGTCTTGGGTTTGGTCCTTCTATTTATGCTGTCAGACTGGATCCAGTGCCAGTACTGTTCCCCTGATAGTTGATTGATAAAAGATTAATCAATGATCAGTGAATCCTTATTCTGCTAGTGGTACAGTTTGATATTATTCACTATACAACTAAACTCTTTGAGAGAATGTGTAATTTTTAGTGTGAAGTTTCATCCTTACCTTTTCAAAAGAAAAATCCATAAACTTGTCTGTAACCGAATCATACGTCTTGCTCTGGAAATAAATAGAAGGAAATGACAATTAATCAAAATTACTTCAACCAGGTAAATAAAATATCTCAATGCATGGAGATTACAAACTTGGCCACATTCATTTGAACAATGAATAGTTAATCATCAATGGCAATTCAGAAAGTATGGCACATGTCGACAATTGTTATAATCCAATCAAGTCTCTGCAGTAGTTGGACCAAAGTCACACAATAGCCTAATGACCTGATGTTTGACTGACTTATCTGTTTAATTTAATGCAGACAACCATAACCTTCGAAAATAAGCACGAAAGTGAAACATAATAGGAAACCAAGTTTAACCACTTAGAAGTGATAAGTTTGGATAGACGAAACCTACCGTCATTTCTCCTCCAAAACACTCTCCAGCTATCTGACTAGGATCAAACGGCTTGACTTCAGCATCATTGAAAAGATACCTGAATAAGACAAAATTAATAAAACACATGGAAACTCTAGCACATTTTCAATAGAAACAAGCAAAAAAGTGAGCGTGGCTCACTAATACCCCCGACTGTTTAAGTTTGACATTTTCATTTTACTTAAAGAGAGAGGTGTCTGCACACCTAAGGATTGATAAGCTTTGAAATGTAATTGCTAAGATTAAACTGTTTGTGAAAATGGTAGGACAAGTCTCGATCTTCATGTGAAAAAGGTGGTTTAAGTCAAAATAGGAATAAAAGTAACTTGAAAAGGTATTGGTAATATAATACACTACTGCTATTACCACTGATTTCAACTTTATTTTGGAAATTAGTCCATCATAATGATTCATTCGAGTGACTTTAAACAACAGGTACATGGAAACACACCCCTGAAGGCACAGTGAGAGATATACAGCAGTTTATGGCTGAAAGGCAAGAAAATTTAACTTTTCCCAAAATATAACCAGTGGAAATATAAAATAGTAAAATTAACGAGAACACAGAAGTAGCTTTTGATGAAAGTTACATGAAAAAGAAAATGATGAAGTCAACAAATCACAATACAGAAGTAGCTTCATTCATTCTAGCTATGATCAAGTAAAAGAATATAAAAAATCGCCAAAAATTAAAAAATTCACCAAATCGTGTAACATTTTGCAATGCACCTCTCCTAGTGGTGAAGGAGACATGTGCCAAATTTGAAAAGGATGAGATGAATAGTTTTTCTGTAATCCATCGGACAAAAAATGCTCAGAATTTGACTAAGTTAAAAA
Organism: Gibbula magus; assembly: GCA_936450465.1. Taxonomy (NCBI): domain Eukaryota; kingdom Metazoa; phylum Mollusca; class Gastropoda; order Trochida; family Trochidae; genus Gibbula; species Gibbula magus. The sequence continues at coordinate 81,096,387 of OW388291.1, read as the reverse complement.
ATAAAAAAATTCGCCAAAAATTCAAAATTCACCAATTCGGTTTAAACTTCGCACTGCACCTCTCCTAGTGGTGAAGAAGACATGTACCAAATTTAAAAAGGATGAGACGAATAGTTTTTCTGTAATCGATCGGACAAAAATTGTCTTCGGACGGAAGGACAGACGGACGGACGGACGGACGGAATCGTTGGTATAACTATATACCCCCAACCGTTGGTCGGGGGTATAATAAAAGTTCCATTAACTTTATGAATTCAATTTATAATGTTTTATACATTTAAAAAAAATTACCATAAAATGAGAGAGGGCCAAAATTACCATAAAATGAGAGAGGGCCAACTTTCATACCTAGAACCTCTGGTTCATTCTTTTCTCTTATGAAATTTAACGTTATAACTGTCAGTCTAAGACATGAATCAGAGGAAAACAAGTCATTGAGGGCTTTGCTTACCACTTGTCATTTCCAGCGTCTGTCTTGTTGAGCCTGTCCCTGATAAAGCTATAGTAATGCCCTCCATCTGCAGTGCCTGTGTGAACTGTTACCCCAATCAGCTCGTACTCTGAACTCTCGTCTTCGTCCGTTATGTCCACACCCATCAGTGCCAACTCATCTTCCTCGTCAACTGCAACAGGTCCACGATTTGAATATTACAAACTTGAAGACTGAGATATTATTTGATAAGTGATACTCTTTCATTTTGATTAAATGCATGAGTAGGTCTGACATTTCTACATAATAATTAAGACGAAAGTCATAAAGCTAAATACCTATCTATCATGTTAGAACCTCACCTTTGAGTTTGTCCGGTCCGAGCAGGTTGACCTCCATGTAGGACTTGATGTCAAGACGGAGAGGGAAGGAGAAGTGTGTGTTTACTTTCTCTTTCATCATCGTCACCATGTTGAATGTGTACCTCATCGTGTTGAAACACAGGATCTTTGGCAACTTGCGGAAACATGCTCTGAAAGTGACCAGGAAATGAAACATTATTGATACTAGAATCGTTTATGCCACTACCTAAGAACAGACCACAATTGCCACCAAATAAAATTCATGATAATCATATATTATCCTGAAAACAAATGTTTCTTTGTTTATCCTTGATTAGCTGACCTGAAATTTTCTTTTCTCCAATTTCTTGAGCATATAAATGTTACATAAATCAAATTCCAATTCCTCTTTAGTAGCTAACATGTTGCTTCATCAGAATTCAAGGATATTTCAAATCTTTTGTATTATTCTTTTTTGATTCTGGAGTAAAACATTTTTTCAGAACTGACCTCTTCTCTGCCCTGACTTTCTTCTGACACTTGGAGCAAGTGTACATGTTATCTCCTTCCAACATGTCCTTCACCGTCACCTCGTCCAGGGACTCCTGCAATGTGGTATTAGTAGGATTGTTGAGATAAATATTGTACAGGGACTCTTTGCAATGTCAATTTATTATAAATATTGTACAGGGACTCTTTGCAATGTCAATTTATTATAAATATTGTACAGGGACTCTTTGCAATGTCATTTTATTATAAATATTGTACAGGAACTCTTTGCAATGTCAATTTATTATAAATATTGTACAGGGACTCTTTGCAATGTCAATTTATTATAAATATTGTACAGGGAATACTGCAATGTGGTATTAGTAGGATTGCGGAGATAAATCTTGCACAGGGACTCTTTGCAATGTCAATGTTCTTACGTTAGACAGATACAGCCCCTTTCTTCATTATCTTATTCAGAGATTCTTGAAATGTGTCATAAATGATGTGAAGGGTTTAGCATAAATATTGTACCTAATGAATAAGGATTATGAATGAGATATGCTTTGAAATGTACATCATGTGTACGAGATGATGTTACATAGAAGACCAATGCCTTGCTTATGATCGACAAAGGAACAGGAAAAGAAGAAGCCATCTATTTTCAGCATTCCTTTTTTGCAAAGGCCTTCTTCAGTAAAGTAAATTTGAAATGTCCAAAATAAACTTACATACAAATCCCTCATGTCTGTGACCTGACACCTCACTGTGTAGAACTCTTCAAAGGTTCGACTCACATGTGGACAATCCTGTAGGAAAACACATCAAACTTGAGTTTTTCTTTTACCTTTTTTCATAATAATAGATGATGATTTCAAAATAGTAGATAATGAAAGATAATTCAGATAATGAATTGATTTTTTATTTGAGTATGGCAAGGTGAGGTACGAGGAGATGAGGCGACATGAGGTGAGACATGGAGAGATCATTTAGCATTGTAACTTGTATCATTGTAGAAAATATTATTCCAGGGAGAAAGGTCTTGCCATTATTGCCATATATAAATTACAGTGAAAAGTTGAACCAGAGAATTTGGGGTATTACTACACTGAATGTAAATGAAGCATTACATCATATCTTTAATGCATGTAGAACAGTTTTCTCCAGCTAACAAAGTCACCAAGCCCCTGGCAGGATTTTGAATCTTGATACATGGCAAAGATATACAAATGAGAGCTGTTAACATACTTGCTGTTTGTTGAAATTACAGAATTATTTTTGAATAAGGCCAGTGTGTTGAATAGCTGGATATAGCTGGTAATTAATCAAAATGAATAACAGAATACTTACAAGTGAAACAACATTGTTTGTGATGATACCTCCAAAGAGACTCTTCACCAAGGCTTTCTGTAAAAAGATGAAAGTCAAAATTTATTCCTTGTAATTGAGAGATGCAGATGAAAACACTGAGAAAACGTTATAAACATGACAGGGGAAGTAAAAATGTACAATCTTTACCATTTCTGGACACATTTCCTCCAGCTTTGTGATGAGATCGGTGAAGAATTCGGTCATGTCCTTCTGTTCCCCAGTGTTGAGAGGTTGCTTGTCCATTGTATAAGCCTTACAGAAACTCTTCGGGTTGTAGGCTTTCCTCTCACTCTCCTACAAAACAAGTTCTGTGTTGATATCATGCTGAATTCACCAAAAGCTTTGTCATAGATTCTTATAATTAAATCAAATATTCTGCAACAGAGAGTGCATTCACTTGAGAGTACACTTACCTGTAGATATGCAAACATCTTCTGCAATTCCACCAGTGTTCCTTCATGTCGTGTATAATCCGTCCTCTGCTGAGAGAGCAAGATACAACTTGTACAAATCAGTGATATAAGGTGAGAGGTTTTAGGTTTTAACTGCTTTTTAGAGTATCACGAGTATACCACAGCAGATGAATTCCAGTGAAACCTGAGATCATTGGCTGGAACTAGATCTAGATCTATATGTAATTTTGAAATTTAAATTGAAAAAGACATCTAATTCTAATCTTATATATTTTTGTTTCAAATAAATAGAAGAATATCTATTCAACCAACAATACATTTTCCAGTAATCATTTACTTGAAACCTGTTTGAAAAATGTTAAATGCTAATAACAATATTTAATACTAGTTCCATTTTCACAGATTTAGGTGTGGACTTAAAGGTAAGGCAACGTTGTATCAATAGATTTACCTTTGCCTGTAGGACGGACTGACGAGCCTGAGGGATCATGTAGAGATGCTGCATACAGGTGGCCATGTAGCAAGTAGCTCCCAGGTTCGTGAGACCGACATATCCGCACTTGGAGCGCCCATCCTCATGTGGCCAGTAGTCCCAGGGGTAGGGTGTGTGGGAGTCCTTCGTGTGTTGAGACATCATCTTGTCGTGGAGGACAGTGTAGTTCTCTACACTCCCCTTCACCATCTCAACCAACAGGTCGTACGCGGCGGATCTGGAAGCTTGGCTCTTACATCTCGGCAGGTACCGTTTTGTGGGGGATGGCAGTGCAAATAGGCTGTCAAAGGCTTCATCTAGCAGTGCCTAATGGTAGATAGTAGGGTTGTAAACTGTTAAATTTATATTGTGATTGGGGTGAAATATCTTGAACATAGCATCTACACCAAAAGTCACACTTCTTACAATAAAGAAGTTACGATTCGACATTTATCTTACTCAATTCTCAATGCTTCATAAAGGACAAATCAAATTGCAACAGATAGCATAATATGTATTATTTAAAAAGCTTTTCTGCTGTTTTTGGGCAATAAATCTTTCAATGGTATTAACTTCCAACTAAACTTCGACTTTTCTAACACAGATCATATAGTACCACAGCATGATTATGCATGAGTTGAAAATGAATCGATGAGTCTCCCAACTAGTTAAAAGGTAATTATTCTGATGGTCAATAATGAAATGTCTCCAAAACAAATCTGTAACTCACTTTGCCCTCTGCTGATGTTTTGAAGGGAGGGTTGTGTTTGAGAACAGCTGTCAACAAGTTGAGCAGTCCAATCAAACCATCGTCCTCCTCGTAACCGACTCTCGTCTCGAAGTACGGACGATCAAGGATATGTTGGTGGGCTTCTTTAGCCAGCGAATTGAGATCAACACAGTTTTCCTGCAAGATATATTGAGATCAGAAACGTTCAAAAGAAACGGCTAGATATAAACTAAGAAGATTATGACTATTATGACCTTATGACATCAACACAATCAAAAGTAATCTAGCTTAAGATATCATTTCAAAAGCAGTTGCTAGAAAAGATAAAGATATATAACTTGCACTCACAGAACTGGCCTCTTCCTTAGATATACTGTCCACAAATCTACAGACAAGCCAGAAGTAGTCTCTACAACCAGGACCAAATGGTTCCTTCTCCTTCCCGTCAAACTGCAAAAATGATATGAGGCAGGAAATATATTCACTCATTATAAACATCTGAATTCAAATTACCTTTAAGTCACATTAAAATAACCTTACACCTTGTAAGGAAATCAGAGTAAGGTTTGGTAGTGGATAATTTCTCTCCATAGAGGCCTGCACTGGCCCTGATTTTACATTTGTTACATTGTAGTTGGAAAACAAATGTCTCACCTCAGTGTTTTTCTGCGGTTTGAAGTCGAGCGCGACAGTGAGGAAGCTGAGCAGACTAGAGAGAATAGGTAGCAGGAAGCTGTAGCCTGGCTTGTTGTCTACCGTCTTCCCGAGACGTAGGCGGTACAGTCCCATACACGCCTCCTTCCGCACATACGGCTGTGGAAAGACAATAACAGCATGTAGATACAAAGCATAGAAATGTTTCTTGTGGCTAATTCTTACCAGATTTCTATTTGATGCAACATCATTGCATCTACTCATTTCAAAGTATCAAGCATGACTGAATGCAATTACTTAGGTGAATGCAGACAATTATATTAAACTCAATTGAACAGTAATGGCGTCCTTAGTAATTGAAGAATCTCAGTTTAAATTCTAGATCATTGTAGTTTACCTCAGGGGCTTCCAGTGTAAGTCGCTTGAGCCAGGCATTGAAGTTAGGCGCAAGACAGAGAAGTTCCGGCACTTCATCACATGAGTACGCCAGTGAGATCAGGAAAGACAGTGCGCAGTGCACAACTGGAAAGAGAAAACATGTACTGTGGCACAGGCCGATAGGAGGTTTGTAATATTTACATTTATAATATATTTCTGGAAAGCTCTGAACCCTCCCTCCCTCTGGATCAGACACTGCAACTAAACTAATCCCTACGTTTAGTTGAGAATTTGTGCAACAAACAACGAGAACAAGGGTGTTGATACAAAAAATTTATTGGAGCTAATATGTGAAGAACATATCATTGGGGGCTGACTCAGAATATTTTAAGCTTGGGTGAATAAGATTTAATGTGATTGTGATATGGCCGTGATGACCTTAAGGAAATAAGGATATGCCTTGGGGGGAAAAGCTATAAGGTTTTGAATAGCTGATTGCCCAAAAACGAGGTAGCATACCGAGAGCCCCCAAGGGATATGATGATAGTAATTATAAGATTGGATTGAAGTAAATTAGAGATAAAATACTAATACTGTTTAGTGTTGCAGGGAGAAGATACCAGAAGATGGCTTGGTGCCTTACACTGAAGGAGACCAATAAAAAGCAAAGAATACTTAAATGAAATAAAATGTATCCCCGGGTGCCATAAATGGGGCTAAATTAGGAATGGTGAAGAAGATTGACAACATTTGCATAAATAAACATGTAGGATCATGAACAATGAAAAAACACCAAATATAAAAGGTATCAAACGCATATACACACAAATCAAGTAATCTGAGCCAAAGGGGTGTATACATACACTAGATGGTACTAGCATGAATCTGGAAACTAAACATTGCATAGTGATTGTTGAGCTGCTCGGAGAACAGTCTCCGGAGTACGAATATATCTGGTGAAACAATCAGACCTCCAACGTCCTAAAGTCTTAATCAAGTGGTCTTCCATTCTTACTTTTGCCGCAGTAGTAGCGGCTCCAATACGAAAAGAATGTCCTGAATAGAGGGTTGGATTAAGTCCAATGGTTCTGAGCACCGTGGATAAGTTGTTTAGGAACGCCTTCCTGTTCATAGGAATGTTTGCTGAATTGACAAACAAGGGATCTGCAGGTAGTGCACCACAGGTCGTACGACATTTAACTAGTTTGCACAACACTCTTACTGGACACACTTGCTTATATGTGGCGAACAAGGAAATGGATACCCCTTGTCTGAAAGGGTCAGTTTTGGAAGCTTTGAGCTTAAGTACACACCTGTTCCTGCCAGTGTCGAAGGAGACATCTTGAATACACATATTATACACAGGATTGAAGGAAGCACCACATGTGATCTCCCCACAACGGAGGAAACCGAAGAAGGCCACGACACACATGCATTCCAACACTAAATCATTGAATACTCCAAATACACCTGTATGTAACTTTCTCACAATGGCACATAAAATATCAAAGGTAATAGGGAGGCGTGGTTTGCTATCCGTTGCATGAAGTCGTTTATAACCTCGTAGCAGGGCCTGGAGTCGATTTAGCGATCCAGATTGTACTTTGTCAAAAAGGGTTCTTACACCAGCCTCCATGTAGGTGAATCTGATGCCTGCTAAGTAGGTTTTAACAGTATCATTTTTTAAGCTCAGCACTCCAAAGCAATATGCAATGAAATATTCCAGGTACACTCCACTGACTGGGGGTAATCCGGGTGATCTGCCGAAGGTAGAAAACACATGGAACCTTAATAGGAACTGCAGGTAGCGTTGAAATCCTGTTGCGTAGGTAGTTCTGGTGTTGTTGCTGACCGCTGCTGTCCATAGGTGCTTTAAGTGACCGTTCAGCTCAACATTACGTCGTAGCTGTTGGGGCACGTCGTCGGTGTCGGATTGGCTGTAGGGGCTAGCTGACGGAAGCGATCCATCTGAAACCGTGAGAGAGCGTCAGCAATGTCATTTTCTTTCCCTGGAACATGTCTGGCTCTAACTACAAAGTTGCCGATAGCTGCCTGCCATGTCAAAGTACGTACTAAGGTCATGATGTTAAGACATTTGGAACGACCTTTGTTAATTATGTCAACAGTAGTTTGATTGTCACATAAGAAAGTCACACGTTTCTGTCCCCACTGCTTGCCCCACAGTACAGTGGCTGCGACTATCGGATATAGTTCCAACCAGGCTATAGAGGGTTTACTGGGCATCACATCAGTCAACTCGGACCACTTTTGTGCAAACCAAGCATTATGGTAGTATCCTCCATGCCCAATAGTTGCTGCGGCGTCTGTAAATAGTTGAATGTCAGGTGCCAAAGTCAAATTGTCATCATGAAAGAAAGATCTACCATTCCATTGATCTAAGAACTGTTTCCACATCCTTAAATCAGTCCTGCAAGAGCTAGAAATAGTCACATGATGATAGAGTTCCGACACCGTAGTAGACAAAGCAATTAGGTAGGAGACAAAGGAACGGCCTGGTAGAATAACTCTACATGCATAGTTCATGTGACCCAGCAGAGACAGTAACTCTTTCTTAGTACATTTCTTTCTCTGACCAAATGATTGTATAACTTCTCGTAAACGAACCAACTTGTCTTCAGGAAGACGTGCTGACATAGAATGAGAATTTAAAATAATCCCCAAGTATTCGATCTCAGTGACCGGGCCAACAGTCTTGCGGGAAGCTAGGGGAATGTTGAGGGCATGGAACAGGTTCAACAGTGTATCCATTGTTTGAATAGCTGGGAAGGTTGGAGAGTCAATTGTCAAGAAATCATCTAACAGATGCAAGATAAATTCTACATGGCATACATTCTCCAATATCCAACACAGAGCTTGAGAGAGAGTGTCAAATATCACTGGACTTGATCTGCAACCGAATGCTAGTCTTGTGTAAAAATAGAATCCATTTTCCCATTTAAATCCAAAGAAAGGCCAAGCAGTTTGAGAAAGCGGGATTTGCTTAAAGGCATCAGTAATGTCAACTTTGCACATCCATGCTCCTGTTCCAACTTTCTTAATCTGTGAAATAGCTTGATCAATAGTGACATATGTCAGGGAACAATGGTCTTTGTCGATGAGGTCATTGATGCTCGGGGTGTCAGTTGCTTGATGTGGTGCCGACAAGTCCAGAATAAGTCTTTTCTTGAGACTATACTTTCCAACTGCAAGGCCAAGTGGGCTTATCCTATATATTGGAAATGGGGGAAACACAAACGGTCCAATCACATAGTTATTGATCACCTCCTTTTGCACCAGTTCTGTGACGCTGGACGGGTCTTTCCTAGCGCTGAGATTATTTTTACATACATAAGAAGAATCTGGCAGTGGATGAACTTTTGGATCAAAGCCATAAGAGAGACCAGAGACTAGGTATTGGACAAAAGTAGGGTCAGGATGATTAGACAGCAAGTGTTGCAGGAGAGGGATATGCACTGGGGGAGTCTTGGTTTGTACTTGAGTTACAACTGGTACCGTGCACAGTCACTGTGGGCGTGGCTGACGACACTGTTGTGCACCATGACGTGAATCTCGGCAAGTCAAACACACGTGGGCAAAGGTACAGCTTGTCCTACGGCACCCAGCATCATTGAAATTGTTACAAATTTCCACGTCACGGTGTTTGATTCTATCTCGACCCTTGGAATCGATGATAGTCCTGCGCTTTGAATCGTAGGGGGCAAATTTACTCCTACTGCTGAGTCGACGCCCAGGCTGCGCACACATCTCTGAAGAATGTGTCACGCTGTCACAAATTTCGCAAGTGCGGGCACGCTTGCCAGAAGTCACTAGAGTCCAAAAGTTAATATCTCGAAGGCCCCAATTAACAGGCACCCCTTGTTCAGCAAAGGCGGCTACCCGTGCCGCAAAGAGTTTGTGGTAGTCATAATGGGTGGAGCCACCATAATACCTAGCCAGCATAATGCATGTTTGCTGATGCATATCCATCTGTCTCAGCTTCATAACATCCGAACCACATAAGATCCTTTTGTAAATGTCAAAAGCCTCTAGAAACTCTGGCAAAGTAAGGGATCTACTTGTCCTTGAATCCTCTCTCACAGACAAGGTATTTCCAGTCAGGTCAATAGAACGAGATTCGGGCTCCTGATTAGGCAAAAGCAGCACTGCAAGATTGACATATTTACCTTCCTTTATCTTTTTTGCAACCGAAGGTGAGACGGTGTCGATGTGGGGCAGACTATCAGAAGAGACTCCTTCTACTGGGAAAGGGGTCACATGCGCCAGAAGATTAGCTGGATAATCTGTGGAAGGCATTTCAGATGGAGACACTCTGTTGTTGACCAAATTCCTTAGCTCAGCGACCTCTTTTCGTAGTTCTGCAATAATAGTCTTTCCTGAAGAATCCTCTCCACGCATGCGCACCCCTCCGAAATCGGCCATTGTCGTCTCGCTGTCCAGGAACTGTCTGGAATCTGTCCAATCAGTCAGACTAGCTGCCACTTCGTCAGCTGATAAAGATATGCGTCCCTGTCGAACCGGAGACGATCCCCGGGCGCCACTACTAGATGGGTTTGGAAGAACGCTCCTTCCTCGTTCCATAGCTTCCGTATCAGAAGATAGAGAGTGTGACGTCACAGTAGCTGAGGGTCTCCGAGACACTGGGACCGTAGGTCGAACTGGTCGCTCTTCACCTTGCATTGGACGATTTGCCTCGTACAATTGGGCCATTGTACTACGGGTCCAAGAGGGTGGCACGTGAAAACCCATCTCAGTGAGACGCTGTCTCAGGTCCGTGCCCGTGAGCCTGGATTGGTCCCCGCTTTGGGGACTGTCATGGCTGTCATCAGGAACGGTTGATGAAGGAACCGTGACACTCTTCGTCGTATTGGCTACTTTTCGCGTACGCAAACGAGATTTGCGTACCGGCGGCATGTTGACAAGGAGTTGGTGAACCAGTTTATATTGTCGAACGTAAGTGATGACTTCTCGACATGGCGATGTTCTAAGATGACCAAGGGCGATAAAAAACCAATGTTTGGTGAAGAGGCATGTAAACAAGAGGAGGCAGAGGTCACGTGACACAGCTTGAATACAGAAAAGTTGTGACGTACTTCCGGTTGATTAAAACAGTGATAAATGATGATACAAAAAAACGGAAACATAATGGTAAATATAAAATGAAATAAACTAAGGAATGAGCATCAAAAGGATTATTAATAAGTAAAATAAAATATATGCCTGTTGTTGCACAAACTAAAATTTAAAAATTCTCATGTAAAAGAATCCTTCTATCTTATTTCATGTTTACCCCAAGTAAGTTCTCCCTGATATTTACATTTATAATATATTTCTGGAAAGCTCTGAACCCTCCCTCCCTCTGGATCAGACACTGCAACTAAACTAATCCCTACGTTTAGTTGAGAAGTAAAAGAATCCTTCTATCTTATTTCATGTTTACCCTAAGTAAGTTCTCCCTGATAGAGTTGTGAGGATTATCATGCAACTCACCTTCAGCTCGGCCCCAGGATCCAATGTACAGCTGGTTGGTATCTCTGAAACATCACGCTCAAACATTTGAAAACAGTAAAATCATTTCAGGAGTAGCATTATTTTCAACCCAAATTTGTTAAAATCATGTGAGGAAATTCTGTAAACCTATACTTCATTTCGTCTTATTAGAGAATTATTCAAACAAAATAAGGTGGTGAAATGCATCAAATACATAACAGATTCAGGTTAAACACTCACTCGGGCAGAGCGGCATCATATAAAATCTGCATCAAAATCTTCATCACAGTCTCTGTATTCAACAAGTTGATAGCACTCTGAAAGAGGATAAAGTCGGGAAGGGTAATGACATTATTGCCGGCTTCGAACCAAACTGTCCACCAAACGACATTCAAAGATGACATTTTAAGCTTTATTATTTGGCTCTAAACATAATGATCAGTGGAATGAATACTTCATTGTGCAACAGGTACCCCTTGAGGCATGAGATGACTTTTTATTTGTATTTGAAATTATTCAAAATATTTTTATCGTTACAGTCACTGAAGATCAGTTTGAAACGGACAACTGGTGCACTTACTTGGTTGAGTCTTGGAATGGTAATTTTCTCGTGAGATGACTTGGACTTTTTTATCTTCTTCCTAGGACTCTCGTACGAGTCCGCTTGTTCCTCGGACCCCGTCTCCAGATCAGCGCGGTTGACAGCAAACTGACTTACGAGACGCAGGAGATAAGCTAGGCACTCCTGATTCCACTGCAAGCAAAGCAATCTCATCTAGAGCAAATGCTTCATCATTTATGAATGTTTTTTCTATACCTAAGTTATCACCTGTTACTCACTGATAGACTACGTTTCGAATCACAGTTCTTTCTCGACAGCCACATGTACTGTTTGAGACAGATTCACATCTTCATTTTATTTAGAAATTGTATTGCAGGAGTGTGATAGAAAGGTGACTTACATGACTCCAGTTATCTCCCTCCTTTGACTGAAGACTTCCAGATATGAAGATGTTGAAGAGATGACTCAATCCTCCTTTCGCAATAAACTGCAGAGAGAGACGGATATTGAAGAATTTTAGATATGGGCATGATGAAGTCGATCATGCTCAATGGATAGTGACTGTGATAAGCTGGTGTAGATCATACTATCAAGAACAATTTAAAGTGAACATGTTTCTGATTCTCAATCAATTATTTGATCTGCATGTATTTTAATTTGATGTCATGAAGAGATAAAAGTGAAAATTGTAGGTGTTGAAATGCAGTTTGCAGGTCAAGTGTGGAGCCCTTTGATGAGGAAACTGGCCTCATTACAAATGAATTCCTTTGACTTTGAAAAGTAGGCATCCCTGAACAGAAATGGAAATACAAACCTGTGAGCTCCAGAGATTCTCTCCAACTTCAGACTCAGTGTCTCCAATGAAGGCATCCCCTCCTCCCGACCTCATCTATATCAAAGTTGATAATGTTAAACATTATGGGTAAAAGTAAAAAATTCAATTATTATGGTTGGTTTATAAGTAAGCTAAACCTCACCTTTAACATAGATTGTGAATCTACTGAGTAAGATCAAACTTTTATGGTAAAATCCTTTTTGAATTTTTACTTGTTACATTTTAAGGTAAAAACCCTGATGAGCAACTGATCCCTTCTTCCTTTTTCAGATTACATTTTTTGGTAATGAATCATACAAACATACAGAGACATCCATTGATACACAAAAAACATAATTGCTTTGCTATCAAAAATCTGGTGAAGGTATAAATGTAATAAAGTCTTTTGTTATCATAGCTTATAATTCACTAGCTTTATTAATAAAAATCGTTTAATTGTATGACAAAGTATGACTGAGCCTCACCAATGACTTGCGGCGTAGTTTCTGACTATGTGAGAGAGCCTCTACAATCTGGAGTGAGTAGTACAGCTTGTGAGGGCTCGACGGGGGCAGCAGGTCATTCCACTCAACCTTCAATGGCTTGTCGCAGCTGTCCACAGACTACAATACAGAGAGAAGCAACAGGGTATAGGTTAATGTGATAACTTTGGATTGCTATCTAGAGATGTTTTCCTCATTCTATGTTAACTGTACAGCAGCACGACTTGTGGTTTCCACTTACCCTGTCCATGATGATGCTCTTGAATCCGTTGAGATGACTGGGACTTGTGGGTAGAATCATCAGCAGCTCCCACACATTGCGAGACAAGCGGCGAGACTCGGCCAGGGTACCAGCTCTCTCATGGACATCCTGTAGAGAAACGTAAGTGTCAACTTCATTTGTTTCCTTAGATTTTGGTCCAGCTTGCTGATTTCTTTAAGATCAGAAGCAGGGCTGTTAATAGTGAATAATACAAACTTTGTAATTTATTCATAAGCTTAAAGTTATCGTGATTTTGTCAATGCTATTTATGACTATTTAATATCCCCACAACCATGTAAAAATTACAGATGATATTTTGTGTTTCAGTCAAAATACTTATCTCTCATCAAATGATGGGATAAAGTTTATATTCAATGGCTGTCCATGTCGTGTTTTTGAAAAGTAACAACATGCATCTGTAAGGCACTCGTCAACTGTTCTTCCAATAAGGTATCGGTGAAACGAAAAGTGATATTCACTTCAGTTTGAGAAACTGTCTCTCACTGCTCAGCAGTTAAGGATTGCCAGTGAAGATGAAAGAATGAAGTGGAAGTTATCATGACTCTAACCAGGTCTGTCAATTCCACATCTAGATCTCCCAGTCGTTGAAGCAACATGAAGAGATTTTCAAAGTGAGGCTCTTGCAGCAAGAGCATCATGGGAAGTCTGTCACGGGGAGGAGAGGGAAGACTAGAGGAGGGCAATGTTCCGTCCATCTTCCTTGGCTGTCGACTTGCACCCACTGATACAAACACCAGCTGCAAGAGAACACGAAAGCATTAAATGAAAGCATAACACAACTCTGATGAAGCTAAGGATGTCCTTATTAAGTCATACAAATAAATATGATAAAAGATAGTTTTACAGGCCAACTATGAATTTCAAATCAGAGAAGATAAATAACAAGAAAATGACAACCAATCAGAAGAGAGTTTATGATCTAGAAATAACACATAAAATAAATGTTCGTCTGAGCTAATTTGAAACAAAGAAAACTACCTGCATATTCTTGAACTGCATCTCTCCTAGCGTCTTCTCATCCATGTCAACTGTGAGCTCTTGTCCCTGCGTGATCATTCTGATTGGTCCGTCCCCAAGCATGGCGCCGAGTATTGGGGACAGAACCCCATGAGCACCCTCGGCCTGCTGGCGCTGCAACTGCTGCTGTTTCTGTAGAGCTTCCCACCACCGCGCTACTTCCGCTCTCAGCTCCGCCACCATGTCAGTTGTCATCATCTCTAGTTGGTTCTGAGGGTTGAGGAAATAATCAAAATTGTAATGGATCAAGAAAAGGACGGGAAGCGCTGCTTAGCTATCAATACATTATTCACACTTAAACTTGGCCAATACACGAGTCATTTATAATGGGAAACAGATGTTTAATAAGGCAGAGTCAGCTGATATATAAGTTTGAAACAATTTTATATTTTTCTTACGAGAACAGAAAGAAAATTGATTAAATCTTATCTTCTAAGGTTGAATCCCGTCTACTTAGATTAACAAGATAACAATGAGTTACAGCTTTTATTTGTCCAATAAAATTTGAACAAAGAAATATGTAAAATAAACAATGTCTGACCTTTTCAGTCATGCCTGCAGGCTGCAACAAGATACATATCGAGGTGGAATGTTTCTCCATCCGGTGCTGCTGATGACTTGTGATTCCCTTGCTGTCGATCTGCCAGTTGCGTAAGTGGTAAGCATAACGACGACGGAATGCTTCTAAATGGTTCTTGAGTAGTGTCAAACCTTGCTGAATTATCTGAAAACTTGCACTTGCGTCCTGAAAGGAAATGTTTCGATTAAAGAAACCTTTCGTCAGCAGTCTGTTTTCTATTAATTTCCAATATTTAATTGCTCCTTTAACACTTCAGCCGTTGAATCAATAACTGCCATATTCTGGGTAGCCACTTGCATTTTTTGAGGTCATAAAACATCCAGTTTACCTTTTTGACTTTGGTCTTGAATATTTCTAACATGATGAACTTATAGAATAGAATTATTATTAACCAATTCACTTCCAATATACAAATATTAAAGTGTAATCAAAAAGTTTCATAGCTACCATCCCTACCATTTTGACATTTTCGAGGGCCGCCATAAGGTTCTTCATACACCTCTGTACGAACTCCTCCTCCTTCTCCAGCATGCCGCTGCCGTAGCCGATGTAGTAGTTGTTGAGGTACTGTATGGCCGTCATGCTCACCTCCTTGTTGGTTGCTCGTAGGGCTATACTCCACAGCTGGTCCATCCCACACACCTATACAGGGAGTACAATACATAGATTCACAATCTTCAATGTTGGAGAAATGTTTTTATAGATAGGCGTTGGAAGGTGACCAAATTGACAATTTGTAATCACCATTGGCCAAAGTAACCAACATTCACCAGTTTAAAGTCAGTAGTTCTTGAGGTGAAGTCAAAATTGCAATACATTAAAAGATGGACACCTTGCTATAACATAACCCATCAGACCTTTCATTTGTAATTTGCATTGTAAGGTTAATTCTCCAGAACCTACCTGATCTTCCGAGAGTGGGTTGTCGAGTGATGCGTTAGCAACCCGTGCTAGTTGAGAGAGGCTCTGGAAGAGGTTCAGACCTATTGCACTCATCGTCTCCGGTCGTAACTGTGGCATCTGACGGGAATAGAAATAGAGTTGATTATATGTCTTTTATAATTTCTTTACATTGTAATTCTCTGTATCATAACATTTGTTTTCATTTAAAATACAATGCAAACAAAAACCACAAGAGAGATGATTCATCTTTTTAAATTATCAACATCTTTGAAATTGAACCTAAAAAGACTAATAGAAATGTTTAAGAACAGTACACCGTCCTGGATAACTTACTTTCTCAAGAAAGATATGTTTGAACGTCTCGAGGCCGAGGGCATGATGATCCTTGCTCTTGGCCTGTGTGAGAAACCACTTGAGACAATCGTCTGTACACTCTGGGTCCGTCGCGAGACACTCCCACAGCTCGTCCACTTGAACCTGGTTCAACCCTGAGGATATAATACATACAGATGTCATTGCAACACATCACAGAGTATGTAACTGGGAGTCAAACTAATTCTGTCAGTTACATTTTATCAGATACAACTTGATTTGACATTTATTGAAAATATTTAACAGAATATTTACTTAGGAAAAGTGTAATGAAAGTGATCCTATTCACTTATTTGCTCATACCACAGGTATCAAGATAGATCGATTCTCTACCAATAAAACTTTAGTCTATAACGTCACAGATTTACAATATCATCCATCACATTCATACGAAAATCCAAAGATTGATGAAAACTTACGGAAGCTATCCGGTGAACCCATTGAAGAAAAGACACAGGTCAGGAAATCCAATCTAACACCAGTTTCATCTTTATGGCTGTATCTGAAAACAGAATATTGGATGGTTACGTTTGGTCTATGCAGCCTGACTTACTGTAATCATTCAAAATGACTTGTGATTTGAAGTGATAACTCCCACTACTATCAGTCAGTTTGGAGGTTAAACTAGAAGAGTGTTTGCGGGATACCGCAAAAGCAGAGCAGCTCCGAAACTTTGGGTCTCGCCTTTCCCTGTTCCGCCTTCTCCTCAACATAAATAAAATGGGAATTTTTTTGGACAAAAATTTGTTCATTATTCAAGTTATTCTAACAAGTTGAATCATCACTGGGGTCACTTTTCACAACTTTGTTCTTAAAACCTATTTCTGATTTCAAAATTGGATCAAAAGATTAACATGGCCTTAACCAATATCTCATGACCTTGAACTTTGACCTCAAGGTCACACCATCAATGATTACTTTTCATTGTGTATAACAATCATGCAATGACTCAAAGTGTTCATTGTTAACATAAGGCATATTCACAATAGCACGCTTAAGTTGTGACCTTGCTGTGACCTTGACCTTTGACAGATTTTAGCAAAAACGTTTTCAAATCTTGGTCTTCCTCCATAGTTGATATATACACCAAATAAGAGCCTGACAGCACAAAAATGTTTGAAGTTATCATGTTTACAAGGATTATTGTAGTGATTTAAGAACTCATGACCTTGACCTTTGACCTTGAATGTGAACATGTCAAAATCATTCACCAGATTTATAAGAAAGAAGCTATGTATATGAGATGTAAATACCTTTTTGGAAAAAAATGACTTAGAGATTTCAGAACAGGTCACCATGACCATATCTCGTGACCTTGACCTTTGATCTTCAAGGTAACACAGTCAATGATCACTTTTCATAGTGTATAACAATCATGTAATGATTCAAAGTGTTAATAGTTAAAATAAGGAATTTTCGCAACTGCATGCTTAAGTTGTGACCTCGCTGTGACCTTGACCTTGGACAGATTTTAGCGAAAACCTTTTCAAATCTCAGTCTTTCTACATAATTGATATATACCAAGTAAGGGCCTGATAGCACAGAAGTTGTTGAAGTTATCGTGTTTACAAGGATTTTTTTAGCGATTTCAGAACTCGTGACCTTGACCTTTGACCTTGAATATGAACATGTCCAAAAAATTCCCCAGGGGCATAAGTAATAAGTTATGTATATGAGTTCTCAAAACCTTGTAGGAAAAAAGTTATAGCGAATACAAAACGTGCAGGCGGCGGCGGCGACGGAAACTGCACAAAAATTTATAGCAGCTCCGACTTAGTCGGACCTGCTAATTAGAACGTAAAGAGTGATATTTGGATTGATTAGACAGTAACACTTACAGTGAGTTGACTCGATGTCGCCTGTTTTCTGTGTAATGAACCAAGTCTCGGAAGAAGTGTTTCATCATACTGTGGTTACTCTCAGACCACCTGCAAACAAGACAAACAATGTTGCAATAATCAAAGCATAACAAATGTTTAGCAAAGTTCTCTATGACTGAAGGTACAAGTACTTTGTGATGGAAACGATTATGCAACACATTCACACCCACCTGGCGACTGTATAAACGCATGAAGCTACAACTATATACTTTGTATCAGAAATTATTATAGAACACAATCACACTCACATGGTGACTGCATGCGTGTCAGTGCCTGTTCTGTACTGTTGGAAGGAGTTGAAGATCTTCGGGAGAAGACGCAACGACACTACCACAGATCTGCAAGTGTCGAATAGAAAATCATCTCACATCAACCGTTGATTATTACAAAATAAAGTCGGAATCTGTTCCATGAAGATTTTTTTTATGATAATTCAAAAGACCAGGATCTAGATTTTCGAAGCTCTCTCAGCGCTATGAACGTCACAAACCAATGTTAACGTATTGTACTTATTTTTATCCTCATGCTTAAAAAGCTTTGAATTAAAGGTTCAGCTGATAAAAGTAAGTCGTAAAACCATGTATTATAATGTAATTAGATTAGTGTTGTGCAAATTAAATGTCTATCCTTGAATGACATAAATCTAAAGAATGAATGAAACAATGAAATCAGTGGTTCACTTACTTGTGAGATGCTAGATTGTCAATACAGGCCTCTATGAACTTTGTTTTGATCCTCTTGTCAGTTGAGAAACACACAAGATTATGGAGTGCTTTCTCTGCACCAAGTAATAGCCCCTCTGGGAGGAGATGCTGAAATCAATAATAATTCAATTTTAAACATCAAACATTTACACATAAACTTATAAATATTAAAAGATCCAATATCTTGTACGCCAACTACTAAAAGTCATTATCATGAAGTCTTTTAAATTTTCTTTACATATAGACGCCTATATCCTACTTTCTGTGAACAATAATATTTGTATCACATTTAATTGTAATTTCAAAATCAAAGATTTACCGCTATATCGTCTTGCACCACATCCCAGAGCAGTGTATTTCCCTTCTTACACACATCGTCTATAGTGAACTCAGGACAAGACTGGAGGCCTGCTTCTCTTTGAGTCGGTCGGTGGTGAATAACAGCAGCTGCACCATCAATGGAAATATTGTATTTATGCTTTGTGAACTAAATACACCATTTACATTTAAATTTTCATCAAGAAAAAGAAGTATTAAGTTTGAACAGTTTTGCACGACCAAGTATCACTTAAGTTCAAGATGGACTTGGGTTTGACAAACAAGTTAAAATGGGTACTATATAGATGACAGCTTAGTTTCTATAATGTTTGTGTTGATGTGTTAAATACCATCAAAAATATGGATATTACAAGATGTGTTTGTTAAACAAGGATGCCCCCGGATATACCAAAGTTATGGCAACGGTTAAAGTTTTCTTAAGATGTCCATTGCGGCAAGGTCAAGGTCACAAGGTCAAATATGATGACCTCATATGAAGGTCGCATCACAAGGTATGCACATGCCAAGTATGAAAGCCCTAGCTCTGAGCAATCCAAAGTTATGGCCAAGGTTAAAGTTTTCTGAAAATGTCCATAGCTGCAAGGTCAAGGTCAAATATGATGACCTCATGTGAAAGATCTCATCACAAGGTATCCACACGCCAAGTATGAAAGCCCTAGCTTTGAGCAATCCAAAGTTATGGCAAAGGTTAAAGTTTTCTGAAAATGTCCACTGCGGCAAGGTCAAGGTCACAAGGTCAAATATGATGACCTCACATGATAGGTTTCATCACAAGGTATGCACATGCCAAGTATTAAAGCCCTAGCTCTGAGCAATCCAAAGTTATGGCCAAGGTTAAAGTTTTTGTGGACAAACACACAGACGGACAGACAGGTGAAAAACAATATACCCCCTGAATCTCTGATTCAGGGGCATAAAAAAGAAATGAGGATGGATCAAAAGAAGGTAGCTTCAATCACAAGGGAGACAACTCACAAGGTGGCAGATTATAGATGGCGGCCATGTTGGTGAGCTGTTGCATCTGGTTTGCGTTGAACTGAGCGTGGGCGTTGATCTGAGCAAGCTCTTCCTCACTCAAACCCTCCTCTCCATCAAAGTCAGCCATGTTCTTTTCTGATTTGGCACTCATGTGAGAACTATGACAGCTCCCGTCGTCTGGACTCAAGATGTCCTCTGTGTATTCACTGAGAGAAATATTGACAAGTTGTAAAGATGAGATTTCAAACTGGAGAACTGACAAGTTACAATTTCACACTCTATATACTACATCATCATGCATAATTTGCTATTGGTTGATAAGACTTGGACATTTTTTTATAAGAAGAATTGATATGAATTCAAACCAATCTGCAGAGGTTACAGATTTTTTTTAAAAGAATTAAAGCATTGTGTAAAATATGTTAGAGACAATGTTTGTTTCACAAATGTAACTGAAATGTTTGTCTTTCATGCAGGGGCAAACAATGTATAATTTTGAATGGAATGAGATTATAAAAGAATAATAATAAAACTAGTTTACCCATGCAGCGTCCTCTGCCTTTGGGCAGCTTTAATCTTCTGCATGATGGATGTACAGTCAAACACCTCTGTGTCTTGTCCTGACTTGCCTGCCATCGCCATCTGAACACTGGAGCCTGCCGTTGGGGAAATACCCTCCTGTAAACAAGAGAATTAGTGGTCACAGCTCACTCATATTACCCTGCTTCCTACTTGGTCAAAGAAGCTTCAGACACAGTTATTGCATACAGTCATAATTTCTTCAATAAATATAATGCACTAGTGTCTGTGTTATGAGTGGGAAAAAAACATGACAGATGGTTGGCCAGACCGGCACATTGACCACCATATACACCAAACTACTTCATAGTCAGCCCTCAATGTTGCTACCAATTTGGGAGCATTTGCTCCCTATTTTTTCAATTTGCTCCCTGTAATTTTGAGTAAGGAGCACACATGCTCCTTGATAAAATTTGGGGTCAACTAAAAAAAGGATTGTTTCTTCACAAAAGAATACTCTTATCCATCACAAGATGGCATTGAATATTAGCTCACTTACAGTTTTCTACTTATATTCATTAATATATTCCCATAAGCAATCTAAAATTAAAATGTGCTCCTTGAAATTTTCTTTTGCTCCCAAAATTAATATGTTAGGAGCGTGTCCGCTCCTTGAAAACAATGTTTACTTTGAGGCCTGATAGTGGGGTATTATAAAAATAATTTTTAAGGAAATTTGTTAAGAAAACAACATGGGAAATTTTATAATGAATTTGTTATAACTTTTATTGGTTGATGATGTGAACTTATTTCCTCCATCAATTTGAACGAAGAACTTTGTCATCGATCATTGCATTCACAACGGTATATTAACACTTTGTTAGCTGTTGAGTTAGAAAGTGCCAAGCCATTTTGAATAGCTAATTTGAAAGAATCAACTCGTTAATCGCTAGACTATACTGGGGTCCGCAGGGTTAATGTATGTTAAGGTCATCAATAAATAACTTATTTCATTCACAAAATGAAAGCTCTAAATCAAATGTTCTCATACCTGTGAAGAATTGGCCACATCGGACAGCTTTAGTTTCTCAGGACTGTCTCCGTCTGCGTGCATCTCCTTCGCCGATTCCTCCATTATTTCTGGAACACTGTCCTGCACCACCTCACTCACTTTGTGCGAACTCCCATGTTCATGGTGACACAGTTTACCCTGTCGTCGCAGCATCATGTGCGCAGCCTGCTGAAACAGTTGCTGCTGTCGACGCTGCTCTAGTTGTTTCTTATGCTGAATAGCCTGTTGAGTCTGATACATTTTCATTTTGCGAAACACTTTTGTCTCTTCATCTTCTATTTCATCAAAGTCTGAACTATCATCACTTTCCCTCGTACAGAGCTGTTTCATGTGAACAAGCTTGGCTTGTTTCAACAACTCCTCATCAGAGTTCAAAAAGTCAGATTCTTCTTCATCATGACTATGATCACAGCAGTCTTCGACTTCGGAACTCTCACCTTCCGATTCCTCCTCCTTCTCCATCTTATGCCCTATTTTCTTCATACCTTTCACTGCTTTCACTTTGCGGTGTCCGATAAAACCATTGACCCCTTCCTTCCCCCCAGCCCCATCATCACTGGACTCTGTGCACTCCACATCGCTTTCACTGTTCACACCCCCACGTCTAGCCATCTTCCGCTGCTTCAGTTTACGCAGCTGTTCAGCCTGAACTTCTCCCTCAATGCCGCTCTCCTCACTCTCGTTACTGAAGTCAGACCCCACCCCGAGACTGGACTCCGACTCGTCCACAACCTTGTGATGGTGGTGCTGGCAGCAGTGGTCACGTCCTGTTCCACGTAGAGCCTCTTCACCTCCCATGTGTCCCTTTCTCACCTGACAAATATTTCATGATGATTAAGCAAACATTCTCAATAACAATTTTTGAATTTTTTTACTGAATCAGTTTAGGTTTTTTTATATGAAGATCTGTGATAATGAAATTTACCTTATTTCTCTATTTTAAAATCAAATTGGACATATTATGGAGTAGTATGTTGACAATTGCTTTGGTAAAAACGGTGTCAGGGCAATTTCATCCTAACAAGGTGTTGAGGATCCCCAGAGAATCTACTTATACTAACCCTGTGAAGATGTTCTCCCTCCTCCGACTCCTGGATACTCTCGCTGCTGCTCATATTGTGCTTGCTGGGCTTCCCTAAACCAGCTGAACAACATACATTTACTAGAGTTACTGGAATGGCAAAAACAAAATTTTCCATTAATTTTGGATAATAAATTTGGAGAATAAATTTGAAAATGAGTTCCTAGAAACTTTGCGTATCTGTTGATTACTGGCCTTGTATAATTCTTAAAATCATCAAACTGGTTTTCCGAAAATAAGCTTGATAAATCAGCTCGCAAAAAATAGCATACACTCTAACAGGGTTTAACCATGCCTTCAAGGGTATCTTCCTTACACAGCCATTAATATCAATGGAGGGAGAAGTTACGCACTGTGGTGAAACCAGCAAACTTTGCCTGAAACTTGCACTGAATATCTGTGATCAATGTTGCATTCAAAAATTCTCTTCAGCAAACAACGTTGAAATACAACCATTATTGACTTGAAGTGGAACATTCTAACCACTGTGCTATTGTGTCCCTATCAACCTTTAGGAGGATTTCTCACTCCCACTTTTCCTTCTCTCACCTATCTCCATTTCCTCTTCATCCTGTCTGATGGCGGTGTAAGACTGCAGGTGTGGTTGGAGGTGTTGCTGCACCATGGCTCCGTGCTGGGCGGACGCACACTGGTTCCAGATGTACTTGATCAGGGCTGATGCTAGGTACAGGGTCTGCAGATACAATACATACTTGTGTGTTCAATGACCGAAAATGAAGACTGGTATTTACAAAGAGTAATCTCGAGAGCAGAAACTGAAATCTGTACAAACATTGACCTTATCTCAACTAATGTGTATTCAAAGGCGATGTTACACAGTATTTCAGTAAACACTCTAGGCTAAAGATCTATAATGAGATGTCTGATGTCAAATAATGTCCTAAAATAATTTAATTCAGCAGAGGTATCACTGTAGACATCGAGAGCAGAGTCATATCCTGGCAAGAAATTTCTCAATTACATAAAAAAATATATATTCTTATGTCAAGTCAAGAAACCTACCGATTCACTTAGCACGGTGGGTTCGAGGGCGGACACCAGTTTGAGAAGATGCTGCACAGGAGGTAGGTCGAGGTTCTTGATCAGGGAGATGAGGATGTCGTACACCTGCTTACTGCAGTGCTTCAACTGAAATAAACAAACATACAAATTTTATAATTATCTCGTTGGTCCAAAAGTAATGGTTACAATTCAGTAATTATCCTTTTGGTATGAAAGTATTGGTTCAACATCTGAAAATGAATTGGCAATGTTTAAATTCTACTCACAGGTGCTATACTGATTGTCGAAACAGATTAGTACAATCTTAATTGAATTTGAATCACCCAGATTATTGCTCATCTTTATGAGGTATTTCCTTTAGCTTTGGGGTGAAGATCACACAGCAGAGAGACAGTAAGTTGTTACCTGACTTGCAGCCCAAATACAGTCAATATGTTCATTTGTGACCCTCCATTCCATAGCCAGGAAGTTGAGAATAATCTGACTCTGTTTGATGATCTGAAACAGCCAGAACAAAGAATGTGAATAAAGACAATTTATCAACTAAATCACAGCTATTGCAAGTTCTGACATTCTATTAACATGAACATAAACATGATAATTCTTTAGATCATTCCTATGATGACCACCCAAAACTGATATATTTGCCATATAAAGTGTTATGAGAATTGACTTGCACAAAATATAATCGATACATTCTACGATTCATCAACCCTGGCCTCAGTTACAATATACATTCGTAGCTATCACTATAATTGTGACCCTACTGTTTATCTGTGCGTTTATTTAATAATGATACAAAACTTTCTGGTTTTCATTTGCTGCTTTTCTCTTATGATTAGCTTATCATAACATCTGACAGACATTATATTCACAAACTATGCTCCAATAATGAGATATTTTGCCATATAAGATTGAATGCTATTTGTTACATTGCAATCACTTTCTTACCTCTACGTGAAGATTGGGTCCAAATATGTGTTCAATTATCTTGTTGTCGATCAACCACTGCGCCACCTCATTGCCCACTCTGAGGATCAAATTGTTTATAACATCAACAATGGAAGATGAATCAATCAACAATCTTTTCATTAATTAAATTAATTGTAAAAGGATATCAAAGATCACTAGCAGACAAATTGATAACTTCATGATGTTCTGTGAAATAATCAAAGTTCAAAATCAAAGTATACAAAGATAATTAGTGAGAATAATTAGTGGTTGAGGTGCTAAGCATCTGGTACAGACCTGTCAGCATCAACAAGGGTCTCGTTGTTGCAGCTCTCATTGTACAGGTTGATTTGATTCTGTCAACAGAAATGAGGAATACATAGCAGGAAGACAAAGTTGTAAAGTTTTGGCCAACATGTATAAGGTTGATACAAAATATGAACTTAAAGACCATATGTAAATTATAGGTGGGTAATAAAGGTACGTATTTACTGAATGACAAAAATTACAAATGCCAAAATATGTCAGATTAACAAATCTACACCAATTATTTACTGCATTTTATTGTCCTCTTCTATTTCTATCAGTTCTTTTAAATGATGAAATTACTCACATTGATTTGAGCAATGCCTGCTAGCCTGATCGTCAGGGTGGAACAAGTGAAGTACTTGAAGGCGAGATCGAGCCCCTCCTTATCAAAGGTGAAGTGCGTATCTAGCGGCTCCTTCACAGCCGCCCACATCAAGTCTGTCATACTGCGGTTCCCAGCGACACGTAGGTCCTTATCCGACAGGTTGCACATGTATCTGGAAATAATCAGAGAGAAAGATATTTCACTTCAAGATTTATAATTCTTAAGATAATATCATCTCTCTGTTTTTTCGATGTTAATTCGTTTATTCATATAGACAATACTTTCAAGTAAGCAAAACACAAACGATTATTTCGAAGCGTCACCTACTCATCAAGATATAGCCCTTCAAAGTGAGTAAATTTAGCCTGCTCATTATCTCATTCTTGAAACAGTTTGCCGCGGCCCCTCAGTGTAGCATAACCTTCGTTAGCGATGTGACGTCATACACAGGAGTTGCTTAATGAAATCCTTAGGCGATTTGTCGATTTCCGTTGATAATTCCTTTAAAACATATGAAGAACGTTTTGACATTACAAGTTTCCGATAGAATGGGTATTTGTGTGTCCGTAGGGAGTAATTTCGGAGTTTTAGGAGCATGTTTCGATATTCAACCGCTGATTTTAGATTTGTTCTTTTCCCAATCGAGTGGAGTGTTATGTTATCTTATAAGCTACAATATGTTTTAAAATGAATAACTGACAATTAAAAAATAAACAAGATCATGCAATTTTTCTTAAATTATAAACGCCATTATTAGTTGTTTTTTTTGTTGTGCTTGATTTTGTGTTTGAAGAGTGTCTATAATTTGAAATCTGCTGCGTCAATATTTCTTATGGTGATAGAAGTTTCATTACAACTAAGAAAATCCTATTATTTTCATCAATGTTACTGGTTTTACACTTTTTAGAAGAACATATTCGGGCTATCTTATCTATAGTCGTGTACATTTATTTACAATTACTTAGATTCAGTGTAATACCACTAGCATTTTCCTAGCATGTTATATAAAAGGCCTTGCATTTTATATTAAATGTAGTTTTTGATGTTTGTGGAAATAAAATAATGTTTAAATCACTTCGGATAAAAATATGGAAAACATATCTTTCCCAATTCAAATGAAAGTATTGGAACTATAGAACTTTGATCAACTCACCATGGCCGTGTGTACATGTGTTGTTTGGTTCTCAATTTAAAAAATATTACCCCGGCTATAGTTCAGTCGAGTAGATTTCCCCTCTTATTAAATATTTATCTAAGTTAGAGTGTCAATAGCGCAACTACATCACTTATTACATATCGCTACATTGATAAACAAAAATACTGAAAATATATTTTGTTATTTTGCATAAGGACGAATGTGAAAACAAAAATTATTCAACATGAATGAGGCGTGTTAACACCGTTATAATCCGTATGAAATGTGTAATAGATCTCTGTGACGTTTGAACATCTTCATCGTCTGACACGAGTGCCGCCGCCATATTGGGCAACGATAAGAATTGTTCCAAAACACATTGCAGAATTACGGGTCCCGCAATGGTCACATCCAGTACTAAACAGTGTTGACATCTGCTGCCATTTGTAGTACGTTTTACGGGGCGTGTATATATGTAATTTTGTTGTAAAAGGACACAGGTAAATATGTTATTTAGGCAGTTATGTAAGGCTAAATCTAGTGGATTCTGTCATTAGACGCCAAGCGACTCCTGTGTATTACGTCACAAGGCCAAACACGCGGAATTTGCTCTCGGCTAAAGTTTTATGAGGCGTAATTGAGCGGCGTTCTAAAAAGGCGTTATAAAAGGTGTTTATTGGTTGAATTGACAAATATCAAGTGGAATCCTCGTCATCTTGGAATATGCTTGAATAAAACCCGAAAAGTGATATGGTAGGGGTTTGTGGATCTTTAATGGACCAGGTAATCAAACCAGCAATCAAAGCAGTTACAAAGTCAGCGGAATGTATTAACCACAAGGGCATGACCAATTCAAGATTTCTGATAAATCTAATGGGAGGTGAAGTCGCCATTTCAATTCAAAGTTCCTAAAAATAATGTTACAAAATGAGAAAAGAGAACGATAAAGCACTGGTAGTAAGGCTGGTATCCTGAATCGTGATCAATAGATAGATAATGGGAAGTTTATGTTAAAGTTTATTTGATTACATGCATTGTATGTGTCGCAATAAAGTGAGGTACTTCAGTGAGTGTCTCAATGTTTTGTTTGCCATTGCTAAGAAGGAGAGTAAAAGTACATAAACAGTATACAAACCTGATGACCGAAGTCCGGAGAGGTATAATGCACTGAAGAACAGTTGGGATGTTCATCCATAATCTCAGCTGTAAAATAGAAATGGAAACAAATCAAAGATAATGATTTAATGGAAACACCTTTATAAGGTAAAACACAGGCAGGTTTTGTTTATGAAATTACCAACTTGTTAAAAGTCTTTGAAGACCATTTGGAGGTGAGGTGAGGTGATTTGGGGTTTAACGCCATTTTCAAGAGTATTTCACTTATATCACGGCTAGTATTATGGCAGAGAGAAAGCGCGCAACGCCATGTAACTGGCATTGAAGTGAAATCTGCAAGCATCTGCTGGAACTGGTGAACCATGGGTGGTACTACGATGTAGCATTGTACCCAAACCTTACTGCGTATAGAACAGTTCTCTAATGCAGACAAAGTTGCTGCACCCCTGAGGGGCAAGACTAATTAGAAATGGAATACATAAGCAAAGCATAACTTTTGGATAACAACTTCCTTTTTGTGAACATGCACAGTATTTTAATATATGCTTACAGTGAAACGTTTTTATGAGTATCTCCATCATTTTCATTTTAAAGCATAACAAAGAAACCAGGTTTGTCTCAACTCACATTGGCAATGAGTGTGATAAGAAGATGAGCGAAGGTGAAGGGCAGAGTGTCAGGTGTAGCCTTCTCAAAGCAGTGCTTCAGTGACGGAATGCCATTACTGTCACAGAAGAAACACACATTCCTCAAAAGGTACAGCGGCACCTCCGGATCCTGAAATAAAGTTATTAAGTATAAGATCCAGTTGAAATATAAAATAAATGTTCAATTTAGACATGTCAATGACCAAATTTCACAAGTTCACAAGAAAGTGCTCATAGAAAAGCCAATAACTCTGTCTTTACAGAATAATATCAATAACAAACCAACTTGTTTAACCGACAACTATGTTCCGTGTATCTTTACCATCCTGGCAAATTGTAAGGTTGTTTGAAGGACATGATCTTAGATTTAACTGAACAATCGTTTCAAAAGCTTCATTTTGTGTATATATATGTGTGATCTACTTTCAATTTTCTCTTGATGATTTGAGTCTTCAGAATGGTCCCAAATTGACACGTTTCATGTTTAATAAAGTACGCTAAGATTTTGTAAGTAGAGAACCTCATTAACCAGGTTCTTTGTCAAGTCTCCCCAACCGTAACTTTGAAGTCACACACTAACTAAATGCTATCCCACTTCCTGTTCGCTGTTCCTGTTCTATTCATCTTCTAATTATACATAATTTTACGTATTCACTGAATCTAGACATTGTGCAATATCTCTAAATTTTAATACACAAATTTTAAGCCACAAATCAGGATAACAGTGTTGTTCCTAGAGGGGGTCATGGGGACATTTGCCCACCTTTTTGGCTTGACATCCCTTAAAATTTGGAGAAGTAGGATACTTTTACCATTGCAAAGGGTCCCACTTGTTCAGAAATGGCCAAAATGACCCCTTCCGCAGATCACCTAGGAACAACACTGGGATAATTCAATTTGAAGTCACTAGTATATTTGTATTTATATATTTTGTTAATTCATATTCAATTTAAAATTAGATATGTACAAATGCCCCTGCAAAGCTTGAACACAAAACGCCTCAGTGCACCACATGCCAAACGAAGAAGCAAGTGTTTTGCTAAGCACGACTCAATTAGCTTCAAAATTGAATCACATTCTGTGGGAAACTCCTCTTATAAAATCTGAATGAAGGTTCTCAAAAAGTTCAAAAGTGCATAGTATACTCATTTATATAATGCAGCTGATAACATATCTAGAGATGCTGAATGGCTGACAACATTTAATCTCAAAATCACAGGATCAAATCTTTTATGAGTGAAAAAGACATAATCAGCATAGGTATAAGTAAAAGCACTCATTTATCGGAATCATATTTCTGAGATTAAAGTTATGATCATCAAAAGCAAAATTTGTCAAACTGCGTTCTTCATGAAGCTAAATATCACAAGCAAACTGCAAGGATTAAGCTTACCTAGAATTCTCCATTATGAAAAATGAATCAAGCTGTGCAAAACGGTGCATGCTCTAAGCTATTGTATTGAATCGCGTAGAAAACACATTTATCTGTCCAAATTAAGGAAAAAGAAATGTACAAAGTGAATCATTACATTTAAAAGTGTATTTAAATCAACACTTCTTTAAATCAACATATAGAAATGCTATTTCTTTACAAAAATTGTGAATTAAAAAAAGATTTGGTATAGATAATACAACATGGTTCCTTACAGAAATTTCACAATAATTGTTGAGTGCACTGGTCTCTTGCTGTGATAACTCCTGAAAAAAATACAAATACAAAAGATGTTAAACCTGCAAACATTGTCACAAAGCTAGCAGCTGGGCCTAGACTGTCGAAGCTCTTTCAACATTAAAACAGCCGTAAGCCAATGTAATGAATGGTACTTGCATCTATCTCAGAGTTTAAAGAGCTCTGATAATCTAGGCCCTGATAAACTAATGAACTAAAAGCAGTAGTTTCAAAAATCCTATTGTGTTCTCTGCAGCTATCCTAAGATAGTCCAATGAAAGCTTGCCAAATGGTGCAGCAAATAACCCTTTGCGAACAATGAGTATTTACAAACCTTTTTCAAATGATATTTTCACCCAACTCCAACAACTATAAGCAAGACTAAAGCATACTTTACATGAGTATTCCAAGCATTAAAACATATCTTGCTGGCAATGTATTTTCACTTTCATCTTAAATGAATGGATAATGAAGATGGATTCCACAAGGGAGACAACCACACAATACTATACTCTGTTATGTACAAATAATATATCAATTTCAATGTGATACTGGTCAAAATTCCATTTCAAATGAAAGTTTTTGTTAACCTTGTTTGCCACAAACAAATCTTACCTCCAGTGATGAGTGAACAAAGTGCTTATATGCCATGTATGACGGGAAGTTCATGAGAAACACTTTCGTAATGAACTGGAGCAACTTTTCTTTCTCCTCCATGCTCCAGTATTCCTCCTCTTCTCCTTCCTTCTCCTTATCCTTCGTCTCTTCTTTCTTCTCTCCATCCTTCTCATTTCCTTCTTTGAGTTCCTTCTCCTCTGCCGCCTTCTTGGCTTGTTCTATCTCACGCAGAGTTTCCTTCTCATAGTCTAAGGGGAGAGTCTGGATGAACCTGATGGCCACAGTCAGGATGATCTGCACGATGTTGTTCAGCCGTTCAAAGTTCTTGAAGTCTTTATAGCAACACATGCATTGCCTGAAAGAAGCAAAGAAGAGATTCCATTCTTTGTCTATTTTTTTTCTAGCAACTTCAGGATGTTAAAGAGTACAATATTCAAAATTCCAATTGGTGAAAATGGTGTAACTCTGGTTTCAAGAAATATGTGCAGGTTCCCCAATAAGTTCTCTGTGTACCGTGTGCTTATATCTATATGTTCATATAACATATACGGTTTTAATTTCCTTGAACTGAAATACGTTAGAGGGAAAATATGATACATGTAATGCCATTATGGACTTACTTACATAAACCTCCCTTCACATTTACAATTGCAATTCAAAGTAAAACTTATAACTTATAATAACATTTCCAAACACACTTGCTATGAAAACTCTTTGCAATGTTCTTAGGTTCATAGTGCAATTATAATGGTGTTATTATAATTTTAATGTGAACATTGAATGATATTGATAAAACATTTTACACAAATGATGTCCACAACAGGTAACATGCCATGATAATTTCATAACATACCATATCAAATATTAGATCATACATTTATCTGCCTTCCCTAATTTCCCTTGGAAATAGGCTTATTTTCTTGAACGAAACTTTTGAATCAGATTGAATCCAACACACATCACGTATCACCATAATTATGTCTCTTACCTCTGTGGCCAGGTGCACACATAGTGTAACACACCGTTAATCTCTCTCTTGTTGAGGCGTAAACCCTCACCTCTGTGAACTCGTTCGTCATCTATGGAAACAAAAACACGTTCCTTAAATGAGTATAAAATTGGCATTTCTATGAAAAACATTATTAAGCAAAACATCATCTGCTATTTAATCATTACTATTTAAGTTCTTTTCAAAACTGTGCATCTTTGCACAAAACTAAAATAGTGAGTAAGTTACTGTTTAACGCTGCTTGGGCAGTATTACAGCCATAAGGGGCGATAAAACTAAAATAGATTATATGAACACATATATTTCAATATTTCAAGACTGCAGTACTTATGATACTTTAAAGATACAATGTCATAAGTACGGTGTTAGAGAATTCAACTTCATTATATCAATAAAAAGACAGCAGAAAACTTATGGCACCTCAAAGTAATTTTAAATGAGATATAAAGATACCAATACCAATCAAGATGTGTTCCATTTGCATCACAAACTAAATCATAACTTTTATAATAATATTTTAATTTTACTTGAACTTCTCATGTTGAACATACATCTACAGTCGATTGAAAAAATAAGAAGCCATACATCTGACTTTTTTTGTGCGTTTTTTTGGGGTAGTCAAATTAAATTTTGTTCAGTCAAATGACTAACAGGATATTATCTAGCCATTGTTATAAGAAGTCATGGTTTGTTGTAATATTGAAAAATGTTTTTATACCTTGGTTCAAGGGAGGTTTGCGATTCCAGACAACAAATTTGAAGAAAACATGTGACTATGAATGCTATGAAAATGATTCAGATACCACATTCCATATTGATGAAACAATTATGATACATGAACATGAACATGAACATGAACATAACATTGTGTCAGGGGTTGACTTGGGAAATGTTTACCTGCATGCACCAGCTGCAACCAAAGCTAAAGTAAGTTGCACTCCTATTACAATACAATCATTCACAATATACTGAATTATAGTTTTCCTCATGTACTTGTGGAAAATCTGAAGTAATATTGTGCCATGACCATGAAATAGGTCAAGTGAACCCGTCACCCTATGAACCCACTCTTTGCTGCATATACAATACAAGAACATGGACCAAGTCGCACCAAGGCATACCTGTCAACCAATGAGCTTTTTCTTTATTTATACACATTTTGAGGTAAAATATTTCTGTATGGTCGTATACGAAAAAATGATTGCTTTTCTTCAATTATACAGATTTATGGCTACCAAGTATTATCAATTGCTTCCTGTTAGGAATCCCATTGTCAGATCATTTAATTTTTATGTATTGCATGAAAAAGATAAAAAGTTTAGAATGTATCATTTTTGGCTTGTTTGATACAGTTTTACGAAATCTGGTTGACAGATACACCAAGGGATAAGGTCAGACTAGCCACCTGAGTCTAAGACATGCATAAAGCCAGGTTATATAATACTGGTGAATCTTTGAGAACAGTGACTTGCACCAAGCGCAACTTCAACTGGACTCGTAAAATCACCAGAAACATTGAAGATCTAAATAATGTCATTTGAAATGCATGTTTTTGTATTCACTGCTTATTGTTTTCTGGATAATCTTCAAAACTGAAGATTAAAAGAGGGAAAAGTTTTGCCAATAACTTAAAGGGACACTGCATCGAGGATAAAAATGAGTCTCATCTTTATCTCACTAAGTTGATTAGAGTGTCTGCATCAAGTCGCCTTCTTTTCTTTGAATGAAACTATTTTCTTGTTGACATCTTTAAAATAATGTTTTGCCTTTGTCTTAGAGTATCCAAAAGAGGTTTTGCTAATTGAAATACTTTGTAACATCAATGATAATTGGATACATTAACTTTCTTAATAACAGTTTTCTGCTCCCTAAAACAATTTCAAAACAAAAGAATGCAACGATCGATCACATTTACAAAAAATAAATACAACTTCAGTGACTGTACAGTACAAAGCTGATAAGACAAATCCATCAAAAACACTTTATGAATGGAAATTATAAATCATTTTGTTGTACAAGAGTGCAAATCACCAACTGTCTCTGACATTTTCTAATACTCTTGTCTAAGCTTTTGTTTTCATTTGGTATTCATCTATTCTTACTAAATTCATTTAAGATGGGCTCATTTCAATAAAAATAGAAAGATATATAAGTGCCAAACAAAAATATATACTATAATCAATAAAACAATACTTCAGGATGAACAATTAATGTGCATGAAACCTGTAAGATGGCACTACCACAAAGAATATTAGGCAACTTGCAGGAATCACTGGAAGTGGCTGAACAGCTATATTCAGCAGGATTTGCATTTTCTGAGTGTGATTTTGACTATTTCACTAAGAACACACATTACTTTATGTTCATTATAAAGAAATCAAGCACTTAATTGATAACAGTATAATGCGAGTGTATTGTTATTCATATCATGACCCCTGAGAAAGGCGCGCAGAGTTGAAAATATTGTGACAAGGCTGTTTTCACTTACGGTTTTCTAGCAGGACCAGAACGTCTGAGCAGACATCACACATGACGATATAGTGAAAGATTATTAGATAACCTGTTATTAAAACATTTTACGTAGATAATTTTGCGAATCATTTGCATATGAACAAACAAAAGTCTTTTCTTTACACAAACTATCTAGAGATCGGGAGAAACCCCCGCCATATTGTTGTGTCGCGGTGAAGAGTTTTTTTCTAAATGTCATCTATGAAAGTACATTTAACGTGTTTCCCGAATTCTCAATTCAACAATTGCTACCTAGACCTTCAAACTCAAAAACCTGTCATGATTATTTTCTTAATTATAAACGGAAAGTCCCGAAGGTCATTTACGTCATTGGAAAGGAAGGGACGTAACTCTGTACAATGATACACTGCTAAAGTAAAAAAAAACGGGTTCGAATCACTAAAATAATATGCTAATTATGAAGAAATAATATCGTACCTTTTCTGTTTTCTAGAGGGTTTTTTTGCCTATTGAATATCACAGCAGTAATTATTTTCAACAAAGAGTTTTAAATTGGTTGTGTGAAAATGTAGAATATCCATCCTTTTTTATAAACTTTCTGCAGTGGAACAATGTATAGAGTATATTTTACATTTTTTGTTGAATACCTTGTACCTCTCATCGAGTGAAGTAGAAATTCATGTTGTAGGAGCGACGCAGCCACAAGTATAAATATGTGATTTTTACTTCAGAGGATGAAATACATGTATTGATTGTATGAATTCATGTTTTTTTTTATTAGATTTAACTAATTACGTAGAGTTCATAATTGCCAATCATTTTCTGAATGGAGGATCAAAAAACGCCTTGTTTATCACGGTCCTCTTATGATGTCATGACCATACAATAGTGTTATTACACTTAGTGAAAATACAGATTTTTATTTTAACTAATAAATGTTGTATTTTACCATTGAAAATATAATAAAATACAGTATTCACACTTATCATATCGTCTCATGAAGAAATTCAATTCGAAAAAGCACTTTAGAGCATGTATACATGTATGTATGTATGCATGTATGTATGAAAGTATGTAAAAATAAAACCTGGTTTAGTCTTTAAACAATGATTAAAACAATTTAAAAAAAAAAATATATTCATAATTTGATTTTGAGTAAGAAAGTTTTCATATGAATTATTTAATAAAATTCATACAAAGATTTTAATTTTGGACTTCAAATTGGAGATTATACATGTAGATTCTATATCTGTCAATTTGTTTCTGTATCAAATCATACAGAAGATGGTTTTTTTTTACATTTTTAGTAATTAATAAAAATAAAAATATTCGGTATAACTTTAGAATTGGTTCGCCACCTATTAGGGTTTCGGTTTAGGGTAAGTATTAGGGTTTAGGGTTAGGGTTAGTATTAGGGTTTAGGGTTAGTGTTAGTGTTAGTGTTAGTATTAGGGTTTAGGGTTAGTATTAGGGTTAGGGGTAGTGTTAGGTTTAGGGTTAGGGTTAATCTTTAGAATGTATTCAAGGTGGCGAACCAATTCTAAAGTTGCTCCAAATATTCAAAGCAAGTGATGTTTTAAAGTAATTTTTGATCATTCGAAAAAAGTAGGCTTATGTAACTGTTCTGAAAAATCATCTTCTGGTTATGCAGGTGCCCCCTCAGACATGACGTCATATCCAAATATTGCGCATGCGCAGTAGTACTGTTCCCATTCGGTTCAGAGAGGAAGTGCCCGACACGAATACATCTCGGAATATTGGAAACGGTATTTACTGACTGTGAGACCAACATACAGTGATCTTTTGAGTGACATGGTTTATTTTCAAGGTATGTTGAAGCTTGTCTAGTTAATAGCATAACACTTCCATTAAATGCCGGCGAATGTTAGTTGAACACCGGCTGGTTGTGACCTGTCCCCGAGTTCAGTTGTCACTGAGTTGATTAGGCTTGTGATGACAGCACTCACGCTGGGAAATGAAAACTGTTGCTTCTGAGAAAATGCCTTCATAGTCTTAGCGATATCGTTGATGTTTCATTTTCTTGGTTTTTATTCTGTCTATGTTAACTGATTGCTTGCTACATTCATTAATTATTGATGGTGAAATTAAAAACAATAACAAATGGACCTGAGGTCATATAAAAATAATAAATCCACAAAGACTAGGCCTACCTGTCTTCCATCTCGTCACTTGTTGAATAAATTTGTTGGAACTGAATTGTATTTAATTTATGAAATATGTTTATGGTTGATAACCGAGAAGTTAAAACAATTTATTTATGATTTATTTACTTATGTTTACATAGAGAATCTCACCCAAGTGTCTTCTATCAAATATATCAACACGAGTTGATTAAAGTTACAAATATCCGAGGCTTGCCTATACAAATATGATAATAATTTTTTATATCCATATTTAGAATATAAATTTATTCAAGTTTTTTCACGTAAAGTTATCTTACAGAAAAAAAATATTGCAGTGTTATCTTTTAATGAAAGTGACATAGAGTACCCTATTTCCTCCAATAAGCACCGGACCTCTAATAAGCGCCTGGGGGCGAGGGGTGAAGGGTAGATGAGCAAATAAGCGCCGGGCCTCCAATAAACGCTGGGTCTCTAATAAGTGCTGGTACTAAAGCATTATATTGTGTTTCCTTAGTAAACTTCAATTATCTATTAAATAATAATCTACTATCTAATAATAAGCGCCAGGGGTTTAATGGGTTCCAAAAAAAAAGGCGCCTGGGCGCTTATTAGAGGAAATACGAAAGGTTGTTAATTGGAATCACACATTCAACATACCCGGTAGTTACATTATTTTTGGGGGTTACCGAAAAGTACTGACTGGTGCTGAAAATTAAAAATTTAATGCTTAATTGTCTTTTCATTATACAATAAAAGTCTTCTTTTTTTTTATCGATAACAAGATCTTGTACTGTGGCTTCGGGCTGGTGCATGCCAATCAATCAAATGTTATTTTAAAAAACTTATATCAAAATATAAATAAAAAAAAGATTGAATGATTTAGGTTGTCAGTGTTTAATAGGTCAAATAAATAGCTTACCTGTTAATGGGTCATGTTCTTTCTATCTTTAATTATGTATAAAGCCTATGGTTGGTTTCATTGGAAATAAATAATTGTCATATATTTGTTATTCGTTGATGAAGGGAAATGGTTTGAACTTAAATTCAGTACATATGACTATTTTGGCGTGTATCAAAGCCGAGTAAAATACATACAGATGCACAATTTCAAGAAAAATACTCTGTCCCTTTAACTGAATCAAAATTCAATTACATAACATCACTTATGTTGATGGACATGACATTATCCACAACCTCCGAACATATAAATGCTGTGTTGATAAAAAAGCATCATGTATTGTTTACATGAAACATTCATATGCAGCAATACATGTTTCAGCAGATATCCCCACATTTCTACAGTCTGTCTCTCTGACATTTGTAGTTTGTCTGCAAGTGGTGCACAAGTTGCCAATGTGCAGGAGCGTAGAAGATGTTTGGTGCAGTGTAACTCATCTTCTCTTGTGTGTAGACTCTGGAATGTTGTTATGCTGCAGCTCATATCCACTGGCTTGTCGCTTACAACACTCAGTATTTTTAGACTAGTCTCTGCCTCCTCTGTTTTATGGCATCCCTGTCTCCTCATTTCACCCCTTGCAGTTGTATGGTAACACAATTACTGCAGTGTACTCTTATGGCATCGTCATGATTACGATGGGGGGCAACAATTCATTACAAATTCTTACTGTCAAGAGAATTTTTTTTTTCTTTGGTTTCTTTATAAGATAGCTGTTAATGGCTGCAATATTGCCAAAGTGATGTTAAACAATAACTCACTCACTCTTTATATAGGAAGATCTAAAGATTAATTCACTTTCATTAGCAGTCTGTGTATTTCATAGGTCAATCCAGGAATTTTTATAAAAGACAGCGGTACATTCTAATACAGTGATATCATATTTCAGGCATCCATTATACATGTTATAAGGGTCATTCCATTCGTTAACCAGTTTTGATATGTCATTAAATTTAAGCCAATCAGGAATGATTTTGCACGCAGAGGGTTGCTATAGAACAACTATTCAGAGGTGTAATTAAGCTCCATCTCTGAATGAAAGGCGCAATGATATTATTATTTATTACATATTTACCGAAATAAATTTGGATTGTCAGAAATATGCAAAGGCAATTTAAAAAAAAAATATTTACTTGCCTACTTTGGCTTACCATAAACAGAAACTCTAATTCTGAGTCGATAGAAAGAATAATATCAATTTACATATATTAATGGTTGTTAAACAAAAAATGATGTGAAGAAAACAATGTTTCTGATCAATATCAATCATCCTCTCTTATAGTAATACTTGTCTGTCTGAAATTTTCGTTCAAAATTAATTTTTTTTTCACGTTTTTTTTTTTTTTTTTAAGTAAGGACCATGAAGACAGTATTTATGGAAGAAGTTTTTAATTAATAACAGTAAATATAAAAAGGGTGGTATGCAAACTGTCAGATCAGTAATAACGACTCAAAGGAGACACCAAGGGCAGCGATTGAGTAAGTTCCAACCTTTGGACAAGTGCATTTCTAACAGATGTGAATTACTAGTCATTAAATTCTACAAGTCCACCATCTTTTCTACCAGCCATGGTCTCCTGGACTAGTGCTAGGAAATCTCTAACCCTATAAATGTTGTTTTTTTTAACAAAAACACTGATCACTAGTTCACTTTAAATGTTAATGAAATATTCATCGTGTCAGCTGAGATGAAGTACACACCAATGATTGGAGATGAGACAGTTGCGTGTTGAACATGGACATATTGGAATGAAGGTTACCGGTACTATCACTGCCTTCGTCCAAGAAATGTGATCGATGAAAGGACAGTTGTCTGATATTGATGTCTTAATAGTTGACATTTACGTTCAGTCTCTTTCCTCTGTCAGCATGGTGAGTGTAAATACTTGAATGATTGTCAGGAATCAACAATATTGTGATAGAAAACAAACTGAACCTTGCTTCGTGATAGGGCAGTTATGTAAGTCAAATAAATATTACTGGCATGTCCGACCTTGGTTGTTATTAATAAAATGACATAGTCTTAAAAATGTTAACTTGCTCCCTTGCACTGCATAAGAATCTTGTCTTGTCTTGTCTACCCCTCTAGTAAATAATGGGGTGGGAAACATCCATATTACTGAATGTTTTTAAGTACAAATTCTGTCAAAAGATCTGACAAACCAGTTTTATAACTAAATACTATTGTTTAATCAAAACATACATGACATCAATATGGCACATTCGAAATCAAATCATGTTGTCATTTCTGAAATATTGCAGAAGCGATGTTAAACAATAACTTATTTACTCCTTTCAGTAAATTGGGGAAAATAAGCACCTTTATTTAGCTCACTGATAAAATTCACCATGTTAGATATAAATCGATATATGTGACCTGCTATTTATAAACTACTCCGGCTGGTAGAGGGTTAACACCACATGGTCTTGGTTTCTTATGGCTTTGAAAAGCTTCCATATTCCAGTCTGATTTGGGAATTTAGCAAAATCAATACAAACTCTATTTCCTCTTTCCATTACTGCAGCACCTTCCTGGCGTATAGAAAATTAATGGCTGATTGTGACTGCAGTGAAAGCAATGATTACTGACTTCTGAATCATCGCATGTGTGTTTCCATAGGTTGTGCGAGGCTATCACTCAATCTGTATCTGAAGATCTAAATTTTGTGAATAATTTTCTGATAAAATTTATTACAATTATATATCTTACTTGTCAAGTGTCAACATTATTTTCACCTGCCCTAGTTTCATGAGTTTGTTTGCACACTTGATATGATTGACAGGATTTATTTTAAGAGTGTAACATCTACATGTATTTCTTATTTACTTTTTAAGTAATTTTAAACAAACATTTGCTATCTTTATGTTATGTCGTGTTATGTTTTCTAAAACTTGTTTATTATCTTTGACAAATCGAGACCAAATAGCCAATGTCTATGTAACCAAATATATGCTGATTCTGGAAAATGCAGATTCCTGCCCTAACTAACCAGCTGGCAATCAATTAAACATCTTTCATGCTAATGAAACAGGGAGGAGGAATCCTAGCAATTTGGTTTCCATATAAACCAAAAATACCCAGCAGAAAGTTTCCACATGTTTGGCGATAATTAGCAGCACAAATGTCCAGCCACTTTGAACAAGATGGATTGAGTTCATCCTGGAGATAAATAGCAAATAAGCATCACAGTGTAGCAGATAAATAGCCAATGTATCACAGTGTAGCCAATGTATCATGGTGTAGCCAATGTGTCACAGTGGAGCCAATGTGTCACAGTGGTAGTGCTTCAAGCTATGGACACGGCTGGCATGGCTGAGATGATTAGGAAGACAGTCCACTGATTATACCCCCGCTACGACGTAGTCGGGGGTATATAGCGCTCCGCGTGTCCGTCCGTCCGTGCGTCCGTCCGTCCGAAATCTTTTCCGGAGCTTATCTCGGAAACTATACCACCTGGAAACTTCAAATTTGGTATAGCGATAACCTACATGATGCTGTTGTGCCTTTTAGGGGTTTCAATTCCATGGTTCAAATAATTTTGGACATTTTGACCAAAAACGGTCCCATTTTTGGACTTTGTGTCGTTTCCGGAGCTTATCTCGGAAACTATACCCCTTGGAAACTTCAAAGTTGGTATAGCGATAACCTACATGTTGCTGTTGTGCCTTTTAGGGGTTTCAACTCCATGGTTCAAATAATTTTGGACATTTTGACCAAAAACGGTCCCATTTTTGGACTTTGTGTCGTTTCCGGAGCTTATCTCGGAAACTATACCCTTTGGAAACTTCAAATTTGGTATAGCGATAACCTACATGATGCTGTTGTGCCTTTTAGGGGTTTCAACTCCATGGTTCAAATAATTTTGGACATTTTGACCAAAAACGGTCCCATTTTTGGACTTTGTGTCGTTTCCGGAGCTTATCTCGGAAACTATACCCTTTGGAAACTTCAAATTTGGTATAGCGATAACCTACATGTTGCTGTTGTGCCTTTTAGGGGTTTCAACTCCATGGTTCAAATAATTTTGTTTTTTTTTACCCAAAAACGGTCCGATTTTATAATTTAAAATTTTTTTATTTGTAAACTTCAATCCTAGTTTGATTTCACTTGTCTATATGGTTGGAAATCATGAATACGAGGTGATTTCCCATTTGTATACATAGGAATATATATTGACCTTCAAGCAACTGATTGGAAGGTGAGATTCTGATGTAAAACATTTAGTTATCTCGTCCAGTTCACACCTATGCAAACAATTACATTTCCTGTTGTTTTCTATGTTATGTGCTGACCAAACCACATTCCTAAGCCTTATCATAATATATGATTTATGATTACATAGTTTAAAGAAAGGCGGTCAAACTACAGGCGGGGGTATGTGAGCTGCGCTCACTTTTGCCTTGTTAGCTGTAGCTGCCATGTGTTCTTCTCTGGCTTGTGTCACGGTCATATATATATATATATATATATATATACCGTATTTCCTCTAATAAGTGCCGGGTCTCCAATAAGCGCCAGGCGGTCAAGGTTACTTGAGAAAATAAGCGCCGGGCCTCTAATAAGCGCTGGGTCTCTAATAAGCGCCGGGTCTAAACAATTACCGGTAGATTAATGCACCCATAGTTAACTTCAATGTTCTATTAAAGAAATAAGCGCCGAATCTCTTATAAGTCCCGGGGGAGGGGGTCAACGGGTGCTGAACAAATAAACGTCCGGGCGCTTATTACAGGAAATACGGTATATAAGTATTCTCCCTTTCAACCAGCATCCTCCTCATCCTATAAACCGACACATTTAATTAGTCCTCAGTGTGTCCAGCTCACTTAAAAAAAAACTTGCCCTCTTTCAGTATTCCTCTAAAACAACTCTGACTCCAAGGCATTGTCAAGTGGGAATGCTATATCATTAACATTCTTTAATAACTGACAGAGAGATGGTTCATTAAAGTTTCTCATCAATACACAATTCAAAACATTTCAACAATCAATGACAAAGGGTCACTGTTTCACTCCAGATATATATCTTAAAAGTATTCCTGTGAAGTAACAGGGTCATAATAATTTCGATGTCATCATTTTCATATGTTATATCCATTACGCTTTTGAATGTAGATGAAGTTTGTCTGTTGTTTGTAATTCATGAAAGCATCCAGGACCCAGATTTTCGAAATTAGTCGTTAGTACAATACATTAATAATGGCCTACTATCATCTTAGTGCTTAACAAATCTAGCTTAACATATCTAGGTCCTGCTCAATATCATAAGACTCACATCTGTTCTGTTCTTGATTCTCTCCTTGGAAGAAAAAAGAGAACACATTTGTTCTGGTCGTGTGGAAAGGCTAAAAGTGTACCATGGTCGGCCATAGGTCATTAAGTCTAGATTTTGTTTGAGTGCTGGAATTAAAAATCAATGATTTATAAAACGATGTTATATAGGATCCTGATTTAGGTTTCCGATATCTGATACAATCAAGAGAAAACATTTAGTTTAGGAGACAAATTTCAAGTCTATAAGGTGATGTGTAAAATTGCCAGAGCAGCAGCAGTTGTGTTTTATAGTCTATAGACCATGTGTAGTTCACATGCCTGCTACAGCCATCATTTCCCTTTCAGTTTAGTTTGGCATTTTAGTTTCTATGATTTTACACATTTGAAAAAGGAGACAGCTTGTAAATTAGTTGTGTGGATTCAAAGCTTTAAAAAGATTTATCGAATACTTATTGTCAGAAATATGTAAGTTTTGAATTATACTAGAACTTACTTTTCCTGTTTAAATGAATGCAGCAAGGAAATGCCAAGATAATAGTATCCAAAATATCTGGGGGCGGGATAGCGCAGTGGTTAGCGCGTTCGGCTTCGGATCAAGAGGTCTGGGGTTCGAATCCCGCCAGGGGCACGGCAACTTTGTCTGCAGTAGAGAACTGTTCTACACGCAGTAAGGTTTGGGTGCAATGCTTCACTGAATTTCATCGTAGTACCACCCATGGTTCGCTAGTTCCAGCCGATGCTCGCAGGTTTCACCGCAATGCACAGCCACATGGTGTTGCGAGCTTTCTCCCTGCCGTAAAATTAGCAGCAGCGATATAAGTGAAATACTCTTGAAAGCGGCTTTAAACCCCAACTTACCTCACCTCACCTCACCTCACCTCACCTCACCTCCAAAATATCTTGTCAGAAAATGTCTAATCAGAAAATAATTTTGGATAAATATTATTATCCCCCGCCACAACGAAGTTGGCGGGGGATATAGAAATGAGCTCCGTCCGTCTGTGCGTCCGGACTTTTCCCTTCCGGCCTCAAACTTCAAAACTATTCAATATATTTTGCTGAAACTTTGTACAGGTATCAACCAAGTAGTCTTGATGTGCCTTTTGCTATATAGAAAGTAAATGCATTTTATATTCAAAATGCATAAATATAATCAAAATTCCTACATGGCGGGGGATATGGCCGACTCTGTCTGCTTGTTTAGTTTGTTATAGTGTTTAAATCAAAATTGCCCTTCAGACAGTACCTTGTTTCATATAAATATTGATGTAAGACAAGTTGTGTAATACAAGCTGTATCTTATCTCTGTTATCAGCTGCTGGCTGTATCCAATGTTAAAAGTGGTAACATTATGGGAGTTATATAACACAAGGAGTCAGAAGGTCACATGGGATATTAATGTTATATCACATAATGCTGATGTTATGAGGAAGATTCTGGTCAGTGTCCACTTTAGATGAGCAGGTGTAATGTGTCCTTATGGTTCTTATTACCCCAGAGTTTTGCTTTGAATGCCTATCCCAAAATCTATCATGCAGGTTAGATGTAAAATTGACATCAGTGCCTTTAGATCTGGATTGGATACCTTGTGCTCACGGAACTCTAGTTTGTGGATGGATGGTAGCGTGATAGGATTACTCCAAGGTCTTAGAGTAGTTTATGTTCCTTACTTTTCTTGTTAATATATCTTTATGCATATCTTTATGCATATCTTTATGCATATTAATCACTTTTGTGTTTTTCTTCTTTGAGAAATTGAATAATTTGTTATGTTTGCAAGAGAGGATGACTGATATACTGCAATAGAATCTCTCGGTGGCTTGGTCATAGTCTCCATATTCCCTTATCGGCCATTAACTCAAGGAAATTGAACCAGTATTAGGCCCTAGAAAATGTGATTTTATTGTCTAATAAAATATCACCATTTGAGCTGCCAAGTTTGAGTTTGTGACTCGAGATATAGAAAGAGCAGTGGAAGTTGGAACTGAAATTTCTAACCATGTTGAAAAAAATATGGATTTTAAAATTGATTTTCCTTTTCAAAAACAAATTAAGATTATTTTATAGAATATTTGTCATGCATAATAAGTCAGATATTGATGTCTTCATTATCACATCAACATATTCTATTCGGTTATTCTTTATGCATATTGCGTAATATTATTTGTCGTTGGAGGTATTTGGATTTGAAAATTATATCAAGTATGTATATTTTTAATACTACCGATTGCATTTGA
This sequence comes from Gibbula magus, assembly GCA_936450465.1. Lineage (NCBI taxonomy): Eukaryota > Metazoa > Mollusca > Gastropoda > Trochida > Trochidae > Gibbula > Gibbula magus. Next base: position 81,052,113 of record OW388291.1, on the reverse strand, counting down.
GTTTGTGTCAATGATTTGAGTATGACATACTTAAACTACAAATGATTAAATCACCTATTTAAATGTATGACAACAATATTGATAGATAGAACAATATTAGCTCACCTGTGTTCAAACCTTTTGAACTTTTGAACAAACCGAGATCACAATTGGGTTTGTAAAGTCGGTAATAAGATTTTCGATGTGTAAATTAAATCAAGCTCACTAATCTGTTCAACCCTTCATGAACTGATGTTGTAAATAAGATTTTCAAGTTTCAAGCCTAACCAGGAGTCCCTGAGGAGGTTTCAACACGACAGCTATCTGTATATTATATATGTATAAGGTCTTGTCAGTTGGTCTGTAAACAGAGTCTTCTTTTCAATATTTTTTCAAATTTTTTTGTGACAAAGTTTAAGTGTTAAAACTAGGTAAGTTGTTTCAGCAATGAGCTCCCCAAGGGTAAGTAACTTTTGCTTTATTTCTTAAAAAGACGTCAGATGTAAAAAATGGTCATAATAATTTGGCTCTGTTCTGACTCTTTATTTGTTTTTACATTAGGATTTATATTTTGTTGAATAAATATTATTGTCTTTTTTTCTCAAAATTGTTTAATGGTTGCGTTTCTTAAAATATGAGCATGTATCAAGTTGTCTTAGTATTGCAACACAGGCAATATCCTCGGGAGTCAACGTGACACAGACATTTCTCCTTCTCTGAAGAGTTACAAAGGGGAGATTAGATCGAAAACTCTTGGGAATGTCTTATCTTTGATGTAAATAATTGGTTTACAAAAATTTCTAATTTCTGTTATTGCAATCTTAGCGAGAAGGTTGCTGTCAAAATGGAAAGAATTTGTAAAATCGGTCAATTGGCAAGACTGAAAAAAAACAGAAGAAGAAGAAAGTAATAAGATGAAGCAGGGGGTATGTGTTCACTTGAAAAGTCTCAAACTGCCAATAGAACTCTGAAATTTCTTTCTAAAAAAGTTTGTTGCCTTATCTGTTACTAGTTTGGAAAACAACATATATTTTGAACCTTCATTTTCAAAAATTAAAGTTTCAAAAATGTGCAAAATCTTGATTTTGTGCCATAGAATCCTGAATGGCTTATGTAAACTGTTATCAGAAGGTCAATCCAACAAAGGGAGAATCTGACACACATCATTACTTGGAAAATAGTGACTGCTCTTGTGAACAGAGTTATATTTATTTATACTAACACTGTTATCAAGTAAATTGCTTAACACTGTTGATATCTTGATCTAAACGTCACATTTATAGCAACAAAGAAGTTGAATATCCATCTCTTTCATCACACCAACTTTCAAAGAAAAATGTAGATGTTGTGAGCCTTTGCAACAACACTTTGAGGAAAATAATCTTGACCTTAAACAACGGAGGACACCTCCCACTGTGGTCTGTCAGACACTAGATATATCGGCAAGTGTTTATGCTACTGACCCTGAGTAATCAGTGAAGCCTGCTTGTATGGAACAAAATCTCCTCCCGTTATGGCTTCTCCATGGGGAAATCTCTGTCCACTTATCAAGACTGATAATGGCTGCCATAAATATGACGAATTAATCGCGTTGAGACGTTTTTGGAATCCCAACTTGATGACGGCAAATGCTTACTAATGGTAGAGTTAACCAGACTCTTAGATAATGAGTTTTTATGTCGGGAATTGAACTTGCGTTATTTTTGAAAAGATGAATTAGTTTCATGATAAATAGATATGGGGAAAAAAAATAAATTCTTATGAATTCCGCAGTGGCACTAAATGAATGACCTATTTTCAAAGATAACGCTTGAATGCTGCAAACCAAACAAAATCTCACATTTATCTCATCAGTAAAGATTTGTTCAATTGCATCTCCAATGTGTTTTCTATAAAAATTATCCAATTAGTTGGAAATTTTTAATTAATGTAATTTCAATAATGTCTTTTGAGACCATATTTTGATCAAAGCGCATGTGGCTCAGCCATGTGTTTGCTGTATAATCTAATTTGTCACATGTGGTGAGATAGAGCAGAGAGACCTTGTTCCTGAAGAGTCAATGAGGGGAGATAACTCTAAGAGCTGAGATCTATGGGTGATTGAACAGGTTCACATTGTGTGTGGTCAGTGCTGGGTTGCCTCATGTTTAACAACAGTTTAAAATGGACTTAAGTCTTCTATCTATTAATGTTTTATTCTTAGGTTCATGTTACAAGAAGTATTGTTCTGAAGGAACACTTTACTGGCAGATGATACTTACTGCCATATTGTTTGTTTCATTTGAGGCAATATAAAATGTTGAAAAGGACAATATCATTTCTCATTGAAACATTTGGAATACATTAATAAACTGATATGTTTCAATATTATAAAATCAGAAAATTTATTATTGTAAACTGTTTCAATATTTAAATTAAAATAATCTTGAAACCTGAAATTAATAGACAATATCTCAAAACTTCACAGAAAATTAAGAAAAATGACTAAATATTTGAAAAAGGTTTTCTTATGGTGTAGAAGTTTAAATAAGAGGTAAGATTTCAGTGGCAGTAGGCAACCCTCTCCACCTGTTTGTTGATGAAGCTCGGCCTGTTCACAGACTACCAGTTCGTGCTGTTTACTGGTGAAGGGTTGCCCAGCTCACTCTTACAACAACATGTTCCTCAAACAAAACTTGCCTCTCCAGCCACTTTACACATGTACACTGTATACACTAGTTTGCAATAACCTGCACTTCATTGGGTCAAAGGTCAGCCAAGGTCAAGGGATAAAGATGAAATTATTTTGTAAACACCAGTTTGCAATACATGCATTTGATCGGTTGAAAGCTCAGCTAAGGACAAGGGTTAAAGGTGAAATTATTTTTTTTTATGTTAGTTTTATGAAAGGGCTGTTATTTTCAAATTTCTATTTTGAAAAATATGGATATTGTTATCAAAAGTAATTCAAATTTTGGTCATCTCTATCAGTTATAAGATGATAGTTTGGATCAATTAACATAATCTGAAACTTTGAATTGTATCAACTAATTAACAATAGATAATAATACTAAATACAATCACAACAAAGAACAAGTTTTTCCTAATGATTTCTAACAATATTTTTGTATTAAAACAGCAGTTTTTATCAAAAGACCTTTTGGCCGAGATTCCCTACATAATACTCTTCACCTTTTCCAGCATGTTTACAGCAATAGTGGTAAAATCAACAGCACTTAGGTGCTATGTTGATGAGACATAATGAGCATGTGATAATGGTCCCTGGATTTCGGTTAACTATCGCAGCCTCATTTCCATCTCTGGTTTAACATGTGCCTGGAGGATAAGGATGTAGGAATCCCTTTATGGTCAAATAAATGAACGCTGATCATGTCCAACCTAGGAATTTTCTCCCAAGTTATTAGCAGCAGTGCTTTGGATGTGGACTTGCATGTTGTATACTTAGCCTCATAAGCACAGGCAACAGATGCTGTTGATTAAGAAAGCTTCCCACATGTTTTTAGTGAAATATTGTAGAACAATATAATTGACCTCATCAAAAACAACATTGGTTATTGAGTTTTGTAAAACTTTCAGAGGCTCGAAATACTACAAGTAAAAACTGATTTTCTTGAAAAGCAAGGTTAATTGTTCATGTTCATGTTCATGTTCATGTCCAAATTCAATATTTGAAGGAGTTTATATTTTTCACTAAATACCTTTTACAAAGACTTAGATAAAGTTTAACATATAACTTGGAGCTCAGTAAAGGAAGTCTCTGTGTTGTTATCTAGCAATAGACTCATGTTTGTTTATTTTCAAGTTTAAAACAGTTTATATAATGTTTTGGTTATGATGTTCCTAAATGACATCACATCGTTCAATGAAACGCAGTGAAGCAACGTAATAGGGCTGATGGGGAAACTGCCTGTAGATTAGAACATCATGAAAAGTAATTATATCTTTTGAAAGTCTCCGATCTCCTGGGGAAATCTCTAAAAAGCGTATAGTGACAGGAAGGGTGTGGGTTTTGTAATGTTAGGAGTTAAAGCTGCAGCTGCCCACATAGACTACTGTTCTGTTTTGCTTAATGATAAAGTGTGCAAGTGAGTGCAAGAGTACGTTTAGATTCATTAGTGATACATAAAAGAGTTTTTCCCCCACTTCTTTAATGTAAATCAAATGGCTTTCTATTTCCAAAACAGCAAATTAGAGACCTACATTTCATTTGTTACTTTCCAACTCCTCACTCATGCAAACCACATGCAGGACACAGTGAAAACAGTCAACATGGGTTATTTCCTGTACAATTCATAAAACAATAACTATCTTAGTACATATTGGAAAGGAGCCTTGGAGAAATGGGAATTTCAGATCCAAATCTAGACTTGCTTTTCTAGATGCTATCACGTTTCTTATGTAAAAGAGAATCTATGAGTCAAGCTGCATGTGTGCATGTATTGGTTCTGTGTACCACTTGGGAATGTTGCATAGGGCATTGGGACACCTGTACAGCTAGTTTGAACTCACGTACCACAGAATTAGCACAGAATCATGGGAATGCTAAAACTTTACCATTGGGCATTCTTATATTGGTTAATATTTACATTAAACATTTGTTTCTGTATTCACTGATAGTATCAGAAATAGTGTTAAATGGACTTACATTTAATCAGAAATAATGTCATTGACTTCATAATAATTGTTGAAATTTATTTACAGAAGAGACCTTTGCAAGAAGAATTTATTACTCGTTTAATATACCCAATTAGATATTGCATTTCATTAGATGAAGCTGAGTGCTGATGTATCACACTAAAATAAACATCATGTTATACTGTCAGTCAAAGAATTTATAGTTTCCATACACCTCATTAGACCTTCATCTTTTATAAACAAACACCTATCATAGTATGTGCCAATCAATGATATATAAGAAATGTATACCTATATAACCTTGTAAATTAATTCACCCAGTTGTGTCATTATAATGCAATTTTTTTGTGCCGACAAGTTTATAATATATAAAGATATTAGGTTCATTATTACTTATAAACACTCTATAAAATGTGTGAAGTATTTCTAGTTAACATGTACAGTACATCTAATTAGACACAAAATTATTTCTACATCATCTCATAGATACAGCATGGTCTTCCACATATAGCATCAAAACTCTAGGGCTTCATCTATTTACATTTGGCTAGATAATTGAGTTTCTAACAGCGGTCAGTGCTGGAAGTAAGTCTTTCATTGGACGCAATATGGATTTGGAAGGAGATTCAGTGGCTCTGATGTTGATTGACCACTAGTCAGTTGAATTTCTTTCCTTGGATATTGACATTTAACCTTATCAACCAGTGATACGTCATTTAACGAGATGTTCATTAAAGAAATTTTCAACTCAGTGACAGAATAATATTCAATGTCAATGTTTATAAAATTTATTCATTAAAGAATTTTTTTTGTTTAAAAATATAATTTCTAACTCTAACCTCTTATTAGGTTTTGATTCCTTGAAATTTTTACAGAGAATCATAACTGCAGCAACAAGGGTTAAAGGAACACTGCGTCAAGGATAAATATGAGATAAGATTTATTTACCTATGCTGATTAACATTTCTGTAACGAGTCACAGAACCCCAATTTCAGACAATTGAAGTATTTATTAATAAAACTACTGCATATAGACAGTGAAGTGAAGCGTAACTTGTTAGCAGACAAGTTAACCAGCATAAGCAGATAAAAATGATCTCATTTTTATCCTCGACGCAGTGTCCCTTTAAGCATTTGCTTTTATTTGAAACTTGACACTAAATTTTAAGGAGAGGTGGAAGCTATCAAAACAGTCATATCTTTGGAGGATTTTTATCACCAAAATCTCTTTTGCGTTTAGCTTGTGTCATATGTAGTTGAGTTGTGTTTCTTTAAAAAGAAATTTTCTGAAACAGAAATATTTTCCCATGAAAGATCCAGGACACAAGTATGCTAAGCAAAGAAAAATTCACATGGAGCAAGTAGACCTGGAGTGACACTTGCAGACTTAACTTCAGTCTCTGAACATTTTGAGCAAATAGTGTTTGTCATTCAAAATAAAAGTAAATCTCAGCAAATTTTAATTTCTAGAATCTTGTGGTAATCCATGGTTGTTCTTTGGGAGAGAACTATTCTGCTGTCAAGAGCAAGTGTGGGAACAAATGGTTTGGGGACTGTGAAGAGACTATGACACATGAGATGGATGGTGCTGTAATCCCATCTGTGGTTCTGTGAGAGTTCCTGGCACACAGGGACAGCATGACAAACACACAGCGGCACCAGTCTCAGACTGTGTGTTATTAGCCCATATCAACCTCCCTCTGCTAGTACCCCCCTTCTGTATCTACCAGCTGTGTTGATATGCAGATTCATGGACTTAGTGCAAGGTTTAATGCTGGAATGTGCCTGGAATCGGTCCATGATTCTAATGCAATTAAGTGTGTTTGTATTGTAAGATTAGTGTGTCAGAATAGTCAGACTCAACTGGATACATTCGACCAAACTTGGATTGGGATGTTTGCAGCTCATTGAGGTAGGGTTGATTGTTTACAATCATTACATGATTGAATATTTCAAGAATATTTGGTACGATAAAAATTAAAAGAAATATGTAACCTTTAATCAATCTTCAACTTTAACATCTCTTTTCAATAAAATAGTCTAGGTTCTTGTTTTTAGAAATTAGCTTTATGAGCAGTAGGTTTTCTTGGAATTATATTTTATTTATTTATTTGTACTTTATAACAAGATCAAGCCTTTTGTTCAAGTATTTCAAAACTTGTTATCAAACAATAGAATTTTTCTCAAAAATGCTTTGGAAGGATACAAAGTTGCAGATTTACTGAAACCTCAATACCGAAGGCTAAACTTTTCGCTGATGTCAGCAGTCCTTCACTGACATCCTCTCCAAGTAGTTTTATTGCATCACCCAATCTCTATTTAGAGTCCTGGAGGGTCAATCAACATGGAAACACTCTGGACAAGCACATACTTATATTCTTGTGTTCGATATCAAGATACATGGTCTTTTTAGAGGAATCTTCTGTTTCTGTCTCCATCTGCCTCATTTATTTTGGTGTCAAGAAAATTAAAAACATCCAGATAGTTTATTTTGATGATTTTTTTCTGTATCAGTTATTGATTGGATATATACATTATAGATTGAATTGATGTCTGTTGTTATATCTTGATCTTTGAACATTCAGGTATTTTGGGAATCTTTTTGAATAGTTCACACTTTTGATTGGATATCAATATTTCTCTTATTCACATTTGTCAATTGAGGTTGATCAAAGCTTGTGAAAGGTGACTTCATCAGTATTTGGCAAGACCTGGAACCACTTTCACAAAGCGCCCATAGACTAAGTACCCTTGGTCCATATGAGATTGAGTTACAATCACCTGAGAGGTCTTTGTGCAAGTGGGCCAAGAATATAAACTAATGTTTTCCTCTTTTGGTTTTTATCATGAACAGTGTTACACTCCAAACAGAAGAAGCAGCACAACTATGTCCCACATTCCAGTGTGATAGGTTCTCAGAATCTCTGGTCAGGTTACCTGCAAGAAAGAGCAGCAGTGCAGCCTGATGTATTCAGAGAGATCCATCTCACCTTACACACAACACCTGTATAACAGATAATTCTTTGGGTTCTAGTAGCTAATACCAATATTTTTGCCTTCGTTATAAGCAAATGATGTTCAATTTTGACAAATTACACATGGAATAAAAACTTACAGACCTAAAACATTGACACTCAAGCTTAATGAACGTCTGTGAAACAAGTGTCTTGTGTAAGTTTAATTGAGTATCAACAGACACTTAACAATAAGTACGTAGTTTTATAATTAACCAGTTTTTTTTTATAGATATAAACACCTGAAAAATATCCTGAAAATGTTGAAGGTACTCATCCCAAATTATTTTTTTGTAACCTTGTTATGGATTCTAAGAAAAATAATTCTCAAATCATTAGCCAGAAAATTATCTCATTTTAGAATCAACACAAACTACCCTTAGGAACAAGTATGATATGTTTGTATTGTCTGATAAACAGAGCCCGGATATCAGCCCAGACAAAATAGATTATATCAAAGACATTTTTATCTCAGAATTGGTCCAAAATGGCAGTAGGAAATACCATGAAAGTGCTCTTCGATCTTTTCTCTTTTGTTGTCACCGAGAACCCAAAACAGTCTGGAGTGCTGCACAGCATGTAACGGGAATCAAAGCCATAGATCTTCCGTTCCAACAAGAACTCGCCTCCAGCCCAGCCAAGTCAAATCAGTTTCAATTCTCAAGTCCGCTGTATATAGATCTATATCCCGCGCTGGCATGTCTCCCAGACTTCATTTCACGCTTCTCTAGTTTGCTCTTTTGCTCTGATGCAATCTTGTGCATGATGTCAGAAAATTGAAGAATTTCCTGTGTGATTTTCTGTCTTGTTGTATTATGTGAACTAATAAAATTTTGCATGCAAAGATAAATGATTATATTTGAAAATGTCTTTGACTTGAAGGAATATGGCCACAGAAATCTTTCTCGAGGGTTTTCCAGTAATAAATAGGGTCAATCATAAGTGAATTTGTTATCAATGTATTAAAGGAAAATTACTGACAAAACATACCAAATGAATTGTATAAAAGGATTATAAGGATTTAAGAAATCAATCAAAACTAAAAGTAGAAATAATATACTGGACAAAAACAGTTAGATTTATTTATTTATTTATTTATTTATTTATTTATCTATTTATTTATTTATTTATTTATTTATTTATTTATCTATTTATCTATTTATCTATTTATCTATTAATCTATTTATCTATTTATCTATTTATATCAATCACAGAAATCCCAATATCCCTAACTTATTTTGTCCATTATATTTAATCTAAACAATGTCATGCATGTATTGATCTCCGTTATAATGATACAGGAAATATTAAAAATGAGTAAAAATACCTCTCTCATTGAACACAATAACATATTGTTCTTCTCCACAAGCTATTATGATATCATAAGGGAAGATGACAAGAATCTAAGAACAGAGCCCATCCAATTCCACTCTTTATCAGTGTGTAATTAATCAATACTGATAAGGATGGTATTGTTTGTTCACAGGCAATCAGGGTTGTCTTCATACATGATAAAAACAAAGGAAGTGGACGTATCTTAAATCTGGTTCTCATCAGATCATCACAAGAGCCATTGAAACTCTCCACCTAAGTGATTAAGTGCTCTTGAGAGTTTATTTGTCTTACTGGTAGAGGGATTGTTTATGTTTCTTGCTCTCCAGATATTGTTCATGGAATTCAGATTGTGATGCATATGGCAGAGAATTCGAAGTTTCTTCTCTTCTTTTATGGCTGAATTCTGTTCAGTTTTAAGTTAAATTTAAAGTCTTTCTTTGAATTAAGATGGAAGAGTAATGAAGACAGTTTTACGGTTACAACCTCCTTATTCTGTTAACTGTTACCGGTACATTTGATTCTAAGCAAGTGATGTATGTTTTTGCATTGTTTACAAGAATAATGGTTATAATATGTGATTATTAGCTTCAGATATGAAGTAATTCATTTGTTTGTGAACAAAAGCTACACAAAATGATCCAAATATCATTCAAATGTTTTACTCCTAAAAAAAAGATCATGACTTTCCACTACTCAAAGCGTAAGAGAGTGAATCAATAAAGACCATTCAATATATATTGGGAAGCTTTAAATTCAAATAAGACACATTTCAGGTTCCACATATCTGATCAATTCTTCAAATATTCTTTTCAAAAGAAAACAGCTTAATTTGTTCTGGTATTCAGGATAATAAGGCCATAACAAAACAAGACTGCTGTAAACACAATTAATCTGTTCCATTTGCATGTGATGCATGAAGAACCAGAATTCCTTCATTATTGAGGTAACTAAACATAAAGCAAACAGCATTTAATCAATAATCACAAGTACTTTCGATGCATTTTAAAAAGAGCCAAAATACTGCAACACAATTGAATCTGCCCCATTTGCATGCGGTGCCCCAAGAGTCAATATTCCTCTGTAGTAGTGTTACTGAACATAAAGCAGATACAAATTTAATCAATAATCACAAACACTTTCGCTGCATTTTTAAAATAGCCAGAATACTCTTTAACACAACTAAATCTGGCCTATTTGCATGTGATGCTCTAAGACTGAGAATTCCTCCATTATTCCTCATTGTAGAAGTTACTGAACATATTGGCAAACAAAATTTTATCTGTTATACCTTCAAATTATTCAAGGACTTTCGCTTCTTTTAACAAAAACCAGAATACTGTAAACACAATTGAATCTGCCCCATTTGCATGCGATGCTCCAAGACTGAGAATTCCTCCATTATTGGGGTTACTGTGTTAGCTCTGAGTAGAAAATCAATGGAATGCGTGCATACAGGTAGCAGCACTGGTGACTTAATTCTGGGTGAGTCATCACTGGCCGGCAAATACTGAGCACTCGGCTGTGTCCACTGCTGCTACAGTGCAGGCAGTGTCAGAGATTGTGATAGTATCACAATGTGACACAAGGATACCAGTCACTAGCAGACACTATTGCATGGATTAACAGGAATATCAGAGGTTTAGGATACACTTTGTAAACATGTAAGTTATAACTGATATTGTGGCTTCCCGATATGCATTTACTTCCAGGGTTGACTGCCTTTACTGATGCAAAACATGATACGAAACATGTAGTAAGGTTATGTGATGGTATGTGACAAAGGATATGTCGGCAGAGACTGCATTTCTTGGAATTAACAGGAATACTTGAGGTTGACAATACGCTTTGAATGTAAACGTGTAACTTATAACTGATATTGTGGACTCTTCTGATGCATTTTGCTTTGTTTACTGATACAAAACATTCAGAAAGGTTTGTGATGGTAGATGACACGAGGATATCAATAGAGACTGCATGGATTAACAGGAATATTGAAGATTGATAATTTACTTTTGAATGTAGTCATGTAAGTTACAACTGATATTGTGGATTCCTCTGATGCACTTTGCTTCCAAGGTTGACTGCTTTTAGTGACACAAAACATGCAGTGAGGTTGTGTGATTGTATGTGACACAAGGGTATCAGCAGAGACTGTATTGCTTGGGATAAGCAGGAATATTGGAGGTTGAAGATACACTTTGATTGTAGTCTTGTAGGTTTCCTAACTAATCGATTTTGTGACTTCCTGTGATGCACGTCGATGCATACACTATGTCTTCGGTTGACTGCATTATAACTGTTACATAGCAGCCAGGTAGATAGCGTAATTATTGATACATGTGGTATGTGACACTCTGTACACCAACTGTTGTCTGCATTATAACTGTTACATAGCAGCCAGGTAGATAGCGTAATTACTGATACATGTCGTATGTGACACTCTGTACACCAACTGTTGTCTGCAATACTTAATTTGCTGTAATATTGGAAGTTGAGAATAAGCTTCTTATAAGTTACTGATTTTGCATATGTTAACATTTCTTTTGTTTATAGTGTCTGTTGTCTATATCATGTTTAATATAATACAGTGACAGTGAAGGCTGAGCAATATTATCGCAATACCAATATATTGCAATACAGATTGTGCAATACAATTATTGCAATACGATTTTTTTCATATCGCAATATATCTCACCAACATTTCTAGCAGCTCCGACTAAGTCGGAGCTGCTATCAGTTTTTGCGCAGTTTCCGTCGCCGTCGCCGCGTCTTGTATTCACTATAACTTTTTTCCTAGAAGGTTTTGAGAACTCATATACATAACTTCTTACTTATGCCCCTGGGGAATTTTTTTGACATGTTCATATTCAAAGTCAAAGGTCAAGGTCACGAGTTCTGAAATCGCTAAAAAAATCCTTGTAAACACGATAACTTGAAAAATGTTTGTACTATCAGGCTCTTATTTGGTGTACATCAACTATTGAGAAAGGCCAAGATTTTAAAAGGTTTTCGCTTACATCCGTCTAAGGTAAAGGTCACAGCGAGGGCACGACTTAAGCATGCTTTTGCGAAAATGTCTTATTTCAACTATTAACACTTTGAATCATTAAATGATTGTTATACACAATGAAAAGTGATCACTGATTGTGTGACCTTGAATTTAAAAGGTCAAGGTCACAAAATATGGTCAAGGTCAACAGTTCTGAAATCACTAAATAACCTTTTCCCAAGAAGGTATTAACACCTCATATAAGGCCCCTTCACAACCCATCGTGCGTGCAATTCGTTCGTACGTTTTTTGGGGAGGCCACGGTCGCTACGTTTTTCTGAAAACGTAGGGTGGATTTAATCAAGAACAGAGAGGGAGTTTGCCAACGCACGTCAAACGTACGTACGTACGTACGTGGCCGTCGACACGTCTGGCAGTGAGGAGGTGCGTGCATCGTACGATGCGCACGTGGTACGTGCGTGTGCCGTGCGTACAACGTGCGTACAACGTGCGTGTGATGTGCGATTGTCACATTGTCGTACGGGGGCCGTGCGTCTCACGTACAGTGTCCTTACACCACGCACGTTGTAAGTGCGTGCGAGTGCAATGAGGTTTTTCCCACCCTATTGACAGGTGCTTGGTACACATTGTCAATCCACAAGATGCCGCCCATTCCACCGCTCCGGGTCCTGATGCTGCAAGATCAACTTCAGATGGCAGCACAGGAGTTGTGCCCAAAACGTGCGTTGTACGTGCTTGCTCGGTACGTTGTACGTGCTTACTCGGTACGAACGACGTGAGTTTTCTTTAATTATTTGATAGTTAAACTATGGACGTGCCGAGTAAGCACGAACTACGCACGTACAACGAACGTTGTACGCACGTGCAACGTGCGTCGTTCGTAGAGAAAGTGTGAGTGGGTAAGCTTGAAAAAAACGCACGATGTCGGTGCGTTGTGCGTGCGGTTGTCGTACAGGGCACGCACATCGATCGTACGGAGGAAAATTCGCAGCCCGTTCGTAGACTGCACGCAGCGAAAGTTCTGCATGCACTAAAAGTTCTACGACGAGTCTGCGTGCTCCAAATTTGTCCAAAATCGGTACGGCGTCGGTACCGAGGACGCACGAATTCCCCAATTTACCCCACGTTTTTGTCGGTAGACAGCACGCAGCTGCACGTACGACGGGTTGTGAAGGGGCCTATACATAGCTTCTTTCTTATAAACCTTGTGGATGATTTTGACATGTTCACATTCAAGGTCAAAGGTCAAGGTCAAGAGTTCTGAAATAGCTAAAAAAATCCTTGTAAACACGATAACTTCAACAACTTCTGTGCTATCAGGCCCTAACTTGGTATATATCAACTATGGAGAAAGACAAAGATTTGAAAACTTTTTTGCTAAAATCTGTCAAAGGTCAAGGTCACAGCAAGGTCACAACTTAAGCGTGCTATTGTGAATATGCCTTATGTTAACAATGAACACTTTGAGTCATTGCATGATTGTTATACACAATGAAAAGAAATCATTGATGGTGTGACCTTGAAGGTCAAAGTTCAAGGTCATGAGATATATCATAAGGCCATGTTAATCTTTTGATCCAATTTTGAAATCAGAAATAGGTTTTAAGAACAAAGTTGTGAAAAGTGACCCCAGTGATGATTCAACTTGTTAGAATAACTTGAATAATGAAAACAAATTTGTCAAAATCAATTACCATTTTATTTATGCTGAGGAGAAGGCGGAACAGGGAAAGGCGAGACCCAAAGTTTCGGAGCTGCTTTGCTTTTGCGGTGTCCCGCAAACGCTCTTCTAGTTTTTTTAGTGAAATGTATTCATATATCTTGTTTTTATGCATAGTTACTAGCTGAACTTGTTACAAAATTCTTTTTGGATGCAAGAATATGTGTTGAATTGTATTACAAATGTTTTCTAAATATATGCCATCAAAATGAAATTATCATTTTGACTAATGGTCTATTTTTCGAAAGATTTTTACTAAATGTATAATGTTTAAACTGCAAACACAATTATAAAAGTTGAATGTAGAGTTCACTCAATATATTGCAATACAGGTTGTATGTATTGCAATATATCGCAATTCGAAATTTGATGCAATACTTAAGTGACAGTGGTGGATCCTGCGGAAGGGTTGAGGCTTTTTCGATCGAAACTCCCTTTTGAAAATTTGATCATGTTAGTTGGTTGAACTCCTGCTTATGAAAAGTCCTGGGTACACCTATGTAATATGCAACATATCAGTTGACTGCACCCAATGTGAACATACAATATGCAAGATAAACTGAGAGGTTACTGTGAACTAAATATTCAGTGAAAAACTCCATACACTGCATCCATTTATATCACACTGGGAATTACTGATTGAAAGTTGATGAATCCACTGAATTGAGAACACTGCGTTATGGTGAGAAAAAGTTTCAGTTTACTTGTGATGGTTTTTATTCTCTCCCACCAAGTGTGTGGTCTCCTGTTTGAAATATCTCAAATCTTCCCAAGGAAAGCTTGTCTACAGTTGATGTCACTCTGCTTCACATTGAATAAAAGGCTGGATTCAACTTGTGCATCTTTCCATGAATTTATGTGGCAAGTTAACCCATGTGTGTTGGAACATCGGCTCTTTGTTGTCTACTGACGAGGTGTTGTCGTGAGGTCATCAGTTGAAATGTGTCGACTGTAAGCTCAGACTGTTCTTCTAGAGGTGTCTGTGAAATCGAGAAACATAAAAAATATACATGTCCATGAATTGATATCTGTATGGCAAGTTAACCCATGAGCGTGTTGAAACATAGGTCCTTTGTTCTCTACTGACTAGGTGTTGTCAGTTGAAATGTGTTTACAGGAAAGTTAAAGTGTACTTCTAGAAATATCTAGACAATTATATAGTTACAAGTAGAATTGGTGTGAAATATTTTGTTAAGTTTTATATATGCCTTGAACATTATTTAAAGATGTTTAAAGGCTTTTGATAAAAATAAATAGTTGCTGGAGATGTAAACTCATAAACAAAGAATTCAGAAATAGGAATAAGATATTCATATAATTGAAACAGGATTGTGCCGAAATGACTCACATCAACGCCCTACTGTTTATAAGAGTCCCAGTGACCCGAGTCTGGGCCCATTCACACTGGGGTGATCTATAAGTGTTAGTTCCAACTGAGAACAAGACGTTTGATCTCTAGAACGGAGCTTTCATTAAACTGGCTGCTTCACCATGGATATTTAGGTCTCCTTATAGCTTTCAATAAGCCCCTACCACCCAGAGAACTGTGTGTGATACCTGGCACAGGCCTAAAATGTTCAAGCTTCGATTTCAAATGACCTTCCCTTTTAATATCGAATATTTGTCCTATGTGATTTAATTTCGTTTGTCCAAAGCTTTAAACATAACTTTCTGGTGAAGTTGAATAGTTTGGAATTGTGAAACACTTTAATGGAACTACGACAAATGTTGATAATATTTGAACAACTTGACATATAAAATTGGAAGTCGAAGTTACAAAAGATAAGAGAATTTCTCACACAAGTGACACAAGTGTACTATAAGTTGCTGAGGTAGTGAAATACTAAAACCTCTTGTGACCTCTAGTGACCTCTAAATCAGGGGATTTAAGGCAGGAACTTTGGCACTACGAGGCTAATCTAATCACTGATTGACTCAACTGGAGACAGAGGCTTGAACAATTGGAAACAGGGAGGCCAGTAGGGACATGAACACTTATCACTTAAGTTGAAATATGAACTTTTTTTCTGAAAGAAAAACATTTGTACCATTCAGGTTGTTTGTTGTCATAACTTGCAACAATTGTTGTCATAACTTAGCACTGTTGTTTTGCCAAGAACCCATAGAAGTGAGTGAGTATTGTGGTAAATTATGTACGCTGGGAGTTTGTTAGTCAAGCCTCCCTCTGGAGAGAAATGAATGCTTGCGGCATTCTAATCTTCACTTTCCTCTTGACTCGGAGCCCACTCTAGTGACCAGCCTGGACACGATGGGTAAATCAATGGACAGATTTGCTTATAGACACTTTCATTACGAGTAGACGTTACAATGACGGTTCCAACTATCGTCCTCTTGATCGAAATGTATTCACTTGCCTACCTGCTTTTCTTCTGCTTGGGACTAATAAGGTTAAATTCATCGGGTGCTGATTTTTGGTTAGTGTTTATTGAATGAAAACTTTACAATGTATTTGGTCTTTAGATTTAGTATTGGAATTAAGGAAGTTGATTTTGTGAGAGGCAAAATATTAAACACAGTTTTCATAATAAGAAAATGTTAGAACTTTTGTTATTTAATGTCTATGCGAGGGTAGAATTACTTTATTTTAATTTCAGAAGGTATTTATATTTATTTTTAGCTCATCAGGCCTAAAAGGCCCGATGGGCTTATGGCATGGCATGGCGTCCGGCCATCCGGCCATCCGTCCATCCGTCCATCCGTCCGTAAACTTTGCGCATTTTGACTTCTTCTCCAGAACCAATGACTCCACAGAGCTAAAATTTGATGTGCAGACTCCTTGGCCAATGGGGATTTTAAATTGTAGATTTCATAGGATTGGTGACCCTGTGACTCCAAAGTTGGGTCACAGAGGTCATGGTCTAAAAAACCTAATTTTTTCTTGTTAACAATGTATTACTTGATATAACTTAGATATTCAACCTTAGATAATAATCAACGAAATCCTGATGAGCTACAGAGCCCATGGCTCTATTTTTAAAAAATAAATATCCTTCTAGGTTAGATAAAAGTAATGTACAATTGTTTGCTGTAGTGATATGTGAGTGATATATATGCTGATAGCTTGTTAATGCAGTATTGATATTGATGTAACACCTGCTGGGCAATAACAGCATTAATCCTACTGTGCATTTATGTGAGATACAGTACAGGTATATCATCTCCCTAATATTTACCAGCAGGATATATTACAATATTTGACTATATTTCAAAATTGTTTTTCACCTCTATGAATGAACTCACTTTTCATATTGAGAAATAGGTTTACTTATCACATATGAATTTGCACTTATCTATGACTGTAGTTGTGAATGTCCAGTTTAACCCGAGGTGACCCCAGTTGTGATTGTTAATAGAAAATATACGAGTGTTGCTGTTGGGCATGTTGTAGAGTGGATTTGTTTTTATGAAGGTGACTCACCTAATGGCTGTTCCTATGTTATGGTTCAGTTCTGACCTTGAATAGACAAACAGTTATTATGCAGAAATATGCGTCAATTAATGTTTTGGCACAGAAAATGTGCGTTCATATCACAAGGCAACTTTTGATAAGCTGAGAAGTTAAAAACTTTGGTAACTTCTTTCCACAAGTAACCTTTCTTGTGAGAATAAGAATTCGATTTTGATTTATTTTTGTCCATAGGTTACCAGATTTGTTTAATCATCAATCCCCAGGTGTGATGCAATTGTGTTATAAGATTTCATCCAACCAAAGTAATTCTGTAGTGATACGTTTAAAATAGTCTTGATAGCCATGTTATACTTAAAATCACCTCACCTATTTCTGGTATCAGATTCTCAGGTCACTTAATATGCAGTACTAATAGCATTCCCAGTTGTAGTGTCCAGTTTTGACCCTAAGTGACCCCTGCAACCTCGCAAGGATGTGGGATGGACTAGACGAATACGTTTATTCCTTTCAGAGCCCCCTATTGATTAGTCGTGAGTCACAAATCGCAGATCAAATCCCCCAATTGTTGGACCGTGTATGAGGAAATATGAATACTCGTCATTTATCCAGCTGGATTGAGATTCCTTAGTTCCACCGGAGCTTAACCAATACTTGGTTTGTTTCATGGAGAACATAGTATATTTGTGTTGACAGAACTTGCAAAATGTAAGTATGTTTTTCTTTATTGACATTTTGAGTTATCAATCTTGGATGAAATCCCCGTTTATTGGAATGTACAAGTGAAGCTTTATACTTTCTATGTCACAAGAGCATTTTGGACAGCTTGCTTGCTTCCAAAGTAGAAATTGATGAGATTTGTAGACTGAACTTTGTATTTATGAACTTAAATTTGAACATTGGGTAAGTTGAAGTTCTTCATATTGTAGAAGATGGTAGAGATAAGTTGTTTTTTTCACTCTTTTGCATCGTTTTCTGTAGGTCTGTATATCTTTATATATATTAGTTACCAGCATCATGAAATTTGTATACTTTAAATTTTATACTTATAATTATTAGATTCAATTGTTTTTCAATTATTTTGATATTTGATATTCAAAGTGATCAGATTGCTATTATGACACTATGATAAAATGGGAAATCTGTCTGTAACACACGTCAAATATTAAGACTGATTTCTAACAGACTTGATCATTTAGGTTCTTTCACCTTGTACAAAATCAACAGAAATATAAAGTTTTAAATAAAATCATTGTTGATATAAAAGAGGTTTAAAACTAATTCAACTAAAAATGAATCAAGCTGTAAATTTTCACATGTAATGTTAAAAAAATAAAAGCCATTTAAGAAATTAATCTGACATGCGGTAAATGAACTTCCTTGTTAAGTCTGTATCTGGATAAGCAAAGTTTGCATTTTCATCTGAGAATTGTTTGTTATTACTTTCTGTAAACAGTTTCAGTTGTTCATGATAGATCGTTTGATATAATAAATTTGATAAATATGAAAACATGTATTTATCAAACCCAGTAGACGTAAACCATAATTTTCTGTCATGCAGAGATCAACAAAACGTTAATCAAATAATTTTCCAAAATAACCTTTTCAAAACAAAGATCAACTCCACGTAAATCAAATATAATTTGCCATAATAACCATGCCAAATAAACATCAACTTGATGAAGTTCAAATAGGAATGAAAAATAATTTTCCATAATCACAAAGCCAAACAAAGATCAACTCAATGTAAATCAAATGTAATTTTCCATAATATTCTGTCTAAACAAGAAGATTGCTTCCTGATCTAGGACTTCATGTAAATGGTTCATATTTTGGAAACGGTATTTACGAAGCCGAGCTGCGTATCACGAGAGAGCTGGCGCTGGCTGTAATGATGAGATTAGGTGGTTGCGAAGAGCTGCTGAAAGCTCCATTTCCCTCGATCAATCGATCCCTTCACCTATATCCCAAATTAATGACAAAGGTTCGGAAAGAGTGTCAATTTGTTGGCTTCGCTGGCAGCTGGGTATGCTACGGAAGCTGATTTGCAATGGAATCAATGGCCTACGGAACTGATTTCACGGAAATAACAGCCATCTTTTCTTTGAGTGAAATGATATGTATCCGTATAATGACAGTCATTAGGTAAATGTTCAGGAAATAATTGCCTTAGTTAAACAGGGACATAATACAGTTTTTTGTCCTCTCATTTGGCAGATGAAGATACCAAAACTTGTTTTAGGGCTTAAAAGTTAAGACCATATTGATTATTTATCAGGTAGTTCAATGAATTCTGGCTGAAATATTGCATAAGCCGTGGAAAACAATAACTCATTCAGTGACTCGAGCTGCTATATATGGCACTTGAAGTTCACCTCCACAAGACATTCACCAGGTTCCCACTTTACAGAGAATCCAACCAGCATACTATCAATCTATCAAGTCATGGTGGCATGGTTGCTGAAGTTCACAGCTTTGTACAGGACCATGCACACAAATCCCTGATCAATTAAATTGTAACATAAAATGAATTTAATATCATATTTTCTAAAATTTCTTTTGATCATTATATTCTTATAAACTTCAATGTTTTCACAACATTGGCCTTTACTGCTTTTCAAACCTTTCAGATGTATTACGAATCCAGGTATACAGCCAATTAAACCTGTGATCTAATCAATTGTTTTGTTTCATATAATTTAAAAACCTGTGTAAGTGTTTGTCTATACCACAACCAACACCATCACACTATGTAGTTACGGGTAAAGATCCGGATAAGTAAAAGCTCTCACATCCGCTGTCCGTCTGTCGGTGGGCCCGATCCCGTATGACTGGAGTTGCCGAAAGATGAAGTCATCATTAGTCGTGTTCTCCTCTCCTCTACAGCGAGGTACAGGTAACTCTGACGGCACCGCGGAGAGACTAAATATATCCACTGCTCTGGGAGCCTGCCATACCTGAGTAGAGGAACTGCTATAGCTCTAGTGGAACCTGTGTCGGAATGTCGGCTGTTGTGTAAGGATTAACACAGTGATTATGGTACGTTCGGTCAGACATATTTTGGATCTTCACGGCAGAATTTTGACTGTTTTAAGGATCAACGGTTCACCTGCTTATATACTCAATGAAATGAGTGGCTGATTGCTGGAATCATAGATCAGTAAGTAATCAAAGTGTGTTTAAAAAGGGGTTAACTGAATAATTGTTGAAGTGATGTCTGACATATTTGGATCTTCATTGCCAAATTTGGAAGAGATTAAAGACTTTTTCTACTTAAATACTTTTGGTCAACCATTCCCAAACAGATGAACTGCAGGAATTGTTAATCAACCAGATCTTAACAGGTTTACAATGTGAATATGGTGTTTTAAGTTTGAAATCCTTGTCTCGGACTTGTGTGGTTTAAAACCTTGTTCCTGAGTGACTGAATAGCAGGTATCCGTGTTCAGCTTGAAGACCATCCATATTCTTAGCAAGTAATCTCAGACAGTTCTGGATGTTCACGTTGGATGACGAGACATCAGTAGGATGTCACATATCTCCCCAGGTTTACGATTGTGTTTGGCAGGGTTATGTCTTGGCACTATGGCTGTTTACTCTCCCAGGTTGCACAACTGAAGGATTGTCTGAATTCTGTGAAGTGTTTACGATTATGACTTCGTTATATACCATTTGTGTGTGTCATAAAGAAGAGATTTGTGATTATTTATGATTGCTGATTCAGCTCCTCTTCTTGTTGTGTTACTGTTACATTTATATCGTTGTGATGGAAATTGTTTACTTTCAGTTTTTCTTTCCCTGAGTTATCCTTGCTACAATGATAATATTTCCTGTATTTAATCATCAGTACTGGTTTCATAAGATGTAAAGATATTCAAACATATTTGAACTTAAATATTTATTTGGAGCATAAATTCATTCAATCCCATATTAAAGGTTGTTTTAGATATTGATACTTATTAAGACAACAAATCTTCGGAAACCTGTAAATATTGATAACAAAAGTGATAGTGACATGATTGGTATAGATACAGAACGCAGTGTAAGTGTAAATAAGTGGAAGGCAAGTAGTACTCTTCATGCTTTACAGCCTTACTTACGATCAATAGTTATTCACTGGCCATCCATCATGAGGACAGCGTGGGGCTCATATTAACTTACTTTCCTCCGTCTTATTGAGTTTGCTCATGGAATGTTATCGTGTTTTTATGCCAATGTTATTGATTTTCAGTTTGTATTTAAAGTTCTTATCCAAATATTTGCGACTGTTTATATTGGTACAATATTTGCAATTTCAGAAGTATTCTGGTAGACTTATACTTCCAAATTCTTGGATAAGCCATTTAATGCTTTACTCATTTTCATGTACTTCGAAAAATTTTGAATTAATTACATTGTCTTAAAGTATGATAAATTTGTCTCATTTCAATAAACACCTAAAAAACTTGATTTTGATTTCTTGTAAAAGTTTATCATTCCTGCTTTCTGTTCAATTGTGATTCTACTTGCAGCTAATCATCGGCCGACTCAAAATGTGTTTCACATAGCCTGCAAGCTTGGATCTATACCCAGTTTGATGTGTGCATGGTTTTTGTTTAGTTCTTCCACTTTTATGATTTTCTGGGCTGAACTAATCAAGTTCAAAGAAACAGCATCATAATTTGATTCTTCCCTCTCGAGGGATGATGAAATGTTTTATGTAAGCCCATTTTGTGATTAAAGTAAGCTCTGTCTTTGTGGAAGCGTTGCATGCTGGGAGAATAAATTAACTCGTGAGTTTATTGGGAATCTAATCAAGGTGTAGGAGCTTCGGTGTTCTGTAAGTGGAAGGTGTCAAGAATGGAACATCTCTGTAGCTTGTAATGTTAACCTTCAATGTGCTGTAGACACTATAAGTGGTCAATGGGAGGGAGGTTAAAGTGAGGCTTCTATCAGGGTAGTTTTTGTGGGAACGAAATTGGTTTTCTCATTTCACGTAATGAACACAAACAAAATGGCAAATACTCCAATAGAACCCTCCCTTTAAAGGGCAGTTTCACCAGGGTTTTGGAAAAAGATTTTAGGTGATATTGCTGTGCATGTCTGTGTAAGGGACTTGTCCTGAACAAATACAAGAATTTCTACTATTGCAGATTGTGTGATCCCAAATGTAACAATATAAAACCTCTTTAAAGTTTCAGCATCTATTCTAAAACTTCTGGTTCAATGAAACAGAATGTTGTGTATGAGTTCTTTGAGCAATTTAGATTACCGGTATGAATTGTGAACTGTTTGAATTGGATTGTTTTGTTGCAGATTAGTTATAGTCCACCTGTAAAAGAAGTCTTCAGTTTGACCTACAAAGACTGACCTTACCTCTGTTATTCCAGGCCAAATGTATCTGTTCCATGCTTACTGCCATTAGAAGTAAAGCAGCTTATGTACTACTTCCCTTTGCCATATTTCCAGTCAGTTAATTAAGGTACTATTACCCTTGGAACTATTAGTAGTACCGAAGTTAGGAGGAAGGCTTGCTGTTCGTACCTCAAATCAAGCGAGCTAACAGTCTAGAAAATGTCTTCTTTATGCCATCAGCATCTTCATATGTCATCATTACCACCATTTTACCATGCTTGAAATAGCTCTAATTAGGTTACAGACACGCATTTAACAGTTGGCTGGTGCTTAATTATTTCAATAAATCAAGTTGAAACATGGGAAAAGGTTTCATCCTCTCCTTGTATACATGTAGCCTGTCCTTTGTAAAGTTCCCTGCCACTAGTACAAGAAAGGTTCATATGCAAATTGTTTTGAAGAAAGTGGCTTGGGAATAACATTTTACTGTTTTCTTTTTACCTTTATATACCTATGTTTAACCCCTAACTACTGTGTTTAGAAAGTGCACAGTATTCCTGATTAGTGATCCAATCTATAACTAAATGGGCAACTTGCTTTGCTGTCTCAAAAATAGTTTTTCAGCAGGTGTTTCAATATTTCTCAAGCAACATTGCCATCCAGGATAAGCTTTTGGTTATAACTGAATATTATATATGTAATTTCCTCGAATACAACCCCGGGACCCCTTGTGTTGTATTCGAGGTCATGGCTTTAATAAAGACCCGGGTTGTATTTGAGGCCAGGGTTATATTCAAGACCTTGGTTGTATTTGAGGAAATATGGTTGTTATATTGTTGAAATCATTTGCCTATGGCCATTCCTGAATGAGACCAAGGTAACAAAAGTATACTTATCTTCCAACTGAACAATGTCCTTGTCTCTTGCAGATCTGTGGGTGAGTAAGTGAGAGTGTGAAGATGGAGTTGGCTCACAGCCTCCTCCTCAATGAAGAGGCCCTCAAACGGATACAGGAGTCCAAGAGACCCGTCTTCGTCTTCGAGTGGCTCCGCTTCCTCGACAAGGTTCTCAGAGCTGCACAAAAGGTGAGAACCTTCACCAATGTGTTATCTCTCCTTCAGTTCATTTTCAGTTGGAGATCATGATAGCATTGTTATGGATATGCTTATATTTGCAATGTTTTTGAGTCCTTGTCAATGTTCCTGATCTGCCCAAAATGTGAGAACTTTGATCTGTGCCTCATGCTTTCAATTGACTTACAGGTTTTCATCATATCATGAGTGTTTGACGTCTTTGACTCTGCGACAAGGTTCTCAAAATGAGAACTATTATACATACTAAGTCATTCTTGATTTTCATCTTTCAGTTGGTTGTTCTGAAGACAGGAACTTGATTATACAGAGAGATGTTGGATACACATCATTTCCTATCAAATAACATCTACATCTAGCATCTTGGTTTCTCAGCAATGGTATCAGAACTGCTGACAAGACAATATGCTTTATCACTGGATTTCAATATGAATGATCCCTTGATATATCCTTGCACTGTTTGAGTGTTGTGGATCTGATATGGTTTAGAATCCCAACCAAGCTCTTGCAGTTACTCAAGAAGCCAAGTCAAAATGTTGACCTTCTGATAGCCATGATCTACCTTTCACAGCTTGAAGATGTGGCAGATCCAATTTAGTTTCTTTTTGTATGAGTAGTATATGTGTATGTTCTTGATAATCTTGAACAATACACAGTAGTGCTTCAGGCTTCATATCATTAGAAGGTTAATATTATTGAATGTCTTTGGGTTCTAAAAGCTGCTTAAAAGATGAAAAGCTTTCTTCCTCTCATTGTCTGGATATCTTTGTGTCTGTCACCTGTGGACCTCTTGAGTGTTACTTGTATCAGTGTATTAAGTTTCCATTGTGCAATGTGATTGGAAATGCCACCAGATATGTTTGTGTTTAATGTTGTGTCTTTGAAATGGCTCTTCTTTTTAGTTTTAAGTGAAAACTTATAACTTTCATTGCTCAAGTGAACGTTTATATTCCATTTTTGTTTCACAACATTCAACTGAATAACCTTGGTGAGGGTACCAGAAAACCAGAAAGTAAGATCAGTTTCTCAAAAGATCTGTTTAGGTGTAATTGGTTTAAATTGTCGTGACATTCTGAGGATTGTAACACCAACAGTTATAAAAAGTCAACCAATCAAAAACCTAAGAGAAGATACCATCCCTACCATACTCTAGCACCAGTGTGGTCTTTAATTCCATGAAGATTGGACAACTATAGGATGACCAGCTTTCACAGAGCCAATGTATGAAAATTGATCCATTCAGGTGGCCAATATATCTGAAAGCAATGTGACATATTAGCCACAACTCCTTGAAGTGTCTGGAGATTGAGTAAATCTGATCATGCTGTGGGAGACGAGGTTGGTTACATTGTAGATGTGAGCTTGACACAAGGCCAATTACCAGACAGTGTTGGATCTGTGTATTAGTCTCCTCTGCATCATAAAGCTGCCACTTGCCACCATTTTCCTCATCCGAGACTTGGCAACCTGTCTGGCCTTCCTGTCTCAGCCAGATAATGGTTGGTAATGGGGGAGATATGAGCAATGTTACTGGTAAAAGGTAACTGCTCTTATCTCATAGCATTGGCAACATTGTTGCTTTTTGCTCGCCATCTGATTTGACAGTCACCAATCAAAAGGTTTATGAGATTGATTGGATTTAGAATGCCTCTGTACTCATCCATGTTTGATAGTCTCTACTTAACGATTGAGAAAATTGATGGGTATCAAAATTTTATTGCAAACATTGGGGGTAGGATAGCGCAGTGGTTAGTATGTCTGGCTTCAGATCAAGATATCCAGGATCAAGTCTAGGATTCCAATCCAGCAAGGGTCTCAGCAACTTTAATTGTCTGCAGTAGAGAACTGTTCTAGACACAGTAAGGTTTTAGGTGCAATATGCTACACTAAGTTTCAGCACGATACCACCATGGTTTGCTAGGACCTTTCAATGCTCGCAGGTTTCACTGCAATGCAAAGCCACAATGGTGATGAGTACTCTCTCCCTGGTTTATTATGTCCCCTGAAAATTTTTTCGGGAGACATAATGTTTTTACCTCCGTCCGTCATTCCGTTATTCCGTTATTCTGTTAATCCGTTATTCCGTTATTCCGTTATTTCGTTATTCCGAAATGCTTGTTTTTCCGGGCCATATCTCAAAAACTGTTCAATATTTTTTCACGAAACTTGGTATGTGGTTAGACCTAGTGGTGGAGTAATGCCTTTTGCTATTTTGGTTATTCTTAATTTTTTTTATTTTTTCTGGTTTCCATGGAAACAATTTGAACTTAGTCCAAATTGGGGGTGGGGACCTTTTCTATTTCAAAATCTATCTAGTATTTCTTTACGAAACTTGGTATGTGGTTAGACCTAGTGGTGGAGTGGTGCCTTTTGCTATTTTGGTTATTCTGAATTTTTAATTTTTTCTGGTTTCTATGGAAACAATTTGAACTTAGTGCATATTGGGGGTAGGGACCTTTTCCGGTCTCTATCTCCAAAACCATTCAATATTTTTTCACCAAACTTTGTATTTGCTTAGACCTAGTGATAGAGTGGTTCCTTTTGCTAATTTGGCTATTCTGAATTTTTTATTTCTCGTTAACTAATCCGTTACCACTAATTGGCGTTCGGATTCGGAAACGGAATCAACGGATTAATGAATCAACATTTAAAGAGTTGATATAGAGATTAGTTTGGTTACAGCTTGCTACCGTTCGGACACTGCGAGATTCACATTATCGGTGGCCGGACTATCATGGTATTTTAATGGATTAACCTTGGATTGTTCTTTTGGGATTGTCTCTGACATAAGTGAAACATAAGGGTAATGACTAGGTTGGATTGAAAGTTGGAGCCGGGGACATCATCGTGCATCACATGCACATATTTCTAGTTACTAGCAGCTGTGATACAAGTGAAATACTCATGAAACCAATATTAAACCCCAAATCACCTCACCTCACCTCACCTCTTTATAATGGTGATGATTTGTTAGGTCACTATATAGCTGATCTTTGATTTGTGAGTTAATTCTGTTTAACCCTTTCCAGGACATCAAATTTTCTCAACTATTTTGAGAAATGTAAATGACATCTCACAGTTAAGATTTTCTTAATGTTGAATATGTGTACTGATTGATCCAAATATTTTCTTAAATGCTTATATGTTAATGTTATAGCATGGAAGTTGTCAAAGTTACAGAAATGAAATATAATGTGGAAAAGGATAGACTTGCTGTCACCTTTGTTGATGTTCAGAAATCCTGTCTATCTATGTGCTCCCATTCTTCATACCTTTCAGCTTAAAATAGAGATGTTAAGAAGTTCTGAAACTTTTTCTGATCTTTTAATTCTGAATGTAGTGGCTTCCGTCAAAAGAAAAATATATTTAGTAGATTTGTAAGATATCAAAGATAAGATTGATTTTGGCACTGATTGAAGTTTTGATTTGAATATAAATGACATTTAGAAGAAGTTGAGTCTTACTCAGTTGTCTCATTTAAATACTGATTTCATATCCAGGAAACATCTCTACCATTTCCTAAGGTAAAATACTTGATCTGACCCTTCTAACAATTCCCAACCCCACTAAATCAACCCCCAAGATGAAAACCACTGCAAAGCTTTCTGCACTCACCGTGATTCCAGAAATATCATGCTTTAGCAATTTGCATCGTCTACAAGGATTAATTCATTACACCAAATCTCTTACAAAGAAAGTTACAAAGTTGGGAAAACTATTTTTATGTCAAATGTATGTCAAATTATTTTAAAACTATTTTAAAATTATTTTAGAATTATTTTAAAATTATTTTAGAATTATTTTAAAATTATTTTAGAATTATTTTAAAATTATTTTTAACCAACAAGTGTTTATGATTTTAGACACATTAGAATACAGCAGACAGTATGAAATGTTTTCCCAGCAGGAACCAGCAATATGAGCTGAAATTATCATGTAATCTTATCATTGGATAATTTTGGGCGCTATTAACATTTTTGCAGTTGCATTATGTCAACAAGTACAGCACTTTGTGCTCGTAGTGCTGCATTCATTCCCTGACACTTGGCTAATAGTCAGAAAAAAGGCCATATAAAGCATCGTGGCATGTTTCTAATCAATTTTTGGGTGGACAGACAGTTTTCTTTATTTGTTTTCAATCTATTTCATGGAAAAAAAACAGGAAAAAATTGCAAAGGATGCAAAGTTCATGCATATTTGGAGAATGAGTTGACACTAATTAATTCAACAAGTATGAAGTAATTATAGAAGTAGTATTAACTATGAAGTATTAAGATATATAGATTTAAATTAACCAGCAGTAGTGACTGCATAATTTATTCTTTTATTACACTATCAAGTTTTCATTTTATTACTAAATACATAGTTGATTTCAGTTATAGTTTTGACCTCCCAGCCACATCACAAGGTTTTCTCCTGTGTGTTCCAAACCCTGCACACTGAATCAGTTCACCTTCCTCAAACCCAACACTAAGTTTGCATCTCAAGTTTTTTCAAGCCTGGATTTCTGAGAAACAAATACTTTGAGGCTTCTCTAAATATAGGAGCCTTTGATCTTGACATGAAGCCTGAGAATGGTTGAGTTTATGAAAACAACTGGGTTTGAATTCTTTAGGCAGTAGCTTGCTAATTAGGTGCCTTGGTAACTTCCTTAATTTGTTAATTGGAAAACAGACTTTAAATTTGCTTTTAGAAGTTTGTAATAAAAAAAAAGAAGAAGAGAAATGAATATGTCATAAATTGCTATTCTTTTTTATATGTATAGTTCATGTTGTGGTTTTGTTTGAAAATTTGAAAATTTACTTTGAATTTGCCTGTTAAATTTGTTTATGTGACTATATATATCATGAAATGCTATTCTTTTTGCACAAGTTTAGTTCAAGGTTTAACAAAGAGCGGACTCATAGATTCTGAGTCACTGACGTTTTGGAATTTTCTAATTCAAAGCAATTTTTAATCTGTTCAATTATCAAAAAAAAATTCATTTCATGTCCATGTTACTAAGCTGAAGGAATTTTCAATCTGTTCAATGTTATCAACAAAAGTTCATTTCATTTTATTTTCATGTTTCTATGCTGAAGGAATTATATCAAAATGAGAAAATAATAAATTTTGCAAATTCTTGAATACCATCATCAATTTGCCTTGAGTAGATAAATCGATTGACGTAACATAATTACTACAGACTTTTTCTGCCAGGGTACTGCAATAGAAGATGCATCAACGAGCAATCTCAAGTAAAAGTAGGAGAAAACTTTCGGTTAAAATCAAATTACTCAATACATGGAGAAAACCCTTTGATTGATGACGGCGGTTGCTGTAACTCAACAGTCGCTAAGGATGGACAGTTTGATAATTCCGAACAATACTTGAAAGATTGCAGACAAATTATTTCGCACATTGCTGGACAGAGTTCAAATTCTATTCACTTCTTATTACCATGAATCGGGATATGATAATGGAATGCTGACATTATCCAGTAGATTATCGGCAAAGTGCCAAACATTCACGTGGATGATTTCAGACTTGTAAAGTCTTATGCCTGCTGTAACTGACAGTGCCAGTGTGTTCAATATCAGAGTTTGTAAGAAAATCTATGTTGTTCTTCGATATCGGTTTCTAAACATAACTAACGCTAACGTCATTTGTTTTAAAACTAAATTTGCGTGTGTTGAATTATGATGAATCCCAGAAATTGTTCAAACACAACTATTTATCTTATAATTGTCTCTAACATGTTATTTGAAATTAAAGTTTAAAATTAATGAGAAATTAAATTTACTGAGAGGAATAAACTTTGTTGAAAAGAAGTTTAGGTCTTCTTAAAGGGGCAGTAGCACGTTTTTTCGCTGAAATAAGTCGATGAAACGTATTTGAAAAATAATGTCAACAAAAGTAAAACACCCTTCGCTCTTCGGAAAATTAAGTTAAAAATGAGTGTACATGGCTCGGTAAAGCCATGGAAATCGTTTTTGTCATTCAAAATAATAAATTGTGTTCACAATAAAATGGCCGCCATGCAATTTTTGCGTTATACGCAACACCATTATTACTACTACGGACTATTGGTTTCTGTAATAGGATGTTTTACCATCTAAAGTAAATATAAATGACATAAACTATCATTATAAATGAGAAATTTGCAAAAATAAAATTTGCAAAATACGTGCTACAGCGCCTTTAAAGCTTTCGTTGCAAAGAAATTTCATCTTATTAATTAAAAGGAACCTATTTAATCCATATGTGAAATCCTTAATCTAATGTACATTTATCTATTTTGATTTTAGTGCATAATAATTATTATACATTACTAGAATTTGGAGTTTCCACCACTAAAATTGAACTCAGTGCAAAACTATTTTTCTTTAGTATATTTGACCTTTTGACTAATATAAGAACATTTTCCTTTACTTAATACTGACTTCAGTGCAAAACTATTTCTCAGGACCAATTTTCCGCCTGACCAGCCAAGAGACAGCTGCTCGTTCTGCCATTCTGCTAAGGGGCTGTATTAACCATGTTCCATCTGTGTGTATGTCCTTAATGTACATACAGGTCCATTTTGTTTCTTCTATTTGTCTGTCTTGTCTCAGACCTACAGTCCAGAGGGATGTGTTCAACTGCGTATAAGCAAATGGCAGTTGTCTGTTTGAAATTGTTATGTTCGGGCACTCAAATCAATACTAAATATTAATACAACTACTTGGTTTCGCCTGAGGAGACAACCATTGTCTTATATTTTATATGATGTTGAAAAAGAATCTCAGAAGATATTTTCTTTTGGAGAAAATTATACTTGCTTTTCAGACGTTGATCATGTATCAGTTTTGGATTTGGACAAGTTAGAATGATGCCAGAGACTGTGAGACAGACTCTAAGGGACTGAATTCTAATTCTAAGGAGAGAAGTTCATGCATGTGTCTCTCCATGGGCGCACACTATTGAAAGTTAAATGTCTCTCTGAAAGTACAAGGTACATAGAGAATCTTGCCCATGTGTCTACTGATATCAACTTTATATAACAACACAAGTTGACGTCATCAGCTTTTTGACATCATAGCATTATGAGTCGTTATTTTATGATGTAAAAATATTGTGATGTCATGTATTTGGCGATGGCAGGATATTATGCAAAATCTACTCTCAAAGCTTGATCTAACATACATATATCCTGTGGAACCCTGTTTTGGATTATATTAAAGGAAATTAAATGGTTCCAGGAAGAAAATAAGCTGTGAATGTCTGATGGCACAAGATATTGGAAAATTAAATAGATCTTGAGGTTTAGGGAAATTAAATGGTTAGTGGAACCAGCCAAGCTATGTCTCTCTGAGGGCACAAGGTGTTTGAAAATTAAATTGTTCTTGAAACCAGCCAAGCTATGTCTCTCTGAGGGCACAAGGTATAGGAAATTAAACTGTTCCTGAAACACAACCCATGGACAAGATGTCTTGATAGCAGTCAGTTGTTTTCAGTGACCTATATCAAGCACTGCGGTCTTCCAAAGCCTTGCTGCAAGTCTCTTAGATTTAATTGAAGTATCTGAAATACTTTTTCTTAGAAATATAGAAATTGAAAATATTGGAATTTGCATGAGAGACTTCAATCTTGAGAAGATATGTTTGCTTTTCTTTTTTTATCTTGTCTTGTATTTGGGTGAAACAATGAGTATAATTTATTGTCATCCTTTTCTATGTGATTAACATTGTACCATTGTTCAATATGTTTGTGTGTTTCTGTACTAATTTGAGGAAGGGTATAATATTATAATCATAATGCATGATTATGTAATAGAAAATGTTATGTCTATAAAATATAAAATGTCCATTTAAGGAGAGAAAATAAAATAGTAGAGACCTAAGCAGGTCTAGGTGTTGATATGGCCGAGGGCTGTTGTGGTAATGTGGTGTGTTAACATCCATAACATCACTAGATTGTAATCGGACATGGGTGAAGACATTCTAAAAGGACAAACTAATAGTTAAGCCTGGACATGAGGTATGTGTTGTGCCAATCAGCTGCCCTCGGCAGCCAGACAATCGGCCAAATCTCTTTTCTCTGTGTCTGCCACTAAATAATTAATAACCTGAAAGAGTTATTGTATTGGCAAGTTGAATTTATTGGCTACCCCTTGTCCTATTTTATAATGACCTTGCTCCTAGTGTTTTTATATAACGCAACTTTTTCTGAATTGTCACATTTTCAATTCTTCTCAATACAAGAACAACTGGTCAAAGAGAACTGAAATTTTGTCATGCACTTGAAACTTATGCTTTTTCCATATTCGTACTGACGATGCATTAAATATATAAAATTCCGATGAAAAATTCAAATTCACTGTCAGTTAGGCAAAAGGGGCGGGATAGCGCAATGGTTAGTGCGTTCAACTTTGGATCAAGAAGTCTGAGGTTCGATTGCAGTAAGGTTTGAGTGCAGCTACACTGAATTTCAGTACAGTAACACCCATGGTTCGCTAGTTCACGGTGATGCTCACAGGTTTCACTGTAATGCATAGCCACAACAGTGTTGCAGTCTTTCTCCCTTCAATGATACTAGCATCCATCATATAAATGAAATACTCTAAACCTAAAATGACCTCACCTCAGTAAGGCAAGAACTCGTGTCAAATCTTTACCTATAAAACAAAGTTTAATCACCTCAACCTCACCTCAGTAAGTCGAGAATTTGTGTCAAATCTACACTTTGAAAACAAAAAATGAAAAAAAACTAAATTCCTTGTGTGATGTAAAGGCTTCAACTAGCTTCAATTCTCTAAGGATTGTTTTTGTTTTACACCAAGGGGATGTGTCATGGTCACTTCTTGGTTGCATCTATGATCAAAACAAAACTGACTAGAAAATAATCAGTCTATGTCTGAGCTATTGTTCATGTTACATGACATGTTAGCAATTATTCCAGAATTGTCTGAATCAATTATCTCTTACTCTGGTGTTGTGCAGCCAAATCTGATGGGTCCTGATTGGGCCGGACAATTAAATATGAGTCATATCATCATTCCTGTGCATACAAAAAATCTAGGCAGGGACCATCTCAGCCTGTCAGTCAGTATTTATTTTTGTGCAAGAAAATTTAGTCGTTACGTGAAATCATTGCATTGTCAGATTCAGTATAAACCGAAATTGAATGTTGACGTACCGTGTATCAAACCAAAGTAAAATACTGCGGTTCAACAGACAGACAAAATCCGACACATTTCTTATGTTCATTTTTTCAAATGAATGAATGTTCAAAGCATCCTGAAGCAATAAAAATACATTCTGAGTGTTTGAGATGGTCCCTCCCATATATATTGATCACTGCCATGTGATATGAGATGATATTCCTCTAATGGAGACGCATGTAACACTGTGATAGTCCCAGTGCCGATGGCTATATAGTACCAGTTTCACTACCAAATTCCAATACTAGCTAGCCCTTCTGATCAGGCCCCTCTTCACATGTTTGCATATGACAGAAAAGAAATTCTGAAATATCGAACATTTTCACAACCGGGCCTGGAAGGTTAATGTTGCATATTGATTTTCTTCTCGCAAGAAATGGGAATTTCTCGATAATTCGCTCGAGGGTGTTTTTCTTCCTATAAGAAAGCTGGATTTAAATGATGTATCATGATACTTGTTATCGATCTCTCGTTGATTGCTGGATACTTATCTAGATAATTGGTCTGGGTTTGTTGATAGCACTTTTAATTCAGTTGTTTGTTTCTTTTGTTTGCTTTGATGGAAAAAATTCAAGATTATTATAATTATTAAAGCTTCATGGAATTTATAGAAACAGGTAGTGGTAGAAATTTTCATGGATTGTATCAAGATGGTTGATAATTGCAAACTGCTGTCAGACAACATGCCTTTCTTTATCTAATTTCAAATAATAATTCTGGAAATGTGTTTTATTGCTCTTTGACAATCATGCAGGAAGTTAATTAAAATTATGAGACTTATTAATTCAAATTGTGTTTTTAATCAAAATTAAACTTTTTCAATTATTAATTATTGAATTCATTTTCTGATGAATTTCATTGAACTTGTCATGCAAATGGTTAGAATGACCAGGAAACGGTTTCGGTGGGTGGAACAGAAATAACTGAATGACTCACTGAGCCTGAGGAAAGTGTTATGTCATCAAATCAAAAGCAGGATTTTAGGAATTGGCTAATAGCTTTAGCGATAGTATTTACCGAGTTTATATTAAGAACTTTCTTTTTTCTATTAAGAACTCATTTGGTGTATGAGTTATAAAACATATCCAGTCAGTAAATAAGATACAAAAAGATAAAGTGTTAATTGCATTAAGTGTTTATAACCATACATCCTGGGCAGTGCAGAAAGCAATTTAGGTTATTAGATATATATAAAAGAAAAACAATTCTACTAAGCGAATATGAGAAGCAGCAATTGCAACATGCAAAGCTGTAGTTGGCATTAGTCTGTCATCCAGACCCTAAAGCAAAATATAATTGTAGCCTTCTTAAGTCTAGAAAATGTTTCCCAGTCTAGTTGCCACAGCTCTGAAATTAGATATTGTTCAGGTCTCCTTTTATTTTATCTCATATCAAATATTAAAAAGTAAAATAAAATCTAATTTTTTCAGGGAATTTATGTTAGTCTATAGTTGGCATATAAAAGATTAACACCCGAGCAAGTATGTCATATGATTTTTACGAAAAAGCCGAGCAAGAGCAAAGTTTAGTTCCAGTTCTTTATAAGATGGTTACGATCAATATTGCTATAAAGCAGTTGACTGTCCATAGAACTTGTTGTCCTTCCTCTGTTTCTACCTGCCATATTGAGGATTGGCTTTCTATGGTCCTTTAGTTAATTTTTAGTTAATTGTTAAGTATGTAGTAAACATTTTTAATCAAATATTTCAAATTTATATTATCATATTATGATATGAACATAAAGATGAGTGATTAAAACAATGAACCTGAATCCACCACTTTATAATGTGATGAATGTGACAATGACGCTTCCCTTTCCCTATTTGGTCACAGGGATCGGTGGTAGATATGGTAATGACTAATGAGACAAGAGTCTAAGATTCATAGTAATCAACCATTATTGATGATAACGTAGCTAAGTCTGAAATCAATACTCCAGGTGTCAGACAGACACTAGCAGCTGATTAGGATGTTCATTCAAGGATTAATTACTCTTTCCATTTATAAGTATCATATTGATATATTGATTATGAATGGTGTCTTTATGCTCGCTGGACATCAGATGAACATTTTTTATACATGTTTCACTGGTTTTGAGGATGTTTGTCACTGTTTGTGTAATAATTAATTTCAAAAGACTACTCCTTTAAGCCCCATTTTGCAGTAGAAATACATGGAAACAATGTAATATTCTATATATTCACCCAAGAGATGGGCACCAATCAATAGCACTGATTATACCAGCAGCTCATCCATTCGGTCACCGAAACTTGGTTGGTGCTTGACTCTGAGGATGTGGGTTCGAATTGTGCAAGAGACTTGTAATGAAAAATGTAAAAATATTTGTACGATTGCAGAATAATGTAAAATATAACAGTGTTACCATTTTACTGTTACGAAAATGTTCAGCAAATGATTTCCTTCAAATTCCATGCCTAGAAATGTCTTCTTCTCTTGCTTTAGTAAATAACACGTCTTTTATCTTACTTTGCATGTTAGCCTTATAAATGAAAACATAATCATGTAAGCCTTCATCTATCCATGAGACCCAAGATGTCGTATGTTTGCCTGTTGTCAGTATATGAACAGCATGCACTCTTGTCTATCTAACAAGATTTATAGTTCGTGAAACCCTTCAATCTGTTGATGCCACACTTGGCTCTGACCCTGGGTTACAGAGATATTTGATCTGTCAAATTAATAATGCACAAATCACTTGGCGAGAGTTTAGACAGTAAGGTGAGGCCCCATGTGGAGCATCTGAATCAACAACAGCTCTGGAAGTAATCAGCTTGGTCAGAAACTGTTTTCAGTAGGTAGGTAGGTAGGTAGGTAACTGACTGACTTCAGTATCCTAGTCTGAATCCAGCCCTTAGAGCTTCAAAATATATAACTTCAGTCCCTTGTTGAATATTTAGGATGGACTTTATCCCAAAACATTACTTGGCATAATTAAGGTGAATTTTAAACTAAACAGTCTATAATGCTTTAGAAAGTTTGTAATTTTCTCAGCACACATGCAAACCAACCCTTACATTTGAAATATTTTGCATTTCTTCAGCTGGCAAGAAATTAGTGATTTTCATCACTTCGATCAATTATATTGCCTATCTTGAATTATCTTAACATCAACACCCAAACTAATATTTTAAAACACCTTCAAGAGGATGAGAACACTTATAGATACTTGAACTCAACACACATATTATTTTCCTGACTATCTGTGGTTCACAATCTGTCAAGAAATATAAGAAGAAAATGTTGACTTCTAATATAGATCTGAAATTTACTTACTGGAATAATTAATGATGTGAATAATTTGAATTCTTTTTACATGTTTTGTTTGCAAGAATTTCCAAAGATTTTAATTTTCAACATCAAGTTGTATTTCAAGGATTAAGTTTTGTGTGAAACTCTTAATTGATAAGAGACAGACAGACAGTCTAGAAGGCAGGTGCTCTGTATGATGTTGATGCAGCTTCCTGTGTTGAAAGACGAACATTTTGCATCAACAAACACTCTTTCCTGGTTTTGTGGTCAACTTAAACTCTGTAGTTTTTATAATACAGATGTTAACATGACATCAACGATGGTGCCTTTTACCGTAATCAACACAATTAGATGCTCTTCCTTAATAGGCGTCTCTTTCATGATTCAAGCATGTAAAGTGGCTCGACACCAACTGTCAATCATAGGCCATGTGCATAAGGTGTCTGTTCCTCACTCCAAAGACATTCTTTTATCATACAATGGATGGTGTTCTCGGCAGGATAAAGGCAACGGATATTTTCGGTATCCGTTGGGGTCATATACGGATAAAGATGCAAATTACAGAGGTCAAGTGACGGAACTTCTTTTGAAAATGACGTCACAAGCATTAACATTTCGAACGCCTGTATATAACTGTAACAGTTGTTCTAGCGTAATAGCTTCATGTAAATAGACATTCCTCAGTCTTCATTTCATATAGATCTACATTAATTTGAGAAATGACAAAACAAACATAGTGCAATGCATATTACGGAAACAATTATTATGATCAAGCAGTGCCAAAACATGTTCATCGCGAGTCGAAAACTACACAGTAAACACTTTATAAATACTCACAGGTAACAACGGCAGTTTGAGTTACATAATATTATGCATTTATCGAACGTCAATCTTCACTGTTCTATAATGTGACTTTTGTAAAGGAGATTTTAGAATTAACAATCAGTTTAGCTCTCTGTGTGATGTGTGCGTCGCCATTTGCAACCGAGCGGAAGGGAAGCAACTCTCGCCCCTTCAAGATGGACTCCCCTACACTCATGATTACACGAAAGGACGCGAGTTCGAATTCGCTGTCCTCACCTTAAACATTTGAAAAACGTATTTTAAGACGTATTAAAACATTGAAAATTAAGATCATGCCAAAAATAACAATTACTTTCACTGAAAGCATAATTTAGGAGGCGTTATTTTGTGTCATTTTACTGTGAGAATAGTACGCAGTTCATTTGCATATATCAATACGCGTATTTTCAGTAAGGTTCAACTTTGAAATTAATGTTGTCATGCTGTTTTGCACAAAATGAATGAAGAATGACATTGTATGATAAGAAGTTATCATGCTCGTGTGTTTTGGGATGGTAAATATCCTGCATTAGGAATAAACACAATGTATTTAGCTCGCCAAGGCTCGCAAAATACAATGTTTATTCCTAATGCAGGATATTGACCATCCCAAAACACACTCTCATGATAACCTCTATATAACAAGGAAATGCTACACATGTATAGCAAACTTGTACCCTGAAATAAGATTATCATTTAGTCACTGAAAATGAAATGTTGTGTAACATTTCAGAATTTGAAAAAAAATGATATTAAATAAAAAGTATGGTAGCCTCTGAGATGTCTTCATCTGACTGAACTTTGTAGTCTTAAAAATATTGAAAAATTCAGGGTTCTGGATGAGAGACCCACTGATACACACTTGCTTTTAAACCCAAATTACACAATTTGTTTGGTACCCTATCCAAAGGGGTATTCCTTTTTAGCTTCCACTGTAAGTATTTTTAGCTGAGTTCCTAGGGCAGTTATAATGTTGATTACGGTACTAATGTTAAAAATAGGGCAACTTGCAAGCTTTCTTAGCTGGTGAAGCTCATGCTCTAATCACACAGAAAGCAAATATGACAACGAGCAGTTTGTTATAGGCTGAGAATAGTTCTTGTAGGAAGTGAATCACAAACACTGCTCATGTTAGAAATAGAAATAGTCTTGTTTAGAACAGCTGGAGGTTTATGCAGCTGGGAAATGTCAGTACAAGACAGATTTTAAAAACATTTGTTCGGAGTCGGGATGAAAATTATTTTGGGACATTTAAGTTTGAATAACTTTGGATATATATAACAATATATAACAATCAAAGATTGCCTATCAAAGAAGTACATATAACAAGCTAAAAAAAATAATTTTTAAATGAAAGTTCTGTTTCAGATAATGAAGATACCCTTAACCAAATAACAAGTAATATCAAAATTAAAAAAGTTTATTATTATTTTTCTGACCAGGTTCTATCCATGGCAAAATTTCAATGCAATCTATACACTTTGAAAAAATAAAACAGGAATGGATTTAAATAACAAAAATGTTCAATAATGCTCATTTCTTTAATTGTGTCATTCATGTGTCATCCGCTTTATCCTATGGACAACCAGTGTTAATTTCATGCAACATCAATCAAAATTCAAACAGCCAGTTTTCTCTCTCAAGTTGCATTACAACGTCACATGCATGAGCCAGGTACTTCTTGCTCTTGCTAGATTCAGAAGTTTATGGGAAACAATGGACCATAGTTTTTTGACCTCATTGATGTACCTGGTTACCAGCTTTTGAATTTTAAGATTCATCAGTACAACATCAACAGAACAATGAAAACAAAATCAATTATATTTTCGATATCCATCAATATATTATGTTTGTTTAAAATTTTCATTTCTTGAATAGGTGAAAGACCAGTTACAGAATTACATACATATTCATTTCAAACACACACAAGTAGGCAAACTGAATTCACCATAATATATTATTTGTCATGACAAGTATACCTGAATGTTTCTTTAATTATTACAACAATTTAAAAATGTAGTTTCAATAATAGTTTTACCTTGTATTTCTATAGATCTATATATTTAGTCTATTCTCATATCCATATCAACACATTCTTAAAAATACCATGCATAGTGGTTATACGGTAATGAGATGAAATACATGTTCTAAAAGGATGCAATAAAACTAGCGGTATGTGTATTCTGAAAAAAAAGAATTATCAACTGAAGATTGTTTTCATTTGCCTCCTGTTGCAGGAAGGTAACCAATTGAATGTACCCATATGACTGAAAATAACCGAGTTCATACTTTCGATACAAGCACATGTGCACATATCATGTTTACCTAGCTTCAGTTGAAGTTCCTGTATTTCATGGTCAGACATGATAAAACAGTTGTTTGGAACATGAATGTAGCTTGAAGTTGGCTGTTTTCTGGCTGTTTTTATGCGATTCATATTGAAAAGAAGAGGTAATGAAGGAATACTTTATACACTCGAAAGTATGCCATGTGATTTTTACAAAACTTGTGCAAATTTGTGTGTAACCCTAGCTCTCATTCAGGTAAAAAATTCACATTCATTTTGTAAAAGTCATCTGTCTCACTTCCTCAGATATTTAACCTCTGTGTGCATTCTGTGAAAGAAATGATCAACTGAGGTTGTTTCGATAAGCACTTCTTGCCTCAAGCTGGAGAGTTTGCTGCAGGAAGGGACTTGCGTATTCAGACAAGATGAAAGTTTCCACCAAGAGGATCGTTGTTGCTAGTCAATCAGAGACCAATTTAGATGCGAATGTCAGGGTGACACAGGTTTGGGAGTTTGTTAGCGGACTCTATCATCGATTTTTGTAACATGATTACATTGTTCATGTTTCATTTACGATTATTTTGACATTTATTGAATTTCTCTTAATTCATTAGTGTAATGAATATTGAATCTCATTTGCAATGCTCAATTAGTAATTATTTGGGGTTTTTTTTCCCCTAACTTTTATGTTATTTTGAAGTTAAAGAGATTTTTAAAAGCCATTTCTGATGCATGCGTTTGAAATAAATTTGATTTGAATGCCACCAATTGAGAATTCATTAATTATGAGTCAAACCTTGATTTTTTCTTCATGATGACTAATCTGGTTATAAATCTAGTGTCAAATAATATTTTGTAAAGTTTAAATTTGTTGAAAGAATCCTTATAGAATCAAAACAGAGTTCATTTCAATCTATTAAAATTGTTTTGAAAGTGGAAAATAATTACCAATAGTCTCCATGTACATATTTTCTTCTATAAAATTGTATAAAAAATTAAGATTGAATGCTTAATACTACTAAGACAATTCTTCTAAGTATCTGTAATGGACAAATTCACAATGTTTGATGTGGTCTATGATTGTGAAGTTCTGTCCAGGTAAAATTACAGTGACGTATGTCTCATCCAGATGATAATTATGCTTGTCTCCTTAAAATCATAGAGAACTCTCCGATTGAGAGAATATTCATTATTCTTCCACCGTATTATTCACAGTCTCTAATCATCTGACGTCAAATCATTTGTCAGAACCTCCTTTCACAAAGCATTGTGGTGATTGTAAGTATCCAAAGTAATGGTGGTTAGCGCATTCAAAGTCTAGGGTTCAAACCTTTGTCTGTTGGAGGCAACTGTTTTCTATGCAGTGGGGTGTGTGTACAAGGCTACACTTAATTTTTTGCGGTACCACCTTTATAAGTTCAGTTGTTCCAGCGGATGCTCACAGGTTTCACCACAATGCATTGCCACAATAGTATTGTGAGCCTTCTCCCTGCAGTAATACTAAGAGCCGTAATGTAAGTGAAATTCTCTTGAAAGCGATGTTAAACTCCATATCACATCACGTCTCAAGTAACCGTTAGTGCAATGTTATAAACTTCATTCCAGTTGCTTTGTCACTGCTCCTGTTCAAGAACGGTTTAACCATTCAACTCTTATATTGTTTATTCTACATTTACTTTATAACCATAGACTTTGATTCTCAGCCACTCCTGGGCAGGCCTTCTGTCCCTGCCGATATCTACACTGTTTATGTGCTTGCCCGGAGGAATGTAAACAAAAGGAAAATTGCTAATGTTCACGCACAGTTCTTAATTACCAAGAATGTTTACAGCATCAATATTTGGACAAGGAAATGATTTAAGTTTTCTGATCTAAGATAAGAATGTTATTACAATTTTTCAAAATATTTTTCTTTAAGTGATAACTATGTTTTTAAAATCATAGTTATCTAATTGAAAAAGAAATCTCTGAAATGTATTGAACATACATATATATGTATAATCTATTTGACAAATTATATATCCAGCTAAAACGCATAACATGTCTCTAACCATAGAAAAATAATGGAGATTTTTGTAGATTTCAGTTTTTATTATTCACTTAATTTTGTTGAAAATATTATTTGTTTACATATCTTTTGTGCGTGTATAATGAGTTAAAAAAGTATACTTGGATATGTAATGGAAGAATGTTGAAACCTATTCAGAGATTAACCCAAATCACCTCACCTCATCTCACCTGAACTTTCATTAAGCACGTAATTTAGCTTTGAAAATATTCATCATTTGTATGATGATGTATAATGAGTAAAAAAAAGTATGCTTTGACATTTATTTGTAAGAATGTTGGAAGCTATTTAGATACCAGGTAGACAACAACATCATTAGCTGATTGGGGACAACATGATCCACAGAAACACTGCAATAACAGCGCAATTTGTTTGTCTTCCTTCTTGGTAATGTTAGCAAAACATGGTGTGCTTGGCATCTATTTCTTTCTGGAATGCTGTCTTTTGACTAGGATGTTTTCTGGGTTGAAAGGTTAACAGATGATGGTGTATGTAAATGTAATTCATAAACATGTTTAAATTTCATGTTTTCACAAATCATGTTTGATGTAACATTGCTGGATAAATGGAGTGTTTGAAGGTTTTGATTCCGTGCTCAACACTGAGATGTGAGTTGAGAGGCTTATGGTGTCACCCTATGTAAGGGACATATTTCAAAGTGTGCCAGAGGTGGGATAGCGCGGGTTAGCATGTTGGGATGAAGAGGTCTGTGGTTCGAATCCCGCCAGGGGCACAGCAACTTTGTCTGCAGTAGAGAACTGTTCTACACAGTAAGGTTGGGTGCAATGCTACACTGAATTCAGTGTAATACCACCCTTGGTTGCTAGTTCCAGCCGTCGCTCGCCGGTTTCACTGCAATGCAAAGCTACATGGCATTGCAGGCTTTCTCCCTGCAATAATACTAGCAGCTGTGATATAAGTGAAATACGGCATTAAACCCTAACTCGCCTCCCCTCAAAGTGTGCCTCTGTCCACCCAGCAGTATCTTTGGAACCTGGTATGATATGTTGGTAGTCTGTATTCAAACCTTGAGCAATGACTGATTGTATTCTCTTCAAGTTCTGTTCTGGTTGAGCATCAATATATATAACATTGATAAATGAGCTATATTAAATAGACTAATTCTTGTATTATTTATCTTTTCACTATCACCAGTCTACTGTATAATAAAAGCTCTGCTTCCTGCACCATCAAAACGGTGCCACTTCCTTCATGAAGATGGCATTGCCCCTTTCGGTGCAATAGTAAATCACAGTTAATTCCTGATGGCTTTCTATAAAGCCTTCAGTGCACCAAACTGTGAACAATCTCACCAAACCTTGTGGACCAGTCCGGACAGTCTGGGTTCGAATCCCAAGTGATCTGAGTGGTATGTTCCATGCAAGACCAGAAGCAACTTCCAAACGCAAGGCATAACTCTTGCCAGTTTGCATTACTGGCTGATTTAACCCTTGCGGTATTGCCATCGCTTTGTTGTGTCAAGATAGTGAATTGCTTCATCAGAAATGCATAGCGGGCCTGGATTTCTAAACACATATTTTTTAAGGAAATACTGCAAGGCCTAAATCAGCCAGTTATGGAGACTGGCAAGAGTTATGCCTTGCATTGGGAAGTTGAACCAGAAGATAAAATGATGCTTTAACTTATGTTGCATTGTGGTTATAGGTTAAATAGATAAATGTGTATCTATATGGTTTTGAATTTGTGCTTGCAATGACAGT
Organism: Gibbula magus; assembly: GCA_936450465.1. Lineage (NCBI taxonomy): Eukaryota > Metazoa > Mollusca > Gastropoda > Trochida > Trochidae > Gibbula > Gibbula magus. Next base: position 81,009,198 of record OW388291.1, on the reverse strand, counting down.
GCACCATTCAACATTTTTAGAAAAATAAAAAAATTATATCTTTAATGATTGATATTTTGTTTTTCAAAAAATATGAAAGGGTTCTCTCAATATTGATTTAGATTTAAGAATAAATGGTTATGCAGCAAAAAAAACAATTGCACATAGTAGATTAAATCGATTTTTTGAACCTCAAGTTTAAAAAGATTTAATATGAATGAATTTTTTTTTACTTAGATCAATATTAAATCATTTATCAACATACATTACCATTCCTCTACATAGCTCTTGGGACAAAAAATAAATCATGGATGTTTTTAAGAGGTTAAAACATCATAGCTTGACTGGAGGTTAAGTACAATAATAATGGACTCAAATAGGCTGTTCTAGCACTGGTTTACAAATGCCGGAGTCAGTATTCTGTAAAGGCAGCATAAAGCCATGTCTGATATCATCTGTATAAACAAGGTGGTCTCTCCGACTATGGCTCTTGTCCAGACACAGGTGAGGCTGGAGTAACTTGCTGCTAAATGTTAGATACAATGTTCAGGAATTGCTTCTACCTCTCTCGGGACTCTCAACACATTAGATGAACACGATTACCTCCAACTGGTTTGGTCAGCTGCCAGCAGAGGGTACTGTCTTCATTTTGTATACAACGCATTTCTTCTATTGTGTTTATCTCGATTTTATACAACAGTTTTGTTCATTTGAAGTTTTTAGTAAACGAGGATAATAGAAATGATTTCTACATTTGTGGTTAGTTTGCTCAAATGTTACTTCCAGTTGGAAAACTTTTGTTGGGTGTGTGAGCTTTATTCCCTTTAACTTTGTTATTTTGAGTAAAATGTACAGATTTGTATGTATTATGTTCTTTATTAGGTCAGCAGTGATATATAATTTCTAAAATTCAATGGTGTTGGCTTGACATTGAAATATTTATTAGCAATATAAGGTCACTTAATGTCGCTGATATTATTTCCATTTAAGCTGTCCTCAGCCATGTCTTACAGCAAAATGCAAGGTGATATCGTCTGTGATGTTGTATCTTATCTTGGATATTACCCTCCCATTTAAAGCATCTCAGATGCTTCTTTATCACATCCAATTAGAACCCTGAAGATCTAAGAGGAACAAAATCTTTTATCCTACCTTAGGCAATAATCTCGATCTTTGATTGGTCAATGTGACCTCGGTCTGTTGAATAAAACCTAACAACAGCTAATGTATGGGGACATCACCCTTGACAGAATGTTGTAACTTGTAATTACATTGTGACAAGGGTTATATTTGCCTGATACCAGCATGTTATGGCTACTTCATCCTTTAAATATTTCTTTTATTCTCTTTGGTCAAGATTATCCAGAATAATGACTTTTGTTCATGATTCATAATTCCAATTTGTAAACAATACTGTCCTAAAAAAAAAACACCTCCTCTAGCCAAAGAGATTACAATCAGAGGGATATATCTTACCTTGGCTTTGCCCTGCCGCTGAGAGAATGTCCGATACTTCTTCTATTGCTGCCAATTCTACTTGACCCTGATTCCAAGAGAAAACACTTCTTTGATGTGAAGAGCAACACATCGAGTGATTGTCCTTACCGGTTGATAACTGTTGTTGTTCACATCAAGATGATCATTAATGTATTGGGTTATTGTATTCTTGGCTGGAGGTCTTTTGAAGACTGGATTTTTGTACTCTTAGATCGAGCTCGGTTATTGCACTATTTCGCGTGCTCGGTTATTGCACTATTTCGCGTGAGAGCTTTTGAAGATTGGATTGTTGTAAGTTTTTGTTGTTGTAGTCTGGAAGATCATTTATTATATTGCATTTGGACTCCAGGAGTCTAAAGATGACTGAATGATTGTTGTTTATGATGTGATGCTTTTGACCTGATTTGGGTGGGAGTATGTTATGATTTTATTGTTATACTTGTTGGCAATTCTCTTGATAAAATATATATTAATTATCTTGACAGGCAATGAAAGCAATGTAATATATTATAACTGAAATACTCATATAGAGAATAATAAAGAGTTTCTAAATATAATAATGTTATGTTAAATAGTTCAAGGTTAACTTTGTGTTATTGTCATTTGATCACGTTCTTCAACCATCATAAAAATAAAAATAAATTAAACATTGATGTATCCAAAGGTCCTGAATGATTTCACGATATGAGAGATTTCAAGTAGTATTAGCAAGGGACATCAGATCTAAGATGCCCCCAGGTATCGCTACCACCTGTTTCATGTACAACACGTACCCTGGCTTGATCTGGGAATCTACCTCTGTGATTACAGGACCTTGATAAGGTTCACCTCAGAAACACTCTCCTGACATTTTGTAGCCATCACTCAGGGAGATTTATCTTAGGATTCAACCCATTTGTCAATGAGGAAGAGGAGGATTGTATGGAATGTTGGTATTTGGGATGGAGAGTTGCTACTGGATTGAATTCTTTGAATTAAACTAGTAGATTTGGGATTCCCGTCTCTGAAAGTGGCTCAAATAGTTATTGGAAAGGGTTCCTTCGATCAGCACATCGATCAGCACAACGATCAACACATCGGTTATCCACTTTATTATCAGTATTGTATCTCCAACACGATCTCAAATCTGTTTAGTTGGCTTTGAATTATGTTTTTGGAGAAAATTGTTTTGGAAACAGTTGCTTTTGTTTTATGTCTCTGTCCAAATGTTCTCTAAGAATCATTCCTTCAAAGTATTCTGCACACAACCTAGGTCCTACTGTCCCTAATGGAATATAGTACTGATCCTTTAATGACATGGTCTTCCTACTGTAATATGTTTATGCGAGTTGCAGCTTGAAGGTCCCAAACCATGGGTCCATATTATGACATACATTTGAAATACATATAGCAATAAAGTATACAAAATTGTATAACAGTACATACATAACATCATAAATTTGCTGGAATTACCATTAGAGGTAACATAATGTTTTCTGTGTGTTCGGTCAAAGTCATACAAATCTTCTTGAGATATTACCTAGTCTTCTGTTCACAATAAAGAAACGTTATGCAGAAAATGTTGTCTATAAGATATCTATTACATCAGTTTTGATATGTTTAGCTCTCACTCAAGTAGAACAGTGTGTGCATATTTTGGCTGTATTTTGGAAAGTTGGTAGTCGTATATTAGTGTTTAAAAACAAACAAAAACATTCTAAAGATAAACAGGTAGAACATTATTTCAACATTCTCATGTTGAAATTGTCAAACTGCCAAATTTATACCATCTTTCTTTGAACAAAACTTTTGAAGATATTTTGTAATATTGAAGAAAAAAGTTTGACAGATGCAGAGAGAAAGGTTGGTTACAATTAACACTTTACCTCCCTACGCTGTCGGCATGATCTAACATCAGTTTAATTCCTGGCAACATGCCAGTGGTTCCATGCTGTCACCCTATGGTTTGCAAAGAAATTACTTTCTAGGCTATTGAGGATAATTTCTTATCTTTTGAAAAATGCTTCAATAAAATCATAGCATGAAATATAGATGTGTAACAGGGTCTACAATTAGCACTAGTCTTGTAGCCCACGGCTAGTAGAAACATGCTGAGTTTGTAAGATGTAATGACTGTGTTCGAAGGACTAGTTAAAATTAAAATGAAATGATCATTAAGATGTAATATTCTTATTATTTTAGTACTCCAAAATGTGTACACTACACCTAGAGAATTGAATGTTAGTAATTATTCTCGTATAGGTTGCTGGAACAATGATGATAGAAGTGGATTATTTCTTTATTTTTGCAAAGTTTGATGTTTGTTTGTCTTTATGTATCTATGACTTATGGCATTCTACTACCAAACACACATCTAATCTACCTGAGATTTATATGCTTGATTCGTTTTTTAACCATTTGAATTTGAAATTTTTTAAATCATGATTGATTAATTTTGCATCAAATTTTCAGTCTCTTATTTATCTTCATGCATGATTTCCTGTATTCCAGATTTGGGTTTTGCATTTAAGGAAAATTTAACATTTTAAATTTTCCAGTAATAAACATTTAATCACCTGTTCTTTAACATTTTATTTTATTTTTCAGTCGGATATTAAAGGAAGTCAGAAGAAACTGGTCGAGCAGTTAACCAATCAGATTAGTGAATCACCTGGACCACCAACTCGGAAATTACTCGCTCGGTGTCTAGCAACATTGTTCAGTGTTGGGGAAACGTTTGAACTTTTTAACACAATCAACAAGTGCAATGATGTCATCAGGAACAAAGATGATTCTCCTAGCTACCTCCCAACCAGACTGTAAGTAACATGCAGTGATATCCTCATCAACACTGAATACTTCTTAACCCACGCATTGCTGAAAGCAAAGTTAGTTGCATTACAGATGAAAATAAATCTATATTGGTTTTATCATTTTCAAACAAAAAAATCAACCAGATGGTTATTAGGGCTTTAAAATCAATCCAAAGTATAAAACAATCTATTTAATCTTTATGATACCGTTTTTGTATGGTTTTCAGGTCCTAACAAGCCAATACTTGTAGAACTTTTTCATTTTCATACCTGATCCTTCAAATTTGGTCAAAGATAGAAGGTATGAATTATATATACGAATCGTGTGGATGCTATATTGATGACGCAGTGGTTAGCACGTTTGGCTTAGAATCAAGGGGTCCGGGGTTCAAAATCCCGCCAGGGGCACGGCAACTTTGTCTGCAGTAGAGAACTGTTCTACATGCAATAAGGTCTGGGTGCAATGCTACAATGAATTTGAGCACAGTACCACCAATGGCCCTTGGTAGCAAATTGCAGCTGATGCTCGCAGGTTTCGCTGTAATGCATAGCCACATGGTGTTGCGGGTTTTCTCCCTGCCATAATACCATTATACCAGCCATGATGTAAGTGAAATACTTATGAAAGCAGCGTTGATCCCCAAATCACCTCACCTCACTATATTGATTGGATACTAGGTCTTATAAAATAAATAATCAAATACAAGGTTATCAATATTCTTATAAATGCAGACATCTTTGTTCATTTCTTACACCTTCATCAGATTCTAACCACAATTTAACTTTTTTGATAGATTCATAAAGAAACATGTAATTAATTCAATAAGTGAACATTTGGAAAAATATAGTACTATAAATTCTTATATTTTTATATGCAGTAAAAAGTTTATCGGAAATTTTGTGACGGTGATCACAGCAAACGTTGAAATGATGTATGTGGTATAAAAATATTAGTAAATTGAATTGGTTCTCCACAGGGTTTTAATAATATCCCTTTTCACTCCGTTCTATTGACAGGCTATTCCTCTGGGCCATCTATCATTGCCAACTTCCTCTGAAATCTAATTATTTTAGATATACGATTCCAATATTTCACGACACATTTGTCTAATTCCATCTAAATCCAATTGTTCCATTTTCTCTCAGATGCAGGAAAATTTACTTCTTATAGTTCTCAAATATGAACTTTAAAGAGAGAAATTTTGTGTAGAAATATAGGGTAGTCTTTTCACGATTGCTATTTTTCTCTGAAAATCAAAAGTTCAATCTTTTAACTCTTATTCAAAATAAGAAAGTCAAAGGACCTTCATACAATTGGTTTCTTATATATTACACGTACAATCCGTGAGGATTTGCTTTTTTTTAATCATGCAGTAAAAGTATGTACTTCAAATATTTAATTATGCTAAAATGTGATCTGGCTTTTCTTTATCAAAGTTTCAACAAAATCGAGAGTTCTAGTTCTAGAACTGTATCTATTGTATAAGGAAATTTGGCAGTTTTCAAGTGAGCCATCATCATGTGAAGTGTGTGTTCAGTCAATGACGAGGTTGTTAGATTAATGCAGTGAATGATTTATGTCAAGTAGACCCTGTACACCACACAGCTAACAACCAGAAGTAGGTGTCACTGACCCATCTTCAGAGTGTGCCTACCTAGTGTCTCAATGTCAGCTAGTAGACTCGCTTATGTTCCTCAGAACAATTTTAAGTCTCTTGTGTAAAAGAGAAAAATAATCCCTGTGAAATACTTGTTTCTTTATGGCTAAGATAATTTAAACTTGGTATAGCACTAAGAGACATTTGTCTGGTGTTAAAACAACATGCAGAATATTTGATGTGAAAGAAGAGCATGTACTACTTTCAGAAATGTTAAACATTTCTATGCCAAAAAAGTGTAAACTTCTGTTCAATGTTCAAGTTCTGCAATTAAAGATGAAAAAAACTTTTTCTCATTTACTCCACAAGAAGAAAATAACATCAAGAGATAAGGGTACAATGGGACATGTTTACAGATATGATGAAACTTAAAACTGATTGAAGCCAACTTTTCCTCATAATACTCTTGGCTCTCTTTCATATCAACCCACATAAAGGGAATGGTATTGATTCAGGGGAAAATGACACAGTCTACATGTTTGCAGATTTCATGAAGCTAAGCCAATGTTGAGGAACCCCTCATTTACCTTCGTCTCTCTTTCATTATTGACCCTTCTAGGAGGAAATAGTATAGGAAGTGAGATTAGTAGCTTCTCAATGGAGGCTCGTCCATCACTGAGTATGCTCCTTGTCATGTCCGAGTCAATTATACTAATAAACCCACTGACAGCTACAGGCAACTACAGGCAACTCTCTTACCAAGTTCCTGAATTCTCTTCCAGAATTCTATTTGTAAGGAATCTTAGTACTATAATGATAGACTTTGAAGGGCATTCCACCTGAGGTAGGCGTGAGCAAATACTGTACTCCCAAACATCATGTATTTTCAATTTCAAGAAGATGTTATCCAGAAAGTCTTCCTGTTCTTGGAATGATAGACCCAACAGATACAGGATACTATGAATAAAACAGAATCAAACCAAATTTCTGAATTCTCTGACAGAATCATCTCGAGAAGGAATCTCATTACATCCACTAGAATGATAGACCCGACAGATACAGGATGCTAAACATAAACTTACCAAGATACTGAACTTCGTGGTAGAATCATCTTTGTAGGTACTTAGTACTAGAATGATAGACCCGACAGATACAGGATGCTAAACATAAACCTACCAAGATACTGAACTTCGTGGTAGAATCATCTTTGTAGGTACTTAGTACTAGAATGATAGACCCGACAGATACAGGATGCTAAACATAAACCTACCAAGATACTGAACTTCGTGGTAGAATCATCTTTGTAGGTACTTAGTACTAGAATGATAGACCTGACATATACATATCCTAAAGAGAATCCTACCATATTACTCTGCCAATATTGTCTTACATGCTTTGAAATGATTCTTTCTCACTGGAAGAAATTTTTTTGTTTCTTTTTGCCCCCAGCCGCTGCGAAGCAGGGGATATCGTATTCAGCTGCGCAGTCCGAACTTTCGTACGTCCGTCCCGTTTTTTGTTAGCGCGATATCTCATGAACCTCTGCACCTAGAGTCTTCAAATTTGGTACAAATTTTCATTAGGGGAATACACAGACACCAGTCAGTTTGGGTGACCTTGACATTAATTTCAAGGTCAATAGGAAACTTTGAATTTTTTGGAGATAAAATCTTGTTAGCGCGATATTTCATGAACCGCTGCACCTACAATCTTCAAATTTGGTACCAGTCTTCATTTGGGGAATACACAGACACCAGTCTATTTGGGTGACCTTGACATTATTTTCAAGGTCACTACAAGACTTTGACCAGTTTTTAAAATGTTGTTAGCCAGATATAACAATAATTGAATAAAACATGTAATGGTCACCACTCAGGACAAGCTATATGTGTCCATTCTTTTAGCTCATTTCTTAATTGCGCTGGGGACATTGTCACGTTTGTAACATTTACTTGTTAAATTTTCATTCTTGTCTTTGTAATGTAACCTCAGTTTGTCAGAAATTCTTACCCAGTCAAAATAACATCAAATAGACTGTTGCACTTATGTATTGATATCTTGTACATTGCCCAATATGGGAAGATCCCTCGAATTGTTCATTTCCACAAGATTCCAGTACCCAGATTCTAAAGCTTTTGTCTGTATAAAATTATATAATAAATACTAATCAAATCAAATCAAAAGCCATTTCCACTTTTAGAACAAATTCTCATTTCATAAATGTTCAACAAATTCTGTCTGTCTATGCAAAGTATTTGGTTCCTGACAAGTTGCAAATTACGCAGTGTCTTAACAAATTATGCAACAAGAGAAAGCAATTCGCCCTGTAGATAACAGTGCAATGCAGTACACGATCTGTCTCTGAGAGAGCAAGAACACATTAGTGTGATTACCTTCCTGACAGTTACAAGAGACTTGGAGACTTTGCCAGATTGGGAGAGCCATCTTGGTGTGGAATATATATAGAGATTAGTACTTGAGCAAGTAGGACTTTTATCACTAGAGTATGAACTTTTGTTTTGCCGAGCGAATTTGCACAGGTGTCGTAACTGTTATATGACACATTTTGGAACTTATTATTTTCTTTATTAGCCGTATATTCCATTTGAATCACGTAAAATTAGCAAAAAAAGACCACTTCTCTTGTGACAGCAATGACATCACAAATAATTGTATGACATCACAAACAACGAAATATGGGAACACACACTGAAACAATGGTTCCTCAGTAACCGTGATACATTCACATGTGCACATATCGACAATATGAACTCGGTTATCTTGAACCACATGGATGTTAAGTACATTTACATTAGATAGTGAAATGTCTTACATAACTTCACTGAGTCTGAGAAAATGTAATTTGTATTTTAATTCAGCAAGATTTTATTCAAGCATGCTGACAAGTAAAGTATTAAAATGCTGAAAGGTTTAAAAATTATTTGGGCTAATGGCTTCAAGAGGCATTAGAAGTTGGTTAGTTGAACTCGTTTCTCCTTTATTTTTGGCCTAATGTTTATTTTTTTTGTAAGAATTTACCATAAAACCAAACTATTTTGATAAGACAACTGTTCATTTAAGAATATTCTGACATCTGCTAAGTGATAAAATGCTGAAACAAGTTATTAAATGAATTGGGTTGTTTTGAAATGTTTGTAAGAAATTATCATAAAACCCAAATTCTCATAAGACAACTGTTGATTTAAAAATTTGCTGACAAGTGCTATATGATATAATGCTTCAAACAAACTTGAACAAAAGTAATAAAATGTGAAACTGCTGACAAAGCTTTTGAAATTAAATCAATATGATAAATGTTGGATACACAATAGATTAACATTTCACTCTCATATTGTGATACTTGCAACTGACAATTCAAATGCATTAGTTTATTTTTTTTCTGTTGATATTGACATAATTATGTTGCCCTCTTCTATTAGAAAGATAAACAGTAGAAATGTCAATATGTGAGTGTTTGATAGAAAAGACTGAACAATGCAAAAGCATTTAGATTGAATTAAACAAACAGCATGATTTATTTGTTTTCGGACAAACACTTTGTTTAATTGAACAATTCAGTTCTTCCTTTTACTTGCTTCATATTTTTTCAAATTTTCTTAATGTTTTGATGAATAGTCAGTCTAAAATTGATTCATTTATTTTTCAGTGAAATGTTTTATAAAACGTTATTTTATCTTTCAGGGCTGCAATTGCCTGTCTTGGTGCTATGTATGAAAAACTTGGTCGAATGGTTGGGCGATCGTATGAAGAAACTGTACAAATTCTCATCAAGTCTTTGAAAAATGCGGAGGTAAGAAACAACTCTAAAAAACTGATCACCAATCATTTCCCAGTTCCTGAGACAGCATTATTTAGCAAACCAATTCATTTTGACCTGTTTCATTAGAGATGCATACTATTCAATTAATTTCTGATGTTAACACCTAGCACCAGGGATGCAGATTCAAATTTTTGCCAGTCGGACATTTCATCTTTGACCCAAAAAGACGAACCCAGAAGTAAAAAAAAATTTATGAATAAAGTATCAGAAAGTATTACTATTTGTTGGTTCTTCATTCATTGCATACTATTAAACATAACACGAAAGCAATTAACGATAACTATTAATTTATCATTAACATGATATGGTTCATAATTTAAAATCAATGTTTACCAACTACGATTTACCGACAGTGCTAGTTTGAGCGAGTTTACACAATCGAGTTTACAAGCGAATTTGCGTCAAGATGGACGAGAAAATTCTAATAATTTAATTGCACATAGTTCATCAGAAGTTCAAATCATGGACCAAATGATATATACCTTCTAAATAATCATTTTAAATTCAAAGGAACTCGTTTTCAATAGCGATATAATTTACGTAAACTCACAACTCGGCAGAGCACGTGGTCCAACTATTTTCCATACGACTATTTCCTATTCAAGATGTAGTTACGAATTTGAACTTATTCTTATAAGATTACTTTTATATTTTATTTGGAGACATATTTCGCAATTGTAAATGAATAATTATAGAATAAAAAGAACTAATGTAAACGCAAGAGAAATTGGAGTTTTTAAATTAGCGTACCTCTTTATAACGTGTGTCATCATGTAAATACGATCGGGTGTTCGTAGCGTCATACAAACGGTGTTACATAACGTCTCGTGAAATAATATTGCTAATTATTCGTTTTTGATAGGTTTATTTATTTTGAATTTGTATAATAGCTTTACCATACATCGATATTGATCTATCATATTTTGTTACAATATGTTACCTATGTTTTTATGAACGAGATATTATTAGATTTATCGAGATTCAAATTAAGTAGCAAAATCTTAATCTGTAACAAATTCATGAATCACCGGTACGGTGAAGCCACACGTTCATGCAATGTTTGTCTTTGACAAAATTTGTTTACAATGCGATTTTAATGAAATCTTTTTCGTAAATAATGTTGTGAAATGGGTCATATCTTTCAGTCACTAAATGACACTGGAAATTTCAATTAAATATCAAACGGTAAGTGTTTTTTTCTGCCGACAATTATAATTTACTGAAGATAATGACGATTGACGTCGTGCCTCGTGCTGTGAAGAAAAAATGTGACTTCTTGACTGGATCAACATATTTCAATTTCATAAACAATTATGACCGACACAAGCAGGGCCGTTTGCCTTATTTAATATGCTTGTAAGTTTAGTTTTCTTTATTTTCTGCAATCGGTCAACTGATGTCCGATAGGTCAATTTTCCATTCGGTCAAACTGGATTTACAATCGGACATGTCCGGCAAATAGACCGATTTCTGCATCCCTGCCTAGCACTATGATGTATGTATACATATCTGTTTCTTGTTACTGTTAATGAAATCTGCTGCATGTGCATTGTTCACAAGAATTCCTGGTGTTTATGGTGATGCCAGTAGTGAAATAATAGATTAAAGGGAGATTTCTATCGGGGTATTCAGATTTTAAAAATGGCTGATACTCCCATAGAACTCTCTCTTTAAGGCAGATTGAATGGCATATGCTGGACAATTGAGACGTCGACCATCTTCTGACACCTGATTGGCAGCTAAACTATGTTATAACCTGTGTATCACCCACAGCCCTAGCAGTTATCAAATAGATAGGCAATAAACAATCAACTGGCAGAAGAGTGATTAACCTCCGTTAAGAAGGTTACTTGGTTCCCTTTATTACACTGGAAGATATCAGCTGACTAATTTGGAAGCACCGAGACAACATAGGTTCAAAAGCTTGTTAAAAGCTGCGATAACTTAACACATCTTCTTTGAGAGACGTGTTTGCTCCTGAGAGTTTAGGGAGAAGTTATTGAATGGACAAAGTGGTCTTCTTGATTTATAGTCGGGGGATGCACTTTTGATTTCCTTGGTAGGCAGAAAAAGGAGAAAATATCTTTACAACTGTGCTATAAAAAGATGCATAGACTGTCCCAAAATTGCTTTTGACGGCGATGTTAAAGTGAATACTATAAAGATAAAAGTTTTTGTACACGATCCAGTTGCAGGATTCTACTTTATCCACAAATAGATCAAACTTGAAAGTGAAACATTTTCTCTTTTGGAAAACGTGCCTGTCCAAGAGTGAAGTAAGATAAATCATGAAGTAATAATTAAATTAGATTCAGTCTGGCATAATGACACGCATAAGATTTCATGATGATGAAAGGGAAACTACATCCTTTATACCATATGAACATGATCATTAATATTTTCTCTTATCAAATACATTTTGAGGGAAATATGTTGTAACTGGACATTTAAATCAAGTTGAATTAATTCTTTTGAAACTATTTTTTTATATGAACAGGAGATGATTAATAGAAATGTCATTAACATTAACCATGGAAATCCTGCCCCATATTTGTCTTCTGACATTGTAATAAAACCTCTTTGAAGCTGGTAACTGCAAAATAAAACTGAAATATTAAAATTCCTATTAAAGCATATGAATCTAAAGTTTTCCTTCACAAATGCTTGAAACCTAACCAACAGAATTTAAGATTCTATGATAGATGTGATGCTATTTTGGGGGGATAAATCTACTCTGGGAGTTTTACCAATAGTGCAATAGTGCATATGCACTGCATACCTGTTTACCTAGAACTTGCTGTACCCACATAGAACTGAACCTACATAGAACTTGCTGTACCTACACAGAACTTGATGTACCCACATAGAACTGAACCTACATAGAACTTGCTGTACCTACATAGAACTTGCTGTACCTACATAGAACTTGCTGTACCTACACAGAACTTGCTGTACCAACATAGAACTTGCTGTATACCTTCATAGAACTTGCTGTACCTACATAGAACTTGCTGTACCTATGTAGAACTTGCTGTACCCACATAGAACTGAACCTACACAGAACTTGCTGTACCTACATAGAACTTGCTGTACCCACATAGAACTTGCTGTACCCACATAGAACTTGCTGTACCCACATAGAACTTGCTGTACCCACATAGAACTTGCTGTACCCACATAAAACTTGCTGTACCCACAAAGAACTTGCTGTACTTACACAGAACTTGCTGTACCCACAAAGAACTTGCTGTACCTACACAGAACTGAACCTACATAGAACTTGCTGTACCTACACAGAACTTGCTGTACCAACATAGAACTTGCTGTATACCTTCATAGAACTTGCTGTACCTACATAGAACTTGCTGTACCTATGTAGAACTTGCTGTACCCACATAGAACTGAACCTACACAGAACTTGCTGTACCTACATAGAACTTGCTGTACCCACATAGAACTTGCTGTACCCACATAGAACTTGCTGTACCCACATAGAACTTGCTGTACCCACATAGAACTTGCTGTACCCACATAAAACTTGCTGTACCCACAAAGAACTTGCTGTACTTACACAGAACTTGCTGTACCCACAAAGAACTTGCTGTACCTACACAGAACTTGCTGTACCCACATAGAACTTGCTGTACCTACATAGAACTGAACCTACATAGAACTTGCTTTACCTACACAGAACTTGATGTACCCACATAGAACTGAACCTACATAGAACTTGCTGTACTTACATAGAACTTGCTGTACCTACATAGAACTTGCTGTACCTACACAGAACTTGCTGTACCTACACGGAACTTGTTTTACCTACACGGAACTTGTTTTACCTACATACACCTGATCACCTGCCACTACTTGATGAACAACTGCAGAAACTTGGAACCTACCCAACGAAAACTATTTTATCTGCAGTGAAAATGAAAGACATGGAGATTTTTAAATCTGCAGAGGTGACCCATGATGGATACCTGGCGTGAAGTATTTACTGCGGAAGACGTTCCTTCTTTTCTCGATGTAAACCAGCGACGCTAGGATAACCTGACTTAATTATGTGTAGACAGAGCTAATCATAAACACTATGGAGCAATTCCACCTGCTCCCAGCAGCCCCGGTATACCTGATGCTCGAAGGTGCACACACGCTGGGCATTTTGCAAGATTTACACGAGTCTATTAGAGGGAGGTTTTAATGAAAATTTAAATTAAAAAATATGTCAAAATTAAAATAGTGCCGTTTGGAATATGATGCATTGTTTTAGTTTGCATGGAGATTTTTTTGCAATTTAAAAAAAGATTTTGCTCAGAGCTGGATTTTAAATCATACTTCATCATATCAGATTGAATGCATCAGGTCTTCACAGTTTCCATCAACTAGACAGCCAACGCTTCACACATACTAAATGCTTGAGGTGGACAGTTTCAAGACTTGTATGTTCAGAATGAAGCTTACGTGGTCAATTCTTTAGTAGGAATATACATCATTGTACCAATATACTAGGAACGCAATATCAATGTTTTTGTTTAAAGGTCTAAATGTAGTTCAATATAGCACATTATTAATCTATAACTGTGATATTTGCAAAATAGGGGTATATTTAGAGTGGATATTCTCCAGGGAGCATGTGTTACGAAGAAGAAGGGGTATATTTAGAGTGGATATTCTCCAGGGAGCATGTGTTACGAAGAAGAAGGGGTATATTTAGAGTGGATATTCTCCAGGGAGCATGTGTTAAGAAGAGGAAGGGGTATATTTAGAGTGGATATTCTCCAGGGAGCATGTGTTACGAAGAAGAAGGGGTATATTTAGAGTGGATATTCTCCAGGGAGCATGTGTTACGAAGAAGAAGGGGTATATTTAGAGTGGATATTCTCCAGGGAGCACGTGTTAAGAAGAAGAAGGGGTATATTTAGAGTGGATATTCTCCAGGGAGCATGTGTTACGAAGAAGAAGGGGTATATTTAGAGTGGATATTCTCCAGGGAGCATGTGTTACGAAGAAGAAGGGGTATATTTAGAGTGGATATTCTCCAGGGAGCATGTGTTACAAAGAAGAAGGGGTATATTTAGAGTGAATATTCTCCAGGGAGCATGTGTTACGAAGAAGAAGGGGTATATTTAGAGTGGATATTCTCCAGGGAGCACGTGTTAAGAAGAAGGGGTATATTTAGAGTGGATATTCTCCAGGGAGCATGTGTTAAGAAGAAGAAGGGGTATATTTAGAGTGGATATTCTGCAGGGAGCATGTGTTACGAAGAAGGGGTATATTTAGAGTGGATATTCTGCAGGGAGCATGTGTTAAGAAGAAGAAGGTGTATATTTAGAGTGGATATTCTCCAGGGAGCATTTGTTAAGAAGAAGAAGGGGTATATTTAGAGTGGATATTCTCCAGGGAGCATGTGTTACGAAGAAGAAGGGGTATATTTAGAGTGGATATTCTCCAGGGAGCATGTGTTACGAAGAAGAAGGGGTATATTTAGAGTGAATATTCTCCAGGGAGCATGTGTTACGAAGAAGAAGGGGTATATTTAGAGTGAATATTCTCCAGGGAGCATGTGT
Source organism: Gibbula magus (assembly GCA_936450465.1). Lineage (NCBI taxonomy): Eukaryota > Metazoa > Mollusca > Gastropoda > Trochida > Trochidae > Gibbula > Gibbula magus. Next base: position 80,993,924 of record OW388291.1, on the reverse strand, counting down.
TACGAAGAAGAAGGGGTATATTTAGAGTGAATATTCTCCAGGGAGCATGTGTTAAGAAGAAGAAGGGGTATATTTAGAGTGGATATTCTGCAGGGAGCATGTGTTACGAAGAAGAAGGGGTATATTTAGAGTGGATATTCTCCAGGGAGCATGTGTTAAGAAGAAGAAGGGGTATATTTAGAGTGGATATTCTCCAGGGAGCATGTGTTATGAAGAAGAAGGGGTATATTTAGAGTGAATATTCTCCAGGGAGCATGTGTTACGAAGAAGAAGGGGTATATTTAGAGTGGATATTCTCCAGGGAGCATGTGTTACGAAGAAGAAGGGGTATATTTAGAGTGAATATTCTCCAGGGAGCATCTGTTATGAAGAAGAAGGGGTATATTTAGAGTGGATATTCTCCAGGGAGCATGTGTTAAGAAGAAGAAGGGGTATATTTAGAGTGGATATTCTCCAGGGAGCATGTGTTACAAAGAAGAAGGGGTATATTTAGAGTGGATATTCTCCAGGGAGCATGTGTTACGAAGAAGAAGGGGTATATTTAGAGTGAATATTCTCCAGGGAGCATGTGTTACGAAGAAGAAGGGGTATATTTAGAGTGAATATTCTCCAGGGAGCATGTGTTACGAAGAAGAAGGGGTATATTTAGAGTGGATATTCTCCAGGGAGCATGTGTTACGAAGAAGAAGGGGTATATTTAGAGTGAATATTCTCCAGGGAGCATGTGTTACGAAGAAGAAGGGGTATATTTAGAGTGGATATTCTCCAGGGAGCATGTGTTAAGAAGAAGAAGGGGTATATTTAGAGTGGATATTCTCCAGGGAGCATGTGTTATGAAGAAGAAGGGGTATATTTAGAGTGAATATTCTCCAGGGAGCATGTGTTACGAAGAAGAAGGGGTATATTTAGAGTGGATATTCTCCAGGGAGCATGTGTTACGAAGAAGAAGGGGTATATTTAGAGTGGATATTCTCCAGGGAGCATGTGTTACGAAGAAGAAGGGGTATATTTAGAGTGGATATTCTCCAGGGAGCATGTGTTACGAAGAAGAAGGGGTATATTTAGAGTGAATATTCTCCAGGGAGCATGTGTTACGAAGAAGAAGGGGTATATTTAGAGTGAATATTCTCCAGGGAGCATGTGTTACGAAGAAGAAGGGGTATATTTAGAGTGGATATTCTCCAGGGAGCATGTGTTACGAAGAAGAAGGGGTATATTTAGAGTGAATATTCTCCAGGGAGCATGTGTTAAGAAGAAGAAGGGGTATATTTAGAGTGGATATTCTGCAGGGAGCATGTGTTACGAAGAAGAAGGGGTATATTTAGAGTGGATATTCTCCAGGGAGCATGTGTTAAGAAGAAGAAGGGGTATATTTAGAGTGGATATTCTCCAGGGAGCATGTGTTATGAAGAAGAAGGGGTATATTTAGAGTGAATATTCTCCAGGGAGCATGTGTTACGAAGAAGAAGGGGTATATTTAGAGTGGATATTCTCCAGGGAGCATGTGTTACGAAGAAGAAGGGGTATATTTAGAGTGAATATTCTCCAGGGAGCATCTGTTATGAAGAAGAAGGGGTATATTTAGAGTGGATATTCTCCAGGGAGCATGTGTTAAGAAGAAGAAGGGGTATATTTAGAGTGGATATTCTCCAGGGAGCATGTGTTACGAAGAAGAAGGGGTATATTTAGAGTGAATATTCTCCAGGGAGCATGTGTTAAGAAGAAGAAGGGGTATATTTAGAGTGGATATTCTGCAGGGAGCATGTGTTACGAAGAAGAAGGGGTATATTTAGAGTGGATATTCTCCAGGGAGCATGTGTTAAGAAGAAGAAGGGGTATATTTAGAGTGGATATTCTCCAGGGAGCATGTGTTATGAAGAAGAAGGGGTATATTTAGAGTGAATATTCTCCAGGGAGCATGTGTTACGAAGAAGAAGGGGTATATTTAGAGTGGATATTCTCCAGGGAGCATGTGTTACGAAGAAGAAGGGGTATATTTAGAGTGAATATTCTCCAGGGAGCATCTGTTATGAAGAAGAAGGGGTATATTTAGAGTGGATATTCTCCAGGGAGCATGTGTTAAGAAGAAGAAGGGGTATATTTAGAGTGGATATTCTCCAGGGAGCATGTGTTACAAAGAAGAAGGGGTATATTTAGAGTGGATATTCTCCAGGGAGCATGTGTTACGAAGAAGAAGGGGTATATTTAGAGTGGATATTCTCCAGGGAGCATGTGTTAAGAAGAAGAAGGGGTATATTTAGAGTGGATATTCTCCAGGGAGCATGTGTTACGAAGAAGAAGGGGTATATTTAGAGTGGATATTCTCCAAGGAGCATGTGTAACATGCAGTCTACCTGCTGTACCTGCCAACTCCTCACCTGAAATAGCAGTCAGTGTGCACATGCGCCAGGAATGACAACTTGTTGGAGAAATGTTTTGAACACTTTGACTGTTTTAAAAGGTTTCTCCTAAAATTCAAATATTTAATGTCTTGTGATCATTTCAGCATATACTTTGAATTGGGAAAGATAAATATACATGAATAGCATATTCTGTGCATTGTAGATAATCATAGGCCCTTACCTATGGCTTTTGCATTTTGTGAGTGATTTACATACAGGGATATGTTTAGAAAAGACATTTTCAAGAGAGTTGGCATATTTACCGCACACAAAATTCTGCCAAATTCAAAGTAACAGTTACATATGCAGTATAGTCTGTATACATGTGTGGTTTTTATGTGCAATAGACTGTATACATGTGCAGTTTGCATATACAGGGTACAGTGCATACATGTGCAGTAGTCAGTATATACATGTGCGGTTTGCATGTGCAGTTTACCTGCCAAATGTGCACCTGGAGAAGCAATCAGTGTGCCGATGTGCAAAGAATGCAATGAAATACACCGCTGATAGCTGTGGCAGACATTTCGATGTTGAGTAGGGACATGATCCCTCTGCATCACTGATCTGTGAATAGTTCGAGATAGCGGGTCGAATCAGATCCTTTATGCTGTAATGTAAGGAGATATCTGGCAATTCATTGCACTTTTATATGTGTTTTGCTGTGCATTAAGATAGGGGAGAGAGTAAATGCTATGTACTTCTATTAAATAAAATTGGGAGTTTGGCATGGTTGTGCTATGTATACCAAATAAGTGAAAATTTTCATTTTGATTTGTTTATTCAAAATAATCTGTTTCTAATCCTGTGATGTTAAGAATATCACCAGTTTGACATTTAAATAGAAATGTTATCAAATGTACTTTTTCTTTTTTAAATATTTTTGACTGATAAAGATGCTCGAAATTGGTAAACTGCCAGTTTTAGCTATTAAAATTGGATATTCTTGCTTCTCAACAGTTATATTTGTTAACAAAGATAAAACCGAAAAGCTTTGCAATTGCCGTTATAGGATTGTGGATAAGATTTGAGTTTATTCAACTTTAAAAGAGAATTTGAAATTTGTTATCAAGCATCATCACACAGACATTGCTAGAAACATAAATTTCTGAGAGTGATGTGTTTTGACATTTTTGTAATTTGAGGTAAACACCAACTTATCTATTTAACTGAATGAATTTAGTTTATACAGAAATGCTGAGGCAGCATTTTTATATCACCAGTGTGTAATATAAGCTGGAAAAGTAGTCAGCCCAAAATTGTTATTTCATCCACTGATATCACCCGCTACTTTGTTTATGAAAAGCCAGTTTGAAAATTTATTTTCATATAGTTCATAAACTGTGTTAACTGTTGTTTACTTCACATCTTCCTCCTGATCAAACTGGAGAAAGTCAATTTATCATGTTTAGTCTTTTATTTACATATGATCAAAGTTTGCTTTGGACCAACCACATGACACAGTTAAATCAACTTGCAAACAAATTTAATTATAGACATAATGGCTAAATCAAATTAATGGGAGCGATCCATCTGGCACGTTGAATATAAAATTTTGAGGTAGTTTCTGAAAACTTGGGATAATTGCCCTTGAAAACAGCTAAATTTTGCAAACTGGATTTAGGACAATTTTATATAACTTAATTCATTTCAAATTTCTATTGAAGATTGAGGTAAATTTTAAGAGTTATTTTAGGAGTTGAATGTAAGAAATCACTTGATAAATTATAACTTAATAAATGAATTATCAAACAAATTATCACTGTTTCTGATTAGAATCTCAAGTGGATGGGGCAGTGTGAGGTTACTCTTATTCACTGTCTAGACCTAAAGTACTTAGATGTGCCGTGATTTCTTAGTAAGGATTTCAGTGAAATAAAAGCATTTCAATGTGAAAGAAACAGGTTCACATTTTGAAACTCTAAACATGATGTACGGTAATTAATGTGATATGAGTTGAGTTAGTTCTAAATGAGTTATGTGATTTTTATATTTTAGTTTTTACTGAATATCTCTTTTGGATCATTTGGTCCAATAATCAAAATGGCTACTCTGTGCTATGTAACACAGTGTCAAATCTGGAAAGTGGGATTCACGCTGAAAATTAGCCTTTATACAAAATTCACATTTATGACTATCGCGTACTGTTATTCTATCACTACCTTTGAAAGCAATACATTCCTCTCCTATTTTTTATCAAAATGACCTCTTCTTTTCAGCATGTAGAGGTGATTAAATCTCCCCCTGACATTTGGTTCTAGATTGATCACTGGTAACATTGTACCAACAGCTTTACCCATTCTAATAACCAGTAATTCAGCAACTGGACATGAGAAATACTAACAAATGTAACATTGTTATATTTGGGATCACACTATCTGCAAGGTCAGGTTGAGGTCCAGGTGGCCGAGTAGATAAACTGTTGGGACAGTCAGTGCTGGCAGTTGGTGCCTGACTCTGAGGGTGGGAGTTCGAATTGCAGATCATGTGATCCAAGATATTACAATTAAAGTTACATTGGACATGGTTTGACTTCAATGAAGTTAATTAGTTTAAAGTATAAAGGCTTTAAAAGGTTGTGGGTGACTGGTGAGTGACATTTTATTAAGATTAGAATCTATTTAATCCATGTTTCTCTCTCTCTCTCTTCCAGTCACAAGGTCGATGTGAAATTATGTTGACGCTAGAGAAAGTTGTTGCTGGTCTTGGGTCTGCCGGGGGTTCCTGTCACAAGGATATCTACAAGGCTGCCCGCCAGGCCATGACAGATCGTGCCATGTCGGTCAGGGGGGCCGCTGCGAAGGTGTGATATCAAGAAACATATTTGTTTAGTTCTGTGTTGATATTAAAGAACATTAACTCACCTCTTGATATGCTGTTAAGGAATATTCGGATGTCTGTGATAGAGCTCCTTGGCTAAAATCTGATGAACTAACAACTGAGGGTTTCTGGAGTTCAGCCACGTAGAAATTGTTTCACACAGAATAATTTTCCGAGGTGTGAGGCCCCCAAGCTAAGACTTTGAATAGTTCAAAAAAACATTATGATTATGTAAAACACCGTAAGCGCTAGCAGTCATATCTATCATCTGTGTACATGTGCAAATATTACTTATGTCCCCAGCACCCATTGTTTCAGCATGTTTTGTCATATATCACATTTGCCTGTGTGATATTTTCTTAGGAAATGATAATAATAACACTCACATTTGTTGTTACTTATCAAACCCTAGATAGCTCTTAGCATTACAACATTATAAAGCCTTTTTATGGCTTTGATTTTTTATGAGTGAGAACCAATTATCTTAAATAAAATTACACTTCAAATTGCAAAAACACTCAGTCATGTCAATTCTAATCCATCTGTTATATTATCTTCAAGGTCATATGGACATGCCTTGGTTTGATTAAATTAATTTAAAAAAGTTAAAAATGCTGCAATCTTGATTTGAAACAAAATCTCACAAAAAGCCAAAAATTGTCATAAGAATTTCTAAGTAAACAATTTCAAATATTGGAAATACTGATTTCGTAATGACAATACCAGACACATGAAAGCTTTGATGTGAAATGAAAACTTCAATTTTTTTGTCAGTTTCAATTTTAATGATCAAATGTATCAGAACCGATAACGCAAACAAAAGTTTCTTCGCCATCCTATAAATAAGCCAACACTATCAGATAGAATAATGCAGATCAAAGAAACTTTGTGCATGTGGTGAAAGCTTTTAATGGAAGCTGACAAAACTGAGTCGCAAACTCAGATTCATTGATACGGGAACTGCCAAGATCGAAGCTGAATGGTGATTACATTTGTGTAACCTTGAAGAGTTTGGATGAAGGTCGCCACAAGATGAAACTGTCATTATGGGTGAATTTATAACCCAAGCTCTCATGCACAGGAATGAAATCATTTTCACACATTTGATTAGGGGTGTAATTCATTGCCCATACTCCTGACAGCTCCATAATGAGAGCTTTATGTGTCGTCTGCTTTTTGTTGAAAATAGTCCATTACCCGACTGTTTTTGCTGTAGTGATATTTTATAGGTCATGAACTGCAGGAAAATCTTTTGGGGAACAATTTCTTTGACTGTAATTTATTTTTTTACAATACATCTTTTTGTTTTGACGATCATGCCTATTTGTATGGCTACTTAATACATGGATCCTCTTCCAAAAGTGATCCAACAGATGTAAACTTCGCTTTATTTCGACACGGATTCAGTACACATGGTTATCACATACTGTTCTATATTTTATTGTTTGACACTATGACTATATAAAATAAGAGCCTTTAATAAAGTTGAGGTCCTCATTAAGCGAGAAACATTCTATATGAATTTGCAAGGCCAAACATATATCATTAAGAAAAGTTTCTATTATTTAAAAACAAAATTAAAGACTACATTTTAATTTAGGTTGCAGTTACCAGTATTTTATTTAGGGACTGTAAGCTAGTTTGGCAAGTATAGAATCAAAATATTTTCAAGATGCATTGACACGATGTCACTTCAGGTCTTTATATTCACATGATGCTGAGGAACATAATGTTATAAATCTATTAACAAAAATCGAAGACCGAAAGTATGGCGTGCTGCTTTGACCATATGAATTTAATAAGTTGGTTTGTAATGCAGAAGGTGTCACTATGGATGGACCCGGCTCTGCTGCAGTCTTCACTATGCAGAATATAAAACCCTTTTGACAGACATCAAAGATACAAATCGTTTGAAAATATCTCAGATAGCAATAAGGATGTAAGCTAACCCAGTGTATGTATAAATTAGCACATGTTGAGGTCCCAGAAACCACGAATCTCCACGTGTATGCACACAGATCAGACTTCTCCATGTTTGCAGTGGCCAGCAGGCCGTTGAGTAGAATCAGACCTAATTGTCTTCAACTACTCCTATGGCTTGCACCTACTTCATTAGGCTCCTCTGGAGAAGGAGTATCTGAATGCAGTGCCAAATATTTACTTGCACAGGAGAGATAGACTAAAGCATGCTTTATAATCAATTTTGCATGTGATAGAAATGCATTGGTTTATGAATTGGATCTGTAAATAAATACAATCATAGTTTTCAAATCAATTTGAGGCAGTCCAAATGGTATGTTTCACTTCAAGAAAGATAAATTTATTGTAAATGAGAAAAGATTGTTTCTTTAGGGTTTGAAAGCACATGATTATTAGAAATTGAAATTCCTCAGGAAATGAAGCTTAAGAAACCTTTGGAAGAAACTAATAGTACATTTAATGAATTGTTAAAAAAAAGGTTATAAAAAAACAGATTCTGGGAATATAAATCCAATAAGTTTCATCTATCATTGAAAAATAGATTGGATTCTCCTGGAATTCTGTTTGGTGGAAAAGCTTGACTTTATTCTCTTGCCATCTGGAAAGTTTTGAAAATTATATTTTGAATCCATGAGTGATTCAATTTCCGTCAGGATATTTCAGCAGTGTTTGAATTTTGCCTAATGTAAGCCTGTGTTAAGATGGCAAAGACGAGACATTAACATATAAATATAAAATTATCATGATATTCAATTCATATTTGCTCAGAAATCATTTTGAGGCCTTTAATTGTTATGATTGTTCCAAATTTCATAAACATTTTGACAATATTTCCTTTGACCTGTTGGAAACTAAATACTCAGTATTCACAGATAACTAAATGGTAGGTTAAAGTGTCAGTGATTTGGAAGACCGGTTCATCTGAGAGTGCTTCACACCCGGTCTCCTGACTAGACTAACGAGGCATTACCTCCCAGTTCCTTATCACCAACACGTAATTGAGCATTGCTTGTATGAACTTTATTACCTCAGAGGGAGTACCGGTAAGTTAGCTCCTTGCACTGAAGGGCGAGGTCGAGAGCTTTCACAGAAAAAGTGTTATAAATACCTTAATACTGCCACCTGTTTGTTGACTTGATCTTGAAATTATTAACTTTCAATTCCTTGTTTGTGCTTCAAGAGAGTGTCATTGTTTAAGGAGTTTCTTGCTGTAGTTGGTAACATTTTTAGCTCATCAGGCCTGAAAGGCCCGATGGGCTTATGGCATGGCACGGCGTCCGTCCATCCGTCCGTCCGTCCATCCGTAAACTTTTCGCTTTTTCGACTTCTTCTCCAGAACCAATGACTCCAAAGAGCTGAAATTTTATGAGCAGACTCCTTGGCCAATGGGGATTCTAAATTGTAGATTTCGTGACCCCATGACCCCAAATGGGGTCACAGGGGTCACATCCTTAAAAACCTATTTTCATCTTCTTCTCCAGTTCCAAAAGGTCTAGAGAGCTGAAAAGTTGTGTGCAGACTCCTTGGCCCATGGGGATTCTAAATTGTAGATCTCGTGACCCCATGACCCCAAATGGGGTCACAGGGGTCACATCCTTAAAAACCTATTTTCATCTTCTTCTCCAGTTCCAAAAGTTCTAGAGAGCTGAAAGTTGTGTGCAGACTCCTTGGCCAATGGGGATTCTACATTGTTGATTTTGTGACCCCATGACCTCAAATGGGGTCACAGGGGTCACATCCTTAAAGACCTATTTTCATCTTCTTCTCCAGTTCCAAAAGGTCTAGAGAGCTGAAAAGTTGTGTGCATACTCCTTGACCAATGGGGATTCTAAATTGTAGATTTCATGACCCCATGACCCCAAATGGGGTCACAGGGGTCACATCCTTAAAAACCTATTTTCATCTTCTTCTCCAGTTCTAAAAGTTCTAGAGAGCTGAAAAGTTGTGTGCAGACTCTTTGGCCAATGGGGATTCTACATTGTTGATTTTGTGACCCCATGACCTCAAATGGGGTCACAGGGGTCACATCCTTAAAGACCTATTTTCATCTTCTTCTCCAGTTCCAAAAGGTCTAGAGAGCTGAAAAGTTGTGTGCATACTCCTTGACCAATGGGGATTCTAAATTGTAGATTTCGTGACCCCATGACCCCAAATGGGGTTACAGGGGTCACATCCTTAGAAACCTATTATCATCTTCTTCTCAAGTTCCAAAAGTTCTAGAGAGCTGAAAAGTTGTGTGCATACTCCTTGGCCAATGGGGATTCTAAATTGTAGATTTCGTGACACTGTTACCCCATTTGGGGTCAATGGGGTCACATCCTTAAAAACCTATTTTCATCTTCTTCTCCAGTTCCAAAAGGTCCAGAGAGCTGAAAAGTTGTGTGCAGACTCCTTGGCCCATGGGGATTCTAAATTGTAGATTTCATGACCCCATGACCCCAAATGGGGTCACAGGGGTCACATCCTTATAAAACCTATTATCATCTTCTTCTCAAGTTCCAAAAGGTCTAGAGAGCTGAAAAGTTGTGTGCAGACTCCTTGGCCCATGGGGATTCTAAATTGTAGATTTCGTGACCCCATGACCCCAAATGGGGTCACAGAGGTCACAACCCAAAAAACCTATTTTCGTCTTCTTCTCCAGTTCCAAAAGGTCTAGAGAGCTGAAAAGTTGTGTAGAGACTCTTTGGTCAAAGGTGATTCTTAATTGTAGGATTGGTGACCCTGTGACTCCAAATACAGGTCACGGGTCATGATCTAAAAACCTATTTTTTGCTTGTTAACATTGTATTACTTGAGATAACTTAGATATACAACCTTAGATAATAAAGAAGATCCTGATGAGCTACAGAGCCCATGGCTCTTTTTTTTTGCTTTCTCTTGAAATCTAATGTAAGCAGTAAATTTAAGGAAATAAATTCAAATTCTGTTTTTTTGTGAAAAAGAGGTCAAAGAAGGTCAAGTTCCAGGCATCACTACTAGTTATAAAAGAGAATAATTTGGGGTTAGCACAAATTTAATGAAAGACTGTCCTAGAATTTTCTGCAGATAAAAAGTTACAGTTGATCAGTTTGAATTTGTTACCAGCAAATTTACTTTAAGATGCTCCCTGCTGCAGGCTTGATATCAAGCCCAAGGGGGGTTGACGTATTGATACGTCAATGACGTTTGACCCCTTGACATGCATACGACAAAAGTCTGTGACAAAGTTCCCTGATTTATGAAAAAGTTAACATTTTCCGAATGAGAAATCAATGGGCTTTCACATGATGTAATTAGTATCCATATACAATTTTATTTTATTGAGAAATGATGAATTAAAAATATTGAACGTATTTTCAATCACAAAACTGCCTGCAGGTGCGTGTTTGACGTCATAATAAAAATGTTACCTACTCGATTCAATTGGTTGAAATTCTATAGTAAGTGCATGCAAAATGCATAACTTTCACATCACTATGTTCAGAATATCCTAATCTAGCTGATTTACAAATTTGGACATTGAATTTATTTCTGTTAGAAAACAATCGGAGATTTGCGAAAATGTCGGCAAATGAAAAGATCAACCGATTACTTTTTGAAAAAAAACGTGAAAATAAACAAAGCATTTCACTTACATATTTTAGAATCTCAAAATCTTCCACAAATAAATAAAAATGTATCAGTGCATTGTTTGTCAATTCTTGTTTCCAAATATAGTAACATATCCAACGTGTCATCAATAGCAGTGCCAAATCGGCCATTTCTTCAATTCACCCCCATGACATGTTCCCGCTATTTTCCAATGTTACGCGACTCAAAGTGAACGTCAAGCTAGCGGAAGCTGTATCTATTTTTAGAAATGGTCGTCGATCTAACCATAGAGTGTTATTAATTGTTAAAATTAATCAAATTAACACTAAAAACGATGTAGTTTTATAAAAATCGATCAAATATTAAATAATGTGGTTGTAATAATTATTTCACTAGTTCGTAGAGTCTCTGTTGACGACCCGATAAATTTGCATAAGTTCACCAAGCCCCCGGATGTAACATTGTTTTTACGATTAAAATCACTGTGAGTAAATTTGCATTTTGATTATAATTTATACATATATGAAAAATAAGTGTCATATCCTACCATTATCACAAAATATTATCATGTTTGAGTTTACATTCGAACTACGAAATGTGTTTGACATGACATGGACCGACTTTCCGATCTGCGATTTCACAAGTTGAAATGGAGCCGTGAAACAGTAGCAGTAACCCTATCTCGCTAAAAAGTAAATTACGAATTAACAAGTCTCGTCTATGTGAAATAATTGTATGAATACAATTGCTAAATGATTCATGTTGATTATTTTAAAGTTTTCATTTGGAATTTGATAGAAATTATACCCGTTTTCAAACGAAATCATAGATAGACCTGTCAGTTCGAATTCATTGCAAATGGAGGCCATTGTGTCGTCTCGGCTTTTTCATACAATATTTTGTTCTGATACGAATTAAATGAATGCACATGTTATAACATCCATGAAATTAACAAGAATGACAAACAATTACATTTCAAAGAATAAATGTGAATAACTAGTGTTTGAATCGGCGAATTTACAGTGAAATGACAAACGAAACATTGATGGTCACATGATCAATTTTGTACAACCAAGCTAATCACGTGACATTGTTTACAATACGACAACGCTACCCGAACGAAATTTTGATTGTATTTTTAAACTTTTCAAGACCATGTTTACATTAAATATTCAACAGACATTTGGAAAAATTTCTTCTAACTTTGGTTTTAAACGGAATATTTTCAAAATGATTTAGATCATTAGATTTTTTGATTTGAACAAATCTGTAATCGGCGAAGGAAATGCATAACAATGGCGAGCGGCGAGTGTTTGTTGACTGTCATGTTTCGAGATATCGATGACTGATTGACGTTGGAAAATATAAAAACTGTAATGTCATATGCTTATATTTGGAACACAGAAAAGTGAATAGATGTGTTAACTTTTTGTGTAAATTTTATTACGATGGATGCATTATTTTGCAAATATTTCTCACGGAAGTAAATGCATTGTTCATTGAGGAATATCCATTGTTACAAATTACGTCGTAATTTTATAAATACAACGGAGATCGTTTATGATGGGCTCTTGTTTTCTGAAAGGAAAACACATATCATCAACATAATTTTTTTCTGGTATAACATTTAATTCTGAACAAAATGGTGTAAAAATTGGGCTGCATAAATAATTATTGACAAAATAATTCGAGTTTTAAAATGTAGTACAATTTTAGAACTACTGTATTATTTCATTTTTTCCATAGACAAGTGTAAAAATAATTGATATTTGAAAAATATTACATTAATTAATAATTTTTCATGACAATAATAAGTTAGAAAAAAATGTGACTCAGATATTTATTTTAATTATTTTAAAATTATGTTAATTACTAAGGCGAGAAAAACTTTAAATGAAGGATACCCATGTGACGTAATTGTTACAAATTTACAAATCTGACGCTCTCTGCAAAAACCTGAAAACAATCCAGCAGGCTAAAGGTTAAAAGTCATCTTCATGGGTTCCCATAAGCTCTTACAGGAAAAATACCACCAAACATCCTTTAAAACTAAAAGCACATACTTTACCAAAGATGAAGATTGCATATCAGAAATGATGGAAATCCAGACACCTGTTTTATAATCTCTCGGCTAGAATTAAACTTTATTTACAAACTCTTCAAATGGTGTTTTCTGTGTGCTGTTGATGTTTATATCTGTCTTGAGGGTGTTTATGGTGTGTTTGAGACATGGTTTTAACCTTTAATTTTGTTGTATTTATGTTGGATGTCTTCCATGAGATTGTTGGAGAGTTGTGATGTAATGTTAACTGTGGCTTCCTCTCTTTCATAGGCCTGATTGGTTTAGGTTAAGCATGAAATAGGTCAAAGCTTTTGGCGTGGTCGAGTGGTTGACTTTATGAATGGTGATTATCATTAAAAATCAACAACGTAGAGCTATGCATTTACCTATTTACCTATACAGTACTTTATTTTCCTGAAGAGAAATGAAACCTTCTTCCTACTGATAAACACATTGTCTTAATCAAAGCAATCAAGCAGGGTAAAGGTTAATGTATTGAATAGAAAACAAGAAATTAGATAAAACTCATCTTTTCTCAAGTTCATACAGTATTTCCACAGCAACTAATTATATTCAGAAACGATAGTTGTATTTGCCATTTCTCTGTAAGGATGAAGTCTGAACTTTCTACTATTTCACACTGGTGACGTCTCCTACATTCCACTTGGGATTCTGCCATGGATGATCTCAGATTTGATTTCACTGGTCCCTTGAAAGCACACTTCACAAATTTGTGATTTGTGACCGTATTTTTCCAATATTTCTTAAGAATATCAGATAACTAAGACTGGCAGTATTACATCCAGCGATGCAGGAGATTGCAAAATCCTTTCCAAGTGCTTGCACCAATAGAATAGATCGGAACTTGTGATTGGCTTATCTAGTTTCCTGTATCTTTGTGCCATAAAAATTAGGTTACTTTTTGTGTGTGTGATCAATTCCAGATTGGGCATGATGCAGTAGACAACAAACAAATGTTGAGATGTTCAATCTTTGGAAATGGTCCACTTCACTTATTGGTTCACCTACTGTTCCAGTTTCTGACAAAGCTGATGAGAAAAAATGATTAAAGTAATCTCATTGGTCAACATAGATCACTCACAAGATTTTCTAATTACATTCAGGGTTTATGAACAAAATAAAATTTGAGTAACTTAAGGTATGACAAGGTTAGCCACCAAGTTTGAGAATAACTTGTTACTAACTTGTATTCAGTCTGTCTATTTATTGTCTACTTGTCTACTATAAAAAAATTCATAATTGACCAAACTAAAAGTTCTTACAAGATTGTTGTACACTTGTAAATTGATATGAACATGTACCGACTTTATTGTAACTTTATTCAAGGATTTATATCAACTCTCAAACTCCTTATACAATGTGTAAGTGTTGAAAAACCAGCACTGCCACTGGCATTGACACTTAGAGTTATGACCCCTTCCTAGATATTTGTCTATGTCTTTGATTGGGTAATAATGTAGTTATGCTCTACTTAACTGCAGGACCTGAAGTCATTTTCACAAAACTCTTCGATATGTGCAATATTTTGTAAGTGACAAGAAAACTTTACAGACACTTGACCCTGAAGACTTGAGAGTTATCTGCCCTTCTCTACTGGAATTGCTGTCTGCAATTGTGTTGCAGTATACACATGCAATATTGATGTTTAGCTGACTCTAATATTAAGCACATGAAGCCTATCTTCTGCATCAACTGGTGTAGTCGATATTTGTATTGGAACAAATCACGCCATATCACTTTCTCCTACCTTACAATTCTTGGTGCGGTACCAAAACACTTTGCGTGTTTGCCCTGTTATATGGATGAAATGGTGCATATATCTTTTTATCGAGTTAATAATAGAGTAGGCATGTGGTAGCATTCACAACAGATTGCCAGATACCCAAACACCAAACTAAGTATATATACAAATTCCTCAATTATGTAAGCATTATTTATGGTATAGGGTAAACAAATACTATGATTCCTTAGTTTATGATGCTAACCTTTGCATTGCAATAACATTTGGCTCTTACCAACTACTTTATTGTCATAAGTGGACATTTCCTTTGATTTTAGAATGTATTTCTTTTTTACCTGAATTCTTTTTGCCACATATATCCAAAATACAGAAAACAAATCCCAATCACTTAAACTTAATGATTTATGTATGGTCATACTGGCTAACATATTTCATTGTCATCAAGTATTTCACTGAAAATGTATTTGTTGTATTTGTTCACGAAGAAGAGAAAATGCTATGTCCCAAGGTTTTTCCACTGTTTGCCGTGTGTTGTTAACATATTGACACCATCCTTTCAAGAAACAATATTACTTTAACACTCTACCTGCCAAGTTACTTAGTGAAACCCAATCCTGTGAGGCTGAATTTCAGGAACTACAAGCAAGTAGGTCATAGGAATTTACCAAGGGGCACCATTTATATAATAAGTTATATGAAATATTAATTTAGCTGAAAGATTGTTAAGGCTGATAATGGTAATAGTTTAATTTGAATTGTATTTTGAATTGTAAGTTCAGTTATAAGAATTTTAACGATAAAAATATCATGTACATTTTCTATAATTCTATTTTTTTTCTTGCAGTGTATGTACCAACTGGTAAATGAGGCGCCCTTTTTGTACACCAACGAGTTGGAGACAGTTGCCTCCCTTTGTTTCCGAGCTCTTGATGGCTCCAACTATGATACCAGATGTGCGGTTGCTAAATTACTCGGAAATCTCATGGCGAAGGCCCAAGCTCCAAGGCAACCACATGGTACTTGTCAACTTTCAAAATGTCGTTTAATTTGTAATGTTTTTGAGAAACTTGACACGTTATGATTATGATGTGTAGATGTGCCTTTTGTATGTTTCTGACCTGTAACCTCATATTCGGTGTTTTAGATTTTCAACTTTATATTCTTATAATTGAAACACTCATAAAATATTGCATTGCAAATTATGCTGATCAGTTGCTATTTAAAATGATATACTATACTATAAAGCTATATAAAATTCGAAACATCCTTACTTAATTTTGTCAACGGTTCACCATTGGATGTGTTGAAAATTAATAAATATCATAATAAAAGTAAAAGAAATATAGCAAAAATGTATATGAGACTCGTTTTGACCTGCAGTGAAAGGTCGTCCCGTGAAGCTGATGGATGTGCTGAACATCCTGGCTGCAGGATTCCTGCGGGGTGGAATTGGCTTCCTGAAGGGATCCACCGCAGGCGAGATGATCAAGGGCTCCGGCAGTATCAACCGGGAGGTCCGCGTCGGGGTCACCCATGTGAGTAGCATAGCATCATTTATTATGTTTTCAGTGGTGAAATACACATTTATCGGTTAAATAAAATATGATTTTCACTGAGTGAAATAACATGTTATTCTACTCGGTGAAATAATGCATTCAACCATATGATGTCGTCGTGACAAGAAAAACGCAATAAAGCAAACAACCATGGATGCTCCATTTATAAAATGAACGTCATTTACAAACTTTGCCACTTGTGAAAAAATATGTTTCTACTTCACTCGATAAGATAAACATAGTTTTGACGAAAATGTGAATAAATATATATCCTCTATATCTTCTCGACTGATCAGATCAAATCTACCTCAGTAAGAATATGAAACTTATGAACTTGGTTATGAGAGTGACACGTACTGTCTGGAGCAGGGTCATCCTTGTGGGTTGCGTGTATGATCTTCAATCTGTTACTTATCTACATATCTGATACACTCATGTAGGTAGATCTGTGTGTTTGACAGCCTTCAGAGAAGCATATGAAATGTGCTCACAGTTATGGATACAGGATTTAGAAGGGAGTGCACCCATGTCAAACGCGACTGACAACCCCACCCCTGTGCATTTAGTATATTCTGAGCTCCCTCTTCAGTTGCCAATGAATGGTTGCTTGCCTCATTATTCGAGAACTCTTTTTTAATAGTGAGTTTTCAAATGTTATTGCAATATAAACTGCCATTGGAGTTGTGTTGACCAGTTATTTCCAACATGCAATACACCGATTAATAGATTTCTAGTTCTGCATATTCTGATAAGATTGTCATTCATCCAGACAAGAATAAGATGCAAACTTGATGGATACTACTGTAACTTTGAAATAACTTCAATTAAGTTTGGAACATACTTATCTCTTCCCGAGATTTCTTTCATGTTGACAACCAATTTGGCACCATCTTTGAAGTTTCCTCTTGGTTCACCTTCTGGTTTGTGAGATCTACAAAATGTCAGAATGAGTTTCGACCAATTTCAAGACTTTTGGAAACACTTAATCAAACTGATTAATCCTGTCTTCTTGAAGCCTTGATAGAATCTTGCCTAAAAGGGAGGGTTCTACCAAGTAGCTGCCATTTGGTTTTTGTGCCTTTCGCGATGTGAGAAAACACTGTATTTTTACAAATTTGGCAACTTTTTGTTAATAAAATATATATATTCATAGAATATCCACAATCTAACAAATAATTTACATGTACAATGTACATACCTTTCCCTTCAGAAATATATGCATTTGCTGTTAGACACGTAATGTGCCCATTCTTTTCATTATTACCCCCACTCCACTTATACATAGATGCTAGCTAGCAAGCCCACCACACATGATGAATCTACCTATGATAATACTGCACAGATTGGATGGTTTCCCTCCTGCTGTAAGTGAAATCAATGGGAAGATTTTACTGTTTGGAAACCATCATGCTAACAGTGAGTGTTGTGGTATCGGATCCTGGATATATCAGCCCGCATCCCATGACGTAGGGGTGATACGACGATTATCAGATGGGGGTAATACGAGCCATGTGTTACACACTGACATACTCCCTGCACCTGTTGATACCGCCCTACTAGGTCACCATTACAATACTTACTTACTATAGAAATGTGCTGAATTGTCAGATTTATAGCTTTAATTATCATTGTTGACATTTATAAGACTTTTCATATAACTTTCTTCATTTATCACTTGCTTGACAACATTAGAATTTGTGATTCATAAATCTTCCTCATTTGACCTTATTGGAAATTTGGAAATTTCTATCGCTCAATTTAGATCTTTGTTGTCATTGAAATTTGTATGATTAGGAATAAATTGCAGAGGTCAATTGACATGTTCAAATAAACATCACAGAATAAGCCAAAACATACCTCTTGTTCAGTTCATTTAAATCTACTAAATTCGATATTAAGACTAATAATTCAAATATAATCATGTTTCACAAACATAAGCCAACATTTAAGTTTGGATTCTATGAAACTATAGTTGATAGTTTTGCCCCACAAGAACGACATCTTATCAACTGCCGTTAATAAAGCAGCTAACAAACATAATCCTGTATAGATTTTGTCGTTATTCAAGTGCACATACCACAGAATTTCCTCCGTTGGATGTGTTTACAGATTACTACATCTCACTGAACACGATTCAGCTGTTAGAAAAACAAGCAAGCCATAAACTGGTTTGAACTTCACTAGAACTATACATGTTCTAAAAATTGAAAGGCAAGACGTTGATTCATGGAAACACATGATGGTCCTAGACCAGAAACATATGGATGAGGTCAACTTGACTCATGTTAGACTAACAGCAAGTCTATTAAATAAAATTGTCTGAAATTAATTGGAGAGACATTTGTTGAGAATTGAATAAAGATAAGAAGGTGGCTTAGAAACTAGATTTGATGTACTTTAAAACTTGTTTTGACATAAACACATTTATTTTCTTATGCATCAGAAACATTATGCCAAACACATTTAAACATCAGAAACATTATGCCAAATTGTCTGAAAATAATTGGAATTGAATAAAGATAAGAAGGTGGCTTAGAAACTACATATGATTTTGAAACTTGTTTTGACATAAACACATTAATATTCTTATGCTTCTGAAAATGGTTCAAATGACAAACATCAGAAACATTATGCCAAACACATCGAAACATCAGATGTTTGGACATTTAATTGAGCAATTAGAGCCTGTGTGCAGGTATATAAGTTGAAAAGTGATTGGTTTAATTTCCAATGATTTCATGATGAACTTTGAATTGTATTTCAAGACACATCTTCAGACCTGCCATGTTTTCAGATAGGTGCTGTATATCATCAAAGTAGAGATGATATATTATTAGATGTTCTATAAACGCCTTAAGTTGTAGTTTCTTGTCAATCTATTAAATGTTAAACAAGGTATTATTTCCCTTGCAGGCAGGTAATATAAACCGGAGTATGTCATTTAATGATGAAACTAGATTACTTGTAAGGTTTTGCTGTGTGGGAACTCAGGTACTCGAGTCAATTATGTTTGGTAGATAAAGGTCACTATCACCCAAGAGGCATGTTATGTGTAGGCATTAACAGCATTATACCATCTCCTCAGAACTAACTGCTTCCTGTTGGTTCCAAGAAAGGGCAGTATATGAGCTGACCTGGAAGGTGAGGGGTAAGTGGGATATCATCCTGGGGTGGGGCGAGTAATGATAACATCCACTGCTCATCAAAGAGGTTACAAGGGAACCATGTAGGTAATGAAAACAAGTGCTTGCTGGACCCAGGAGGGATAAGGGGGGTGGGAGTAACCTGAACAGGTTGTTTCAGTGTATCAATATTCTTCATAACTGGGTGTTTATTGCTGTTTTGAAGTAGCACTTTGACCCTGGGACCAAAATTATAATAATTTTTTTTATAAAAAATAAACATTTATTACAGAACGTGTGTCCTTTATTCTTTAATTCCATTTTCGTCATATTGTCATACAATAAGTATAAGGATGTATGTAAAGGAACATTTCACAGCATAACTTTTAATGAAATAATTAGTGCCCAACTATTCAGAGTTTCATTTACAGGAATTACAATTCGTTAGCAGTGTAGATCAGGATTGGTCACTGACCAAATGTAAAATAATATTCAGTGCAGGTGATCTATATTCAGTAAGCGGGTAAACGATTACATTATGTCCCCATAAAAAAGCTGTATTTTAAATGTTTGCCCAAGTTTAGGTACACTTGAAACATTTAACTTATTGGAATAGTTTCCCCAAGCTAATCTTGATGTATGTAATTCAGGAGCTAATCTCAGCCCAGTTTCTATCCTAAGAGTAAACACCGCTTACTTCATACACAGGAATGCACAGACTTGAGAATTTCAGACTGAAACGTTAGGAATGAACGAAGTCATCTCACTGCAGGAAACTGTTCCACATCAGTCATTGTTGATATAAATGATATACTCTCCACGACTCCCACACATATCAACTGGCAGGTCAACCCGGGTCACAGCTACTGCTCTACTGATGTTTGATATGTATACATGTGTAATAGCCTCACCGCCAGTCTCTGAAAATATCTAATTTGATAAATAAAGAATTAAATGACAGATTTTATAGAATATTGATTTTCAAAATAATTTTCTTGATCATAAATATTTAAATATATACTGGACAACATTGCTGACACGTTAATCTGTTTTTAAGATTTGTTTGAGGTTGATGTATGTTTTTTGTATGTTTATTTTAAATCAGGAATTGATCAGGAATTTGTCATGGAATATGGATTAATACTAATAGGATGGTTTATTTTATTGAAACATTCAGTCCTATCACCTTATGGTTAACTATTATGTCACTGCCACAGGATCAAGACGTTAAAGGTGGATACATTAATTGTTACTTTGTAGATATTCTATCCATCTATGTTAATTATCCAAAAGTTGTGAAATTAGTAAAATTACACATATTTCTTACTTCAAAATAAAGGACGAAAACAAAATGGTTAATATCCCAATAGAATTATCCCTTTTAAAATGATACTAAGATTACCTTAGTGACTTAAGATCCCCTTAGCACTGTGTAAAGAAGGCTTAGAGACTGTGGGACAGACTTGCTATAGAAAAAAGAAACCTGGTAGAAACTTGGTGCCATGTTTGACAAACACATAGCCTCTATATGCTTGATATCGCGACCCTAAAAATTAAACTCGCATTAATGTCACGTCTGATATGTAATCTTTGGGAAACATTTGTAAATATTTAACATTATGGTTGAAGCATGTCTTGAACTCTTCTTATGTTTGATATGCATTTTGGAACACAGACTGTTCACTAATAGAAGTAAATTACCCCAGAAATATTTTTATTTAAATATTGATATTTAAAGTTTAAAGTTATTACTGTCATTTATCTGTGTACTTATATAAATGTAAGCCTTATTTGTAACTTTATATATGATGTTAGTCTGAGAAAGAACAAAATATCCGGTTTTGGTAATTTGAAACAGAAAAAATGTATATCCTGTATTTAACTGAAAACAGGATATGAAATAAAGTTGCCTCAACATCTGAGTACCAACTGTGATTGATGATGCTTGCTTCTTTTGTGCTTAATTGTCCCCCGCCGCAACGCGGAACGGGGGACCATGTATTCAGCGGCGTCCGTCCGTACGTCACATTTCTTGTTTACGCGATATCTTATGAAGCGTTGCATCCAAAGTCTTCAAATTTCATGTCTGCCTACATTGTGGGAAGACGCAGACACCAGTCAATTTTGGTGACCTTGGTCTTATTTTCAAGGTCACCACGACACTTTGACCACTTTTTGAACTCTTGTTTACGCGATATCTCATGAAGCGTCACATCCAAAGTCTTCAAATTTGGTTTCTGCCCACATATTGGGAAGACGCAGACACCAGTCAATTTTGGTGACCTTGGTCTTATTTTCAAGGTCACCACGACACTTTGACCACTTTTTGAACTCTTGTTTACGCGATATCTTATGAAGCGTTGCATCCAAAGTCTTCAAATTTCATGTCTGCCTACATTGTGGGAAGACGCAGACACCAGTCAATTTTGGTGACCTTGGTCTTATTTTCAAGGTCACCACGACACTTTGACCACTTTTTGAACTCTTGTTTACGCGATATCTCATGAAGCGTTACATCCAAAGTCTTCAAATTTGGTTTCTGCCCACATATTGGGAAGACGCAGACACCAGTCACTTTTGGTGACCTTGGTCTTATTTTCAAGGTCACCACGACACTTTGACCACTTTTTGAACTCTTGTTTACGCGATATCTCATGAAGCGTTACATCCAAAGTCTTCAAATTTGGTTTCTGCCTACATTGTGGGAAGACGCAGACACCAGTAACTTTTGGTGGCCTTGGTCTTATTTTCAAGGTCACCACGACACTTTCACCACTTTTTGAACTCTTGTTTACGCGATATCTCATGAAGCGTTGCATCCAAAGTCTTCAAATTTGGTTTCTGCCTACATTGTGGGAAGACGCAGACACCAGTCACTTTTGGTGACCTTGGCCTTATTTTCAAGGTCACCACGACACTTTGACCACTCTTTGAACTCTTGTTAAGGCGATATCTCATGAAACATTGCATCCAAAGTCTTCAAATTAGTTTTCAGCCTACATTGGGGAAAGACACAGACACCAGTTTATTTTAGTGACCTTGACCTTATTTTCAAGGTCACCGCAACACTTTGAGCACTTTTCTAACTCTTGTTATCACCATTTATTATGACCGGTTGGACCAAATGTTTTCAAATTTGGTGTCAGTCTACATTGGAAGATGACGCAGACGCCAGTCGATTTGGTGACCTTGACCTTATTTTCAAGGTCACTACAACACTTTGACCACTTTTAGAACTCTTATTAACACGATATATCATGAACTAAAGTAGCTCCAATGATGTGTCTTACTAACTCAATGTCACTGGCGGGGGACATTGCCATGTTAGTGGCAAACACTTGTTTTGTATGTGCTTGTGCAGAAATAATTTTAAAGCTAGAGATTATCTTTATAGCCAGTAAGCAGTCCCAGATTATTCCCTGTGTAAATCAGTTAGATTCCAATCAACTCAGGGGCGGGATAGCGCAGTGGTAAGCGCGTTCGGCTTCAGATCAAGAGGTCCGGGGTTCGAATCCCGCCAGGGGCACAGCAACTGTGTCTGCAGTAGAGAACTGTTCTACACGCAGTAAGGTTTGGGTGCAATGCTACACTGAATTTCAGCGTAGTACCACCCATGGTTCGCTAGTTCCAGCCGATGCTCGCAGGTTTCACTGCAGTGTATAGCCACATGGGGTTGCAGGCTTTCTCCCTGCCATAATACTAGCAGCCGCGATATAAGTGAAATACTCTTGAAAGCGGCGTTAAACTCCAAATCACTCACTCACCCAATCAACTGATCACTCAGAACGGCCTAACACTCATCAATTCAGCATCTCAAGAGCAGGATACAATTCAAGCTTACACATTGTTAGACATAAATTAACCATTCCGATCATCAGAGGAATTGTGAATCATCTCACATTCTCGGTTTATCCTGTAGCAATACACAAGAGTATCAGGTCTAATTCTTGTTATCAAGAATCAATCATGTCTGGGAGAATAATTAAATTATCCCAAGGTGAGGCAAGGTCAAGTTTACAGTCATGCAAGAACTTGCTGGAGGCAGGAGGTCACTCTTTGAAGAATGAGAGTCTAATGTCGATATCATCTCCTTAGATTGCTAGACTGTGTAGCTTGTACGTTAGCAGTGAAGCGAGGGTCCTGTATACAACTCAGTGTCTCCTGGAGATAATTGACCAACAATGGCTACTTGTGAGAGATATGTCTTTGATATGATAGTCCTAATTCAATTCTGGTTGCGTTGAGAAGTCGGGGTGGGATAACGCAGTGGTTAGCACGTTCGGCTTCGGATCAAGAGATCTGGGGTTTGAATCCCTGTTTGCAGTAGAGAACTTTTCTACACGCAGTAAGGTTTGGGTGCATTGATACACTGATTTTCAGCATAGTACCACCCATGGTTCGCTAGTTCCAGCCGATGCTTTCAGGTTTCACCGCAATGCATAGCAACTGCTACTTGTCGTATATGCTTATAGGAGCCTTTTCCCTTTAACCCTTTCCCTAAAGACTGCAGGTAAAAAAAAAGTCTCCCAAAAATATGATAAAATCCATCATCTTGGGAATATTTGTTCTATCATCTATAATAACCATTTCAAAATTCCATATTATCTTGCATACCTATGTAGAGTTTGTGAAGTGTATATAATATACCTTCTAAGAAATCCCATTCTTTCTTGCAGTCCTATGTAGAGTTTGTGAAGTGTATGGGTGGACTATGGCTGGAGAGAAACATCTCTGTGTTCTTGAACCACATCCTTGACGTGGTCGCCAACCCACGAGCCACGCCCTCACATGTTGACGCAGTGTACGCGAGGAAATGCGTCCTGTTCATCATCCGCTCTGTGATTGGTGGGATGCTGGGAGAAAAAGCACAGATCGCTGCAGCCAAAGAGATTTGTCAGATCATCATCAAACAGATGAACTCTGTCGGTGAGTGCATCGATTTAAAATTATTGAAAGTTGAGAATAAAAATGTTTCGTGTTGCCTTTGATTTTGATTCTTTTATCTGTGAACATTACAAATTTGAATTGAGTAAACCTGAACCTAGTATTTTTCAATGAACAATATGTGAATTTTTTTATTCATTCTGCAGGAGAAAGTATTTCAGAAATGAAACAAATTAAGTAAAATAAAACTGTTCTGATCAATTTTTCACTCAAGGTGATAATTTTTCACTTAGAGAATTTACTTCCATTCTTTCTCTTAGTGAATTACGGCCACCTCAGTGAAAGATTCTGAGTTAAAGTTCGGCTCAGTAAAGGTTGTTTGTAAGAGGAAGGTCAGGCCTACTTTTGTCAACAGAATTGCCAAATTCATCTTGAAAGATATATTTCCTGTGTTTAGGTGAAGCTACGCTGGACGCGGCGGAAGGGAAGGGACAGAGTGCAGACCTGACGGCGAGTCAACACGTGCTGGTGTGTGCGCTACACGAGCTTGGTAGCCTCGTTCTGAGGTTAGGGAGCTCCGCCAGTCCGCTTGTGGCCGAACCTGCAACTGGTCAGTCTGATTGTCCACTCTATTTCCATTACTGAGAGTTTGTTTTCTACAGTACAATGGCAATTTAATATTTGACTATGTATGCCCAAAACGTTGACCATTGTCAAATGAATGATTCATTTGAGTAATGAACAAAACAGCTTTTGCAATTCTTAATTTCAGCCTGAATACCAAAGATAAAAAAATAGAGCCATTGGCTCTGTAGCTCATCAGTACTTCATTGATTTATTATCTAAGGTTGAATATCTAAGTTATCTCAAGTAATACATTGTTAACAAGCAAAATAATATGGGTTTTAGATCATGACCCCTGTGACCCACATTTGGAGTCACAGGGTCACCAATCCTACAATCAAGAATCACCTTTGACCAAAGAATCTCTACACCACATTTCTTTTTTCTAGAGCTTTACATATAAACTGGAGAAGAAGATGAAAATAGGTTTTTGGGTCATGACCCCGTGACCTAGATTGGGGACGAAATCTACAATTTAGAATCCCCATTAGCCATGGAGTCTGCACACAACTTTTCAGCTCTCTAGACCTTTTGGAACAGGAGAAGAAGATGAAAATAGGTTTTTAAACATGTGACCCCTGTGACCCAAATTGGGGTCATGGTGTCACGAAATCTACAATTTAGAATCCCCATTAGCCAAAGAGTCTGCACACAACTTTTCAGGTCTCTAGACCTTTTGGAACTGGAGAAGAAGATGAAAATAGGTTTTTAAACATGTGACCCTTGTGACCTCATTTGGGGTCATGGGATCACGAAATCTACAATTTAGAATCCCCATTTGCCAAAGAGTCTGCACACAACTTTTCAGCTCTCTAGACCTTTTGGAACTGGAGAAGAAGCTGAAAATAGGTTTCACTTGTTGGATCCTGTCTAGACTCTCGAGTCCAAGACACACAGACCGTATAATCCCAGCTAGTGAGGGTTATTGCTTGAACACAGACCAGTTACTGTTACCTGTCAAGCGAAGCAGTGTATACATGTTCCAAGAGTTACCCTGATACTTGTGTTAGCACTTCTCTGTGAAATGTTGCCTACATACCTGCAGTCTGTTGTGTCTTCAGTGTCTACAACGTGATGGTAATTTTGTTGCAAATTTCCACCAGAATGGTCACTGTCTCAGTTGAGGTGTATGCTGGTTGCTGGAAGATGTTGAGATTGTAATTACATATGTTTTATGTACTGGGTACTTGAAACGTGACTTATAAGTTAACCATCCTTAACTTTACCTTTTCTAAAACAGTAATATTCTGGAACATTTTATCTATCTATCATCTTTTAATTCTTATGTAAGTCTCAAAGTTTAGATCATAAACTAGAGTTCGTTGGACATATTAATTAATTTAACATGTTTAAAGAAAATTTGTTAATGAATGAAATTTTGGTCATCAGTAGCAAGTTTTAAATAATACTTAATACCTTTTGTCAGAATCTTTCTTTTTATTATAGACAACTTCATGATATTATGTTACAATATTCTTTATGAATATATATAAAAAGGTTTCAATCTACATGTATTTTTCTCCAAGTATTGTGTGTACCGTATCTTCACACTATTATATATATAATTGAAATCTTTGTCAGTTTGACCTACTACATTTCACATTCTTTGTAGATTCCTGTAGCAATAGACAATTACCATGACAACAGATGTCTGTACACTTCAACTTCGAGCACTGTAACTTGAGTGTATATTAAATTGGAAGAGGACTGTATTGATTACAGATGTGTAGGTGTTCAAAACGAAGGAAAAGAAAAGGAAAACATCATAAAATCAACTTTTTCCAAAGAGTTTCAAATGGAGTAGAATTTCTCATTAAATGGCGAAAGTTTATGTAAGATTCTGAAATTCATATATCAGCAAAATAAAGTCAGAAACCACAATTTTCAAGATTAAAGTGTCAAATAGTCATATTTTGATCCATGATCCATTATTGTCGATTGATTATTTCTATTGACTATAATTATTATCACTCATAAGCTACAAATTACTACTAGTTTAATATTCATAATGGTATTAATATTCAAATACGTATTGTCAACATCTGGTCAGCCTGCGTTGTAGGAACAATTACATTAAATAACAAAATAGTATGATCCCAAATTTATCAATTGTGTACACTCAAATAAAACTAAAACATAAAGCCTTTTGCTGAAACATACCTCTGTGCAACCAACATGTTATGTCCTCTTAATTCCAGGTATTTGTATCTGTAAGGCTCCTGATTGTTTTCCAAGGTTCGGCCTCGTTTGTCAGTGAAAAAGTCTGTCAATAAAATTACTTAAAATCCAGCGATACTTGAAATGCCCAGATGAGAAGACCAATAAGCGACCATCAAATTTCTAATCACAACATTTCATTGCTGATAGCAGTGAGTAACTAGACTTCAGCTATACGAGGCAGAAGCTTCTTAGATGATCAGGGTATTAAATTAGTGCTGTGAATACAAATACCCTGATGGAGTATTATTAACCCAGTTGTATCGGTGTTATCATCGGCTACAATGTCAGTATCCTTCTATCTGTATTGCATTGACTCTGCCTTCTCGGTTACCTCTCATGTTCGGCCAACAAAATAATTCTTCTCTTGTATTAATTCCAGGAATCATTGAGCCAGTAGTATCGGTACTAATCCACCCGAGTCACGCAGCTAGACTGTCAGCATCCTGGTGTCTAGGCAGTATAGCTGTGGCGCTCCCCTCGCAGTTATCTCCCCTGTTAGACCGATGTGTGGAGCGTATGGAGAAACTCAAGTCATCTCCAGATGCTGTGTCAGGATACAGTAGCGCCCTCGCGGCTCTCCTCGGAGGGGTCTACCAGTGCCCCCTGGGTATTCCTCACGCTAAGGGAAAACAGATCTTTACAATAGCAGAAGAGCTACTGAGGACCGCGTCACAGAACAGCAGATTGTCCCTCCAGAGGACGTCTTCGGGCTGGCTGCTGCTTGGAGCACTCATGACTCTAGGTAGGGGCTGATTATTAGAATTAAATGGCTTCAAGAGGAATGTGACTATATAGTTATAATCCTTGCTATGACATAAACATTTGAAGGAACTTAAATTAAAGAAGTATGTTTTATCAGAAGAACATTTGATGAGAAAATACAAACACTATAAACTGCTTTTATGCTCTTCTCATGTCACAGCTACATCATAATAAGTTAATATATAATTGAATTAGAATTTTGGTGCTATAAATAAATCGATCGTTATTTATAGATTAACTCTATCTTCAGGTCAGTCTGTGGTCAAGAACCATCTTCCCAGAATGCTGCTGCTGTGGAGGAACGCATTCCCGCGGTCGAGTCGAGAGTTGGAGTCAGAGAAAGTGCGAGGAGACGCCTTCACCTGGCAGGTGACCCTTGAGGGACGTGCAGGAGCTCTCGGAGGTGGGTTATATTTTGATAAAAGCAAACTAGCTGTTTATAAACATAGATAGAAGTTGTTATCCATAAGATTGTATTATCACACCATCTTCTAAATGTCTTTGGAGAACTTCAAGCTGTATGATATATTATCATTTCATGAACAAGTATTAATTTCCAATCTTTAACAACGCTCAACTTAGCCTAGTTAGTTATGATCAGTTGTAATGATACGACTTGAGGTTATATCCCCTTAAGACCATGACCAACAAACCACTGTTTGACCGATGGCCTTCAATCCATCTGATTGTCTTGCAGCCATGAACAGTTTCCTGCTGTACTGTCGAGAGTTGGTGACAGAAGACGTCATCCGCCGACTGCTTGCTCCTCTCGAATGTGCCCTTCTCATGTTGTCTCAGTAAGTCAATTGAAACTATGAACAAAAAGCAGGAATTAATTATTGTTTTTAAACACTATTTTTTACCTTAAAAATGAAATGTCAAGAAAATTTGCAAATGAAATGTAAAATTGTATCATTATGTTAAATCGACCTAAAATATCAATACTCTAGACCTTTTCCCGAAATCTGGTATTTCACTGATTCTAAATTCGCTGATGTTGTTTCAGTTTGCCGAGTATAGTGAAGCTGTACGGCCCCCACCTGAAGGCAAGCGCTGCTATGGTGAGGCTGAGGGTGTACGACGTCCTCTCCCTCCTACCGCCGGAGTCGTTTGATGGTACGTCACTTAAAATCATCTTTAACAACAGTAGATTTATCTCATTTCCATGCAAGCATGATTTACTTATGCCATAGTAAAAAGTGCCTATCTAGGACATTACAATGTCCTAGCTTGAGACACATGAAAGCTGTTTTTCACAGTCCATGTCAAAGTCATATTAATTCAAGATTGTTTAGATTTGGAATAGTGAATAAGCAAATAAACTATATAAACACATAAACGGTCATGTTAAACTAATACTAAATTCTAACTTATCCGTTCGCTGTTTTAAATGCAATTTATAGAATTCATGTTCTGATCTTGTACACAAATATGAATGTATAACATTTCTTGCAGGTATGTTCCCTATGCTCCTCCGTGAGTTGGTTGCGGAGTTCACTCTGACAGACAACCCTGCGACCACCACCACCTCCCTCCTCCGCTCCATGTGTCACGTAGACGACAGTGTCATCCTCGGCTCCTGGCTGCAAGAGACGGACCACAAGGCCATAGAGGACCAGGTAGGACCAAGGGAGATAACTCTGAATACTCAAGGGAGATAACTCCATTTAAACATTGTTAAGAAATCACAAATCTTACTGAACAGAAAATATAAATCTAGCTAGCAGCGAGCTTTGATAGAAGAAAACTTGAAAAGGAACTGCACCAAATAGGGAAATAACTCAATGACATAAGTTTTATTCAGAGATGATGGGATTCAACATTCGATTGGTTTACTATACTTGTTCCTTTTTAGAGCTTTCGTTTTGTTTATGTCACATGTGATGTCTTTTCTATCTGTGTACAATTTAATCTGTGTACCTGGTTTAATTCTCATGTTAAGTTTAGGATAGTACATATTTTATTTGTTCACACTTCCATTTTCATCTAATTTTTTAAACCCTCTTTAGTTTTTTGTTCCTTTTTATTTTTGCTAGTCTGTTTTTAATGTGCTGTTGAGTCTGTTAAATTTTCACTGTTTCATTCTCAGTTGGAGATGTTTTTATATCTTCTTTTTTTTTGCTGAATTTACTCTTTAGCGTGCAGTCTCATTTCCTCCACTTCCTCATTAAAAAAAAAAATCTCTCCACAAATTTCGAGTAATATTTGAGAAACCAATTGTGCCTTTTCTTGTAGATTGAACCAAATCGTAGGGTGGAAAAAGAATTCGTGAGTACTTGACCCTTCCAAGAAAACTGACTGACTGCATCATTGAGAGAACTGCTACTTCAACTGCTAATCTGTTTTGTTTCAGCTGAGCTTGGTGATCAGACAAATCTATATAAATCTGGTGTATACAATGAACAAGTCCAACAGTCTGAGAATTTGATTCAGCATTATTATTGGTGCGTTTGTTACATTTGGCAAATAATATTGACAAAATTAAATTTAACAGACTGATTCAGACTTTGTGTAAATCTCTTTCATTTTGGCTTTAATTGTGTGAATTCTTTAGTTTTTTAACTTTGTTGATACCAACCATTTTGAGTGGCCATCTTTATGGAATCATCATTCTTTATCCAAAAGATCTCGCCGCTAATGGCTGCAATACTGCCGTAGCAGCGTTAAACAATAACTCACTCACTCACTCATTATCCAAGAGAACATTCCTGGATTATCAAACAAATTCTCCTGCAGTTAAAGGTTTGACAAAATTGGATACTTGAAAACAAATTTAAAAATAAATAAAACCTTACGAAATGTGTCTGCAAATTATCTTGTCTGGTCACCCTCTGTGCTCTGCTCTACTCGAGGATGCTGCATCGGACAGTTGAATAGCTGCATGAGTCCACAGTGTGAATGTCGGTAGACATATATCCTCATTGCTTCGGTTGTGCATCGTGTATATTTAGTTTTACGTGGTTCGAGTGACCAGGAAGAGATTTGTAGACAGAGGACATCCAACTAACCTGATATGCAATTTGATCTTGACTACAATCTCACAGGACTGACCCGTCAGTACCCATAGGTACCCTGGAAATGAGACTGTACAACTGCATTGTTTGAAATTATCTGTTTGATGTCTTAGCCCAATTAATTCCAGAAGATGCTCTTTATGTCCTCTTTCTTTCTTTCGATCGTTATGTGCTGACTGTTGAAGCACAGTATTTTCATGTTAAGGATTTTGCGCTGTATTTTTGCTCACATCTATTTCTCTAAGTTTGGACTTTTACGGATAACAATTTTATACTTCATATAGTCATTCATGTGTTTCATACAAAACATCTCAATATGGAAATGGCCAAGGAAATTCAGCGGATGTTTACTCTGGAATTGATTGGATCATTTGCATTTCTTGAAGAATCTATATACAAGCAGTCTAGAAATGGAATGTTTAGAGAGATTCTGACAGAAAACAAAGTTTGCATTGAGTATGTTCCTATTTTGCTGCACTTTAATCCACATCCTAAGTCCTCTAACGTTCAGCATTGTCCCTGACACATTGATAGCACAATGATTTTGTGTATATTTGCAGATTTCACAAAAATGAAGAAAACTTATCAATGTTGTTCAGTTCGCTTAAAAGTAGAAGACCAAAAAATAAGGAAATAGTTACGGGAAAGTTTCCACGGACTTATACATACACCAATGGATTACTGAAACCATGTGAACTTTAATGGTAGAAGTTTAAGAATTATAATGTACAAAGAACTTATTTCCCGACCTCTTTTTAGTCAAAATGACAGTTTCAGTTTGAATGTAAAAAGGTCATAGACATTCCTTGTAGGTTATCCAAAATCACCAAATCTCCCTCCTGTTCATTCCTTAATGTTTCTAATGGTTGCTCGTCTGAGGGCTGAGAAATGCATGATGCATACAGACATCAGAATAATACCTTCAAATAAAGAGATGCCTCACTCACATTGTACTAACAATCTTATACATCATCCGGAGTATCTACAATTCTCACTATCAAATAACTCATCTTCTGTGAAAGATCTTTAAATATTTTACAGTGACAAGAGAGTTATCGGTTATTATCAATATCTCAGGTTAAAGTTTAATATACCAATGATTTGTATGAAATTCAATGTTTTCAGGAATGTTCAAGGGTTAAATCAGACTGAGAGACATAGAGTTAATCTCTTCCTTTGATCTTCCAGCTCCAGCCAAACAGTGCGTCCGGGTCCGGCGCTCTCGAACATGACGCCCAGTATTTGTACGCAAGATGCCCACCGGTGAGTTGTCGCACGCTTTATCCTTGATTCATTCCTGAACAATTTGTAAGTCAAAGCCACTTTAACAGTAGGTGACAACCATGGCTGTGAATTTTCTTTGGATTGATTTCTATCCATCCTACTTGTCGTGAATATTTTTCATTCAAAGGCTTTAACTCTGTGAAGTCTAATGTCAAAGTGTTAGATATGATTGTAATTCAGTTAAAGAAACTCTTTATTACCATAGACAGATGATACCTAACCAACATTTGTCAGAATGTTCGACTAGTAAAATACCAGAAAAGCTATAGACATCATCAAACTGGATTCCATGACAACTTTAATTCAGCAACATTCCAACTTTTTAGCTCATCAGGCCTGAAAGGCCCGATGGGCTTATGGCATGGCATGGCGTCCGGCGTCCGTCCGTAAACTTTTCGTTTTTTCGACTTCTTCTCCAGAACCAATAACTCCACAGAGCTGAAATTTTATGTGCAGACTCCTTGGCCAATGGGGATTCTAAATTGTAGATTTTGTGACCCCGTGACCCCAAATGGGGTCACAGGGGTCACATCCTTAAAAACCTATTTTCATCTTCTTCTCTAGTTCTAAAAGGTCTAGAGAGCTGAAAAGTTGTGTGCAGACTCCTTGGCCAATGGGGATTCTAAATTGTAGATTTTGTGACCCCGTGACCCCAAATGGGGTCACAGGGGTCACATCCTTAAAAACCTATTTTCATCTTCTTCTCTAGTTCCAAAAGGTCTAGAGAGCTGAAAAGTTGTGTGCAGACTCCTTGGCCAATGGGGATTCTAAATTGTAGATTTCGTGACCCCATGGCCCCAAATGGGGTCACAGGGGTCACATGTTTAAAAACCTATTTTCATCTTCTTCTCCAGTTCCAAAAGGTCTAGAGAGCTGAAAAGATGTGTGCAGACTCCTTGGCCAATGGGGATTCTAAATTGTAGATTTCGTGACCCCGTGACCCCAAATGGGGTCACAAGGGTCACATCCTTAAAAACCTATTTTCATCTTCTTCTCCAGTTCCAAAAGGTCTAGAGAGCTGAAAAGTTGTGTGCAGACTCCTTGGCCAATGGGGATTCTAAATTGTAGATTTCGTGACCCCATGGCCCCAAATGGGGTCAAAGGGGTCACATCCTTAAAAACCTATTTTCATCTTCTTCTCCAGTTCCAAAAGGTCTAGAGAGCTGAAAAGTTGTGTGCAGACTCCTTGGCCAATGGGGATTTTAAATTGTAGATTTCGTGACCCTGTCACCTAAAATGGGGTCACAGGGGTCATATCCTTAAAAATCTATATTGTACCTAAAAGGCTATAATATTGTGTGCAGACTCTGTCAATGGGGATTCTAAATTTTAGATTTGGAGACCCTGTAGTGCCTCAAATAAGGGCCTCAAGCCATGACCTTAAAATCTATTTCAGTCTTCATCATTAAACAATATAAACCCTGATGAGCTACAGAGCCCATGGCTCTATTTTTTCAGAGTGACCCTGTTCCTGGCCCACTGCCACTAGGTGTCGCTGTGATCGACAGTTCAGTACGACTTTATGGGTTCATATTTCCAAGAGTGGCACACAAACATCGGTATCAGATGCTCAACCATTTCAACGAGTGCATCAAGCAGGCCAAGTCGTCACGGCAACAAGCTGTTCAGATGAATATATTCACGGCTGTATTGTGTGCCTTGAAGGTGAGCGATGGTTTCATTTGCACTTTCATGTTGTGTGTTGAAATTTGCACAGTCAGTAAATAAATTTCAATGGATGTTACTAAGAAAAATAATAAAATCAATTGCCATTGGTGGTATGCAGATCTGTTACCGCTGAATTATCTCAACCTGATTCTCAATATATAGATATTAAGCACATTGTAGATGCCCAACTATTATGCCATTTAAAAGGTTGTATTATATTTTGAATTCATTAACAAACAAATTTCTTTATATTATTATTTTAAAAGAAACACATTTTATTTTGCAGAGTCTTTCTGACACAAAAACAAGTATTGGCAGTGATGATGTAAAGAAGGCTGCATTTTCTCTCATCATGGTAAGAGGTTGAACGGTAGACTACATATAAAGATTGAAATGTGAAGATAATGAAATGATATGTATGATTTTTCAGTTCTAATACATTTCTGATATAAATGTTGACTGTATAGATCTCATCCCAACACTAAATCCACGTTTGGAAATCCTGAGTTCCTGTTTATCTGTCCATACAGGGAGCGCTAGGTAGCTCGAACCCCATCCTGAGGTGTGCAGCGGGTGAAGCACTCGGTCGTATGGCGCAGGTCGTCGGCGACAGTAGGTTTATAGCAGAGATGGCCCAATACAGCTTTGACAAGTGAGTTTTATTTTATGAGATGTTTGGAAAAATGTTCTTTTTCCAGTATGTTCCCTTGCAAGGAGCATTGCTGTGAAGATTTGATTTATTACCGTTTAATGATTGTGGGTAGTACTATGTGTATTTTCCCAGTATATTCCTCATTCAAAGTGGTACATTGTAAGCGGTTTGCCAGGAAGATTTACGTTCAATGATTGAGGGTACAAAGAAGTAGATATGCTGGTTATTTGCCATTATAGTGAAGGTTCTCTTCCCTCTGCCACCAGGTTGAAGTCAGCACGTGACGTGGTGAGTCGGACTGGTCACTCCCTCTCCCTCGGCTGTCTGCACCGCTACGTGGGAGGGATGGGGTCAGGTCAGCACCTCAACACCAGCGTCAGCATCCTCCTCGCTCTCGCACAGGACTTCAACTCACCTGTCGTACAGGTACGTCACACTCAGTGATGATGATAAATAATGATAAAGATACCTGAATTGCATTATTAGCAGCTCCGACTAAGTCGGAGCTGCTATCAGTTTTTGCGCAGTTTCCATCGCCGCCGCCGCCTGCGCGTTTTGTATTGGCTATTAATTTTTTCCTAGAAGGTTTTAAAAAATCATATACATAACTTCTTACTTATACCCCTGGGGAATTTTTTTGACATGTTCACATTCAAGGTCAAAGGTCAAGGTCACGAATTCTGAAATCTCTAAAAAAAATCCTTGTAAACACGATAACTTGAAAAATATTTGTGCTATCAGGCTCTTCTTTGGTTTATATCAACTATGGAGAAAGGCAAAGATTTGAAAAGGATTTCGCTAACATCCGTCAAAGGTCAAGGTCATAGCGAGGTCACAACTTAAGCATGCTTTTGCGAAAATGTCTTATTTCAACTATTAACACTTTGATTCATTACATGATTGTGATACACAATGAAAAGTGATCACTGATTGTGTGACCTTGAATTTTAAAGGTCAAGGTCACGAGATAGGGTCATGGTCACCAGTTCTGAAATCACTAAATAACTTCTTTCCAAGGAGGTATCAACACATCATATACATAACTTCTTACTTATGTCCCTGGGGAATTATTTTGACATGTTCATATTCAAAGTCAAAGGTCAAGGTCACAAGTTCTGAAATTTCTAAAACAATCCTTGTAAACACGATAACTTGAAAAATATTTGTGCTATCAGGCTCTTATTTGGTGTATATCAACTATGGAGAAAGGCCAAGATTTGAAAAGGTTTTCGCTAACATCCGTCAAAGGTCAAGGTCAAAGCGAGGTCACAACTTCAGCATGCTTTTGCGAAAATGTCTCATTTCAACTATTAACACTTTGAATCATTACGTGATTGTGATACACAATGAAAAGTGATCACTGATTGTGTGACCTTGAATTTTAAAGGTCAAGATCACAAGATATGGTCATGCTGACCAGTTCTGAAATCACTAAGTAACTTTTTTCAATGAAGATATTAACACCTCATACAGATAGCTTAATTTCTTTCTTATACACCTGGTGAATGATTTTGACATGTTCACGTTTAAGGTCAAAGGTCAAGGTCATGAGTTCTGAAAACACTACCAACAATCCTTGTAAACATAACTTTAAACTTTTTTTGTGCTATTAGGCTCTTATTTGGTATATATGAACAATGGAGAAAGACCAAGATTTGAAAACGTTTTCGCTAAAATCCGTCAACGGTCAAGGTCACAGTAAGGTCAAAACTTAAGCATGCTTTTGTGAATATGCCGTATTTTAACTATGAACACTTTGAGTCATTGCATGTTTGTTATACACTATGAAAAGTGTTCATTGATAGTGTGACCTTCAAGGTCAAAGGTCAAGGTCATGAGATATTGGTTAAGGCCACGTTAATCCTTTGATCAAATTTTGAAAGAAGAAATAGGTTTTAAGAACAAACTTGTGAAAAGTGACCCCAGTGATGATTAGTAATATCTCGAATAATGAAAAAGTTTTAAAAAAAAGAATTCCCATTTTATTGATGCTGACAAGAGACGGAACAGGGAAAGGCGAGACCCTAAGTTTCGGAGCTGCTCTGCTTTTGCGGTGTCCCGCAAACGCTAATCTAGTTACTCTCATTTAATATAACCCATTTAAGTTTGTTCTACATGCAGTAATTCTTAACTGAATTTTAGTGCAGTACCACCTATGGTTCGCTAGTTTCACCGGCTTCTTTTTACAGGCTTTCTCCCTACAGTTATACTAGCAGCCGTGATATAAGTGAAATGTTCTTGAAAGCGGCATGAAACCCCAAATCACCTCTAATCATCATAATGTATTTCCTGCTCTCCAGGTGTGGGCGCTGCATGCCCTAGCACTGATCGCTGACTCGGGAGGTCCGATGTTCCGAGGGTATGTGGAGCCTACGCTCTCTCTCGTCTTGCAACTGCTGCTCTCGGTGCCCCCCTCTTCCATCGATGTGCACCAGTGTCTCGGCAAGTGTCTCTCCGCACTCATCACATCCATCGGGCCGGAGCTGCAGGGTGAGTGCTCACTGGTGTATCAGTATCTACAAACTCGATCATACAGATAATGAACAATTACAAAGATTAGAAAATATAGCAGTATAGTTTTCTGAAGTTTATCTCATTTTTAAAATGTAACAGTTCAACAAAACTCTAGCAATCTCTCTCCCCGTACAGGTAACAGCGGGTCGATCACGACGGCGCGGCTCTACTGTCTGGTGTGCTGTGCGGTGATGCAGGACCACTCCGATTCGCTGGTTCAGGCTGAGGCTATCACTTGTCTCCAGCAGCTCCATATGTTTGCCCCTCGCCACGTCAACCTCACCAGTCTCGTACCTCATCTCTGTGTGAGTGCAAATCAGTATTATTCCAAGATACTTTTAGTGTATCTTTTTTTCTAGTGATGTGAATATTTTATATATCAGAATATTTTGGGAACATTTATCTTGATTTTGAAACTTCTACAAGATTTTAAAATGTTGAGTTTATCTGCTGTAAGGGATACTAAGCCCCCTTATGAAGCTGAATGAATCCATTTAGAGACGTTTTTGACTTCTTGGAAACAAAGACCAATGTTTTTCAAAATCACACTTCAAATGTCATAATAATCTTAAGGCAATGGTAGAAGCTCATAATTATTGTTTTTTGAGTCATAAAACTTCTCAGAAATAACTAACAACTATCATGTTCATCTTACAGACCATCCTGACCAGTTCCCACCTCCTTCTAAGAAGAGCTGCAGTGGCGTGTCTACGTCAACTTGTGACCCGTGAAGCAAAGGAGATCAGCGAACAAGCATTGTCCCTTGTCCCTGACATCAAAGACGGGAAACTAGGTGCGAACATCACCGAAACAGGGTTGGAAGGGTCTTTGTTTGGAATGTTGGACACAGAGATCGACGGCAAACTGACATCAGACCTTCAGGACACCATCGTCAGTTTGCTCCAGAGTCTGGCGATTCCTAACCTCACCCGCTGGCTCATTCTCCTCAAGGATGTTCTCTCTGCTTCTACAGGTGAGACAATATCTCAATATCAGGTATTGATTGATTTGTGCGACAAATTCTTCATTAGTTTTTATCTGCTGTAAGTGTGTAAGGATTTAATGATATCAATATTATAATTGGTTAAAATACCAGAACATAGTCCCCATGAGGAAATAATTGTACAAGGACGATCAACTTGTCACCTAACTTACCTGTATTTTGCTCACATTCTTCTGCAATAATATAAGTTAACTTAGATAAGCTTTACCCTATTACTGGAGCCTGTTGTATCCAAAACTAGATTACTTACCAAGTTTTAATTGAGTATTTTCTCTTTCTATATGAATTCAAAATCTTTATCAATTTCATATCCTTGTATTTCAGATACAAGTAGTGCCAGTCCCGATGACGGGGACGGTGGTGACGACGATGACGATGACGAGAGTCAAGACATGGGGTCACAGTTCAAGGCCATGGAGGAGGAGAATGCTCACCCAACTGTAGCACCAAGGTCAATAGCTGACAAATTCATATCCTGATGTATGAAAATCAAACTTCTTTATTGCGTAACCTTCTGTCCCATAATACCACAGCATGTTCATTCCTCAGTGATTATTGATATGCACACATCTAACAATATGGTATCATTCCTGTATTACAGATGGCCGACGCGAGTGTTTGCGGTGGAATGTCTGCGGAAGATAATGTCCGCCTGTGAGGGAGGGGAGGCTCAGTTTGATCTGGTGGAGGCCAAGGCTAAAGCAGAGGCAACCGGCAACAGTACGTGTTTGGAAACAAAACATATCGTTGTTTCATGATGGACATATCATTTCCACATCAAAACAACTCTGAAGTTCAAAACTTTGACTGACTTGAATAATAATGAACTATTTTCATGTAATGTTAAATATATTTAAACGATATGACGTCTGAAATTGCCTTTACAACTATCTTTAAAGGCCCATTCTCACAGTGCAGTTTGTAGTTACAACTAGTGGTGTCAACCCATTGTATCAACATTGGAATGTATGTATTTCAATTGATGAGTTGATTCGACTCAGGTGTTCTAAAGTTGAACACTACAAGTTGTAACTACAAATCGTACCGTGAGATTGGGCCTGAACAAGATTACACTGTGTGTAAGATTACATGAAATATCTCATTCCTTTTCTATCTTCCAGGATGTTACTTGTCTCTGCATCTGTCAGATCTGATCAGGATGGCGTTCATCGCAGCAACATCCGACAGTAACCAGCTGCGACTTGCTGGGCTCGCAGCTCTAGAGGTGAGGCAAACCCAAGCGTTAGTTAATAAGTCTGAAAATTTATTCACTCAAAAAGCAATCATCTTTTGAATGGTCAATAAAGTTCAATCCTTTCCTCTTTACTGTCTTTACTGCATATATAATGATAATGTGTTCTATTCTTATAATGCTGAGCGCTTAAATCGAGCCACAACTTCCACTTTTAACTTTTTTATGATATCAATTGTGTGATAACACTTCATTCACAACACTCAATATTTCTCTCTGTATAATGAATTTTAATTTATGTTTAATCCTTCTGCAGGAAATAGTGATAAAGTTTGCTGACATCCCGGAACCAGAGTTTCCCGGTCACGTGATCCTGGAGCAGTACCAAGCCCAGGTCGGTGCAGCTCTCCGCCCCGCCTTCTCTGGGGACACACCCTCCGATGTCACCGCCGCAGCTTGTGAGGTAGGGAATTAGAATTCTCCTCTTGCATTTGTATCTCTGTTATTACAACTTTATTTAAACATGAAAATGAATCTTGTAATAGAAATTCATTGAGAAAATAGGAACACCAAGCCCTGATATAAACTCCTGTCCTATTAGTCACATGGTAAAACTTACCTTCTCTCTTGCCTACCAACCCAGGTATGCAGTACTTGGATTGGAAGTGGAGTTGCACGGGACCTTAATGACTTGCGGCGAGTTCACCAACTGCTCGTGTCATCACTTGGCAAACTCAAGTCTGGCAAGTCTCAGTCACTCCTATACAACGAGAGTGCGTCGACCATGGAAAAACTCGCCGTCATACGAGCCTGGGCAGAGGTGAGAACAATAATATGTCTTGAGAGACTTATCTTGAAAGTTGATCTGACAAGATTATCTGATTTAAGCATTTTATTGATATCTTTTTGTCAATTTAATAATACATGGAAACCAAAGAAATGGACTCATCAGTAAAGCCTGCAGATCCCAAAATATTTCAGGTCAGCTAGTGGCCAATACAGAGAGGATAAAAGGATATTTATTAAGTAAGTTCACTTCTATTGAATCATATCTCTGTGAAACACGTTTTACTTTATGTTGCACTGTTTCTGTTCCAGGTGTACATCGTAGCTATCGAGAGAGAGCGGGAGAAGCAACAGCAACAAAACAAGGAAAAGATGAAGGACAACGAAGATTACGAACACAGTGGTGACGAGAGTCTTCTCAGTCTCGTCCAGCCAGAGTTGTCTGCCCTTAGTGAACACTGGTACAGTGCTCTCAGGGACCACGCCCTTCTCTCACTACCCTCAGGTAGGAGTCATATCTGGTTTCTTTTTATGTCCCCCGAAATTTTTTTCGGGAGACATAATGTTTTCGTCATTTCGTCATTCCGTTATTCAGTTATTCTGAAATGCTTTCTTTTCCGGGTCATATCTCAAAAACCGTTCAATATTTTTTCACGAAACTTGGTATGTGGTTAGACCTAGTGGTGGAGTGGTGCCTTTTGCTATTTTGGTTATTCTGAATTATTTTTCTTTTCTGGTTTCCATGGAAACAATTTGAACTTAGTACATATTGAGGGTAGGGACCTTTTCTGGCCTCTATTTCAAAATCTATCAAGTATTTCTTTACGAAACTTGGTATGTGGTTAGACCTAGTGGTGGAGTGGTGCCTTTTGCTATTTTGGTTATTCTGAATTTTGTATGTCTCGTTATTAATGCAGTATTGAACTTAGTGCTTAGCATAAGTGAAAAATAAGGGTAATATGACTAGGTTGGATTGAAAGTTGGAGCGGGGGACATCACAGTGCATCACATGCACATATTTCTAGTTATTTATGAAAAACATCCTTAGAGTTGAGTTTAGTTCATTCTGAGAAATTGAATTATCCATATAAAATAATTAATTTTTGAGACTTTTGAAGGACATTCAACCAATTTCCACAAAAATCAATGTTCTTTAAATATAAATAAATCAAGGATACAATGTATTATCATCCAAAACAGTGTTCCACAGGGCTTGTGTGAGATAAAGCGATATATTTTAGGAGATCAACAGCAAGTAGTTCCATTCTTCTCACTTCAGATTACTCAAGTCAGCTGCCCCCAGAGGGAGGAGCCTTCTATCACCCAGATACAATCGAGACTGCTCGACAACATTACAAGAAGTCCTGGCCCCCTATCCTGTATGCGCTCTGCGTGTGGCTAACGGAGAAAGGCTTCGGCGAACCAGCCAATGAGAAGGCGGCTGAGACGGAAGGGATAACCAATCCTGTCAAGCCTCTGAATCTTCAACCTGCCAATGTTCCAGCAAACATGAAGGCTCAGAACTTGAACTTCGATCGGTTTTATCTCATTCTTGGTAGGTTTATTTGTGGTTTTATCTTTTCAGAAATAGATATTGGAAAGTAAATGCATATCGTATTGGTTGTGAATACTGTTTTTTCATTCACTTAGGAAAATTTTAATAAAACAATAAGAAACTTTGATGTGATATCTTTTCAACACTTTGCAGTTATTCAAGGGTTTCTAGCATATATATTGTATGCTCTCTTAAGAAAGTACTCAGTGTCTGTGGTAGCTGTGTTTAGTCCAATTACTAATGCAAACCTCTATACTCGACCCTCAGGTATCTGTATGGAGTCGCTGTGCAGCCCAACATCCAGATTGCCCGAGGAGACAGTGGACCAGTGTTTGAAGGGGCTGTACGCACTACTGGCAGCCAAGTGGTCTCGTAGACTTCTCGGAGAGGATCTCACGCTGTCCAGAGAACTGCTGAATGTCATGCATAGGTACCTTTCTATGAGCTTTTAACAGGGTTATAATCTAAATCAACATTACTTTTTATCAAAATCTTGAAAACATCTTTAATTCATGTGACATTATAACTGGTATCATAACACATGTGTACAGAAAGAAAATAAAGTTTAAATTAACTAGACCTCTGGCATCTTTGACGTCCACATCCAGAAGCTTATCACAACAAATATTCGTTGAAATCAGTATCTGATTAAATATTATATCATCCTTAGGGTACTTATGGACTCGATCATAAAAACATCGATCTCACTAATCATACTTCATGTTCATGCCAAGTATCTATCCGTCCAACACAATGATGCTAGACTCCTAGTCTATACCTATTACTTACATCTTACGTCGTTAGGAGTATATATTGAATGTCTCTCCCTCCTCTCCCCATAGAGTAATCCTGACACGAGATGGGGTGGAGACACAACACCTTGCAGTCGATGTCGTCAAACAGGTGCTTCTCTCGGCCATGGAGAACCTTGACGGAGAAAGAATCAAACTAAAAGGTAGGAGCTGATTTTATTAAATACAAAATAAACATTTCAAATCAATCATTGAATCATAGTATATTTAACATTGGCAAACATTGCAAATACAATGGTAAGCTTTCTTTTTCACTTAAGATAATAATCACTGACATTAGCTTCATTGTAACCCATTGCCGCTAATGGCTGCGATACTGCTGAAGCAGCATTAAATAATAACTCAGTCACTCATTGTAACCAACACAAACCAACCTTCTAACCTGTTGACTGACAGAGAAGGAACTGAGCACACCCAGTACCACAGAAAGTAGTACGGACTC
Organism: Gibbula magus; assembly: GCA_936450465.1. Lineage (NCBI taxonomy): Eukaryota > Metazoa > Mollusca > Gastropoda > Trochida > Trochidae > Gibbula > Gibbula magus. The sequence continues at coordinate 80,951,238 of OW388291.1, read as the reverse complement.
CATGGATACGACAGACAGCACTCTGGCAGCCGGGGAGGGAGGAGAGACTGGTGACATTGAACCCGGCAAGTCGGCCGTCTTTGCAACTCTGGAAGTCTGCTTGTGTGTCTTGGTGAGACAGATCCCGGCGATGAACCCTTCAGCGCCAACCACCGGGTTCCAGGTGCCCACCCATATGATCAAACTGTCTGATGAAGCAGGTGCCCTTATTGCTGCTGTCATCGGAGTCATGACTGAACTGCAGAGTCTCTGTTCTCCTGCAGGTTTGTGTGCTGTTCAAGTTGATGTGTGTAGTCCCTCTCTATATTTCCCTATGATAAGTATTACAGATCTTAGCATTTGAGTTGTCAAAAAATTCTGAGTGACCGTTTCAAAGGAATTTACATTTACAAAGGGAATAATCCTAGATTGGCCACTCTCTAACAATCAGCTATTAGGAATATTTTAACCCACCTAGGTAATGGGTTAAGAGGGAAGCCTGTTTACAACAAGCTCTTCTGTTCCTATAAAGTTTTGACAGAAACATATGCTATGAAAAGATCAACTTCACTTCATTTCTGTCTCTGTTGAAAACCCCTTTTTCGCTTTTAGTAGTAAACCATTCATTTTGAATTGAAAATAATTTTTCAAGAGTGCATGCATGTGGTAAACTCAACACATTTCAGTATTCTTGCTGGTTCTTTACCAGTGTCAACATTGACAAGTATACATCCATACACTAAGTGTAGGCTCATAGCGCAATACACTCCAACTCCATACACTGAGTGTAGGCTCATAGCGCAAACATGATCAGAGTTAGTTCTGTTCAATGGGGAGATAAACTACAAGGTGACAGATTCTAGTTTAATATGTTTTTAACTTTGAAAAGCGAGGGTGTTTTGAGTTCTTTGAGTTGTTCCATAGAACAGTAGCATCATAATTGAAGGATCTTTGGCCAAATTGTCTCAAGTCACAAACCATTATTCTATCCCTTCAGGAGCTGTAGCAATCCTTCCCACCATCCTGCACCTGATTACGGGGGTCATGAGAGAGGTCGCGGCAAGATCGGCGGAGAAGAAATGCCCTGTGGTGAACGCTGCGTGTCTGAAAGCATTGAAAACTCTATGTACTTCCCCCTATGTGGAGGACGAGGCAGTCAGTCAGGAGTGGTTGAACATCCTGCAGAGCTCCCTCGCTACCCTCATACACTACGCTAAACCAGGTAGGATCAGAATACAGTGACACCATGTTTAACTGACCTCATATATCCGGAATCTCGGTCATCTGCACGCTAGTATTTCAAATCTTCTCTATGCATTTCTATGCAAATAATGATTCACTTGACCTCATGTCTTGCTATCCGGACGATATTTTGACTGTAACCAAATTGTGCGGATAAACGGGGTCTGACTGTACTCGGATATTCTATACAACTTGTGGTTGGGTAGTATTGAAGTTCATGAGACACTCAGTATTGAAATTTGTATAAACTGTCATAGCACTAAAAGTACATTTTGCTTTCACACGGCTAAGACGGCTGTACGATAGTGTTTAGAATGTCGCTTTGGGTTAATTAATATTAATTATCTAAAATACATTTATTGCCCAGTTGACATACTGTTATGATAAAGATGGGAAGTCAAATTGATAACTGAAATAAAGAAATAAATTTATGACTCAAATAATATTTGACAGGCGAGAACAAGGCGGGTATAGATGAACACACGTTGATCCTGACTCTGGCCATCTTCTCCGTGTCGTGTCCAAGGGAGACAACCTCGGTACCTGCACTTCTTGAACCTATCCTGGAAATACACAAGGAAGTGTGGCAGTCTGAAAATATTGAGGTAGAATAAACAATGTACTGTTAATGATGTGGATCTAAGATTTGTTTTCTCATTTTATCCAGAAGTGGAGAGTTTTAGATTAAAGTTATCGTAGGGATGGTTAAACTTAAATTCAAATTAACCTACTGCCAGTTTTAAAAAAAACTGTTTACAACAGTTACCTAAAGAAAATCTGCAATACAATTTATAAATATTCCTATCAAGTGTTACCATATAAGAGTTTGTGCACTAGTTAAACAACCATGGATATTGTGTTTTCACTTCATAATTATGTTGCTTCACCATTTGAATAAAGGATGAAAATTGATTGATTTCACTGATTGCTTGCAGCTGAGGACGACGTGTTTACAGGCAGTGATCTCCATCCTGCAGCACTCTGACCCTCTGGTCGGGACACCGTACATCCACGCCCTCGCGCCCAAAGTGATAGAGTTCCTGTACACAGTGCGCACCTCCCGCCCCAAGTCCGACCCTGAACTGGCCCTTGTGCTAGAGTGTCTGAGAATGCTCGAGGTCTTGGTGTCTTTAGCAGAGGATAGCAAACGTGAGATTTACTTTTCTGTAACTTTTAGTTTTCATGTTACTGGTAGCTTAGTTACTGGTTGGAATTTTTCTGCTGATCTAATATATTGGGTTGATCCTGAGGGGCATTCATAGGTGTCCTCAACTGCACATTTAACCTTTAGGCATTTTTCAAATTTTCAGATATTTCTTTAGCCAATATAGAGGAAGTATTGCTGCACTTGCTGATTTATCTAATTAAGAGTAAAATTTTGATTGTGATAAGTATTGATAATCAATTAAGATGACCATGTGTTTTGTAATTGGTAAATGACCCGTGATTATTGAAAATATGATTTCATTCATCTATATTTGTCTACAGGAGTTACACTGTTGGCCCTGTTCGTCCCCATGCTCATTTCCTATCTTCTGGATGAGAGAGCTCTGGCGTTGGCAAACAAACCTTCACGGACCCTCCACGATGTGGCGCTGCAGAAACTCATGAAGATTGGCCCACAGTATCAAGAACAGTTCCGGACTGTTATGACAATGTCTGCAGACTTGAAACCGAGATTAGAAGAAGCTGTTAAAGTGAATCAGGCGGCAATTTCAAGAGCAAAGTCACAACCAGTCACAAAAGTGATAGCAGAACCTGCGAGACCCACTATTACCCTCAAGACTAACTTTAGTAATTTCACTGGATAGTAGATATCCAAATTCTTCATGAAAAGGATTTTGATTTTTTTCTTGAAGATAATGTTTTATTTCAAGATCACAATTGTGAAGAATTTGAGTGGTTGATTGAGGAAATCTGTTTCTAGGGATGCTGCTGATTGGTCGGAAGTGAGTGAAGCACCAGTAAAATCTGATCTAGTCAATGGAATATTGTGGATAATAGTGAGATATACATAGGAATACCTGAAGAAGAAAGATGAACAAAGTGACTACAAGCTGTTAATGACCTTTGTCATTTGGAAACAGTGATGACTTAAGACTATAATCAAACTTTGTGTATATACCTGGTTTTGTGCACATAGTCAAATGGCTTTTTAAAAAAGCACTCATGTTAGAATAGCCAATGATTCTAAAGAATAGTGGTTGTTATTCCATGTTGCGACTGACGAACATCTTTATCCAATCATTATTCCCAGACATTCATCAGCAGTTTCTCAAATTCAAGTTTTGCATTGCATTCAGAAGATTATATATAATACGCAAATCAACTTGTTATTTAAAGGTTTTCTGTTAAATTTGGAGAATAGTTTGTTACGTGTTAAAACCGATTCATGGTTTCTCAGGGACTGAGGATTTACCATTGATTGGTTTAAGATAAAGTTTAAATATGGTAACTCTGTTACTTTTAGTTCAACCTTTCTGTTGTAGAATTGGAAAGGAAATGTATAAAATGGAATATTGTAGAAAGTATTGACACTCAAATGTGAAAACTTCAACTATGAAGCAACCAATGCATATAGATGTTTGTAAATTTGTAAATATGAAATAGTTGATGTCGGAGGGAGAGAGTGTATCAGAGTATCATGTACGCAGCTTAAACAAGACTGATATTGAAGGAAAGTATTATCTAAATCTTGATGAATCTTGTCTTCACAAGTTATGAACATTTGATTTAAATGTTTTAAAACTAATAATGGCGTAGAAATATATTATTCACCCACAAATCACAGTATATTCACAAGCCTTAGATCCTGACTTAATAAGTTAAAGTCATCCTTCATTGACAAATGCAATTAAAAAATACAAGGTCATTGAAATTTAATGCAAAAAACCAAGAGTTAAGTTTGAGAAGGAATTATGTGATAAAAGTTTTAAATGGAATATATCCTTGATAGTGGTGAATCCATATAAGATATCTGATAAGGATGATAACCATGCATTGCTATCTATCTATATATATATACACACACACACACACACACTAGACAATTTTGGATCAAGTTATTATAGGATACAGATCAGAAACAGATAATGTTGAAAGAATGGTAAAATGATATAACATTTCACAAGTGTTTTCAAAGACAATCTGAAATTGTTTCAAACCTTTTATTCATATTTTGTTGTTATGAAATAAGTAATATAATTTAGAAAGAAAATGTGATGTACATGTATTTTCAAGACATTTCTTCCATTGAAAACTTCAAACATATGAGATGTAATTTATTTATGAATATATTTACACCAAAGCTTAATCACATAGTATTTTCACAGAAGATGCATTAGAAACATATCTAAATCATATGAACAGAGGCATGACTGCTTGGCCTTGTTTTTAGTGTAGGGTGTCATCTCTCTTTTGTTACATTTCATTCTCGATCACTGTGTATATATATGTATGTTCTGTTTTATTATGTTAGGTATGTATCAAATAATTTAAAAACAATCCATTGGTATGATTTTATTAAATCTCGTTAACTGGATTAAGATATCTTTTGTATGTTTCTTTTAATCTGTAAATAATAGAACAAGAACCTATGTATACCTAAATTGTTAAGAAATGGCGCTATTTATTAAATGGACATAAAACATTATTAATCTTACATTCCATTTCAATTGGAGAAAGTACTACAGCCTTGGCCCTTCATCTGAAGATAGTTTTGATGTAAAATAGAACAATTTCAATCATAAATTAATATGAAAACCTTTATATCTTATGTTTTCTCATTTCCTTTTGTTCGGTCACAATTTCATTTCATGGCATGTGAACATCTGCTATCATTCATTGTTCTAGGGCCCAGGAAACTGCCAACTGTGATGTATGTGTGGAAGCATTCTTCAACTTACTTGCTCTTCGAATTTGTTTGTATAAATAGTTTCTGCCTTGTGTAGAAAGATCTACCTGTTACTCAGTGTATTATGTGCTTGTTACTCGAACAAATGTGCTAGCTTTATGAAAAGCTTATTTAAGTTTTAATAAATGCCTCTGGAATGTAAATAAAATATATTTAAAGGTCTTTATTTATATTTCTTACTTACTGTTATGGTGATAGTGAAATTGGTGAAATACTTCCACATTCATTGTTAAAAGAGAGTACAGCTCACATAACCCATCTGCATGTTGTCACTCAGGGTGGCATTTGAAGTCAAGATTATGAATTATTTGAATTTCTTCAAAAGGCACAGGGCCAGGATAGTTCAGTGGTTAGCCATTCAGCTTTGGATCAAGAGGTCCAGAACTAGAGAACTTCTACATGCAGTAAGGATTGGGTGCAATGCTACACTGAATTTCAGTGCAGGATCAACCATTGTTCCAGTGGATAATTGTAGATTTCACCACAATACATAGCCAAATGCTGTTGCAGGCTTTTTCAATGCACTAATACTAGCGGCCATGATACAACTGAAATACTCTCAAAAAAGGGTGTTAAACCCCAAATCACCTCATCTCTGTTCAAACCACATCTTCCCACGCAAGGCCTAACTAATTTAGCCAGTTGGAGACTGGCGCTAGTTAGGCCTTGCATGGGAATATGTTCAAGCCAATGCTTGCAGGTTTCACTGTAGTGCACAGACACAATGTTGCAGGCTTTCTCCCTGTAATAATACTAGTCAAAGTGATATAAGTGAAATATTATTTAAAATGGCTTCAAACAGCAAATCCCCTCCCCTCACCTCAAATACATTTGGAAAAAAAAGAAAGAAGAAAAATGTACATAATGCAAATTTAGTTAAAGATGATAAATGGTTTTCATAGTCACAACTTGACAATCAAGTCAAAACATTCTATGTATAAGAAAAAGTAATCTACCAATATCCAACACACACAACTATATGTGCATGTAAATTTGATGGGCCCTGAAACAAGTCCCGCATCAAATACTCATAAAATGTGGAAAAGACTCATAAAAATTGTCTAGGCTTTGGGTCCCCAGGACACATATTTGTAAATTTATCACTGCCAAAGTGTACCCCAACTCCTTGAAAAATTTTGGATCTGCCTATGAACTAAGAATAACTTCTCCATACAAAAAAACCGCTCTATTATGTGTTGCCAAGAATAACAATGCCATCAATTGCCATCCATAGTTTTAACAAATAAACCATTCTTTTAACATTAAAAAAAATAATTTAAAAATGGAAAACAAACGAATATACAAAACTTATCTAATAACTTAACATAGCCATTCTATTAAAAATTTAACTTATAAAAGTACATAAAAACTTTGGGTACGATCCACACGAACTAACACTTTCCCCCGGTTTAAACTTAAGTAAATCGATTACAACAGAGTTATGTCCCTTTAATTGTATTCATACACGAATGTTTGTTGTTGTTGTTCTTTTTTTTGTTTACCTTTTACGCCACTAATGGATTGGTAACTTCAGAAACATAAAACGATTTATTATTAAGAGCATAATGTGAAAAGATCATGTCAATTTCCATTCTATTTAATAATGCACTATTTTCGGTATCCATGGTAACGTGGATGGCATCGGAAGTTGTGCATCGGTTCACCGACGATAAAGCAGTGGTTTTGTTTCAACACAATTTATATTGTCTCATCGTCCATAAACCAAGACATAACCAAAATGTCGACCGGTAGTGGAAAGCTGAATGCAAACGAAGCTCGTGAGCTCGGTGAACAAAGAGAATCTTGGTGTGCCGTGGGGTTGAAGAAAGAACAAGACTGGTGCCGCAAAGAAAGGAAACACAGCAAAAAACTTTTCTCAAGTTCAGTTTTCCAAGAACACAAAACCGAATACGAGCCACGATGCGTATTTGCAGTCGATGCTCCTACACACAGGGAACGACGACACTACACGAAGCAATGTAAGGCGAAAATTTGGTTTCTGCATTATTCTGGTATATATAGTTTTATAGAGTGCTTGAGGGTAAAGATGTTGCCAGTAATTTATTTTTATACGAAATATGACTGCTAATAATAATCAACTGCACTACCTAACATAGGTCGAGAGGCTCTACCTGCAACCCCATTGGTTTGTATGCTGCTCACTGTGTGAGGTAGAGCATTTGGATGACCGAAATTTCCGTCTGTTAGGGAGAAAACACGAGAGTGGGGTTTTCTCTGACGTAAATACCGCCATGCATTTTGAAAGATGAAAGTAATCGTGTAAATGTTTTGGGAACAGAGCAGAATAGATACCAACAAACATCTTATGATCACCAATTCTCTGTGGTCTAGTGGGATAGTCTTAGGCTACAAGTCGGAGGGTTGCGGGTTCGATTCCCCCAATGTTAACTTCCCGGTGTGCAAATTTTATTAAATTAAAACTTGGAAATTTTTTAGTACATAACTAAACAGGAGATTGACGTTATTTGAAGTTAGGTCTTAGATTGTAAAACTTCAGGTCTTACTAAATGTTGAAAATTAACCTGCTATGAGGTTATCTTTCGACAGTTAGTAAAACCTCTAGTCGTAGTAAAACCTTAAAATTTGTGGTGTAACATGCTCAAGGGTTATTACGTGTAGGATAAAACACGATACAGAGGACATGCTTGGGATTGTAAAACCCAAGATAAGAAAGCTGAGCGGGAAGTAAGACCGAAAGCAAAGCTTGAGGTCTTACTTCCCCGAAGCTTTCTTAACGACAGTTTTCAATGCCAAGCATAACCGAGGTAGAGTGTTTTATCTAACTTAGATACCGTATAACATAAATGTAGTGTTTTTTAAATTTTATAACTGTCAAATGTCAATTTATTTATTTAAACAATCATAGGTAGTCAATTGTGTTGATCAACAACATCTATCAACTTTCAATGGATACGACAATTCTACTACATTGGTAACTTCCATACCAAATTTTAAATTTCAAAACAAAGTGGGAAAATTTTGCCACTTTTGGCCTAAAGTTCAAAATGTTTTGGCACCATGGAGTTGAAACCCCTTAAAGGCAAAACACCAACCCAAAGGTTACTTCAATACCAAATTAGAAGTTTCTAAGCCATAAAGTTTTTGAATTATGCTCCCGTAAAATTATTTTAATTTCAGTTAAATAGAAATTTTTCAACTTTGATTTGGTCTTTCTTTTTCAGACGAAAGTGAACTCAAGATTTAGGAGACTTCACAAGCTTGGCATCTCCTACGTCTTCAACCTCAAGCTCTCAATCAAACAGATCTCAATTTTCTAATCTTTGGTACCATGTTGCATTAATCGCATCACTGTCATATTTACGATAATCAAACATTTCTACCGATAATTCTGATAATTTGGAATGTGTACTGATTATACCAGTCTTACTTCAATGTACCATTTTTATTTTGTTGTCCATGATTTCCAGTATAAATTCATATTGTGTACATCATTTTGGTGTGAAGTAGAGATGATGTAATATCAATTTCAAATATGGTCAATGGTTAAAATCAACAGTGATATTCACTGTCCATAATTCTAAAATAATATTGCAAAAGCAATGAACTTGACATGTTGCAAATACGACCAAATAGTTTGGCTTTCATTGTAAATATCTATCTAAAACCGATTGATGATTTAGTGATGAATAGTTCCTTGCATTTCAGAACATATCATTACTGTTATGCTGATTGTATTTTTGATATGGTATGCTTTAATTGTTAATGCAAAGATAAGTGTTGCTCGGAGTATCAATTTCATATTTTGTTAACCTGCTCTTTTGATGTGTATGACTTTATCACCACCAAGATTTCAGTATTGATGAATCAGTCTTTCATGTGACTTGTACTATTGATCAGTATTATTTTTATGTCAATCATGTATGAGATGTGTACTTTTAAGCCTCAACATGTTTTAACAGTATTACCAAGTTATTGTATTATTTTGAGTGAATATTGTGTTTAAATATACATACTTACCGCCTGTTTAATTTTTTTTGTGCACAGATAAAATTTTATTCTTAACACCAATTGTTTGTTATTTGTCCAGGAAATGAGACATCTTTACATTCTATCACAGTTTATTCTCAAAGTTCATGATACAAGTAAACGAGCAAGTCTTGGAAAGAGTTTTACAGCATTTTGAGTTGTTATTCTTCTGACTTCCGCTGGATCCATCTTCTTCACACGAGCAATGAAATCACAAGATACCACAATATTGGAGGGAGTGTTTCGAACCTGAAAATATGGATATAGACAAAACTTTAGAAAAGAACCAGCTATGCATGCATTCACAGAGCATCATCATTCAAGACTCTAAAGAAGATCTGGAGCATGCCTCACATACTTTCTCCATCCGCTATCAATCCATTTGAGCATTATAGATATTAATGGCACCAAGTTTAAATACAGATCAAGTGCCTAATTTAAAAAAAAATTTGGAACTGGCTTTCAAACTCGAACAACTGATTATTCACCTATGTGTCATATTTTCTGAGAAAGTTTTCCCCCGTTGGAACATCACAGCAGTTATGTCCACAAAGTTCAATTACAGGTTTAAGGGCCAAAACTCCATACAAAATGATATTTCGGAACAAGCTTTGTGAACTCTATCAGGAGTAGTCGCACACAAAATTTCATTCATATAGGTGTCAGTTTCCAAGAAAATACTTGAACAAAAAAGTGATATTTCCATGGAAACAACAACAAATTGAAATACCCCGCCTGGGGTGTAATAAAGTTGGGACCTCCATAAGAACAACTTCTCATAATTATTATCAATAATTAAAGTAATGTTAAACTGATGCAGATACACAATTTTCATCTGAATTACATGGATATATTGGAAATGATATTTAATGACAGTGTTATTTATGTTCAACCAACCAACCAACCCTGTATGTAACAGTATGTACCTGTTTGACTGGTGCCAGCGCAGGAGAGTCTGTCTCTAGGAGAAGATTTTCTATTGGGATCTGTTTCACAAATTTCTCTCTCTGTAAGTAAAATATTACACCTCATAAACAATGTCATTGAGTGGGATTTAAAGGTGTTGTTTTTTCCCTTCCAAATTTGTCAAACCTTTGGAAGAAGATATTTTAAACAAAGTAATTAATTTGTTTTACCCAATGTAATTTTTTACGCAAGATTGAACATTTAAAAAAATCAATTACAACACTTGGCAACATATGCTTGAATATATGGCTTACAAAAGAAATACGTACATGTTCTCCCCTGACTATGGAAGGTGGTATAGAGAAGTAGAAACCGGCTCCCACACCCTGCATAGCTACTGACGGCTTCCCATCAAACGCATGCATCAATACCTTCGTTGCTCCTGAAACAACATGAGTATAATTCCGAAAACAACTAAAAAAACAAGTGTAGAAGCGAGCAAAGCTCACATACCCCCGCTTCCCGCAAATTATAAATCTGTGGCTATTGGTTAACATATCAATACAGTTTGATGAAGTGGATCACATAGCTTCAGATGTTTCTACATAACATTTGAAGATGTAAGCTATATAATTAAGGTCCAATTGTCAAAAGGCACATCTAGGGATCATGGTTGACATATGTTTCAAGTTTGGTGGTGCTTTCAAATGTAGTACAGGAGATATGCTTAGGACCAACCTGACTTCTACATAGTCACTGTTGAAGTCATGTTTCAATAGAAACCATCCAAAAATAGCATTTGCATATTGGTCTTACCCTCAAAAGACACATCTAGGGATCATGGTTAACCTGTATCAAGTTAAGTGAAGCTGACATGCATAGTATGCGAGATATGGTCCGGACAACAAGACAAGAGTCCCTGTTTATGTCACGTTTCCATGGAAACCGCAAAAACTAAAATTCAGATATAGGTCTAACCCTCAAAAGGCACAACTAGAGATCCTGTTTGACATGTGTATCAAGTTTGATGAAGCTAGCATGCATAGTTTTGGAGATCTGCTCCGCATAAAATGCCTTCCTCAAAGAGTCGCTTTTTAGTCACGTTTCCATGGAAACCCAGAAATTAAAATTCAGAAATAGTTCTAACCCTCAAAAGGCACAACTAGGGATCATGGTTGACATTTGTATGAAGTTTGATGAAGCTAGCATGCATAGTTTTGGAGATCTGCTCCGCACAAAGTTTTGGGACAGACGGACGATAAGAATGAACGCTATATACCCCCGCTTACGCTGTAAGGCGGGGGTATAATAATATTTTGTAAAAATGCCATCCCCTCAGCTAAAAAGGATGTAATGGGGTACATGTTTGTCCAAGGTTCAAATCCCCCTATAGGTTAGCCACTTTGTCTGTTGTATACTGTTATAAAACTAGCCATCCTCAGTCAGTACATCCTCGGTTACCCATGGTTTTACATATGATCTGTTACTCTCCACTATATCCCCCATGGGAAACCTTATCAGAGAAATCTGTACTCAAATTACCCGCCCTTGGCCAGCGTGATGAAGTCATTAGCCAAAGAAAATGCTCAATGGGATAAGACGGAAATGGTCAAGGGAGATAATCGGTGACGGATGGCTAACACAACGACCTCGCTTGCTTTGAAACAAAGTGATATGAATTGTCATTGGCTCGCAGGTCCAAGCTGCATAGCAGTTTGATTGGCTCACGCCGGCCAAGGGCGGGAAATCTTGAGTACAGATTTCTCTGATAAAGTTTCTCATGGGTGATATAGTTAAGAAATAAAGTTCGCTGTACCCCAATGTGTTTTGTAATAAAGTATAGTTTTGCCCTGAACTATTATAGTTAAAGCACGAGGACATTAGTCTAAGATACCAAATGATCAGATACAGGTAACATTCTGCTTCCAATAATTTGGAAATAAACTTTCTTTATATTAATAATCCATGAACAGGGCCAACGGACGGCTATTCCACGTGTAAAACCCACCCCCTAAGATTGACTAAGATCTCGTGACTAACATTCAAAAAAGAATTGTGGGTAGAGCTTGATCAAGTTAAATCGTGTTGGCGGAACGTAATTTGTCTAATTCAAATGTTTGTTGCTATCATAAAAGTTGATGTTCATTGTCCCACCGCTAATTTTAACCGACTGCAGGAGTTGCAAACCATGGAAAGGAGTACACACTTTATTGGTTGCGATGTAAGAGTTCAGACGGCTGAGGCGAATCGACGTTACGTCACCATGGGCACACTTGATCATGAGGGAGCGGCGTGGAACAGCGGGAACGTCATTCGATTGTTACGTCATCAAAAAAACTATACCTTTATTGTCTGATAAAGTACCGTACTCTTGTTTTAATTGTTCTAACCACTTGGCATCTTAGAATGGAGAGTAACTGAGCATATATAAAACCTTGGGTAACCGAGGATGCAGTCAGTACAACAACCAAATAATCAAGCAAGCAACATCAGTGTTAGTATCTACCGCATTGACAACACATATGACTTGTATTTTCACATGGCATATATAGGTGTCATATAGACAAAAATCTCCACTTTTCCTAAAGAGAATCATGAAAGATTGTTAAAGATAATGTATCCTTTATCATTCTGGGCTCACAGCTAAAGGGTTAAAGAAGTTAACCAGTCTCACAAAACGGAATTCAAAGGTAGTATTATGACCTACCCAGTTCTTTCAGAAGTGCAATTGTTGGTCTACCAGCAGAGCGAGAATGGACATTTCTGGGACAAATGAAAAGAATGTATGCATGATACAAAATTTCAAACAAACAGAAGTCATTATCAGGACACCTGTGTGGATTTTTCTTTTTTGTCATTTCAAACAAGCAAAACATTTAAGAAAAAACAAATTATATACACATATAAAATATTAAATCATCTTTGTGATTAGTGTGCTTAGATATTAAACTTACATAGGTAGATCATATTTCTGAGCCAATTTCACCTGCGAAGATATGAAAAAGAAAACAATTCATTACCATAAAATATGTTTATATCAAATACATAATAACAAACAGTGTGATTCTTTACTGTCTATTCCAGCCTTTGGCTTTGTAGCTCATCAGGTATTATATTATTTATTATCTCTAAGAAAAAGAGTAACATATCAAATAATAAGGCATTTACATTTAAATTAAATTCAAAATTTATAATTCACATAAAACACATTTATCCAATTTCTTCATTATAAATATTATAGACCTTTGCATTCGAAGGAAGAAGTAACAAGTAGATTTGAAAGGTGTGACCTATCTTGTGCTAAAGGGAGGATGGATCAGCAATCAACCCAGGATGTTAGACATGTTTCAGGATCCTTTGACTCTTTTATCAAACAATGATCATCTGACGAAGGAGTCAAACATACATTTTACCAACCTCGTTCCATCTCTGTATCCTTCAGTGGATCCTAATCTTGCTATCCCTACAAACTAATAGGGGGGGAGAGAACCACAAATTAACAAACTAGGTGCAAGGTACCTCCCTACAAAATTTAAGCTTTGAGAGTGAAGCAGTTCTGGAGGACCATGCCAAAAGCCTACTATTCCTTCATGCATGATGAGCTAAAATTTAATTTCATGCATGTTTGTGAGTGCTTGACTGTTAGTACACGATATGTACCAAAAAAAATGTTTCACTGGTGGACACTCAACATATAACAAATTTACTGTTTAAAATATACTAATTAAATTGTCATAATCAGAACACTTTTAAGTAAAAAAGGATGACAAACCATGAAGACTACTACAAAAAGAGTAAAGAGAGATGTATATGTTTCACCACTCTCACCTGTTTAGTGAGGACCTGTCTCTGACTCTCCTTGTCTTCGTCTAGAGAACATATTCGAGGGGAGAAGTCAAGACCGATCTGATGAAAGATTATTATTGAAATGATTTAAACATCTAAAAAACAAAACAAATTCAAAGAGTTGATCAACTTCCCCAACAAGTCATTACTTATGCCAGGATTCATCACTTAGTATTCAAAACCTCAACTTGAAAGTGCGTGCTGATAAGCTAGTACAGAAAAGGTAATGAAATGAAGAAAGGTCCAAGTGCTAAGATAGTTGGGCACTGCACCTGAAATGCATAGATGGCTCTGATTTCCTAGCATGGAAACCTTGAGAATAAAGGAAATGCTGATGATGATGAATGATATTTATAAAGCACCAGTGTCCACCCACGATTGCATGCTCATGGCGCATTAAAACTATGTACATGGAAAACAGGCAGTTTCAGTTGTAGGCTTTTGCAAAGAATAGGTCTTTTGCTGTCTTGAAGGAGTCCGAAGTGGGGGAGAGTTTAATGTGGAGCAGAATGAGCATTACATAAGAGAGGGCCGACATTTTGAAAGCATATGATGACATTTTTGCTTGGAGAACCATCAATAGATGTTGATCCTTGGAACTGAGAGTTCTGGTAGGCACGTACTGGGTTATGAGATTCGAGAGATATGAGATATGCGACAAGGATTAAATGAGTCAGTTTATAGAGACTGGTAAGAGTAATGCCTTGCGTAGTGAAGTTGATCTATTGATAGTTCAGTGTATTGTTAAACTCCTTAATTAACAGTGAAATATGAACCACAAACTGTTCCCACCTCACCAACAGCACCGATCCTATCTCTGTGTTTTTCTATTAGTTCTTCAGTTCTCTCTACATCCTGTGGAAAAGAAAAGTTTAGAAGCAATTATACAGAATATTCAATTTCAAACTGGAATCACAATCTCTTGTGTCAATCATATACCGGGTAGCTGTATTGTCAAAAAGCTTTGACTACATATTTCATTTAAATTCTCTTCAAAGGATACCTCTGCCTTGATGAATGTAAAATTACTATCATATAGTTTCCATTTTCAGCCAGGTGCATTTTGTTCAACCCTAGCACCACCCCTTTCTCCTACAACCATCCAATCAACAGCTAGTGTGAACCTAGAACTTCTCTGACTGTCATCCAATCAACATCTAGCTTAAGCTTAGAACCGTCCATTTCTATCTCTGTCATCCAATCAATCAATACCGGTAACTAGCTTTACCCTAGAACTGCCCCTTTTTCCAAATGTCATCCAATCAACATCTTGTTCCAACTGAGAACCGCCTCTTAGTTTCTTTTCTTTCTCATATCAACTTACTTAGAATAAGTGTGGATGATACATGTATGATATTGATATCTAAGGTTAGCTAGCCATTTAGTAATGCATTATATCAACTGATTATCAGACATTGTGATGAATTGAATGATGATATATTATATATTTACCTTTAAGTTCACACTTCTCACTGCATTAGCCCTTTCACCCTGCAGAAAGAAATATAAGAATACAAAACAGTGAATTATTTTCTCACTCCATTTTATAAACAATCCGCTGTTTACTATAATTGCATTTGAATAACAACAATATTTCACTTATAACTTACAGACTTATTTTAGGATAATTAGTACTGCATCAGTATCTGTCTATACCAAACAAAGGACCACATGTTATTGTATGATGGGAAAGTAGAGTAAATCCTTGCCTGTACTGGGTGTACGCCAAGACATGGAAGCACAAAGTCTGGAAACCTGCAATGAAATATAAGCAGTCTTTATTAAAGTACATAATCAAATGATACATTTATTCATTGTGGGTAAATACCAGTATCAACTAACAAGAGAGAGCACAAGAACCTCCAGGTTCCTTATCGTCCAAATGTAAGGGTAATTTAATGACCTATTTAAAATAAATAAGCATGAAAAATAGACCTAAAAAAGGCCTATCACCAATCAATAAATAATTATGGCCATGGTTAAGTTTCTCACAAAATGGATCCTACATCAAGGTCAAGTTCACAAGGTCAAAGGTTATAACCTCAGTGTATGACTATGATACATAACATTTTCATATGCTGACAAATTAAAAGTTACTGTCAGTCTGAAATCGGAAAGCTGAGCGTTCTAAGTCAAGGGCAATTACTCTAAAAATAATAATAAGATCGGTCCAAAAATGTGTACCACTGATGTATATCCAAAGCATGTATAAAGTTCTAGAAAGATTGATCAAAAACTGTGGGAGGAGTTGATTTCAGAACACAGGTACCGTCATTCTGAAATCAGAAAGCCAAGAGCTCTAAGTCAAGGGCCATAACTCTCAATAAAACACATGCGTATCACCAGTATTCTAATCAGTGCCCTTCTCAATTGTTGTATATCTATGGGTCTTAAGTGCTTATTAGGTTGATTATGCTATACATTATATCTTTCACAAAGGCCATAGTGATATATATAACAACTTTGTCAGTGTAGGAAATAAGCTCAGAAAGTAGTCAGCCCAAAAGTGTTATTTTGTCAAAAAGTTGCTGTCGGGTCTAATTTCATTAACTGACTTTATGTATGTTCACAATAAAGACGTTATTATGCAGAAAATCTTGTTTCTCATATCTTTCATGGTTTGAAACAATTTAAATAGTTAGTTACATGAAGGATAACTGCTGTTCTGCCACCAGTGAGTTGTCCACATTGAAATTACAGTGTGATGTGGTCACTGGTCACTGTTGACCATGTACCGTAAATGCCTGCCTTAATTAAACGCTGGGTAAACCGAATTTAAACTCTACAATTGCTGCTCCCGACAGTAGTAGTCTGTTTCTACAATTGTGCCTTATTGCGAAATAGACAATTGCCTTGTGTAGAAGCCTGCCTCGAATAGACACCTATGTTACAGACAGTTTGAAAAAAATAGAAGCCAGGGCCTATATTTTTTAAGCTCTTTTAGCGCTAAGATTGTCGTAAGCCAATGTTACTGAATGGTGCTTACAACGATCTTAACGCTAAGAGAGCTTCGAAAATCTAAGCTCTGGTGTCTAATTAAGGATATACGATATCTTCTGATTAGCTGAACATGAAACACTGTTAGAAGTACAGTTTAACCATTCATGTTGTTGAAGTTTCTATATTATATATATATACTGGTACTACTTTAAAGTGGTTGACCTGTCTGCTAGATTGAGGACATCATCATACTCATCTTCATCCATAGCTACGACAAGAGCCGCCCCAACACCAACCTGGTGACGAGAAATTCAGTGTCAACAATGTAACTGACAGTGTGTTTCATTGAAATAGTTACAATTTTCAAACACACACCAAAGAAAACAAAACTCGAACTGAATAATAAGGAGCCAACAAGATTTTGGTACATGCAGAAAATGATTCTGTTTGACCAAGGCCAAAGGTTAATTACACCTACACAAATAAAAAAAAACCTCTCAATGTAGTTGAAATGTTGTAAGTAACTCATCAGCATGTAAACCATTACTCAAATCATTTCCTCTGTTACAACTTAACTGTTTTCGTCCCTAGAAACGGAGAATTGTAAATGATTGCAATCAAAGTTAATGAGTTAGAGCAGTTTGTGACACAGTTTTAAACTGAGCTTTCTATCTGATCCTGTAATTAGTGAAAAGCCTGAAGTTCCTTCACTTGTGTAAAGTGCAAATATTTCTCACAAGACAGAAGGCAGTCAGGAGATGTAAAACATTTTTGATTGGATAGAAACAAAGCTGGTGACTGTGTTGAATATTTCACTGCTAGGGAATTTTGCTGAAATATAGCCCACTTGTAACAGAGGTTATATGGGAAGAAATGACTCAAGTAACCTTTGTTGGGACAAAATACATGCAAACAGAATTTGATCCAAGTCTGTAAAAAGGTTTCAGCAGAAAATAATGATAGGTCTTTATAAGGTCTTTATAGATGATCAACTTCCTTATTGTATAAAAGGTGAAGTTTTCAGAGAGATTCCTCTACTGTTTCCATGCCGACATTGAAATATTCAAGTGTAATGAGAAGATCTAACATCAGTCTTTGTTCACAACCAATCGTTAAAATGATTCACTAACAATTTATTCACTGGTTAATTCAAATTGTGTATCCACTCTAACAGAAAATTTATCTATTTACTCATAAAATGTGGTTTCCCCACTTGTGTACCACTTGCTTGACAACGACATTAGAACCTATGTCGAAACGTCGCCTTCAAAGAATAAAGAAGTTGTATATCCATAAAATCGTCTCTATTCTTCATGAAAAACAGGTTTATAATGACAAATGTATTGCATGTACCTTTTTTGCTTCCCCCACAACATCTTCAATATCCTGTAAATGGCAAAAAGCATTTGTATAATTACTCTTTTATTGGGCTTGATTTATCATATTTTCCATGGTGAATTTGACCTTTATCAGTTAAAATAAAATCTGTGTTTTCACTGAGCGAAATAACGTCATTCTACTCTATAAAATAACACTTTCAATCATATGACGTCCTTCTATCAAAAGGTTGATGTCATAAGATGACTTTGAGCAAGTATATTAAAGGCGATTACAACCCTTACCCTAAGATGTATACATGTCAACAAAAGTGAACTCATGGGAATGCATTATGCAGCTAGGGCTTCCATAGACATTACTTGCTACATCAACCAGTTCAGGTTTTGTTCGTCCTAGTTTCCATATCAGCACAGGATGTAGTTTTAGCCCACTCCTTCCTGTATACTCCATTCATAAAATGAACGTCACTGATGACTTATGCATAATTTGTTAAATCTAACATTTTAAATTTCTCGTCTAATTCTAAAACTCATTTCGTGAAGTAGAAATAATATATTTAAACTATACATTTCGTCTTCACTCGATATGATGTACTTGGTATATCGTATTAGATGAGAAATGTCAAATATCCTCTGTACATTTACGAATGTAATCTTCAACATTCACAGAAATATCCATAGGGATCAAACTAAGCAGTGTCTTCATTTCAATGCTAACAATTATCCATATTTCTTTTTAGTTCATAGCAAAAGACACAGCAATGTCAGTCGCTGTTTTGCCAAAGAAATTTAAACTAAAAAATATTGACTTTGCAATCAGATATACATAAACATTTGTTAAAAATACCTCATTTTGCTTTGTATTATTTGATATGGAACGTTTAAGGGAGACACAGCTTCGAATATTTCACTCGAAAACATTTATTTATTATGTCAAAGCAAGTATGAAATCTCAATTAGCTCTGTCTGTTTAGAGAATTCTTCCTTTGCGTCCAAGACCTGTGCATAATTCCCTTCTAATTCAACCGAATAGGTACCGAATAGGTTGACTATCTATAAATCAAAGTCTTGTTTTGTTTAATATGGTTATGGTTTGTTATCTTAATTAAACGGAAGACATTTTTCTCCTAATTATCAAGCACATGCATTGCAACCAACTTTAATTAAAAGAAGAGCCATTATGATTCTATTATAAGTCTCTGATCTCCTATTGACACACAATCCGCCAAGGTGGCTAAAATTAAACAATTCATTTCAATTTTTATGACAAGTATCATATGTAATCAAACAAACATTGTTTTCTATATGATTGTTCAGTATGTTCAGTTTACTGAATTTGTTTTGGATGTTATTTGATCAAAGGTGAATTGTCACTTTCTCACACACATCGTTAAAAAGTTCATCGGTCAGATGAGAGTGAACATCGACGTAACAATCCGTATTGATAGATGACATTCTGTTATTTAACCATTAGAATACACGAAAATTGATAAATTTTCTAGACAAATTAATCCTGTGAAATTCTGTAAACAAATTTAGAGTTACGTGCCCTTACTAAACGGCGCATGCGCATGCGAAGGCGCGCAGAATTCAAAATGGCGGAATCTCCCGAATTTTCAAAAGTTGAATGTAGAAGTAAACGCGCAATCGCATGTGTTTTGGAAGCAATAAATGAAAACATAGAGCAAATAGTTAATGGTAACTGTAATTCATCCGAGGACGATAAACAAAAATGCAGACACAGATTTCGTGAGGTAAGATACAAAGAAGTCATTTCTATCGAAAATGTACATTTTGACAGATGTCTCTGATGTGTTTTGAGAAACACACGACAGTTTTAGTGTATAGTTTCTACCACTTAATTACTATACGAGTTGTTTTTGACGAAAGTCATTAATATGATTGATGCTTTCATCAACACAAAAACTGATTACAATGGTTCAGAGAGACAGAGAAATGAATTTGTTTTCATGGGACTCGGTGAATTCACATCATTATGATTATGAACCATGACCCTAGACAAACCAAGATGGTATATAGGGTAGGGACCGCAGCGCAAAAATTTCAAAATATTTTTTTCGAAATATTTTTGTTATTTATCATTAGGAAGTATATAACTAATGGTAAAAAAGTGTTCGTATCTATTTGCGATGCTTAGTTAGTGAGTAGCGACACTTACAATATCACTTCCCCCCAGGAATCAAAATCCTGAATTTTTACACAAATTGGATCACTCTTCCTATTTTTGTTTAAGAAATTATAATATCAAAATTGTCATTCTATTGTGTTCTATAAGTCTGTTGCAGTATCGTCACAAAGTTTCACAAAAATATATCTACTTTTAGTAATGTTTCCGACAATAAACATTTCTGCCACGCCCACTTCAACACAACCACATAATATGACAAAGCATGCCAACTCTTCAATGAGTACTTTTCTTTGTTGTAACAATATTCCTTTTTTACAACGACAATAGATATAATAACCGGTAATGTAATATTTAAGATTCCAAATTTAAGCCATTCCCCTACAAAAAGTATGAACGTGTACGTGTTAAAAAGCTCACGTGGCTAGCCTAACAAACAGTACACATATTGCACCGTCATTAGTCTATACCGTAATTACAATACTGATTGGATAATCAAAGTAACACAAGGAATCAATGATCTTACATTAATATATCTGTAAGATATATCCTTTTTAAACAAGAATATTAGCTCGCTCATATACCCTCACTTCCAACGTTAGTAAAAGTAAAAAGTTTCAAAATAGTAAAATCAGAGTGTGAAGTTTCAGAGATACGCTTCAAAAGTAAAATATGACAATTCTACAGATATTAAAATTCTGTCATAATTTAATGAACACCACCAAAATCTAATTAAGATATTGGTATAATGGTTTAAATTTGTCTTTATACTTTAGCTGCTAATTTTAATACACTTTTGCGCTTGATGTTGTTAACATCTTCCAGCAAGAGTCAAGTTCCAAAATATGTTCTTTAAAACATATGATCCTTCAATAATTATAAAGGAACAGTTAAGTTTGTTTCTGAAAAAGAGATCCAGGCTCCTGCTATCTTTAATATAGAAGTCAATATGTGAATATACCAGACAAGTAGGCTTATGTGGATGTTGGAAAATATGGTGTTTAGTGAACACACTTACAAAGAACTGTGCAATGTTTAAAAGTACTCAAGGTACAGTATTATTTATCAGTAGATTTAAAAAGGAGTTTTGTTATTTGTATTTTAGGCGTAAATCTTTCGACGCTATGACGAACGATCCAGAATTGAGTTTAAAATCTGAAAAGGTCATTTAGTAAATTAGTCATTTAGAGTAGCCTTGGAGAGTTTTCTGATTATTCGTAACAAATCATTTTAGCGCATAACACTTTCTTAAGAGTAGAAATGCAGATGAAGACGGTCCATGTATCCATAGATGTTTGTTTTATTCTGACAATACTGAACAATTCTACAAATCAAAATTATTTAGAGTTGCAGATGTCCACCATCCCAGAACCTCCTGTTTTTCCCAGTGTAAGCAGGTGCTGAGTCGAGGAATGTAGAAGAGGAAGTACTATCTATCGTTTAATCATTTAAATCAATTTATTAAGTGGTAGAAGTTACATGATGTAATTTGTCTGTTCTATTTGTGTAACATGTTTGTTTGCAATAAACAATTTAAAATGAAGAAGTTGGGCTTTGACAAGAGAATTGATAATATGGAAAGTATGGGAGCAGCAGTCTAAGCGTTGGATTCTTTCAAACCTGCTACATAGAATTAAACTGTCAGGCAAAAGAAAGTACATGCTTCTGTTGATTTTAACATGATATATGTGTGATTTAATTGCACATATCTCAAGTTTTCGATGTCATAATTTAAAACTGTAAAGTAAAGATGTTTAGTCAGCAGCCAAAGAATACTTCTACATGTTTTTTAATTTAAAAAAAAATATGAAATTTTAATTTTTTAAATTATTTTTGATGATACCCAAATGTTCATCCACATATATAAGACTATGAATGTGCCTGATTCTGCACACATTTACAACATTTTAAACATGAAAGGGGTCATAGATATTTCAACTAAAAGTCACCAATTAATTCATACAAACTACTGCAGATAAGTATTATTGTATTGTGCCATGGTCAAACTTGATACATCTGCTTTCTTTCAAATATTGAATCAATCTGAACCAACTGAGGTGTGTACTTTCTTTTGTCTGGTAGTTTAAGATGTATTCTAGCAGATAAACCAATGGTGTGACAATATTCTATGGTAAGTAGACCCATTTATATAACTGCAATAAATTCAAACATTTATTTCGAGATATGGAAATCAAATTTAAATGTTTTTGTTACATACAACACTAACAATCATTTGTTCGCAAAAATAAATTTATGAAAAATTGGAAACCAATCGTAAAAACCTTTAAAAAAATTTAATATTCCAGTGAGGCATTTGTAAATTCTAATCTTAACTTGATAAATATCTGCATTTCTGAAATTAATATAAATCATATCATAAAATAAACTATGTGACCACTTATTTTATTGAAATACATACTTTTCATCCAAATTCAAAAACATATATTTTTAGAAAATAACACATTAATCAAATCATGACAATATAATCTAGTATATTACTCATTTTTCATCCACAAAGCCATCAAATAACACATCCTAGACACTGCTTTTATTAGAAGTGACAAGGGCAGATAACTCCAAATTTACTTTGGTACATGTGCGATACCAGTCATGTTCGACAATCGATTTGAAAGGTTTGATTTGACATTTTTACAAAATTTATGGGAAAGTTCAGTCCCTGAATGATCATAGAAAGTGTATATTCATATGGTCTTATGATATGATATTACATTTCGTAAATAAATACTGTTTTAAAAAGGGGGAAATTTCAACTCGTCGCTATTTTCTTAGAAATCACGCTACCTCGTCACTGAAGCGATATACACCTACAGGAACATGTCCCGAGTCGATACATATGTGATACACGTGTGTACAGTAAGCAGAAGTATCAATAAAAACGC
The DNA here is from genome assembly GCA_936450465.1 of Gibbula magus. Lineage (NCBI taxonomy): Eukaryota > Metazoa > Mollusca > Gastropoda > Trochida > Trochidae > Gibbula > Gibbula magus. The sequence goes on along the minus strand of OW388291.1, from coordinate 80,928,021 downwards.
GTCGAACACGACCACTGTTGTGATCCAATTCGGTTCGCCATCGCGAGAAAACGACAGCAGCGCACCTAGTGAGCGCTGCGGTCGCTATATAGGGACTACAAGGAATAGCACTCACTAACCAGCACTGGACAGTTCGCCCGCCTCTACATCTGACAAGTAATTACCTATCCATTGTGTTGTTAGGGGTCACATATTCCAAATGTTATAGAATGTGTTACTTTATCGAGAAGTACTGACTGTTACTGAAAACTATCATTTTGACGATAGTAGACTTAGTATATTGACAATATGAAGGTAAAAGTAGTGATTTCTGATCGAAAATTGGACAATGCATCGCGCCAATAAGTCAAATGTAATTTTATAATCTTATTTACAACAGACAAAATTACAAATTTGTTTTGATAATTTTAAATTACTAAGAAATATAATATAAGGAAGATGGGACAATTTTTTCTTAAAATCACCCGTAAAGTCTTGAAACTAATGTTCAGTAAAAAAAACATAAACATAACACTTGTCCATTGACAAGTAAACTTTTATCTTATTTTGTAAAATAAGTTTCATAACAGATTCTTTTCATACCGTTTTGTAAACAGAATGATTTTTTTCCTTTGCAGATATATGCATCAGCGCTTCAGCAGAACCTTCTGATAGATGGGGAAGAATGGTCCCACTCAGATTTACAGAATGAAACTTCAGGTACATATTCTAAGAATATTCAACAAGTTACGAGGAGTTATCTGTCTAAGTCTTTAGCAAGTAGTTTGACACAATTCATGAGGGACAACTAATTACTGTAATTCCAAGCACGGAGTTGGTTAATACTTTTGTTGCCCATATTATCCCCCGCCACAACGAAGTTGGCGGGGGATATAGAAATGAGCTCCGTCCGTCTGTCCGTCTGTGCGTCCGGGCTTTTCCATTCCGGCCTCAAACTTCAAAACTATTCAATATATTTTGCTGAAACTTTGTACAGGTATCAACCAAGTAGTCTAGATGTGCCGTTTGCTATATAGAAATTTGAGAATAATTTTTTTTTTTACGATTGCAAACAGTCTGGACTTAGAACCAAGAAGAGGGAAAACTATATTCCGGCCTCAAACTTCAAAACTATTCAATATATTTTGCTGAAACTTTGTACAGGTATCAACCAAGTAGTCTAGATGTGCCTTTTGCTATATAGAAATTTGAGAATAATGTTTTTTTTTTACGAATGCAAACAGTCTGGACTTAGAACCAAGAAGAGGGAAAACTATATTCCGGTCTCAAACTTCAAAACTATTCAATATATTTTGCTGAAACTTTGTACAGGTATCAACCAAGTAGTCTAGATGTGCCTTTTGCTATATAAAAATTTGAGAATTTCTTCTCTTTTTTTTACGAATGCAAACAGTCTGGACTTAGAACCAAGAAGAGGGAAAACTATATTCCGGTCTCAAACTTCAAAACTATTCAATATATTTTGCTGAAACTTTGTACAGGTATCAACCATGTAGTCTAGATGTGCCTTTTGCTATATAAAAATTTGAGAATTTCTTCTCTTTTTTTTACGAATGCAAACAGTCTGGACTTAGAAGCAAGAAGAGGGAAAACTATATTCCGGTCTCAAACTTCAAAACTATTCAATATATTTTGCTGAAACTTTGTACAGGTATCAACCATGTAGTCTAGATGTGCCTTTTGCTATATAAAAATTTGAGAATTTCTTCTCTTTTTTTTTACGAATGCAAACAGTCTGGACTTAGAACCAAGAAGAGGGAAAACTATATTCCGGTCTCAAACTTCAAAACTATTCAATATATTTTGCTGAAACTTTGTACAGGTATCAACCAAGTATTCTAGATGTGCCTTTTGCTATATAAAAATTTGAGAATTTTTTTTTTTTCGATTGCAAACAGTCTGGACTTAGAACCAAGAAGAGGGAAAACTATATTCCGGCCTCAAACTTCAAAACTATTCAATATATTTTGCTGAAACTTTGTACAGGTATCAACCAAGTAGTCTAGATGTGCCTTTTGCTATATAGAACATAAATGCATTATATATTCAAAATGCATAAATATATTCAAAATTCCTACATGGCGGGGGATATGGCCGACTCTGTCTGCTTGTTATTTTTATATGTGAATTTCTAAAAACAAGGCAGTATCCTAGATTATATGAAAAAAATACCGATTGTACTCATTCTCATATGCTATTCATACAATTCAAGATATGCACGGATATAAATTGTTACTTGCACTACAATTGAAAACAACTTTCTAACACAATAAATGACTTGTTTTTATTTTATATGTTCATTGTTGCAAAATGGGAGAAACTAGCAATCAATCAGTTGCAATACAAGAATTGAATTCAATTACATTATGTAATGATCAATGTAAATGATGCCACAAAGCAATTCTTGAACAGGTGTAAAGTCGTTCTTTCAGCCAATCAAATTTCAAGTTATAGTACATTTTTAAAAAAATTCCATGGTTATTAATATGCAAATTTGGATACCTGACATTTTGTTGCCACTTGGGTAAGAAATATTCCATTCTCCATTCTTTACAATGGCATAAAGTATAAACTCTAGTATAAATTAAAGTACAGAATGATTGAATTTCTTCATTCCTGTAGGAAGAAAATACGAGAGTGGGACAGAATGAATGCCAGCCATGTTTATCACATCAGTAAAATAGTATTTACAATCAAAATAAACAGTGATCAGAGGGTTTTCTCTCTATACATGTCTTTTTAAATCAGTACAATTTGAATTTATTGATTTAAGATGTCTTTTATGTGATTGATTCGTCTGCAGAATTTGAACCTGTTGATCTTGAAAAGAAGAACTTTCTCAACAACGAACTGACACCGAACTTGGATAATGCCATCTTGCGGGTCGCAAGGAAAAGAAAGTTTCATCCACGGTTCTGTGAAGAGGAAGTTTATGAAGGCATCAATAAGAATGCTTTTTACTTGGTAGGCTGCATGTTTGTTTTTATAGAATCTACTGAATGAAGAGTACTAACAATTGTTGTAAATATTACTCAGCTTTGTTCTTAGATGAATGGCTGAGGGGATCATTTTGGTTGAATCTTTGTGTGTGGGACCCTTTATAATGGTAAACGTACCAGTATCACACTTCTCACATATTTAAGGGAGGTCAAATTTCTCTGGGGTGACTTCTAGGAACAACAGTGATTAGACATGTACAATTTTCATGTAAAATTTACAATTTTCAAACCATAAATCAAACAACTATCCTTGAAAGACTGTCTTATATTGATCCCTCATTTTATGTCGTGTACTTTGTTTTTTTGTAGGCCAAAGTTGAAGTTCAAAATGATGACAAAGAAGCATTCTCACCTAAGGAAGGCAAATCATTGATGACTGAACTGAAATTGAAACCAGAACTAGAAGAGTCTTTTTCAGGCCTCAGGTCTCTCACTAAGGTGATAATATGTACTTTTTGTACTGTAACTTGTATAATATTATATCACCGCTAATGATTGCCATACTGCCAAAGTGGCGTTAAACAGTAACTCACTGTATCATATTATACCAGTAGATTGTGGACTTTTAATTGATTTTGATTCTAAAGTTGAACAATTTGTATGTGAGTTTACTCATTGTTTTTTAGTATTTCATGTTGTATTCAAACTATCATTTACACTGAACCTTTAAACATCAAATATAACTATTAAGAGCATGTGAATTTCTTGCAGTCTGTGACAAGCTCACTTGAAAATGCTGAGAAGCTTCAGACGGCAGTCTCTATCCTGAAGCAGCCCTCAAAGACTGATAAGGTTATATTCGAAAATAATGGAAGAAATGGTTACAAGAATACCTCTCATCAGAACGGTCCACTCAGTCATTTTGAAAACTCATCCATTGGAAACAAACCAGCTCATCACGAAGATTTTTTAATGAAAATTAAATTGTAATGTAGTCAATGTTTATATGTTTATGTATATCAATTCTGTAACAGTCTGAATCTATTTTGCCTGATTAGTAATCATCTCTTATATATACCTGTGAAATTTAATACTTTGTCGTTAGGCAAAAAAAGAAGAGATTATTTTTGGAATCTCCTACAATAGAATGGAAATTTGGAAGAAGAAAAGAAGAAGAAAAAAAAAACTCTCAAAAGTATTTCCCAATGAAATTTAAAAAACCAACCAATATTTATGAAATTATTCTTCTATTCTGAACCTGTTCCGCTTACCTGGAATATATCTACAATATTCAGACAAATTTACACCAGACAATCACATTAAAGCAGTTTTTTCCTTTGAAGAAGATAGTTATTATTCTCTGTCAAGTGGTATAATATATTCACATTTTGTATAAATTGTTAAATAATTTGAAATATTGTAGATAATATATCTTATATTCTTATGCTTATAGACTACTGCATCATTATCATGTACAAATAAATACATAGCCCTCAGTAGTTGTCATTAGAGTCATGCAAATAATTTCTAATTGCACCATTTTCATTTTATTGCCAAAGATAGATTTCAAACTTGAATGCAAGGGAGTGTTAAATGATTGTGGAGACCCTTCTATTTATACATCTCCCACGAAAGAAGATTAAAGTCAACATTCAATGTTAATGACCCCTATCCAGAAAGTGAATGAAACCTTATGCTCAATACCTACCTTTAATCAATGTATAGAAACTGATATCCACCTTTATCACTTCATCACAAATTCCTGGACTCAGCAATGCAAGGGAGGTAATTCTTCTTGCATCTTGTTTCAATAAGGGAACCTTTTATTGTTAAAAAACATGTTTTGGATAATACTTTTCTTGATGTCATTAAAAACAGAATGGAATTTTTCAGTTAAAGTGTCTAATAATGTTGGCCTTGTATGGGGAAAATTATGAACCATTTAATGTCATAAAAAGAAAACATTTGAATATCAATGCAATTGTGTTTACATTTGTAATAACATATATATTATTACCTCAGTGTAGAATTAAAACAATTGCTTTGAATCACTGATCTTCTGTCCTTGATTTATGTGTGAAGTTTACTTTTACAGCTGCAGCACGCCGTTCTTACTGAAATAAAGTGCTCTCACGAAAATGTAAATAAGTGTTACCAATGGCTGAATAATAATCGTGAGTTGGAAAATGAATGTACATGGAATCGGTTATCCATGCGAGTACATTTCCCTTTGAGCAGCCAACATTAAAATGGTCTCTCGAAGGTAGTTCAAGTGATCTGAAAAGTAGTAATAAGAATCTAGGTAGTAAATGATTAAAGCAGTTTTAAAATATTTTGTTACCATAACTTTGGCAATCTGCTATATATATGTGTTGAAAGAGCAACACAAAGTTGCACAGAAACATGTTATTTGTTATAAAATGTTAGTATGACAATATATGCAAAGATAATAAATGCCATAGATGTTATTCGTGTAATATATGTGCAAGTGTTTGTTTTGTAGCTTGGAAATAAATTGCTGGTATCAAACATATAAAAATGTGGTGGAGAGATCATACTATTTTTTAATATCGTACACACATTATATAATAATGAATATACAATTCTTTGCATACAATTCACCACTGTCAGCTATTGCAATAATGGCCTGGGGCTGTAGAAGAAAATGAAAAAAACTTTTTTTAGGTCATGACCCTTGCTAATTATAAGACATTGCCAAGTCATAAATTTTTTTATTATCAAAATTGGTTACACATTAATCCACATTCATTATAAATATAAATATCATTATATTGTTTTAATTCTTACTTGCATTCTGGAAATATCAACATTTATTACATAATGAATAGGAGCCAAGGTTTTTGAAAATCCCATTTCTCATAGGCTCCATTTCAATACTTAATAAATTGGTGAAATTTTTTTAGTAAATTCTTTTTCACCATTTCTTATAGGCTCCTTTTCAATATTTGGTAGAATGGTGATATTCTATGAATAAATTCTCTTTTTTTTAGAGTCAGTTTTAAGACTGAAGCAGTCTCACACACAGTCCATAACACAGCGCTGCACAGTAGTTTGAAGTAACCTGAAACCTCTGTGATACTATCAGTTTTCATCCTTCTGCCAGGGAGTGGTCACCCCCGGGTCAACACAATGCAATTACATAACATGCAGACACTGGACTCACAGTCAGTAAAATTTATATGTTAGATGTTGTTTTTCCTACAATTTATTATTTTTCTGTACTGGAGAAGAAGATGAAAATAGATGTGGTGTCACAATCTCATGTAGCTACTTCTTTTATAGTCCTATGCTATCACCAGTCATCACCAGTCATATTCAGTTTACATATCTCATGTAAAATAACAAATTTTTAATTCCTCTTCAAGTTAATCCTTCAAAGGGTATTCAGTAGTTCTCATTTCAAATAGATTCACATTAAACATGTCCATAATGTAGACATTTATCTTATTTCTTGTTCCTATTGAATAAATTAACTGCAAAGTTAATAGAAAACTAAATCAGTTATAAAGTATAAACTATGATATAAATATGGTATACAAAATTGACTCGTACTGGAAATTCTAATTAATTAATTAATTAATTCTCCAAATTAATTACACAATATCATGAGATATTCAAAAACTCCATTATTTACTCTTAAATTTCGAAGAACATTATATAAGATTTAATAAAGATTCTGTATTAAGTCTTTAGAATACTTTTAGACTTGTGTACCTTTATCAGTAACTCACTTGCAAAATACAAATAATTACTCATATGTGAAATGTGAGACAAAGATGAAATATGACTTATAATTTTTGTTTGACCGCCAATTCTAAGTTTTTAATTCTCAACATCTCTTTTTCATCAGACATATTATATTCTCAAAGCACATGTTAGAACTCTCACATCAGAAAGATTAAATGCCTTTCCCTCAGGTCTTTTCTTTGGGATTACCTCCCTTACCTACTTACTGGCTGAAGTGCACATAAAATCTCAGAAAGATGGTGAAAACTGAAATAGGCTTTTAGGTAATGATCCCTGTGACCCATATTTGGGGTCACAGGCTCACCAAATTTACAATTTAAAATCCCTTACAGCCAAGGAGTCTGTACATAAAATTTCACCTAGCTAGAACCATTGGGACTGGAGAAGAAGATGAAAATAGCATTTTAGTTCACTGCCTCTGTGACCCATATTTGGGGTCTCACGGTCACCAAATCTACAATTTAGAATCCCCTTCAGTCAAGGAGTCTGTACATAAAATTTCGGCTCTCTACGTTCATTGGGACTGGAGAAGAAGATGAAAATAGCTTTTTAGGTAATGACCCCCGTGAGCCACATTTGGGGTCACAGGGTCACCAAACCTTCAATTTAGAATTCCCTTCAGCCAAGGAGTCTGTACATAAAATTTCAGCTCTCTGGAGTCCTTGGTTCTGGAGAAGAAGTCGAAAAAGTGAAAAGTTTACGGACGGACGCCATCCAATGCCGTAAGCCCATCGGGCCTTTCAGGCCTGATGAGCTAAAAACTTGTGGATACATTTTTGGTGAATGAATACAGGTTTTAGCCTTTTTAGGCCTAAATGTGACTTGTGTTTTTAACTTGTTCATGTTTTTGACTGGATCAACGTGTTTTTTATTTTCATAAACAATTAAAATATATGACCGACACAAGCAGGGCGGTTTGCCTTTATTTCATGCTTGTAAGGGATGTTTGTTTAGTTTTCTTTTTGATTTTCTTCAATCAGACATGTCCGGCAAATAGACCGATCTGCATCCCTGGTTATAGGCACAGGAAACTTGATTAAGTAACGCCTCCAATTATTATTATCCCACCGGTATGTAATACTGTAATACCTGAAACTCAGCATGTGTATTACCCACAAACAGAAGAATAGAAGTAGATATATATCTGTCAAAGATGTGTTTTACAAATTATGTGGGACCAGTGGGATACGTCATCTTCTGATAACTCTTGTATTCCCTCCAACTCCAAATGCATTTGATAATTATTCAATGTGTTGTCACCTGACAGTGACACCTCCCCAATGCGTATGCTTTTGACATGGGTCGAGTCCGCACCTACAGATAGTGCCAGTGGCAGTATGCATATAGTGGACATGTTTGACACAGCAATTTTGAACAAAGGTATCTTCTGTTTGGATATGAGCGGGAATTTACACTTTTATGTACAGTAACACTCATAATTTTTTTGCGCAAATACAGAGATTTGTGTACTCCATCGACATTATCCCTCAAACAGTCATAAACCGCAATAGCATGTTTTTGCCAGAAGCTTTAATCATGAAACTATTATATCATCTCTTGTAAAGCTATCTTTTAGATACTGCCACAATGTATTTTTGGGGTTGAGTTTCTCAATGTATTTGACACGTGACGTCACTGGCGCGGTATATAGAGAATCTCACCCAAGTGTCTTCTGATATCAAATGTATCAACACGAGATGATAAAAGTTACAAATATCCGAGGCTTACCGAGGATATTTTTACTTTTATCAACGAGTGTTAATATATTTGATATCAGAAGACACAAGGGTGAGATTCTATTTATCATCCAAAATCATTCTTAATATGTTTCAATGAAAAAAGTGTACATTTCTGAGCACACCTCTGTCATTTGACTTCCATCATAGTGATTTCATAGCATTGTGACGTCATCCTGTTTATGACGTCATCACCCCCTGGAACGTCCTGTTCTGCAGAGGTGCAGTGATCGGGGACTGTTCGCGAGAATTTGCAGTGATCGGGTGCACGTCGTGAATGTAAACAGAAGTTTGGTGTTAAAAAACAGTTCACTATTTGCTAAATACGCCAAATTTCTTAATAGTTTACGAATGTTGAGGTTATGGTGATTATTTCCAGAAAGTTTTAAGTTGCTAGCATGAAAATGCGGAAAGTTATCAGTAATAATCGGCAAAACTCGTATTTTTAAGAAGACAAATTCGAAGTTTATGTTAAATGTAGTTATCACATGTAGTTTTAGGTCATGACCCCTGTGACCATATTTGGGAACACAGGGCCATCATATCTAAATTTAGAATCCCCAATGGTCAAGGAGTCTGTTCATAAATTTTCAGCTCTCTAGAGCCCCTAGTTCTGGAGAAGAAATTGAAAAAGTGAAAAGTTTACGGATGGTAGGACGCATGCCATGCATGGCATAAGCCCATTTGGCCTGATGAGCTAAAAAGTGGGTGGTGCGATATTTATAACCAAATATATATATAATAAGTGACCATAATCGTTTCAGACACTTGCATCACAAGCATAGATTTAGAACTTGGTGAAGCCAGGAGTGTAATCACACATCTCCCTCTAGATATCAAGTGAATGACTGCCAGGCAAACTAAAATGAAAACAGAGTTTTTGTTTCATTTCTTAGAGAAACCTATTAAAACCTTTCCCAATGTGGAACAATGCTTAAGGCCTGAAGAAAAGATAAAGGTGGTTTTAATATCGCCTTGGAAAATAGGAAATTAGTATTTTTATGCAGCCATTATGGGTCTTTGAGAGGCATTTATAGGCCATCCATATTTACTTTGTCAGGTTTCTCATCTTCACCATATAAGAAAGGAATGTCTTTAGCAAAGATTTACTTTTAAAGTTTTGAAGAAACAAAAGTTGATAAGTTTTAGGTCATTTTTTGATAATTTGACGCCCATCAATATTTCCAAAGGATTGAGCGGCGTTGACACGTCACATTCTCAGAATCAAGAAATTGTCACTTGTTCGTACCAGATTTCCAAATTCTAATTGCCTCCCAAAGAACCACGTGCAGTAGATTCGTGAAAAGAATCCACATGGATAGAATCTCCAGACTCACTTTATCTCTTTAAGATTTAACTCCATAATTTATTACCGGTAAGTTCATGGAGGTATAAACTTAAAAACCGCTGTGTAAATCTGAGTACCTCCATGAACTTGGAACATTTTGGAGTCATTTCCTATAAATAAATATACACATACTTGATGTTTTTAAAAGGTTTCATTGCTCCAAATATATAATTTTGAAACAATTAGAGCGGCACCATTTACGCTTATGAATTCAAAACTCATAAACATGAAACGGACAAGAGTCAATCAAAACATCATTGGATTATTAGCCCCACCTACAACTCGTTCATCAGCCAATAAAAATCCACAACACAACTCACTTCAAAGGGGCGTGGCAAAATATCATGTGATGTCATGAAATTAATTTTATGCTGGTATGAACTGAATTTTTATGACAGTGTTCAGCGAATCAGGTCCACGTAAAGTAATTGCTATTTATTTATTCTTTCAAAGCCACTGAGACACTGCTTACTTTGCCAGACCAGTTCTTCATTAACCAGATGCGGATCATCCCTGATCATTTATAAAAATAGTATATTTATTACGCACACATATCCATGCTCAAGGCGCTACACAATTATTACCCTGAAGGAATCGTACTTTCGGTGTCGCCTATGAAGCGCTCCGCGCGACCATATAGGTCCATACATTCCCATGTCCAGGTACCCATTTGTACAGCTGGGTGAACTGAGTGCAATGTGGATGATGTGCCTTGCCCAAGAACACAACACAGTATAAGACCCAGGTGACAAATGTTTGGTGTCTCCACCAGGATTCGACCCCGGCGTGAGAGGCAGACATGCTAACCACTACACCACTGTGCTCCACTAGTTAACTTGAGTATCAGAATTCTGCAAACGACTGTGGAATAGATATACCTGGCCAGCATAAGAAATTTAAGAAAAGACTTTGAGAAAGTTGTCATTCTGAATCTCTCATTTAATCAATAAATGACATTTACAACAAGATACCACAAGATTCTAATATAATACTTATCTATAACATCAACAGTAATTGAGAATTTGTGTTCATGGAACTTCAACTTCGAATACAATATAAAGTGAGGTTGTCTTGTAGATTTTATTCCTTTTAAAGGGACATGGACTATTATTTTATAACGTGATGATTTAAATTTCATTATCTCTGAGGTAAAGACTAACATATCAAATAATAATTAAGGCATTGCTCATGTGGTCTTATCAGCAGCTCTGACTTAGTCGGATCTGCTGTCAGTTTTTGCGCAGTTTCCGTTAAGAGAACTTATATTAAGAGAACAAAATAGTTGAGGGACCTTTTTTTTTGCCGGTATCAAGGACATGCCAGGTTGGAGCTCAGGATGGCTTTCATTTGATAATTAACCTAGACTTTTGATTACAAGAAACAAGTAACAAGTGGAACTTTTAGGTGTGATCTCTCCCTTCCCTTCCTACCCCTGGTCACCATGGTAGGTCCCCCTTCCCAATAACCACTTTTAATTGCATCCCTGCCACACCATTATTTTTGGGAGTTTGGTAAGGTACCTCCATACAAAATGTCAGCTTTGGGGGTGTAGCGATTCTGAAGAAGAAGTTGGAAAAGACGGATGACAGCCCATCTGACCTTTCAGGCCTAATGAGCTGAGAAGTGATATATAAAGCACTCAAAACAAACAGTTGCGTTGTTTTATTTGGTAGACATTGCAAAAATAAAACAGAAGACAATGGAAATTATTATCAATGTACAGTTGTAAAATAAATATATAACCCATGACTAAAATAGAACTGTGTTACAGCTGTACAATTTGTCACGAAGCAAAGTAGACCTCGAGGGTCGAATATAATGTATCAATGACCAAAGCACATGATGTTTCTATCTACAAAGTGTTATATACACAAAGTTTACCAATGTCATACAAAAATAACTTTTGTCAGAGACGCTATTCATTCAGAGGAACCGTATTTCCTGCAATACAACCCTTGGGCTCTATTTCATTCAGCACCCCCCTCCTCCTCAGATTCTAGTCGAGGCCTGGATTGTATATATATTTGAGGAAATACGGTTTGCCTTGAATTCATATTCTAGAACCGGTTTGTATTTACCAAAGCACCCCATGAACCAATATATTTGATAATAAAACTTCTAATATCCCTAACTTATTTTGTCCAGTATACTAGGTAATACTTAGTAGGTAACATTCAGACAATCTTGCAAACTTGAGTCATATTCAGATTGTTCTCTTGAGAAGAATATGTTGCAGTCTGTTACATTCACTTCACCGATTCCACTTGTACATCTTTAACACATTCAGAATTTTAACCTCTATCTCTGGCACAAAATAGCTCTGGCTTCGTCGCATTAAAATATCAATCACTTTCAAGAATCAGATTCAACATTTATTAGATACTACAGTTCTCAGTTTAGATGAAATTGAGTTTCATCACTTCTTGTTGACATTTTCATGAAGTATTACAAAGTGAACCTGACACTGCACCTTAGAAGAACCAACTTCCAAACGCAAGACATAACTCTTGCCAGTCTGCAATACTGGCTGATTTAAGCCTTGCGGTATTTCCCTAGCTTTGTTGTGTCAAGATAGTGAATCGCTGCACCAGAAATGCAAAGCGGGCTTGGTTTTCTAAATACAGATTTTATAAGGAAATACTGCAAGGCCTAAATCAGCCAGTAATGGAGACTGGCAAGAGTTATGCCTTTCATTGGGAAGTTGATGAAGAACCAGTACTTAAAAGTTAAATGTCAAGGCCTTCGATAAGCAATCAGAATAAATAACATACTTTTATAAATTAAATATACCAATCCTACCGTATATGTTGAAAAGATAAAAAAAAATAGTTCACAATCCACTGCAATGCAAACAAAACCTGATAAGATGATATATATTATATAATATTATATATCTGTCTTGTAATTTACCATGTTTATTTCATCAAGTGAGATAGAAAGTTTATATTTTCAGAAATGGCCATCATAACTAATATGACGTCATATGATAATTTGTCTTCTCAAACCTTTGTTTCACGACAGCAGTATCTTGAACTTAACCTATGAGTAATGATAACGTATTACTTTCCAAAATGTTATATTCACTCACTATAGTCTATCTTACATTTTTTAAACTTGAACGCAACCACCAAACAATGAATATTAAAATTACATACTTTTGAGTTGTGCAACATAAACACAATTTAAATTGTTTTTTGTTAATCAATGTAAAAAGCAAATCTTTAAATCTTACAAAAGCAAAATTAATTTCAAACAATTGTTGAAGTGCAAAATGTCCCTGTGATTACTTCATAACTATGACTCAAAACTCATAAAGTAAACCAATACTGAGAGAATTTGAATCCAGTAGAGTCACGGCATCCCATCAATTTCATTTATTTGTTGTATAACCTTACACATTCTAGGTCAACACAATCTTGGGACTAAAATTAAAAAGTGAGATTCTTCAACTGATGATGAACACTGTCAAAAAGTTGCTAGTTATTCTTACATAATTTAATAAACATCTTCATTATTGTCTCCTTAAAAACAAGATCTTGTTACCCAATCTCATTGTCAGATGGAAACACATGAAATCCAGCGAGTTATCTGTTACAGTATCAATTTACATCTCCTGAATGTCTAGCAAGAATCACACAATAAAGAACTGTATACCAAAGTTTAAATAATGTCATATTTAGAAAACTTACAACAAACATCAGTTTGAAAGTGTATAAATGTATAATACACATTTTGTAAAGGAACCAACATAGAATTATCCATAGCTGGCATCAGAATAACTGGTCCTTCTTCCCAGTCAATATTGCTACTGTCGAATGATAACTTAGCAGTATTGTGTCTTATTTCATATTAACTTTTGGAAGATAAATGATGACTTAAATATTTGTAAATTAAGCAAATCAATATTGAGAAGGAGACAATTTAACATTAATGCAAATGAATGTAAAACAAAGGAGCGCAGTTTAGTTTATTTCAGGTCCACAAAATAGACTCAACCCCTGCTTTTCTACTGTCTCAGAACTCAAGTACTCATGAGACACTTAATGATATAACGAGCTACCAAGCAACAAACCAACATATTCCTACTGAATGTTGAGGTCAAGGTACTAACTTGCTTGGTCAGTTCATGGTGAGGTGAGGTGAGTTGGGGTTTATACTTTCAAGAGTATTTCACTTATATCGCGGCTGCTAGTATTATGGCAGGGAGAAAGCCTGCAAGCCATGTGGCTATGCATTGCGGTGAAACCTGCGAGCATCGGCTGGAACTAGCGAACCATGGGTGGTACTACGCTGAAAGTCAGTGTAGCATTGCACCCAAACCTTACTGCGTGTAGAACAGTTCTCAGACAAAGTTGCCGTGCCCCTGGCGGGATTCGAACCCCGGACCTCTTGATCCGAAGCCGAATGCGCTATCCCGCCCCTCAGTTCATGGTAATCTTGATTATCTAAACACATTGTCCCAGAAGAACGAGAGGGGTAAATTTTATCTCCCGCTGTTCCATCATGATACTTCAATCTGTAAGACTACCAATACGATTATACCCTGAATGTGTAAGACGGGAAAGATTTGTTAGGCTATTTAAAGCATGTATATTGTCAGCCAAAGAAATGTCGAAAGTTGATGATCGCTCATCAGTCTCCACATCTGAGAAGTGACAATATTGCTTGATTTGAAGTCATTTCATTGGTTGGTTATCTTTCCCGTCTTACAATATCAGGGTATTGCCTTAACATCCTGATGCAGCAACAGAAGGTTTCTATACAATCCAGCATGTAGGAATGGAGGACAGGAGTTGAAACCATATATAATAGTCTTCACATATTATCTAAATAAAGATTTTATCAATTTCAAGGCAAAAAAAAACACACACATAAAAGTTACATTTATGAAGATTAATTTTTTTAATAGGACTTCTAAACATACTGCTTTATTTGCGAGTATAAAATATATAATTTTTTTAGAAAAGATTTTAAATTGTTAACTTGTAACTGCTACATGACACCTGAAGTGATGCTTGTAGTTCACACAACCAATTCAAATATCAACATGATACTGAATACCTTCACATTTTAAATATAAAAATATTTATGAGATATTATAAATGTCATATTTTTACTTTTATATAAAAAAAAGAATTGTACAAGGTAATATTCAGGGAATATAGTACCACCAAAACAAATCTATTGTGCTATTGTATTTTAAATCATGATTACAAACAAATAACCATAAAATAAATATTTATATTTATGTACATTTCCCATCCTTATATATTTACAGGAAGTTTGATTTACAAATTATTTGAATAAAAAGCTATTTGAGATAAGAAATAAAAGTTGAATACATGGACATGATTTACAAGAAGGCATCTCTGAAGAATATTGCAATCAACATAACTAATTAGCTTAACTTTGAATGAAATTCAAAACTGATATTTGGAACATTTCAGAGGGCTGTTTTCTAAAGAGGAAGTAAGACTTCTGGAGGATCCAGTTCCAACACTTTGAAACTTGTAAATGAAGAGTAAAATTGTGCTGTTTGAAAAGGGAAATTATACCAACCCTCTCACTGATGTAGAGTACATCACCTGTCCCTCATGTGTCTATATTTAAGTGTCCCTCATGTGTCTATATTCAAGTGTCCCTCATGTGTCTATATTCAAGTGTCCCTCATGTGTCTATATTCAAGTGTCCCTCATGTGTCTATATTCAAGTGTGTCCCTCATGTGTCTATATTCAAGTGTCCCTCATGTGTCTATATTCAAGTGTCCCTCATGTGTCTATATTCAAGTGTCCCTCATGTGTCTATATTCAAGTGTCCCTTGTGTGTCTATATTCAAGTGTCCCTCATGTGTCTATATTCAAGTGTTCCTCGTGTGTCTATATTCAAGTGTGTCCCTCATGTGTCTATATTCAAGTGTTCCTCATGTGTCTATATTCAAGTGTTCCTCATGTGTCTATATTTAAGTGTCCCTCATGTGTCTATATTTAAGTATGTCCCTCGTGTGTCTATATTTAAGTGTGTCCCTCATGTGTTTATAGTTACGTGTCCCTCATGTGTCTATAGTTACGTGTTCCTCATGTGTCTATTTACGTGTCCCTCGTGTGTCTATATTTATGTGTCCCTCATGTGTCTATAGTTACGTGTCCCTCATGTGTCTATATTCAAGTGTCCTTCAAGTGTCTGTATTTATCTGTCCCGCATTTTTCTATATTTATCTGTCCCTAATGTGTCTAAATTAAGCTATCAAGATCATGATCATTTTCAAGATGTCTTTATGTACGTGTTGGTATATGTATGCGTCCCTCATGTATCTATATTAATGTTTACCTCATGCTTAATATTTATCTGTCCCTCATGTATCTATATTAATGTTTACCTCATGCTTAATATTTATCTGTCCCTCATGTATCTATATTAATGTTTACCTCATGCTTAATATTTATCTCTCCCTCATGTATCTATATTAATGTGTACCTCATGCTTAATATTTATCTCTCCCTCATGTATCTATATTAATGTTTACCTCATGCTTAATATTTATCTCTCCCTCATGTATCTATATTAATGTGTACCTCATGCTTAATATTTATCTCTCCCTCATGTATCTATATTAATGTTTACCTCATGCTTAATATTTATCTGTCCCTCATGTATCTATATTAATGTGTACCTCATGCTTAATATTTATCTCTCCCTCATGTATCTATATTAATGTGTACCTCATGCTTAATATTTATCTCTCCCTCATGTGTCTATATTAATGTGTACCTCATGCTTAATATTTATCTCTCCCTCATGTGTCTATATTAATGTGTACCTCATGCTTAATATTTATCTCTCCCTCATGTATCTATATTAATGTGTACCTCATGCTTAATATTTATCTCTCCCTCATGTGTCTATATTAATGTGTACCTCATGCTTAATATTTATCTGTCCCTCGTGTATCTATATTAATGTGTACCTCATGCTTAATATTTATCTGTCCCTCGTGTATCTATATTAATGTGTACCTCATGCTTAATATTTATCTGTCCCTCATGTATCTATATTAATGTGTACCTCATGCTTAATATTTATCTGTCCCTCGTGTATCTATATTAATGTGTACCTCATGCTTAATATTTATCTGTCCCTCATGTATCTATATTAATGTGTACCTCATGCTTAATATTTATCTGTCCCTCATGTATCTATATTAATGTGTACCTCATGCTTAATATTTATCTGTCCCTCATGTGTCTATATTAATGTGTACCTCATGCTTAATATTTATCTGTCCCTCATGTGTCTATATTAATGTGTACCTCATGCTTAATATTTATCTGTCCCTCATGTGTCTATATTAATGTGTACCTCATGCTTAATATTTATCTGTCCCTCATGTGTCTATATTAAGCTCTCCTTCATGTGTTTTTATTTATCCTTTATGTATCATTATTTATAATACAATTAGCAATGACATATTACAGGTCACATCTTTTCTCGATAAATGCCATGTTTATTTCATCAGGTGAGGTAGAAAGTTTTTATGTTCACACTAGTTGATCACACCGATGATTATATTTAATGTCCCTACCTTATTCATGATATATCAACTTTACCCATGACACTCAAGCAAATGTGGTATTTGACAAACTCAATAAAATACTCTCTACAGACGTATGTCAGGATAATCAAAAACAAAAATCAGTAGAAATTTACAGTTTTTCTGTTAAGCATATTCCCAGAATATACTAAAGCTTTTCTTATTTAAAAAATAGCATATTGCAAGAACCCTTAGTTAATATATCTCACTGATGGAAAATAGGTTTAATTATTTATTAAATCACTGACCAAACAGTGGATTGAGGCCATTTAACAATGAAAAATAAACACCATGAGGTTGAAGTCATCACGCTTCCCAGTAGTCTTCAAATCAGTGATATTCCATCAGATGTTATTACACATATCTCAAATATAAAAAAACCTCTTGGCTGTGAAAACAATCTTGTGACTGGTTGTCTCTGAGGCCTGTCACAAATTGAGCAATTCGAAAGCTGGCATGTTTCACAGTGAAGCACCTGTACAAGACACGGGTCTGCGTCCTCTCAGTCCTGTACAAGACACGGGTCTGCGTCCTCTCAGTCCTGTACAAGACACAGGTCTGCGTCCTCTCAGTCCTTTTCAAGACACAGGTCTGCGTCCTCTCAGTCCTGTAAAAGACACGGGTCTGCATCCTCTCAGTCCTGTACAAGACACGTGTCTGCTTCCTCTCAAGACACAGGTCTGCGTCCTCTCAGTCCTGTACAAGACACAGGTCTGCACCCTCTAAGTCCTGTACAAGACACAGGTCTGCGTCCTCTCAGTCCTTTTCAAGACACAGGTCTGCGTCCTCTCAGTCCTGTAAAAGACACGGGTCTGCATCCTCTCAGTCCTGTACAAGACACGTGTCTGCTTCCTCTCAAGACACAGGTCTGCGTCCTCTCAGTCCTGTACAAGACACAGGTCTGCACCCTCTAAGTCCTGTACAAGACACAGGTCTGCGTCCTCTCAGTCCTGTACAAGACACAGGTCTGTGTCCTCTCAGTCCTGTACAAGACACGGGTCTGCATCCTCTCATGACACGGATCTGCATCCTCTCAGTCCTTACAAGACACAGGTCTGTGTCCTCTCAGTCCTGTACAAGACACATGTCTGCGTCCTCTCATGACACGGTTCTGCGTCCTCTCAGTCCTGTACAAGACACAGGTCTGCGTCCTCTCAGTCCTGTACAAGACACAGGTCTGCACCCTCTAAGTCCTGTACAAGACACAGGTCTGCGTCCTCTCAGTCCTGTACAAGACACAGGTCTGCGTCCTCTCAGTCCTTTTCAAGACACAGGTCTGCGTCCTCTCAGTCCTGTAAAAGACACGGGTCTGCATCCTCTCAGTCCTGTACAAGACACGTGTCTGCTTCCTCTCAAGACACAGGTCTGCGTCCTCTCAGTCCTGTACAAGACACAGGTCTGCACCCTCTAAGTCCTGTACAAGACACAGGTCTGCGTCCTCTCAGTCCTGTACAAGACACAGGTCTGTGTCCTCTCAGTCCTGTACAAGACACGGGTCTGCATCCTCTCATGACACGGATCTGCATCCTCTCAGTCCTTACAAGACACAGGTCTGTGTCCTCTCAGTCCTGTACAAGACACATGTCTGCGTCCTCTCATGACACGGTTCTGCGTCCTCTCAGTCCTGTACAAGACACAGGTCTGCGTCCTCTCAGTCCTGTACAAGACACAGGTCTGCACCCTCTAAGTCCTGTACAAGACACAGGTCTGCGTCCTCTCAGTCCTGTACAAGACACAGGTCTGCGTCCTCTCAGTCCTGTACAAGACACGGGTCTGCATCCTCTCATGACACGGATCTGCATCCTCTCAGTCCTTACAAGACACAGGTCTGTGTCCTCTCAGTCCTGTACAAGACACATGTCTGCGTCCTCTCATGACACGGTTCTGCGTCCTCTCAGTCCTGTACATGACACGGGTCTGCGTCCTCTCAGTCCTGTACATGACACGGGTCTGCGTCCTCTCAGTCCTGGATCTTGCTGTCCTGGATCTCACGACTTGCTGGGAAATACACCTTGAATGAAAAGTTGGTCCTTGGAAACGACCCCTGCAAAAAGAGAGAAACATTTGTTAAACATGTGAAATGTTGAAGGGGAATATCAATGTGCAAAATAGGTGTTATTTCACACACTGTGTATAGCTTCTGAAATGAATACAACATTGTTAAACTTGTTAACTATTGGAGGTGTATATCAGGGTATGAAATAAGGCATGTCCGACAGTCTTGGTAACCTTGGAACAGAGTTGGTAGCTTGTCGATGTTTTTCTTTGATTTTGGCATATAATTTGACAGAAGAACACTATAGGGCTGGTTACTTTTCAAGCTAATTTGATACACTGTGTATAACTTCTGAATGAATAAAAATATTGCTAAACATGGTCGACCAGTACAACCCATACAAAAACTAGTCACCTTCCTGGCTATCAAACAAACCTAGCTATCTCGACTGGTGTAGCAAGTCCAACATATTTTCTAGTGTTAACTTCTTGACAAGTGCTTTGTACTTTCGGTGAATTTTTACATCCACATTATAGGACATTTTGATAATACTGGTAGTTAATTATTGTTGATGTTACAATGTTGTCATTTTATTAAACTGATTCTGATTGCCCAATACTAAATCATTACAGAGAATTATTCAAGAGATGTATGGCAACAGTTACATGATTCAGGGATCATAGCAACCTAGCTTCAACTGTGACCATGCTGGGAGATGCATCAGTCTTCCCCTATACCCAACTCTTAGTTCATTCCCATGTAACCTCTATAACAATTACGAAAGATTTCTCCATTCTCAAAACATTCCCTCCTGTGAAAATTTGAATGACAGATATCATTTTTATTTCTATCCAATACAAAATTTATACATGTTCCACCGACTTCTGTCTAGTAAGAAATATGAGTTATAAATATCATAATATAATACATAATGGCTAAGACTGTGATGTCAAGGTCAATCTACAGTACAGTGTCAAATGTGTCCATGACACCCAGCAGATCCCACTCAGGCGGGTTGTTCCTAGAGGGGTCCTGGGGACATATGTCCCCCTATTGCTTGGAGTCCCTTAAATTATTGAGGCGTAGAATACTTTTACCATTGCCAATACATATAGGATTGACCAAAATGTGACACTGATCTGATCATCCAAAAACAACACTACCCCTGCACTAGTATCCCGCTGTGGGGAGGAAGATTACTTGTTACATGATCATTTTTTAGTGTTAAAACTCGTTTTCATTTGCTTTGGTTTTTGTACGCTTGCCTAGATGAAAATGGGTCATAATCTTTCACTTCAAGTCATAGTACAGAAAGGATTTGTTTTTATATAAACATTTTATATAAATGATTTTCCCTCCAAAATCAAATTACATAAAGATAAGGAACACGACCTTCTGAAAATAAGGTATCTTGACGCATGTTTTCAAGGTAACTGTTTGTTTTGAACATCAAGTCATATGATTGATTACAATACAACAGGAGCCGAAGCTAAACTTGAACAAAACTGGTCCGAATGTTATTTTCTTGATCTGTGTTATGAATGAAAATAGTTCAACAGAATTTCGTCAAATCTTCCGGTGAATGCCTCACATCAACAAATCAGACGACTTGCATAAATCAGTCAGGCTAAAAGTTTCTGAGGGTGTACAAGTACATAAAAGCATTAGAAATTTTGAACAGTTATTTACAGTGCCTGCTATATTTCTCACTCCAAGACAGATAAGCCACTAGGTGGGC
Organism: Gibbula magus; assembly: GCA_936450465.1. Classification (NCBI taxonomy): domain Eukaryota; kingdom Metazoa; phylum Mollusca; class Gastropoda; order Trochida; family Trochidae; genus Gibbula; species Gibbula magus. The sequence continues at coordinate 80,906,907 of OW388291.1, read as the reverse complement.
TGTGAAGTGATTATTTTAGTCAATGCACCAGGTCGTCCGAAATTAGGTCCAAAGGGTCTTAAGTACAGGATGGTATTTACAGAATCGTACCAGAGATTTTTTCTGGACATTTGTTTAGCACATAAAACCATCATTTTTATTCATCCTGATAATATCAGAAATGTGCGATAGATGGAAGCGAGTTCTGATTACCAAAATCATATCAGGGTTAGACACACGTTTAGTTTTATCCTACGAGTCGTAAGGCGAGTTGGATAAAATCCAACAGGGGTCTAATAAGTAACTATTTCAACCGAACACTGAATGTTATAATGTTTTATCCTACAAAATGTCCCTGGGTCAAAATCCAAACAAACTGATTCAGGAGTTATGGGTCAAGGGTCAGGTCACATGCCAGGAGAAGTCAATTTTTAAAGGCAATATTTTTGTTTTGAATGTTATAGTTTTTAAAAACTGGTCGATACATTGTTGGCGAAAGGTATTGTCAAGCATGGGGAAGTCCTCAAAAAACGCCTCTAAATGTATTCCCTCCAACTCTGAACACATTTGATAATCATTCAATGCGTCTTGCGATTGCGATAGTTTATTCTTGAACCATATTGTACTATCTCTTGTGCAGCTATCTTTCGGATACTGCCATAATCTCACATCTGTCATCCTTTGTGTTGAGTTTCTCAGTGTATTTGACATATGATGTCACTGGCAGGGTTTAAGGCTTTTAATCTCCGTCCGTCATGTATATGGACATTTGTTCAAGGTAACGTGAACCAGAGATAAAAATTCTTACATCAGGTAAGATAAAATGATTTATTATTGTTGGAATTTACGGGAATCATATTATCAATACAAATATCTTTTTTTATCTACCTTGAGTAAATCAATCACAGTTACATAAATTTCGATTTGATCTTTGTAAGGGCATGTGAAAGGAGAAAACATAAAAACAAGCTAGACTTCGCAATAACAACTTCACATGTAGAAAGGTTTCCATTACCATAATTCTTGCTTTTCTTAATATTGATGTTAACATTGTGACAACCACACGCAATCTATTTACTTCCTGTTACAATTCTCATTTAATTCACATCACCACATGCTACCCTACCATCTTTCATTAAAGGGACACTCCGTATGTTATTGTAGTAACATAGGTCAAACGTTACCAAGGGTGTTATTTTATCGAGAATTAAATTACACTTGTGACGTCATCCTATTGTTCTTTCACTCCATTATTTTTCAGGAATGGAGAGTTACACATCACATCATATTTTTGAAGAAGAAATTTAATTTCTTTAACTTTTTAAAGCAATTTGGATAAACGAGCATTACTTTTAGTGTAATTTAAGTAGGGTAATATCCTCGTAACTCTCCATTCCTTAAAAATAATGGGCCTCGGCTCCATTATTTTTAAGGAATGGAGAGTTACTCGGACATTACCCTCTACGTAATGACTGTTGTCGAAAATTACCCTTTTAGTGCCAATCTGTTTAGTGTAGTTACATTATTTTGATGTTTAGTCTTGAATATGATCAAAAACCGGACAATGTTCTGCAGCTGTCGTGCGTCAATTGTTCAACGTAATTTTGAAAACTAATATGTGGCCAAGAGACAGATATTGGTTGGTACTGTTCAATAGAACATATAACTGGCATACATGTAAATTGGACGCATGAATTCGGCTTCTCATCGTGTATTAAGCCACATATGCATATATATACATATGCAAGTTGAGTGAGATAATTTGGATGTAAACCAGGACGTTTGATTTTTTTGGTATGTATCAAATCTAATTAAAATTTCATGAAAAACACGGAATGTCCCTTTAACATGAAAAAAAATAGACACAAAGCCTGAATAAGATTACAGCCATCGGCTCTGTAGCTCAACAGTCATTTTCATGATTTATAATCTAAGGTAAGCTATCACTTAAACCCAAAGGTAAAAAGAATTGACCACTATTAACTAGACAAACAGGACTTGACAGATCTAATTGCTAATTTTTATAGTACCTGCCAGTGGAGGGGTTCATTCATTTTAATGCATTTAAAGGAAGACTCACATATTGTAATTTAAAGGGACTATAGAACGTCCTTTGCAAAAATTCTTTTTTTCAAATTTCCCATTTATAATGATAGCTAGTTTACCGATATGTCATTTATATTTACTTTAGAGGGTGAAACATGTTATTACACAAACCAATTATCCAGTGGTAATAACGGTGTTGCATATAATTAAAAAATTGCATGTACACTCATTTTTTAACTTGATCTTCCGAAGAGAAAAGGTTGTTTTACTATTAGTGACATTTTTTTTCAAATACATTTCATCACCTTATTTGAGCGAAAAAACTGTCCCTTTAAATACCGTCCAGACCAAACATTGGAGTTTGTAATAAGTGAACTTTCTTAGACTGGGGCAAAGCTTTCAATGATATCTCAGATTCTCTGTGTAAATGAGTGGTGATTCCTGCAGGTGAACCACTCAACATCGACTTGTCACCTGACGATTCAGCAGGTATTCTTGTGTTCAAACTATAAATCTATTTTTATCTATTTTTTATATCTATTTCTATACATAGCATTATTTTTCCTGGGCTGAAATATTTTAAATCATATGAATTATTTCTTTTTTAAAGAAAGAAAGCAACTTCATGTGTATTCAGACAGGAGGATAAAGGAGATTTCTAGACTTTATAAAATGCTCCTTGATGAATGCTTGTGAAAGGCTGTATTGCACTTATCAATTTCAACAAAACCTTGATGTAACCTAGTAAACCCACGTCAACACAATTGTTCAAAGCTGTCACCGCCATCAATACATGCAACCAAGCTAGACATTTACATAAAACAACAAATACGCCTGTCAATTATTCAGCCTTGAATCTATGACAATTATATAAAAGCCAGTCATTGAATATGCTGGTAGGCAAGAGAGTACGCAGGTTTGAGATCACGTTACAGCCGACCTTGGAGAACTGAATGACCCGAGAGGGTAGTGCGTAATAGGTGACGGAAAATATGTCACATACAATATCTTGAAACATGTAACCATTAGAAACATGACGTATATTTTTTGTCTAAGAAAAAAGAAATATAGTCTCAATGATGGGACATTTGAAACAAATGTGCAGGATAGTGGCTAGAAATATGTGTTACTCAAACTAATTGTCTGAAACATGTACCCATTATGTAGCAATGGTTGGAAATAGGATGCTATTTAGGAACTGGAATAAGAAAACAGTTATAATTTAATACAAGTGTGTGGGACAGTGACTGAAAATAAGAAATAAAACTCAAGGATTTTGGAAATTTATTGTGGATTATAATTCAATAGTTTCCCTCTGTCAGTTATATGGAATTGTTTTATTCTTTACAAGTGATACATCAAAATAAAGTATCTTCACTTGATCCCTCAGTCATGACAAGAAATAAGTCAAACAGATCTTTAAAGTTCTTCATAAACTTTTAGAAGAAGGTACTACAACAAAGTATGGTATAAACTGCAACTCGCCATCGTTGGGATTTCCAGGAAACCAGATTTTTTAAGAACCAAAAATTCAGAAACTATTACAATACTATACTATGTTCCTGGAAAGTTTATTACCGTAATCAATTAACGTCAATTAATCACAAAATGTTTTCTGAATTATAAACCAAGCAACAGAAGCATATCTCACAATAGGAAAATATTTTCATAGATTGATTTTAATAATATTAATAATGAAAAGAAAAACTCAAGTTCAAAGCCCAAACATACAGAATAAAAATGTAAGTAAAAAAGAAAATATCTAATACTTACAAACTCTGTGAAATAATATTTTGGAAGTGACTTTCGAACCAGTTCAAGAGTAAGGTGAGGCTAGTTGGGGTTTACGCTGCTTTCAAGAGTATTTCACTTATATCGCGGCTGCTAGTATTAAGGCAGGGAGAAAGCCCACAACGCCATGTGGCTATGCATTGCAGTGAAACCTGCGAGCATTGGCTGTAACAAGCGAACCATGGGTGGTACTACGCTGAAATTCAGTGTAGCATTGCATCCAAACCTTACTGTGTGTAGAACAGTTCTCTACTGCAGACAAAGTTGCCGTGCCCCTGGTGGGATTCGAACCCCGGACCTCTTGATCCGTAGCCGAACGTGCTAACCACTGCGCTATCCCGCCCCCCAGTTCAAGATTATCATCAGAAGTACTTGCATCCAAGATTTCATTTATCTTGGAGGAATAATTTCTGATAAAACTTTTTCAATATTGGAGTTTCGTTGATTGTACGCCTATCTAATTTTTTTTAGAAAACTGACCAGATGGAAAGATGGATGGAAAGACGGGTGGAATAACCACTAAATAATCCTCCTACTTCGTAACAAAGGTATACTTAATATCAACATAATAGACATACTATTTTTACTCTTTACCTTCACCTCCTAATAAAAAGTTAAAACATAGTACTTGAGGAAGGAAGTACAGACATTAATGTTTTTTTCAAGATCATCATTTAATAACAAAATTTACCCATCAACCTTTCCAATAAGAGGAAAAGCTTCATTCTGTGTCAGCTACTGTCAGCTCGGTGCTTGAAGTACATCAATATGGGGAAGAAAGACAAGAAGATGTTAATTACACTTCTACAGCAAATATTTCAACGTGATACATATATAGAACCGATTCACCGAGCTACTTACTTATCGTCATAGAAACCAGGCAACTCATTTGAAGGACAGTATTGACATCTAGCTTAGTCATAGTGATGTTTAATTAGAATCATTGATTCAAAGAATGGGTTTGGAAAATCAAAGATGAAAACTAATACAACATGGCAAAGGGAGATTGTTTGATAAAATTTTAACTATCTGGGTGGCTGATATAATTAGGAGATAAACATATTGTCAAACTCTTAGTGTGAGGCTTCAAAAGGAACATTTAGGTGTATCATAATTCTGTAACATGCCATATTTTCTCATAAAAACGATTGAAGAGTGAACGATGCATATATTCTTTTTCGGTTGCCTCAGTTGTGCTATGCTATCAATGTTCGTTCAAAAATTTCTGCGACGACATTCTTACAATGACAACGTATTTGGTAAACGTTTGGGAATCACGTTACTTAATAGTAGTTGTAGTCAATGAATTCAGTAAAAAAAACCTTACTTTATTCTTTAGACATGAATATTTTCCTGACAGCGTTTGTGCATGAATATTTTCATGACAGCTTTTGTGTCGGAAATAATTTCTGCAGGCATTTTTGGTGAGGTGGGTTTTCAAGAGTATTTCACTCATATCGCTAGCTATCTGCTGGTATTTTGGCAGCTAGAAAGCCGGCAACGTCATGTGGCTATGCTTTGCCGTGAAACCTGCGAGCATCGGCTGGAACTTGAGAACCATGTGCAGGCATTCATTTATGTTAATATTCTATCAATGTTATAAATAAAATTTTAGGTCAGTTTTTTCTGTATTTCAACTTTTTCATGTCATGCCATAGGCCCATCAAGCCTTTCAGGCCTGATGAGCTAAACAAACTTTCTCTGTTACATTTTTTTCAAAAGAGACAAAGGCGGCAGGATTTTTTTGTTGGAAAATATAATGACGAGGAAGAAGAATTTTTTTTTTTTTTCAATCAAAACATAGTTTGGAAGTGGTTAAACTATAGAAAATGGACGCATATATATGCATTCTTGCAGACCCATATTATTGGTGGACAAATGGATTTTGGGTTCAAGAAAGCTGATGTGGCAAATCTTAACCCTTACGTTGCGTATATATATTTTAACATTTTTAGCCCCTGTGGCGGAATTTACAGGCTCGCAGCTCGCAGCAGTAGTTTGGGCTTTGGCACTAACTAGCTCTGCTGGCGGAATTTCCAGGCGGCGATTCCGGTATCGTTTTTACAAAATATACCGCATCTACATGGCGAATAAGGACTATATACGGGCGTTCAATACAAATTCAAGTAGCGACACCCGTACACAAATGGCTAATTCACACCCGAAACTTTGAATGAATTTTCTATGTTTTTTCGTTTTTATTCTATTACTTTCGAAAGATTGTCAAGAATTATAACGGATATGAATTTGTAACTCCTGACGTTATTCTCTGCCTACATTGCCCTAATTAAACACCGACCTACTAAGCTCTATCCTCCATCCACAGTATTTGTGTCACAGACAAGAGACAAGGATAATTCCATCCGCCAGGCAGGAATACTGCTGCTTTCTTGTCCAGTGAGTGTTAGACTATGCTTCACCTTGTTATAATTATAGTACATATGAAGACCCAGCTTACGATGTTCTCTACGCTGAAGCTGCTTTAGTACGGAGACTGAGATGATACAGAGGTTTGAATGATTTCAGCACACGGCCTATTCCTGGCATAACAACGAATTACTTTCTGAGATCAGCTGATTTCTACATGTCTATTCAACAACGTTGACTTGTTCTATTCCATACATTAAGTATATTAGAGTTGTAATCAATAATGAGCGATTTACCTATTTATCGACAGGGCTGGTTTCTCTATACATATTTCAGTCTATTCTCAGTATCAAATAGATAATAAATCCCATCAGTAATGAAAGATTTACAAGATTTATCTATTTAGAAGTCTTTAATTGAAATAGAGCCGTAAAAGATTATTAACAATATTAAACCCTGGGAGGGATATTGTATAAGGTTTGTATATTTCATATGATAACCTAAGAAGAAATATGACTTGCCATGGTGACTTGATGTAATTAAAAACAGAGCCATGGGCTCTGTAGCTCATCAGGAATTCACTGATTTAATATCTAAGATTGAATATCTAAATTATCTTAAAGGTTAGATGTCATGACATATGGTCACATTCGGATTCATTAAAATGAGATTTCAATCTGACAATTACTTGATTTTAAATTTCTGAAATCGGCCCATAAATTACTTACATATGGCTTTTTTTTAGAAACGCCTAATTGGTGTGGTCTCTGAAGCGACGATTCCTGTGACGTCACTGGAGTAATCTCATTACTGGCTAAAGTCATAATTCAACATAATTTCTCAACATTTTGATTGTTAATTTCACTAAAAAATCTTCAATGAAACAACTTAAATTTTCCATATATCAAATGTTTAGATATGCAACTAGGTAATTCTGCAGATGACAATTACATAATCATTGCATAACGTGTGATTTTGATGATTTAACACACCTCATAAATTCATCTAGCAGCAGTGATAATCATCATTAATTAATTAATGAGGCTCCAAGGAGCACTAACCACACAGTCACGCCTCAAGGGTTGTCTTCAAAGTGGATCGCTGCACTGATTGCGGCATGCATTGTTAAAATAGATAAATTAAAATCATCTTAATAATAAATTGCAAGTGAATTATCTTCATTTTATGCTCAATTGATTCCAATATATAATTTACATAGAGGTAATAATCTGACATTCTTGAGCAAAATGCATTACACAGGATCTTTAAGTAATACAGTGCAAGCAAAACAGAAGAAGAAAATAGGTTTTTATGTCATGACCCCTGTGACCCAGATTTGGGGTCAGTGGAGGGTCACCAAATCTACAGTTTAGAATCCCCTATGTCCAAGGAGTCTATACATAACATTTCAGCTCTTTAGAATTACTGGTTTTGGAGAAGTCGAAAATGCGAAAACTTTCCAGACGGACGGACGCCATGCCATGCCATGCAATAAGCCCATCTTTCAGTCTTTCAGGTCTCATGAGCTAAAAATGCTATTGCGTCACATGAGATTATATATATGCGATACAGTGTGAGTCAGCCAATGCTAGAAAGTTTATTTTGGTGTATTGTTGTATTGTTGTATTGAAAACAACTCGATTGAAATAGTGCTATTTGGTCATTACATTTTTCAAATCAGTAAATAAAGAGAGTATATTACACATGTGCCCACACCGTGTTTATTATAACACAAATGACTAAATAATCACGAGGATGCCGTTCCTTAAAACACTTACAATTGATGGTAGCATATTACAATCAAGTGTATCTCTGTGACTGCTTCGTGGAATGGGACCTAGTACGAGAAACGTATATCATTAATCCCATAAGAGTCGGGTGTTGTATATCTCAATCTCTATGAACTGCTGCTAACCCCTCACTGAGTAAGATGATATTGTTAGTTTTAGTTTAGTACTTTGGGCCTATAAAACTGAACCTGATAGAACTCTGAATTAAATAAACCTGCAGAATTTCAGCTTGTTTAAACCTGGCAAAAATATACACGATTTATCTATATGGAAACATATTGTAAGACAATATATATTACTGAATAAAAATGTTTCAAATTATAGAAAACTCTTTTAAAAGGTTCCTGGTCCTGTTGTTGAGTATTCCTGTCTCTTATTTCCCTAATGTCACATGAAGCTTTGAGTGTCTCATATTCTGACGATGAATCAGAGACTTTGCTGTAAACGTAGACGTGTTACGATGATCCACTGATTCTGTCTGATTGAAATCCAAACATCAAGTTGTTACCGTAAATGACAAATGAGTCATCCTGGGGCTTAGCTTAAACAAAGTCAAAGGGAGATATTCTTTGCCAGGGCCTGCTCATTACAACATGTACATTGTGCTTATCATGTATGTATATAGATCTAGCACTATATCAGGGCTTTACTTGCTGTAATGTTTACAGCATCTGATCCTTACACAGCTAGCCGTGCTTTCTTTAACATGGCTTATGATTACAGTTATTGTTCAATTTAAAATGAAAAAGGATATGGGCGGGATCATCCTCAGTTACCCAGGGTTTTATACATACTCTGTTACTCTCCACTATATCACCCCTGGGACACTCTATTGGGAAATCTGTACTCATGTATATATGTATATATTTTCCAGTTTTATCACTGTATCAGCGCCACTGAGCATCTTTAAGGTGGATATTAGGCGCTTTACAAATCTATTATTATTACTCAAATTACCTGCCCTTGGCTGACTTGAGCCAATCAAACTGCTACCCACCTTGGACCTGGGGGCCAATGAAAATTCATTTAACAGATCTCTTCGGTAATTAATTCAACATGGCAGACTTCAAGAAAGTGTGTGAAAGATTTGAAATTGAAAAACTCAGTGAATTCTATTGAGCATTTTCATTGGTTACTGATTTCGTCACGCCGACCAAGGGCCGGTAATTTGGGTACAGGGTGGGTACAGGGGTGATATAGTGGAGAGTAACAGAGCATATATTAAACCCTGGGTAACCGAGGATGGGGCGAGATATATGGGTGTGTCTATTATGTTTAAGAAAAGCATGGCCTTCAAATGTCATTTTGTTGATTTTCGACTCTGTATGTGTGACTAACATTCAGACGTCATACGGTTTAATTACATTTTTGACAAGACGCTCAAGGTTATATGGTAATAACAGTTAAAATTGCTCACCTTACTGCATAATGTTATACAGTATTTTGTTGCCCCTAACAAAATCAGACTTTTTATCATTTTTATTAGAGTTTTCATTACATTTTTTCCCCAGCAATGCTCAATGTTATTTCATGAGAAAGTTTAAATTATTTTCCATCAGTTTTCTCAAGATAAAGACAAAAGAATGTAAAGTATTGTGTAATGTACAGGTGTCCATCAAACTGAGGTAAATCAGGTCAAATGAGAACTGGTGAAATCTAACCAAACTCTAATCATTGAAAATAGAACAGGGATTGATTTACTGATTAGAACTACATGGCAGTATTCAGCCATTAGTGATGACAACAGAATGAAGAGTGGAGATGACTTGGGGTTTAACACAGCTTTCAAGAGTATTTATCTTATATCTCTGCTGCTGGTATTATAGCAGGTTGAAAACCTGCAACGCCATTGTGGCTACGCATTTTGAGCATCAGATAGAACAAGCGAAACAAGGGTGGTACTATGCTGCACAACAAAAACTGAAATACACAAGCAGTTTAATGTCTGTACACCAACATTTCTTGGGACCATGCAAAATGCCGAAATGGCGGGCCTCCGACATTGGTGACACATTTGGGAGCAAACAAACATGTCAATTGTTTCACACAGCTTACAGCCTCTACATCCCTAGAGTAGCTCTTCCTGTTCAGTGTAGAGACGTGAGTTAGAGCCAACTGTCACTGCTTGTCCCTTCTGACTTACAGACGATGTAAATACATGTTTGACACATTGAGAAAATCACCAATGGTTTCAAAGGGTGAAGGTGAGGAATCTTGAATAAAGCCTTTCTTGTTGTTTCTCCCATTTATTTACGCTATCATAAATATCTTTATATCAGACTAAATACAGTTACTTCTTACTTGTCTTACTCAAGTTTCTTTTATCTCATTTAATATGAATATACCAGATGTGCTACGGTAATACTTTGTCTGATACAGAATTTAAACTTTCCATTCAGCCATGTGAGGTGAGGCTATGTGAGGTGAGGGAAGGGGGGTGGTTAGGTGAGGTGAGGTGAGGGAAGGGGGTGGTGAGGTGAGGAAAGGGAAGGGGGATGGTAAGGTGAGGTGAGGGAAGGGGTGGTGAGGTGAGGTGAGGGAAGGGGGTGGTGAGGTGAGGTGAGGGAAGGGGGTGGTGAGGTGAGGTGAGGGAAGGGGGTGGTTAGGTGAGGGAAGGGGGTGGTGAGGTGAGGTAGGGAATAGGGATGGTAAGGTGAGGTGAGGGAAGGGGGGTGGCGAGGTGAGGTGAGGGAAGGGAAGTGGTGAGGTGTGGTGAGGTAAGGGGAGGGGGTGGTGAGGCGAGATGAGATGAGGTGAGGGAAGAGGGTGGTGAGGTGAGGTGAGGGAAGGGAAGTGGTGAGGTGTGGTGAGGTAAGGGGAGGGGGTGGTGAGGTGAGGCGAGGTGAGGGAAGTGAGTAGGTGAGGTGAGGGAAGGGTTGGGTGGTGAGGTGAGGTGAGGGAAGGGGGGTGGTGAGGTGAGGTGAGGGAAGGGGGATGGCGAGGTGAGGTGAGGTAAGGGAAAGGGTAAGTGAGGTGAGGTGAGGTGAGGGAAGGGGGGTGTTGAGGTGAGGTGAGGTAAGGGAAGGGATTGGTGAGGTGAGGTGAGGGAAGGGAGTAGGTAAGGCGAGGTGAGGTGAGGGGGGTGGTGAGGTGAGATGAGGGAAGGGAGTAGGTAAGGCGAGGTGAGGTAAGGGGGGTGGTGAGGTGAGATGAGGGAAGGGGGGTGGTGAGGAGAGGTGAGGGAAGGGGGGTGGTGAGGTGAGATGAGGGAATGAGGATGGTGAGGTGAGGTAAGGGAAAGGGTAAGTGAGGTGAGGTGAGGTGAGGGAAGGGGGGTGGCGAGGTGAGGTGAGATGAGGTGATTAGGGGTTTGTTGCGTTTTCATGGGTATTCAACAGCTGCTAGTATTATTGGAGGGATAAAGCCTGCAACACCAATGAGGCTATGCATTGCAATGAAACCTGCGAGCATCGGCTGGAACGAGCGACCCATGGGTGGTACTACGCTGAAAATCAGCCAAAGGCAAGGTCCAACAACTTTTATACAGTGTTATCCCAAAATAGCAATGTCACATTTGTTTGTCATCTAAAGACATGGATACTCAAGATTCACTTTGTGTTTAGCACTGCTTGTTGCTGTGGATACAGAATACAAAGAGATTTTGAAGAGATGAATCAAATATGAAGAGACATGTCCTTCAAATGTCCCTGGCACATAAAAATATAATAAAAGCTGTTTTTATTGCAACATTATACATTGATTACATTGAGTTAACAGTTTGAATGATAAAACTTTCAGTTTTAATTTGTGGTTAAAATCCTTAGTTTGTGTATTTTTTCCTCAAAATGTTTTTAAAATGCTTGAAAAGTTATTGACTATAAATACATACAAAACATATCTATTGATTAATGCCTAAACATTTGGAATATTGTGATAAACGTTAGTGAAATTAAATGGTAACTCTCAAATTAACATAATGTACATCAGGGTGAAATATCAAATGAGATGAAAAATTATGATTTTGAAAATAAAATCTACAAATGGTATAAAAGAAAACAGATCATTTGTTAATAAGCAGCTTTGTTTAAAAACAGCTTTGTTGTAGTGTAACATTATGTGAGGTTATCCTGTATCGTCATGGCTGACAATCAACTTCAACATTGTGGTAGTCTGCAGGGTCCGTGATATAACACATCTTGACAGATAATTGTATATCTACTACTTCAATTAGTGGGTAATACACATGCTGAGTTTTAGGTATGATGAAGGGTTTTGGAGTTAAACCTATCCCTGAACAATGTCCAAATCCAACACATTTCTTTTGAAACGATTTTTTTTTTTTTTAAATTCAGAAATCTTAAAATATCAAAAGGTACCACTTCAGTTTGTGGGTAATACACATGCAAAGTTTCAGAAAGATATGATGAAGATATTGATAGTTTCAATAGTTTATTCAATTCAATCGTTTACTTGAAGCGAAAAGATGAGAACAGATCAGTGAGAGCTAACATGTACATGCAAGAGTCATCCTTCTTATTGATATACCGCAAAATTCTGGCACTTGGAAAAGTTACTTCAAAAGACAATTTAACACTGTTTATGCTGGTTTTTGTTTTATTTCATTATTATTTATTATCACAATAGAAGGTCACTTTAGAGCATCGCTATTGAAATAGTTAGTCAAAATAGACTTGTCCTTTTGGGTCAATAGTCACCCCTAGTTTACAGCCCAGTAGAAGTATTATTGTTTATTAGCCTAAGATACTTTTTACTAGCCTTGGGCCTATGAGCTAGTGGATCTTCCTAGCCCTTAATTCTTAGTATCCAATAATGCTTCTGTACATGAAGATAAATTCAATGTCAGACCAGTTTATCAAACTATAGATATACGAGGGCAAACATATCAGGGTTCATAATTTCCATATAATTAGCAATATATCACTTTGCCATGTCATGACTCTGTCAATGCTATAATGTCATGCTTCGTCTAAGAAGTTGCATTCTGAATGCAGCAACGACAGGTAGAATGCCCATGTTTGAAGGAAGATTTAAGCTTATTGTTTGTATCAATTTCATGACTCATGCCTGAATATTGGTATATCACTAGCTCTCACTCGGTTAATACTAATATTCAGGCACGCATGTCCTACACATAGTTTGACATATAATATTCTGTATCTGTTGGTTGGTGGTACTCAATCTATCAGTATGGATGTATGCAATGACAACTACACATTCAGTCACTTGATGAGAATATTTTAATGTGTGTAGAGTATTTACCAATTGATTTATCTAATTATCCAATAAAAATAATCCTATTAATATTCCACTGACAAAATGTACAAATCTCACACAATCAGTTTTAAAAATACATATATTCCATTAGTTCTCTTGAAATTAAAAAGGAGATTTGACGCAAATGATATTTTTTCTGTCCAGCTGTGGTCCCAGAACATGTAAAACTGTCCATAAAGCTCAACTCCTTTATAGGTACAATGTATTGCTTGTAACACACATCTGTTATTCACTGGCATATCAAACCTTGGTATTCATTATATAAAGATAAAGTTACTTTATTGTTGTATAATATTACTATTAATCAGCCTATTTTATCATCCCATATTTTAAAGGCTTAATTTACTTTACCTTATTCTTATGCTTGGGAAGACAATGTATAGTTATTCATTCAACCTGGCGTCAGCCATCATGTGATAAAATTGAATGATTACAGAAGACCATATTTTAGTAAGAAGAATATGAGAACATGCGACAAATATATAGCATAACTTAGTTTCTATCCTCACAGAAACAAAATCAATAAACTATTGTTATGCATAGTTCTGACAATAAATTCTTTCGGTATCTAATAATGAAAGTGCAACATCATCACTTAATAGTTATATAATGTGTTAATATAATGTAATATTAAACTGTTATAGTTTAATAGTATTTAGGTACACATATAAGGATGTAATAATCTCTTAAAGTTACAATGTTTCAATATGACATTGTATATAACAATAAATAAATAATACACCAGACCCAATGTAAGAACAGATTTATCAACGTATGAGTTGGTAATCAATATCACATGTTAGTCAGCTGACAGTTACTGTGTTTCATTATTGCAACTTTGATACCATATTCCAGTAAAACTAATCCTCAATGACAATAAACATGTGTATTTGTTAGAATATACCATTTCCCAGTGTCAGCACATGTCATCCCCCTCCCCACAAGTTACAGTATCTTATTATCAAATGAATAATTATAAATATACCATACTCTAGTATCTATGTAAGTGAAGATAAACTCTACAAGTAACAGTATATAACTAAGAGTTACAATGTGTCATCATGTTAGTTTCTGTATATGTAATGATGGCAATATACCATACTGTATGTGAAGATAAACTCTATCAGTTACAATGTGTGTCTATAAGTAACAATGTGTATCTGTAAGTAACAATGTGTATCTTTAAGTAACAATGTGACAATATACACCAGTAATTACGACAATATACCATACCTTAGTATCTATGCATGTGTGGATAAGAGGCAAATCCATCGTGTATAACAGACGTATAACAATAGTTCTGGTTGGGGAAATCTGGATACGGTTCCACCTTTATAAGCTGTCCCATGCACACAACATCATTCTTATATCCTTTACCAGTCAATATTTGATGTAGGAGACTTTGTTGAGGAGGAACAGCAGGACATGTACAGTCCACTCCAGGAACATGCTGAGCTTGTGTCCGATACTGGTAATGAGTTGGGTGGGTCATAGCACTGCCTGGATAAAACTCCTCCATTCGACCCGGCGCCTGAGTTCCCATTGGAACACACATTGGATCTTGATAGAAGCCACTACTCTCTGAGTAACATCCGTTTTGAATTAGCATACTGGCCAATCACAGCTCCCAGTTATCAAAAGAGAATTCGGAATTAAATCCAAAATCGGATATATTTTGAATTATACTTTTTTTCCTCAAATTTCTTATTAGTTTATGAGAGCACACAGTGAGATGTGAGCGGGACGAGGGATGAGAGGAGACTGTGCTGAGGTGAGGAAGGTTTGTCTTATACCTCCACACTGAACAAACACGGAAATACACAGCCGGCCGGCTCTACACAGGGAGGCAGGGACCGTTTAAACATCCAGCTCCCGAGCAGGCCATCATTTCAATGCCAAACAGCCTCGGAAATCCTCCAATTTGCTTAGTACACGGCCAGCAGCCAGCATACAAGAGAAGACAGTGTTAGATCGCCTCTATTTACTAACATGCTTCGCAGGTGAACTGTCAAACATGACCTTGGGACAGCTGACTATTTTTATGCAGCTAATAACGAGCGAGTGAGAGAGAGGAGAGGAGAGAAGGGCAGGAGGCTAGAGAGGGTCAGGGTTAGGTGACAATGCCATCTCAGCTGAAGGTCAGCAGTCACCAGCCTGGAACACTCCACCCATGTCACATATGTCCGTCCGTCCGTCTCACTAGTGCTGTCCACTGATGGCTGGATGTGGGTCAGTCATCTCTCCTCATTGATCTGGCAAGTCTGTCTGGAACTAGGGCAGTGGCCCGTGTGAGGCAGTGACAAATCAATGTGGTTAATTTATGTACATGCTCTATGTCCCACATGAAGTTATGCAAAGTTTCAGGTTCAAGGTGTTTTGCTTATTGTTGTTGATGTTCTGTTAGATTAAAATATGACACTTGTAGCATTATACCTTTGACTTTTTTCTTGATTTTTTTAATATTAGAAACATTTTGAAATTAAGGTATGATTCACAAATCAAAGATATAAAAGTTAATGAATTATCAATTGAATATGATACACATAGTCGTTGCATTTGAAAGGTAAAATGGGCAAAATGATAAAATTATATGAACATTGTTGCCATTTAATAATATTAATAAGAAACAAAACAATATTCATAATTAATTGACCAAAATAAATCCCACCAAACAAAACAATTCCCAAATAAATGGCAAAGAACGTAACCCTAAATGCAAGTGTGATCTTTACAATGAAACTTGTCACTTCAAACATCAATGTAATTGAATCTAATGATTATTTCACTTTATTGAGACCATGCACTGGATGAAAGCTTGTGTTGTTATATCAACCTTGTTATAAGAAATGACAGAGCCACTCGATCTAAGGAATGTCCTAGTGCTTATTGAAAGCAATCTGATTTGGTTCGTTAAAAGTGTTATCAAAACTTTAATGAATAATTTGGATAAAAAGAAAAATAAGGGTAACCCTGTTTTCTTGGAGCATAATCATTTTTCAGAATTTCAGTCTTTACAACTACTCTCCCTCATTAGACGTAATTGAAGGCCTTGGTTTTCTGTAAAAGATGTGCTGACAGCAAGCACTACATTTATGATATATTAGGATATAGGGACATAGCAATCTCTTCTTCTGTCTGTATGTATGTTCTGTTGTTTTAACTGATATGCGCCGTTATATTCATTGATGATATTTTGCAGAGCATCTTCCCTACGCAAGGCAATACTCCTGTCACTTTGTCACTGGATAATTGAAGCCTTGCAGCATTTCTTTAAAGTTTTCCATGCAAGGAAATCAGAGCTCTCTGTGCATTTCAGGTGCAGCGCTCCACTATCTTATCATGGAAAGTGATGGAAATACTGCAAGGCTTAAATCAGTCAGTTACGGAGACTGGTAAGAGTTATGCCTCGCGTTTGGAAGTTAGTTGCAGAGTGTACTTACACAACCATTGAAAGTGGTTTGGAATTACAATCATTGATATAAGGGTTCTTAGCAAAGTGTACTTCCGAACCATATTGCAATTGATTGGGAATTACAATCATATAAGGGTTTTTAATAAATTGTACTTACTTAACCATTGCAAGTGATGGGGAAAAACTATCATTTATACTTTTCTTTATACTCAAGTGTACTTACAAACCCATTGCAAGTTTAAATTTTAACATTGACTTTAATAATAATGTGACATTTTCACAAGATTTGCTTAAAATAATTGAAACAATTATTTAAAATTAAGATGACGTACTCTATCAGATTTAGTGCTAGATAAGGGAATTCAGTGAAAAATCTCAATATGAAAAAGATATGAAAATCAAACTATTCTTTTTTTAAAATGAAATTGACCTTTAATGAAATCCTCAATTCATGTTTTTTTAATTCTGTTGTGTCTAATGTTCAGTGAATAATTGATAAGATATTGCTTACATATGATACAATCATTTTCAATACGCTATAGGCGTAAAGAGACCACACTAACCTTGGCATTTTACAACAAAATAAATAAATAATAACTGTTAAAGCAAATAGGCTCATGAAAAGACATGAATATTCAAGATATGGCATGTCTAAACTATGATAGGTTGTTGCTAACCCGATAATGTTGATGCTTTTATAACTTCTTTCTCTAGGGGGCAAAACTAAGATTGACAACCTACTTGTCAATCAGTTAAAACTATTATTATGTAAAATGGTCCCTGAAGAAATATCTTTTAAAGGCTCTGACAAAAATATAATCTACATATTAACCTTTCAAACTTCTGACAATTTGATCAAATATGAATTATAAATATAATGTACAACCAAAGCAACCACATATATATGGTGTCTACCTTACGAGTAACACTCAGCCAATTGCATTCCTTTATGCTTGACTCAACTCTATGAATATAAATTGCAGAACTTCAAGGACAACCACAATACGGCTGTTTAGACCCTAATTGTACAAGGCATTTCTAGTGGTGGAACTAGACAGACAATTCTAGTGGTTGGACTAGACAGAGGTAATTTTAGTGGTTGGACTTGACAGAGGTAATTTTAGTGGTTGGACTAGACAGAAGTTATTCAAGTGGTGGGACTAGACAGAGGTCATTTTAGTGGTTGGACTAGACAGAAGTATTTTAGTGGTTGGACTAGACAGAGGCAATTTCAGCGGTTGGATTAGACAGGCAATTCTAGTGGCTGGATGAGACAGGCAATTTTAGTGGTTGGATGAGACAAAGGTAATTCCAGTGGTTGGACTGGACAGAGGCAATTCTACTGGTTGGACTTGATAGAATAAATTCTAGTGGTTGCACTGGACAGAGGCAATTCTAGTGGTTGGACTAGACAGAGGCAATTCTAGTGGTTGGAATAGACAGAGGCAATTCTAGTGGTTGTACTAGACAGAGGCAATTCTAGTGATTGGACTAGACAGAAGTAATTCATGTGGTTGGACTAGACAGAGGTCATTTTAGTGGTTGGACTAGACAGAGGTAATTTTAGTGGTTGGACTAGACAGAAGTAATTCTAGTGGTTCGACTAGACAAAGGTAATTTTAGTGGTTGGACTAGACAGGCAATTCTAGTGGTTGGACTAGACAGAGGCAATTCTAGTGGTTTGGCTAGAGGTAATTAATTCTAGTGGTTGGACTAGACAGAAGTAATTCTAGTGGTTGGACTAGACAAAGGTAATTTTAGTGGTTGGACTAGACAGAGGTCACTTTAGTGGTTGGACTAGACAGAGGTCATTTTAGTGGTTGGACTAGACAGAGGTAATTTTAGTGGTTGGACTAGAAAGAAGTAATTTTAATGGTTGGACTAGACAGAGGTAATTTTAGTGGTTGGACTAGACAGGCAATTCTAGTGGTTCAACTAGACAGAGGCAATTCTAGTGGTTTGGCTAGAGGTAATTAATTCTAGTGGTTGGACTAGACAGAAGTAATTTTAATGGTTGGACTAGACAGAGGTAATTTTAGTGGTTGGACTAGACAGGCAATACTAGTGGTTGGACTAGACAGAGGCAATTCTAGTGGTTTGGCTAGAGGTAATTAATTCTAGTGGTTGGACTAGACAGAAGTAATTCTATTGGTTGGAGTAGACAGAGGTAATTTTAGTGGTTGGACTAGACAGGCAATACTAGTGGTTGGACTAGACAGAAGTAATTTTAGTGGTTGGACTAGAAAGAAGTAATTTTAATGGTTTGACTAGACAGAGGTAATTTTAGTGGTTGGACTAGACAGGCAATACTAGTGGTTGGACTAGACAGAGGTAATTTTAGTGGTTGGACTAGACAGAGGTAATTCTAGTGGTTGGATTAGACAGAAGTAATTCTAGTGGTTCGACCTTCACTGAAATAGTGCTGTTTGGATCATCTGCTAGGTTTTGTATTTAAACTGTTCATTGACATCTACTTAGACAATATATAAAGACATAACAATCAATGATTTCAGGATCAAGATCTAAATTGAAAATATTATTAAATGACAAAAACAACACAGCTAGCCTTATGTAAGCAATTATACATAAAGGTAAGTGCAATGCTTGGGGGACATAGATCTAGCCTTTTGAATGGTTTGTCATCGTAAATCCAGGATTTATATCTTGGATATCTTGGAGTTATTCAGCGTTTCTTTCATTTCAAAGCCTTAGATAAAACACAAACATTTAAACTTTGTTTTACATTCATTCTAACTGTAGGACATGTGTTTGCTGCAAGAGCAACAATGATCTCACTTTAATGTATACATCAGTTTGAGCTACAAAAGTTTCCTCTACTTCACAAGCGTAAAACCATTCACAATTTCCTTCAATATTGAAGGTCATACATTTGTGTCTTTAAGAAATTGGGGAGTGTTTGCAGGAAAGGAAAGGCAAGGTCTTCAATTAAGCCATAACCAAATAACACAATTCCTTGTCTGACGTGGCAAAGGTTGCTTTTCCGCGAAATCTGACCTTGGATTGGGTGAAGGAGAGGAAGAGAGACGTGACCTTGATCGAAGCGTGTCAACTAACCTCCTACGTTTGTTTACCGCAATGTTTGTCCATCTCAGCATTCTGCTGAACTCAGCCGAAACAGGCTATTTAAGACTAACAGTGGAAATCCCGAAGCCAAATGCAGCAGCAAGGTTTTTTAATCCAATATTTCTGATACAGATGGCTTGTATTACAAATAATATACCGGTATGATATCACATGAATCTACCCAAATCTATGTTTCATCAATATCGGCAGTCAGGCCGGTCAAAAAGAAGATATTGGGTGCAACTGTTCATGAGATATATGGCATGAACTGGAAAGTGGGCAAAGTATGAGGCCAGTGTTTCAAAATTCGTCTGGTGTTTGTAAAGTCCCCCAATATCGGCTTTTGCCAAGTTTTAAGACATGGATTGCTTACAGCTACATGACTATTCTTGCTCACAGTAATCGGGATTAGTCTGTCCTCCGGACCCTAGAGCCTTAAACAATTATAGCAGGTCTAGATTCCTCAGCTCCAGGCAGAAATCCAGGAATCTTTTTGGCTCCATTTTGTATAACTATTTAAATTGTTTGTAAAAAATTTGTTTTGGGATATTCAAAACTTATTTCTAAATGTTAGTCTATAATCAGGATGTACGCAGGTACATAGAAAATTGTTCACTACATTATCAAGACTTGAGTTGGGGTTACCGACAGCCAGATTATTACTGCATTAACTGATAAACGGTTAAATCATTAATAGAATTCGTACAACTGAATATTTAAAAAATCCTTGAAATCTTCTTCTATTTCAACAAGACTGAAAAGGATCTTGCTGATGTGGGCTCTGTTAGATGCATTTCGTTGGTAACATTTTATGATATAAACAAAAGAGCAAAACACTTTCATTGAGAGAAAGATGAACAATTGAAATAAATCGATCTTGTTATGACAGGATATTGTCTATAACAATGTAATAATCTTTAAAAGTTAAAAAAAATATAATTTGAATAACAACTTCTTGTTCGTGAGGATACATCACGATATGTATATGCTCACTCCTTCATCAGGTGGAATGTGAAGTATAACTCAGAAATCTTGTTTTCTTGTTTTTCCAATCTTAAATCACACTAAAAGCAACTTTTCCTCCAGTATTTTTACCACAGTTACAAGTGTCTGGATATCATATACAAACAACACCTTTGTTCTGCCATTAAGATGAAAATTGATTAAAATGAAAACCATAATGAAAAACAAACATTTTCACATAACACAACAGAGTCAGCGCTGGAGATAGTTGCCTTACTCTGAGGGTGTGGGCTCGGCCCAAAAAAGTACAAGAATTTGTACTATTGAAGGTAGTGTTATCCCAAATATAACCATGTTATATTTGTTCATTATCTAAATGGCATGTATTTCTTGTGCATTCAGCTTTGGAGCTGCGCCAATTTACATCTATCAGAAGTGTACTGAATGTGAAATTAGCTATTAGAATTAACTATCGATTGTTGGACCTTGATTTTTTGTTGAGGCCCTGTGGTCATATGGTAAGGTCAGTGAAGGCGATAGTTGCCTTACTCTGAGGGTGTGGGTTCGAATTCGGTAAAGGATTCGGCCTGAAAAAATACAATAAAAATAGAGCCATAGGCTCTGTAGCTCATCAGGATTTGATTTATTATCTAAGGTTGAATATCTTATAAATATATATACGCAACGTAAGGGTTAACAAGCAAAAAATAGGTTTTTAGATAATGACCCCTGTGACCTGTATTTGGCGTCACAGGGTCACCAATCCTACAATTAAGAATCACCTTTGACCAAAGAGTCTCTACACAACTTTTCAGCTCTCTAGACCTTTTGGAACTGGAGAAGAAGATGAAAATAGGTTTTACGGGTTGTGACCCCTGTGACACGCCACGGGGTCACGAAATCTACAATTCAGAATCCCCATTGGACAAGGAGTCTGCACACAACTTTTCAGCTCTCTAGACCTTTTGGAACTGGAGAAGCAGATGAAAATAGGTTTTTAAGGCTGTGACCCCTGTGACCCCATTTGGGGTCATGGGGTCACGAAATCTACAATTTAGAATCCCCATTGCCCAAGGAGTCTGCACACAACTAGACAGCTCTCTAGAACTTTTGGAACTGGAGAAGAAGATGAAAATAGGTTTTTAAGGATGTGACCCCTGTGACCCCATTTGGGGTCATGGGGTCACGAAATCTACAATTCAGAATCCCCATTGGACAAGGAGTCTGCACACAACTTTTCAGCTCTCTAGACCTTTTGGAACTGGAGAAGCAGATGAAAATAGGTTTTTAAGGATGTGACCCCTGTGACCCCATTTGGGGTCATGGGGTAACGAAATCTACAATTTAGAATCCCCATTGGCCAAGGAGTCTGCACACAACTTTTCAGCTCTCTAGAACTTTTGGAACTGGAGAAGAAGATGAAAATAGATTTTTAAGGATGTGACCCCTGTGACCAACATTTGGGGTCATGGGGTCACGAAATCTACAATTTAGAATTCCCATTGGCCAAGGAGTCTGCACATCAAATTTCAGCTCTGTGGAGTCATTGGTTCTGGAGAAGAAGTCGAAAAAGCGAAAAGTTTACGGATGGACAGACTGACTGACAGATGAACGGACGCCGAACACCATGCCATGCCATAAGCCCATCGGGCCTTTCAGGCCTGATGAGCTAAAAATTTGTACTATTAAAGGTAGTGTTATCCCAACTGTGACAATGTTATAGTTGTTCACTATCTAAACAACTTCCAAACGCAAGGCATAACTCTTGCCAGTTTGCATTACTGGCTGATTTAACCCTTGCAGTATTTCCCTAGCTTTCTTGTGTCAAGGCAGTGAATCGCTGCACTGGAAATGCACAGCGGGCCTGGATTTCTAAACACAGATTTATGATTTATGAATGGATGTAAAAAAAAACATTTCTGTCGACCAATTGAATGTAAGTTATAGTTTGAAAAACTGTAGTTCAGATGACCATTATGAAAACTTTAGAACCCAGCATCTCAACTTCGGTAATAATCATTTGTATGCCTATCCTTATAATTGTGCTTGTTCACAATTTACGATTCCTGAATCATGATATAAGAAACTCTCCAATGTACAAATAGCTTTTACTTCTTACTTTACATTAATTCTTCAGTAGGTAAACTCTAAGTACTCAATAAATGTCAATTTGCCTGTCTTTAAAAATACGCTTGACAAATATTTGTACTTTTTAAATTCACAAATGAGTCATAGCTTAATTCTGTTTATTCATAATGTCAGCATTGCAAAGTAAGCAATAAAAACAATTCAGTGCCATGATTATTTGACAATTTTCAAATTATTAATTTTATTATCCAAAATAATTCAAAATGTATTTCCAATAGTCTGGTATTGATAACAGGCATTGCGGTTCAAAGAATAATTTGAAAATATCATAAACATAATGTTTTTGATAATTGAATAAGATTAAGAAAACAATTTATAATACAAAACAATAATGTTACCAATTTTAAAATATTGATAAAAGTTTAGTACAAAAACACCAAAACAATGTTGCAAATCAATAGAAGCTGACAATCTTTGTGTCACTAATTTCTGAAATGCAGTGATTAATCTATAAATATGACTTTTTGAGTACAGGGACTCACTATCACAAGCTTTTATGAGTCCTAGAAAATAAAGGCGAGTCCCTCCATAGTAATCCTATTAGTATAAATAAAAACCTTGCATCTGAGGGACTCGCAGTTTAAATGTCTATGAGTCCTTTTCAAATTGTGTGAGTAAATGAAGCAGGACTCACAGGTAAATTTATCCTTGGAAATGTCTCTAAAAGAAAACCTTTTCTCAAGTGCAACACTAAGCACTAGAAATATTATCAAAAACATTTTTGTATCTAAAAAGAACACAAACAAGGAAGGTAAACTGCAACAATAAAAACTGAATCAAGAAGGATGGACACCAAGCCCTGGTCTGATGCAGGCCAAAGCTAAGCTGGAATTTGTCAACCTTGGTAACAGAAAAAAAGACCTTCTAAATCTGGGTTACGTTTACTGATGTCACACACGATGTTGACAAATAAACTCAGCATTGTTTGTCGTTGGTTAAGGAAATCGCACGGTCTGAGACACGATCCTACAGGCAGCCAAGGCTTCTATTTTGAAGGGAAAAATATGACCTTGTTTCAAATTGATAGGAAGAGTTTTTAAATCCTTAAATCTTTCTCAAGGTGAAGGTGCTGTATGAGGAAACTATCCTAGAGAAGATATTTCAGGTATTTAAGTAATGCTGCTTCTAAATAGAATCATTTCACCAGTATAGTTGGCTATAAGATTTTTGATGCTGTAGAATAAATCAAATTGGCATTAAAAACATAATTTATTATGAATCATTTTATTTTTCAAGTTGAATTTTTTATTTTTTTATTTTTTTTTATGACAAGAAAGAATGTTCTTCATTCTAATGTTTCATATAAAAGTACAAGTTGTTATTAAAGTAGGGAAAGTTCTCAACAGCCCAACACTAGGAGTATCCTAGTATAATACTCAATCATAGAACAAAAGTGCCAGAACCTAAACAATCTATCACTTATCTATTGATTCGGTTCTTAACTTTTTCCTTCACAGAAACACATTCCTTTAATTTAAAAATTTGAGGTGCCATATTAAAAATCAGTAAGTTTTCACCTATTAAAGAAAATAATGTTTGCCTACATTATAGTCATATGAGAAATGAGTTATTAAAAAAACCCATTTAAAATCCACTACTTTGAATCCATTTGAGAAAAAATAGAGCCATGGCCTCTGTAGCTCATCAGGAGATAATAAGTGGGGTATGTTATGGAGTGGACTTTATAGCAATGGTCAGATAATGGAATATAGTAATAAGAATCTAGGTAGTGAAACGATTAAAGCAGTTTAAAAATATTGTGTTACCATAACTTTGCCAATCTGCTATATATATATGTGTTGAAAGAGCAACACAAAGCTTGGAAATAAATTGCTGGTATCAAACATATAATAATGTGGTGGAGAGATCATACTATTTTTTAAGATCGTACACACATTATATAATAATGAATATACCGGGTACAATTCTTTGCATACAATTCACCACTGTAGGCTATTGCAATAATGGCCTGGGGCTGTAGAAGAAAATGAAAAAAACCTTTTTAGGTCATGACCCCTGTTAATTATTATCAAAATTGGTTACACATAAATCAACATTCGTTATGAATATCATACACCTTTGCATTATATTGTTTTAATTCTTAATTGCATTATGGCAATACCAACATTTATTACATAATGAATAGGAGCCTCAGTTTTTGAAAATCCCATTTCTCATAGGCTCCATTTCAATACTTAATAAATTGGTGAATTTTTTTTAGTAAATTCTTTTTCACCATTTCTTATAGGCTCCTTTTCAATATTTGATAAAATGGTGATATTCTATGAATAAATTCTTTTTTAGAGTCAGTGGAAGACTAAAGCAGTCTCACGCACAGTCTATGATAACACAGTGTTGCACAGTAGTTTGAAGTAACCTGAAACCTCTGTGTAACTATCAGTTTTCATTCTTCTGCCAGGAAGAGGTCAACACAATGCAATTACATAACATGCAGACACTGGACTCACAGCCAGTAAAATTTATATGTTAGATGCAGTTTTTCCTACAATTAATTATTTTTCTGTACTGGAGAAGATGATGAAAATAGGTGTGATGTCACAATCTCATATAGCTACTTCTTTTATAGTCCTATGTTATCACCAGTCATCACTAGTCATATTCAGTTCACATATCTCATGTAAAATGAAAAAAATTAATTCCTCTTCAAGTTATTCCTTCAAAGGGTATTCAATAGTTCTCATTTCAAATAGATTCACATTAAACATGTCCATGATGTAGACATCTATCTCATTTCTTGTTCCTATTGAATAAAATTAACTGCAAAGTTAATAGAAAACTAAATCAGTTATAAAGTATAAAATATGATATAAATTAGGTATACCAAATTGACTCGTACTGGAAATTCTCAATAATTAATTAATTAATTCTCCAAATAATTACACAATATCATGAGATATTAAAAAACTCCATTATTTACTCTTAAATTACAAAGAACATAATATTAGATTTAATAAAAGATTCTGTATTAAGTCTTTAGAATACTTTTAGACTTGTGTACCTTTATCAGCAAATTCACTTGCAAAATACAAATAATTACTCATATGTGAAATGTGAGACAAAGATAAAATATGACTTATAATTTTTGTTAGACCTCCAATTCTAAGTTTTTAATTCTAAATATCTCTTTTTCATCAGACATATTATATTCTCAAAGCACATGTTAGAACTCTCACATCAGAAAGATGAAATGCCTTTAACTCAGCTGTTTTCTTTAAAATTACCTCCCTTACCTAATTACTGATTGAAGTGCACATATAATCTCAGAAAGATGCTGTAAACTGAAATAGGCTTTTAGGTTATGATCTCTGTGACCCATATTTGGGGTCACAGACTCACCAAATTTACAATTTAGAATCCCTTACAGCCAAGGAGTCTGTACATAAAATTTCAGCTCGCTTGAGCCATTGGGACTGGAGATGAAGATGAAAATAGCATTTTAGGTCATTGCCTCTGTGACCCAATATTTGGAGTCTCACTGTCACCAAATTTACAATTTAGAATCCCCTTCAGTCAAGGAGTATGTACATAAAATTTCAGCTCTCTACGTTCATTGGGACTGGAGAAGATGATGAAAATATTTTTTTTTAGGTAATGACCCCTGTGAGCCACACTTGGGGTCACAGGGTCACCAAATCTACAATTTAGAATCCCTTTCAGCCAAGGAGTCTGTACATAAAATTTCAGCTCTCTGGAGTCATTGGTTCTGGAGAAGAAGATGAAAATAGCTTTTAAGGTTATGACCCCTGTGACCCACATTTGGGGTCACAGGGTCACCAAATTTACAATTTAGTATCCCCTTCAGCCAAGGAGTCTGTACATTAAATTTCAGCTCTCTGGAGTCATTGGTTCTGGAGAAGAAGTCGAAAAAGCGAAAAGTTTACGGACGGACGGACGGACGGACGGATGGACAGACGCCATCCCATGCCATAAGCCCATCGGGCCTTTCAGGCCAGATGAGCTAAAAATGACAGTTTATTTATGTTTGATAAATGTTAATTTAAACTTACTACTGTTTCAGAACTGCTTCAAATTTGATAAAGTAAGAAGATGTTATCCAATAATTGAATCTCAGTGACATTTTAAATTCAAGTTCTTTAGTTAAAAAAAATTTGACCAATATAAAGAATTAGAAAATTTCACGGCACACAATGAGAAATTAAGTCCACAAATTCAAGTATGCTATATATCATTTCAACCAGCTCTCGTGCAGGAATGGCAGTGACAAACTGGTGTTATCTCGCGCCTCAGTGCTAGACCCAAGGCCTGTTGACACACGATACAGCAGTGTGCGATAGGATTGGCTCCACTTCACATGGCAAGCTTTTTTTGTAAGGTAAGGCCTTGACTTTGCAACCAGATAGCTCAGTGTATGAAGACCCGCATGTAGCCCCTATAGATCAAGGTAACAGATGTGTCTATTGACAAGCTAAAGTCACAACCTTCTCAAATGCTATATGGTCAATTATCAATTTCATTATTGCAACCTTGGAATAAAAATATGATTGATTGTTTTTAAGTCTGTGTGTGTGTGTTGGTGGGGGGCTATCCCATACCCAATGAAGTAGGATTTGTCAGGAAAATGGGTACTTTCTAAAAACGACCTTTTGCTTTATATGTAGCAAATACATGTAGCTTATGTTTGATTTTTTAAATTGATTAGTTTTAGAAAAGAAATCATTGTCCGTTATATACAAAGAAATGTGAAAATTGCTTCTATGTTATTCATAAGTAGTTGCTTATAGTTGTGGTAGATGTATCTGTAAATAAGAAAACTATCTCCTTTCTTTCATTAACCCATTTAAACCATTACCATTTAAATTCATCTCTAATTTGGTTTCTGCATCAACACTGTTGCTGGAGGATTTAATCAAAACCAAGTATATATTACATTTAGGAATGGATATATTATAAAGCCAAATGAGATTTTTTAGCTTAATTAAGCATGTCTTTTTGGCAAGCATAACCAAAGCCAAATCAAATCTACGAAAACTTTTCTACGTCACTTAAATACAGAATATTCAGAGAAAGAATTCTACGTCACTTTAATAAAGAATATTCAGAGAAAGTATTCTACGTCACTTTAATACAGAATATTGAGAGAAAAAATTCTACGTCACTTTGACACAGAATATTCAGAGAAAGAGTTCTACGTTACTTTTAAAGTAGGCTGTGATGCTCCATGGCTGCTTTCTTTCATTAATAGGGATTCTGATTTGACAATTCCTCGATTTTGGAAATCGCCCAATAACTTACTTATATTCAGCTTTAAAACACCGCCAAATTATAGCCAGCGGACGGTCTGCTATGTGTGATATCATACCCGAAAATTTATTAGCCCTGCTTATGATATTTCAATGTGAATAACATACAAATCTTCACCCAAACATCTCAAACCTTGATAAATGGATAGGTTGATTATCCAATGGTCATTTCCTTTTAAGTACTTTTTGAGGAAATAAGATTTTTTTCAACAACCTTCATTTTTAGTACATCAGGACCAAAAGGCCAGATGGGCTTACGGTGTGGGCCATCGTCCGCAAAGTTTTCACATTTTCACGACATCTCAGAACCAGTGCACCCACAAAACTTGAAATTTTGTGGGGAGTTACCTAGCACCTCGGGGAGAGTTTGTTATAAAGTTTGATAGGAACAACACATTGGATTTGTACTAATGATAAATTCATTTTGAGATCTATTTGATCTTCTTATGTTTAGTGCTTCTAACTCAGACTTAAAGATAAATTATTTATATTCAAACACCTTTCAAGGATAATCTGTAAGACTCTAGCGCTATTCAGGCCCTTTCAGAGAAAATGGTAAAATTCAAACTTTTCAAATCATTATGAACCATTCATGTTTATAAGTTGATTCAAACAGCTGATTGTCAATTACCGGTATGCAAATGCATTTTCTTGTTGATTGTGACTTAAATATGCAAATGTTTAACATTTTTACCTGTGAAGAGGTGTTTTTGGTACTGATAATGATTCATGCACATGATCCAATAGTTAGAACATAGTTATTTCAACATTTGTTGGAATTACATTCCTCAATCAAGTAATGAATAAATAAATGTCAAAAAACATTTTATTTCTATATTTGTGAGTTATTTAGCGACTTTGTAAAATCCAACAATTGGCTGAGGGCATTATATGACACTTCCTCCACTTGTTTTAGACTCAAACAAGAGCTCATCAAACAATAATAATAAATAATACTAGGACTGCCATGGCAGTACTGACGGTCTTCAGACTGCTGCATTGTAGCCAGAGCAATCTTTCCTTCTTGTCCACGTTTTACATAATGTTGAAGAGATCAGAGCTTTAAGCTAGCTCCTGACAAGGTGCATGGCACCAAAAGCAGACCAGGTTGAAGAAAGATAGAAATGTTGAATTATAAAAAATATTACCCCTGCCACGAATATTATAAGCTTATGTATGTGCAGGCAAGGTTATTGTGTATCTTTTAAAACAAGTTGCAAGTCTGTAAGTTGATATTTAGAAAAGATACAATGAAAATAGTGAAAAGATGCAAGGTTCCCGCAACCTCTTGCCAAGGAGCATGCCGCCAAAATCAGACCTTCGAAGCGAAACAAAGGAAATGCATTATACTATAGAAACCACGTGACCTACGATTTTGTCATGATTTACTTTTTTTGTCTCAAGGACATAAGCTATCGTTTGAACAAAGTTGCAAGTCGCTAGTTCTATTTTGAAATTTTTGCCCATGTTAAAAATCTATTTTGTGAAAAATGACGATTTTTCGACATTTCTACAGACTGGAAATGACTTTACGCATGCTATTTAATTATTGATTCTTGTTTACGACATATGTGTCTCCGTTACCTGAAAGAATCATAAAGTTCCCGTTCTAGATGTCTGAGTAATTTGCCCTTGAAGTTTGCATATTTTCACTTTTTCTCATTTTCAGACATTTTTGAATGGGCACTGTGAAATAAATAGATCGAATTTGCAAATTCTGTCTCGATAAGTTTTCAGTACAATTCATCAGCTACGTTCTGTGTAAGTTTCAACTCTGTTGTACCAGTATGTTCAGAGGAGAAGATTTTTTAAGATCGGTACTATCGGAGAGGCTGAAAATGCTAAAAAATACACTAAAATCAGAATGGCGTCTAAGTCACGTGACATACGACTTTCTCATGATTTACTTTTTTGCTAAGAGGATGATTGCGCATCTTTTAGAAAAAGTTGCAAGTCTCTGAGTGCATTTTGAAAAAAAAACCCATGTTAAAATTCGAAATTTAAAGGGGCTGTAGCATAATAACGGAAGCCGGAAGTCAGGATTTTTCGTGATATGTATCAATTTCAGACCAAAGTCTATTACCCATGAAAGTTTCATGTAATTAGCATACGTAGTTTAGACTGTACAGTTGGCACAAAATTACCGAAAATAATAATAATAATAACTAGGACTGCCAGGGCAGTACTGACGGTCTTCAGACTGCTGCATTGTAGCCAGAGCAATATTTGCTTCTTGTCCACGTTGTACTCCTGACAAGGTGCATGTCACCAAAAGCAGACCAGGCTGTAGAACGATGGAAATGTTGAATTATAAAAAGTTTACCCCTGTTAGGAATATTAAAAACTTTACTTATTTGCAGACAAGGTCATTGTGTATCTTTTAAAACAAGTTACACGTCTCTAAGTGGATATTTAAAAAAGATACAATGAAAATAGTGAAAAGATGCAAGGTTCCCGCAGCCTCTTGCTAAGGAGCATGCCGCCAAAAGCAGACCTTCGAAGGGAAACAAAGGAAATGCATTATACTATAGAAACCACGTGACCTACGATTTCGTCATGATTTACTTTTTTTGTCACAAGGACATTAGCTATCGTTTAAATAAAGTTGCAAGTCTCTAGTCCTATTTTGAAAATTTTGCCCATGTTAAAAATCAGTTTTGTGAAAAATGACGATTTTTCGACATTTCTACAGACCGGAAATGACTGTACGCATGCTATATTATTATTGATTCTTGTACACGACATATGTATCTTCGTTCCCTGAAAGAATCATAACGTTCCCGTCCTAGATGTCTGAGTAATCTGCCCTTGAAGTTTGCATGTTTTCAATTTTTTTCATTTTCAGACATATTTGAATGGGCACTGTGAAATAATTAGATCGATTTTGCGAATTCTGTCTCGTATCGTTTTTAGTACAATGCATCAACTACAATCTGTGAAAGTTTCGGCTCTGTAGTACCAGTATGTTCAGAGAAGAAGATTTTTGAAGATCGGTATGGTCGGAAAGGCTGAAAATGCATAAAAATGCTCTAAATTCAAAATGGCGTCTCAGTCACGTGACAAACGACTTTCTCATGATTTACTATTTTGCTAAACAGATCAATGCGCATCTTTTGCAAAAAGTTTCAAGTCTCTAAGTGTATTTTGAAAAAAATTCCCATGTTAAAAATCGAAATTTAAAGGGGCTGTAGCACACAAACAAAAGCCGGAAGTCAGGATTTGTTTTCTTCTGTATCAATTTCAGCCCAGAGCCTATGATCTCTGAAAGTTTCATGGAATTGGCGTAAGTAGTTTAGGCTGTGCAGCGGCCACAAAATCGGTACAAATAATAATAATAATAAGTATAATAATAAGGAAAATCGGATAATAACAATAGGTCTTTCAGACTAAAGTCTGAAGACCTAACTAGGACTGCCATGGCAGTACTGACGGTCTTCAGACTGCTGCATTGTAGCCAGAGCAATCTTTCCTTCTTGTCCACGTTTAACATAATGTTGAAGAGATCAGAGATTTCCGCTAGCTCCTGACAAGGTGCATGTCGCCAAAAGCAGACCAGGTTGTAGAACGATGGAAATGTTGAATTATAAAAATGTTACCCCTGCTACGAATATTATAAGCTGTATGTATTTACAGGCAAGGTTATTGTGAATCTTTTAAAACAAGTTGTAAGTCTCTATGTGGATATTTAGAAAAGATATAATGAAAAAAGTGGATAGATGCAAAGTTCTCACAACCTCTTGCCAAGGAGCATGCCGCCAAAGCAGACCTTCGGAGGGAAACAAAGGAAATGCAGTATACTATAGAAACCACGTGAACTACGATTTCGTCCTGATTTACTTTTTTTGTCACAAGGACATTAGCTATCGTTTAAACTAAGTTGCAAGTCGGTAGTTCTATTTTGAAAATTTTGCCCATGTTAAAAATTTAAATTTCGAAAAATGAAAATTTTTCGTCCTTTCTACAGACCTGAAATGAGTGTACGCATGCTATTTTACTTTTGATTCTTGTACATGACATATGTATCTTCCTTCCCTGAAAAAATGATAAAGTCCCCGTCCTAGATTTTTGAGTTATCTGCCCTTGAAGTTTGCCTTTTTTCACTTTTTTTCATTTTCAGACATATTTGAATGAGCACTGTGAAATAATTAGATCGATTTTGCAAATTCTGTTTCATATCGTTTTTAGTACAATGTATCAGCTACATTCTGTAAAGTTTTCAGCTCTGTAGTACCAGTATGTTCAGAGGAGAAGATTTTTTAAGATCGGTAGTGTTGGAAAGGCTGAAAATGCAAAAAAATGCACTAAAATCAAAATGGTGTCTAAGTCATGTGACGTACGACTTTCTCGTGATTTACTTTTTTGCTAAGAAGATGATTGTGCATCTTTTGCAAAAAGTTGCAAGTCTCTAAGTGCATTTTGAAAAAAATTCCCATATTAAAAATTGAAATTTAAAGGGGCTGTAACACACAAACCGAAGCTGGTAGTCAGGAATTGTTTTCAATTGTACAGCATTCAGCTCAGAGGCTATCATGCCTGAAAGTGTCATGTAATTAGTATAAGTAGTTTAGACTGTACAGTCGCCACAAAATTAACACAAATAAAAAGTATAATAATAATAATAACTAGGACTGCCATGGCAGTACTGACGGTCTTCAGACTGCTGCATTGTAGCCAGAGCAATCTTTCCTTCTTGTCCACGTTTTACATAATGTTGAAGAGATCAGATATTTCCGCTAGCTCCTGACAAGGTGCATGTCGCCAAAAGCAGACCAGGCTGTAGAACGATGGAAATGTTGAAAAATAAAAATGTCACCCCTGCAAAGAATATTATAAGCTTTATTTATTTGTAGGCAAGGTCATTGTGTATCTTTTAAAACAAGTTGCAAGTCTCTAAGTGGATATTTAGAAAAGATACAATGAAAATAGTGAAAAGATGCAAGGTTCCTGCAACCTCTTGCCAAGGAGCATGCCGCCAAAAGCAGACCTTCGAAGGGAAACAAAGGAAATGTGTTATACTATAGAAACCACGTGACCTACGATTTCGTCATGATTTACTTTTTTTGTCACAAGGACATAAGCTATCGTTTGAACAAAATTGCAAGTCACTAGTTCTATTTTGAAAACTTTGCCCATGTTAAAAATCTATTTTGTGAAAAATGACGATTTTTCGACATTTCTACAGACCGGAAATGACTGTACGCATGCTATTTTATTATTGATTCTTGTACACGGCCTACGTATCTTCGTTCCCTGAAAGAATCATAAAGTTCCCGTCCTAGATGTCTGAGTAATCTGCCCTTGAAGTTTGCATGTTTTCACTTTTTTTAATTTTCAGACATATTTGAATGGGCACTGTGAAAGTAATAGATTGATTTTGCAAATTCTGTCTCGTATCGTTTTGAGTACAATACATCAGCTACATTCTGTGAAAGTTTCAGCTCTGTAGTACCAGTAGGTTCAGAGGAGAAGATTGTTGAAGATCGGTATGTTCTGAAAGGCTGAAAATGCATAAAACTGCTCTAAATTCAAAATGGCGTCTAAGTCACGTGACATACGACTTTCTCATGATTTACTTTTTTGCTTAACAGATCAATGCGCATCTTTTGCAAAAAGTTTCAAGTCTCTAAGTTCATTTTGAAAAAAATTCCCATGTTAAAAATCGAAATTTAAAGGGGCTGTAGCACACAAACAAAAGCCGGAAGTCAGGATTTGTTTTCTTCTGTATCAATTTCAGCCCAGAGCCTATGATCTCTGAAAGTTTCATGGAATTGGCGTAAGTAGTTTAGGCTGTGCAGCGGCCACAAAATCGGTACAAATAATAATAATAATAATAATAAGTATAATAATAAGGAAAATCGGATAATAACAATAGGTCTTTCAGACTAAAGTCTGAAGACCTAATAAGGAAAATCGGATAATAACAATAGGTCTTTCAGACTAAAGTCTGAAGACCTAAATATAGTCACAAGTGACGATAAAAGGATTCAGCGCATATTTGATTAATTTCTTATAAGTATATCACATCAGCAGTCATTCCTGAAAGTTACACGAAGATCTCTATAAGTATTAAGCTACAGCAGCCTCTACCTGTCCATCATGTAAAACGAAAATAGGATTTATCAACAACAATCAAAATGGCGGCTAAACCATGTGACTTTCGAATTCGTTGTGATTTACTTTTCTGCGTACATTGTCATTGCGCATCTTTTAAACAAAATTGCAAGTCTCTAGGTGCATTTTGAAAAAATTGCCCATGTTAAAAATCGAACTTTAGAATGGAACTGGACCTTTAATGGCTTGATTGATTGGGCCCAAAAGCTGCGCCGCAAAACTACATGGTAAGGACTATCAGCCTACAAAGTTTGGTTGCAATAGTCGCATTCCTTCTGGCAAAAGTCGTGTTTACAAGATCCGTGGTAGAAGAACAAAGGAATTGCGACTTTTACACAGTCTATGGGCGTGACCTGCATCCTCTTTCTGTGTTGTTCAAATTGTGTGAATAGTTTCGCATAAATAGCGACGAAACCGTACATCTTACAAAATTGTTATGATTGACTTTTTTGTCTGTAGTGTTACTGTCTATCATATTAAAAAAAAATTAACTCTCTAAGTGCATTTTGAAAATTCCCCCCATGTTAAAATTGTCAGTGTTATTTATCTATAATTATGTACCCGTTCTCAAAAACCGGAAATGACTGTTCAGCGTCGATTTTATTGTTGATTCGTATAGACAATAGTACTGTCTTACATTTCTTGGAAAAATCTTGAAATTTTCGATTAAATCTTATGAGTTATCTCCCTTTGAAGTTTGCGATTTTGAAAAATTGTCGGACTTTGAAAGATCACTGTGCAAAAAGTAAAGTGAATTTGCAAAAATTCGTCTGATAACTTTTGTTAGCAATATATCAGCTACGTTATGTGAAAATATGAGCTTTCTAATGCTTGGATCTTCAGAGGAGAAGATTGTCAAAGGTGCATGGGGTCAGGAAATTTTGAAAAGTGTCTAAAATCAAAATGGCGGCGAAACCACGTGACCAACGACATCGTCATGATTTACTTTTCTGCTCGCACTGTCAATGCGCATCTTGTAAAAAAGGTTGCAAGTCTCTAATTGCATTTTGAATAATTTTCCCATGTTAAAAATCGAAATTTAGAATCGAACTGGACCTTTAATGGCTGTGTCGATTGTGCCCAAAAGCTTATTTTTAGTAGTTCGTAGTAAGGGCTATCAGTTTGCAAAGTTTGGTTGCATTAGCTCTTTTCGTTTGGCCGAAATCGTGACCACGCCCTCGCTGGAAGAATAATAATAATAATAATAATAATAATAATAAAACACGCCAATAACAATAAGGATTCAGCACTTTAGTGCTGAATCCTTAATAATAATAATAAGGAAAATCGGATAATAACAATAGGTCTTTCAGACTAAAGTCTGAAGACCTAAATATACATTTTAACGCCTAATATCCAGTGCAAGCACTGCTCAAAGGCGGTACAATTATTACCCTGAAGGAATTGTACTTTCGGTGCCGCTACTAAGCACTCTGCGCGACCATATAGGTCCGTACCTCCCGTGTTCAGGTACCCATTTGCTTAACACTACACTACTGTGCTCCACAATGAAATAAAACAACTTATAATTTTGAGATGAATTAAAATTTAAATGTGTCATGAAATAATTCACACTCCTCTTGTCAGTCATTAGTTTACTTTCAAGGGTAATCACACACCAGGGGTCATATTTAATACCAAGGCAAGACAACACTTCGTCATGACATAAGGTTATGAACAATGCTATTAGTCATGTTTTGTCAATGATGTTAGGTTCTAAATGCAGGCACTGCAAGCATTCAGCTTATGCTTGAAAATACTTTTACTTGTTTATTTATCATTAATTTCAGTAATAAATAGAAGAGTATATTTGTGTGCAGATCATCTGGTGTTTACGACACTCATGCTTAAATGTTGGCATATTCCTCTCTCTTGCTCAGGTAATACATTGAAACATTGAAACATTAACGTAAAGGTAATAATGATGATGATGTATGCCGTGTATGCAATCTATGTATGTATGTCTCTCTGTGGGTTTGTGTTTGTATGTATGTATGACATACATGCCAAGTTTCATTTGGTCCAACCAGGTAGATCTACCTGGTTTCAAGGTTCCAACCAGGTAGATTTCTGAATCGCCCCGCCACGGTTTTACCGATCAACAAAGATTAACACTTTCACTACTTTATTGTCATATTTAGATATTTGAATCATTTTACAAAAAACATTTTCTCCTTTAAATCAATGCAGCACATTCTTTGTTTATTTTAATTGAGGAATTTAGTTTATTTATAAATATTCAATTCAAAATTTACAAATTATTGGTAATTATTGTATTGCTGTCTTTTATTATATTATTATTAACCAATGCAAATTGACAGTTTTAATTAGCTGACTTGGTTATAACTTTTAAACTAATATTTTGATGGTATAAATGCTGAGTACAAACCAAAACATTCCTGAATTAAGCAAGCACTGTACTGTACCGGTAATAAAATCCACTGTTTTATGTTTGTTTGAATCAATGAATGTTTCATTTTCAAATAACAAAAATACTGTTGGAATTGAACCTTAGAAACTAGATTATGCCTCTTGGTTCAAATTTATATTTTCATCAAAATGCTAATCAAGTGACAGAAATATATTATATCATGCAACCAAGTCCCGTAAAACAATTACCAGTCTATACGGTGATAGAAATCTATCCTGTGATATATTTGTTACAAAGGGTGACCTAGTTTCACCTTTGACCTTGTTTACGACATCTGAGACATTTGATTGGCTAACCTTTCACCTTACATAAACATATTCCAGGAAAAGCAATGTTTTGTTTCCGGTTGCACAGTAGACTTTACATTGTCGCAATTTGATAATGTAATTCATAAATCAGACATTAAATTGTCACATTATAGTTGGTTATTTGACTTTAAGGTCAAAATATATAGGGTGTTAGTTACGTGAAATTAATTAATGTTAAAAATCAAAACACGTGGTCGGGCAATCTCATTGCTATTCTATCCGATAACAGTGAAAACACATTTTCAGGTAGGATTTGACAATTTTGTAGTTCTATTATATTACTTATTAGGTTTTAGCAAGACTTATAATCAGTAAATGTTGATTATATAGCATTACTCTTGATAAATTTGTAACTATTTGTAAAGTAGTAACTATGTTGGTATGTATGTTTTATTATGTGTGTGTGTGTCTGTATGTCTGTCCTGATATCTATATACTTTTAAATACTTTTAGTGAATATATATTTTATGTATTAACCAAGGTGTCATTTCGGCCTCAAGAGGCCTGGTGTTTGTACCAAACTGTATCAAAAATGTTCTTTTAACCATTGTAATTTAATCAATAATGT
The DNA here is from genome assembly GCA_936450465.1 of Gibbula magus. NCBI lineage: Eukaryota > Metazoa > Mollusca > Gastropoda > Trochida > Trochidae > Gibbula > Gibbula magus. Next base: position 80,869,392 of record OW388291.1, on the reverse strand, counting down.
GTAAGGACCAACAGCATTTCTGTTTCATTCTCAACTCACTGGGAGTATGCAACCTAGCTGACAAATAAGTCATCTCTCACATTGCCTTCACTTCCATAGGAGGTACCTAATTGACCTGCTTGAAAAAAGTCACTTGCCTATGGTAACACCACAAGTTTCACAACTAATATCTCTGTGTAGGACAGGGGATCACCCCTTCAAACATCAGCCACCCCATTGGCAAACCATGCTGATTCTTGCTGAACATCACTGATAGCGGTCAACTGAACCATGCACACCACAACATAGGCACTTACAATACAAACATTATAACCTCTACTGCATGTTTAGACCCATGTACGTTATCTTCATTAATTTAAAAAAAATATTAAAAACATAATATGCCATACTGAAATATGCACAAGAGAATAGAGCTTATAGCACCAGTTCACAGTTCTCAATACGTTAAACCAAACCCACAGGAATCAGAAGCAATTCTGTGTTAACATAACTGTCTTGACTTCAACTTTCATCTTTTAGGTGGTGTGTGGGAGATTTTATGAATGCTTCAAAGAACAATGTTCTGATTGAAGCAGAAAATATCAGTAACATATCAATGTATTCAAAGAACATTGCATTATGATTGGAATGTAAAGTCAAATTTGGTAATATCATACAGACATTGTGCAACTGAACAAGAAATCCAGGGATCTTGATTGGACAAAGATTGAACTGATACAAAATTAGCTACAGCGGTAACAAAGACCAACAAAGGTTAATAATTCAAAAAAACAAATGGAAATGGTAATTCCATTAAGATACAAAACTCAAATACCTAATAACACATACTTCGCTGCCTCTAATCAAAGCTGTTCTACTTGACACCCTAGTCATCTAACTATCTAGACAACATGTATATTCCTAGGATCATAAAACGCTTCCTCTTAATACATGGCGACTAGGTATTGTCATCTATGCATCACCATTTGTGCCAAATCTACTCTTAATAGATAAGAAAATGTCCAGTTTGACTATCAACTATATAGCTTGCTCCCAAAAGACACATCCTTTTTAACACAATCACAGTACCCATTCTGTAACATCTTGACACATACAGTTACTTATAAATTGGTAGACATAAATTAAATCATAACAAGTTAAACAAACTAACATCCATAATGAGGTAAGTTTTAACATGTGAAAACAATATTTTGTCCAAATGTGACCGCATAAAGATTTCCGTAAAATTTTAGATATGTAGCTTATATTAGGGTTTATGCAAAGTGGTTTGTACATTCCTGGACGGATTGACAGAAAGACAAGCATCATGCAATCCATCTACTATACTCCTGGATATGTCGCCTCTGCTCGGAGGCCTGCTCCTTTCAATTTTTGAAGAATGCTCCGAAAGGCCTAAAACTAATGATGGTGCACTCCAAAGACTGAGAGACAGGACAAGCATTCCTTCTCGTATGCAAATGCAGCTCACCAGAACCGCCAGGAAACCTATAGTTCTGTTCTGTTATATCTTCCTGGACCATACAATGAGCCATACAATTTTCGGATCATTGGTGGCACAGGATAACCCTTTCCTGGAACAATGGACTTCAAAACACAAATGGATATTATCTATATACAATTGAAATAACACCTACCGGGTTCATGACGTTACAGTCGACCAGACTGGTGTGGAAAGGATCAAACTTGTCCGCACATATAACCAGATCAGGCAGTGGATAGAGTCTGAGCCCCACATCATAGGCCCAGTACACAGGACACACGTGGAGGGGGAGGGGCGCCAGGTGCCCCTGACTGATCAGAGACTTGGCAAACTGCAAGAGAGAGACAGAGTTATAATACTCGGGGTACACAGGACACACGTGGAGGGGGAGAGGCGTCAGGTGCCCAATTACATATGTGTAATAAGACATTCAAGTAATTTGATTGGCTAACAATGAACTTCGACTCTGCCTGGACTACTTTTTTCATTCATAAAACGAACGTGAATTCATTACTCATTATTTACGACAACACTTAGATCTATAATTAATTTTTACCTCATTCTTCAGTTAATTCATGAAATAGTTCTCAACGCAATGATTGATTTTAATGAATAATTAACGAGTACATCATGACTAATAAATACAAAGTTGAAAATGGAGCAAGAGTTGTTGCTCTCATTCTTACCGTTGGGAATGACAATGCAATGAACACTCAATCTCGATGGAAACAAAGTGTTCGTAACATAACACAGTGACTTTAAACTCACAAGACAAAAAATCCTTCCTTCAGAATGACTAACATTCCGAACATCACGAATTATGGAATGGTTTGATTTTAAAAGTGTGAATATTTAAGGTCACAATATTTTGATGTGCTGTGCTGTGAAAAGGTTGATATTACTCCGCTGTTCCGTTCCTTTATAGGGACAGCACAAATATATTTTAAAACACAATAAATCATATGAAATACATGTTGGTCAATAAATAGGATACATAACTGGTTCCCCTTTCATATCAAGTCACCAAGGCTCGAGACAAAAAAAAATTATTCATAAACATAAACTTGACATGAAAGGGGAAGCTCGTTAGATATCCTATAAATCAGTGGCAGATTTTCTGCAATGTTAGAGTACACATGAGAAACAGAGATTTTAGAAGAAATAGTCTCACAGGAGGATACAAAATATACACTTACATGTGTAGGTATGTCCCCATCTGATGGAAACTTGACACAGTTGCGACACATCTTGGTTACGATATCCTCGCGGAAGACGACAATCTCCTGTGTACAGTACTGCAGTCGACATGGGTTACTCGTAAACACAGTCTGTGGCACTCGCCGCCGTAACTCTTCCGTTATAGAGTTAGGTATAGCAGGTCTGAAGAACGGAAAAGAGAATATAAACCATTGATTTATGTTTGTAGGTAATGTTCAGTCAATCAACCTTGTGGATGGAGCAGGGAGATAAAACTAGCAAAATCAGTTTATCAATTTATCATTTTAGCTCTTAATTTGATAACCACATGAACAAAATATACCCTTAGAATAGCCATTATTACTGCTAGATAATAAGGTCTGTTCTTGTAAATATAATGAAGTAAACAGAGCACTGTATAACCAAACAAGTAAAAAGTGAGCATGGCTCACATACCCCCGCCATCCGCTTTCCGTCCATTGAGAATTATAGATGTGAAGGTTACTATGTTTAAAAAAAAGCTTCAAGCATCATAATATTGTCCAAAACAAGAAAAAAGTGAGCATGGCTCACATACCCCCGTCATCCGCTATCCGTCCATCGAGAATTATAGATGTGAAGGTTACTATGTTTAAAAAAAAGCTTCAAGCATCATAATATTGTCCAAAATAATTTTAGGAACTGACTGTTATTACAAAATTTAATTCACCCAGATGTAATATTTTTCAGGTAACTTAATTTTTCCCATTAGGGCATCACACCGGTAATTTGTACCAAGTTCAATTACAGATTCAAGGGCTTTGAAATAATATTGCGGAACTGGACTGTGAACTCGATAAAGAGTATCATCTGGACTACCTACATGTAAAATTTCATTCACCTAGATGTAATAGTTTCCGAGAAAACTTGTCCCAATTGGAGCATCACAGCTCTTTTGGTACAAAGTTCAATTTCGGATTCAAGGGCCATAACTCAGAAAAAAATAATATTTCGGAACTGGTTTTCGAACTCGATGAAGAGTATCATCTGGACTACCTCCATATTAAATTTCATTCACCTAGATGTAATAGTTTCCTAGAAAACTTGTCCCAATTGGAGCATCACAGCTCTTTTGGTACAAAATTCAATTTCGGATTCAAGGGCCATAACTCCAAAAAAAATAATATTTCGGAACTGGTTTTCGAACTCGATGAAGAGTATCATCTGGACTACCTCCATATTAAATTTCATTCACCTAGATGTAATAGTTTCCGAGAAAACTTGTCCCCATTGGAGCATCACAATTCTTCTGGTACGAAGTTCAATTTCGGATTCAAGGGCCATAACTCCGTAAAAAATAATATTTCGGAACTGGTTTTCGAACTCGATGAAGAGTATCATCTGGACTACCTCCATATTAAATTTCATTCACCTAGATGTAACAGTTTCTGAGAAAACTTGTCCCCATTGGAGCATCACAGTTCTTCTGGTACGAAGTTCAATTTCGGTTTCAAGGGCCATAACTCTGTAAAAAATAATATTTCGGAACTGGTTTTCGAACTCGATAAAGAGTATGGTCATGAGTACTCACAACCAAAATTTCATTCACATAGGTTGAACAGTATCCGAGAAAACTTGTCCCCATTGAACACAATAAAACTAAGTCCAAAAAGTGACGTTTCCATGGAAACGACAAAAAATATCAATCTCAGAAAATTGAAAATTGTCTGTGCACGATCGGAAGAACATGGTTAACATCTGTACAAAGTTTGGTTGATGTACCTTTGATGGTTTTTGAGAAAATTGACCGGACGGAAGGACGGACGGACGGAATGACCGCTATATACCCCCGCTTACTTCGTACATGGCCATCATGCGAACCACTTAACAATTATTGGTCTAAAGTCATTAAAATAATAGAGACAAGGTGAGTTGCGCCCTCACCGTGGATATATTGAGGCAGGTCCAGGATCCTGAGGACCAGGTACAAACACAAAGCGGCTACTGTCCTTTATAGTCGGGAAGTCACATATCAGATCAGCTAAATTATGAAACGACTCTGAAAAAGAAAAGGAAATGTGACTTACAAATGTATCAAAGGGAGAGTTTCTTGGAGTTTCTGTTTGTTGAATATCATTAGCAAAGTTTGAAGTGGAGTGAAGAGATGAATATACTCTACTGGTTTCTACTGGTTCGATACCTCCATAGCTATATTATAAAGGTACAGTCAGGAGACACGACATCCGCACAATTTTCAAGTGTAACATATATTTTGTTATCCCTTATTCGGCCAGAAAGCCATAAATTTTGCACCCGCACATTTCAAAACCTCTTCACAAAACTTCAACACAAATAGTGATTTGCTTATCTGTATGCATCACAGTGTAACGTGAAAGCTGTGAGTGGTAACTGACGGATAATCATCTGAATTGGTTACAACATGACTATTCTATATTCTAACCACAAATATTCCTCTCAACGTCAAACATATTTCAAATATTACCTTTTAATAGTTTAACATGGTTATTTCCGTCTGGAGAGGATGTAAAATTTCCGCACAAAACAAAACAAGTGGGAGGAAACTCAGCATATCCAGTGAACAGCTCTCTCAACTTGGCCATCACCTGGAGAAAAGTGTTTCGAGATTAACAATCATACAAGACCCTGTTATATAACTGTTCAAAATATTAACAAGTTATTTTGGTTATGTCACTCGGTGTCAGGCAGCAGAATGATGCGGTACTTTGGGGTCCACTAATATGTGAGATACAGGGTTTTGACCTGGGAGTTGGTTGGTTGAGAAAGAAGGTGGACGCACGGTCGACACACCTGGTTGTGATATTCTTATTTTTAGTATGTTGCCAATTCCAGATTTCTCATCCATTACTCCATCAATTAAAGTGTTAATCTGATTCAGCTTCAAATTACAAATCTTGTCTTTATAGCGATCAGTACTGGGATTATGAACTCTTGCTGACAGAGTATTGTGGATTCAGAAAACAAAAAATAAATTTCCTTTTTCTTTCTGAAACTTCACATGGTAATAAATATAACAAGGATTGTAATAGATGGGTGTAGATCTGTGGAAGCAAATCCATTTACAAACAACCTGAAATCAGCTGATCAGCTGGTAATTGCCACCCTTGATATAACAATCCAATGCTGTGCATACAGTAACTCAGTCAATTAGTCCTTACCTTGACGTTATCGAGCCACACGTCAGAGAGGAAAACCATCATAGCCTCCTCCGATTCTGTCTCAATCTGCTTGAGTCGCGATGATGCTTTAACAGACACACTCGATGGTCCACCAAAAAAGTTTAAATTTCCAAAGAACGATCTGAAAAGAGATATAAAACATGGACTGAAGTTGTCATTATATCAACTTATATTCATTGAGTTGACACTTAAGCTTCTGAATCTGAATCAAATAATATTGAACCATTCTTAGTGGCCAATTTACAAGAATCACAACTTGTTGAAAACATCCGGCTATAGCTATATTTTGGGACAATTAAGAAAGATATAACATTTCAAACTATTAACGTTTAAATGGTTTACTACCATTTTCATTCAACATTGAAAAACAAAACATTTTTTCCCTACTTTCATAAAATCATGTGAAATGAAGGAAAAAAACACGACAGAAATGTGTTTGTCAATCAGCTTAGGATCATAAGCTTCTGTTGTCAGGAACCAATCCAAATTTTTAATATGTACATCATGTACAGTATGTGCAACGAGCCAACGATATCACTAATGATCTCAGTTAAATACCTTGTTGTTTTGCTGGGTTCCGGAGGAGGGAAACCAAAAGCACTGACATGGAAGGTTCCGTCTTCATACGCCCCCTCCGCTAGCACAAAACAGTTCTCTGTGAATAAACCTGTGTGGAAACTGTGCAGCTGTCAAGGAATACAGTAACAGGACTTCAGAAACTTAAACTAGTGTCATGTTGATGGATTGCCTCAAGTGAATATTGTAGTGAAATTATATTTGTTGAACATTTTCATTTCAGCTTGGTACACAGTGCATCAAAGTGTTTTTTTTCTATCATATACATCTTTATAAACTTCATATAATGTATTTGATATTTTCAGATTTTTAAAACTTTCAACAGACTTTCCTTCAAAGAAAACCAAGGGTTCTATACAGCAATATGTACTGAACCAAAGCTGATGGGTATCCTTTCACTCTTGTTGTGTCGGATTGACTTACCTTCTAACGGGTGAAAATGTTCAAATTTGTATCTTCATCTTTTTTTAACCCAAGAGTCGATTCAAACATTCATACAACTAGAATTTAATACGAAGATTGCTATCCTATTACAATCTCTACACAAGGATATTGCAGAAGCTAATTCCAAAGGTACAGCTCCTGTGGGGTCTTCTAAATACCACTTGCCCTGAAATAAAAGTATCATCTTGATGTTCTCTCATACAGTTCATCAAACTTTTAAAAATATTTTACATTGCTACCTGTGGCCAGCCATTTACCTTTAGAAATTTACACAAAGAAAACATAAGAGCATTCAAAATTAGCCAATGGCTACTGAAAAAGACAATTCTCCGTTTGAATCATGTATAATCTCACCCAATATAATTAAGTTTTAATATTTTTTTTCATATTTATACCATCAACGATGAAACATAGAAAATCTGTGAACTTTCATTGAATCTAAGTTTTTTTAATTTCATATCATAAACATGGAAAAACTGTTGATCTACTTTGAAACTATCCATCTTATTATTTTTTCCGAAAAATATTCTCAAATTTCTTAAAAGCTCTCACCTCTTTGAGTTGTGTTAACATTCCCAAGATGATAATGTCTCCCATCTTTGCTGTACTACCAAGTAGGTATTCTATTGGTTTTAGCTGCAAAACAACATGTTTATATTTAATGTATTTCATCCATTACTCTTAAACAATGTGCCATGTTTATCCCCCAGGATGACAGGAGGCTTTACTTTACAGTGAATGAAGCACATGAGAGGCAGTATGGAAGTGCTTCTTTGTTGGGGTGAAACTGTTCTCAATGACATAAGTTGAACCAAAGTGTTTCGCTTTTGGTTTGGTGCATAAATGTGTGTTTTTTGGGTTTGTTAAGCATACCATATTTTATCTTATCAAAAAAAAATTATTTCGATTTTCAAGGTTTTTTTCAGTTTTACATTCATTAGACTGTATTTGTTGCATTTCTAAACCGAACCGAGAATGTATTGAACTGAGAGCTCTGTAATGCAATACATACCAAACCGAATATCAAATTGTACCATTTTACACCTACTTCTTTGATCATGTTGGAATGTTGGAAACAATGATATTAACAAAACTTAGAGTTGTCAGAAGCGTTGTATTTTATACACTGCTAAGCAGTTATACTTAGACAATGAAATTTTGCCAAATGTTGATGAATAAGTCCACTGAAAACACAAGACGCAATAAGCGTTTTAACGGTCACTGCCAACCTGAAATTTCTTTGATTGTTCTTCTGGCAGGGAGCCCAAAACAGGTGCTGTGAATAAGTCATGTCGTAATGTTCTCTGAAACAATAAAACAACAAATCAATTTTCATGTTGTATTGGTCATTAACAGTTCAAACTTTGATTTCATTCATGATAAAAGTTGAGAAAGAGAGAACCGATTTGGTAAATATTAGATCTTTTATCCACAGCAAAATTAGCAATGGTTTTCAGTGATATGACACACTTACTCAAGTCATAATTCAATGTAAATGAAATGACCAAATTATTAAGATCATGTTCAATGCGGTTCTGTGACCAAATATAAACTATTCGCTACCTGTTGTAAGATAGAGTACCGGTCCCGGAATAAGGCTGCCTTGTCCAGTGAAGTGCCGTGTAGAGAAGGTGTCTTTATCCCCATATCTGCATCGCTGGGAAAAGATGAACAATATAGTTTCCATGGTTACAGTGAACAGAAATTTGTAGAGGATGTATTGTAAGAAGAGACTTTCTTACATTATTATATAAAAAGACTGATATTGTAAAAATAATGTAAGGATATCAAATGCAAATAAAATCACACAAAACATCTATCACTTACGGGATGAACTTTTTTCTGTCTTGATGATATGAGAATCTTGGTACTGAAAAGGCATCTATCACACAAAACACTTTGTCACTGAAACAAAACAAAATTATTTAAGACATTTATAAACTGACTGAACAGAACACCTCTATTTTTCAAGAATGTATCGTACATTTTATATCTTAATTGTAATCTTCGAAATATATTAAGATAATTAAGAAATTCATACGAGGAAACCCTGTTTAACCACACAATTTGATTACTCGTCCGGATAGCAAGTTGTGAGGTTATGCATTTGCATTGAAAAGCATACTGAGATTATTTGAAATACTACCCTGAATACTTCATTTGAACATTCGAGCTAATTTTCAACAAAGACAAAGACTCACCTTTCATCTTCCTGTTCCTCGTTGCATTCTTGGACAGCGGACTCGCAAACCTTTCTGTCTATCATGGATGATGACACTGTAACAGGTTTTTTACATTGTCTATTTATTGTCATGAATTATGATGGATTTGTATGTTTAAAAGGAGGGTTCTATCGGGTTATTTTTTGTGGAAACAAAATTTGGGAGGATATTCCTGTTTACACATATATGTTATTAATACATGATTAAAACACAGTGAAATTGAAAGATACTAATGAAGGTAAGATTTTAATGACTTTACATTTCACAACTTGATAAACACAAGCACACATTTGTTGAAAAATGAAACAATGAGAACTGAAGCCATTCATCGGCGCTGCGAGTCGGGAAAACCTCGCTACAGCATTACAGCAATTTGTTTATTAGTTTCATTACATGTTATGTGTTACTATGTGAATACTCTATCAGTGTATGTCTTATTTTATCAAAAAGTTGCAAAATTGGGTTTAATATAGCGTGTTTTCATTTCTCGTAATGCAAAATATCCAATATGGCGACAGAACCCTACCTTTAACAACTTAAATATACTGTAATATAATTCAATATCAAATTCAAAACAGGAATACTGAGAAATATCAACAATGACAAAATAATCTATTAATTATTAGTGCATGCTTTCTTGAAGAATTAATATAAAAAAATCTTTATGAAAAATCCCTCAAATGCATTTATCTCATACAATTTATAATCCGTAGATTTATTCATCAAAACAAAAATTGGAATCATCATTCAAAGGGTGTTCTATCAAGTAGTAGCAAGTCAATTTAAGATCGATTCAAAAGTGACAAGCTTCCAGTGGTCTGGTTTTCCAATCCTGTTTCAAATGTTATGATATATTTTTCAATAATGCATACATATGTATATAAGATTTGATATAGACTTTTTATATTAAAAGTGCATATGTCACTCACAAGGTTGTTTTTGAACTATCTCGATAATTTTATCCATCCAGTTGTCTCTCTGGATCTCAGTGACCGGTGACAGGACGTCCACCAGGTAACGACTGGCCTCACTGTAATACAAACAAACCAATAATTAAATTTGATATCTGAAAGCATGTAATTTGTAAAATTGCAATTTGAGAAACATCACAATATGTTTATCATGATTGATTCATTTGAAAATTTAAACAAGTAAACAATATGACGTGCAAAAGTTTATTGTTATTTTTAAAATCATTTAATTTTTCATAAAACAAGTGTTTGCCACTAACATGGCAATGTCCCCCGCCGGTGACATTGAGTTAGTAAGACACATCATTGGAGCTACTTGGGTTCATGATATATCGTGTTAATAAGAGTTCTAAAAGTGGTCAAAGTGTTGTAGTGACCTTGAAAATAAGGTCAAGGTCACCAAATCGACGCCGGTGACATTGAGTTAGTAAGACACATCATTGGAGCTACTTTGGTTCATGATATATCGTGTTAATAAGAGTTCTAAAAGTGGTCAAAGTGTTGTAGTGACCTTGAAAATAAGGTCGAGGTCACCAAATCGACTGGCGTCTGCGTCATCCTCCAATGTAGACTGACACCAAATTTGAAAACATTTGGTCCAACAGGTCATAATAAATGGTGATAACAAGAGTTAGAAAAGTGCTCAAAGTGTTGCGGTGACCTTGAAAATAAGGTCAAGGTCACCAAAATAAACTGGTGTCTGTGTCTTTCCCCAATGTAGGCTGAAAACTAATTTGAAGACTTTGGATGCAATGTTTCATGAGATATCGCCTTTACAAGAGTTCAAAGAGTGGTCAAAGTGTCGTGGTGACCTTGAAAATAAGGCCAAGGTCACCAAAAGTGACTGGTGTCTGCGTCTTCCCACAATGTAGGCAGAAACCAAATTTGAAGACTTTGGATGCAACGCTTCATGAGATATCGCGTAAACAAGAGTTCAAAAAGTGGTGAAAGTGTCGTGGTGACCTTGAAAATAAGGCCAAGGTCACCAAAAGTGACTGGTGTCTGCGTCTTCCCACAATGTAGGCAGAAACCAAATTTGAAGACTTTGGATGTAACGCTTCATGAGATATCGCGTAAACAAGAGTTCAAAAAGTGGTCAAAGTGTCGTGGTGACCTTGAAAATAAGACCAAGGTCACCAAAATGACTGGTGTCTGCGTCTTCCCACAATGTAGGCAGAAACCAAATTTGAAGACTTTGGATGTAACGCTTCATAAGATATCGCGTAAACAAGAAATGTGACGTACGTACGGACGTACGGACGGACGGACGGACGCCGCTGAATACATAGTCCCCCGTTCCGCGTTGCGGCGGGGGACAAAAATATATCCCGATATCAACTAATATGAGCATGGCAGTTTTGTTTACGTTTTTAATTTCTCCAAAAAGAAAAACAATCAGATGATCGAGACTAAACACGATTCACCTTTTGTCAAGGTGTTATTGTCTATGATTTATTTGATGACATTTATTTCATCTGTATTTTGACATTAATAAAATATTTCAACATTCATAATTACCTCCGTAGAGTGAGGCCATGCATCTTGAACGACGACTGTATCTGAGACTTCAATTTTGCAGCCATTTTGCAAATAACCCGCCAAGCAAAAGCGTGAGACCACTCGATAAATACAAATCAACATATAAATTATCCCTATCGCGTTATCACACTGAAATATACTTCATATTGATATCAGATCAATTATCCATATCACAATTACGTGCATTTCACATAATTTAACGTAAATGTCATACGTTTCATATATAAATATTTTTCGACTATCGCACATTTGAAAAGGGACTTTCCCAAAAATAGACATAGAAGCTCTTAGCATTGTCTGTAACAGCAAAATAGGAGCTAGCGCTCGTCGGTCGTCAGTGTGAGGAGCTTAGTAGAGAATATGCACGAGTTATGTCCCCTGTTCGTCAGAAGAAGCGACTGTATAATTTCTCCATTTCACCCGCCTACACTGTGTGACATTGTTACAAAATTTTAGTTTAATAAAGAAAAACCTGGAAACTGTTACTTTTTCCTGCGATCCTTTTTACTAACAAATACTGTTACTTATTTTCCCTGTTACTTTTTCCCCTGTTACTTCTCGATTACCACACAATGTAACTACATGAACACATAATAATTAGAGATTGTGTGTTCTTACGGTTTTTAAAAAAATTAATATTTTCTTGCTCTTTTCCTAATAAAAGAGGGAAAAATTCTTATTTCTTTCATTAGAAATTAGTCTTTCTTCGTGACATTTACAACGTTTGGTAAATACCTTTTTTTTTTTACTTCAACACAATATATTATTTTACTTTCATAACAATCAAAAGACGAAAAATCTTTCAGATTGTGTTATCAATACGGGAACAGGTCAAACTGGCCACACAATGTACAAGTCAAAATAGCCGTTAGAAATGGCTATCATTATCTGCATGCATGTACATTTATGAATATCGTGACATCGTCGGTCGAACTACTGTAGTACAATTTGACAATTCAAATTAAATAGTTTGACCTTTCACCAATCATCACTATTTGTAACTATTCATAGCGTATCTTAATTAATGTTTCTGTCTTATTTTACAGGCTACTCAACAAGGTGACTGTTGGTCGTCAGTATGAAAGGAAGTGGGTAGTTGTAATTGTAGTTACCAAAGAGATGAAGAAAGTGACATCTTCCTTGAAAATTGGAAAGGAAACCAACATAAATACGTGTAAAACCAATAAAATCTATGATGTTATTCACATAGAGAGAGAGAAAAACGGGGACAACTGACAACCTTGTCTGACACCAAAAAGGCAGTAAAAAAATATGTAAGACCATCCTTAAGAAGTACATACATACGAATTTACCGAAAATAACATATTCTTTATCTATCTGAAAGTTCTACCTTTAACATTAGCAAGCCAAAGTTTGTACAGTAAACCACTTCTCCATACAGAATCAAAGGCGGCTTTCAGATCTGTAAAAGGCGCAGTACACCTTGCTCTTATGAAGAGATAAATACTTGGTGACTATAATCCAATATAAAGATATAATCACACGTTTGAAAACCTTGCCGGAAACCAGCTTGTTCCGGAACTAGTAGTTTGCTGTCCCGGGCCCATATGACTAGCCTATTGCAAATAACTTTAAAGAATATCTTACCCGCCACATCTAATAATGTAAGTGGTCTCTAATTAGATGGATAATTTCTGGCATCTTTGTTACGTAAGGGAATACTACTTAAGTGTGTCCATGCATCTGGGTATACACTTGTAGATAAAAGAAAATTAAAAAATTTTCTCAGAAAGTCTATACAATGAGTGAGAGCATATTTGAGAACTCAGTCGGTACCCCATTGTATCCAGGGGCTTTCTGTTATATCAATCATCTGGTCATTCACAGAGTTGATAAGGATTTCTACTATTTACACTATTATAAATGTCCAGTTCTTTTTCATATAAATTAAGTCCCTTGAAAAGTTCTCATAACAGTACACCCATTTATGTGGATAGACGTCACTGAACACCAAAGGTGATCTTTTAGTCTATTAATACATGTGTAAGAGATCAGTCGAAGCTCTTAATGAAGATGTAGTCGTAAGTACCACGCAGTCGTGAACATTGCTCATGACTATCTTAATTACCGCTAACAGAGATTGCAGGCATTGACCAATTAAAGCAGTGACCTATATCACCTACCTTGCTCCTGAAATTAATAGTGGAGGATGTAGTATCAACATCGATGGAGATATACTGAGTCTTCTTCTGTATGCTGACGACGTTGGCTTGATAGCCCCGGATGAGTTGTTATGAAAATGTTAGATGTTGTGTCTGACTGGTGCTCCAGATGGCGGAAAAACCAAAGTTGTTCATTATCGTCCCTGCTCAGTTGATAGGTCTAGTTTTACTTTTAGTATTGATGTTTATGTTCTGGACATAGTTTAAATGGAGATTCCAGATTGTCAAGTGTCATAATGAAGTGGTCTCGTCAGTTTAACAGATCATGGGTTAACTCTGTTCATAGTTTTTTGTCAAATTTGCATCTTCCAGTTCGTGATATATATAACTTGACAGAACTTGATGTCAAATTATCTGTATGGATACGGGCTCTCGATGCACAAGAATGGCTTATGGAATAGTGGAACGATAGTGGTCAACAAAATGGAAATAAACTTCGGAAATATAGTTTTTTTAGAGTTCACTATCGTTCGAGCCTTATGTTACACATTAATTGTAGTAGTAGTAGTAGTAGTAGTAGTAGAAGTAGTAGTAGTAGTAGTAGTAACAGTAGTAGTAGTAGTAGTAGTAGTAGTAGTAGTATGGTTTCCTATGCTTGAGGAGCTTGAGGAGCGTATGCACTATTTGGGAAAGGATGGCAATGTGAGGATTTGTGTGTGTTTAAATTTTATTATTTTACATTTAAATCTTTTAATGTTTCTCATAGGCCAAAAGCCGGATGCCATGTGATATTTTTTTTAAAAGGAGAGGCATTATGTATATGATCAATGGCATGTGACACCAACATAAAATATTGTTCTTCTACCTATAATTAAGACTTAAGAAATGTGGCAAAGGGGTCCCATCAAACTTACATGCAGAACTTTTCAAATACTGTGAATAAGTAATTATGAACTTTATATATGCTGGATATAAGCTAATAACGTGGCGTGTATACCAACATGTCACACTCTATAGTAACAGAGACCGACAGAAGACACAACTTGTACTGGAAGCCAAGAAACTGAAACGACGTCGATCATGTATCAGACAGTCAGGTCATGTTTCGTCTTCCGTCACTGGTTTCGTCACATTCGTACATGGGTTCGACAGAACACCGTTTCGCTGTGTAAATATATTATACTTACTGTAAATGACCAAATCATTGTAGGTTTCAATTGATAAAAAAAAACCATTATATAATATATGAAAGTAAAAATATCATTGCTTTTCATCGCAATGATTATTTTGCATACCACGAGATTGAATAAAATTGGCTTTATTTCTTATATAAACTGTGTTGTTGCCTTTCCGTCGACTACTGACTACCGACTGCTGAGTGGTAGATCATCGGTAACATTAAGATTTCAACTGGGATTGCTTGTTCAGAACATTGAAGATTAGATAATATTTACGTTAAAATGATAACAAGACTACATTTCCTTTTCCGCACACATACACAATAAAATAATTTCCATACAACGCAAACACAAAAAGTAAACGATTTTATTGCGCTTCATTTGCTTAAGTTGAAACATGTCAACAAGTTTATTTCTCCGTGAAGACATTCACATGGTAAAACAATCTCATTCAAATTCATTTAAATTTCTTGCTTAAATGGACAACCACGTAAACTAAACAGTTTTTATAATGTTATATACAGTGTGTGAAAAAGGCAGTAACTTAACCTTGCACACCCTACTGTATATTTAGGTCAATGAACTATTTGGAAATAAAACCAATGTTTGTATGTAAATCATTTACTGTAATGATCGCCTCATTGCTACACTGAATATTTATCACGTACTATTAGTTATATTTAACACATTCCATTTCCAAGATCAGCCGAATAAGAACACGATCAACTCCCCTCCACCAGACTCACGCCAGTCTCCATCACTGGCTAATTTAAGCCTTGTAACATTTCCTTCACATTCCCGTGCTAACATAGAGGAGCACTCAATCGAAAATATATAGTTGACTCTGATTCGTTGGCACAGAAACATTACGGAAATGCGGCAAGCTCACTCAATAAAAAGTAAAGGTGCTTCATCAACTATATGTATTGCTTCCAATCAACGACGCTTAGTGTAATTGATATAGTTGTTTTAAAACACGCAGTAATAGCCTAATTTAATTTAGTACTGTGTATTTGCTGTCAATAATGACCAGTGTTTTTATCATATTGCTCAATGATGATGTATGGTAGTGAGTTCCCATAAATGTTCCATTTCCCTGGGGTCGAGTTCTGGTATTTTATTTTGATCTGCCCAGGCTGTTCTGGTCATGGGAGCAGACGACAACCTCGTTCTTCCGCTCTGGTTTCTTGCGCCTGCACTCACCGGTCTGGATGAACCGGGGCGCGTGGCAGGTTTCACCCAGGATTTGTTGAACTTATTGCTACTGTATTGAGATAGAGAGGAGCCAATGGGTCGCCACGTATCAAACTCATCTAAGGGTTTACTCTTCCCACAGAAGTGGTCAATCTTCTCAGAAACGTTCTTGAAGTGTTCTTGTTCCTGTTGTTTCCTCAGAAGCAGAAGTTGACAGTAGAAGGAACTCCTGTCTCGAATTTCCTCCTCCTCGTAATATCTTATATCGCGCTGGGCAACGTCTATTTTAGCACCTCGTCTGCAGTTCCTGGAATCTGTGAGTCTGGAGGAATTGGTCATGGCTGTGCCAGGTCGAAGGTCAACTCGAGATCGCTGGCGGTCTGTAAATGCATCGATATTTGAAAATTCTTCATCTTTATCGAACTCAGACTCATTAATCAATTTACTCATGCGCTTTATTAGCGGCGAGGAGAAGGGTCGACTGTTCATGGTGGTTTTCAGTTTTTGTTGTCGAGTCTGTCTCTCCAGGAAATCCTCCATTGTGATGGACTGAGGCAGATCGCGCTTCTCATTTATCTCCCTTTGTCTGTCCCGGTATTTCTGCAGACGATGTCTCATCTCATTCTGTCCTTTGCGCATGTCGACTGCGACAACCTTCCCTGCCGCATTGAGACTTGCTATATGGAGACCCAAACGTCGTCGTTCGAGAAAGTTGTCTCGAATTGACTTCTTCTCGAAGTCATTATCCATTCTTCGTCTTGATGTCTGAATGTATAAACAAATAATTTTGAAATATGCACTTTAGAAATTAACTTAATTTGCATGTTTATGGATATATGGCTATCAAGATCACCACACAATTTTATTAACATAAACGATGTTTCGGAGTATATATACATAAATACCACCCATATCAAATACCACCCTTATAAATACCACCCTTATCAAATACCACCATTATCAAATACCACCTTATGTGATACTACCTATATCAAATACCACTATTATCAAATACCGATATTATAAAATAACACCATTATCAAATACTGCCCTTATCAAGTAGCACCGTTATCAAATACCACTATAATCAAATACCACGCTTATCAGATACTACCCTTATCAAATATCACCCGTATTAAATACCACCCTTATCAAATACCCCCTTTTCAAATACCACCTTTATCAAATACCACTATTATCAAATACCGATCTTATAAAATACCACCCTTATCAAATGCCATTATTATTTAATACCACCCTTATCAAATACTACCCTTATCAAGTACCACCCTTATCCAATACCACCTAATCAAATATCACCCTTATCAAATACTACCTTTATCAAATACCACTATTTTCAAATACCGATATGATCAAATACCACCCTTATCCAATACCACGTTATCAAATACCACCCTTATCAAATACCACCCTTATCAACTACCACTATTATCAAATTCCGATCTTATAAAATACCACCCTTATCAAATACCATTATTATTAAATACCACTCCTTTCAAATACCACCCTTATCCAATACCACGTTATCAAATACCACCTTTATCAAATACCACCCTTATCAAATACTACCCTTATCAAATACCACCCTTATCAAATACCACCCTTATCAAATACCCCCTTTTCAAATACCACCTTTATCAAATACCACTATTATCAAATACAACTATTATCAAATACCGATCTTATGAAATACCACCATTATCAAACACTACCCTTATCAAGTACCACCCTTATCAAGTACCACCCTTATCAAGTACCACCCTTATCCAATACCACCTTATCAAGTACCACCTTTATCAAATACCACCTTATCAAGTACCACCTTTATCAAATACCACCTTATCAAATACCACCTTTATCAAATACCACCCTTATCAAATACCATCCTTATCAAGTACTACCCTTATCAAGTACCATTCTTAGCCATGTGTCCAACACTCATTCTTAAACGCACTATGTTTTTGTCACGTTAGTGGTGCAAATTTTGATCTTGGCATAATGGATTAGACAGAAGGAGTTTCAAAGTTTCAATAATCTTCTGATGAAAGTTTACAAATACAAATTGAACTTGTATAAGAGAAAATATATCATGAATGTTCGACCCATTTGGTCATTCACTGGATATTTTACAGAAGAAAATTCTTTTAAGGCCATTTAGAAGAGTCATGCATAGGACAGGATGATTTTCTGGTAAAAACTGTAGTTTTGATATGTTTGACTCCTAGTCACTTCAAAGAGCTGCCGAAACTGTTACTGTTATTATTAGATATAAAATGGGACTATTCTCACTAATTTCACTAACTGAAAATACGAAATGATCGTTCTAGTTTGGGTTTTTGGGGTTGTTTTTTTAAAACAACTTTTAATTTTTTTTTGTGTGTTCCCAATGGTTACAAGATCAATATTATATTGAATACAGTGCACACTATATTTTTATACAAAGAGCTATACATACAGGGCTGGTGTCTGGAGATATGTTATATATTGTTGAGTATTGGGATAAGTGAGTTCCACTTATTACTGAATTTTTCAGTTTCATTATTTCTTTTGGAAATAAATTTGTCTACCAGATGTAAAAATCGAGGTCTAACAATTGATAGTTAAGCTAATTTTACGTTCACTACCCCTACCCCGTCTAGTTGCGTGTTGTCTCTGATACTCATTTAATGTTCTAGAAATACATGAAATTGAGGGTATCAAATAACTATCTTACAGTATACAATGTATATAAAAATATATTCCCACCCCTCTATACCAGTGACTATTGGTAAACATGGATGGGGATACTTTTATGTACATTATATACAGTAACATATTGGGTGTTCTCAGTTCCCCCGTCTTGAAATGCGGTCTCTTTATTACTATATATTTATTTGAAAATGTATTACAAAAGGAAACACGATTTTCTGGATAAACTATTCTTTATTGTGAACATTCACAGCAGAGAATGTGTTATCCAGAAAATATGGTTCTCTTATATGTATTCCACTTATAAATGTTTGAAGTTTGAATCAATTAAACAAGCTTCATGTTTCTTTATCATGACTAAGTTAAAGGAACATTTCTATCGGAGTATCATTTTGTGTGTGCATTAATACGTGACATGAACACAACAAAACCTGTATTTTTATGACTTTTGAATAATGAAACATATATGTTGATAGCTTAACAACAAAGTAACAAGTAATGTTTCATTTAACTGATCAACTGATCAATGTCTTGTTATACCGGTGCATGGCTTCACTTCTCATTGTTTTAAATGTGTGTGAATGTCAAATTGTCAAATCTAAAGCTACCAGAATATTACCCCAAGTAATATGTTTAAATTGGAACTAGTTGTAATCTTTTTTCAATATTATATTGTGAAACAAAAACGTACCCTCGAATATCGTTTTCACAAAAATAACCCGATAGAACTTTCCGTATAATCAATATATTTGCGTATCACATGCATGTTACAGGATAAATAACTTACAAATCAATTGTGAATCAATGGACATGAACTTTATTCCGGAATTTGTTATTGGGTATACATTCAACGTATATTCTATCAAAACTCTGATTTTCACAGTGCATTTGTCCATATACAGTTACTTATCTGTGTTACTACAGGACTAAGAAACCATTTAATCCTGTCACTTATTATCAACCACAGAGTATTTAGTTGACAAATCTATATAAACACAGTCTATATCGAATGTTTCTAGTTGAGATGATCTTCTCGTATGACGGTGGATAATTATTAATACATCAGCTGACATACAAGTCGATCACATAGGTTTCAACTAGTCACCACGAATTAAAACTTTATATGGTTTACATTATTACTTTTAGATAGTTTTCTCTCTCCGATAAATATCATCAACATACATGTATTTGATTCTGAAACTGCGCTTACCTTTTTGATTCGGTATTCACAAATGATCTTCTTGAATTTGAACGTAATTCCACAAAGGTAATACTGGAAAACTGCAAATACTGGAGAACCAAAGTGAAGAGTGTTCTTGTAGGCCTCTTCACTGTATAATACATGTGTATTAACGCACGGATAGAGTTATAGCAGGTTATTACCCGCCTCGTAATAATATCACAAATAGCCTCGGGGTGCATTACTAGAATCTCACCAATCAGAACACATTGTTGGGATTAAAACAGCCCATTTCCGATATGCGTCAACATTACTAACGGGTGCAGGTTGGGAAATATATCCAAGTAATCGGCTTGTGACAAAACCGTCTAAAGCTTTCATATTTTGTATGTAGGGCCACGGGCGACTGCCACATATTGACCGACGCATTGAGGCTGCACTCGCTACTGGTTCGTGCATGACTGCATAAAAAGGATTTTGTCGTTTGTAAATTCGAAGCCTTGACTCGTAAGTGGTCTTTCAGCAACGCTTGAGCTCTCACCAGGACGCCAATGGTTAGACGTCACCCTCTACCAAGAGAAGTCGTGTTTGGTAGACACTTCTCTCTGAAGAGTTCCTCTCCGCTTGTGTTGTTCCTTACATGCCCTAGTAAATAAAATGTGACCTTTATATTATGCATAACAAGTTTAATAACTTGGGAGACATTCTTAACCCACGAACATTGAGTGTCTTGCTGACTTGAGGTTGCATGGCGCTCTTAAATACGTTAGATTTGGTGACCTTCATCGCTTCACGGGACATTTCCTTTTACGATCACGGGTTTAAAGCAAATAGTTCTATTTAAAGAGATAATTGAATTTCTGCTCCAAATGTTCAGTTGAAAGTAAAACACTAAACAAACATTGTGTACGTATATATGCCCACGGTGATATATGTATGCTATATATAAGAAATGAATTGAATAAAATTCGTTTTCATTTCATGGTAGTCTTCTAATGAGGGCAAAGTAAGAGTGAGACTTTATAGACGTACATATGTGAGTGCAAATTCATTATCTGTACATGTATATTGGATATATATACTTGTACTTCGAGACCCGAAATTATTTCATTCCTTCATAACTGTCTAAGACATAGAAAAGGTAAAACTCTGGTATACTACCAGTGACCTATAAACCATTAGGACAAACTCACAATACTCGCAAATTGTTAACAAACAAATTAATGATTAACAACATAACCCAGGTATGAAGTCAAATGTTATTTTAATCTTAATTGTATTGGGAGCATTTGTGAAAATATTGTATGTTTTGAACCCCGTTTATGTAGCGACAGGTGCCCTGTAAAAGTCCGTGATTTTGCTTTATCGCTGGCATGGACATGACATTCTTTGGGTTAGTAGGGTTGGAATGAAGTGAATTAAAGATGGGCTGAACAGTGTTTAAAGAATATGTCACAATATAACGTTATATATAACAGGATACTGCGTAATATTACACGTATATGGTTAAACGCATTCGGGAATTTTGGTGATCATTACCAAATTGTGGAAGCAGAGACCATAAGATAATTTAAGCAAAGAGCATAACATAATTGATTTCATAGTCTCTGGAGGAAGGTAAATTAATGTTGATAAAACAAATTTAAGGAAAACAAAGGTTTATAAATTGAAGTATTCGATAGTTTTTATTGTCATATAAATGTGTCATTTTGGGGTGACTCATAACCTTTCGTTGATCAACACCATGATAAAGACCAGTTCATCCAACCGTCCATATGTTATACCATTGAACTGTTTATATAGAACGAGTTTTGACTGACTGACAGTTCATTGTACAGATATACCTAGATTACACAGAACCGAGGGCACTTCTCTAATTAAGATATACAATAATATTGGTGATACGACATGGTTCATATCACATCGGGGAAATCATTCATAATTTAAGGCATTATACATAAGTAAAATGTGGTAAAATCATATCACTAAATAAAACCTGTAAGAAAAGGTCATATCAAATATCTTCGCAAGTAATATGTGATTAACCATTCATAGTTTTCAATAAGAGGCCATAATCAATTGCGAATTGACATGTACCGTTGACTTAATGACATGTTTGTTAACATTCAGTAATCAACAAGTTAATATTTTTTAAATTAATGTATTACAATAAAAACATGTTTGGCAGGAGTCTTGAAAAGACGGTTGCATCAGGATAAATAGTAAACAAATGTAACATTATTATTGATTGATAAATATAGACATAGAGAGGTAGGTATCGCCACAACAAAGACATCGTCATCAACATATACATACACCAGAGATCAGTAGGTTCAGCCCAAGATATACCAATCAATGAATCCTCCCCTAATGAGGCGCTGCATGTTCCATGACTTCTGATAGCACCAACTTCCACGGGATGCACCTTAATTGCATTAATATTTCAGGTGATCAGAACTAATCAACTCCCTGTGTTGTCTTAACGCTGTACAGGTAGAAACGACAGGTAAATATGGACCATTGCCCGGATACAGACACAAACAATCAAAGAGCGATCCATCTCCTCTTCATTTTAACTTGATCCAGCTATCATGGCGGAGGGTCTTACGTGATCTTCGGAGCAAACTGTAAGTTTGATGAATAGTTTGGTGATTTGAAAGTTACTTGATTATAAAATGGTTAAGATACTAAGCTGGATGGATCATAGTGTTTTATCAAATGAATTTATCCTATATTACCTTGAAGTAATTCCTTTACGGAAGTTGAAATTTGTTAAACCATTTTTCTTTTGTTATGTTAGTAAACATTTTTCGGAGTTCTGCCTTGAGTCATCTTTTTCTCAAGATCAGTTGTGAAGAAAATTGTATTGACAATGCTGAGGAGAGAATATGTAAATGAAAGGTATACATCAGAAGTAAAGTCTTTATCCTCACAAAATTTCATAACATACATTCAGACAACAGTTATGAATGATATTATGTCTTGTAGTGATTACCGCGTGGGTAAATCATTTACATTTATTAAAAAATAAGTCTAATAGAGTTTCTATAATGTAATGCAGACAACATGGCTGCCAACACGAACGGGTCTGAAGAGTCGAGTCTGCCCTCCCAAGACTTGGAGGACGAGGAGGTCTATTTCAGACAAGATGGCGACGAGGAGGGAGGTGACTTCTACAGCGGGGACGACGAACAGGGAGAACTCCTGATGCTCCCGACTATCCCAGATATCAGGAAGGACAAAGACATCGTCATCAGGAGTCCTGATGGTCGAAACAAAAGTGCCAAAATACGAAAGAAAAGCTCCAAGGGATCTGTGAAGAAACCGGATGTTACCTTTTACGATCAACAGTTCCCTTTCATAGGTGAAGGTCGTTTCCTGACCGAGGGTCTGCCCGATGAGAGTGTAAAGGTCGAGGACGGAGAGGAACCATCAGATGACGTGTTTATTACGTCTGTTGGGAGAGACTCCAGTAGTAACGATGATGACGGATACGACACTGACCTCGGCGACAGTAAGAACAAGTTCTGTTTTCATGTAACAAAATATAGCCTGTGTCTTAAAACCGAAAGGTAACAAGCAATGCAAAACTACTCTCTGTTGAATATAATATCACCTAAGAACATGTCGTAATTCTTATTCTTCTCCGTTTATGAAAATCATTCTAAATTATTTATAGTGAAGAAATAAATTCACACTAAGTGATTTTTCATTGCAGAAGAAGAGTACAAAAATAAAGAGTTTGAGCGCCGCCGTCTGGTTTCTCGTGAAAACACGGACATCGGCCACATCTCGTACGAAGACGCGTGTACGACGTACGATGCCACGCCCCTCCGACGTGTCACCACGCAGCTGCGACTCACCAGGATGCAGCTGCAACACGTCGGACTCAACGTCAAACAGGTCAAGGCCATCTGTGTCGGGCTCATGGTAAGTCGAACCTTAATATAAACTCGCTACTTTTATATGATCTTCACAATACGTGAAAATAAGATACAATTCGTACATATTCATTCATTTGTATATACTATATATATATCACACTGAACTTGTTCTCTAACCTTTCTGTACAACTCCCTGTCCGTCCATTGATGAATGTGTTATTATTAAATGGTAACTTGTATAAGTTGGAGAACTTGTTAACAATCTTGTTTGAAGAAAAGTGTATGGTTTATCAAGAATGACATATGTTCACACGAGTTTACCCTCCCCCAGAACAACACTAGGGTGGAGGATCTAGATCTGGAGGGTAACGGACTGGACGGGGAGGGGATCTCTCACATCTCCGACCTGCTGCAGAAAAACAAGTTCATCCTCAGAGTGGTGGGTCACCTGAACTTAACATTGCATTGTCGTGTGCTCTTTTGTCTTAAGCCCATTTAGACAACCAGAAAATTTACAATTTACAGTTTACAATTTAGTTAATTCTTAAGACTGTGGAGGTAGTCCCAAATGTTTAGACCTACTGGTAACAGAAAAGATACCAAAAATGCTAACCGAAGCAAATTAATGATTTTCTTCATCTCGGAGAATTGGTCTTTTTTCTGTGTTTTATTCATTTTGCAGATTATTTTAGAAAATGGTATGTGGACTATAACAAATTGTTTTTAAGAATACATCATTGTAGATATTTCCTAAGTTTGGTTTATTTATTAACTATAATTCTAAAACGTAATACTAAGTTTACTAAGCTCTCATTCTAAAACCGCTGATACCCTGTTGACTGCCCACAGAGCCTGAAGGACAATGAGCTGCAGGAGAAGGGATCTGTGGCCATGTCAGATCTACTGCAGGCAACCACCTGGCTCTCACAGCTCAACCTGGACGGTCAGTAGATCACTCATTATATATACAAATAATATTACATGGACGTTTTCATATCACATTCTGTATGAACCCGAAATCATAATATTGGTTGAGAACTGATACAAGATGAGACTTGAACACACCCATATCTCATGTTGATCATACATCGTTACCTAGGGTCAAGTCAATGCTTCATATTTATTTGTCCGTGACGATGAGCTGATATAGGTTATCTGCCCTGATGAATGATACAGGGTGTTAGATGAAAGGTGTATATTACAAATGAAAACAAATCTGTATTTATTAGAAAGTATATATTATATGATATTATGAAAACAAATAATCAATACTGAATTGTAATTAAAAATAAGATCTACATTAAAGGCGAACAACAGAAGATAACTGAGGATAACAGTCAACGTCGTTGACTCCAAATGCACTGTAGTGACAGGAACTTCAAGTACCCAACATTAACCATCCTGCCCCATCAGGGTGTTTGCATAAGGTTCATCTATCCCCTGAGGCTCTACTCACATTTCGCCTCGTAGCATCGACTTTCTTCGACAACAGTTTCTACTCCGTTGTCAGTGTGTTGGGGTTTCGTTTGCAAGTGGGTTTATTTGAAGACTATTATACTTGATTAAATATTCAATGTTTGTTGATGGTTTCCAGGTTGTCAGATCGGTGATCACGAGGCTCTACACCTGTCTACAGGTATCCAGGTGAGTGCTGAACGCCAGGCAGATGTGGCAGGTGTCGTCATTCTTGGACGTTTATGAACAGCGGTAGCATTATTTATTTCATAACACATGTAAGCAATGACCTTTATAAATCTAGGTTGCCTGACTATTTGGCTGTTTTTACAGTATTTTTCACCCGAACTTCATCTGAACTTCAAACAAATGACTACCTCAAAAATGCAAAATACATTCTGAAATTCCTATTTCCATAAGGTTATACTTTGAATTTCCGAAATTTATTGAAATGGTTATGACTATGATTCATAAAAGATTCATCAGTTTGTTTTATTTGATATTGAATTTGTTGGAATAGCGTCAATAGTATTACATTTTTTGTTTTTAAATTGGACTGTATTAAGTATCTTGAAGCAGAACTTATCTAATATAGTGTGTGTTTTTTATGCAAGTCATTTAGTGCCATGTACGTTAAGTTAATGTAATGTAAAGACGATAACAGTTGAATTCTTCCCAAACATGACGTGACAAACCAATCAGTTTAAATACACATAAACACAACTACATTTCTTCTTCCAGAACAATGAAAGTGTAAAGTGGTTATCACTGAGCCATAACAAGATCGGGATTATCGGCGGGGTGCAGCTCGGGCGAGCTTTAGGTAAGTTCACGAGGACCTGACTTGGTGGTAAGAGTATTAAAGATTAAGACGCTTTAGTGTTGCTGAGATTTCTTAATGTAATCTGCAGATTAACTCGACTACCACCTCATAAGTAACATATGTATTCATTGAGAATGCTGTTAAAGCTAACAAACCTTGTTTGAGTCATAATTGATTGAGCATACGGTTTTTCTCTCCATACAACCAGTGAACTAGTGTTATACACTCTTGTGTGAAGCAGGGACTCTAATTAGAGAGCCCCCGTGTGAAGTATAGGAAGGTCTCTTCTACATTACAAGACAACGTTAATCAGTTTAATATAAGGTTAAAAAACACCAAATGAGTATGACATTGACAATACTGTATATTGTCGAAAACAATGACAGAAAAAGCATGCAGCACAATGATCAAGCCCCTAATATACTAAAACAAGGTTACCTATTCAACAGTATATAGTACCTTGATCATGGGTTACATCTTGTTTCGTCCATTGGTTTCATCAATACACGCCCCTGCGAATGCTGCAAGTGCTCTATTTCGTTTATATCATTTATCATAATATGTAACCATTGATTCATTGTTTTTTCGTTAAATATAGTTTGGTCTAATTCTATGAGATGTTCGCACATTCGGATAAGTACTGTTTGACGTTACAAGATAAGGAGCTTAAGAACATACGTTGTGTCAATAAACATTGTTATTATGCTGAGCAATACATAACCAGAAATCTACAATCGACCTAAACTATTTCGGGAAGGTAAAGCATTAACTATCGAAAAGAGTTAACATCAAATGGTTTTGACAGGATAAATCTTGAAAAGATCGACACATTGGTCGAATTTAGTTCATCGTATTAAGCCAAAAATTGCTAATGTTTACTATTTAGGCCAATATATGTAACCTTACTTATTTTCACGTGAGAAACCAACGTTCTTTTTTCATATGGATATGGTTTCATTTAAATAGTTTGTTGTTTTAATTCCAACTTTCTTAAAATGATTCAAATTATATTTAATTCAAACACTAAATTAGCGGTTATGTGTGACTATATTATGCTGTACTACCCCGATCCAGGAACCAACCTGTACCTTGAGTATGTTGACGTCAGCTGGAACCAGATCAGAGCCAGTGGAGCCGTGTCTGTCTGCAAGAGTCTGCAGGTGCGTGCTACTGTGTTAGTCATCTTCGTTAATGTCATTAACGTTTTAATGCTTATTAAATCTGCAATAGACTGCAGTGCCTGCTTCTGTCTTCTTCAATGTCGTTATTAGCATTGACGTTTTAAAAGGCTTGCTAAATATGTAATAGACTGCATGTGTGTGCTTCTGTGATCTTCATTTCGTTATTGGCATTGACGTTTAAAAGGTTATCAAGTCTGTAAGTCTTCTGGTGCGTGCTTCTGTGCTCTTCATTTTCCTTATTGGCATTTCCATCGAGCATTGTGTATATAGATGATAACTATGTGAATTTGAGGATATACTCATACAACATCACGTATCCTTCATATGTCGATGTTTAAAACACAATTTACAGAAGAACCACACTCTACGTAAGTTGGACGTCTCCTGGAACGGACTGGGTTTCGAGGGGAGTCTGGCAGTGGGGGAGTCCCTCAAGATGAACAAGACGCTTAAAATACTGGACATCTCTAACAACAGGATCAACTGGGACTGTGTGCCTTACATAGGCAGGGGACTCAGGGCCAACAAGACTCTCGAGGTGTTGGATGTGAGTGTGTGATGTATGGAGTTTTCTGTTATTAAGTTGTTTTCTGTCTTAGCGTGCATAGTAGGAATGGTTGGTTAGTTTACTGACCAATGTAATACCCAGGTTGTATAATATTAGTAACTAAATACAAGATTTTGGTAACATATAGTACAGCTGATATACACTGTTCGTTAGATAATTGTTAAAATTATGCAAAAGACAAGTTCATTTCATTCAAATTTGTGGTTTGTATCACACTGTTTTGCAGAAATACTGACACCTTCGAGAGACTTTTAAATGTTCATTGATTACCAGTAGATAAACAAAACCTGTATACTGTGTTTCCGTTATCATCAATTGATGAATTTATATCCATCATGAGACACCACATAAAGTACTTTTACCTTTCCTCCAAATGTTCTCCGAGGATGTGGTTGTATCAATGATGTTCTCTCTTCAGCTGGGATACAACCCCTTGTCTATGGAGGGCTGTGATGAACTGCTGGAGTCTATAGCTAAACCTTCGTGTGGACTCTCACATCTGGGCTTAGAGGTATACTGTAACACTTTATGACCACCTTATCACTAAGCAAGGTTACACACATGTACAGGAGATAGAAAGTAGTACATCATCATACAGAATATCCAACATAAGGCGAATGTCTTTGAATGGTTTACGGAATCTCTTCAGATAAATTTTGACAAATTAAAAAAAATGCTACTCAGAATCCATACCAAATTAAAATTTTGCCAAAGGTTCCCCCTCAAACAAAAAATGTTGCCAGATTTTACCGACAAACTAAAAAAAAGGTGAAACACTATGACATTCTTATTCAATTATGAGCTTGTTTTGTTTACCTGAAACTTTCGGGTAACTTTTTATTTACATAAGAACTAATTTGCTTCTTTCTTGTTTTTGCCTCCTGCCTTTTAGATATTTTTGCTACAAAAATGCTAATTAAATGTCAATTTTGTCTGACCTAACTGAATGAAAACAACTAAATCAAACGATCTATTTTAAATGTAACTGTACTCGACGACATATCTATTTTGGCGAAACTTAGAAATATCTGTCTTTTACAGAATATACCTATAAACTCGAAGGTGGCGTTCAGTGCCACGGAGATATCCCGGACCCGGAAGTTCACCCTGCACCATGGGGGTATCCTGAGTACCCACGATATCATTGGTATCCAGCGAGGTAGGGATTGTTGTAATAATTCCTTATTTCCTGAACTATGAAACTGAATCGTAGATGAACTTATAGCTAACTGTACTTCCATTCATATTCTAGCACATCGCAAGGAGCAAGATAAAAGTATGTATATATGCGCGAATGATTGCGTCCGCTGTTTATTACTATAAATGATTTCATCGGGTCAACTGTTATTAATTGATTTAATGAAATTCAAATTAAATGGTAAATTACATGGTAAAATTACTTTGAATCCGTACACTCTGTTGTCATCCAAAGCTTGCGAACAAACAACTAAACACAGGAACTCGATACCGTATTTAAAATGTAGATAAAACTTTTTGGGAAAATCCTTCACCCTATATTACATAGAGTAATATAGGGTGTAGGTTTTTTTATACCTACGTTTTAGCTACGTCTAATTACGATATCGAGTTCCTGTGCAACTAAAGCATCATTTAGCTTGCGGTAAGTTAAGTTGAATATGACTTTCCTTAGAAATGCGCAAGGAATGTGCGAAACACAAATGAAATGCACGTGTGATTGCACTGAATTACGTCCATTGCAGAGTGTGTGTTATTTTTAATTTTGTGAACATTACATTTTTCTATTAATTTTTAAATTTGATATAAATATAAGATATATCTTAAAAAGAATATTTTTGCGATTTTGACGCAATGGAGAAAATGAAGAACACAATATTTACATTTGTGGACAATGTAACATATTCATTTCTGTAATAAATAGCGGACAGAAGCGTATTTACCCATCAATCTATCTGAATGCAGTGAAACAACTGAAAGCATGTGTTCCATTTCGCAGTGTGGTTTATTGATTTTGATTGGACACTGGTATGCCGCCATATGAAATGTTTCAACCCTCTTTCCAAGGGACAAATACAATTCTAAAAATTAATTGAACTATTCAAGTGCAAACTGCCTTTCGAAATTTTCTTTAAAACAAGTTTTTCTGAAATTTAAAATAACATTATATTTACTTACATAATTTGGGTGATAATAACTATTCACGAGTGCAAATTTCGATTTTAAAAAAGTTTGAGAATGGAAATTCTGATTGGTAATTATCGGTTTCCACGGTTTCAGTGAAACGCCAGGACCCGATGTCTCTGCTATGCCGATATTTAGGCACAATCGGAATTCGGGTGGTCGATCTCTTTCGTATGTTCGACACAGAGAACAGGCATTATGTGTCTAAAGAAAAGTTTATACGCGGCCTTAAGGTAAGCGCATTTAAAAGCTTCCGTTGTTTCGCTGCATTTAAAAAACATAAGTAATTGATGTTTTAATTGACTGTTCGATGTCTATCAACGAAATTTACTAGTCATCTTGGTATTTTTAAGTTCATTACGTGCATCTTCTTAGCCTTACTAACTTTACATTTGTAAGTGCGTAACTTAGGCATTGGTCATCTGCACTGAGATATGTTATTCTCATTTGGCAATGACCATACTTTGTATTTCATATTGTCGACCCCTATTTCAATTGATACAGTAATACGGTAATAACATCACCAGCTGATATCAGCAACAACGAATTTTCATTGAGTTACCATGGTAAAGCCTCCGTTTCAATTCTGGCATGGATTCAAATCTCAATCAATATAAGTCATTGATGTGACCGAACTTAAACAGAAAGTCCTTTGTCCTGAGAAATGTTATTCCTTTGCCTGTCAATAGACCTGGCCCGGTTCACGACGATTTCTTATAGATTACCACAATTCAGCATCTTGCTTATTTGAATTTGAAATAACGAAGTACCTCAATGTCATCTTTCATGATTGTAAGTTTAAAGGTGAACTTGGGCTAAGATAAAAATGTAATAGGCAAATCAATATATGAGTGCTTAAACACATATTTTAAGTCACTTCATGATTCAAGATTCTGGTCTGAATGAGTGTCATAAAACTCTTTAAATTAAATTGTCATTCAATTACTGCCATCCATTAGGACATATTTCAAATAGAATCAAAATGTACTGTAAACATAGCGACGTTGGTCCGAGTATAACCCTTATCCTCTTGGAAGAGTATGTGTATTACCATATCAAGTTATACTTTCTTTGCCAATATAGTTACCTATGGATGCGTGAATGGAAACCTTGAACGCATTTGATACGAGGACGCAGTGAATAAAGCTTCGTATATATACATACCGTAAACCCTTGAAAAATTGACCGGCGGTTATTAATTTCAACCACCGATTGACCCGGCGATTATTCAAGAAAGGCGATTTTCCAAGGATTTACGGTGTACCCATTCTCTCCCCACAGAGGTTACTCCACTCAAGTTTCGACTCTGGAAGAACTGAGTGGAGTGAAATCTGTGGGAGAGAATGACATGTACCATGACGTCCAAACTGAAGGTTATTTTCTTCTCCAGCGTGTGAGAGCGCCCTTAGACGAAGAAGAAATGCAGCAGGTGGTGAAGAGGATAGGTGTGAGCAAGGGGGGTCAAATCAACTACCAGTGAGTATAGCAGTTTATACACCTCTAATGACGTCACTCTATTGTCTCACCAGGGTCTTCTTGTCTGGTTTTACATTGGAAAGTAATACCTGGTAGGAGGTTTTACTGTAGAACAAAGAAGATCTTTTTTTACAACTCTATTCTCAACAATTACTACCGAAAAGTGTATAAAGTTAAAAGTTCATATAGAAATGGCGGAATTCGAACTTGGAACCCTTCGCGTTGAACATCAAAGCTCTACCTAACTAGTGGGGATAAGCTGAAGGAGTTGAATTACTATATTTTAGTCATATCTTCCTGCCTCAATATAGAGCGAGTTGGGAGATTTGGGGATCAATAATTATAAAATGTAAATTTGGCGTTTGTCGGTTTATAAACTGGAGAAAACACTCCTTCACGATCTTCTGCTCTAAGAAAAACCTCAAAATCGCATTAATTCGCCATATCACGAGTCCATCGAAATTCGCTCTTTTACTTATTTTTTCGCATGAAGTCATAGTACTGTGTCAGTTTATAATACAGATACAACACGTGTCCACGGTTTGAGTTGAAATAGAAATAGCCAACAAAAAAGGGTAGACTGTGTCCTCCCAGGCGGTTTGTATTTTCAACCAAAATCTGAATATTTTGCATTAGTTCAAGGGTCTAGTTTTTATACATCTATTTGTAAGCCATTGGATCATTATATTATGTAAGTTATGAGGCTTTTCCCAACTTCGAAACGATATATAAAAAAGAAGTGAAATGTTACACAACGTGGTATACAATTACAACTATCTCATAAACATGACTATTACTACAACCAGTAAACGAAGTAATGACCATTGATATTAGACTACAACGTATGGTCACAAAGTAAACGAACGAGTTTGAAGAGTATAATATCAGTCAATCCATTAACCACAACTCTTTCTCCAGGTTACTTGCCTCCGGTGTAAGGAAGCATATACGTGAGGAGCGGATGGAGGACATGAGACAGGAAGCGCTGGAGCGAAAGCGAAGAGAAGATCGACGCCGGATACTCCAGTCGGACGCCATCCTCGGCGCCCCGTACCGGGGATATAACTTCCCGTCGCTATACAACATCTACGGCACCCGGTTTATCGGTCATCAAGGCGACGGAAGTACATCGTCGACCTATAGTAGGCAGGGGTCCTACAGTAGACAGGGGTCCTACAGTAGACAAGGATCCTACAGTAGGCAGGGGTCCTATGCCAACTACTCAACGCCTGTCAACTTCCTTCCAAAGATAGCTTCCGATAGTCCGCGGAGTCTAGTCACTCTGAGCGAGACGGATGCCCGCGAGACTCCGCTTGCTCCACAACCAGTAGTTGCAGTCAGAACGTCGAAGAAGAAGAAGAAGAGTAGACACAAAGTGAAAGCTGTTGCTGACAAACACACGACCACATCCATCAAGTCCGATATAGGAACTGGGTTTCCTTCTCACCTGCCTCTGTCTAGTCTCAGACTATCGGACGAGACGCCCTGAATGACCTTACTCAGTTCCCGAGGGACACGTCTCGGTTCCTAGTGACATCATGTATCTTTGTGAAGGTTCACAATGAGTACTGTAAAGCCATCTATAATTGTCTTTCAAGAAATATCTCTGGTTCCAGAGTGACATTTCGATGGTGGATTACTGACTTCCTGTAGATCCTTATATTGCAAAATATTCTAGATTCAGTGATGTCAAAAATTTTGTACTTTTATATTGACATCTTCAAGATGAGACGCTCCTATCTGAAGGTGTCCTATGTGTTAACATTCTCTTCCCGCTGATGTTCCTCCCTTCAGAGTTTCTATCGTTACCTCTGTTATATTAAGGCGACTTTCTCACCTAGAAATGGGGAATCCATAAATGACTAGATTTGCTTCATCTGTGTGATGCCCACGTGCTGTTTACAAGACAGAATTGGGTCGCAGATGTAAAACTATGTTTGATTGGACAAAAATGTCAGAGGACGTATCTTTTATCGCCAAGGGATTATGCAAGAATAGTGAAATGTTGGTTATATATAACTGAGGTAACGATGAGAAATCTGAAGGGGGTAACGTGTTGGAAAAGAATGATGTCTTCAGTTAAATCCTGTTCAATTCAAAGTTGTCTGGATCGTTGAGAGGATGGGTTGGAGACCCGGTAATCAAGGGACACGATACAGCTGATGAAGGACCCTCAATGTGAAATTTAACCTGGTACACTTTCCATTTCATTCATTCTTTCGTTACTCTCTTTGTATAAGATATATTCTTATTGCATTTCGACATGAAATGGGAAAGCAAACCTTCATTGGATGTCCAGGCGTTGAACCTTCTTTAATGTCGGTATATCCTTCTGCAACGAAGCATCAGAAATGACTGGATTCGGTCACTCGCACTAATGCCGTGTGTTTTTTCTTTAGTCGGACTTTTACATTTATACAATTTTACAATTGTAATGAAATTTGATTTGAATTTATTGGACGGTCTTCGGCCATTTCATAGCTAATCCGGTCGGATCAAATACTACAGGTGACTTGTCCGTGTGATGTTGGCAAGGCAAATTAAGTGCATTTATATATAACTTCCCTCGCAAGTTATAACTTGCGCCAGTTTCCAAAACTGGTTAATTTAAGCCTTGTTGCATTTCCTTAACTTGTTTGTGCTAGCATAGTGGAGCGCTGCACCTGAACGTCATAGAGCGCCATGAGCTCACTTGCACATGAACGTTTAGGAAATGCAGCAAGGTTTAAATTAGTCAGTGATGGAACCTGGCGCGAGTTATGACGAGGATGATGATGCAGTTATTGTTGCTTTGTTTCTTGTTTCGTTTGGACATGTTTCTCTTGATAGTATTGTTATGTTTGTTATTCATAAAGAAATTTGTTGATCTACTGTCGTCATTCTTGTTAACCTTCAACACAACTACACGAGAAAGGATTCACCATCCGTGTATTACTGTTATGGCGATACAGAGATGGGTGCCTGTTTAACGAGTAAAGAACCATTCCTCAGGAAGTCCCACCGCAAGCTTGTTGTTTTTTCATATATGCAGTTAGTTGATACCTACACAACATTCGAAGCAATACAAAGAATTACATATCTCGTTTCAACGTTCCAGTCAATCAGCGACGACGCTATGACGTAGTCGGCGCACGATTTAATATGAATGCAGGTATGGATAAAAATCAGATCGTGTAAATATCAGCCGTTGCAAAACAATTTTACCACAAGCAAAAGCGTGGGCATAGTTCTCTTTGAGTCTAGTCTAGTCTACATATCCTATCCTGTGAATCATCTCAAAATAAGTTTGACATGATTTCATAAAGCTTCATCAGATTTATACACTTGTGTAATGTATTACGTACAATTTTATAAAACATTCGACACTGCATCTCTCAGTATAATAGAAGATTTGTGCAAAAGATTCGAATTTAGCTCCATAAAAAGTCTATATAACAACAAGCAGACAGAGTCGGCCATATCCCCGCCTTTGGGAAAATTTATTGAAGAATAGTTGTTAAATAACAGTGACTATGAACCTTTTTTCAACTAAACACAACACACAGCTCCTTAGCTCCTTAGACAAAGTGGTTCTGGAGAAGAAGACAAAATGCGAAAAGTTTACAGACGGCTGGACACCGTGCAATGCCATAAGCCCATCGGGCCTTTCAGGTACATCTACACATGATGATTGTTCCACACACCAAGTTTCGTTGAGATATGTTTTATGGTTTTCGAGTTCTGTTCCGGAAACGAAATTATAAGTTACATTTTCATGGAAACGGTAAAAAAAAATAACTCGAAGAAGTTGAAAACCCGAAAAGGCACATCTACACATGATGATTGTTCCACACACCAAGTTTCGTTGAGATATGTCTTATGGTTTTCGAGTTCTGCTCCGGAAACGAAATTCTAAGTTACATTTCCATGGAAAAGGTAAAAAAAATAACTCGAAGAAGTTGAACAAAAGTTGTGCAAAAATTCCAAAGAATAGGTAACGAGTTTTTCTCCAATCGATCGGACAAATCTATATCTCATAAAATTAGGAAAAAATACAGGAATTCATAACAATCTCAAAACGGAAAAACTGAAAGACAGACGGACAGAAGGAATCCTTGGTCAGGGATATAATAACCGTTTACTAATACAGTATGTTTTGATCAAATGCTTTTTGACTGTTAAACAACCAACGCAATAACGCAAGTTTGAGACAGACAAAAATGGTGTTACTGTTAAAATCAGCCAAAAACACTATAGTTACAACAAACATTTTCCATGTTTTCAGCAACACATGAACAAAACAATTTTAAAATAAATGTTCAATTCTGTCTTACCCACATCATTCTGACAAATAACAATTTTATTCACGAGGCTGTGTGTGGTCCGTCGAGCTGGACTCATTACAGCACTGACTACATCTCTCTTTGTCCAATACGGTATTTCATCTTCAAAGCTGACAGGTAGTCGCTGCTTTAGTGGATACCGTACTCTAACACGGAATGTATACTGAGTTCTGGTTATATATCCCGTTATATTATTGTACAAAGGCCACTGTCCAAAGATATTTACATGTTATGAGTACCTGATCACTCTTTATACTCCAGAAGTTTGCTATGTTAATTAAGGAAGCACTTTCACAGAGAAAATTACAACTTGAAATGTAATTAATATAGAATGTATCAAAATGTCAGGGTGAACATGTTTAAAATGTATTATACATATGGACCATGATGATGGTGATGGTGATGTTGGTGGTGATGATAATTATGATGATGATCATCACCATGCATTCTTTTCCCACAGAGGTTACTCCCTTCAGATTTCCGATCATAACCTCTGTTCTACACGGCTTGAATTTCAAGGCTCCAGCCAAATCCCCTAGCGGGGAAAAGGGGAACCTCATACTATATCCCTACTTCTTATAACCAATGAAAACTCATCTTTCAGCGGCCATATCGACCTAGTGACTTCAAAGATCTAGGCATTTAACTCTTAAGGGTCTTGCTCATTAGCATATGTCCTTCGAATATGTCTGATGTAAATAACAAAAATGAAATATTTTGGTATTTGTTTCTGATTTGGTCTTCTTTATTTATCAGCATGTTTATGATCAATTGTTTTCGCAAAATCACATAGCATATTTCGAGGAAAACTCATTCAACGAGAAAACGTTTATCTTAGGTTTATTTTAGCATTATGTAGTTATATTGGTAAATGTGACTTTTACAGCGGTGTCGCTGATTGCACAACTCAATTGCAACGAATCAGAACACTCAATGTCTGCCCTGGAATTCAGGCCATGTAGAACAGAGGTTGGGTCGGACGTCTGAAGAGAGTAACTGGTCGCTCTGAGTCTCATTTCACAAAACACTAAGGTGATGGTAAGTCAATAAGGTTACCTTAGTGGACTGTAAAGAATAGGTGTTAAGGTTAACCTTAGTAATGATTGATTTGTGAAAGGGCTCAGAGCGGTTTATTCATTCGTACTTTACTGTCAATCCGATCCTTTAAAACTCGTTTCATACAGGAATTACATATGTTGCGAACATACATATACTACTTCATTTACAGAACGACGGGGACCGCCCTCACTAAACCAGCCTCGTTCTAACAGGGATTCTATAATGTGTATATAGAGGACAAGAACTCGATATCGTAATTATAACGTAGGTAAAGCGTAGATAAAAAAAACTACCCCCTATATAACATGTTTTACCTACGTTATAATTACGATATCGAGTTTCTGTGATATAGAGTCCCTGGTTCTATTCAAATTGTTTAACTCACAACATAATACAAAATAACAACATTATTAAATTTGTTTGAAAGTAAAGTAGTTTTAATAACAGTCAAACAACAAATGTAAACAAAACAAAATAATGGAAATGTTCAGTTCTTTCTTCCCAACACCCGTCTCATGAATGACACAAATCTCTTCAAGAGTTTTCGTGGAGTGGTTTTTTGAACTGCTTCAACTGCTTCATGGCTTGCATTTGCATCAACAGGAGTTATCTCCCTTTGTCCGATACAATATTTCATCTTCAAAGCAGCGAATTCCTTCTGCCACAGTTCTACTTCGCCAGTTGGAAGGTTTAAGCTGCAGGTTTGGAAGCTGCTGACACCCAGTCGGATCTGAGCAGGCTCTTTGGTGCTCTAAAGGAAAATAAAGCACAGAGAACTAATAACTTTGCATGTATTTACCACACAAGGCCACTTCATAGGCCTAAAACACATAAAGTAATATTCGGAAAACAATTCACTTGAAATGATAAATGCAATGAAATAAAGATAAATAGTTAAATCACGTTAAAGTTCTAAATAAGATATCCAAGGGAAATTAAACCACTCTCGCTGGTCAATACACATTTAATCTCCCAAGTTTGTTAAATAAAAGCGAAAACATTTATAGACAAGGAATCACATGGTTAATTACCATTGTATCCGCTCCAGTGCACACTTGTGTTTGTAACCCCATTTTGGGAACTTTCCGTCTTGTGCCACCATTTTGGTTAGGCCACTCTGAAAAAGAACAAACAATTATTATCGGATTATCTAAAATAACTTATAAAAATTTAATATGTTGTTGTTAACAGGACGATAACAATAACTGACAGCAATGTTTTAATTTTTTTTTATTGAAAACATATTTTATTAATTTTAGAAAGGGATTTGGCGCAAGTAATAAAAGTTACATTGTTTAATATTATTATTATTTAAAAAGCATATCAAAATTAAGGAATTGACTAATCAATACTAAAACATCAAACAAATTAAAACGACCGGAAAGTAAGGGTTCTCCATTTCTTATGTAAACATGTTTTGTTTTTGCGCACATTAGTTTTTGTGAACTTCCATCAAAAGTTATAAAGATACTTCACCAATAGGAAATGGTCAAATAAATTGATAATAATTACCTGGATTTTGCATGTGAGGTTCCATTGTGTCTCTCAGGACTCGAAAAGATTGCTGAAGATGCTGATGAAGTAGAAGATGTTTGCGTCGTCAAGGACAGAGGCAGACTGAAGTGAATGCGCAGTCTCCAGCTATTTATACACATATTTGATTATGACGTCACGTGTCTATGACGTCACAGAATAGTATCGTTTAAGAATTCCTTGGGCTAAAAATAGTAACTGTTTGACAACTAGTTATTTTTTTTATAGAAATTGTAATGCATTTATAAAATGGTTAATTTTGAAAATACATTTGATTATAATACATAATATTACAACTTTTTATATATGTCAAAATCTGGAAACAAAGTGTGACGGACAATCATATATGAAACACTCATTCCTATTTCAGTCTTCCCTTTCCTGGTGGAGAATTGTCAGTCATAATTAATTCAAGTGTGACATAAGCAATTTATTTATTGACGGAAAAAATGACCGAAGATACATCTTTCAATTTCGTATATCTTCCTTATATCAGTGTGATATGTTATCAGTCTTGAGTTCTTATTCTCTTCTGCATACATTGTGTTATGTATTTTAGCCTTCTCAAATAGTTGTCGATTACGTGGAGAGGGCTTCTATAAGTTTCATAACTTGAGCCCAATCCATTTCTTAAAAGAATAAAATATGTTTTCAATCAAAAAGTCCCGAGATATGTAAATGTGTTTCTTTGTTTTTATACCCTCGACAGTCCGTCCGTCCGTCCTTCCGTCCGAAGACATTTTTTGTCCAATCGATTACAGAAAAACTATTCACCTCATCCTTTTCAAATTCGACACATGTTTTCTTCACTACTAGGCAGTATGAAATTTAACCCGAATTGGTGATTTTTTAAAACTTTTGGCGATCTTAATTTTTTTTAACTTAGTCATATTCTGAGTAATTTTGTCCGATCGATTACAGAAAAACTATTTGTCTCATCATTTTCAAATTTGGCACATGTCTTCTTCACCATAAGAAATTTAACACGATTTGGTGAATTATTTATTTTTTGGCGAATTTTTTTACTTACTTGAGCTAAAATTTCATTAAAAGCTACTTCTATGTTATCATTTTCTTTTTATGTAACGTTCATCAAAAGCTACATCTCTGTTCTTGTTGATTTTACTTTTTTATATTTACATTGGTTATATTATGGAAAAAGTTAAATTTATTTCCTTTCAGGTTTACACTGCTCTATATCCCTCTCTGTGCTTACAGGGATGTGCATCCATGTGCCTGTTGTTTCAAGTCACTCGAATGAATCATTATGATGAATTAATTTCCAAAATGAAGTTGTAGTGTATAATGTTATCCCTACCTTTTCAAGTCATTCTTAATCCTACTTT
Source organism: Gibbula magus (assembly GCA_936450465.1). Lineage (NCBI taxonomy): Eukaryota > Metazoa > Mollusca > Gastropoda > Trochida > Trochidae > Gibbula > Gibbula magus. The sequence goes on along the minus strand of OW388291.1, from coordinate 80,829,575 downwards.
TCCAAAACCACCCTTTTTTACATGATGCATGTCCTACCCTTTCCACAAACACTTTAATCTTAGCCATTACATTTCATAGCTTATCAATCTTAGGTGTGCAGTCAATAAGTAAATTAAAATGTCAAACTCGTAAAAGTCGTGGGTATTTCTGAGCCATGCTCACTTCTTTGCTTGTTACACAAGCAAATATACATTTTGAGAATGTATTACAAATAGTTTGCCAGAATGCTTTGAGCGGGATTTCCAAGTAAGAATATTTTTAGATAGATACTTTCGTCTGTGTTTTTTCTTCAAACCATGTTCGAAACTGTTTTATCAAGTTTTGAGTTTCCCTGCAGTCATAGAAAATATGCCCAAGAATCTCTGGTTCCTCAGCACAAAAGAAGCAGTAATTAAACTACTGTCAAATATTCTTTTTTTGCGAAGAAAAGTTTCTGTTGTCATAATGCAATGTAGATTTTTGTATTGAAATTGTCTGGTCTTATTATATCAATGGAAATCTTGTTTATGTTATTGAAATGAACTTAATGTCTTTGACATTTATTTGCAAAACGACGATCATATAAATATTTAGCTTTATATGGTTACTTGGCTCTGTTCTGTGACGTCATAGACATGTGACGTCATAATCAAACCTGTGTATAAATAGCAGCACAAAGCAAATTCAGGTCAGTCTGTCTTCGTCCTTGACGACGCAAGCATCTTCTACTTCATCAGCATCTTCAGCAATCTTTTCGAACTCTGAGAGATCTCACAATGGAACCTGTGTCACACGTACTAGGTAACATATTACTTTGACCATTACTTATTAGTGTTTTATGATATTTTTCATCCTCCATGTCAGCTCATCAATTATTGTCTTTTCTCTTCATTTTCATTTCGCATTTTCCACTTCCATGTTTGGTTGGCCCTACTGTGCTACTATATATCAGATGGAAAGTTAAAGATATATAAATTACTTATCATTATTTCATATATAATTATGTAGTGTAAATGTTTATTTAATCGGAAACCTCTAATCTGAATGTCTTTGTGAGAATATTATAAACTAGAGAGCGAAAAACATTATCTAAAATGTGTTCATACATGAAATTTGCATTATGTGCCGCTTTAGTTATCAATTTGTTGAGTAATTGGTTAATTAAGGAATTAACCATTTTGTTGATATGTTTGCTTACAAAGAAACATACCTACATGAATGATGCAGACACTTAATTTGTGTCTTCCATTTCAGAGAGGCCAAACCAAAATGATGGCATTCCAAGAAAAGTTCCCAAAATGGGGTTACAAAATCAACTGTGCACCCGAAAGGATCATGTGGTACGCTATAGTAAATCCTTTAATCCGTTATATAGTAAATCCTTTAATCCTTTATATCCTGTCCTCTATATCGTCTGTAGAATAATTCCCGACCGGGCGACTTTGATTAAGTCTATACAAATGGAACCATCATAGTCGGCGCGCAATGCCGTGGGAAGGTGACCCCCTTGCTCATACACAGAAAACATTTGTTGAAAATGTGAAAAATAGTTTGCCTTATTTTGATAAATCAGTTATTATATTAAATAATAGATTTAATCTTGTTAATGCTAGGGAGAGTATGTTCTAAGCTGTAAATTGTACCGAATCATTTTCTCATAAATAGAGTATGTTTCAAGCAACCAAACAAAACATTGATGCAGTGTCGAAGCTACATAAAATATTGAAGCTGTGCAAGTTTAACTTTGTTGATGCAAATATGACACTGACACGAGAAAGATGCATTAAGTTTCCTTAAATAGTGCATACATTATCTGTAATTTGTAAGTTTATATATTTTGTTTTAACAGAGACCATAATATGGTATCTGGTTTTAACATGTACTGCACATAATATTTTTAAAGTTGTATGGGTAATTTTATACCATGTCATGTTATAAAATTTGGTATACTCAAATATATTACTCATCTATTTTCCTCCAGAGCACCAAAGAGCCTGCTCAGATCCGATTGGGTGTCAGCAGCTTCCAAACCTGCAACTTAAACCTTCCAACTGGAGAAGTGGAACAGTGGCAGAAGGAATTCACTGCTTTGAAGATGAAATATTGTATCGGACAAAGGGAGATAACTCCTGTTGATGCAAATGCAAGCCACGAAGCAGTTGAAGCAGTTCATAAAACCTCTCTTGAAGAGATTTGTGTCATTCATGAGACGGGTGTTGGGAAGAAAGAACTGAACATTTCCATTATTTTGTTTTGTTTACATTTGTTGTTTGACTGTTATATATAAACTTTACTTTCAAACAATTTACTTATGTTGTTGTTATTTATGGTTCACTGGGTTGACCAATTTGAATAGAGCAAGCCACGTTTATTGATGGTGGTTCGTAACGTTCTGCTGAAACACATGGTACATGTATACATACGGAACATAGGTATTTTCTATAAGAAGAGTTCGGTCAAGTCTAAAGAAAAGTGTAAATGTATAAACCTCTACTGATAGGTGTTTTATTCATTATATTTTCCTTGAAAGAAATCTTGTTTTGGCCAGAGACTATACAATAAGGTTTGGTTTAGATGCGTGCCGAATACCACTGACTTAATTACAAATAATTTCACTCGAACTTGCATATAGGCATCCACTCTCCAAGTATACGTTACCCACTTAGACCACGAGCTCGTTGTCATGTTCAATGTCTATATCAGGGCTCTTTTGATGAAAAAGGTATGATATTTGATATACTTACTTACTTACTTACTTACTTACCTCTTCGATCTTTGTGGAACATAAGACAGGCAGTAGTTTTCTCCATGTTGTTCTATCCCTGGCTACTGTGTCTACGGATCTCAGGTGTGCCAGCCCTTAGCGTTTCTCTCCTTCTCTGTTGTCAGTCTCCAGGTCTCTTTTGGCCTTCCTCTTTCCTTCTGAAGCCAATGTCAGGGCCACTTCTGTGTCTCCAAGAGAGTCCTTCATCAGTATATGATATTTGATATACGGACACTTTTCTTAAAAGCCTCTTTTAAACAAGATGAAATACAGCAGAAAACGACAAATACATCAACAATGTGCTAAATGTTTAACTGAATAAGATCATGACGTTAGAAAACGAAGTTAATGCTTCATTTACCGATAAAATCGAAAAATAAATATTTGAATCAACAAAATGCATTTGCCGGATATTACGCTGGAAAAAGGAGACAAACATTATAAAACTTCTGTTAAACATTGACCACACATTCGCAATGTTAGGAAATAAAATTTGAATAAACAAGTTTGAAAACATAATTCGTGAAAATGTTCTGTAAATGAGCCAGCAAAGCATAGCATACCATTAGCATTTAATAAAAGCACAGCATACATTAGCATTTAATAAAAGCATAGCATACATTAGCATTTAATAAAAGCATAGCATACCATTTGCATTTAATAAAAGCATAGCATACCATTAGCATTTAATAAAAGCATAGCATACCATTAGCATTTAATAAAAGCATAGCATACCATTAGCATTTAATAAAAGCATAGCATACCATTAGCATTTAATAAAAGCATAGCATACCATTAGCATTTAATAAAAGCATAGCATACAGCATAAAATGAATAGCATATATAGCATTGCATGGCATAACAAAAATAAAGAATGACATAGAATAGCAAAACATAGCATAGCATAGCATAGCATAGCATACAAATACAAATATACAAATATGTAATTTGATATAGCGCGTTTTAGGATTAAAATCATCAAAAGCGCTTTACAATAATCAGACTTGGGAATTTAGTACTTTTCAAACAAATATGTTTTCAATTGGCGTTTAAACGCATTGTCACTTTCTGATTGTTTGATAGTGTTCGGCAGTTCGTTCCACATGACTGGTCCTTGTACACTGAAGGAACGACTGGCAAACGTTTCCTTTCGAATTACTGGTACCTCCAGCTTCTTGTACATGCTGTGGGATCTGAGAGTCCGAGGGGGGTTGCTTACAGTCAGCATGGATCTTATATATGCTGGGGCTGTGTTGTGTAGCGATTTGTACACCATTACTAGAACTTTGAACTGGATTCGAAGTTGTATTGGAAGCCAGTGTAATTTCTTCAAACATTCAACATTCCGAAGGTCCTCAGCTTCTCTTCCCAGCACTACCCTTGCAGCTATATGTTGAACTTTCTGCAATTTGGCGATGGTTGTCTGGGGGAGACCGGCGAAGATGGCGTTGCCGTAGTCAAGATGAGATATGACAATTCCTAGTGCTAGTGTCTCTGCAGCATCCTTGGTAATAGATGATCTAATAGACTTGATTCTATGGATACCATACATTGCGGTTTTACATTTCTGTCTAATGTGCTGCTTGAGTGTCAGTTCTTCGTCCAGATTTACACCCAGGTACTTGACACTTGCTGATCGATGAACAATGTCACCGTTGACGTTGATTGATGTCGTCATGCATTTCTGAAGCTGTTTCCTATGACCAAATAGTACAAATTCCGTTTTTGATGAATTCATTTTCAGCCTGTTCGCATCCATCCATAGTTTGATCGAAAATGCATTGTCTTCAAGAGTTTGAATCGCTGTTTTTTCTTCATCTCTATTGCTGGCATTGAAAGATTTACGAAGTACATGGTCATCAGCGTATCCATGTATCCCTATCTCATCACTCACTTCCTTTTCAATTGTTGAAGCATAAGCGAGGTATAGCACTGGTCCTGCACATGATCCCTGGGGAACAGAAAATGGAAGATCCCTTGAAGTTGAGTATTGACTTCCAACATTCACAACACAGCTTCTTGGTCTCAGATAGCTGTCGAACCATTGCAGTGCATGTGACTCGATCCCAAAGTTGACATTGAGAACATCAAGTAGCACATCATGATCCACTGTGTCGAAAGCTGCACTGAGATCTATCGCCATCAATGCAGTGACTTCTTGTTTTTCTTTGGCCCATAACAGATCATTCATGAGCTTGACTAGCGCTGTCTCACAGCTGTATCCGGTTCTGTAAGCTGATTGGTAATCCGGCATCAAGGAGTGAGTGTCACAGTGTTGAATGAACTGAAGAAGTACAGCTTTCTCCAGGACTTTAGAGAGAAAGGGGAGGTTACTCACCGGCCTGTAGTTCCCGCAGATTTGGTCTAAACCTGTTTTTTTAAGCAGTGGACGGATGATGGCTTGTTTCCATGTTGAGACAAACATGCCCTGTTGAATGGAGCAGTTAACAATCTTGGTGAGGATACCTAGTATTGAGCCCAACACTTCCTTCAGAATCTTGGTCGGCATTGCATCGGTTTCACAAGATTTTGTTGAAAGTGAGGTTATGATATTCCTGACATCATTTTCTGAAAGCTCTTGCCAATGGTCTAAAATAGGGATGACATTTCCGGTGCTGGGTTGATACACTGGAACATTATTGAGGTTGTTTCGTATTGTGTCGATCTTTTTGAGGAAAAAATCAGCAAATTCCTCTGCCTGTTCATAGCATAGCATAGCATAGCATAGCATTAGCATAGCATTAGCATAAGAAACATAGCGAAGCATGAAATAACAACATTTCAAAGCATTGCATTGAGTAACAAAGATTGGCAAAGATTAGCATAACAGAGCATAGAATAGCATAGAAAAGCAATAAAAAGCATAGAATAGCATAGCATTAGCAAAAATTGAATATAATGAAAAACATAACATAGCAGAGCATTACATGATACACATAGCATATAAAGTTTGTTCACAGTTATGCAACTATTTGGTCACGGACATGATTTATGTAAGTAATAGCAACGTCTGCAGGTCATAGCCGTGTGTGATACGATATAAGCTGTTTCATTTACGTCATTGACTGCTATATGTTAGTTTCCGTTGTCGATATTCGAGTGATATATTTGTAAAAAATTGTGTGCGGGAATTCTAAGATTAAATGAATTTTATGATGGGAAATGTCTGGGATTTGAAAATAAATCAGTTTCAAAATCAATTACTAATTACAGTGCTTAACAAAGAGATGACGTCACCAGAGGTTTATAATGCAGGGAGAAAGTCCGCAACGCCATGTGGCTGTGCATTGCGAACCATGGGTGGTACTGCACTGAAATTCAGTGTAGCATTGCACCCAAACCGTACTACATGTAGAAGAGTTCTCTACTCAGACACTCAGTTCTGAGACAAAGTTGTCGTGCCCCTGGCGGAATTCGAACCGTCATTGACCTCTTGGTCCGAAGCCGAACGCTCTAACCAATGCGCTATCCCGCCCCCAATTCATTGATGAAGGAACCAGTATTTTCGAATACAATATAGATCTGATGTTCATCCATTAAGCGTGCTAACGTGTTCCTATACTTTAAATGATATGTTTAAATGAGACATTTTTGTGACATTTTTTAGACAGTATACCGGGCACAAAAAAGTCCTCCGAAAAATATATTGTTAATTAATACACAATAGCGGTATCATATCATCTTAAAAGTTAATTTGTTTTTCTTAATTGCAATATTTTATTCATAAACAGAATACAATTTGCACAATGAAAGTTCACATCATTTTGGATCTTTTGGGAATGTGTATCAATATTTAATGAACAAGATGCAACGTTCCGAAAATCGCAATTCCTTTTTAATCTAATTGCATTTCGATCGACTGTCCTCATTATGCTAACACGGTATTACCCAATATAAACAAAACTGTTGCTCTAAATGTATTTAGATTGCTAACTTTTAAAGGGGATGTTAATTTATAAGTTGGGTCCCAGAGAATCTCTCAGATATTTCGTGTCAATGATCGAAAGTGATCATCTGATCATCAGCTCTATCGTATTCTATATGTAGGCCTATTTATTTATGAAACTCTTTTGTTGGAATTCCCGGCATATTCACTATAAATACACCCATGTCAGAGAAAAAGGCATTGGTACTGTGCAATACACATTCTTGCTGTAACCCAGTAGTATGAAGTAAATCTTGCATTTGTGGTGCTTTAGTTGAAGATGTTTATCATTTCTTCTTGAGATGTCCAAGACATGCTGATTTCCGTGTAGAATTAAAGCAAAGATTTTATAATTTAAAGGCAGAATTTGATCTTAATATAATCCTGTATGGAAATCCAAATCTTCCACAAACAGTCAATGAAAACATATTTCACCATGTTCATAAATTCATTGGAAAGAGTCAACGGTTCAATTAATACATAAATACTAACGTACGTATTTACTATATTCAAAGTGCATTTTGTCATAAGAATAATATTTCCAATTGTGTGTTGCCTTAATAATGTATATTACATGTTTACCCACGTCGTCACTTGTAGATTTCTTACTCTCTTCTGCATATATTGTGTTATGTATTTTAGCCTTGTCAAATAGTTGTTGATTACGTGGAGAGGGCTTCTATAAGTTTCACAACTTGGGTCCAATCCATTTCTTAAATGAATAAAATATGTTTTTAATCAATCAAAATAAAATAAAAATTGATAGATGCCACGGTATCTGTAAACATTGTGTTTGGAATGAAACCATACTGTTCGTTTCTTCAAAATCATTCGCCATTTCAAAATAAAAAAAATATTCTGTACTCATCTCATGCTATAAAACTACCGGCAGCTTGGACTCTCCTTCAATGGTGATTTTTGTGGGACTCGACACAGCGATTTTAAAGATTAAGAAATCATATACTATCGCCTTACGATTTATAATGGAAAGTCTATTGGGTCAAACAAAGACAGCATATGTAACTATACGCTGGACGTGAACATAAACCTTTATTAGTTTGCAAGCTGTTGTCATGTTATTAGTGTACAGCCAGATGTCCACACTGGAAAGTGTAACAAGAAACAATTCGACCTTCTAAGCTTTGTTTTAACTTCAGGAAGAGGATCGAAGTAAGTAGTCTTCTACTTGTAGTTGAAGGAATTTACGTATTGGGATACCACCAATCTAGCAAATCGACCATTTCCGAGGAATAAACTTTGCAAAATAATGCATTAAGCGGGACACGGACAGGGTCTGTCTGTAGTAGACCGAAACCGCTGTCGTCCGAATGCTCTATCTGTATCTCATACAGCGAGCCGCATACTATCCAGTGGGGTTTCAGGTAGAGCCTCGGCTTAGGTCTGTAGATTCCGGAAACCCGGTAGATGTACTATTTTGCAATATTTATTCCTCGGAAAAAGGTCGATTTCAATCAGATTGACCAATCTAGTTAAAACTAGCTGTAATGTTATACGTCTCCAACTCCAAGTTAACCGTCATTAGCATACCGCATGTACCGTATTTACTATGGAGATAACTCAACATTACACGATCATATTTAGCATCGTTCTCTTCCCTCAGAGGTTCATCCTATCACATGAGGATGGACATGGAATGATTTCCATTCAACATTTACGAGTTGGGATAATAAAACTTTGTAAAAATCGTTTTAGATATTTGTGGGTGTAATTGTATCCAAATAAATAAGACCAAACATATATAGAGAGAAACTTCGATTTTGCAAGGTACCTGAATGTAGCGGTACTTGGGAAGGCGAAAGTGTCCTATTTCCAGCTTTAAGGACTAAAACGGCATTGTCAAACACACAGAATATGACCTGATTTCAAATCACTGGGCAAACTGTAGTAACATTCAGTGCTAAAAACCCACATATTATATTATATATTATATATATATAAAGGTAAAAGGGAAGTAAGGGGAGCACCAGGCTATAAAATGAATTATATGACACGCACTTTAAATTGATGCATGCACTATTGCACATATTCAAAGTATGACATGATATTTTCAACCTAATGTATGATAATGGCGTTCGTCATATCATAATACATAATACATAAAACATAGAAATCAAGGTGAAAAATGGTAAAGTGTAAACATGTTGCTACTTTACATATTAATCGAACATCGATCAGATTACTTATTGTGCAGCCACTTATATTGGTTAGTGATGCCCTGTCATATTATATAATCATACATCGACTTGAATTTTCTTATTTCATACACTTATATCTATTTAAAAATAAACCAAGATTCCGCTATCATGTCTATTTTATTCAAAAGTTATTAATAGTTAACAAGGAAGGACTTGAACCCACATTATCCACACTAATTTCAAAGACACAGTGACGGAGTTGCCTCCCTTGTTAGGCAGATGGCAGCGCCGTTTCATGTACTTCCTGTATATTGAGATGCTAAGTAAACATGGGAAGGAGAAGGAAAATCACGTCTAGCTGTTTTATAAACAGTCATGTTTCATAGTGGTAAATATCTCCCAAAATGGTTTACAGAACTGGTAATTGAATAAACACCTAATAGTATTTGATTAAACTCTGAAACTAGATAAGTTGCGAGCACGTCTGTGATGCTGAGAGTGAGAGACAGTGTGACTCATTTCACTTGGTCACTGTCGCCAAATATTATTCGTGATGAATTTTAGAGTTTAATCTGTCACTTTAACATTTATTACTTACCCTTAACGAGTATGCATATTACGACAAATTAAATGTAAACTCAAATAACTATTCTTTTGTTAAAAAAATGAAAAAAATGTATTTGTCTTAATCATATTTGCTCTAACATTGTTTAACAATTGTTTATTTTGTAAGATATATTTTGGCCACACCCTTTTAATATTGAGAAGTAAGAAATCACCTCCAATATTCATATAAAAGATAATTTGAAGATTACATATTCTTTTGGTTTATATTTTATATATCATAGGGCCTACAACTTAATTTCATATGTGTGCTTAGTGTGAATTGTGCAGTTGATAATTAATTTATCGTCGAGTACTTGGTTTTCGAACGCACTTGGTTTTTGGACGGCTCACATTCGGGTAGTTTTTCATGATATTTGTAGCCATGTGACATCATCAATACAAAGGAGAGGTCTCCGCTAGCGGTCAGAATAACATGTTTCGTGTGAAACTTCCTAAGATTTGTATTATCATACAAACTTCACTCTTAAGCTTAAAATCTATCTCTATCCTGAACTACTTTTTGCATGTTATGAAAACGTCGACAATTTGATAATTTGAACAAGTCATACCGGCTACAAACAACATTTCTACGTTGTCCTTGCGTTTTTGTAATATTCTGGGTCAACGGAAGTTACATAAATAGCTTGGGATATCCCTTTTTGGAATCGACCAATGAGATGTCCGAAAACGGCATACACTCGCTGACTGTCAAAATTGCGGATGTACTCACTAAATGAGACAAGATAGTCATCAAAACATTTTCCGCGACGAATTGTCTCCAATTTATTTTAGATAAAGCTCACATGGAAAAATAGATGATACATATTTATTAATTTTCAAACATTTTTATTGTCAACACTGATTTGTGTCTTAAGCGTCCGAAAACCAATCACTCGAGGTTACTTTGAATATGAAACTTCAAATTGATGATTTTAATACAGATAAATTTAACAATCCATACTTTTTTGTTAGAAATGTTTTGTTTAATTTTGGTTTCAGAAGCTTCATGAACAATGCCACGAGATTATAAAACGTTTTTTCGCTGATCAACATGTTTCATTCGTCGCACATCCATGTGCCACGCAATGGTCGACCGAGTGCACTGCGGCCGTTTGTCACGTCATCATTTGGGACCCCGGATCATGCTGAAACTAAAGAACCTCTCAGACGAGGCATCTTGTTCACGACCGTCGCCAGCGTACTGCTCTTAGTGGGCAGCATACTAACATGGCTGGGTATGATCTTCTTCTCATCTTCGTCTTTCATGTATTTTGAACTACAATTAGTTGTAGAATATTTTTAATATGTATTGAAATTAAAAAATAATTATATCACACCAATTCACCAATGTGCAGTTATGAAATATTATTCCAACACAGGAGATGAAAGACATGAGATGATCTCGTGTACTGATATTATATGGTTTGAGTTTGGTCTCTAACTTTTTTCCGAAGGTTTCAACGATGTGTTTGGGGGGAAGGTGTCGATGACAGGACCTCTGCTGATAGCTCTAGCTCTACTCCTCCTGCTACTCTCCATGAGACAGTTTCTAATTGCCAGGAAAAGAAACAACTCAACAAGAAATGGACTACAGGTTGGTGATCACCAAATATTAATAATGACTTCTCTGAAGTAGCAAACACAGATATTGCAAACAAACGGATATAGCGAACACATTTATAAGTCGCGTCGAAAGCCCTATTTATAATATGCCAAACGTGAATAGCGAACATTGGATATAGCCAACTGAATTCTTTGGTCCCTTGGAGTTCGTTATATCCGTGTTCTACTGTATTATGAATGATTTGAATGTATATATACTTTTGTATGTCTATACCAGAGCCAATATTTAATAATAATAATCCATTTGTATAGCGCTATTTTCTTGCATGAGCATGCTCAAAGGGAACAATTTGTATTATCAGCCTGAAGAATTGTACTTTCGGTACTGCTAGTAAGCGCTTCACACAACCGTATAGGTGACAAGGTCCATTCTTCCCGTGTTCATTGGGCAGAGGTGGAGAGCTCTGTGCCCTATAATTTCTAATGAGGGTACTATTTACCTCGATTATGGTACATGATTATTTCAACAAAATATTGCTTTTAGCTCGTTTACAGTTTTGATAAATCCTTGTAAATTTTGAATGATGTTTGTAATTCTATAGTTGAACTTTTGATAATGTTCAGCTAGGGCAGATGGGTCGAGGGACGGTGACTGCTGTTGTTGTTGACCGCAACAATGGAGTAGGTGCTGTCACTGTTGTCATGGACTCTCACAGCATAGACCAGGATACCCACTACAGGTACAGTAGAACTGTAAAGATATTTTACTGTGCTAGGAAGGGAGAGATCAGAGAAATCTTTATGTTCACTACAGTAAAATATCAATTTTGAATGTTTCTGTATGTGAAAATGTTTTAATATTGCATGAGGTCCTCTGTATAATGGTATGACGCTTGCGTATCAGCTTTGCTAGATAATGTGTAACAGTGGTATGATGTCGCCAAAATTTGAAGTTGAAGTTACATTGCATATTGAAGCATGTGATAAATGGATGATTAGTCTGGAATTCATATGTAAAAAAGTATTTGAATTCCTTTTCCAGAAACTCTGAATCTTCCAATATAGAAGACTACGAACCTCCCTCGTACAGTGAAGTGACACAGTGTTTCCCGGGCAACTCGCTGGTGTGCAATCAACCGGTGGTGAGTCAGGACGAACCACCTCCTCCGTACGAAGAAGCGATAGTGGGAGATAACTCTAGATCCAGTCTACAGCCTCACTCTGAGGAATCTGCACCCGCTTACAGTCCTCAGGGACACTCAGGTGAGATTTGGTATTGTGGATTTTAGCATAATACTAAAGTCACTATATCAGAGTGGTTCAGCTAGATGGACATTCGATGCTGGTGATATGTATTTTAATGGTATGGGCTTGAAATGTCCCAATGAAATCATACCAAAAAGCTATTGGTCAAACTAATCACAATAAACTATTGAAGAGTTTGATTATAGATTACAAAATTGTAAATTTAACAAATTCTCAACATGACCTTTTTTTCATATATCAAAAATGTTTTGAATTTCAATATTATTTAATGATATTATGAATAGCGTGCATGTTCTTATATTTTAACTCATTAAATTTTCAGTAAAGTATTTTACTCTAATCATATAAAGTATAGTTTAAGATATGAAGCTTGGGTCACTAAAATAAGATTTCGGTCCGAATACAATTCCACTTCTCCTATGTTGCAAGTTGCCATATGCTTTATTTTGCCACTTCATTCACATTGCAGGTTACTCCATAGAGCGAGGCAGCATGGTAACCCTCCCCGGGCAGGTTCCCAACTCCCAGTGTTATCACTGCTGTATGTTCCCATCTCAGACTGGGCTAGAGAGCACTCAAGGGGGACGACTCACATCTCACTCCCTCACCTCTGGGCAGGTGCTTGGCACCCAAGAGCTGGCACAGACCTCAAACAGGGCTTGGGGGTCTCCGAGGAGATTTGTGTTGATACCACACTTCTTAGGAATATTTGCCAACGGTCCACAGGATCCAGCACAGAGTGTGACAGGAGAACGTCCCCCAGCTTACCAAGCTGTGGATACAACGGGCAGGTCTCCTCTCACATATGTGCAGGCCATGGGTCTGAGTAATCCTCTGTCTGTGTCCGACCATCTCGGCATCCAGAGTCCTCATGAATCGAGACCTCCAGCCAATATCAACCAACAGCAGGAACCAGCTCAGGTGGACACGTACCATCCGCCCCGATCTAAGGATGCAGTTAGTCCTGGAGTTGTCACTATAACTAGTCACCCTGTCACTCTTCACTCTAGCTCTAGTGCTGTGGACACTTGCCACTCCAGCACACCTGCATCCACCAATCTTGCTTCTGTGTCCACTCCTATATCATCCTGTGGAGCAGTTTCCTCTCATCCTAGTCCTAGTCTCCCACTACCCAGTACCTCAGTTCATGGAGCATCACCTTCCAATGGACAAGATTGTTGTGTTCAGAGCTCCAATAGACAAGGAGCTCCAAATTCCTCAAATATTCAAGGAGCCAGCAACACTACTGTACAAAATGCCCAGACAACCTGTATAATACATGGAGATAACAGTGTTCATAATGAAACCAATATACACGGAGCCAACAGTTCCCCAAGTATAGCAAGTGTCAACAATACTCCAGCAGCCATCAGCAGCACAAGTGCACAAGTGGTTCTGTGTTCCACTAGTATACCATTTGCCCAGGGAAGCATCAGCTCCAGTATACAAGCCCAGAGCTCTAGTTCAGATCCTCAAGTCCTCAACTCCGTGCCCCCGTGCCATGCATCACCCTCCAGTCCTTCTAGTCCGTGTGTCACAGACTCTAGTGCTCTCCTGTCCACTAGCAGACCGGTCACAGCTTCCAGTGGTACCAGGTTTCACCCCACCTCATCTGCTTCCATGCAACCGCTCCTCGCCTACCACGTCCGGTCACCCTTGTCAGACGAGCTTGAGGAGGTGCTTTAGGCAGCAAGCGATGTCTCATTGTCTCCTTCATGTGTAAACAGTATGTGTAAACAATACTGTGGTATTTCCTCCCAGTGCTATATCCTGGGTAGTGCTGCTACAACTACTGCAGATAGTGCTGACTTGTCATTGTTTCTTGGTAAAAGGGTAATATTAAGATTTTCATTTCACTACACCGGTAGACATAAAGCAGGGGTTTTCATTGTACTATGCAGTGTTGTTTTCGAAGGGGATCATTGGGCCCTTGCCCGACATTCTGACCCAATCAGGCGGACTTTTGAAAATAACACTGCTATAGCAACTTCCATGAGTGATAATTTCTCCTGTGTGTTCAAGGTTATGCAGCTTTACAGTCCTGCAGATCTCAGGTTACTGTGGTGTTTACTGCCAGTAAGGCTATCACTGTCTGAAGGGTAGTGCTCCAATAGTTTACCAAAGTTGTATGCTGTGCTGTAAGGTAAAGCTACATACCTAACAGAAACACAACTTTTAATACCAGTAAAATATTTGAAATGTGAAAAATCTATGCCATGGTAAAACTTGTGAGTTTTGTTGATAAGATAGTGTAGTGTCAGTGACACTGAAAGTTATCAGATGACTAGTCCCATATTTTGCATATTTTGGAAAGTGAAGGCTAAAGATGTGCAGCTAGGATTTAAATATATGACATTCCAAATTCAATTATTAACATTGATTTTAAAACTGTTTTCATAGGGAAATGGCAAACAGTTTTGTGAAGTTTTGTTTGTTAGGAGTTCGTAAATTTTGAGCAATTTGTCAAGAATTTTTTGCCCCTAATGCTCATTCTAAAATATCATCATTTGAAAACTTCACAATATCTCACATAAATTCAAACTCCACAAAGGAAAGAAGGTATAATGATAATACTGTTTATGCATTTACTTTGAATTAATGTTACTGCTTTGATATTTCCTACTGGTGTATAAAGTATATACCGTCGTATTGTAGCAGATCTGGCATTTTTACAAAGTTCAGTTTATAATACTTGTGTATATTTGTCAAAACTCAATTGTTAATGAAGTCTTTGAAGGGCATTTTGAAGTAGCATACATAAAAACAGGAAGATTTTCTGGGTAACAATTTATTTAATGTGAAAATAGATGACATTTCTGAGTTTACTCACTCCTTCATCAGGTTGGAATCATTTTGAGAGAGTATATACTGAAAGGGTAGAAGAAATAAATCATAAGGAAGCATTGCATTAAGGAAGCATGGACTTCACAGAAGAGTCTATACAAAGGAACAAGTGACCAAGATGTGTCTCATTGCTAAAATATTGTGCTAGCAGACTAAATGGCCATTTTGCTGCCTGCTATGATAACTTTGTGCAGGTGATCAGATTCAACATATTTTGAAGATCTATTGTTATCCAGTGCTTTTGATTGGGACTTGCAAATTAGTGCTACAGAGCTTTACAATTGAAGATCAATCATTTATCATTTTTCACTGAATGCTGACATGTGTTGTATAAGTCGATTGCCATAGTAACAATTTAAAATATTTAATGTAATCAGTGTTGTTGACCGAGGATGAGAAGCCTTTTGTTCTAGCCGGGTGCCATAGCAACCACAGTATTGATGCAGTGTTTGAAGTAACCTTCTGTCTGTTAGCTATTTCCCAAGTCAATGTATAACATCCTCGAATAACGCTATTTCCTAATTCTTAAACAGTGAGAGGGGGGTTCAGGGGGTGTATGTAAATTAGATTGATCCCCAAGGTTATACCCCATCATCAGTTGACCCAAACGCAGACAACCCAATGCAGACAGAGAAGCAGTGTTGTTCCTAGGTGATCTGCTGAGGGGGTCATTTTGGCCAATTCTGAACAAGCGGGACCCTTTGCAATGGTAAAAGTATCCTATCCTACTGTTCCAAATTTTAAGGGATAGCAAGCCCCCCCCCCCCCCAAGCTCAGATAGGAAGATATTTCATACACTGTTTTTGTGTATTCACATTCTGTGTTTGTAGTGTTTACTGCCATAATACTGCAATTTTGTATTAAAAATACAATTGATATAAGTATGATATAAATGATCTGCGATTTGACAAATTATCTGCGCAATGCAATGTCTACACGGTAACTATAAAACAAACTATCTAAAAGAGTCCTTTTTGAAATTCAAACCAGTGTGATATTTTCAATAACTTTGCCATGTGTGTTTTATTCAATTTATGTTCATGATTTTTTCAAGAAGCCAGTATTTTGTTTTTGTTTTGTTTTTGTCTGTCCGATCTATAGAAATATTTTAGCTCAATAAACTGACTTTTTATTAGGTGAGTCATTTGTTGCTAACCGAAGTGAAGAAATGAAGACATTTTCACAGGTTTATCATTTCTTTTTGTGTTTTGTTGACTGAGCACCAACATATAGCTGCTTTATGAGATTTGCTCAATATGTTGTTGGGACTATCTATTATCTGTTGTATTATTTCCTGTTTTACTTTTCAGTATGTGTCTGTTGATTTTGGTTTACTATTTCTCTCCACAAGTATTATTGAATTGTTTTGTCACACCATTTTATCTTGTTTTCTGTGTTGTTTTTTATAGTTTTATTATAACCATGTTTATCAGCTTCTAAAGGTACTATTGCACACTCTACCAAAGAACTTCATATTACAATGAGACCCAGGTTATATCGGGGAATCTTAATCCAAGGGAAGACAAAGGGCTGAGTAGATTTTGGTAAAGGTCACAGCAAAACGTTAAAATTTCAGCATGTGAACTTGCATTTTTAGAATTCCAACCGTTCACTGAATCTTTTCATAAGTTATAGAAAGCTTCACCTTGGGGGACAATGGGCTGTTTAGATTTTGGTGACTTTGGCTTTTATTCTCAAGGTCATAGCAAAGCACTAAATTGCTTGATAAGCTTGTCAGCACAACCTTGCAATATTATATGAAGTTCACAAAGTTTGGGTAATATTTTTGAGTTCCAACAGCAACATATCAAGAAAGTTAAACTGTATCGGGTTACTGCTGAAATGACAGTAACTTCCAACTTCGAGAAATGTGTTGGCAGTTTTCAGATCTAGGGTTGCATAAATAAATATTAAATTTTACAGATATTTGTGTGTATTTAATGCAGTGTTGCATTTATTCATGGGATTTTCCGTTTATATCAATACTTGTAAAGACTGGAGCGAGTTATGACTTTAAGTTGCTTCCCTAAGGGTGACTATAACAGAATTGATATATGCATGACATCCCCCTTTGAAAATTCCTGGATCCCACTGTGTATATATCTAAGGTGGGTGTGCAATTTTGCCTTTAAGTTATATATTATATATGTTGTTTTTTGTTTTGTGTGTATATTTATGATTGCTATGTAATGTGAAAACGATGATGACCATATTGAGCTGTTACCCTAGTATATATGTATCTGTTATCTGTTTATTATCAATATATCATTATCTCAGGATCTTTTTAAACTTTAGAGAAGGGATTATGAAAGTGAAAGGTTTTCGAGGACTTCAAATCATATTATTTGATGAATGTTCACTTAATTATATTGAGATAGGTAAGAACTGTTAAATTATTTGTAACACTTTTCATGATTAATTAAGTTGTCAAATAGGATTTATCATTAATTTCATTAATTAAATTAATATAAGACAAAAGTTGAAACCATAGATTGTTGGTTTCTGGGCACTTAAATTGATGTTAAAGTTTTATAGTCTATCTTGATTTACACAAACAATTTCCAAATGCAAATCTATTTACAACTCTACATTATTTTATGCAAAAAGTGGATTCAGTTTTGTATGTTCTATTGAATTGTTTTTTGAAAAAATAATTATTCCAACTTTTCTAATCTAACAAATTGATTACGGTAATCTAACATCTATATTTCCTCTATGTTCTGTAATATTATAGAATTTTCCAGTCATTAATTTTTGATGTAAAAGTATTTTGGAGTACCGGTATGTTGTTCAGATAGCTATTAAAACCGCTGAATATTTGTTCACTAAAGAAGTTATCACTTTGAATTAAGTAAAATATGCATAAAATTTGATGTATCAACTATTTATTATGTATGACAGTAAATAAACAAATACTCTATGCTCTTCTTGCATAAAATATATAGCTTATCCTATTCCATGGTAATATTATAAAATATTAGGTTTAGTGTTTTAATAGTATTTATTTTGATTGGTATATTTCAGCTATTATGCAGTTTTTGTTGAATGTTTATACCGGTTTTCTATGAATATGATGACTTAGACATATTCTTTCTCTTTTCAACATATTGGTCAATTTATATCAAAGTTCAGATATTTTTTCAAAATTAACATTTCAAATTGGTAAGTGACTTGCTCAACATTTGAAAGATCTTCTAGAAATTGAAATATTTTTACGTAATTTATCTTGTTATTATTGTGCGAATGATCAACATTCTTCCTCTGTGATGTTTACAAGACATAAAGAATGTCTTCATCAAACGGTTTGCTGACCATGAATTATATATATATATATGCATACATCAATCAATATTTGTTAATTGTATTTTGAAAGTGAATAGATCGCTTTAGTTGTCGTTTGTGAATTTTTCATCATCACACAACTTCTATTTTCAGAAGAAAGTTTGAATTAATCCTGAATGCCATTTGTGAACTTTTATATCATGCTTGCACATAAAGTTTGTGCAGTGCAAATACACCCAGTCTGATATAATGTTGTTTTACTCTAAAACATGTGCAAACATGGCTTATTACTTGACAAGAACAAAATAAGCTCTTGGCAGTCAAGAGTCATAATTCGTTCATGTACTTAAATTTGCACAGATAGTTATATTTAAGAAAGGAGAACTGAAATACAAAGCAGTAGAAACACTGGCAGTGTATTTGCATGATATTTAAAGTCTAAGCATTAGAAGGGAAGTGCAATATATTTTGTGTATTATGCACAACAAGGATGTATATATCAATGTAAATCCTTGAGAACATGAAATCATGAATTAAAATAGTATTGATGCAAACTTTAAGTGTAACTTAACTTTGTAGATCAATAGCAAATCTATTGCAATGTGTTGAAGTAAGATAAGTGTTGTTTAGGAAAAGTAAATTCTTTAGTTTTAATTAATTGAAGCAAGCACTGTTACATTTCCTGGTCGAGTGCTTTGTTTTCTGAAATGTTTGTGATATGAAAATGCTTTTATGTTCACCATTACAATAATGTTTAGAATAGTCCGTGCCAAAATGGAGGTGATAATAGGGCTAGTCAACATGTTTAGGCCAAACCATTTAATCAGAATTTGATATTCTTCATAGTTTGATTGCAATCCAGTTCTCATAACGATAAATTCTATTATAGACTAATGTTTCATCTCCTGCTAATAATGTACTTGCACAATCAATTCTAAATTTTCCTTTGTATTATCAGTTTATATCATTTTCTTCAAAATTATTGTTTACATGTTTACATCAAGTGGAATAAAAACACTTGGAAACTTTTTCAATATCACTGATGTATCGAGTTCAAAAGAATAAACTAAACTCTGATTTATGGTAAGTGAATTCGGCCTAAATGTTTTGACTAGCCTTCCTATTTTAGAATGTGTACAGAATTTTAACATGAAGACATGTTAACTGTTTTTTTAAAAAGTATTCTATGTAGACTCCAACTAAACCACTCAATTCGGTAAAACAACAAATTTTGATTAATTGCACAGTTGCATTAACGACATTGCTACATTTCATGTCCATGTCCATTTATCACTAATGAAATCTTGACGAGACTCTTGTCAGTTTACTTTCAGATTATTTACCAAAGGTCTTGAATATAGAACAGAACAATGGATGTAATAAAGCAAAGACTGTATTATGTTCTTCAAAGAGCTTACAGTAGTTATTACAGTTATGCAGTGTATTGTTGGGGGAGCTTTCTTTGTGACCAATGTGATTTATTCCAAAATGTTGAGTAAGGCGTGTTATCTCACTGTCGATGTCCTCTTTGTTGTATGTGGAAATGAACATATTTATTTTTTAACCCAAATTGTCTATTTATACAATATTTATGACAATTGTGTTTGCTAGTTTGTGTAGTCAGTTCAACTTGACAGCCAAGAGACAAAACACCTGCAATGCAATAAATGGATGTGTATGAACCTTGTCTGTGTTTGCCATCTTCTTTTTAAAATGTTGTACATAAAACAAATAATATGGATATTTAGAAATTTATAATAAACAGTCAATAAAACCTTCTGCTCCAACCTTTGCTAAGGCGTAATGAATATCACGTAATGCAATGGTCAAAAAGCCTTGAATGTTATAAATAAAATGGCTAAGAATGGGCCTCATAGTTCTATGAGGCAATTTATAGATCTATATGTGGCATAGGGTCTGAGATGGGTCATTAGGTTGGTTGGGAGTAGGACAATGAAAGTTACAAAAATTATTTCTCCATCCAACAAAGATCATGTTTTAAAATGTTTTGGTTTCCTAGCATTACTGATTCTTGGGAAGAAGTCTTCAAAGATTTTAGGGTGGACACCCTGCCATGCCCATATTTGAGGGGTGGATCAAAAGTGTATGAACAAACTTTAGTCTCCATGTAACAAAGATGGTGTTAGGTTTTTTCAAATTGGTTTAAATTTTAAGGAAGATGAGTGCCACACCAATATTTGAGGGGGCCCAAATGAATAAACTTTGATCCCCTAATGCAAGGTACTTCCCCACTAAATTTTAACTTTGGGGGTACAGCAGTTCTTGAGGAAAAGTCGAAAATGAGAAAAGTTTATGAACAATGCTTGGCGCCAAAAGCCCATCTGCCCTCATAGGCTGGATGTGCTAAAAATGGTGTCTTCCTCTCCTCAGAAAGTTTACTTAAATGTACCGGTATAATGTAAAACAGTTATAACATTGTTTTAATATGTTTGATTTAGGGTTTAAAATAGTTTAATGATGCAGTCAAAGTTTGAACAATAAATGTTTACATGGTGAACAGATGATCAAACAGTTTTGGAACACCTATCACTGTTTGAATCATCAAATGATGTCATATAATTGTTAGCTTAACTTTTTCAGTAAAGAGTGTTGTGGTTACCATGGCAGTGGGTAATAATTTCCCCAGTAGCCTACCTCCAAGGAGGGTGAATTTGAAACGTGATGAATCGTCAATATCTAATAAAATACAAATTTATTTTTACTTTGAGGTAAGACATACAAAACAAAATGAACAATGTCCTGTTTGATATCAATACCATTCACAAGTTTCATAAATATGGTATTAAACAAGACCAAGTTTATTATTTGATTTGATACTTGTTAATTTTGATAAAGTCAAATTGCAATAAAATCACTGATCTGAACACGATTCCATGTTCTGTGAGAATACCTCTCATCTTGATGGAGTGCCATCTGTCCTCCCAGTGACACGTCCTAACTATCTCGGGTCTGTTCAAATCTCCAGTAGTCTCCATTGTACTCCAAAGTACATTGTTATTCCTTCACCTTGCCTTCTGATCTTTAGTCGTATTCTCCAGATCAACCATGCCTCCTAAAGCACCTATCATTCAACATCCAGTGTTGTTCCTAGGTGCACAGCTGAGAGGGTCATTATGGCCAATTCTAAGCAGATAAGACCCTTTGCAATAATTCCTAATTCCTTAAATTTGTAGGGACACCAAGCCAAAAGGGTGGGCAAACATCACCAGGACCCCTTCTAGAAAGTGCACTGAACATTCGTTCTCAACCCATTCTGTTCTTGTTGATCATGTAAATGATCAGTTCCCAGACTGCTAGTGTCGTCTGATTGGTTATTCCATAGTTATGAACTTATGACCAGAGGTGAAATAAAAAGTGAACAAACTTCATTTATTTAATAACATAAGATAAAAGTTAGCACTTTATTATCCAAAAGGAAATTCATTTTACATCAAACAGAACATGACATAAGACAATGAAAAATATGTATGATAATTTCTACAATATATATATATATATATATAACAATCAACATATGTACAAGCACCAATACACATTGTAAAAGACATATATAAGTACATCCAACAATATATTTCAAATCACTTGGATTTGTCAAAATGAATACTGATTGTAACACATTTGTTTATCTAGCATCCTGCTCACAGGTATATTCTACAATGTAAGATTACTTAATGCGGAAAGGGAAAGTTTATGACGGCTAAACATTACCAGCCAAAGAAATATAACATTGGACAACATTGACAGCCCCCGGATGAGAGGACAAATGAGCGATCATCGACTTTCAAGGTATTTCATTGGTTGACAATATACTGTTCATAGCATAATCAGTTGGTAAGCTTTACAGGCCTTTCCCATCTTACACACTCAGGGTATTAAGTAGTTTTACAGATTAAAATACTCTGATGCAACAGGATGATACTCTAGCTGAAATGAACTTCTGGCATGTGATATTTTATCATCATTTATAGATACAATGTTTCACTGATTTCACATCAATCATGTTGGTTAATTCTCTTATTTAAACTTATTTCCTTATGGATACAGATACGACTAATGAAAAGGAAGATCATAATTATATCATCCAAAACTGGGTTCCACAGGAGATATCGCTTGTATGAGATCAAGCGGTATCTCCTAGGAGATATCGTTTTGACTGTAGATTTTGAACAATGCCCTGTTGGCGTCAGCTACATGATATCACAATGATTTTGCATCATCAAGTAATGACATCACAATGCTATGACGTCAACATCATCATGACGTCACACTGCTATGACATCACAGCACTGGAGCCAAATGACAGTTTTGTTTTCATATATGTTAATTTTTCATTAAAAACTAATGAACAATGATTTTGGATGATAAATAGAATCTCACCCTCGTGTCTTCTGGCAAGCCTCGGATATTTGTAACTTTTATCAACTCGTCTTGATATATTTGATATCAGAAGACACTTGGGTGAGATTCTCTATGTATACACAGAGGTGTTGAAGCACAACTCCAAAGTATCTCTGAAACATCAGTCTGTCCATGTGTGGTCCGAAGTGAGAGGTAATAGTGTTAAACTAGAAGAGCGTTTGTGGGACACCGCAAAAGCAGAGCAGCTCCGAAACTTTGGGTCTCGCCTTTCCCTGTTCCGCCTTCTCCTCAGCATAAATAAAATGGGAATTTTTTTGGGCAATCATTTTTCATTATTCAAGTTTTTCTAACAAGTTGAATTACCACTGGGGTCACTTTTCACAACTTTGTTCTTAAAACCTATTTCTGATTTTAAAATTGGATCAAAGGATTAACATGGCCTTAACAAATATCTCATGACCTTGAACTTTGACCTTCAAGGTCACACCATCAATGATTGCTTTTCATTGTGTATAACAATCATGCAATGACTCAAAGTGTTCATTGTTAACATAAGGCATATTCACAACAGCACGCTTAAGTTGTGACCTTGTTGTGACCTTGACCTTTGACAGATTTTAGCAAAAACGTTTTCAAATCTTGGTCTTTCTCCATAGTTGATATATACCAAGTAAGGGCCTGATAGCACAGAAGTTGTTGAAGTTATCGTGTTTACAAGGATTTTTGTAGTGATTTCAGAACTCATGACCTTGACCTTTGACCTTGAATGTGATCATGTCAAAATATTTCCCCAGGTGTACAAGAAAGAAGCTATATATATGAGGTGTTGATACCTTCATGGAAAAAAGTTATTTAGTGATTTCAGAACTGGTGACCTTGACCCTATCTCGTGACCTTGACCTTTAAAATTCAAGGTCACACAATCAGTGATCACTTTTCATTGTGTATAACAATCATCTGATGATTCAAAGTGTTAATAGTTGAAATAAGACATTTTCGCAAAAGCATGCTTAAGTCGTGCCCTCGCTGTGACCTTGACCTTTGACGGATGTTAGAGAAAACCTTTTCAAATCTTGGCCTTTCTCCATAGTTGATATACACCAAATAAGAGCCTGATAGCACAAATATTTTTCAAGTTATAGTGTTTACAAGGATTTTTTTAGCGATTTCATAACTCGTGACCTTGACCTTTGACCTTGAATGTGAACATGTCAAAATCATCCACCAGGTTTATAAGAAAGAAGCTATGTATATGAGGTGTTAATACCTTCTTGGGAAAAGGTTATTTAGTGATTTCAGAACTGGTGACCTTGACCATATTTCGTGACCTTGACCTTTAAAATTCAAGGTCACACAATCAGTGATCACATTTCATTGTGTATAACAATCATGTAATGAATCAAAGTGTTAATAGTTGAAATAAGACATTTTCGCAAAAGCATGCTTAAGTCGTGCCCTCGCTGTTACCTTGACCTTTGATAGATGTTAGCGAAAACCTTTTCAAATCTTGGCCTTTCTCCATAGTTGATGTACACCAAATAAGAGCCTGATAGTACAAATATTTTTCAAGTTATCGTGTTTACAAGGATTTTTTTAGCGAGTTCAGAACTCGTGACCTTGACCTTTGACCTTGAATATGAATATGTCAAAAAAATTCCCCTGGGGCATAAGTAAGAAGTTATGTATATGAGTTCTCAAAACCTTCTTGGGAAAAGTTATAGCGAATACAAAACGCGGCGGCGACAGAAACTGCGCAAAAACTGATAGCAGCTCCGACTTAGTAAAATATATGGTATTACTTCACTCCATATGAACTTTTGGCTGAGCATTTTGATATCATAATATAGAATAATCCGAAATTGCTTACTGTTACATACTTTAATATTTTAAATTGTAAAAACGTAAAATTGCTTACTTTATACACTTCCTTGATGTTATATTGTAACAGTAAGCCTGGTTTGTTATTGTTAAAAGTGACTATAACAAACAACAATTGGTTACATTTACATGGCAGTAAAGTTACCAGTTGGCAAGTATAATAATACATTAGTTTACAAATTGCATCATGCATCAAGAATTCAAACTGTCGAAAGAAATGATGTAAAGATTATATGGATAACTCACAAACAACAACTAACACGTCCTATTCACTTTCAAAATACAATTAACAAATATTGATTGATGAATGCATATATATACATATAAATCATGGTCAGCAAACCGTTGGATGAAGACATTCTTTATGTCTTGTAAACATCACAGAGGAAGAATGTTGATCATTCGCACAAGAATAACAAGATAAATTCCGTAAAAATATTTCAATTTCTAGATCTTTCAAATGTTGAGCAAGTCACTTACCAATTTCAAACGTTAATTTTGAAAAAATATCTGAACTTTGATAAATATTATGTCTAAGCAATCATATTCACCGGTATCTAATTAAAAAGATAAAGCAAATTAGTTAAAAACTAAAAGATTGAATACTAAACACAAGTGATATAATTTTGTTTTATTGTCATACCACCTCCATAAACAAAAGCTATGATATTTATTAAGAACATACCATATTTTGTAATAAAATAATTCACTATTTATGAATAGTGAATATATTAGAGTAGATGCATATATACTAAATTTTATTTAAAATAGTAAGTCATTTGGTTAACATATCTTCATAAAACAAGTAAATTATCTTTACCTACATAACAAAATAAAATCCTTTTTGAAAATAAACATTCATTCAGTATCCATTGCCATATCAGATCTCAATAAAACTCTTAAAAATCAATAAGTAACTAACCGCTTTTCATGTTCAAACTCCATCAAGAAATCAAACAAAACATCAAATTAGGTTATCCAATTTCTTACAGTTTCTTAAAAAAAAAGCCATGGGCTCTGTAGCTCATCAGGGTTTCATTGATTTACTATCTAAAGTTGAATATTTAAGTTATTTAAGGTTTTGTTTACAAGCAAAAGATAGGTTCTTAGATCATGACCACTGTGACCCCATTTGGGGTCACAGCGTCACACAATCTACAATTTAGAATCCCCATTGGTCAAGGAGTCTGCACACAATTTTTCAGCTCTCTAGACCTTTTTGAACTGGAGAAGAAGATGAAAATAGGTTTTTAAGGATGTGACCCCTGTGACCCCATTTGGGGTCATGGGGTCATGAAATCTACAATTTAGAATCCCCATTGGTCAAGGAGTCTTCACACAACTTTTCAGCTCTCTAGAACTTTTGGAACTGGAGAAGAAGATGAAAATAGGTTTTTAAGGATGTGACCCCTGTGACCCCATTTGGGGTCACGGGGTCATGAAATCTACACTTTAGAATCCCCATTGGCCAAGGAGTCTGCACACAACATTTCAGCTCTCTAGACCTTTTGGAACTGGAGAAAAGAGGATAAAAATAGGTTTTTAAGGATGTGACCCCTGTGACCCCATATGGGGTCACAGGGGTCACGAAATCTACAATTTACAATCCCCATTGGTCAAGGAGTCTGCACACAACTTTTCAGCTCACTAGACCTTTTGGAACTGGAGAAGAAGATGAAAATAGGTTTTTAAGGATGTGACCCCTGTGACCCCATTTGGGGTCATGGGGTCACGAAATCTACAATTTAGAATCCCCATTGACCAAGGAGTCTGCACATAAAATTTCAGCTCTCTTGAGTCATTGTGGAGAAGAAGTCGAAAAAGCGAAAAGTTTACAGACGGATGGACGGACGCAGGAAGCTGGACACCATGCCATGCCATAAGCCCATCGGGCCTTTCAGGCCTGATGAGCTAAAAAGCTGTCCACTTTGGAAATACCATGAACAGAGTAAAAACAAAACAGAACAAGGGCAATAACTCCCATAAAAATAATTGCACGCTTCCCATGAAGGTATTGATACCCTTAAGCCACACACCAAATATGGTTAGTCTATCTGAAATGGCATCTGAGAAAGCTGTCCCCTTTATCTCAGACGGCTGAACACATGGGCGGAAGGACGGACAGAGCACATACTAACACAGTGTCCCCACTTCCACTTGGACAATAAATGGCATGCATACAATAAGTTGCCCTGAGGACAGAAGCACATGTGTACAACGTTCATAGAACTATTATGCTCTGACAGAGTCAGGTTTATTCCACTGAGAGAAGACATATTTCACCAGTAAACAGGTAATAATAACAAGACAAGATAGAATGGTGAGACAAAAAAGACAAATTGTCAATAACATGTGTGGAGAGAAAGGTAATCAAGAGAGTCACAGCCATCCAAACAAATATTGAAATCTAAAACAAATAATAATACCATATTGTCCATAAAAAATAAATAGTCTGAAAATCTCATTGAGGAAATGAGATTAGACATATGTACTTTGGCATTCACAAAAAGAACAAAGAGAATATATAAAGCTAACAATTTTCAATGGACAAAATCTCAACAAACAAACACTGAAAATAAATTGAACAGACAATTCTCACTTAAGTCCCATGATCTTATGCCCGTTGCAAATTATCACTTCACATACAAGCATGAGCCATTGGCTCTGCAGCCCAACAGGCTTTGTATGTTTCATAATCAAGACTTACATGTGAAAAAGTAGGTTTTTATCTAAATAACATAAATGCAATTGTCACAAAACATACAATTCTAGTACTTTACGTTCATTAGAAGAAGTAGAACAGTAACAGGTAGTGATTCACCTCTATGACTCACACTCAATGCCTTCTTGAAGTGCTTCAGGGACAAAAAACATCTGCAAATATGCCTGATATAGGAATAAAATAGCTTTGCCACCGAAGGATGACGGAAGAGGGCCCTTGCCATAAGCCTATCAGGCCTGATGAGCTAAAACGTTAAAAGTAGAGGTCATCGTTTGTGTAAAGAAAAGGTAAACAAATCAACCAAGGATCAATTCTGAAACACTGAAGTCCTAAGAATGTCTGTATGTGTTGCACCGAGAAAGAGTGTTTGATTCTCTTTGAGGATGTTGTCCAGCTCTGCTCTACACAGCGTAGGAGGGATAATATCGCTCCTCCCCTCATTGTATCCTTTGTGGTACGTCCTCCTCACATGTTGGTGGGCATTGAACTGCCCAGGGCTCTGTAATGAGAACATCAGGAGCATTGTGGGAGTCCCAACTACCAACACAGAGGGCGGTGAATGGGCTGTGCAAGTGATTTACATGCAACAAGTAGCAAGAACCTCAGTTTCAACCTCCTGCTCTCTCTGCTGGTGTTTGCCTGTTGGGTGATCTCGCTTTTGGCCTGTTGGGTGATCTCGCTTTTGGGCTGTGGGAATGCGGACTGGAATCTTCTTCTCCAACTATAGGGCAGGGTTTCCTCTCTGAAGCTTTTAGATGCACAGTTGTAATGTGGCGACGGTAGAAAATAGTTTGGCAGATGTGAATAAGTGTCGCAAAGCTAAGTGGAGACTGTGGCTGTATTTTGGGCAAAAGAGTCATCAACTTTACAATTTGTTCACTTATACATTTCATTGGCCAATGTGCCTGTACACAATATTTCAACTCTCTAGAGCTAGTGGTTTCTGAGAAGAAGTTGAGAGAAAGTTTATGAATTGACGAACGTTATGTCATATCATAAAGCCATTTGGCTTTTCAGGCCAAATGACATTCTATCATGATCAGTAAAGGGGTCCAATACAAAATCAACAGTTAATAATTCTCTTACCCAAGGAGCATGTACCAAAGATTTCAGCTTTCAAGCAGGTTTTTTTACTAAAAACAAAAATAATATGCATAAATGTACAAACTTTGAACCCTGGAACAGATGTTGATAACTGAAAAGTTAATGGTACTCAAATTTTGGTACTCAAATTTGTAATATTGCAAACATCATCACGTGTTTGTAAAATTTTGGAAATATATTTGTATAACATTTTGGCCATTTTTAAACCTATGGGTTTTCCCACTCTAAAATTAGAACAGACCATTTATTTCAAATCTTCTTATTGACAAGTTGGAACCTGCACTGTCGCTAGTCACGACCATGTTATTATATGTTTTTCTATTCTTATGAAGTTATATGACAAGATGACAGGGTTTTCTGTATGTTCATTGGGTATTAGCAGGAGGAATTCCATGTGCTTTACAATACAAATTTTGCAAACGATGTGGGAGTCAGGTCAAACGAAATTCAATATTTGAGTTTATGCTTAATAAAAATATTGCAAACATTAGGTAAAATTGTTGTATGTGAAAACATATTTGCCTTGCATATAAAAATATGTGTCTTGCCAACATTAGACAGTTACTTTAAAAGGACTTATCTGAATCTTTGGCCAAAATGATCACAACTGAATAAATCAGATATGATAAAGTAATAAATATCACAACATTTGAGCTCAAAACAAAAAGTAACATTTTGGTTATAGTTAATTATTTAAATTCACAGATATTTGTCAATAATTATTTACTCATATTTTACAGATACAAAATTGCAGTATTATGACACAACAACACAGCATTTGACCACATAAAAACAATGTTGTCAATATCTACAATTTTATGCCTGTTTTATGCCCTATGTAGGGAGCAATTTCGATATAAAAGTTAATACAAGAGAGACTTGTTTTTTTTTCATAACAACCTCTACAGAATGCCCATGTTGGGTTCTTAATTTTAAAAAAAAAATATTAATAAATATATTTCATGAATAAACGAAAATGGTGCAATTGGGGTAGAAGTATCTCTTCTATTTCCCTTATTTTAAGTTTTTTTTGTTAGAGTTACTATTTTCGTTCATGTCTGAACTCATCAGTGATATTATTAGAAGCCTTGGGGTTCACCAGAGGTCCCTCAAATCTACATGCCAAAATTTTCAAAAGGGGGATCAGGGTTTGGTTTTGGAACCCCCTAAATCCCCTGTCTAGAACCGCCACTGACCTTCCCTGACATAAGTCGCAGCATAAATGCGCACCAAACAGCTCAGAGACATCCTCTATAGAGCCGCACTTGCTTTGCTGTGATATTTCTTGGATATTTATACTGCTGCAAGTAACATGCTATATCTGGTATATACTTCGCTCGCAGACAGTACACAGCTTCCTGTAAGTTGTACTTCAAGGTTATAAACTGGTATAGGGATATCACCACCCTTGCATCGTGATAAATATCGTCTCACACGTTACTTATCTATACTTGCTAGATTTATAGCACTGGTAGATACAAATTATATTATGATATATCCTCACAATAACCTCTATACACAGCTCTATTCTTCTTATTCAACGTTTGGTACTCTGTCCACGGTTGATTGCACATGTTGCCCTGGAAACACTGTATCACTTCACTGTACGAGGGAGGTTCGTAGTCTGATTCTGAGTTTCTGGAAAAGTAATTCAAATTTTGTTTGATTGATGAATTTATACTAGAATACCATACAGTTTTAACTGCTTGCTTTTATATCTGTAGTCATAACACCATGACATGTGGAAATTCATGATTCTAAATTCTAAATCATGCTAATAAATCTGTAAATTCATGTGAGGGAAAACGACTTTTTAAAAGTGACAACTGGAACACTCACACAAGACAAAAATCAATGTATACACAAATACTGCAATTAAATCTCACCTGATTGTCCCTGAGGACTGTAAGCGGGTGCAGATTCCTCAGAGTGAGGCTGTAGACTGGGTCTAGAGTTATCTCCCATTATCGCTTCTTCATATGAAGGCGGTGGAGGAGGCGGTGGTTGTGACGGTGGCTGGTCCTGACTCTCTTCCGGTGTGTTGCACACTAGTACACTGCCTGGTAAACACGTTGTTACTTCACTGTGCATGGTAGCTTCGTTCTTTTCTTTGTTGAATGTGTCCGAGTTTCTGGAAAAGGAATTTAAATGAGCTTGATATATATGTTTACTAATAGGGCTTCCACGGGTCCAAAATATTGGACTCCAGGACTCGAGGGGTTAGACTCCACTCGGACTCGAGTACTAGAAATTAATACCTTTCAGCTAAGTGGCAGCATGTCACAATAACATGTTGTTAGTCTTTGAGCATTCAGTGGAACACTGATATACTACGATGTAATACCCATTTCGCGATACAATATTGCCAGATGTCCCCAAAAATAACCAGTACCCATACAGTGTTCAGCACTACAGTTGATGAATCTAACACCATTTCAGGTTCAAATAAAATAATATTTAGGCTATTTATTTTCTGTCTCAGTGATAAAGACATGTAGATGACAGAGAAGGAAAATTCCAATAAAATACTATTTACTTATGTTCTCCTTCAGTGACAAAGGCATACAGTACAGAAGACAAAAGGGTACCGTTGAATAAATGTGTGACAGTGTAGTTGTTCTAATTTTCACATCAAGTGTAAGAAATCTAGATATGGAATAGCTAGGAAGGAATTTGACATCTAATGTTTATATTAGTAATCATTTCAGTGTATAAAGCTATGGTTGCCATGTTTGTAAATAAAGAATGGTCTTGATCATTTCATGAAGGGTAGCAAGTATAAAAGTAGAAATTGGTTAAGATTTAGATACTCAATATTAATATAATAAAAAACAAAAGTTTGATTGGTTGGGCCCCTTGTGATTTGACCTTCACATGACATGGAATATTGTACCTCATATGTCGATGTCATTATCATTATTCTGTAGTGATATAAGATTTCGATTATTGCTTTTTTGTTTCACAAATATACTGAAATAATAACAGGATACATTTATTTTACCTTATGAAAAAGCGTAACATTCAGTATTAGATATGAAACCCGTCTACTGTCGCTTGTCAACTCGACCAACATACAAGTAATAAACACATCAGTATATCGACCAACTTGACCATATAAGCTTCATGTTTATTTACATTTGTTGGTATAAATTTCATCTGGTATCAATTCAATGTTTTATTTGGTTGCATTGTACGATTTTAACTGCGACCAAGGCATGTGTCACTGTTCACTTGTAATGTGGTATATAACTTGTCCCTCAGGTACCACGACATACTCGGTCCACTGCAGTTGTTGTTAAATCTTTTCAGGCACGACATGTTCAATGTATATAACTTGCACAAGTTGACTAAAATTATTGTGAAATTAATGTGATCTTTTATCGAGTCCTCGAGTCCCAGAAAATGGACTCGAGTCCAGCTAAACCCGACTCGTACTCGAGTACTCGAGTACCCGTGGAAGCTCTATTTACTTATACATCCTAGACTATCATCTTTAGCTCATTTTGAAATTGGGAGGGGTGCAGCAGTTGTGTAGCAGTTGCAAATGTTAAAAGTTTACGGACGACACCAGATCGAAGGATGCAGGACGACAGCCCTCATATGCAATAAAACAAGTAGTTGTCACTAAGGTGACATGATCCCCCACTGCAAATTAATACTTCAAAATTGATAATTAATGTCAAGATCAACAAAATCGACTGTCGAACATGTCATAAAATTCAAAGTTCCACTGTGACCTTGAGAATAATGTGAAGGTCACCAAAATCTAATCAGCCCTTTGTCTTCCACAGCAGGTGCTTTGAGTAAGATATGATGAAATTCCAGTGAATCGTTCTTGAGATATCCCACTGACAAGCTTTACATGTACATTAACATGTCGAAAATGTCACCAAAACCTATTCAGCACGTTGTCTTGCCTTGGAGAAGCTATGTGTAAGATATGAAGAGAATCCAGCAAATGGTTCTTGAGATATCCCGCTGACAAGGATAAAATGACAAAGTCTCGATGTGATCTTGAAATGAAGGTCAAGGTCACAAACCTCAGTAGGAACATTACTCTCCCTATGATGAACCCATATGCAAAATATGAAAAGAATCCAGTGAACAGTATTTGAGTTATTCCATTTCTAACGGACGTACGTACGGACAGACGGACACAGCCGAATACTATATCCCCCGCTTCGCGCTTAACGCTCAGTGGGGGATAACAAAGTTGTGTGTATTGTACCTGTCTTGAGTCTCCTGGTCGATGCTGTTAGAGTCCAGGACTGGAACAGCACCATCGTCGTTTACTTGAGCAATCTCGGTCCAACGATGCACATGCCTTGGCTGTGCAATATCAACATAATACAGTTCGACCATCATTCAAAATTGAAAAGAATTTTTCAAAACTGTCTCAAGAGCTCAAGTCTTTGAAGAGCATTTAGAAGTGGAATACATAAGATTTTAGTCACTTTCATTAATTGATATAATAATTTGTATATGTTGGATGACTCCATGCTAACAGCTATAGGTGTCCCCCATGTTCAGAAAATCTCAGGACATAAAGCACCAAGGGGATATCCTAAAATTTTTATTTTAACGAAAGTACCAGGGGCAATTTCTTAAATTTAAAACAGTAAAACAATTAGCTCTTGTTCAGTCATACAATAACATACCCACTAGCATCCAATTTCAAGTAAGCTGTTATTTTATTCCTTCTAACACTTTATCTACTGAATTGAATTCAATTAATTAGTTCCAAATCATTTTAACTGATCAATTTAATAGAATCACAAATCTTTAACATAAGCAATACTCTCTGATTGGTGACGAAAGGCTATGAGATGGCAGGTAATTGAGTTACTATTTCAGCATGAATCACTGACACTAACCTGTCCCACCTTTAAACCATTTCTCGTAGAGTTCTGTCTCTTCTTTGTGATAACAACCTGTCCAATGGCCAGTAAGAAAAGAGGTACAGCTAGGGCTATCAGC
Organism: Gibbula magus; assembly: GCA_936450465.1. Taxonomy (NCBI): domain Eukaryota; kingdom Metazoa; phylum Mollusca; class Gastropoda; order Trochida; family Trochidae; genus Gibbula; species Gibbula magus. Next base: position 80,796,128 of record OW388291.1, on the reverse strand, counting down.
AGTGGTCCAGTTACCTCCCCTATGAAAAACAAATAGAACCATTGGCAATGTAGCTTATCAGACTTTGAATGGTTTAATACTGAAGCCCTTAATCGATAATTTTCATAATCTCTTCTCTTGTCCTGACCTTGAAATTAAACTCATGAGTGCTTTGAGCATATGACCTGCTGATAAGGCACAATAAAACTAGTCATTTATTAATTTTATTCAATCATATCACTGAAATCGTCCAGTGTCCATGCATTTTAACCCTTAACTTGCGAATCCCGGAATTATCCGGGCGGGCTATAAGCGATTCCGAGGTGTCTGTATACGGATCCCGGATACGAGACTTAGAATAATTCACGGCTGTCTCACTACTTTACTAGCCCTGTCAACGGCTCCCGAGACGATTGTGACGATTGAGCCGCTCCATGAGAATGGCTGTATTTACGCTCCGCGGCCCGACATGAGATTGAAGCTTTGTTCAGTGTCTGGTCGGAATGTCAAGCCAAATTCACACCAATTTGCGTGTGCATTGTTGACCCGTAATGCATCGATAATTAGCTTTACAAAAGGCCAATTTTGTCGGGCTTAGCCCCCGAAGCCTCATTTCGCTTGCAGCTATTTTCACCCACGTGTTTGTATTGCATCGGGTTTGCCTCGCCCGAGACTGCTATCTGCCTCGCATCTCGCGAGACGGGGAAAAAATCGCTAACTCGCCTTACTCCCGCACTTCATATCATGTGAGCGAATAGTTTGTTTTCAAAAACAAATACGGCAAAATAAAGGGGAAAGAATGGACTAAATTCCCATATAAAATTAGCAAATGTCAAAAAAGTAATAAAGACACAGCAAGCGCCGTGGAAAAGGTCAAGTGCACACTTCGACAATATCCCTTTAACAATCGGCGATTTTCACAACTTCTTACAATTTATCACGGCTAAAATACTGAATGCATTTTCATGATTTTTATATCACAATAAACCGAAAAGAATAATCTTTTATTCACAGAAATAAAGATACAATTTTACCTTTCTGAGAGACATGTGAAACCAAACGGCACACAAACTAATCAACATATTTTCATCAGTTATGGTTCGAGGTTAGCGTTTATTTGAAAGGTCAAACAACATAACCATATTTGGGTTGACATGTGCTTATTTGTCAACTGGTTCGAGATTATGATTTCTTGGAAAAGTGCAATGAACGACCGTTTGCAATGCCGCATACATGTTGTAAGTATTGACGATTTTATAGGTGGAAATAAAGACAAACTTTACATAGCTATAGAATTATAACCAAAGGTCGCATTCTAATAATTTTTATAACATTGTGAAGCTAGACATCTTGTCTTCAATTCCGTATATAAATGGAATTTTTTTCGTTTCGTATTTATGATGTTACGAGGCCCGAATTAAAGACAATCTTTCGAAAGTAATAGAATAAAAACGAAAAAACATAGAAAATTCATTCAAAGTTTCGGGTGTGAATTAGCCATTTGTGTACGGGTGTCGCTACTTGAATGTGATTGAACGCCCGTATATAGATCTTATTCGCCATGTAGATGCGGTATATTTCGTAAAAGCGGTACCGGAATCGCCGCCTGGAAATTCCGCCAGCAGAGCTAGTTAGTGCCGAAGCCCAAACTACTGCTGTGAGCTGCGAGCCTGTAAATTCCACCACAGGCACTAAAAATGGTAAAATATATATACGCAACGTAAGGGTTAAGAGACAAACATGACTTGACAGTGAATTTGTAGAAAAATAGAGCCATTGGTTCTGTAGCTCATCAATTTCACTTATTTTCAAAATGTAAATCAAAACTTTCCAGCATTCTGGGTCTTTTTGTGCTGGAGAAGAAAATGAAAATAACATTTTAGGGCATGAATGTCTTGAAGTGTTCTGATTCAAAACTTAAAGTGTGATGTAAGTGGTCATCTCAATTATTAAAGATACTTAAATTTACTGCATAGAAACCCACTGGATGGCTGTGCTCATAGTATAATAACACAATCCAAGGAACATTTCATCACAGCCCTAATAGGAGTGCACCACTTTTAAGTTACAACTTGGCATGACATGATGAGCTAAACTTAGATGAACTTACCTCTCCACGTCACTAAGCTCCCTGTTATGATGAATATGAAGGCAACAGTTGTGAACAACACCGGGATTTTAGTTCTCATTTTAGCCCGATCCGGTGGCTCTAGTCGTGCAGGGTGAAACGGCTGCAGTAGATTGACTTGACCGTCACGTGACACGTAGATGCTAGCCATGGTGAACAGCGAACAATGGACTTATCTTAATCTGGTTTTATTGTTCATGAAGTGTCTGAAACAAGAAATAAACAATCACCATATGGGAAGAAGCACACAAGGTAGTATTTTTCCTGTAAATCACATTCGAGTCTTCCATTTTCCTGGCCATCGATTGGCTGTAACAGAAAACATATCATTTCATTGATTGCCGGAATGACGATAATCATCTTCTAAATTTCTCTAACTGGTAATTTAAGATGTCTTGTGTATTCATTGATAATCAATAGCAAGGAGTTGGACATAATAATTCACAAGGGAAAGGGACACAAAATCTATGGAAATTATTTATCCTGTACTAAATTGACAAGTCTATAGAAATAACGTCACCGTCTGTTAAAGGTCGACTACATGGTCACTTTCAGGGTTCATTAAAAGAGGATTTCAATTTGACAAATACCTGACTTTAAATTTCTGAATTCGCCCCATAAATTACTTATATACAGCTTTTTAATTACACCGCTTAATTAGTGTCAACAAACGATTCACTGAAGTCATTTAAGCAAATCTGCTGGGTTTGATGTCACTCTTGGATATCGGTGTACATGATATTTCAACGTGTTTAGCACCTTTTTAACTGTCTATTTATTTGCTTACTTATTGAGTGACTCACTGGGACTGGAGGAACTGTTGGGACTCACAATAGCTTGTGGTAGCGAGTTGCTGGACTCTGCATAATGTATTTCCTCCAATAGACACCCCCGGCATCTATATTTTTAGACATTGTCAGTCTGGTGTCTATTAAAGACTGGCGTCTATTAAATATTTGGTAATATTAATCCAACTTACAAACTTAAACATATATAAAAGTGCAATCATGACAAAATGTCTTGAGTATGAATATGTTTTGTTGAGAATATTTATTCATTATTGAACGGGACCAATATGTTCTTTAAGAACCATACATAAATATATAAACATTACAGTTCTTTTCTTAAACTTTGCTCATGTAATCACTGGCGTCTATTTCAGACTCGGCGTCTATTTCTTTCAAACAGTCATACCCACGACGTTTATTCAAGACCTGCATGGCCTCAATTCGAGACCCGTCATCTATTGGAGGAAATACAGTATTTGTGAATTAATCACTGCTATGATATTCATCAAAACAACTCAAATCATCAATATATCGAATCCTTACATATCTAGGCCTATCTTGGGAATTTTCCAAATGACAATTGCATGATTTATTGTGACTTAGTCAATTTCCAAGACCCAATGATCTGATGTAATTGCAATCTCAATTCATTACAAAGCTAACTAGAAGGTGTTTTTACTCGTGAAAAACAGATCTCTCCCCCTTCCCCCAATTCAATTTCAGTTATTACCCTTCTAAAAGAAAAAAGTACAAACTGTTGCCATGGAAACAGAAAGAAATTAAATTGATAATTGATAAGTTCAAACAACCAAAAGGCACAACTACATGACAGGTTGGGGAGGCAGCATACTAAATTTGGTGAAGACTGGTGAAGCAGTTTTAGAGATCTGCTCTGGAAACAAACCCTACCCTTCAAATAGACAAAGTCCAAATTGTTACCATGGAAACTGAAAAATAGAGCCATTGACTCAGTCTTTAAATAATAATGATAAAATATTAATAATTTCTTACGGTACATGACATATGATAAAAGGTACAAAACGATGATTTTACAAAATAAATATTACATAAATTTGTGTTAGACACTCAATTCTTAATTTTCAAGTCTCAACTTCTCTTTCTCAACAAACAATTTCTCAAAGCACTTGTTAGAACTCATAAATTTGGGATTACCTCCCTTAGTCTCTATACAGACTGAAGTGAAGAGCACATAAAATATCAAGAGTACTGTTCAAAGCTTCCTACAATAGTTTTCTTTTTAAGTTGTGACCCTGTGATCTATATTAGGGGTCACAGGGTTTCCAAATTTACATTTTAGAATCCATTTTGGCCAAGGAGCCTGTACACAACATTTCAGCTTTCTAGACCTTATGGTACTGGAGAAAAAGATGAAAATAGGTGTTTAAGGTTGTGACCCCTGTCACCCTGTTTGGGTCACAGGGTCACCAAATCTACAATTTGGAATCCCAATTTAACCGAAGGAGTCTGCACACAACATTTCAGCTTTCTAGATCTTTTGGTAGAATCTACTGGCGAAGAAGATGAAGATAGCTGATGCCGACGCCAACGCTGTCGGAAACTCAACAAAAAACAAGGTTTCCGACCCTTTGGGAGGAGACATAAAATTAACATGGCAAGGTGCAAAATTATTCTGTCACATGCGTAACAGGCGAACAGGTGGCCAATCATGCAGTCACGCTTTAGTGCGGTCAGGGTTAAAAATGTGTTGCTATATTCTAAAACCCATTTATAAAAGTTGTCTTGCAAGTGTATATTGTCTCTATTTTGTGCTTTATTGATTACGATATATAATATACATAGAGACTATTATAGAGATAATAATATTTTTCTTCGCAAAAATGTAGGCTATAAACTTTAACTTATGGAACGCACCTGTTGATTTGTAGGCCCTATCTTTTTGATGGTGAACTTGAAGTGCAATGAATTGTTCCATAGCCAGATCATCATCCATAGTCATGAACAATCCAAAAGTCTCCAAAATTGTGAGTGCATAAAAAAAATAAGACAATGTAGATCTCGCTACGACTAGCCTTTCTGTGTTATGTTCGGTAATCCTATGTGTATATTGAGCACGATCGTCGAACAAAACCGTGACTTGACATTCAATTTTAATTGATGAAAATAGATATTTACCACGATTTTACACGAGCTACAGTTGAAATGTTTTTCTTCTCCTTGTGCTTACATGATGCCATCTACACATTCCTATTGTCTAACGGCAGATGATTAATATTCATGATTCTGCTTCTTGGTGCTTCAACTCAAGTGAGTGCGACCGTACTGAGCAAGGGAGGTAACTCGAACATGTCTTTGAAATTAAAGCGATTGGCGTGTGTTCGAGTCCCACTTTGATCATCCACAATATTTTATTTATTTAAAGTTTTAGATACAATAAGAATAAGTGAACAACTTGGGATGTTAAATATCACTATCAGATAATATGATCAAAAGGTCAAATGTCATAATGAATTGATTTTCAAGTAGCAGGTGTTTCAAAGGGATTGATTTTGTTTAATGACTACACATTTCGTAAAATGTATATTATTGGTATATAGCAGTTTTTTACAATAATTATCCAAACCCATTACTGTAAATTAGTGCAATGTTCGATAAAAATAAATCCAAGTAACAAAAACGAAATAAATTGTTCTCAGCATGTTCTAGAGTTTTGATACTGGAGAAGAAGATAACAAAAAAGTTTGGCGTCGTGACCCCTGTATACAGACTCCTTGGCCAATCAGGATTCTAAATTGTAGATTTGGTGACCCGGTGACCCCAAATAGGGTACAGGGTCATGACCTTAAAAATCTATTTTCACCTTCCTCTCCAGTAACAAGGTCCAGAAAGTGGAAATGTTGTGTACAGACTTCTTGGCCAATGGGGATTCTAAATTGTAGGTTTGGTGACCCTGGGGTCATCAAATCTACAATTTAGAATCCTTATTAGCCAAGGAGTCTATACTTCATATTTTTAAACCTTTTGGTACTGGAAAAGAAGATGAATTGAGTTTTTTTAAGGTTCTGACAGTCAGAATCTGACTCCTGTGACCATATTTGGGGTCATAGGGTCACCAAATCTACAAATGCCATAAGCCTATCTGGGCTTTTAGGCCTGATGAACTTAAAATGTAAACATATAGACTAAGTCCTTGGTTTATCCTAAATCCAGGCCTATATGTAGGAGAACTTGGCCTCAATGAGTAAATAATCAATATTCTTTTCCTATACATCATTCTTTAGGCATCTCATAATTGCATAACTGCATGCGAATTGCATACTTCATGTTTGTGTCAATTGATAGCCAGGAAATCAGCTCTTGGGCGATGACTGGGTGACAAATTAAGCATTGAATATGTCCGTTTTTTTGAGAGACGTTACAAGGGGTCAGTGTTCTGTTACACATTTCCTGTGTCGCCTTCTGTTGCCCACCTGCTCATAGAAGTTGATAATTAAACATAATGTGGTGTGGATTACAGTTCATTTTCTGGGCTACTATACTTCCTACTCCCTTGGGATCTGCCATGGCAGGAAATAATAATGGTAAAAACATTTGTATATAATGCAAATAATGTTTAGGCATATATAGGCCTACTTAGCTTGTGATTGTAGAGCAGAGTCGGTTGTAAATTGATTTACATGGCTAAGATTTGCCAACTTATGGAGGATATGTCTTCCCATTCAGCGTTTTGTTATCTATGAAGGGGCATCACTTGATTCAACTTCCAAACCCAAGGCATAACTCTTGCCAGTATCCATTACTGGCTGATTTAAGCCTTGCAGTATTTCCCTCACTTTGTTGTGCCAAGATAGTGGATCGCTGCACCTGAAATGCATAGTGGGCCCAGATTTTCAAGCACAGAGATTTTAAGGAAATCCTGCAAGGCCAAAATCAGCCATTATAAATGGAGACTGCCAAGAGTTATGCCTTGCATTGGGAAGTTGCACTTGCTTCATAACGGTGCTGGATTGAAACGTCACACTCATAGCAACAAAGAAGTTGACTATCCATAAAACTTGTTCTCATTCACCACACCAACTTCTACAATGCCTTTCAAAGAAGTATGAACATGTTGCGCTAGTTTTTCTTTAAATTTCCAGAACAGAAAATCAGTATATGAGCTCATGATGGAATTTTTACCATATTTCCATTTCATGTCTGATCTCAATGTATGTCAACATAAGTGAAATCACAAAGAACAACTCATTTTAAGTTTTGTATTATTTTTCAATATGACATTTTCATACATGAAACAAAGAAATAATAACAAAATAGCATTTGGTTGCAGGGTCAAAATGATATCCCCTGATTAATGGTGGACACATTCCTCTATCTTGAAATCTTGAAGTTACCTATAGTTCGAATCACATGATATATTTGTTTAGGATATTAGACATGTGATGATTTCTTGTAAACAAAACATAAGGCCAGGCCAAACTAATAACTTGGTTTACAGATTTTTGGGGGGAAAATGGCTAAAGGAGGAAACCAAAAAAAAGGCAACTTTGCTTTGGTGTAGATGGAAACATTCACGTAAGCAAAACTGTGACAGAATTGATTAAGAAAATAAGAATTTTTCACTTGTCCTTTTATTTTGGCAGTAAAATCTGGCTATTTTTTTTTAATTAAGAGGAACAATTTGGCAACATTTTTATTTGGGAGGGATTCTGAATAGCATTTTTAATTCCAAATTGACCATATTGGTCAAATCATGGAAGGGAATCCATAAACCATCCAAATAAAATTCTTTTGCCTGAACATCTACTTCAATAGAAAAAGTCTTTCCTTTTTTCATAAAGACTTTTGCTCACCACTTGCCAAGCTTCATCCCAGTTTCTTCTGTAGGTTACAAATTTAACCAAAACCATTTAATATTTGAGATATTCAAATTAAGTTTGGACATATAAACAGCAAACAAAGTCTAAATCATTTTGAGCCTGCAACATTAAACATTACAATGTGTTTATCTTCTAACTTGTACATCCAATAGCAGACCTTGCACATCCCATACAATATCCATACCTGTTTCATATCAAACTTATCCGCGTAGAATAATAATATAACACGGTGAAACCTTCTAAACGGAGCTCACTAAAGCAGTCAGTCACTGACAATATTGAAAATACTATTGCACTTTTCCATTTATCTGCTAAGGAAAATAAGGGTCTGCATTCTATAATGGATTACAATATCCTAGAAAGAAATAAGTATGTATGTAAATTTCATGATTCACACATGAATAATTGTTGAATTGATTTCATGATGACTGCGTAGAAATGTGAATACACATTCAGAAATATAGCACTTTAAAACAACTAATATTATCATAGATATAAATGCAATCAAATTCTCAGTTCTAATTAATTTCACAACAGTTAATTTAGAAATTTAATATTTTAAATATGTAAAAAACCAAGTGTTGTATCAAACATTTTTAAATCCCTTTTTATCTCTTCTAGCCATAAAAATCCTAAGCATAATCTACTAATCATTACATTATCACTCATCAACATTGATATATGCTGTGCCTCACTTAATCATCTTCCAGAACCAATCGGGCGAGATATGCATTTACAAGAAATTCATATTCACCCTTGCGACAACTCGACGGATAAATTGAGACAGGAAGTAGCCTGATTATTGAGCTTATTGGTGACCTATATTTATATCTTTTTTTATGACTTTTGTCATATTTGAACTTATTTCTGACTTTGAACACTCCATATTTAAATAGGAAAAGACTAGGTTTGTTACGAGCGATTTGATAGGTCAATGGAAGGGACGTAACTCTGTTTGGGGGCACAGTCACAAGTTTTCCCGTCGAGTTGTCTTCTCATGTTTATCATTTAATGCAAAAATCATAATTATAAATAGCACTATTCACTCATGTTAACATCATTCTTGTCATTTTCTTAGACGAGTTTACAATGTAACATATGTTGTAAATTAAACTTCATATAAATCCAGACAATCTTTTTAAAACATTGCTTTAGCTTTAGCTAACCCGTTGTAATCCTTTCAGCTGAAATAAAACAATTAACATGAATTTAAATTACATACATACCACAAACCATTTATGCAATTAATGCACAGACGGATCCAGGAGTTTTCAAGGGGGGGTGGGGGGTTGTGTCATCAAATATACCTTCAGCACCTAACCCCCCCCCCCCCCCCCCCCCCCCCATCTGCCATTGAATTACACGTAGCTTACTCCCATGTATCATGTTATTGTCCTTTCTATTATGCTTTCAATAGGAAACATTTTCATTCGAAGCATTATTCAAAAAGAGGCATAATGTAACATGAGTGAAACGTCACAACCCTCAAACATTTCCGTCGGTAAAGCATCCGTCTATATTTGGTCATGTAAATCAGTTTGATTCATGCCTGCCACCTCGTCTCTCAGTTATCACAGAAAGTCTGCCACTACATCAGTTCTTTATGGCATTTAATTCTTCTAATAACATATTTTCGTCTTTCATCATTTCTTGGATTTCTTGTGACCCTGTGAATGAAATGAAGGATTTTAATGACAGTTTTAAAACTGCAGAAAAACTGAAAAATAAATTAATGAATTTGAGCATAACGAAATTTATATTAAATATTTAAAAAAACATAAAATTTCATGTTTGATTCAATAGTAGATTTTATTTTGAGATTAATAAAACATTTTGTGATGACCAATGTGAAATTTTTATGAATAAATAATTGGCAATATAATATGAACATTAACAAAATTCAGGTAAGCGAGTTCATCATGACAAAAAGACCTCAATACCTTAGAAGATGAGTTTTGCAGTTGGATTTTCAGTTCATCGATTTCATCCTTTTGCTGTGCTAGTTTCTCATTCATGCCGGCGAGGTGATCACTCATCATACTCAGCTGGCCCTCGTAGCTTCGCGACGTTGTCTGCAGCTCGTCCTGCCATCATAAATAACAAGCTTCAGAGCATTGTTTATTTTTGTGTTTTTTCTCAAATTTTAGTACTGCATTAGGAACATTCATATTAATTGATAAAATTTATGAAATTTTTATAACCTACAATATCAACAAATACTTAAAATCTCTTATTACCACGAGTTGAGCTAACAATCTATTTACAAAAGACAACAATCACATAAAAACGCCAACACATATAAAGAAACTTTTTTAAATGTGTTTAAGTGATTAAACCTTAAACATTTCTTATTTTCCTGCAACTTGATGTGTTTATTAGAGGCAGGTGGCAAATTTTGTTTTGGATATTGGAGCATCACATTATATTCTCTCACCTTACCTATCATGATCAACACTAACATATTAACTCATTGGAGGTAATATCTAACATCTCTGATCACACTTTACCTTGAGTTGAGCCAGGGACTGGTTTGCATCCTTGAGTTCATCCTGCGAGTTGGCCTTGGTCTTCACTGACAGGAGAAGCTGTTTGTGGAGGGCTCGTACTTCTGCGTGGAAGTTAACGGCTTTACTGTCTGCCTGTTGGAGTTCTAGTGTCAGCTCGTTAATCCGCTTCCCAAAGTGATCCTTAATGAGCTGTTCTCGACTGTCAATATCCCTTGATGCAGCCATCTCACTCTCTATTTTCCCCAACTAGATGTAACATGGTGTTAATTAATGAAAAGTGACACTGACTTTGTCCACATTGTTCATATAATGTAAAAAATAGAGCCATGGGCTCTGTAGCTCATCAGGATTGTATTGATTTATTATCTAAGGTTAAATATCTAAGTTATCTGAAGTAATACATTGTGAACAAGCAAAATAAAATTGGTTTTAGAGCATGACCCCATTTGGGGTCATGGGGTCACGAAATCTACAATTTAGAATCCCCATTAGCCAAGGAGTCTGCACACAACTTTTCAGCTCTCTAGACCTTTTGGAACTGGAGATGATGAAAAAAGGTTTTTAAGGATGTGACCCCTGTGACCCCATTTGGGGTCATGGGGTCACGAAATCTACAACTTAGAATCCCCATTAGCCAAGGAGTCTGCAAACAACTTTTCAGCTCTCTAGACCTTTTGGAACTGGAGAAGAAGATGAAAATAGGTTTTTAAGGATGTGACCCCATTGACCCCAAATGGGGTCACAGGGTCACGAAATCTACAATTTAGAATCCCCATTGGCCAAGGAGTATGCACACAACTTTTCAGCTCTCTAGACCTTTTGGAACTGGAGAAGAAGATGAAAATAGGTTTTTAAGGATGTGACCCCTGTGACCCCATTTGGGGTCATGGGGTCACGAAATCTACAATTTAGAATCCCCATTGGCCAAGGAGTATGCACACAACTTTTCAGCTCTCTAGACCTTTTGGAACTGGAGAAGAAGATGAAAATAGGTTTTTAAGGAGGTGACCCCTGTGACCCCATTTGGGGTCATGGGGTCACAAAATCTACAATTTAGAATCCCCATTGGCCAAGGAGTCTGCACACAACTTTTCAGCTCTCTAGACCTTTTGGAACTGGAGAAGAAGATGAAAATAGGTTTTTAAGGATGTGACCCCTGTGACCCCATTTGGGGTCATGGGGTCACGAAATCTACAATTTAGAATCCCCATTGGCCAAGGAGTCTGCACATAAAATTTCAGCTCTGTGGAGTCATTGGTTCTGGAGAAGAAGTCGAAAAAGCGAAAAGTTTACGGATGGACGGACGGACGGATGGACAGATGGACGGATGGACGGACGCCGGACACCATGCCATGCCATAAGCCCATCGGGCCTTTCAGGCCAGATGAGCTAAAAAGGAAATTCAAAACAAACAAGAAGACATAGTCATCAACATCCCCCGCCAGACCCAAGAAATCGGAACAAGGGCAATAATTTGAGAAGAAATAATTGTGCACTTCTCATTTTCATTCCATCAAGATATTGATACCCTCAAGCCACACAACTGATTTGATTTTAAACAGTTTCTGAGAAAAGCTATCCTCTTTGAAGATACCTTGAACAGAGTCGAAAAACGGAACAAGGGCAATAACTCCGAAAAAAAAAATCACCCGCTTCTTATTTTCGAACTTCATCCAGGTATACCCTCAAGCCACACACCAAATTTGGTTATCCTATCTTAATTAGTTCCTGAGAAAATCTGTCCCCTTTGGAGTAACTATGAACAAAGTCCAAAAATACGGAACAAGGGCAATAACTCCTGAAAAAATATATGCACACTTCTCATTTTTGAACTCCAAGGTATTTATGCCCTCAAGCCACACACCAAATTTGGTTATCCTATCTTAAACAGTTTCTGAGAAAAGTTGTCCCCTTTATCTCGGACGGACACACGGACGGACGGAGCTCAAACCTATATCCCCCTTCCACTTTGTGGCGGGGGATAACAATTAACACTTAAAATCACTCTTTATAAATAATAATTACATAATCATTATTGAAAAAAGCATTTTCATTGCTTTGAGAACTCTATCCAAGGTCTTTACACTGACCATGTTAGTCTGAACTCCTGGGCTGGAGCTGAGACTGGCACTGCGGGGAGCCTGAACCTGAACGTCAATATTGTCTTCTATAGATCCGATCTTATCACTGTTCCGCAACAAGGTCAGGTCCTTCTCCAGGTTCTTCGTTTTCTGTGCAGAACAGTATCAATAATTTTTTTCGTATTCAAATCTTCTGAATAGGTACTTGTCAGTTTCACAAAAGCATAATAGGAAATTTAAAGATGCAGTAATAGAGCACATTACAAACATATATGACTTTGATCAAAGTAAATACAACAACCTCTTATTTTCAATTGTACATTTATTTTAAATTTCCAAAAATAAGAATCAACAGAAACAATTTTCAGCTCTCTTGGCTCTAGTATTTCAATAGATGGCAAAAACGTAAATGTGACCTTGCTTGATGTTCCATTATAATCACAAACAGTACACCGAGGGTGAGAAGATGAAAGTCGGTTGTATTTCTGTTATTTCCATTGATCCTTTACCTATGGGTTCAGGATACTCTATCAATGATCAGTACCACCTCCTGGATTATTCCCTGGGTTACTCAGATTCATGGAAATCGGCTAATCATACTAATTTTGCTAATTGATACGGCAGATAAAACATTAACCGTAAAGCTGTTGAATCAAGTTCTATCACAGATAAAGACCATACACTGAGACTAATATTTTAGAGGTAAGAGCTATCTAGGTATAGAGGAATCTAAAGCTTGTGTATGAAGAAGAGTGTGAGGTGTACCTACCTGGAGCTCGTTCTCGTACTTGATCTTAAGGAGCTGGAGCTCCAACATCCAGTGCTCCTTCTCCTGCTCCAGCTTACTGCACCTCTGCTGGAACACGGACACCTGGACACACACAGGGCGCAATATCCATTAGAGTCATATCTAACCTTATTGTCACTGGCCTAACGATAAGTTGAAACCTCTATTGGCACAGTGTATCACATTTTTTTTATTGCCACTGTGTAAAATGTGTTATTGCATAACGCAACTTCGGCAATATCACAGCCGTTAACGGAGATGTGTAAAATGAATATTCAATATAATGTGTTGTCACTACCAATGAGGATATGAGAACATTGTTTTGAGAAAAACAATTAGTATTATTGTAAACATCAGTTCGGGAGATGACAGTGTTACCTGCTGTGACAGGCCTTGTTTACTTTCTGCTGAACTGAGGAGAGTTTTCCTATTCTGTACTGCTACCCGATGAGGTACTGTATCAGGACAGGACTGGAGAGAGAAAACAAACGTTTAATTCATTCACTGAATGTAAGTTTCTAATAAAGAAAGACATTAGAATTCTAAAACCATAGAATTATCTACCCGGTACATGCAAACCTTTATTTGGAATATTTAGCAAACAAAATATATTTGATATTTTATATGAATTTCGAAATCACATCAAGAGAAAAGAAGACAACTTCCTCTTTGTCCCCATTGTAGAAATAAACTGAAAACATTTTTAAAAAACATCCGCCAACCATTTCCTTACCCTGGATATAGAAGAAATGAAGTTTGAGGCCCTCTGTCTGAACTGTACAACAGCCGGATGAGAGCGGGGATCGTCTGTAGAGGTGTCCGTCCCGATACTGCTACCACGTGTTCTGTATCCTGCTGTCACACCGAAGAAGTCCAGGTTCCCAGACATAAATGTTGCTATCTGTACCCATGAAACATTAATTATCAACTATCGAGATAGAAAACATGCAACACTCCTCATACATTAATTTCATGTTAAAGATTGATTACTTCAACCACGGTTATTGACGACACATTATCACTGAAAGAAGTTATCATAACATTATCTATTATATCTAAGCTCTATCATATCTAAGTTCATTAATATTTTTTGGAAAAATGGCTCTAAACGTATCGAAAATTTATTGAACCATTTAAAAAACTCTTTATCTTGACCAATAAAACCTTTTGTGAATTTCAGATGCCCATGTTTTCTATTTGTAGATATATACTCTTAACATATATAAAAACTCATTCACTTACATCAACAGAAAGATAGAAGGAGTAAAAGGGCAAAAGAAAAGTGATCAAAACTAAACCAATTGAGAGAGAGAGAAACTTACTTTTCCAGTATTTGTAACAAGAGAGACAAGGGAGGCAACAACACACTCATCTGTGGTCTTTAGTTTCTGTGTGGCTGTAGGTAGTTGATGTTCCAGAGACACTTTGGAGTTGTAGTGCTTCGACACCTCTAGCAAGAAGAAGGAAGAGCAAAGAATAACAGTGGTTCAACTTGCCATACGTTTGTGGTAAAACTACAAATATAAAAAAATACTTTGATAGGAGATCAAACTTTTGAAGTAAATTTATTTCACAATTTCCTTTAAATGCCATGATGCATTTCATAAACAAATAAAATGATCCCTGCAATCAGGTGTCTAACTGAAGGGAAAGTAAAATGAAGAAACCTTTGACAGCTTCATGCATATCGTTGACAGCTTTACACAGGCGAGTGAAGACAGAAGCGTAGTTCGTCTGTGGATGCTGGACTCGTCCTTTCTCACCTGAAATATACATCACTCACGTGTAAAGAATATCCAGCAAATAAAAAATTATTCTGTTCACTTAAACAATACTCCCCGCAATACCATCAATGACCTATTTCATGATCATAATCCAGAGATCCATTTGAAGAATTATAAATACATGAACAGTCAAATAGGTCCCATATACAGAGATTATTACCCGAGGAAGTGTGTCATATGACTTTTACGAAACGAGTGTGAAGTTTTGTATTGACCGAGCGAGAGCGAGGTTTATACATAAATTTTCACGAGTTTCGTAAAAAATCATATGGCACACTTTCGAGTGTAATATTCATTATTTTATTTCCTTTGATTTGTGTTAAAATAGTCAGGAAACGGCCCACTTCCCTTGCGACGACAAGCTATAGTGATGTCACGAACAATCGTTTTATGACGTCACAGGCGACGTAATACGGGAAGCCGCGGTGAAACAATCGTTGGTAGGCAAATGTGATATGTGCACATGTGCTCATATCAAAAGAAATTTAACTCGGTTATTTTCAACCATATGGGTAATAAAAGCTCCTATGTACCTGAAATGCAATCTATATACATAGCAATAGGCAAGAACATTTTCAAAAGTAATAATTCAATCTTATTTAAAAGCATGGACACCAGACAGGAGATCTATTTGTACTGAGAACTAACTGCCAAACCAATTCTCAGGAAATAGTGTAAAAAAATGTTCTTTGCATTGATCTATATCTGTACTAACTTTGAGCTGCTAGGAGGGTGAGGTAAGACTTGATCTTATTGAAGGAAGCTGTGAGTCTCTTCAGGGACTTGTAGAGCTCCATATTTTTGGCCGCTAGCGTGGATGTACAGGAAGATACAGCACATTCTTCTTCTATACTGAAAACAGAAGAATACAGCTGTTTAGTCTGAAGATACTCTTGCAGTTGGTCAGTCGTGTATAAGCACTAAGTATAGACTCCAAACACTGTTCTTGGTGTGCGAATCATGTTCCATGCTGTGCAGCATGCAACACCTATTTTGAGGGAATGTTACGCACACCAAAAACAGTGTTCGGAGCCACTCCTTTCACTTCACACATGTACCTATGTTCAGAACACACTTCACTTATTGAAAGGAGCAGGCCTCAACAATCCATAACATATTTTCAGTTCAGTGTCACAGGCTGACAGTCAAATGTGGCAAAAAGGATGTATTACAAAAAATAATCACTTACTTTTCTGTAAAACTGCAACCAATTTTATATTCCAGACAATGACTAACATGAAAACAAAACTTCTGTAATCAAACAATCTAAACGTGTCTTATTTGAAAAATACTAGTTACAATAAGTTTATATATATATATATATATATATATATATATATATATATATATATATATATATATATATATATTTTGTTATATACTGAGAGATCACTCTTTAGCAAAGGGAAGAATGTTGCAAACCTTGCTAGTTGATAAGGCAACAATTTGTTCATGTAAGCAACCATCGTGACGAACGTTTTTGAAAATCCCTGCAAATCTGTTGCGGTCTCCTGGAAAGATAGAATATAATAGAATATTTTATTTATGTATGGTAATATGGTTTCCACAAACTTTTGTAGTAGCATAGGAGTAAAGAACTGATCTTTAAGAGTCACTAAAAGCTTTACTTACAAGTGTTGTGAGAGCGTCTTCTTTGAGAGAATCGGAGAAATGTCGTAGAGACTGTTCTACGGGGCGTAGATAGGCAAGGTTTTCATGGAGATATTTACAATACTGGAGAAGAAAAGAAATTAAGGAATTCAACTTTCCATTTCAAAATAAAAAGTTCAGTTTATTTCTGTAAGAATTGGTTATGATAGTACATGTACAATACTCTTATAATCAAGAACTGAATTAGTCATTTACTTACTACATAGCTACAAATTTCTACTATCTCTGGACGCAAATGATAAGAATTGAACAAATCCATATCTACATTCTTGATAAACAAATGAATAAAAATTTTGAGGGCCTTAAACAAAACATTTAATGAGAATACATACATCATCATGAACATCAAGAAGATATCTCATCAAGCAAGAGTTATCTCCCTTGTTTGTACAAAAGAATGACATTTTTATCTTGTTGACAAGCAATACATACATACATTGTTTGACAATTATAAATGGAGCAAATAATATGATATGTATACAGCAAAATAAAACATTGTTTCTGGTGCAATTCTACAGGAACAAATTGGTAAATTCTGACTGTAAGTATAACAGCTGACAAAGGGCAACATTGGAAATATAACAATTCAAAGGTGGACATAATCTTAGCATCAAACGAAACAAATAAAAGTCAGCGAAGGGTGGCCTTAACTATGGAAGAATCAAGACAGCCCTGGACAGTGTACCTGTGAGTTGATGGGACTGAGAGGTTCCGACTTCCCATCTGCTGGGTAAATGTTGGAGCGCTGCTCGCTGTACGTGTAGAAGTTGGACAGGCCCTGAACTAGCTCTGCTACAAGATTTGAGGACTGACTCACTAGCTCACGGGCTCGTAGCTGATGCTTTCGGTCATGTGTCGGCAGATTCAGGCTGTTTAAGTCATGGTCCTCTGCAGATGATGAAAGAAAAGTAATTATTGTTATATCATTGACTCAATGAAATATAAACAAGAGTTAGTCTAATATATAAATGATGGTCAAATTCAGTGAAACGTGTCAAATTATGTATATATTTTCATATGTAATTAAGCAAACTTTCATTTGATACAATCTTCATAAAGTTAATTCTCGTAGAACTATCATTGACATTTTGTGGCTTGAAAGCAAACCTCACAAAAAATCCTGAAAACATGTAGGCCCATACAGTACACTTACTGGTATCAATAAAAGGCAGTTTGTCGGTGATGATCTTGGTGGCAGTGTCCAGCTTGCCCTGCAGATGCCGCTGTAGTACTTCCAGTTTGTCCTCTCTATAAAACATTGTAACTAAATGTAGCAAAATTGAGGATGATTGTAACTCAATGTAATACAATTTTAACATAATGAAATACAATGCCAATGTTGTCATTATGATACAATTGTAACACAGTACATTACATTTGCAACAATGAAACACAATTGTAACAAAATTAAAAAACATTATAACTTAATGAATAATTTTTTTTTGAAAATCACAACAGCAATACAAAATGGACAATGATAAACGTCTTGGGAACACATTTAGCCAAAAAATTTGTGATTGTATCTTCTGTTTACAAAGAACAGGTGCATTACCTTTGAAAGGGAAATACAATCAAGTCAATGCCATGAATTTATCAATGATTTCAGTTACTTACGCGCCCTCAGCCCTTGCTCTGTACTCCTTGATCTCGGTCTCCAGGGTCTGTAGCTTCACCTGCACACATTAAAACTAAAGTGACCTACCCAACCTAATGTTTATTGCTGTTGTTCAAACCACATCCTCAACCAATAGTAAATGTCATCACATTTCAACAACTTAGTTACTGATATTAGAACAAGGCCTTAGGTGACATGAAATTGAAGTCATTTCTAAATATTTCCTTCATGCGACAATAAAAAACATTCAAGATAGATCACGTGTTGCATGTAATTTCAAATTTGTTTTGTTTGTCAAATTCTTTATCTACCGGTAATTAATCTTTTGAATTGAATATTTGTAACATTTTTGAGCAACATTTCCTCAACAAGCATAAACAATTAACCTCAAGCATAGCCTTCTCCTCCTGCAGTTTGTCGATGTGCGTCTTGCTCTTCTGTTTGGTGACACTGAGCACCTCTTCGTGCTGGCCGCTCTCTCGCTCCAGGGTCTGTAGTCTCGTCTCCAGCTCCTGCACCTTGCCCTCATACTGTTGGTTCACCTCGTACACCTGGCATATACAAGCGGCGCTCACAAGTGTTTGGGGCTATCAGAGAGATAATTACTGCATCGGGGAATATGAATGTGAACCTATTGTTCCAGGATAATAACTATAATGTTTTTAATAACTATTTCCATATTTTACTTAGTACTTGAAATAAGCTTTCGCAACACTGTATTGATATTTTTGCATGCCAGTCGACTGCATTTCCATGCCATGAAGTTCCTAATCCTGTAACAGGGGCATGAATAAAAGGTTAAAAAAAAAACCATACAAACAATTTCCATTGGCATTAGTTGAAGCTTCAATGAGGTCTGTTGCTTATTGGCACAAACTGATTTAGAGGGCAAATATATATCTGACCAAGGACCTGTAACTCTGCGAATGCTGTGAGGTGAGGTGATTAAGGATTTCACAACACTTTCAAAAATATATATCATTTATATCATGGCAGGTAGTATTATTACTGGGAGAAGGTTGCAACAAGATTGTGGCTATGCTATGTATTGCTGCAAGCATGGTTTTTAACCAAGGAACCATTAAACCTTACTGCACATATAACATTTCTCTATGCCCCAGGGAGATTTGAACCATTAACCTTTTGATCCAATGCTGAATTTAATAAACACTACACTATCCCCCATACACCAGCTAAGACAAAATCTTTAATAATTTTATCAATTAACTTCTTTGTTTTTGATTTGCACTATAGTAAAATTTTCATTTTTGTATTGAAACCAGCTGATTAGGTTTTAAGTACATGTACTTACAAATGGGCAAATGACTCCTAATGTTGTAAAGTATTCCAACACAAAACATATTTGAACTAATTACAAGTGTTTGTTGACAGATCATTCTTTTTCCTAGTATCTTATTACAAACCTGTTTGTGTAGTCGAGCATTCTCTTCTATCTTGCTCTCAAGTTCTTCACTGAACACACTAGCACCTCTCCCTGCATCTTGGGCTACTGTGTCATTACCCTTACCCTGAAATGTATTAGTGGTTTTGCCTTTCCTCAAAATGTACAGCTGTCTGTCAATGCACTTGGCAATGAAATCAATAAGACAAACACAAAAAATTGTTGGAAAGAATATCAACATTATAAACTGCAGCATCTAAAATCATTCTTTAGGAAAGAAGCTGATTATCCTTGCTTTTGTAATTGATATTAGACCTAATCAAATCAATTATGTTTCTTTGATTAATATTTGATAAATAAGACTGGAGCAATTTGTATGAGCATACATATGCATGTAACACATTCAAGTTAAAAATTAGAAGATTGCAATACCTTGTGTTTTTTCTTGCTGGATCCAATTTGCTCAAGGTCTTCTTGTAAAAACTCAACTCGTTTGGAAAGTTGTTGGTTGCGAAACACAAGACTGTCAACTTCCTGTTCAAGTTTTCGGATTGATTGATCTCTTTCCTTCACCGTCAGCTGATGATGATAGATATTGATAACATGACAACACTTGAGACATATGGTAAAAAAAAATATCAATATTTCTTTTGCATTCTTGATTCTAAAAAATGTAATCATCAGGTAAGAGGTATAAGTGTAAAATTATTATTTTTGTAAAAAGTTTAAACAAATGAAGCATCAAATTATGAGAAGTTATGTTCAGATGTTTAGTATTTATCTGGGGGAGCTAGACTGCATTTCCTTTGGAGCAGGTTCCTTAATCCTGTTAATTCATGATATGTGAAGTTTTTATTCAGATATCTGCAATCTTTCAGAATTCAGGCAACATCCTTACGCTCCCATTGACAATATTTGTACGGTTATTTGTCTAGCTACACTGACTTTAAAAGCAAATGAGAGATCAAAATGATATTATATATATTGACATTGTAAAGTTCACAATGAATGAAACTTACTCTCAACTTCTCTGTTTCAGCCTGTTCATCAATATATGCCTTTTTCAACACTGGGTAATGAGATTTTAGCTGGAAATAAATAGATTCATTTCATCATTAATCGACGTTATAAATGTAAAAATGTTATTGTTATTTTTACATCAGTAATGGTTACTTTTAACCCCTTCTGAACCAAATGAAAGTTTGACATTAGTTTGCTTTTGTCATGGTTTGACAACCGCAACGGACCCACATTAAAAAAAATATTGTTGTGAAAACTAGTTTATCTAATCTCTCGATATTTGAAGAAGTTGAAGAGACTGTTGTGTTGGGGGCGTGTGCAGAGTTGGATGGGTCAAGTTTCTTGGTTGATTATAACGCGGATGCAGTCGGAAATATGTAACTAATACCAGCTTCACGAAAACGAAGTTTATATTGATGGTAGCAATTGTCATTTAGGATTAATGGTGTCCATACCTTCGAGTATTCGGCCACCAACTTCTGATACTTGGCGTTCAGATCGGCCATCGTACCAATCCGGAAGTGCTAGCAGCAGCCGGGAGAAGTCATTGCAGGAAATAAATCAGGGAGCACTTATTGAAGCTACGAAAGATCGATCAAGTTTCACTCGTTGCAGTGGTGTCGCGGCACTTTCTTTTAAAATAATTCCCCTGAACATTATCAGTCAAAAGAAACAACATGTCTAAGTTTTGTTTATTGTTGAACAAATTACTGACAATGACTTGAAAAGTTTTAAAGTAGGTTTTGTACTGATATATAATTGGGTGAATTGGTAATTTGTGATGACTGAAAAACTAGTGTGTTTTTTTAACAAGTAAGTTGTAAGGGTGTACTTTTTCAATACTCTTTGGACCAGTATTCATCACCAAAATGGTAATTATGACGTACATTTCAAAAGTATCAACTCATGTTTTTTCTGGCTAAGAAAAAGGCACAGCTTGAAATAAAAAAAACATATTAGAAATGAGAAAGACAGAAAGATAACAATGCTGAAGTATATTTGATGGAGGAGAGACAAAAGTGGTGAAACATACATAGCTAATGGGAGACAAAGAAGAAAGAGATAATACATACCGAGTTCAGAAATATCAACAAAAGAAAATGTAAGGAAACAAAGAAAATATAGAAAGAGTGTAAAGGTTTATGAACAGAACGTATAGAGGCAGTTCCAGGAGTCAATTCAAGCAACATTTACCTGTCATTTCGTCAAGTGATACCAGTGGTTACGAGTCTAGAAAACATTTGTATCTCCAAATTATGAACAGGAAGCCATGCTTGTTATGAGAATGAACTTTCAAACATGTAGACGTTCATGAATACGACGTCCAGTCAGTCGTGCCCTCGCTCAAGCTCACTCACAAGACAATTACAACGTTGAGAAGTAGAAATATAATCCTTGCCAGAAAATACAAGACCATTTAAAACGACGTGAACGAATGCGTTCTTAAAATGAACTCATCAAACACCAACATCAGCCAAGAAAGGAATCCCCAGCGGACATTCAAAATATACATGTACTGTAGATTCATCTTTAAGATTGCATCTATTGCAATACTGTTGCCAATTAATTTCAGTTTAGTCAATTCGTGTTTGGTATATATAATACGATGCAAACATTTATATTGAAAATCTTGTAACATAATATCTCTGCAGCATTGTCTAGGAAGACTAAATCTCTTTCCGGTTTAAATCAGCTAAGAGCATATGCTGCCATTTTGCATAAGTTTGTCATATAAATCTTTCGAGAGCCCTTCACGGTTTTGATCCAATCCACTAAGAAAGTATTGATGTTAAGATCATAAAGACAGATGGAGTCAGAATTTTCTATCACATTTTCCCATTGTGTCGGGTTGCTAAGAACACGGTAATAATGTAAATATGTTCCCCTCGGAGTGAATTTTCTTTACAGATCAGCAAAAGACATGAATCCATTCTCATCACACAAAACTCTTACGCTATATACCAGTCTTCTATGATAAGTATTGAGTCTGCACATTGGTAATTAAGCCATATATGTAGGTTCAGCCAAAACAGCACTGATATCTCTTGCGTCAGTTAAGTGTGAGTGATAGTAATTACTCCAAGTGAGTATCAGATCATGCCAATATTGGTTATATATTTTACAAGGTCTGTAAGAATGCACATGTGAGCCCACTTTAAAAAGAAGATTTAGTGGGAAATAACTGTTTTAACTTCTTGTTCAAGCTTTTTTTTTAAAGAATGCTTAGCTTAAGCGAAGAAATAAATACATTTATATCTACCATCCTCAAACCACCATTCTAAAGCTTCTTGTCAAATTTCTCCGTTGAATTTTATCTGGTTTTGAGTTCCAAGTAAATTGAGTTTAACTCATTTATATAGTCTTTAGGTGTACTAGTCAGTTACAATTTGTCAGTATTCTTTTTACATTTTCTAATCTCTTTCTGGTATTGATCACCCATATATATAGTCTCTCTAAACCTGCGTTTAATTGAGATGTTTGGAACAAATGCACGTTGGAACTACTATGAAGTGGGACACGGAAGGGAACACTGCGATAAACTTGGAGGAACTTCAAAATGAATGGCAGACGAAGGTGTGAGGAATGGCCGTTATACAAGATGTAAAGGATTTCATGAAATGGGCCGAAAACTCAACAATGAAAGATGTTCAGTTTCTGTATGTCTCATCATATCAACAGACTGCCAAGAGAACAAGCGATATTCAAAGTGAAATTTGCCTTTCATTCTTTAACAGATCTCGGCGACTCTTCAGTAGCAGTACGTAATGACAGTTGCAACTGGGTCGTATGTTTGAATGGAGGAAAGCATGTCTGGAAATTGCAGCTTTATAAAAATGATGACGGTGAGAAGAATCGATGCAGAGAATGCAGCTAGCTTTCATTTCACTCCTGGAGATTTTGATAGGTTAGTTTAAGGACGAAACTGGTATATAGAAACCATGTATGACGAAGATGGAGATGGAGATGAAAATCAGCTTTCTCGAAAGGTTCAATTGCCACACAGAGGAGATGTCATTTGGGTTGCAAAAGAAGATATTCTCTACAAAATTGTTGGGAAATCACTGTGGATGCTGAATATCCGGTTTTGAGGCAAGAATTGTGTTAATTTAATGTACGTTACATTCACAACAAACAATGGCTGACTCATGTTTTCTTCAAGTTTATTAAGTTGTTTAACTTTGTTGTTAATATTTTCCATTAGCTTTTATAATGTTAATCTTCAGACATAATGGAAGTCATATTGGTTTATGAAAGTAACTGAAACCAGCAGTGACAGTGGCAGCATCGTAGTAGGAGTATATAGAAGTAATATCAGTTACAGTAGTGGTTGTAGTAGTAGTAGTAGTGGGAGTAGTGGAAGCAGTAGCAGTAGCAGTAGCAGTAGCAGTGGTAGTGGCAGCATCAGTAGTAGGAGTATATAGAAGTAATATAAGTTACAGTAGTGGTTGTAGTAGTAGCAGTAGCAGCAGCAACATCAGCAGCAGTAGTAACAGTACCAGTAATGCATGTAGTAGAGTCAGCAGTAGTGGTTGTAAAATTAGCATAAGGAAGAACAAATAGAAGAAGTAGCAGCAGTAGCAGTACTATAAGAAGAAATATTTAGTAGCAGCAGCAGAATAATAGTAAGTTTAAGCAATAAAACTAGTTGTAATAACACCAGCTGTAGTAGTTGCAGAAGCAGTAATAATAATAGAGGTTAACATAGAACACGTAGAGGTAGTATGTTATTGTAGTGGTTGCAGGTGTAGTTATACAATTAGGTAGTATGTTATTGTAGTGGTTGCAGGTGTAGTTATACAATTAGGTAGTATGTTATTGTAGTGGTTGCAGGTGTAGTTATACAATTTAGTAGTATGTTATTGTAGTGGTTGCAGGTGTAGTTATACAATTTAGTAGTATGTTATTGTAGTGGTTGCAGGTGTAGTTATACAATTTAGTAGTATGTTATTGTAGTGGTTGCAGGTGTAGTTATACAATTAGGTAGTATGTTATTGTAGTGGTTGCAGGTGTAGTTATACAATTAGGTAGTATGTTATTGTAGTGGTTGCAGGTGTAGTTATACAATTTAGTAGTATGTTATTGTAGTGGTTGCAGGTGTAGTTATACAATTAGGTAGTATGTTATTGTAGTGGTTGCAGGTGTAGTTATACAATTTAGTAGTATGTTACTGTAGTGGTTGCAGGTGTAGTTATACAATTAGGTAGTATGTTATTGTAGTGGTTGCAGGTGTAGTTATACAATTTAGTAGTATGTTATTGTAGTGGTTGCAGGTGTAGTTATACAATTTAGTAGTATGTTATTGTAGTGGTTGCAGGTGTAGTTATACAATTTAGTAGTATGTTATTGTAGTGGTTGCAGGTGTAGTTATACAATTTAGTAGTATGTTATTGTAGTGGTTGCAGGTGTAGTTATACAATTTAGTAGTATGTTACTGTAGTGGTTGCAGGTGTAGTTATACAATTTAGTAGTATGTTACTGTAGTGGTTGCAGGTGTAGTTATACAATTAGGTAGTATGTTATTGTAATGGTTGCAGGTGTAGTTATACAATTGAGTAGTATTTTTCCTTAGGGTAATTTACTGGAACAGCATAATAAGTAGGCAATACGATTCTGAAAACTTAATACGTATAGTTACAGAGTATTACAACAAGGTCACACGCTATCGGGACTGATTTGGTAAACATAAGGTGCGGGAGACACCCTGCCCGTGAGAAGTGTGTCATCTGGAGTATTATCTCGCAGAAATAGCTGGCGCGAGGCATATAATTCACTCATATTATAATTTGATAACGAAAGTTATCCATATTGTTGGAGTTTTAAATAACATTTGTGGTGAAGAGACTGCCCAGCATAACGTCAACAGCGCCGGTGGTAACGTTATGTGAAAGTACAGTCTTCTGGTGAGTGCTTCCTCCCCCGGGGATGGATCGAACTTTCTGTGTGGGCAGCACTGACTGATAAAGGACCCAGTCCACGTACTCGCGGTCGGTGGAGCAGAAAGATGGTTTCCCCCGACGTCGTAGCGTTCCTTTCATTGCTGTGTCTGACCCTACACGCTGTCAGGGGGTTCTTCTTCAGGAGGGAATTACCGTCAGCCAAAGGGGTATGCGACGCTCAGTGCGAAGCCCTCTGCCAAGATCTCGTGGTAAGTCGTTGCATCATTGTTTCAGTTTTGCACAAGTTATGAAATAAGATATAAAAGTATACAGAAAAAATCATTATGTCGAGAAAGCATGTTGAAATTATCGACTTGAAAACAGAGAAGCTTGGTTGAAACGATTGCAATGTTTCCTGAAGCAATAACATTAACAAACGTTCAGTGTGACGGCAAGGTTTATATGTTACTTTTATTCTACTTGATTTCGAACACATTTTCAGAGCGGCTGTGAAAGCAAGTGTTCACCGATTCTCGAACGAAAATGGATCATCAACTGTGAAGTAAGTACTCTAGGTACAAGAGATGAAATGATGTCATGATCAATCTTGGAAATCCGTTTATAAAATGAATAACAAAACATTGCCATTGTCAAATAAAGAATTTGATTGTCTAAGAAGACATGTTAGGTTACCTATTCACAAGACAGGTACCGATATTCGGTCTTTTAATAAGTATTTGAGAGGAGCAAAGATTGTATCAGCAGCAACAGAAGGCGGTAATAACAGAAGTATTTGTAGTTGTAGCAGTAGTAGTAGTATATAAAGTATCAATGGAAATTGCATCAGGTACAGCAACATAAATAGTTGTAGTGTCGTTGTTATTAACAACATCAACAACAGAATTTGTAGTGTCATTTTCATTAACAACATCAACAGCAGAAGTTGTAGTGTCATTGTCATTAGAAGCAGCAACAACAGATGCTATAGTGTCATTGTCATTAGCAGCGACAACAACAGAAGTTGTATTGTCATTGTAATTATCAGCTTCAACATCAGAAGTTGTATTGTCATTGTCATTAGGAGTAGATACATACGAAGTTATAGTGTCATTGCCATTAGCAACATCAACATCAGAAATTATAGTGTCATTGCCATTAGCAGAAGAAACAATAGAAGTTATAGTGTCATTGCCATTAGCAACATCAACATCAGAAGTTATAGTGTCATTGTCATTAGCAGAAGAACCATCAGAAGTTAGTGTTATTTCCATTAGCAGAAGAAACATCAGCAGGTATAGTGTCATTGCCATTAGCAGAAGAAACTTCAGCAGTTATAGTGTCATTGCCATTAGCAGAAGAAACAATAGAGGTTATAGTGTCATTGCCATTAGCAACATCAACATCAGAAATTATAGTGTCATTGCCATTAGCAGAAGAAACATCAGAAGTTATAGTGTCATTTCCATTAGCAGAAGAAACATCAGCAGTTATAGTGTCATTGCCATTAGCAGAAGAAACATCGGAAGTTATAGTGTCATTGCCATTAGCAGAAGAAACATCAGCAGTTATAGTGTCATTGCCATTAGCAACATCAACATCAGCAGTTATAGTGTCATTGTCATTAGCAGAAGAACCATCAGAAGTTAGTGTTATTGCCATTAGCAGAAGAAACATCAGCAGTTATAGTGTCATTGTCATTAGCAACATCAACATCAGAAATTATAGTGTCATTTCCATTAGCAGAAGAAACATCAGCAGTTATAGTGTCATTGTCATTAGCAACATCAACATCAGAAATTATAGTGTCATTTCCATTAGCAGAAGAACCATCAGAAGTTATACTGTCATTGCCATTAGCAGAAGAAACATCAGAAGTTATAGTTTCATTGCCATTAGCAGAAGAAACATCAGCAGTTATAGTGTCATTGCCATTAGCAGAAGAAACATCAGCAGTTATAGTGTCATTGTCATTAGCAACATCAACAGAAGAGTTCGTCTTCTTTCAGCCCCTTATATGAAATAAAGTAGTACTTAAAAGTATAGAAAGTATTTTTATGCATTTTTTTTTATCTTTTTTTCAGAATGGCGGCAAGTGTACGGGACCGGGTTACTGCTCTGTACTGAGGAACGAAAGCCTTCCCACATTACCAGGTATTTGTTATTTAACCTCACTTTCTAATTGGCAGAAAAAGCAAACTATGGACGAGTTTTATGAATGATGTGATTTGTGATCTTATTAGAATTCGAAATCAAAAGTATATGTATTTATTTTCCTTCATTCACGTCTTCAAACTTCTTCATTCATAGGCCACATATACATAACTGTTTTTTTCTTCAGATTTCTATATCCCCCCGAAGCCAAATTTACAAATTATCCGGGACTCGCACACAAAGAGTATCTTGCTTCGATGGAAGGTAGACAATTCCACCAACAATAGCATCATCTACATCGTCCAGTGGAACAAGAGTAATGCTACTGTGCACGACGACTCGCTGTGGTTCACTCTCGGCTGGGTTGGTAGTCAGGATTAGTTTGTTGCGATATATAGGTTTAGCAATAATGGTTGCAGTTATCCCCATAAGGGTGGCCAACTTCATGGCTGACTAATTCTAAGAGATTGAAGGGTTGAGTCTTTACCACATTCTGACACACAAGTTATAATACTTTTGGTGTCACGTTGGGCAAGAGAATTCCTTTTTTAAAACCAATCCAGCAGTATAATAATAATACTGATAATAATAATAATAGTGCATATTTATAAAGCGCACATATCCACGCTCGAAAGCATGCTCAAGACGCAAACATATAATGCTAATAAATAATAATAATAGTCATGCACATTTGAATGTGCTCAGTTCACACAAACAGCAATAACAAATCCATGTATATAATTGTTGCGTTTGTGAAAGTCCTTATGTATACCATAGAACTGAACAAAAAGATAGGCTTTTAGACTTGATTTGAATTATTCAAATGGTGGAGATAGTTTCAGATTTTTGGGAAGAGAGTTCCACATGTTAGGAGCAAGATGCTCAAAACATCTCTGACCAAAGCACTTGAGGTTACACTTCGGCACTGTCAATAGATTCTGATGTTGTGATCTAAGCTCCCGTGCTGGGACATAGGCTGATATAAACTCTGATATGTAGGCAGGCGATTGATCATGCAGAGATTTATGCATTAGACATAAACTTTCGAGTTGAATCCTTGCTTTTATTGGAAGCCAGTGAAAATGTTTAAGGACAGGAGTAATGTGCGATCCTTTAGATGTTAGAGTCACGATTCGCGCTGCTGTAGTTTGTACCTTTTGAAGTTTGTCAAGGAGAATATCCGGGAGTCCGACATAAAGACTGTTACAGTAGTCGAGTCTACTCAGTACCAGACATCTGGTTAGACTTATGCAGCTTCCATGTTGATCAAAGGACGAATATTTCCAATCACTCGTAAGTTCAAGTAGCATATTTTGCAGACATTGTTAATCTGAGCTTCCATTGAGAGTGTTGGATCTAGCAAGACACCGAGATCCTTGACAGTCTTGGTTAGCTGAACGTCCGTTTCTGACAAATTAACGGTGCTTATATCCACTGTTTTTAGCTGCTGCTTAGTTCCAAAATTGATTGCTTCCGTTTTATCACTGTTCAGTTTGAGTTTGTTTTCGGTCATCCAAGAATTCAAGGACCTGGTACAATTAGCTATATTCAAAAGAGCTTCTTCTGAGTTATGATGATGAAAGTGATTGTACAACTGGCAGTCATCGGCATACGAGTGGTGGAGGAGGGGGTGCCGGTGCTGTGAGATGATGTTTGAAGTACTGCCACAATAGAGAACAAATAACAGTTGACCAAGTACAGATCCCTGTGGGACACCATACTTCAAGTTGACAGTGGTATGGATCTTCCTTTAATATAAGGTGATATCCACTGTAGTGCTGTCCCACCTATTCCATATTGATGTCGGAGTCTGTCTAGAAGTAGATAAGTGGGAACCGGGTCATGCTAGTGTTAGCTGTTGATCTTTCAGCACTGCATATGGCGGTTTGGGTTAGACCAGTGTAATGATGTCAGTAGTGTTTTGAGCTTGCATTCGGTTTGGATAATGCGCTATAGAAATTCTTGCCACGGTCAAAACCGAAAAGACAATGAGGTCGGTTGTTTATCTTGTGGTATATGTACATGTTGACTCATGGTCCTGTGCATGGCTACATAGCAGTTGACGGCTATCAGCAACAATAAGCACAGCTCGTCGTCGTATGGGTGACCCGCTTCAGAGCTGGATAACCTGATAGTATTTGGACGTACTGAAAAAATTGACTTCAGTTAATATGGGAAGGATCTCACGATGCATATTAGATTGAATGCAAGTCTTTCCAACAAATCGTGCCGTGAGAGCATATATAGGAGTACTTAACTTCACATCTTTCAATGAATAACTCAAAAATATGAATATAACAGCTGCCAAAAGTAAAATTACTCAAAGAGAAAGCAACACTTCTGAGTGAAGAAGTAAACACCCTTCATCAAATGAAGGAAAGACTACTGAAATAGTAAACCTACGCTATATGGGTAGATTTTATATGTTTTTAAAAGTCTCTTTATTTAAAAAAAATTATGTTAAACATGTTATAAAAAATAATCGTATATTGACTATTTTGATGATAATAGTCTCTCATAGCTCTTTTTAAGAGCGACGCTGATGTTGTTTTTATGAATGTTTTAAAAATTGTATTGTACTGTGCAGTGTTGAGACTCTAATAAATTACTGTCTGTCTTTCTGTCTGTCTACATTGTATTCTTACTTGCTTTCTTATGAACACTCTTACTAAATGTCCTCACAGATCTAAGCAATTGTTCCACTGACTGTGTTGCAGACCAAGTGGGGGTGGTACTTTGTAGAAGAGGAGCCCGACCCCTGCAAGAGACCCTGGTTCCGGGTGGCCGCGGTCTCCAGATACGGCTCTCTGTGGTACACCGACCCCACGCCTACTCCTATCCTCGGTGAGCTTACTGTCTATACCTAATAGTCCCTTAGTCAATCATCTATTCAGAAACGATACACTATTATGCTAAGTACAGAAAGGGAGGAAGGCAGATAGATCTAAAAACTTCAAAGTGCAACACCGGGTGCAAAGTTTTATTTATATAATTGGATTCAGTGAAGACCGTAAAACGTTTATTTTGGATTTTAGTTGAAAATTTATGATTACATAACCAAAGAAAGCATTATAATGCATATGACTGACAAACGTGTATTACCATGTAAAAATAGTCATCGTCTTCAGATGTGGCGCGCTACCCGCCAGGCAAGGTTAGAAACATCTCCTACAGCGACGTCTACTACAACAATGACACAGACGAGGTGAACTTCAACCTCTACTGGACGGAGCCTGCACGTAAGTCTTGTGATTAACCACACGATGAAACATAAGAGGTGTCATACTTGTAGATAGTTTGCCAAATAATACTATATCCATATCCAACTACAAGATTTCTATGGTTCGAGACTGAGAAACATGTACTTTCGGTTCCATAAATCTTGATTTGAATCGGAAGTGTTTTGACACCACGATACAAGCCCTTACAAAAAGATAACTGCTAATTCGACGTTTCCTTGTAAATATAGAAGATAAGAGATGTATTGCTTGAATGGTTGCAGACTGGGACAGGTCGGACATATCGGGGTACTCCTGGACACACCACCTCCACCAGCCCTGTCTCGACAGCTTCATGAGTGGCGGGCCTGTCGGAGTTCCCGTCTTCTATGATGCCGTGTCCTCTGTACGTTACAGTGCAGGGTGCTCTTGTGCTAAGCGATCTTAGTCTTAAAGGGGCTGTAGCAATGTGTAGCAATGCGAATTTCAATTTTTCCCATTTATAATGATAGTTTATGTCATTTATATTTACATGTACTTTTGATTCTTTTTCAAATTCATTTCATCGACTTATTTGAGCGAAAAAACGTTCTTCTGTCCCGTTAAAGATCAATCTTAGCCAACGATAAAAATGGGCTTACGCCTGGTCTAAGAGCTAAGATCGGTTTGTGGAACGACCCCCAGGCTACCGTCTCGCTAACCGAGCTTAGCGTTAATATCTATCGTAACATTCGCTAAGATTGAGAGGAACGTCACCCTTGCTTCAAACGATCAAACAATGATTCTGTTGTTATAGTTACCACTATATCATAGCCATTGCTTCTGAGGCTACCTTGGTACCGAGTAGTTTAATGTATGTCAATGGATTCAGAACAACTTTCTAATTTTATTCGAAGTATTCCATATGATCCACAATACGATTTACTTTATTCTCGTCCTCCAAATGCAAATATTGCACAACGTGCTTGCTATTTTGTTGATTTCATGGCCCCTTACACAGCGACATCAAAGGTGTTTTAATAAATATAATGAATAATTTGGTGTGTGATTGTGAAGAATTTATGGCTCATTTTATGACTGTAATTTATTTCAGGGTGATGTTTCGAAGGTCCATGTACGCATGCCTAAAATTGCAATTGGATGCAAGTTCAACTTTCAGGTACAAACAGTTTCAGTTTCAAGATATTAGCGTTTTATATTATGTATGAACATAAAGAATATGAAATGAAATGTATCCTTATAATGGTTTAATGTTCTTTTCCGTCTCAGTTTTGCTAGTACAGTGAAATCATTAAACTCAAATAAGACAATACCACTAGTACTTGCACGTGCATTATGAGACCAACTTATATTGAAAATACCTAGCTGATACACAAAGAATAATATTCTTCATATACAAACTAAGTGCTTGTGCTGTATAAGTTAAATAATAAATTATGAATGAGACATGTTATACGAGTATACTGCCATCATATTGGTATCGTTTCTAAAAATGATTTTATGCTTTCGATTTTACAGGTATCAGCTTTTTCCAAATGCAAACACGACACCCCTGGGATATTTAATTCCATTGACATAACAATCGGTAAGAAAACAAATAAAATAAATTTAAAAGCAGTTAGAAGTTGATTTAAAGAAAACGGTAGAAGAATGTCCATTGGTTAAAACAAAAGACAGTGTTATCATATAACCTCGTTTTCATTCTTTAGATTGTCATCGTGTTACAGGATACAAGTGTGACCCACGCCCGTGTAAGTATTCCAGCACATTTGTGTGAACTTAAAATTCTTACTAATTTCTTGTTCTCCTCGTATATAATAATTGTCCAAACCAACTAAGCCCACTCCCAGCACATATACATAAGAAACAATTCGGTATTGTAACTTATAATTAGGTAGCTAGGTAGGGGGAGAAGAAATTTACTTGAGTATAAACCAATGCGGGGAGAAAATGAGAATCATAGGACCGAGGTTAGTTGAATTAGTTGAAGATGATATTCCAAAACATGTTTCTCCTATCTATTCTACATAACTCACAGAATGCTTTTCAAACCATTCTTTCGTGAAATATATTGCTCTGTGTATGTACACCATATCACACATTACATCAACTTCCCTCTGCGAGGCTTAACTCTCATTAGTCTCCATCACAAGCTTATTTCAAGCCTTGCAGCATTACCTTAATTTCTCCGTGCTAACATAGCAGAGTGCTGCACTGAAATACCGAGTGTATTACAGTGTGTTTTACATCTGCTTCTTATTTAATAACTGTACAAGCTTCATTACGATTTCCCCAATGAGATTGTGAAATTGAATCATTTCAGACAACCCTCCAGGCAACGTGCAAAACATAACGCTGTTTTTCCTCCCCAACGGTAGCCTGATGGTTAAGTGGTCCCCTCCTATAGACATGGGGTCTGAAAAGTCCATAGAATTCTACCATATTCTCTGGGGAACTCTCAACTTCTCCGACAGGCTGTTGGGTATCGCTACACTTTATAACACCACCACCAAAGTTGTCGATGGGGTGAGCGAAATGTCGATAGCATCACAAGACAAATCTGATTAAAATTACAATAGATTATTGAGATATCTTACTACACGCAATGTCTATCTAACTGCATGCAATGCCTCTTGTGGGAATATGTTTTATATATACAATGATCTTCCAAAATGATGGCGATTAGATTCGACAACCATTGAAATCTACTTGTTGTTAAATATACATGCATAGGTATATTTCTTAGTTGATCTAATTTTACGTTGTGACATATATTTACCACTATTATAAATAAATAAATAAATAAATAAATAAATAAATAAATAATAAACTTTGTTTTGTTTTAATTGATAAATAGTAGCTCTTTACGTTCCCATAACTATATATTTTCTGCGTCAAGATGATCAATTGACAATTGACTGTCAATTTCAGAACACAACCTGTATAGTGATACCAGTTCCTAATTATTCTGCCAACCAGTCAGATCGGTATGGAGTACAGGTATGTGTGATATAAAACATAACTAATAAACGAAATATTAGTTACAGCTTATTAAATTTCGTATCCTTTATTATTGTTTCCCAATGTGAAACAAATGATGTCTGTAAAATAGTATTTAAGTTTCACTTTGAAAGGATACTCATACTTTTAATTCATTTTATATGTTTAAATTATACATGAATGATTATTACAAAAACTTTCTCTTTGTATACAATATATTGAAAATGCTGTATTTTGATATTAATCTGTAAAGTTGAAAAAAGGGGGAACGATTCAAGGCGAGTAACTCTGAATGATGATACGAGTTTCATGTGGCAATCACAGATTATAGCCACGCCCCCAGGACACAGTATGGTCCAATCCTGGATCTCACCGGTCACTCAGATGACGTCAGACGATACTAACATGCAGAACAATTGGCCGAAACCGGGATACAGTGAGTCAATATGTTCACACAAAGATTTGTATAGAGAAATCCTTGGTTCACAAGACCACATGCAGCATAAGGAATCT
Organism: Gibbula magus; assembly: GCA_936450465.1. Classification (NCBI taxonomy): domain Eukaryota; kingdom Metazoa; phylum Mollusca; class Gastropoda; order Trochida; family Trochidae; genus Gibbula; species Gibbula magus. Next base: position 80,761,751 of record OW388291.1, on the reverse strand, counting down.
TCTTATCTGAATGAAGATAAGATCACTATGCATAACTACAAGATTCATATTCAGTTCGAAATTTTCTTCTTTACGCTTGTGCTTTAAGTTATTTGATTTCGCTTTAGTTTTAGCGAAATTAACATCAGTTTAAAGGGGTAGTTCCGTGATATATTAAATACCCGGGAACGTTGTCGAAAAACCCTCGATCCGTGTGATTGTTCTGAACTCGTGTGCAAAAGAAACGTCGCAAGTTATATCAACCCATGAGCGATACACACAACAGCAATAGGGTTTCATCATGTCTCCAGGAGCTAACGAGACTAAGTTTAAATTTTCAAAATATTATCTGTTCACATTTCTGAGAAACAAGCATTTTAAGAATCGTCGTTTTCGATTCTCCTTAACTGCACGAAATAGGAATGTCAATAATTGGTTTTTGGCTTGCCTTATGACGACCTACAGTAAAGTACAGTATTTATGTCGACAACATCTTGTATTAAATACTCTTCTTCATTTTAAATGCCGGACATTCAGAGTATCATACTCTGATGTATGTGAATATGTAGCCTACTTCTTTACAAAACATGTGTATTTCGAATACATTCAAAATCGACTTTCTCCGACAGAAGTATTTCGTTTTGTACTTTCTTAAAAATGTGGGGACGTTTCTTTTGCACGTGGATATACTTAGGTATTGCAACTCAACTACGCTGTCCTCGTCATCTTGGAAACAAAACTCTCAAACATTTCAACAAGCTTTTCTTTCACTCAACGTATGTTCTAATTCTGCTCAGCTCCTATCCTCCGTGACGACAATGGCGTGGTGATCGTGGTGGTCCCCCGTGTGAAGGGGGTCAGGGTGTACGTCACCATGCCGGAACAGCGTTCTAACGTCGAAGTCATCGGCTTCTACATGACCTGGGGTGGTCTCAACAACATCTCCAACAAACCGTCTCTCGTCAACAGGAGGAATGTCTTCATGGATAAGGTATTCACATTTATAAAATGACGAAATGTGTCACTGTCGAAGACACACAAGTTTAACTTCAATTTCCCTACAAGTGTAGGTTCCTAATGGTGTTGAATAGTGTCTAATACATTTACATATTTGAAACAAGAAATCGTGAAAATTTGAAAGCATGAAGTCACCAAACTTACACGTTGCTGTATGATCAAAATGTATTTTTATACCAGACCGTTTAATGGATATATTTAGACACAATAAACTTATCAGTTTAGTAAAAACAGTTGTCACATTTTCCGCATTTCAAAATGTTCCCATCGCGATGAACATCTGAAAATAATACATCCATGTTTCAAACACTAAACATTTGTTTTCCTTCTTGCTTTCAGACAATCTCTCGCCCACGTTAATGTAGCTTGTGCGCATGCCCAAAGTGTCACATCACGTAGCGGGCAAATCCTGCAAAATCTTGTAATGTTTGTTGATTTAGTTATTTATACTTTCTACCTCCGATGTGTCAATGTAATCCATTTTTTGAATAAATTGTTAAAATTTAACTGTTTTATCTGTCTGTATAAATGACGGATTGCATACCGTGTAGTGATGTGATACGTTGGATAAGCGATGGAATTGAAAATAAATTATCATTTTTATGGAGCAAGTAAACTACTTTTAGATCGATAGATATTTGTTCCTTTTTGAAAAATGCAATTATTTCAGGTTCTTTATAATCTTTATTTTCAATTCCTTAATTTCCACTTATTTCATCACCAACGGTTAGTTCCTGATACACCAGTGGAAAACCCAACTTCCCACGCAAGTCAAAGCTCGTTCCAGTCTCCATCACTGGCTAATTTAAGCATTGCCGTATTTCCATAACTTTTCTGTGCTAATATAGCTGAGCGCACTATGGTGTTCGTCTGCAGTGCCCCGCTACACTAGCAGAGAAACGTTCAGTAAATGCGGCAAGGCTTAAAGTAACCAGTTATGGAAACTGGTGCGAGTTATAACTTGCGTGGGAAAATTGTGACCGAGAACATTCATTGACATAACTAAAATTTTCAGAACCGTCGTGAAAAAGGTGTCTCTAAAGTACAGAATGTACAATAGCACCAAATTACCATAGATAAAATCACGATTGTCTATTGTATACACGTATTCAACATTTTCATCACCACGTTTCGAAACTTCCTTCGAAAACCTAAACATGATATGTTGAAAAGAAAGTTCAACAGTATTATCGATAGACACCTCCAGCTTACACCTACTGTGAGACACTGACCAGTACACACTGTATACAAAATTTCCCCCGCTAGGCATAACTTGCACCTGTATCCATCACTTGCTAATTTAAGCCTTGTTGTATTTCGTTAACTGTATAGGGGTAGAGTAGCAGCGCCAATATGAAGTTCAAGTACAGCGCTTTGCTAACTAAGAATAGTTAACGAAATGCAGCAAGACTTTACTGAGTCAGTGATGTAGATTGGTGCGAATCACCACTTGCGGAAAAGCTTGAAAGAGTCTTTGAACTACATACAACCACTGGATATCGAATATGGTATTGTAAGTAGCAGCTACTAATAGCAGCATGGGCCCCGTTCCATAACAGCGAGCGCTTAAAATCGCTCATTGATTGCTCAATGTAGCGCTCAAGTAGCGCTCATTCTCTCCTGAACGACACGGTGCAAAACCTCAACGTTCGCTCGCTTTGCTACGTAGCGCTACATTGAGCAATCGCGTTCAAGAGAGGTTTAATAGTAATCGCCCAGGGTTCCGTTCCATAACAGCGAGCGCTTATAATCGCTCATCGTTTGCTCAATGTAGCGCTTAAGTAGCGCTCAAGTAGCGCTCATTCTCTCTTGAACGACATGGTGCAAATTCCTCGAAGTTTGCTCGCCTTGCTACGTAGCGCTACATTGAGCAATCGCGTTCAAGAGAAGGTTTAATAGTAATCGCTAATTGAGCGATTACTTTGAAACCTCTCTTGAACATGGCCCTGATCTCACTGAAGCCGTGGGTCATATCCGTTATGATATTCACCATCATCATCAGTACCGTTAATATCACGAGCTGTGTACAGGAAGAGAACATACGTTAGTGGTTATACTGTATTTTCAGATTTGCTCATTATGATCCTCCACACTTTTAAAAGATATCAGTTGGGAAAATATTAAAAGCAATTGTGGAATGTACAAGATCATTGTTCCATGGTTGCAGGACACATTTTCCGTGGACCTCGAGGACCTCGTAGAAAAAGAGTCGTACGGTGTTCAGGTGATATAACAATTAAAAACAATATTCATGAGAAAAGTTAACCTTAGTCTTTAATCTTATTAACAAGTATTAATCATCGGCTTTAAGACTTTGTTAAGATCACTTACGAAATGTCGCATCCATTGAAAATCAAAGGAGTAGTCTACGTATATATCTGTTAACGTAAACGTAAATCCATTACCGCATACAGTGCGCATGCATGTTGAAATTAAGTCAAATTGATAGATTATTTTGAAATAACGATGTTGAGCAGGTCATCCCTCACTACGACCAAAACGACCTGACCGTCAACTACAGCACCAGCTTAAGCGACGACGACGACATGGAACTGTATACTTTCACCATGCCCGAGATACAAGGTAAGTCCCTTCAAGCTTTATATTCACACCCATTCTCACTACATTATGTTATTAATTGCAGTATGAAAACATCCCAGCCATAGCAAATAACATTTCCATTTCTGTGTTGCCTTAATAATGTATATTACATGTTTACCCACTTCGTCACTTGTAGATTTCTTACTTTCTTGTTATGTATTCTAGCCTTGTAAAATAGTTGTTGATTACCTGGAGAGGGCTTCTATAAGTTTCACAACTTGTGCCCAATTCATTTCTTAAATGAATAAAATATGTTTTCAATCAATCAATCAATAGCAAATATACCTACAAAAAGCTGTTCTGAAAATTGAATGGGCCTTCACAATAAGCTGGGTTAACACTCCACACACGGATAGTGATAGACCAGGGTTAAGGCAGTTTTGGTTACTCGCTTCCTATATAAGGTTTGGAAGCAGCTTTGTCACAAGTGGTATTACATACACTGCTTATTCATTACCAATGCAACATATCCCCGTCGGGGAGGAGGGGGTATTGCATGTCTTCAAATCTCCAAAAACTCATAGTTGGTCGCTGTGTTGGTCAAGGCAACAAGCACATATTCACTTAGATGTGATGGGCACGGACTTACTGGAACCTAGAATCAACAAGCAGCAGTAGAAATAAATAAGAGTTTCAAGCATAAACACTTGATCTGTTCAAGAAACTTTGCAAATTAGGATGGAATCAAGTCAAGCACACAAACTATGTATGTTGATAGGCTAGTTTGAACAGACATTTCGGGTTTGCATCACACATGGACAAAGCGTGTTGAATTGAAAGAGACTCTATATATACTGAATAGTATATCTTTAAACTGTTTAAACGTTAGATATATGCAACTGTACGACTTATATAATATCATAATTCCAAATGAAGAACTGTCAAAACCTGGCCTGAAGTTAAAATATCGATGTACCTGTACGATCACCTTTGGCTTAAAACACTCTGTAAATGAGCCTACATTTTATTGTTATATTTATTTGTTAATATCTAAACTATGGATTTTTTTTTAGTTGTAGAAAATATAAATAAACACCGCAGACATCCGTTCAAACATTGAACAAAAGGTTAATTAGGGTAACCCTTCCTACAATCCTGTTCTTACATAGCTGACCAAATAAGGGTATCAGAAAAGCACAGTTGTTCAGCATGTCAACCCTTATCAATAACCCGGTAACCTCGGCTATGTTCCACATTTCACACCGTTTTGTGTCAACCTGGTTATGTGAGCACTGAGCATTAAACCAAATATTGCATTTTACTGGTAAAATTAATATCAAATTGCAAAGACCTATAACAATTCACGTTTCAGATTCATGAAATGTGGACCTACTCAGCAATGTTAGGCCTATCTGCTGGTCTAAGTTGGATACATATCCTTATTAAAATATACAAATTCTTCATAGGTAACGTTTCGATATAGGTTCATCACCTGGTTGACAACGACATTATCCTACCTCATGTAAGAATGTCGATCCCTGATTGGTCCACGTGACCATTAACAAATATCAATAAACACTGTCATACATGTTGATAAATCTTCCTGAGGGTGATAAATGTTTTATATCCCGCAACATGAATAAAGCAAGCATCCACGTCAATCATTCAATGTCACGTGACACAAGTTTAAGGTCATAGTTTGTCGATCGATCAGCTGATTTCTGTCAAAATATTTCTTTGTTTTTTTTTTACATGCGGTTGAAGTTATAACATTCAGTTTGTTCGGGTGACATCGTAATTAATCAGAACCTTGTTTGTGTTTATCCAACTCGTCTACGGCTCGTTGGATAAACACTAGCGCGGATCTGATAAATTACGATGTCACCCTCCACTGAATGTTATAACTTCAACTACGCAGAATAAAAACAATCGTATGTCCATAAATATTGTCTTCATATTTCATCCTACCAACTTCTAGATTGCTATTCAAATATATTTTACTAAAATATGCTATGGTTTAATACGAGTGCTAGTTCTCATAAGTCTATGCACTTTCAGATAATCATTAGTGTTGTCATAGTTACTGGTATGATGAATGATAGTATTATTCATCTTTAAAGCTCATTTTATATTTGCACAAAGATTAAAGTTGAAAGGAAATAATAATAACATAAACTCATCAAATATGTGAAACAACTTGCTTCTAATTCGTTTTAAGACCAATATAAATGAATATTGTTTATATAATTATCAAAACACAAACAAATCACTTCTATTCAATAATATATTCAACATTATATCTCAGTCACATTCTTATCAAAAGTTTAAATCATCATTATACCTGACTTAGGTGCAATTTAAATGTTTGCTCACAATAAAAGAATATGTTTTGATGAATATCGATGCTTAGCTTACGATGTTTAAAATTGTGAATTTGTTATACGCTCTGGATTAAGATATAATTCTCAAATAGAGCAGTGTGTTTTAGTCCGTATTTATGAAATGTAACAAACTTTCCTCAATTCACGAAATGAGACAGGTTATGTCTTTAGTTCATACCAAAAAGACCACATTTGATGTTTATATAGAATAAGTAAATATGTATCTGTCAGAAATACCGGACAGCGTCCATCCGAGGGACATCACTGTAGTGGCCGTTGTTGTCGTGATGACGGGGGTTGTGGTCACAGTGCTTGTGGTCGTCTTCGTCTATACAAAGAAACGTAGGAAGAAACTCCCATACCTAGAGCGTCAGTTCGGGCGAGATAACGACGGCTTCAGCAACTACTACGATCTCGGAGCTCGCCTCAGGTAAGTGTCGCAAAGTATACGTATCTATACGGCGATCTGGCTTCATTACTTTTAATTTCTGAAGAGTAAGTCGTATTTATGAATGGTTGACATTTGGGTTTATACTCTTGTAAGGTTACGATGTAAAATGTTTAGCCATTCAAACTGGACATTTTAATTAATTTGTTTATATTATTCGAATGAATGCTGCGTACTTGATATTTGATATGGATCTTGGTTAGTGCTTTCATGCATTTAATTTCTGATTTGTTTGTTTCGATGCCGTACATATATTTGATAGTGTGTATAATGTACTGTTTATAATGTTTATATCAGTCCATGATATATAGGTGCCATATACTGAATTACAGTAGCATTTCAAGCAATAGTTTATCATTTCGAATGAAAATGAAAAGTAACAAAGGTGAGATAACGTTATCATTATGTGCGTTTCTTATCAGTCTGGACAAGCTTATGGACAAAGTGAAACGCATATATTATGATGTTACAAACTGGATTGGGTGATCATATTTAGTACTCGGTGACAACATAAAACAGTTATATTAGCATTTATTCTTCAATCATTTTGATTTACACGAGTTTACAAATGATATAATCATATTTGAGATCAAAAAGAAACGAAATTTGGTTTATTCGACACCTTCAGTTTATCTCAAGATCAGAACACTGCTCTTTAGAACAATGTGATTTGTTTATCCAGACAAAACGAATATTATGAAAGTTTCACAAATAAATCAATGAAGACTATTTTAATCTTGTTTAGAAATGCAATCATATCTTTAAAGAAATGCATATTTATAAACAAAAGAACCAACGGCTCATTCCAAAAACGTTTTGCATAATTTCTTGAGATGAATTATTCCACATGATATTAAGTAAGGCGCTGTTTAATAATGTTGCTTGTCGTCGTTTTTATTTGCGAATTCACAAGCTGAAGAAATGATTTAAACTAATACCATTGTTTAGAGGAATCATTCCAATGCTTCTCGTACTAATTTACACTGGGAGACTAGTCAGAGGATGTTTTATTTTCAGAACGTGAACACTTTTATTAAACTACAGTTTATATTTCTTTGGACTTATCACCGGTCCAATGCAAAACGGGGGTGTTGGAGTTGGGTCCGTCCTTCTGTTCGTTAACATGTACGTCCGTCAGTCCCAAAGTAGTTTCTGAAGCTGAAATAAGGCCTACCTCAACAAAACTTGTTTGTAGAACAATCAACATGCAGATATGTACCCATTCAGGTGTTTTAAAGTCTTGAGGATTTGAATTGTGCTGTCCGTTTCCGTTGTGAGGCAATATCCGAAACAAAACTCCAAAACCGTCCCACGAAACTTGGGTTATGGAGCACTCATCTTGCAGGTTGATTTCTTCTCAATGGTTTTAATAACTGATTCAAAACAAAATATGTGAGTGACTATAAGGGTTAATTAAAGATAAAGCTTCATAATAACGCCTTTTATTCCTCACATATTTTTTAAGTTGGCGAGGGACCCTGAAAGCCCGATGGGCTATATGTCGGACGTTCAACCGTAAACATTTCGCTTCATCTTCTTCCCAAGAACCACTGGTTCTAGAGTTGGTATCTTGTGTAAATACTACTTAGCCAATGGACATTATAAACTACGGGCGATAGGAGCCATGACCTCCAGATCCAAAAGCCATAGAAAGCTGAAATGTTGTGTACAAACTCCTTAGCCGATGGGGATTATAAAGTATAGATTTGGTAACGCTGTGACCCTAGCTACGGGCTACAGTGGCCATGATCTGAGAGCCCATTTTAATCTTCTTCTCCAGACCAACTTTCAACGACATCACGACCCCTCCGGTGGTGGCTGATTCCTGGGAGTTGCCCCACAGCTGTCTCAAGCTAGGACAGGTACGTTCTGTCAGTTAGAAATATAACATGAGACTCATTCCACATCCGTATGTTGTGATAAACTGAAATTATAGTTATGTATAAATGTGAAATACTGTTTTTGTGTATAACAGTCATTGACTGCGTCTAATCAGTTATAGGTACTAAAAATTTGCAAGTTTAAAATTTGCATAGTTGACAATGTCTGAATCGAACCTGCAACCCTCCGATTTGTAGCCCAAGACTTATCCCACAGAGGATTGGTGATCATGAGATGGTTGTTTGTTGATATCTATTCTGCTCTGCTCACAATATTGAGATATTTTATGTGCGCCTCAAACTTGGATCACGAAGGCTTGAAACACTAACAATATTGTTTTCATTTTTGTATTTAAAACGCATGGCGGTATATACGTCAGAGAAAACCCTCGGGTGGGGTTTTGGTAGACAATTAAAAAACCTGAGGGTGGCGGAATAGATAAAACCTCGCAAGCTCGGTTTTACTTTTCATTCCCAGCCGCCCTCAGTTTTTTTACTAAAACCCCCACCCTCGTGTTTTCTCCCTGACTTAAAACATTACTCATATTTATATGTCAAGGTTCTCTAATACAATAGCATCATTAGAATTTATTTCTGTACGTGACCCAAAAGATCGTACACCACACTATTATTACGGATAATAACACACCCATTGTCGGTGGATGAATATTCAGGTGAATTACTTTTACGTTAAATTTATTTATTATATTGCTGCTGTTTTACACCCTGTCAGTGTGAACAATGATGTGACAGGTTCTCGGAACTGGAGCGTTCGGCCTTGTAGTTCGGGGGCAGGTGAGCCACGCCCTCCTCCGACACCGGGGGGTACAGGTGCCTGGCAGACAGGACACTCTGCTAGTACCTGTAGCAGTCAAGATGTTACAAGGTATGTCATGTACTTATATTCATAAGTAGATATATAATTCCAATATACGCTGTATCAAAATGTCCAGTCACAAAGAATGGATTACTTTTGTATTTAATTTTCATGTCTTGGAATATTAAAATTCACGAGATAACATATTTCGCAGAGGCCTTACTGGTTTTGATAATTATGATGTATTCATGACATATTGGCCTCTTTCTAGAGGGAAATTCTTACTGTGTCGACTTCTATTGGCCATATTTCAATGATTTAACATTGACACCACTTGATGACGTGGATGCTCATTTACGTCATTTTGAAGTTACGTATAATATGATTACACGTGGACTTTACTCTGTCTCTGGGAATGATGGGTCATCGTGGTTATTTTGCGTTTTTTAATGCCAACGCTATAATGATTATGAATTGTTTATAACATCTAATTTCAGATGGATGAATGAAGGCAAATTTTGATGTCTTGAACTGACTCCGCTATCATCTTACAATGTACAGACTTGACTCTTATTTCCAGAGGAAATACATGCTTACTTGGTGCTCTGACCTGACCCTATTCGTTGACTCTTGTCTGTTTCTTGCGTCGTGTGACATTTTCACAGTGTTCCCGGAAATGATTTCTCGATTATTTTGATTTATTTTACTGACTACAATTTAAATGTTTTATATTGTATGCAACTTGTCTCCATTTCCAGAAAGCTCATTCCAGAATGTAATGTGGTTCTGCTTTAAAAAAGATCGGATGCTTACTTTAAATCACTGGTTCTTTCTTGGACTCGAGGCAGTGTTTGCTGAGGGAGTTAACAGACATAAGCTTTATGCTGGATATAAACAAATTTTACACTGTTTGAGACATCCCCCTGTTTGCAGAGGGAGTGGACGGACGGTACTATCGGGACTTCATGAAGGAGATCCATCTGATGAAGGATATCGGTTACCACGTGAACGTGGTCAGTATGCTGGGGTGCTGCACCCTCCGGGACCCCCTCTGTCTCGTGGTGGAGCACATGGCGCTGGGGGACCTCCTCCACTACCTCAAGAAGATCAGGCACATGCTGCAGTCGGTAATATATATCAGAAATAACTCAAGATCAGGCACATGTTGCACTCGGTAATATTTATCAGAAATAACTCAAGATCAGGCACATGCTGCACTCGGTAATATTTATCAGAAATAACTCAAGATCAGGCACATGCTGCACTCGGTAATATTTATCAGAAATAACTCAAGAAGATCAGGCACATGCTGCAGTCGGTAATATTTATCAGAAATAACTCAAGATCAGGCACATGTTGCACTCGGTAATATTTATCAGAAATAACTCAAGATCAGGCACATGTTGCACTCGGTAATATATATCAGAAATAACTCAAGATCAGGCACATGTTTCACTCGGTAATATTTATCAGAAATAACTCAAGAAGATCAGGCACATGCTGCACTCGGTAACATTTATCAGATATAACTCAAGAAGATCACGCACATGCTGCTCTCGGTAACATTTATCAGAAATATCTAAGAAGATCAGGCACATGCTGCACTCGGTAACATTTATCAGAAATATCTAAGACGATCAGGCACATGCTGCACTCGGTAATATATATCAGAAATAACTCAATAACATCAGGCACATGCGGCACTCGGTAACATGTATCAGAAATATCTAAGAAGATCAGGCACATGCTGCACTCGGTAACATGTATCAGAAATAACTCAAGAAGATCAGGCACATGCTGCACTCGGTAACATTTATCAGAAATAACTCAAGAAGATCAGGCACATGCTGCACTCGGTAACATTTATCAGAAATATCTAAGAAGATCAGGCACATGCTGCACTCGGTAACATATATCAGAAATATCTAAGACGATCAGGCACATGTTGCACTCGGTAATATATATCAGAAATAACTCAATAACATCAGACACATATGCTGCACTCGGTAACATGTATCAGAAATATCTAAGAAGATCAGGCACATGCTGCACTTGGTAACATTTATCAGAAATAACTCAATAACATCAGACACATATGCTGCACTCGGTAACATGTATCAGAAATATCTCAGAAGATCAGACACATGCTGCACTCGGTAACATGTATCAGAAATAACTCAATAACATCAGACACATATGCTGCACTCGGTAACATGTATCAGAAATATCTAAGACGATCAGGCACATGCTGCACTCGGTAATATATATCAGAAATAACTCAATAACATCAGACACATATGCTGCACTCGGTAACATTTATCAGAAATAACTCAATAACATCAGACACATATGCTGCACTCGGTAACATGTATCAGAAATATCTAAAACGATCAGGCACATGCTGCACTCGGTAATATATATCAGAAATAACTCAATAACATCAGACACATATGCTGCACTCGGTAACATTTATCAGAAATATCTAAGACGATCAGACACATATGCTGCACTCGGTAACATTTATCAGAAATATCTAAGACGATCAGACACATATGCTGCACTCGGTAACATGTATCAGAAATAACTCAATAACATCAGACACACATGCTGCACTCGGTAACATTTATCAGAAATATCTAAGACGATCAGACACATATGCTGCACTCGGTAACATGTATCAGAAATATCTAAGACGATCAGACACATGCTGCACTCGGTAATATATATCAGAAATAACTCAATAACATCAGACACATATGCTGCACTCGGTAACATGTATCAGAAATAACTCAATAACATCAGACACATATGCTGCACTCGGTAACATGTATCAGAAATAACTCAATAACATCAGACACATATGCTGCACTCGGTAACATGTATCAGAAATATCTAAGAAGATCAGGCACATGCTGCACTCGGTAACATGTATCAGAAATAACTCAATAACATCAGACACATATGCTACACTCGGTAACATGTATCAGAAATATCTAAGACGATCAGGCACATGCTGCACTCGGTAATATATATCAGAAATAACTCAATAACATCAGACACATATGCTGCACTCGGTAACATGTATCAGAAATATCTAAGACGATCAGGCACATGCTGCACTCGGTAATATATATCAGAAATAACTCAATAACATCAGACACATATGCTGCACTCGGTAACATGTATCAGAAATATCTAAGACGATCAGACACATATGCTGCACTCGGTAACATGTATCAGAAATATCTAAGACGATCAGACACATATGCTGCACTCGGTAACATGTATCAGAAATATCTTAGAAGATCAGGCACATGCTGCACTCGGTAATATATATCAGAAATAACTCAATAACATCAGACACATATGCTGCACTCGGTAACATGTATCAGAAATATCTAAGACGATCAGGCACATGCTGCACTCGGTAATGTATATCAGAAATAACTCAATAACATCAGACACATATGCTGCACTCGGTAACATTTATCAGAAATATCTAAGACGATCAGGCACATGCTGCACTCGGTAATATATATCAGAAATAACTCAATAACATCAGACACATATGCTGCACTCGGTAACATGTATCAGAAATATCTAAGAAGATCAGGCACATGCTGCACTCGGTAACATGTATCAGAAATAACTCAATAACATCAGACACATATGCTGCACTCGGTAACATGTATCAGAAATATTTAAGACGATCAGGCACATGCTGCACTCGGTAATATATATCAGAAATAACTCAATAACATCAGACACATATGCTGCACTCGGTAACATTTATCAGAAATATCTAAGACGATCAGACACATATGCTGCACTCGGTAACATGTATCAGAAATATCTAAGACGATCAGGCACATGCTGCACTCGGTAATATATATCAGAAATAACTCAATAACATCAGACACATATGCTGCACTCGGTAACATGTATCAGAAATATCTAAGACGATCGGGCACATGCTGCACTCGGTAACATTTATCAGAAATATCTAAGACGATCAGACACATATGCTGCACTCGGTAACATGTATCAGAAATATCTAAGACAATCAGGCACATGCTGCACTCGGTAACATTTGTCAGAAATATCTAATACGATCAGGCACATGCTGCACTCGATACATATATCAGAAATAACTCAATAACATCAGACACACATGCTGCACTCGGTAACATGTATCAGAAATATCTAAGACGATCAGGCACATGCTGCACTCGGTAATATATATCACAAATAACTCAATAACATCAGACACATATGCTGCACTCGGTAACATTTATCAGAAATATCTAAGACGATCAGGCACATGCTGCACTCGGTAATATATATCAGAAATAACTCAATAACATCAGACACATATGCTGCACTCGGTAACATTTATCAGAAATATCTAAGACGATCAGGCACATGCTGCACTCGGTAATATATATAAGAAATAACTCAATAACATCAGACACATATGCTGCACTCGGTAACATTTATCAGAAATATCTAAGACGATCAGGCACATGCTGCACTCGGTAATATATATCAGATATAACTCAATAACATCAGACACATATGCTGCACTCGGTAACATTTATCAGAAATATCTAAGACGATCAGACACATATGCTGCACTCGGTAACATGTATCAGAAATAACTCAATAACATCCGACATATGCGGCACTCGGTAACATGTATCAGAAATATCTAAGACGATCAGGCACATGCTGCACACGGTAATGTATATCAGAAATAACTCAATAACATCAGACACATATGCTGCACTCGGTAACATGTATCAGAAATATCTAAGAAGATCAGGCACATGCTGCACTCGGTAACATGTATCAGAAATATCTAAGACGATCAGGCACATGCTGCACTCGGTAATATATATCAGAAATAACTCAATAACATCAGACACATATGCTGCACTCGGTAACATGTATCAGAAATATCTAAGACGATCAGGCACATGCTGCTCTCGGTAACATGTATCCGAAATAACTCAATAACATCAGACACATATGCTGCACTCGGTAACATGTATCAGAAATATCTAAGACGATCAGGCACATGCTGCACTCGGTAATATATATCAGAAATAACTCAATAACATCAGACACATATGCTGCACTCGGTAACATTTATCAGAAATATCTAAGACGATCAGACACATATGCTGCACTCGGTAACATGTATCAGAAATATCTAAGACGATCAGGCACATGCTGCACTCGGTAATATATATCAGAAATAACTCAATAACATCAGACACATATGCTGCACTCGGTAACATGTATCAGAAATATCTAAGACGATCAGGCACATGCTGCACTCGGTAACATTTATCAGAAATATCTAAGACGATCAGACACATATGCTGCACTCGGTAACATGTATCAGAAATATCTAAGACAATCAGGCACATGCTGCACTCGGTAACATTTGTCATAAATATCTAATACGATCAGGCACATGCTGCACTCGGTACATATATCAGAAATAACTCAATAACATCAGACACACATGCTGATCTCGGTAACATGTATCAGAAATATCTAAGACGATCAGGCACATGCTGCACTCGGTAATATATATCACAAATAACTCAATAACATCAGACACATATGCTGCACTCGGTAACATTTATCAGAAATATCTAAGAAGATCAGGCACATGCTGCACTCGGTAACATTTATCAGAAATATCTAATACGATCAGGCACATGCTGCACTCGGTACATATATCAGAAATAACTCAATAACATCAGACACACATGCTGCACTCGGTAACATTTATCAGAAATATCTAAGACGATCAGGCACATGCTGCACTCGGTAATATATATCAGAAATAACTCAATAACATCAGACACATATGCTGCACTCGGTAACATGTATCAGAAATATCTAAGACGATCAGGCACATGCTGCACTCGGTAACATGTATCAGAAATAACTCAATAACATCAGACACATATGCTGCACTCGGTAACATTTATCAGAAATATCTAAGACGATCAGGCACATGCTGCACTCGGTAACATGTATCAGAAATAACTCAATAACATCAGACATATATGCTGCACTCGGTAACATGTATCAGAAATATCTAAGACGATCAGGCACATGCTGCACTCGGTAACATGTATCAGAAATAACTCAATAACATCAGACATATGCGGCACTCGGTAACATTTATCAGAAATATCTAAGACGATCAGGCACATGCTGCACTCGGTAACATGTATCAGAAATAACTCAATAACATCAGACATATATGCTGCACTCGGTAACATTTATCAGAAATATCTAAGACGATCAGGCACATGCTGCACTCGGTAACATGTATCAGAAATAACTCAATAACATCAGACATATGCGGCACTCGGTAATATATATCAGAAATAACTCAATAACATCAGACACATATGCTGCACTCGGTAACATATATAAAAAATACCTCAAGAAGACCAGGCACATGCTGCACTCGGTAATATATATCAGAAATACCCCAAGAAGTTCAGGCACATGCTGTATATTCATTTTCGAATATCTAAGATATTTGAATGTCAACTACAACTTTTACTTCATTTAATTAGGTGGATTGTTTTTATTAAGTTGGTTTACGGAATCTCCTCACATGATTTTGACAAAAATGGGGAAATTTTTTTATTAAGAATTCCTCCCAAATTCCCCCCCCCCCCCCCCCCCCCCTCTCAATTACAAATGTTGCCAAAATATATTAATGTTACCAAATTGGTGAATTGTATTAATGATGGGTGGTGACCTTGTTCTACCCTACAAGTGGCATGTGTTGTTGTACGCGGATATAAACAGGGGGAACACCTCTAAGTGTTCATGACTTACAAGGGGTAATAAAATATAGCCTCATCCATTGGCTAGAGCAAGACTTCCTTTGTAGAAAAAACCCCCTCTATAATAATAATTCTTATGCAGATTAAATCCTGGTGATATTTCAAACGTGATTCGTCAAAGTAAGATGTACATGGTACACTTGCACTAATCGGTGCTCTGAACTTAGACAGCCATTGAACATTTTTCATAGTATTTTATTTGACTTTCTTATATGCCGAAATACCACAGGTGGTGATTTAAGTTCAAATAATTTCCCTTGACTTGCATATTCATACCCTTTCACCAAACATATGATACTTACTTGTTTTCAAACCTAACAAACATTACCAATTCACATATGTCGTTTTGTCTGTTATAGTTCATTGTCCGGTTTTCGATCATAAATCACTATACTGTAAGTATAGGCCTATACTAAGTCACTATACTGGATGAACTAGCTTTACATTGATAACTTTTCAAATGTTTTTTTGTGTGATTTGTCTTCTGTATAAACGCAATTCTGGAACGTAATGAAATATTTGGGTTGGTAGTATTTAGTCATCCTGTCCCAGGGTATCTCAGGGTGAAAGTTGCATTAGCGTACGTTATACCCTGAGACAGGGTGGTATTTAGTAGGTCATATGAACAAGTAAATATGAAAATTGGACGTCTAATTTCGGATCATGCACATATAAAAGGCTGTTGATAGATTTTGATTGAAAACACGTTTTCTCATATCTTTGGCATTTAGGATTGATTTTCAAGTCGAGTAGAGTGAGCTTAAAGGTGCATCCATTGTGTTTCATAAAATTGTATTTGGCTTAAATACGTTCCAACACGTCATATGTGCTGTACAATACAAACAAATTCACCAAGTTTGCATATTCATCCCCATTCGCCAAATATATCATAATTACTAGTGTCCAATTAAAATCGAGTAACATCATTATATATGTGCATAGATGGAAAGTGCATGTCCTATTTACATGCACAGTAGTTATATGACCTATTTAACATTATCAAACCAAATTTGTTCTTTTATCTGGTTTAAATAAGATTCCAAAATTACGTTTGACTCATTGGCGCGCGCCACACGGTGTGCATTGTCCGGTTTTCGATCAGATATCGACATTTTTACCTTCATATCGTCAATAGACTAAGTCGAGGATCATCAAAATGGTAGTTTTCGGTAACAGTTGCTACTTCTCGATAAAGTAAGACCATTTATAACGTTTGGCATATTTCACCACCAACAACACAATGGATGTACCTTTAACTTAAATCAGAACATATTGGAAAATAAAATATCAAATATCAAATATACCAAATGAACATATCCTCGTCAATTCAATATTTGTCTCTGGAGGACTTTAAGACCAGAAAAGAATTGGAACATATTCCTTTGTTTTGCTTGCAGAGTAGCCAACCAAAGACTCATACGGATGCAGATGAATACCTACTTTCTCCTGAACGTTTAACAATTAACGATTAAATGTCCATATAGAACGTATAACCCGAGGATTCACACACTCATTTATAACCCACATGGTTGAAAATAACCAAGTTTATATCTATATACGAGCACATTTGCACATACCACGTTTGATAGTCTGTTATCCAGACCTCTTATTTTTTTATGAGTCGAGCTCAAGGTAAGCCTATAGCGAGGCAACTCTATACAGAGCTGAACACATCTCAGAGGCTCCTTTTTATTTTATTTTCATTTATTCAAGTTTTAAAATTTTACACACAAAAAGATCATTCCAGAGTCTAAATGTTAGACAAAACGTTTGATAGCAACCATTGTTCGATCAACACCGGAAACATACATACTAAAACGTTAAATGTGGTAGTCACAAGTCCGACATTAAAAATATATAATTTGAAAAAATAATTCCACAAAAATTGTGTAATATTTATTTTTCAGATTGTTGTACTATTTTCAGTGTATTAACAGCATACACAGTTGCCGAATAAACATTAAATATATTTATATTATTTTTATTTGAAATAAATACCATTTGTCCACTATATATATTGATATAAAGAGAACATATTGTGACAAGTGGATTCCATGTCTTAAATCATCTTGTGCAATAACATATTATTCTTTTACATGATAAAATGGTACTTATATTTTTCATGTTATGGACAAGAAGTTTACTGTTGAATATTTCATTAAAGTGTATACATTGATTTGAGTATTTTCCTTCAATGCATATTGAAGTTCGTTTGAGGGGGTTTAAAGCTGCTGTTTCATGTTGGCAAGGCAAATATGTCATCACCTAAAACACTTTCCTTTAATGTTTGCAATAGTTTTTCATAATGTTTCAGTGTTGCATAACCCGGAATATTGAGTACCCCTATCCACGTTCGACCTGCCTTTTCGCAAAATATCTGACACTGGCTCCTGCTTATATACAGTGATAGTAGAGGACGTTAGCTTGTTATGTATCAGAAACGAGAATGACGATATCAATCGTGGTAGACTCGCTTTCAGTATCTCGATGTGGAATAAACCGTCTGTTATAGCCTCCTTGGTTGATAGTGTTGTATAAACTGACCATGTATCTCTCACATACTTAACATTATATTTCCGATACATGTATTAACATAGCTTTAATGACACATGATGCTGTAAGCAACATTACAAATTAAACACAAATTAAAAGTGCCAAAATGACATGCGAAATGGAAACAGAAAAAGAAACAGAAAACTACAGTTGCTATGTCGATGTCGTTCTCGCGAACGAAAAGCCAAACAAATGCTGTGGAAGCGTTGGAAGAAGGCTATGTTGATATAACATGTTTGATTGGTTCCAGCAGGAAGAGTCTATGGGACATTACCAGAACAGAGAAGTGGAGCATCTTACGCCACTGGACCTTCTGAACTTCGCCAGACAGGTCGTCAGGGGGATGGTGGGTACAATGTATATTGAGTGGTCAAATAGAAACATCTGCATCTTTTAGGCCATATAATATAGCATGTACATTCTTTCATTTTTAAAACGATATATAATTCTGAAAAGATATACTATTGAAATATGTATTTCATTTGACCGTTTTCGTTGGTTGTATTTTTAACAAATGCTGATAATCAAACGAATGACGATGGTATATAGTAGATAGGTACAGTGACGCGCAAATGTTTATGTCACGTTGACTTTCAGATATTTCAGTGTTTTATAAAGCATTACCATTAGTGTCTAAAAGAGGGTGAATACATGTCTGCTGACAATTGTCTTTAGGAAAATCACATTAGAATATTACATATAACGGAATCGTTTTATATTTCATCATTCTATAAGTTATTAATCAAACCAATTCCTTTGTTTACCTTTCAGGATTAACTTGCCATCAATCTCTGATAAATGTATTTCTTTTCAAAGGAATTTCTATCAGCAAAGTCCTTCGTTCATCGAGATCTGGCAGCGAGGAATATCTTGGTGGATGAAAATAAAATCCTCAAGATCGGAGACTTCGGACTGACGCGTTACATCTACGATGACAAGATATATGTGAATCGTCGCGGTGGCAAACTCCCCATCAAGTGGATGTCACCGGAAGCCATCTTTGATCTGACATTCTCCACTGCAAGTGATGTGTAAGTACATTCTGTGAGAAGTAATCAGTTATCGAGGTCAATCATTTCCTCTTGTCAGATGCTTAGGTTGCACATGTATCATGTGATATAGTCTAAAATGTTTTTATATATAAATAAATAGAAATTCCTGGATCATCCTTTGAAATCCATCTAAATCACAAATTTTACATGAATTCAATCAGTGTCAAAGGACTTGAGGCACATTGTTTTTGATAAGAGTGGCACATTGTTTTTGGTAGAGTTTCCGTCGATGTTGGACCTTTGGTTTTGGCATAACTCTAAAACTACTTGACCAATCCTTACCAAATTTGATATACTGTCTCTCCTTATCATGTAGATGTGTCTTTTGGCCTTTTGGCCTCTTTAGGTCTTTCAGCCTTTTTAGCTCATCAGGCCTGAAAGGCCCCATGGGCTTATTGCATTGCATGGCGTCCGGCGTCCATCCGTCCATCCATCCATCCGTCCGTCCGTCTGTAAACTTTCCGCTTTTTCGACTTCTGTTCCAGAACCAATGAGTCAAGAGAGCTGAAATTTTATGTGCCAATGGGGATTCTAAATTGTAGATTTTATGACCCCATGACCCCATATAGGGTCACAGGGGTCACAACCTTAAAAACCTATTTTCATCTTCTTTTCCAGTACCAAAAGATCAAGAAAGCTGAAATGTTATGTGCAGACTCCTTGGCCAATGGGGATTCTAACTTGTAGATTTACTGACCATGTGAGCCCAATCTAGGTCGCTGGGGTAATGACCTAAAAACCTATTTTAATTTTCTTCCCAAGTATGTAAAGCTCTAGAAAGCGGTATTGTTACGTAGAGACTCTTTGGTCAAAGGTGATTCTTAATTATCCCCCGCGAACATAGTTTGGGGGGGGGGGATATTGAAATGGGCTCCATCTGTCCGTCCGTCCGTCCGTCCGTTCGTCCGTCCCGATTTCGTTTCCGGAGCAGAACTCGAAAACTATACGACATAGCTCAACGAAACTTGGTGTGTGGAACAATCATCATGTATAGATGTGCCTTTTGGGGTTTTCAAGTTCTTCACAATTTTTAATTTGTTTAACTTTTACCATTTCCATGGATACACATCTTAATAATTCATACCGGAGCAGAACTCAAAAACTGCCCTGAAAGGCCTGATGGGCTTTTGGCATGGCACGGTGTCCGGTGTCTGTCCGTCCGTCAGTCCGTCTGTAAACTTTTCCCATTTTGTCTTCTTCTCCAGAACCACATGGTCTAAGGAGCTGAAATGTTGTGTTCAAACTCCTTGGCTTTGCTCACAACCCAAAAAACCTATTTTCATCTTGATCATCAGCAAACGATAACCATCAGTTGCAATAAACCTTATATTGGGTAGGCTAAGGTTGTTTTGATATGTTACAAACCTTACAGGGAGTGGCATCCCTGCCCTGCTGAGCCAACAAATGAAACATATCATTATCCATCCTGCTACATCAGGCTATAAGGAGATTGTACGAGCCTAATACTGATACAAATAGCCTGATATAGCAGGATGATCATGATTTAAATATTGTTTCTCATTCAAATCTGTAAGATACTTTGGGCTCAAGTTGAAATGTATGACCGATATAGATTGCTTATAACTGGGCACTGGTTAGTTGAAAAAAAAGGTTCATTGTCACTGTTATTCAACAACTATTCTTCAATAAATTTTCCCAAAGGCGGGGGATATGGCCGAATCTGTCTGCTTGTTGTAGATTTGGCAACCCTGGGATCACAATCTAAAAACCTATATTTTGTTTGTTAACAATGAATAACCTGAGAGAACTTAGATATTCAACCTTAGATAATATTCCAATGAAGTCCCTCTATTTTTAGTTTTTTTTGTTTCCATGGCAACAAATTCTCTTTTTTTTTCTCTCATAAGTTAGAAAACATGGAATGGAGTCCCGTATTCATTTACCTGAATGAATTACCCAGTAATGTAATGAAACAGAGTTTCCGAATTTTCAAATAGGATGATGATCTGACAGTTAATTTTATAGAAATCTTATGGGAGTGAAAGTGAAAAGACACTGAATCATGACTTCCTAGCTTTAAAACCATCATCACAGTTCATCAAAGAGGACAATGTATTTTAAGTATTATGAAATGTAAAAATGCCATTTCTTACATAACCTGGTACTTTCTAATTGTTTCCTAAAATATCCAGCCACGAGTAGCTGAGTATTTGACCCAGAGTTGATAAGTATCCGACCCAGAGTGGAAAAAGTATCCGACCATTACCAAACATTAATTCATTAATGCATTATGGTATCTCGATATTGACATCATGACAATTGCAATATTAAGTATCGATTAAAAAAAAATTCAAGACAATAGATTGTCATACAAGTATCCGACCCAGACTTAAGTATCCGAGTATCCAACCAAGACTCAAGTATCCAAGTATTCGACCCAGACTCAAGTACCCAAGAATTCGACCCAGACTCAAGTATCCAAGTATTCAACCCAGACTCAAGTATCCAAGTATTCGACCCAGACTCAAGTATCCGAGAATCCGACCAAGACTCAAGTATCTGAGTATTCGACCCAGACTCAAGTATCCGAGTATTCAACCCAGACTCAAGTATCTGAGTATTCGACCCAGACTCAAGTATCCGAGTATTCGACCCAGACTCAAGTATCCGATTATTCAACCCAGACTCAAGTATCCAAGTATTCAACCCAGACTCAAGTATCCGAGTATTCAACCCAGACTCAAATATCTGAGTATTCGACACTGACTCAAGTATCCAAGTATTCAACCCAGACTCAAGTATTCAAGTATTCAACCCAGACTCAAGTATCTGAGTATTCGACCCAGACTCAAGTATCCAAGTATTCAACCCAGACTCAAGTATCCAAGTATTCGAGCCAGACTCAAATATCCAAGAATCCGACCTAGACTCAACTATCTGAGTATTCAAATCAGACTCAAGTATCCGAGTATTCAACCCAGACTCAAGTATCCGAGAATCCGACCAAGACTCAAGTATCTGAGTATTTGACCCAGACTCAAGTATCCGAGTATTCAACCCAGACTCAAGTATCCAAGTATTCAACCAGGACTCATGTATCCGAGTATCCGACCCAGACTCAAGTATCAGAGTATCCGACCCAGACTCAAGTATCCGAGTATCCGACCAAGACTCAAGTATCCAAGAATCCGACCTAGACTCAAGTATCTGAGTATTCAAATCAGACTCAAGTATCCGAGTATTCAACCCAGACTCAAGTATCCGAGAATCCGACCAAGACTCAAGTATCTGAGTATTTGACCTAGACTCAAGTATCCGAGTATTCAACCCAGACTCAAGTATCCAAGTATTCAACCAAGACTCATGTATCTGAGTATTCGACCCAGACTCAAGTATCCAAGTATCCGACCCAGACTCTAGTATCCGAGTATCCGACCCAGACTCAAGTATCCGAGAATCCGACCAAGACTCAAGTATCCGAGTATCCGACCCAGACTCAAGTATCCAAGTATTCAACCCAGACTCAAGTATCAGAGTATTCGACCCAGACTCAAGTATCCGAGAATCCGACCCAGACTCAAGTATCCGAGTATCAGACCCAGAATCAAGTATCCGAGTATCCGACCCAGAATCAAGTATCCGAGTATCTGACCCAGACTCAAGTATCTGAGTATTCGACCCAGACTCAAGTATCCGATTATTCCACCCAGACTCAAGTATCCGAGTATCCGACCCATACTCAAGTATCCAAGTATCCGACCCAGACTCAAGTATCCGAGTATTCGACCCAGACTCAAGTATCCGAGTATTCAACCCAGACTCAAGTATCCGAGTATTCGACCAGGACTCAAGTATCTGAGTATTCGACCAGGACTCAAGTATCCGAGTATTCGACCAAGACTCAAGTATCCAAATATTCGACCCAGACTCAAGTATCTGAGTATTCGACCCAGACTCAAGTATCTGATTATTCGACCCAGACTCAAGTATCCGAGTATCCAACCCATACTCAAGTATCCAAGTATTCGACCCAGACTCAAGTATCCGAGTATTCGACCCAGACTCAAGTATGTGAGTATTCGACCCAGACTCAAGTATCCGAGTATCCGACCCAGACTCAAGTATCCGAGTATTCGACCAAGACTCAAGTATCCGAGTATTCGACCCAGCCTCAAGTATCAAAGTATTCGACCATAACTCAAGTATCAAAGTATTCGACCCAGACTCAAGTATCCGAGAATCCGACCAAGACTCAAGTATCCGAGTATTTGACCCAGACTGAAGTATCCAACATTTGACCCAGACTCAAGTATCCAAGTATCCGACCCAGACTCAAGTATCAAAGTATTCGACCCAGACTCAAGTATCCGAGTGTTCGACCCAGACTCAAGTATCCGAGTATTCGACCCAGACTCAAGTATCCGAGTATCCGACCCAGACTCAAGTATCCGAGTATTCGACCCAGACTCAAGTATCCGAGTTCGACCCTGACTCAAGTATCAAAGTATTCGACCAAGACTCAAGTATCAAAGTATTCGACCAAGACTCAAGTATCCGAGTATTCGACCCAGACTCAAGTATCCGAGTATCCGACCCAGACTCAAGTATTCGAGTATTCGACCCAGACTCAAGTATCCGAGTATTTGACCCAGACTGAAGTATCCAACATTTGACCCAGACTCAAGTATCCAAGTATCCGACCCAGACTCAAGTATCAAAGTATTCGACCCAGACTCAAGTATCCGAGTGTTCGACCCAGACTCAAGTATCCGAGTATTCGACCCAGACTCAAGTATCCGAGTATCCGACCCATACTCAAGTATCCGAGTATTCGACCCAGACTCAAGTATCCGAGTTCGACCCTGACTCAAGTATCAAAGTATTCGACCAAGACTCAAGTATCAAAGTATTCGACCAAGACTCAAGTATCCGAGTATTCGACCCAGACTCAAGTATCCGAGTATCCGACCCAGACTCAAGTATCCGAGTATTCGACCCAGACTCAAGTATCCGAGTTCGACTCTGACTCAAGTATCAAAGTATTCGACCAAGACTCAAGTATCCGAGTATTCGACCAAGACTCAAGTATCCGAGTATTCGACCCAGACTCAAGTATCAAAGTATTCGACCAAGACTTGAGTACCCGAGTATCTATTTTATGTAATAATAAAGATTTTTTTAACTGAAGCAAATTATATCAAAATGAATCTGAATTGATTGGAAATAAAGCTAGTGTAATTAAATAAGAAGTCTATTTCAAATAATTTATTCCTTATGAAATTAATTACTGTAAATAACTTTACTTACATGGATCAATTGACTGGAGTCTATTCTGGCCCCAAATTCATTATAGTGTTAAATTTGAGGAGCTGTGAATACACAGAAATTGGGATCACACTATAATCACAAAATTGAAATCAAACAATAGTCAAGAAATTGGGGTTACACTATAATCCTGAAATTGGGATCACACTATAATCACAAAATTGAAATCAAACAATAGTCAAGAAATTGGGATTACACTATAATCCTGAAATGTTGATCACACTATAATTATGAAATTGGGATCATACTATAATCATGAAATTGGGATCATACTATAATCCTGATATTGGGATCATACTATAATCATGAAATTGGGATCATACGATAATCGTGAAATTGGGATAATACTATAATCATGAAATTGGGATCACACTATAATCATGAAATTGGGATCATACTATAATCATGACATTGGGATCACACTATAATCATGAAATTGGGATCATACTATAATCATTAAATTTGGATCATACTATAATCCTGAAATTGGGATCATACTATAATCATGAAATTGGGATCACACTATAATCCTGAAATTGGGATCATACTATAATCATGAAATTGGGATAAAACTATAATCCTGAAATTTGGATCATACTATAATCATGAAATTGGGATCATACTATAATCCTGATATTGGGATCATACTATAATCATGAAATTGGGATCATACGATAATCATGAAATTGGGATAATACTATAATCATGAAATTGGGATCACACTATAATCATGACATTGGGATCACACTATAATCATGAAATTGGGATCATACTATAATCATGAAATTTGGATCATACTATAATCCTGAAATTGGGATCATACTATAATCATGAAATTGGGATCACACTATTATCCTGAAATTGGGATCATACTATAATCCTGAAATTGGGATAAAACTATAATCCTGAAATTTGGATCATACTATAATCCTGAAATTGGGATCATACTATAATCATGGAATTGGGATCACACTATAATCATGAAATTGGGATCACACTATAATCATGAAATTGGGATCATACTATAATCCTGAAATTTGGATCATACTATAATCAAGAGATTGGGATCATGCTATAATCCTGAAATTGGGATCACACTATAATCAATAAATTGGGATCACACTATAATCATGAAATTGGGATCATACTATAATCATGAAATTGGGATCATACTATAATCATGAAATTGGGATCAAACTATAATCCTGAAATTGGGATCATACTGTAATCAAGAAATTGGGATCACACTATAATCAATAAATTGGGATCACACTATAATCAAGAAATTGGGATCATACTACAATCATGAAATTGGGATAATACTATAATCCTGAAATTTGGATCATACTATAATCAATAAATTGGGATCACACTATAATCGGGATCACACTATAATCATGAAATTGGGATAATACTATAATCAAGAAATTGGGATCATACTCTAATCATGAAATTGGGACATACTATAATCACGAAATTGGTATCAAACTATAATCCTGAAATTGGGATCATACTATAATCAAGAAATTGGGATCACACTATAATCAATAAATTGGGATCACACTATAATCATGAAATTGGGACATACTATAATCATGAAATTGGGATCATACTATAATCATGAAATTGGGATCAAACTATAATCCTGAAATTGGGATCATACTATAATCCTGAAATTGGGATCATGCTATAATCCTGAAATTGGGATCACACTATAATCATGAAATTGGGATCACACTATAATAATGAAATTGGGATCATACTATAATCATGAAATTGGGATCAAACTATAATCCTGAAATTGGGATCATACTATAATCCTGAAATTGGGATCATACTATAATCCTGAAATTGGGATCATACTATAATCAAGAAATTGGGATCATACTACAATCATGAAATTGGGATAATACTATAATCCTGAAATTTGGATCATACTATAATCAATAAATTGGGATCACACTATAATCATGAAATTGGGATCACACTATAATCATGAAATTGGGATAATACTATAATCAAGAAATTGGGATCATACTCTAATCATGAAATTGGGACATACTATAATCACGAAATTGGTATCACATGTTAATCATGAAATTGGTATCACATGTTAATCACGAAATTGGGATCACATTATAATCTGCTTGAGTACACATTGTTGTACCTTATTACACCAGTTCCTTCTGGGTTTAACCCTCACTCTTAGAGTCTAGCACCAGCCACAGAATAGTAGTGGTGTGCTCCCTAATAAAATAATGATGCATTTGTTCATTATCTAATTGCTATGGATTTCGAATGATTTCTAATTTCTAATTGCGAGCCCAGGAGATATTATTAGAAAAAAATGGTGAATTGTTTAAAAAAGAAATATATTCAAACACTAAATTTAAGTATTTTGATTGTATCAGAATGAACAAGCTTGATTTTATAATACTGCTCTGTTTATTATCTCATGTACATACTTTATGAATGTGTGAGCGAATGTGATGTTTTCTTGTCTTATGTTACAAATATCCTCAAAAAAACCCAACTTAATTCAATTCAATAAGGACTAGGCTAAATAAAAAAGGAAATTTTCTCGGGCCTCGGCGCATCACTTACATTCGTTCCCATGACAGCTTTTTATTGTCATTTAAAAAATCAAATTAAGAATTTGTGGCACTATTATTGCTTAACCCCAAAATACATTTGTCCACAAAATACAGCTGTTCATGTATGTGGGTCTGCAGAAACGTATGTGCTTCTGTTTTTTATACTTCTCCCACTAACAAACTATTATTTGATGGAACAAAATAAAATATACTCCTCCCTAGTCATTATATTTTCAAACAAAAAAATAAAAATAAATTCCTACCGCCCTCGTCATTTTTGAAAACAAATTACCAGAGAAACATTCAACTTTTTTTTATTCACCTTTAAGAAATAGTAAAATTTATAAAATATATAAATGGCAATTCAAAGGTTTTGGATTCTTATCTAATAAGTAGATGCAGAGAATGGAATATAAATGTTCATAGTGATATAGCAATATAATTTTTCAACATCATCTAAGACAGTTCGTGTAAAAGAAAATTTGGAAACATAATATTTCATTACATGTTTGCTTTAATATTCTGTTTTTACTACGTCTATAAAAATAACTTCAAAATCAATACAGTAATTGATGAAATATAACTTAGAAGTAACTAAAATTTTATAAAAATGTCAATATAATTTAAGATATATAAATTATGAGTGTTCTCTTGATCATATCAGTCAGTTTAAACAAGTAAATAAGAATAAAGAAAGCGTTCACCTTCAACTTGTTATCATTCGATGGTGCCGTTTCCTACAAATATCTGCTACCTTATATAAATCTCAAACATAGCATTTATTTGTGAGTTATGATACACAAGAAAGTGGTCCCTTCCATCTGACCCTGGGTCACTGTAAATAAACAAGCACGTCTTGACATTTCTCCACATTGTAAACAGATTACAAAGTGCTGCTGACATGTTTATGGTACCAGACAATGTCATAAGCTCGAAGATAGTCCTAACTGACGGTGTTGACAAATTTCATTAAATGTATTGAACCTACCTTTGATCTCTCTGTCTGTTTGTGTTGGACAATGATGATACTTGTGATAATCATAATGAAAATGTTTTTATTATTTTGATGGTGAAGTGCATGCAGTCTGACAAAACTATTATTCTTTATTAACACCTACAGGTTACATTTAAGAGAATTTTCTTGCAGAGGTCACATAGTGTGTTTTCCATTAATGCCAAAATCTAAAATAAGACCTAACCTAAAATTATCTTTACCCAGAGAAAGGTAATTATTACTCTCAAAATGTGAATGAACTTTTGTCACCTCTGTTTTTTTTTATAATTCATTTTAGACAATGCCTAAACTTTTAAATAAATCAAAGAGTTCATGACAAAAATTAAAAGAAACAGGAAAAATATAATCTATATGTCCTAAATGAATTAAAAAATATGTGATTAGATACAAGAATTTGTTCTTTTTATCATCATATTAGTTTTTAAGGTGATTTCCTCATTTGAAATAGACCAACATTATGAGTCATGTTAAAAACCAAAAATAGATATTTCTGCATTATTCAACATCTGGTTTGGTTTAAACATGTTTCATCATAATGAAAAAGATTGGGAACAAGTTGCCCGAATTAGAATACCCTCTCCTTTAACATCTTCAAAGTTTTCAATTGGGTCTGTATTTGATACAGTCAAGTATTCAATGATGTCAATATATGTTAAAATGCTTTTGTTATTTCCTTGTCTATTAAATTGATACTTGGATATATCCATGAGACTCAAAGGAAATTTAAAAAATGTTAAAATTCTCCTAAACTAACTACATAGACTAGAACTGCCATTAACATTACCTTGATAACCCTAATTAACCTTTAAACATCAAAGAGTGAAGCGTCCGAGCAGCTACAGTTACCTCCCTTAGTACACAAACTGATAGACACCAGACAGCCAAGGCACCTAGAGTATTGTTCCTTCTATATCACCTTATCTCTAAATATTCACCGAGACATGAATTTCATTAAGCAAGATATAAATGCAGACAATTTTGCAGCCAGCATTTATTTTCACGTAGCATGACGTTCCCAAACAATTTACAGTGTTGCAGTCGGTAGCAATCAAGGTCTATGGGCATCTAGTCTGTTGAAGTGGGTCTTGTAGTCTTTATGTACACCTCCCTGTCTGGAGGGGAGACAGAGCCCTCATCCATGGTAGCCACAATGTCTGAGCTATCGAAGCAGCCCTCCATTACCCTCTCTCCCTTCTCCCTTCCCTCACTTTGTAGATTTACTATACCACGTTAGGATACTAGATCACCACAGGATTTTACCTGGGATAAGTTTGCAGGGTACTGTAGATTTTATCATTTTACATCTTAGATTATCATATTTCCATTGTTTAATTACAATTATCATTTATTGATGTGCTCTAATTTCTTTAGAATATCATCAAAGTTTCCCTAAATGTTGAGCTCTGAAGGACTTTGGTGTGGGATACATTTGCAGGCAACTGTAGATTTCGTTGTTTTCCATCTTAGATTATCATATGCCATTGCTTATATCAAATACCATTTAATCATATTTATGTTGTCTAGTATCTTTAGAAGATCATCTATGTTTTCTTGATATTAGATAGCAACAAGATTTACATATTGCCATAAGATTGTAGTAGACTGTAGATTTCATCATTTTCCATCTTATATTATCATGTTTCCCTTATTTGATTGTTAATATGATTTATTTTGCTTTCTAATAAGTTTATTTCTTTATAAATTTATCCTTACATAGTATACATTTCTTTAGTTTATTCTTAGCTTGAAAGTCATGTAAGTTTCTTCAGTATTGGATCTACTCCGGGATGAATCCAAACACTGCTGTAGATCTCTCTATCCTTTACCTAAGCTTAGTTCAATTGTTTAACAATAATAATGTATCATGCTTTCTATTGATGTTTGTTAACATTTTCATCCATGATGAATAGAATAGCATTTAGGGTTACTTGATGCTTGATGAGATGAATTCATGATAGATACTATGGCTTTTATCCTTTAAAGATTGTATATGTGTCGTGTATTCCATTTGTTACATTGTAAGTGTCAATAAGAACATTTTCTAATGAATTTCTATGAAATAGCTAATTGATTCTTTAAAATATTAAAAAATATCCTTTAGGGCTTCTTGATACTTGATATGAGATGAGTTCATGATGGACACCATCGTGTTATCCTTCTAAGGTTATACATGTGTATTTCATTTGTTGCACTATATGTTTCATTTGGTAAATTTTCTTATGATGTTTATTCCTATAAGATATCTAATAGATTCTTTAAAACCAAATTACTTCAGAGCTTTACCCTTAACGATAGATAGTTTGTCTCAGACAATCATAATTCGATTAGTTAATTACAGCTGCATTGTGAGGTCATCCTTCACTCTTATAATGTTTAAGATTTCATCTGTACAAAATCACCCCTGCGATGCCTCATATTTTAGTTTTGATTCTTTCCTTCCTTCCACATCTTTGCGTCTTACATCCTATAGAGTACAGTGTATCAACTTCATACGTGATTTGATGATCAGTATTCACTTATAGTTCTCTCTGTCAACTGCAGATATTAGTTATTATGCTATTCACTCATATATTTCTCAGAAGATCATTGAAGAATTATCTCAACATGAAAGTTTTCATAAACTTTCAAGTTTCAAGTTTTTCATTTGGATAAATTTGCAGGGTTCCTAAAATTCCCATAGAAATTATTTCAACCAGAGTATGAAATCAGCTTGAAAAAAAGTGAGACAGTCAGTCAGTGTTAAATTGTTTAAATTAAAAAAATGAAAGAAAGAAGTCAAAAAGTTACCGAAAGTAACCAGGTTTTTGGCTCTCAGACGGTCATTAGTTCTTAGCTGTTTTAACACATAGCTGTTGCTGAAATACATGCCATTTATTCTTCACTCTTGAGTAATATTTTACCTTAGTTAACTTAAACATTAATTTTTCCTTGAATTTACAGAGCACTTTTCAGTTTATCAATGTTCATCTTGGACTATCATATTGCTCTTGTTTCATAAGTGTCTTTTTCCATGATTTCTCATGATTTTAATACTTTAGAAGATATATAACTTTAGAAAATATATGTATACCTTTATAAGTGCATGTCAGGTTGTTGCAGTTGATCCGTAGAGATTGTTACTATTTGTTAACTCTTTTATCTTTCAGGAAGCTTGCATGTTCTTTCTTTAAAAATTAATGTGTAGCTTTAATTATACTGAACCATATGTTTTGTCTCTGTAAACATTCTCTAACATGGTAGTTTTGCTGATATTCTCGGGCTACCTCTACACAAGGAGTAGCCATTTCTTGACGTCACGAATATACTACGTAGAGCTACTCAAAGTGAGAGCGCTGTCCGACAGCTTGATTGTTGGCTACATTAGTAATCTTTTGAAAGCAAGAAAACATGCTTTTTATAAATTTTCATTTGTTAGATTTATTGTTTATAAATATAGGGTTTTACTTCAATGTATTTCATGCGTTTATTGAGTGTTATTTCCTTTACTTTTACTTAGAATCGATATAATGCAATTTTAATAATATGGGCACTTTTTTAACAATATCCAGAAGTTTACAATATGATTTTCACCAAATCAAGATACAATTTAGTGTGTTATCATAATTCTTTGAAATAAGTTTAAACTCTTCCCTGGCCATAGAAAATTGAAAGGATTTGTTTTCTAAGATTCAAACTGATCATAATCTGGCTGAGATATCCTCAGCAATGATATGATTTTATTAACAAAATAACATCATCAGTTTAAATTGCTTAAAATTGTTCTTTATGTCATTAAAATTTCATACTAGTATCTCTGTTTAAGACCATTGAATATAGTATAAACTTGAAATTTAAAAACATTAATTACAATGTCAATAAAATCAATGGTAAATCTTCCTTGAAATATCTGTTTTGAAATCAGTTTGAAAATATGTCATGATATAAATATTTTTTTAAATTTCAAACTTGGTTAATTTCTATATGATATGGAGCACAATGAATGTTAACATGAAAAGTAATGATATAAACATGATATACATATACATTTGTATGTCGATTATATATTTTCAATGAACAATCTAATGCTTTAAGATCTAAATATATCTGTCTGAAATATAGCAAAATATGAGATTTTCTTGGTTTTCTCTTTTATAATGAAGTATTATTCAATTTAAGGAACTTGCTATTTATCTTTCATTCCCCTCTAAGTTTATCCATTATGAGTGGAAAACCAAATGGAGAAAGTGTGATTAAAAATAGAATTTCTTTGAATGTATTAAATTAAGTTAACACTTTCAAATGTGGTAGTCATTTTCTTGAATTATTTATATTAAGTTATACATATTATATTATCTCTCTGTATATGTGACATTTCATGTGGAGAAAATAAGAAACATGATTGATATTTTCAGTTATATAATTTATTTAAAAATGGGTATTTTAATGAGTTGATTTCCTTTTCATCAGATTATTATGGAAATAAAATAATTTAAATGATCTTTAAAGTTTAAATTGAATTTTCATGTTCATAAAACTATTTTATTATTACTATAAATACTATTTAAACATCTATAAAAATTTGTTTAGGTTTATCACTACATGCCATTAAGAGAATCTTAAGTGAAAATAAATAATTATCTTTCATTAGTGGAAGTGAAAACACAGTTATCTTTCACGTCCTCTCCCGTTTAACCAGAGTGATAAACAGTCGGTAAATACACTGTCGGCCCGCTCAGAGTGTCTTATTTTGCGGAACAGCAGGGAATTCAATAAGCCTACTTGAAATGATTCCCTTTATTTTGTATTGTCAGTGTAAATTGAATACATTTCCAGTATTGGTATCATGTTCATGTTCATGTCTAAAGTACCTATAGGATATTTCTTTAATTATTTTTAATTTAATGTTTCACATTTTACATGGTACATGTAAAATGGTAAAACATGTTTAAATGAAGAGAGGTTGATTATTAAGGTAGAAGTTTTCCTCAATACTTTTTTCTTTCTTTTCATGTTATATATTTAAATTCTGTATCTTATTAGCATGCATGCATATATGCATACCGGTATATATATTTATTTTAAAATTCTATTGAAATTTATGAAAATATTTTTCCTTAATCTTATTTTGTTTAATGGAATATTTAATTGAAAGATACAAATTGTAGGCAACAATATTTGTAAACAGGACTTTACTGAAGTATTTATGTATTTAACTGACGTATATTAATCATAAAGTAATACTACTACCTTTAGTTAATTTATCTTGTCTATTTTAACATGAAGATAAGTTGATTGGTCTCATGTCCTCTTCTTTTCTTCTATCAAAAACATATTGATGTTATTTGTTTTTAGAAAGTATTTAGAAAAAGTGTGAAAATTATTCACTAACTCATCCCAATCTTCATAAAATCATTTATTTTTTTTGAAGAAGTCATATCTACATTTTTTGTTGAAATTTGAAAAAAGAAGACTCTTAATTATTAGAATTTTATTATAAAAACATGCAAATAATACTACAATTTAATTTAAATTTTAACTCAAAGGCACTAGAAGATTTTAAGTTTTGAATAGTAAAACATTTGATTCAAAATGAACAATTATTTGAAAGATTCCTTCCTAACACAATGTTAATCAAAGTTGTTCTTATTATACTGTTAATTAAGGGGAGTTATTCAAAGTGTAAATTTGATTTACCAAATAGAATTTCTTTAATATAAGTAAGTTTGTTTGTCATATTTCTAAATTAACATTTTGGGTGTTTTCTCATTTACTTATTATTAATCTACAAATTGTAATGTTTCCACGACATTGTTTTAAGAGTTAATTAATCCATCTCTTCTCTTCTTTAGTAGCTTATACCATCAAGGGTTGTTGTATAGTGTATAGTTGTAATTATAAACATTAATTATTATTACATCATTACTTTCAAATTATAAATAAAATAAATTCATATTTTGAAATCAAGAAGCTTGGACTAAATACTGAAAATACATTAAATGCAGTAAAATAAACAATTTGAAACTATCATGCATGCTTGTACTGTTCAGAACATTACTGTTTCATTTAAAAAAGAAAACAAAGTAACTAAAGAGTGATAATTATACTGAGTGATCCAATGATATGTTTGAAAAGAGCTCTTTTCTAAGATATTATTCATAAAACTATTTTCATTTAAAAAAGCTTTTTATTCATCAATGCTCATCATGTTGACCATTTAGAAACATCTATCAAATAATGAGATGTAGATACTGCTTTGAATCCAACAAAACAGAGTTTGGTGTAAACCTTTTTATTTACCTCAAATGAAATTATTTAAAGTTATAAAATGTCTTTCCAATTTAATATAATTTCTGTCAAGTTAGTTCTAATCAATAATGCTAAATTGTATTCAATCAACCGCAAAAGAAACTTCACCATACAAAATACAGGATATTTCAATCCACACCCCAAGCGGTACATACAACTAAAGCGAGAGAGATAATAATGCATTTAGAAGCCATTAAACTAAATTTGAAATTTCAAAACATTATCTGTTCATATTTCTGAGACAAGATAGGAGAGTCAGAGAGGGATTTACATCCAACACCTTTTATTATGGTAATTAAATTTCTACATTTATGAATTTTAAAGTTAAATGCCAATTATTCCAGCCAAAAACAATTTTGTTAAAGTGATTTCAACACCCCAGGTCTACTTGAACAGACATAATGATAAAAGTATTATACTTTGATGTATGAAATTGAGGGTACCTTCTTACTAAACAGGTCTCTGTAAAGAAACATTCAAAGTAGACTTTCTCAGACATTGGATTTTACACTGTTGAAAATGTGGTGACGTTTTTTTTGGCGGTTGAGTGTAGTTATTTGAGTTATTGGAATATGTAGCTAAAAGATATGTAATGTTTTGTAAATACTTTCATGTTCCCTTTGGAGTTTTGATAACTAAAACTCAACCAAACTACTAAGATAATCCTATGTTAGTAAGGTAACCTTAGTGAAAGGATAAAGAATTGGTGAACATTAGTGAAAGTTGTTTTGTGATCCCCTTGGTTAAAAAAGTAGGGGTAGATATTACAAATAACTAACAATGTTGTCCAGTACATGTATCAAGTTTTGATAACAAGAGAAAAATATAGAGAAAATATAGTATGCAAAAGTTCAACTTTTCAAGGTTTTTTTCCAATAAATAATTTACTAAAAAGTTAAATAATACAAAATATGACCACCTATTAGTGAATAATGCAGCAGGGAGTAGGGGATATAGATTTATTTCTGAATATATCCAGGTGAGATTAATTGACTACTAAACAACACTCGCATGCAGAACAAAGAGTCCTTACAATTTTATTCCACTACACTATTGTACATATATGATATTAAAAATATAAAATATTATTAGTTATATTCAGAATCTGCTATAACCGTTCTGGTATACAATGTATTAGAAAAGGTTTTTATGATTAGGAAAGTCTTGATTCTAAATATCCCATACATGGATGTAAAGTAACCAAACATGAAATCCATATTATATATGATTGTCCAATATATCAAACTCTTCGTGATGATGTTCAATTGCAGCACAAATATTAATGGTTGGACATATTTAATGAATTCAAATAATTATATTTTCATGCTAGGAAAATTCTTGTACAATCTGTTGTGTTTACATGGAAAACTCCTCTGATATACATGTGTGTATTTTCACTTGTGCTAATGTATCGAATTATGAGTCAACTGGCCTTGAAAACAATAAACTATTGAATGGAAATGAATAAATAATACACTTTCTACAGTTTCAAATGTTTCAGGAAATCTTACTTAGTAATTAATCTAGGCAGTCCAGTACTGTAGAATGTATTTTATAAATATTGACTTTTTGATGAATAGCATTTCAACATAATACTTGTACAACTAATAAATTTATTCTTTATTCTTTTCAAATTCATTAAGTACATGTTACTAATTAATTTCATAGGTAATCAAAATACGCAAGGCAATCTGAATCAATATCAATTACTGAGTCATGGATATTTAATTGTATGATCAGTTTTCACCTTAATTAACTTTGATTATTCATCCGACATCAAATAGCTGTCAATGAATTACAATAAAACTCATTTTCAGTGAAGTAGATATTAATGTTTAATCGAAAAGGATTCATTTTTTGCATGAAAAATTTTAATGTTCGAAGTAAATAGCATGCAATTTGTGTGTTGATTTAGTTGTAGTTGCTGCTGTTAGTCAAGATTCCGTAAATTGCATTTAGCTCAGGTAATGTTTTTGTTCTTCCAAATCAGGTATTTTATTTGTGAGATCGACTTTCATGTTCTGTTTGCTTAATCTTAGAGATTGATCACGTGATTGCCTGTTATTGACATAGTGTCAATAGACTTTTCTGTTTCAGTCGTAATAACCTCTGGAATTCCATTTCGGTTTCTTTTTGTGTTTGAGCGAATGTTGATACTTATATTGATACATATTTTAAAGTGTGTTCATATCATAATGATGATGAACTTAAATTAAAATTATTCTAGCCTGGAATGTTATTGCTTGATTTCCTTTAATTTTCCGAATTTATGTTGTCTAATTGGTAATTTCAAAAATGTTGTTACATCATTTCTGTTCTGATCTGAAGTGGAGTGTTTTTGAAGAGCAAATTTTCATTTTTATAATAGAGTCTTATTTATAATTTAATGAAAGCTAACATATAAAATGTTTAGAATTGAATATCAAATCTTTTCTTCATTTTGTGTTCTGTTGATTGTTTATAAGGTATTATAATGCATATCATAGTATCTTTAAGCAATGTTTTTAAGTAAACATTTAGCATAATTGGCTTGTTTATAACTTAACTTCTTCCCATCAATCAAATTGTAAATAAAGCTGTTGTTAAATATAATGATGCCAAAATGTTAGTAAAGTTGACATAGATAACTTAGATAATAGAAATAGGTATTTGTAATTAACATTTGTTTTCAAATATAATAAATATCAAGTATTTTTGTAAATGTGTAGTTTACTTTAAATGCTCCAGTCTAATTTGTATGAAATAAAAGGTAATATTTATTTAATAAAATGGTAAAATTATATATTCTGAGATTGTCTAAATCTTAATTATCATGACAAGATAACTATTAAAAATCAGTTTCTACTCCATTTGGATTAATTAACACTTTACACTGATCAAGGTTTAAAAAAAAGACATATGTTTCTATGTAGATTACTCAATTTGTAAATATAAATGGAAGGAGACATTAATTGAAACTAGATAACAAGACGAAAGATAAGTTGTAATTGAATAAAGTTAATTACATATATTTAACCTACAATGATAACCAAGATTCAAATTATAAAACTCAAATGTATTTATAAATACTTTAGTAAAATTATTTTTTCGTACTGAAATTTTTTTTCTTGACTGCAACTTTGATCTTTACCTAAACCTATATTTTTCTTAATAAGAATCTGAAATAGACAAATTTCTAAATAAGAAAAAGATAATAAAAACAACCCATGCCTTTTTGCCTTTTAAAAAAAATTTGTCAGAACTCTGTCTGCAAATCTATATCCTTAACATTGACTGAAAGTGGAGTTGCTGAACTTTAGGATTTTTGTCATTTCAGGTATCCAAAAGAATTTAAAAAAAAGAATGTCAAAATCGACGAACCAATAAACTTTATCACATCATTATGTTGTCTGTCTTATTTCAACGTTGTTTTTGTCGCCAATTAAAGCTAATATTTCAAAGAATCCTTAAAGGCGCCTCAGGATCATTTATGAAAATGTTTAAGCAAATCCTATCATCAAACAAGGCGCCTGTAAAAATATTAGGCATATCAGTAAAAATCTCAAAAGCCTTTGTTCATAACTGAAGGAAAATTATGTTTACGAACTTGCCTCAGAGGCAGGCCTCTCTTTTATCAAG
Source organism: Gibbula magus (assembly GCA_936450465.1). Taxonomy (NCBI): domain Eukaryota; kingdom Metazoa; phylum Mollusca; class Gastropoda; order Trochida; family Trochidae; genus Gibbula; species Gibbula magus. Next base: position 80,723,404 of record OW388291.1, on the reverse strand, counting down.
ACAGAGTGAAGCGTGCTGTCAAATGATCACATTAAAAATATTTGTATTTTGTGTTTAAAAAGTACCCAGTATTCCCCCGTCTACCTCCGAGCCTAGGCTTTATGTCTGCGCAGTACATACATGTAATTCCTGCCATTAAGTCATGTTTATCAGTGGCTGTGCCTTGTCGCTACTCATTAATCCTGGAAAACACCAGCCTTTTACTCTTTTTAACATTTGAACACTAAGATTGTTTTTTGATTTTCAATGTAACTTATCAAACTTGAACTTAGTTGACGTTTGTATGTGTTTTCTACCAATTAATGTTACTTTTGAATTTATGTAAATTTTTTATTTTTATTTACTGTTTTGTATTTTAAGAGTTCTCATTAATTGAACATCTAAGAGAATAAAAGCTTTTAACTTTTTGAACACTAATTCTGTTTTGGTTTTAACTATCCACAAGACAAAATAATTATCTCTGTTTTTTATAATCTTGGGTTTTTCTTTTTAAAAAGCAAAATTGTTTATGTTTTTAAATAACAGCCTTTTCAGATGATGAACAGAACTTTTGCAAGTATATATAGCTGTTATTATATATCATATGACTATAAATAATGTTGATCAATAAATAGTGTCATTACTTCATGATTGTTATAATTATAAAGTACAGGTAGATATTAACTCTATAAAAACAAAACATTTTAGATAAGAATTCAGATTAATACTATAAATAGATTATGAATTATCACGTTAGAATACAATTTAACTTTATTATAATTTGAAACTTCTTGTGCATTTTAAGCTAATAAATATCTGTATTAAGCATAAAAAGTAACTTTGATAAAGTTCATTAATTGTAGAAGAGACATTTAAAAAATGTTTCAATTAATTTATTTTCAATATGGTTACAAAATGTTATATATAATTCTCTCAAAACATGCTGATCTATTTCTGTTGTTGTCCCTTGGTGTATCTTATTGACACTAATGTTTTAGTGTTAAATTGTTAGATTAGACTGTTTTGTAACCACTTCTTATACTGAATTTAAATTTATTTTTTTCAATGAATCATTGCATTGCAAACTCCGTTTGAAATACTAGAGCAATTGTGTTGAAACATATTCCTAAGTTTTCCATTGAATTATGAATTGCTAATGTATTCACATAAACCCAAATCTTTGTTAACAGTGGGATTAGATTTTATTTGCGGTTAAGAGTCTTTATCTATGGTCTCTTTCACAAGAGATTTTTATTTGATATTAAGTTTTACTTTATCGCAGGTAGCCAGTTCATTCATATTAGAACTGAATGAAATATAAGACATAAAATGTGTACAGGAAGGGTATATCTGTAATTTATGCAGTTAACGCTTACCTATATATACAATTAGCATTCAGGCTTTCTACATATTTATTGTTTATTTGACAAAGTTCAATAAGCGTTTCACTTAAAGCCATTGTTCTTAATGGATATCACCAGATTAGAATAAGTAAGTGACCAGATATATAATCATATTTTCATTGAAAAGTGCAGTAATAATAACGATGATGATGATGATGATGATGATGATGATGATGATGATGATGATGATGATGATGATGATGATCACTGATTGATGTTTATGTGATTTTGACTGATTAAAGAGTTGTCCGACTCTTGAAAGCCAGCTGATAGTACAATTTCAAAAGTAATCATGTTTAAAGATATTACTATAAGTTCATACGAATCTAGTTTTAGACAGAAGGGTTTATCCAGCCTTCATTTTTTGTCATTATTGGAAAAGTTGTCCTCATTGAAACCTTGACAAAAATTAAACGTATTGTCCTGTTTCTTTGTAGTTGTTAACAAAGTATATTTCAAATAATCTCTATACATATAGATTTAGGCATCTAAAAATGTAAGTATGTACACATATATATCTTGGTGTTTTGAAATAAGATAATATAGTGTTAATATTTATACTTTTATAATATTATTTTCTTTTTAACTTGGTTGGAATATAAAGAATGATGTTTTATGTGTACGAATTATTAAATACGTTTTGTTAAGAAATTAGTAATGTTATAAGACAGAAAAATATTACTTTTGATACAACCTGTTTTGGTTAACTATTTTGAAATGAAAGACATATGAAAGTTCAATATTTGCTGAATGAACAGGTGATGTGTTACCTGAAGAAAGGTAATCAGAAGTTTCTGTCTCACACTTTCACTGCATGGCATAGCCTCTTGCAAAAATGGATGGATGTTGTAAGTTGCATCAATTAACAAAACATGTTTCTCCAGTTTAACAAGCAGAAACAAACTTAATACATTTTATAAAAAGTTGTTCAAACTTCATTGTATTCTTTTATTTTTTAATTAATAATTATATAATTGATAATTGGCGAGTTAGCAACAGCAACTTTATAATGTTAAAAATAAAGTTTTGTATAATTCAATTCCATAATAATTAGATTATTGAAAGTTTAGAACCATAATGGAGTTTTTCCTGTTTGTTTATCACAGAAAATGCAATGTCTACATTTTATCATTAACAAAACATCATAATTCTTAAAATTGTATTGTTACTAATGTTAGGTGTATCTATGTGTTTGAGCTTAAAACCAAGTACAAAAAGTTTCTTGTCATTTACCAAAATAAATGTCAAATTCCAAGTTCAAAAGGAAATGAATCCAACAGATTTGATTTGTTTAAAGAAGCCGAGACAAACCTTAAAATCTCTTGTTGGTCCATAAATTGGACTGCAATGTCATGTCAGAAGGTGTAAAAGCCTTTCAGACAATGGGTGATCTTGAGTTGATGTAGGTTTATGTCAGTATGTTATCAATATTATTGTCAAATGACTGGTTTATTTGATTTGTTCTTGTTTTATATCCATGTTGTCATGATGATTCTCAAACGAAGATTCTGTTAGATATTTGAGATTGTGTTTTACTTGATTTGTTCTCGTCTTTTCTCCGTGTTGTCATGATGATTTTCAGACAAAGATTCTGTCAGATATTTAGGGTTGTTTAACATGGAACAGGTTGCTTGATTTGCTATCATTTTATATCAGTGCAATTATAATGATTGTCAGACAATGGGTGGGTTTGATTGGTAAATGACATTACACCGGCGTGCTCCGAGTGCACCGAGTAACCTTCCTGTGTGCAGGGTTTCTGCCACTGAAGAAGACGACGGCCTCTTGAAGTGTGATTAGACGGCGGGAGGGTCGGACCTGATTAATGTCTTAGCACCAGCAGGGTTGGTATTGTCAGATGGCTGTGAGTCACCTGGGTGGAGGAATTGGCCACCATCTTAATGGACATGTTCCAACACAAATTTCCTGTAGACCTCAAAGGGTTTGGTCTTTGTCTTACATCTGTGCTCAAGTGTCTCATGTTTCTTACTTCTGGCTTCCAATTGGACTGTTTATGTTTCAACTGATTTCAAAATAGATATGTCAATGAATGAATTAATTTATTCAAGTTCATTCATCTTAAGAAATGTACTTTAGTTATTGAGTAATTGCTTCTATAAGTATGTAAGATGTACCGGTAGTCATCTTTTGATCTCTTGACTGAGTGTTCTATTTGGAGCAGCACATTCCAGACCATTACTTACATTTGCATAAAAAATAGAATAGAAATAGAAAGCTTGCTGAACCCAAGCACAGTTCAAGAATAGAATATTGAATGAACTTCATGGTTAACATCAACCAATGCAAAAACATTTTCCCATAATATAAACTCCCAACTTCTTTGATTAAGTGAACTAAAGAAACGTATACAGTCTCCTGAGTCTCCTCCAGACATGATTATCAACCTATTTGTTGAAATATGTTAAAGTCTTTTCTTCTGAATCAAGACTGGAGCATGTTCAAAAAGCAGAAAGTGAAAAGCTGTAGAATTAGGGAGTTAATATCTTGACTTAAAAATGGTTCACATCCACATCCACCTGAGAAAGGCCTGAGACTGTGTATAGCGCTGCAATGTGGTGTTAGTTAGTCTGTCTGGCCACATTGGTGATAAACTTACTGCGGATGAAACAGAAGGCGTTGCAAATATCTTTTTGAGTGCTTTGATTTGCACTTAACAAAATTGTTTTAAAATTAGTCATTACCATCATCTGTTTATGATATTAAAGTGAGGATTCTGTCCGGGTATTTTTTGTGAAAACGAAATTTGAGGGGACAGTTCTGTTTGGACATATCATTATGATATTAATACATGATTATTACACAATCCAGTTGAAACATTACTGAAGGTAATATTTTGGTGATTTAAGATTTGACAATTTGATGAAAATTAGTGTACTTTCATTAATAAGAACAACGAGAAGGGAAGCCAATTGTCCCCTCTATGAGTGAGCAAATCTTTGTTACCAGATTTTGTTGATCGACCAATGATAAATTATTTGTTACTCTATTTGTATTTTCTCAATTTATATGTTTAATATTGAACAGTTATAAACTTAATTAAAATACAGTACGTGTTTTTCACATTTCAGTTAATGCTAACAAAACTAAAACAGATTTCATGGGACATTAAGAAATAAATCAATCTATATATATATACATACATATATACATGTATACTCCATGGTGTATATTTCGTTCATACTTTACCTTCCTTTAACATATGTATGTAATATGATATATTCTTAAATATTTCTGTATCAATTTGAGTAACCTTATGCAATGTAATAGCATGCAGTTTTTATGTCTAAACAATGTTTGAAAAAATGTTTTAATATTTTGAATTATTTTATACATTTATTTAAGGACAATAAGACCTGAAATATAACTTTCAACTAAAAATATTTGTTTTAAATTCTTAAGAACAACTTAATGTATATAAATAAATGAATATAAAAATTAACTGTATTTTTTAATGAAGAAAGTGATTAAATTTGGAGGAGTAAGGACCAATGTATTCACTTTGAAACTTAAAGTTGTTTAACTGAATGAAATAATTGCTTTCTTTACTTGTTTAATGGTTATTTGTTAAAAACTCTCTGTTTCATCACTGCCTGTTCCAAATTACAGGAAAAATCTAAGACAAAAATATGTGCAACTGTTTGAGAAACATTCTATAAGTTTGTGATCCAAAAACTATGACAAATCTTTATGGATACACAACTTCCTTATAACTGAGTAGCGATGTTTCGGTATAGATTTTTTATACCGTTTTCAAGCATTTTAAAATATATTATGAATGGCAACTACCTTACCTTTATTGTATACACTTTATGTATATATAAAATGAGAATATAGGTCTTTTTTTGTGATTATAATTTCACAATTTTATTTTCCAAGAATTTTAATTCTTAAACTATGTTAATTATAAGCTTATATAACTTACTCCTGTTGTAAATTACAATTATAAAATGTTGATCAGTTTGCTTCCAAGGAAGAATTAAATTGCTGGTGATCAATAAAATGCAATTCTCAACATTAAAATTTTCTTTAATGTTAACAATACATTTTACTAAACAAGTTACAAGTTTCGCTACCAATAAAATAGATCCAAGAAAAGAAAGTGTGATACATTTGAGTATACCCTAAAGTTTAAAGACAGAAATATGTTTGATATTTACAACTCAGTACGTTGTCTAGACACTTTCCATTTATGTTATTTTGAGTGAAATATATTACTGCCTCCGACTGCTTTAGCGGTGTATGTATACTTAATTACATCTAGTTACCACTCTGTAACACAAGAAATCTGAATAAGTGATTAGAAAGAGATTTATTGGTACATTGCTAACCTTTTCTAAATATCAGAAAGACAAAGAGGAAATCTAATTGGTACAGTTTGGTATTAGAATGTCCAACTTGATTGATGGATGAGAGAAAATATAATAGATAATATTGATTATGTTTTGGTTTGGTGAAATTGTAAGATTATACACTGGTTGGATGAGTATCAAAGCATACGGGTAAGTTGTGTTGGATAATATCAACTGAATGATTAGAAACAGGTCTTCACACATTATTATCTTTATGTTTCCAATGAATTTAGAATTGATTGTAAGTAATACAAATTTGTCATCAGCAATTCTAAGTCCTTTACTAAAAACTTTGGTTAAAATGAAATAAATAATGTAATCTTAATGTAATGTCATCAATAGAATGTATGTATATTCTTCAGAATGTATTTATTTACTCATTTTTACATTAAAATATTTAAGCAATATTTAATTAGATTGTGGAGGTAAATAGGTATCCAAACATGAATATGTTGTTTCAAACAAGTATTTATTTCAAATGGAGGTTTACTTTTTGAAGATTAAAAAAAAATGTCTGTGACGAATCAATTACCATGAATCATTTCAGAATGCTTAAGAATTATGTGGGAACTTTATTCAATTTTATATATCATTGTTTATGTAGATTTTTAAAGATACCAAAACAAATTATATTGTTATAAACATCCTGTCAGTGTATTATTACAATCTAATGTCTCATTCATAAGCGTAAGATTCAAAAGTTATAAGTAAAGATAAAATTGAAACATACTTCAGACATCAATAAAACACATCTAGTTTCTATATCAGGTAATCTCAAATCAACATTAATTAATTATTGATTTAAAAAATAACCCCAAACAAACTTGTAAATCATCTTCAGTCATCTTCTCCGCTAAAAAATCTAAAATCCCTAAAAATCTTAAATGTTGTGTAAAGTGTGTACTTTGGTTGATTATAAATTGTAGGTTGGTGACTCTTCTTCCCAAATAAGACCTGATGAGGTACAGAGCCAGTGGCTGAAAAAATATCACATTTCTTGTTAGCTCATCAGGCCTGAAAAGTCCAATGGGCTTATGACATGCATGACATCCTATGTCTGTCTGTAAATCCTTCTGTCTGTCAATCTGTCCATTCATCCATACATCCGTCCATAAATTTAGCTTTTTATCCTTTTTTTTGACAATTAACTTAGAGATAATTATTTTTTTATTCTCCTTGTCTGAAATATGAAGAATGTGTAGGCAAATGATTAAATAACATATACTTATAAAACAATGTGTTATTTATGTAAATTATTATCTGCAGGCAATAACATATATTGAAAGACAAGGAATTTATTGATGTTCAACTCTTTTTTTCACATTGGCGACGTTTCGGTATAGATCCTTATACCGTTATCAAGCATATATAGCATATATAAGGAGCTATACCAAAATGTCTCCATTCTGAAATAAAGAAGTTGAACATCCATAAATTCCTTGTCTTTCTATTACACCAACTTCTAGAATGCCTCTCAAACAGAATAACATATATTAAAATAACAAGTTAGCATGGATTAGATCTTTTTTGACTCAACCTTCTTTATAACCTTATGTTAACAGTAAGTTCATTTATCAATGCTAAATTTGTATGAAATTCTGCATATGCATAAAGTGTGGTTTATAACCTGCATCCGGTGGAGTGGTGGCACATGTCATAAGCGTGGAGTGTACCGTATTTCCTCTTATAAGGGCCCCCGGCTTATATATTTTCAGACATCCTGCAGTCCTTGCATCTATTTGAGACCCTGTGTCTATTCAAGACCCGTGTCTTTTTGAGACGGGCGTCTATTTATGTTTTGGTAATATAAATCATCCAACTAACAAACATGCAATCATAACAAACTTTCTTGAATATGATTTTGTTTTGGTGAATATTTATTCATTATTGAACATGAACAGTAACTCCATTAAGAGGCATATGTAAAAATAAATATACATTTCATATTTTGAAACTTTTCTCATCTTATCACCTGGTGTCTTTTTTGAGACCCAGTTTATATTCCAGACCAGGCATTTATTTCTTTTAATAGGCCCATAATGTCATGTATTTGAGACCAGGTGTCAATTCAAGACCCAGCATCTATTAGAGGAAATACAGTAGGTTATAATGGGGAGCATTCAAGCTCTAACTTGAGTCTGGTAGTGACCTTGTGCTATGGTGATGTGGGGGTGGGAGATACACTGTTGATATGACACGTTTTTGTCATTCTTATTTTTTTTGGCATACACGTTTGCATATTAAACTATTTGTACAAAACCACAGATATAAATTCCACTTTAATTGTCTAATTAAATTGGGTATTTATTAGCATTTTCATCATTTTCTTCATGTGCATTGTTAGCATTTCAATTATTTCATGAACATGTTTTTATTATGAAAATTAAATGATGTCAATATATTCTTATATTTTGCAAATATATATATATATATATATATATATATATAAATAAAAATGAGTCGTTTCTCACGTGAAGTAAGGTTATATATAGAAAAGAGTAAACATCAGATGGGTTTGACTGGATCAATCTTCTTTAATACGATGAGCTCATTTCGACCAGTATATCGGTCTTTTCAAGTATGAAAAGACTTGAAAAGACCGATATACTGGTCGAAATGAGCTCATCGTATTAAAGAAGATTGATCCAGTCAAACCTATCTGATGTTTACTCTTTTCTATATATATATATATATATATATATATATATATATATATATATATTATATATATAAATAAAACATTTCGCTGAATGTGGAAACAGGCATTTTTCTGTCTTCCCAATGTATAAATTAAATTTTGATAATAACAAGCTTTTAGAAACAAAAGAAAGCAGATTTATCCAAATGTTTCACCAAAGTTAAACTCTAAAACTTGATGTGTCCATGTCTTTACCTTAGATTGTGACGTAACAATGTAATGACGTCATAATGTACACGACGACGTTGCCTGACAACATATTACCGTTATGTATGGCTTGAAGAGGCTGTGTAGCTTAAAGTGCTCGCCATTAAAATGGATGATTTCTACTTCTATATCCATTATTTTTTCCATATATATATATATATCACATGTTAATGACATTCACATTCAAACTAAATAAACTTATTACAATTCCATGTATTGTTATGATGCGTTTGATCACTACTTTATATATAGACTGTATTTCTTGCCCTAACGCATTAAACTGTCAAAGCTGTAACATTGTACAATTATTTTTCGATAAATGACCGGAAATTATCTCATTGCTAGTTCCCTGTAGGTAAAGTCTTCTAGGTAAAACGAGTGTATAAATATCACAGGTGTGACTTCAGGCCTGTATTGGTGACATTTATGTTCACTCTTTGGGATGATGAAACATATGCTACTGCTTACCGATTATATTAACATGATATCTATGTTATTAAGGCACACTCTCCATGAATAACTTGTGATTTATATCAGATACTTTCCATTCTAATATGACAGTGTATTACAAGTATATATTTCGAAAATTGATGTCAATATTCAGAAAACTAAATTAATTTTTGGCATTTTTTAAAAGTGAATTGTTTTTACTTCAAATAGTTCTGTTGTATCATGCTGTTCCAGCTGATGACCATATCTATGACATGTATTCATTCAAGAAAGTAGAAGTAGAAAATAAAGAGATTATGTTGTTGTTGTTGTAATAAAGACTACATCGACAATCAATTACATGTACTTACATGTAACTGTTATGAATCTCGTAGAACAGATATCTTTCTATGGTTTCAAGAGTGTAAAAATATGAACAATTAATGGAATAGTTGTCAAGTTCAAGAAATACTAATATTATTTTACATGTGCCAGTTTCCTTAAAAATGACTTTTGAAATTAAACATAAATGAATGTATACATGTTAATTATATTTACATGTCACTGTACAATGTCCAAAACAAAACAACTACTATAATCTATGTCACATAGTTTGCTGGATAAAGCATCTTTCCTGTATTCAACGTATTCTATATATTTTAAAGTCTGGAAGATACATTTTTATTCCTACGGTATGTTATACTGTGGGATATAGTTATTGCCCTGTCCGTCCATCCGTCTGTCTGTCCATCTGTCCGAAACGCGTTGGATTTGAACTTTCAGAGAAAGTTCTGCTTCCGGAGCAGAACTCCAAAATGCTTCATCATACCTGAAACTCAGCATGTGTATTACCCACAAACTGAAGTAGTAGATATACAATTATCTGTCAAAGATGTGTTTTACAAATTATGTGGGACTGGTGGGATATGTCATCTTCTGATGGCTCTTGTTTTATATTGATGAAATTATATCATCCTGCCTGTACCAACCATTAAACTGATCCAGAAGTTTTGAAAGGGGGGATTCACTTCATTGAAAGGGGGGATTCACTTCATTGAAAGGGGGGATTCACTTCATTGAAAGGGGGGATTCACTTCATTGAAAGGTGGGATTCACTTCATTGAAAAGGGGGATTACTTCATTGAAAGGTGGGATTCACTTCATTGAAAAGGGGGATTCACTTCATTGAAAGGTGGGATTCACTTCATTGAAAGGTGGGATTCACTTCATTGAAAAGGGGGTTCATCTTTGGGGTCCATCAAATTTGCATGCACAATGTTTCATTATTTGGGGTTGGGGATCTGCCACTGCAACAAAAAATACAGTGTTATTAAAAATATTTATGTGCATGAAGTCATTAACAGTTTCTATATCCTTCAAGTGGTTTAGTAGGGCCAGATAGCTCAGTGGTTAGTGCGTTTGGCTGCGGATCAAGAGGTCCGGGGTTCGAATCCTCCCAGGAGATCGGCAAATTTGTCTGCTGTGGAGAACTGTTCTATGTGCTGTAAGGTTTGGGTACAATACTACACTGAATTTCAGCACAGTACCCCCCATGGTTCGCTAGTTCCAGCCGATGCTTACAGGTTTCACCATGATACATAGCCACAGTGCCATAGTGGGTTCTCTCAATAATACTTGCAGCCGTGATATAAGTGAAATACTCTTGAAAGTGGCATTAAACACCAACTCCCCTCACCTCACATTGTATTAGATGTATTAAAACTATATCAGACTATGTATTTATGAACCATCCTTTCTGTGCCGCCAGATGGTCGTACGGTATTGTACTGTTCGAGCTGGTCACCCTGGGAGGGACTCCGTATCCTGGTATAGCCCATCGCGAACTGCTGACGGAACTACGAGACGGATACCGCATGGAGAGACCAGACAACTGCTCCCCTGAGATGTGAGTATACTGAATCTTGCTGTGGCATGAAACTCTGAAATTTATCTGGAGATGGATTGTTATAAGATGTGTTAATCTGAATGTATTAAAACCTCAAATATCACTCGATTCAGTTCCAGTCTGATTAAAATCTACGGTTTTCCAAGGAAAAAAAATTGCAAAATAGTACATCTACCGGGATACGAACTCATATTTTCCTCGCAAAACCGTTTGATAACAGTCCGTTGACTCTGATGTTCTGACGCATTCAATTAACCAATCACGAGATGTCCAACAAGAGCTTTCGGTGTGAGAAGCTAGGGACAGATAACTCCAAACAGCTATCCTTTCATCTGTTTTGAATGCGTTCAAAATTACGTTTAAAAACTATGATGTGATTAGTCAGCTATATGACTGAACTTTGGCTGCGCTAAACTGGTTCAGAACACGTGCCTATACGGGTTGTCCTCAGAACTTGTGGCGAGGAATCAGCAAAACCTGTTCGTATCCCGGTAGATGCATTATTTTGAAAATTTTATTCCTCGGAACAAGACTGATCCAGTTCAGATACACAGCCTGAATAAAACATTACCCTGGTATGAGGACTAAAAAAGTATGAAATATTGCCTATGCCTATATATTAGGGGTGTAACAATACATCGAACTATCGATGCATCGCAATAGTTGACTTGACAATAGTACTATATCGATAGTATATACAAAAACACTATCGCTATCGCAATAGTAAGGTTAACTATCGATACTATCGAAACTATTAAATTTCCCTTAATTATGAATGATTTCCACAAGCCTCACTGCATTTAATTCAAGATTTTTCATTTTAGAATATCAAAAGGGAAGAACTAGAGATAGGAAATAGCAAAATGACAAAGAGTCTTTTCATTTATGATTTATTTACTGATTTTGGTTCCATATTCCTTACATCAATTAAACATTTCTACTAAAACCTATAAGAAATCTAGCTGATTATTGCGTATTTGTACAAAAAACTCGATCACAATAGTTATTGCAATAGTGAGTTACAATAGTCTATCGCTATTGCAATAGTAAGTGACAATATACTATCGCTATCGCAATAGTCTCTTTGGGTCAATAGTCACCTCTACTATATATAAACTTGCATAAGAACATGTGACTAATATAACTGGAGAGTTATCATTATTAGTGAAGATTATCCGTTGAGAGAATTTGTATGCTGACGGAGGAAATGATTTGTAATTTCTATGTCTCGGAACAGGGTTTGTTTTAATCAGATTGTGAAGATACCAATGTTTCCCCTTTAGATTAAATAAGTACTTTCTACCTAAGTTACCTCTGTTACAATCTGATTGATTATTTGGCAGCAATTCAGAATCTTAGTTTCTCTCCAAAACCATTTGATGTACCACATCCGAAGTTTGGACAGTTATTAACCAAGTTCTTCTTAAAAGTTCAGGCCAAATTGCAACTTCATAAGATTAAATTTGTGTTTGTTTCCATGGAAATGCCACTTTCATAACAAATTTCTAGAGTATTCAATGGGGGACAAGTTTTCTTGAAAACTGTTTCACCTATATGAAAGATTTTTTGTTTTGGAAAGTCCTAATGATACTTTTGGTTGAGTTTGAAAGCTAGTTCCGATATGATTTATTATACAGACTTAAAACCGTTAAATCTGTCACTCAACATGGTGTATAATGCTCCAATGGGGACAAGTTGTTTTGTAAAAATATTACCCCTAGGTGAATTAAACTTTGTATTGTGACACTTCAGTTGATACTCTTTATCAAGTTCGAAAAATAATATTCCCAAAATTATTTTTTTGGACAAAGTTACGGTGCTTAAATTTGTACTTGTACTTTGATAGTGCCAATAACAGCTGTATCCTATTCAAATAGATAGATAGTGGATGGCTGGAATATGTGAATGATGCTCACATTTGTCTTGTTATTTATATATTTTGTTATTTTGAAGTGATACTTATATTTATTTATATATGTATTTCTGCCATGATTGTATTATTTTTCATTTATCTAAAGAAGATGTTCAATGAAGATTTATTATTCATACTGATGAGAAATATGGCTGGATTTGTATGTCATTACTTCAATAATACATCATTCGGTATGGTGAGAAACACCACTTGATTTGTATGTCATACTTCATTAATACATCATTCATTATGGTGAGAAATACCATGGAATTTGTATGTCACTACTTCAGTAATACATCATTCATTATGGTGAGAAATATTGCTAGATATGTATGTCACTACTTCATTAATACATCATTCATTATGGTGAGAAATATTGCTAGATATGTATGTCACTACTTCATTAATACATCATTCATTATGGTGAGATATACTGCTAGATTTGTATGTCATTACTTCAGTAATACATCATACATTATGGTGAGAAATACCATGGAATTTGTATGTCATTACTTCAGTAATACATCATTCATTCTGATAAGAAATACCATTGGATTTGTATGTCATTACTTCAGTAATACATCATTCATTATGTTGAGAAATACCATGGAATTTGTATGTCATTACTTCAATAATACATCATTCATTTTGGTGAGAAATACCATTGGATTTGTATGTCATTACTTCAGTAATACATCATTCATTATGTTGAGAAATACCATGGAATTTGTATGTCATTACTTCAATAATACATAATTCATTCTGAAAGAAATACCATTGGATTTGTATGTCATTACTTCAGTAATACATCTTTCATTATGTTGAGTAATACCATGGAATTTGTATGTCATTACTTCAATAATACATCATTCATTTTGGTGAGAACAAATATTGAATATGTATGTTATTACTTCAGTAATACATCATACATTATGGTGAGAAATACCATTGAATTTGTACGTCATTACTTCAGTAATACATAATTAATTCTGAAAGAAATACCATTGGATTTGTATGTCATTACTTCAGTAATACATCTTTCACTATGTTGAGTAATACCATGGAATTTGTATGTTATTTCTTCATTCATACATCATTCATTATGTTGAGAAATACCATGGAATTTGTATGTCATTACTTCAATAATACATCATTCATTCTGATAAGAATTACCATGGAATTTGTATGTCATTACTTCAATAATACATCATTCATTCTGATAAGAAATACCATTGGATTTGTATGTCATTACTTCAATAATACATCATTCATTCTGATAAGAAATACCATGGAATTTGTATGTCATTACTTCAATAATACATCATTCATTCTGATAAGAAATACCATGGAATTTGTATGTCATTACTTCAATAATACATCATTCATTCTGATAAGAAATACCATGGAATTTGTATGTCATTACTTCAATAATACATCATTAATTATGGTGAGAAATACCATGGAATTTGTATGTCATTACTTCAATAATACATAATTCATTCTGATAAGAAATACCACTGGATTTGTATGTCATTACTCCAATAATACTTCATTCATCATGCTGAGAAACACCACTTGAATCGTCCCACGGTTGTGATATAGCCCAACTGACCATCCATATGAAGAATAACAAGTCTGGCGTGCACGTATCCCGTTGGTCCCCCGCTGTTTTACTATCTGGGTGGGATCATCATGCTCATCTTGTTGTCGAGGAGTACGGAGCTGAAATGATGAGGTGAACGGGTCTCTATTACCTGGGTCCTATATAGTCCCCTGCCCATCTCTCTATAACCCCCTGTCTCTATTACCTGTTCCTTATATAGCCCCCTGCCGATGTCTCTATAACCCCCTGCCGGGCCCTTTTGAAAACACAGATGTTCTATGTATTATTCTGTTTTTCCCTAACAGAGCCCTGTCTGATCCCTCGCAGAATAAGACTTTGATAAATAGCCTCTGTACGTCGTACTTAACAGCGTTTGAAAATTGTCAGCCTTTGAAAAGAAATGTGTAGAGTTAGTTATTCATTTTGTGAAATAAATTTTGTTATATATTACGTTAAGGAGAAAAGTTGTAAGTTCCTGTTGAAGGAGCTGTGAGGCAATCATTCATAATTCTTTTGATGAATGTGTGAAAATCTCTCTTGGTGGTCAGGTTATATTATTGTCGTGGGTACTTGTGAAAAGTTGACAAATGTAAAGGCGGATTTATTATGAAATTATATACCTTGGGAAACATAGAAACATTCACACCTGGCCGTATTATGCTTCATGTTATATTTCTGGGACAAACACGGGAGGACTAACATAGCATGAGGTGTAACATAGACATTAGATTAGAAGCACAAATGGGTTATATAAGTGATCCTGAAATAACACTACGTGTTATTCAATCCGTGAGATTTGTAATTCATTGAAACTAATGTTTAGATGTCCTAAATATCTACCAGGGTACATCTTATTGCACATACAAAAACAAACCTATAGCGTTGGAGATGACATAACAAAACAGTTTGAGGATACTCCAGTAATCGGCTGGTATTATGTACTATGTTTTTTAGCTTATTAGACTTATTAGGCCAGATGGTTTATTGCATGGGCTGTCATCCATCTGTAAACTGTCCACATTTTCAACTTGGTGTTTGGACCAAGGTATGCTTGTATTTTTACACCTAGGTATTTGTACCAGGGTGTCATCTGTAAGATGGCACACAGTGTGCAAAACACTAGATTAGTAGATAGGAAAACAGTATTTGTAACTTTCATCTATGCCATGTGTTCTTGAAACTAAAATCACTCTTCTTACAGTCGAGGAAGATTGTCAATTCCTTCAAATATTTCTGTTATTATAAAGAGATAAGTCATTAAATGCATTCTTATAAAGAGATAAGTAATTCAATATTTTGTTATAAAGAGATAAGTCACTAATTGTTCTTATAAAGAAATAAGTCACGAAATGTGTTCTTATGATAAGTCACGAAATGTGTTCTTATGAAGAGATAAGTCACTAAATGCTTTCCTATAATGAGATAAGTCACTAAATGCGTTCTTATAAAGAGATACGTCACTAAATGTGCCCTTGAATCACTTTACTGTATTTTGGCTGTCAAATGAACGAGATTAGTAATTGTTAACTATAACTATATTATAGGCAAAGTGATACAAATACACTTTATTTAAACTAATTTTACTAACAATAAAATAAAGGTATAGATAGAAGTGATAGACAGTGATTAATCATTATACCGATCAGCAATGAATGCCTTGTCATGCCATAGCAATTTTCACACTTTCACACTTTCAGACTCAGACTTTCCAAATTCATAGCACCGATGAATAGCTTCTTTTCTCATGAGCTTTCTTTTGTAATGACTGTGTGCAATTCTTTGTGAAATTGTCAAATATAAAACAACACAAATAATACCTTCAGTAATACATTTCAACTGGATGGTGATATAATCATGTATGAAAAGCATGCATGTGTAAAAAGAAATACCCCATTAGTTCTCACAAAAAGTACCCCTTTAGTTTCCACAAAAAGTACCCCTTTAGTTCCCACAAAAAGTACCCCTTGAGTTCCCACAAAAAGTACCCCTCTAGCTCCCACAAAAAATACCCCTTTAGTTCCCACAAAAAGTACCTCTTTAGTTTCCACAAACAGTACCCCTTTAGTTTCCACAAAAAGTACCCCTTTAGTTCCCACAAACAGTACCCCTTTAGTTCCCACAAACAGTACCCCTTTAGTTCCCACAAAAAGTACCCCTTTAGTTCCCACAAAAAGTACCCCTTTAGTTCCCACAAACAGTACCCCTTTAGTTCCAACAAACAGTACCCCTTTAGTTTCCACAAAAAGTACCCCTTTAGTTTCCACAAAAAGTACCCCTTTAGTTCCCACAAACAGTACCCCTTTAGTTTCCACAAAAAGTACCCCTTTAGTTCCCACAAACAGTACCCCTTTAGTTCCCACAAAAAGTACCCCTTTAGTTTCCACAAAAAGTACCCCTTTAGTTCCCACAAAAAGTACCTCTTGAGTTCCCACAAAAAGTACCCCTCTAGTTCCCATAAAAAATACCCCTTTAGTTCCCACAAAAAGTACCTCTTTAGTTTCCACAAACAGTACCCTTTTAGTTTCCACAAAAAGTACCCCTTTAGTTCCCACAAAAAGTACCCCTTTAGTTCCCACAAACAGTACCCCTTTAGTTCCCACAAACAGTACCCCTTTAGTTCCCACAAACAGTACCCCTCTAGTTCCCACAAAAAATACCCCTTTAGTTCCCACAAAAAGTACCTCTTTAGTTTCCACAAACAGTACCCTTTTAGTTTCCACAAAAAGTACCCCTTTAGTTCCCACAAAAAGTACCCCTTTAGTTCCCACAAAAAGTACCCCATTAGTTCCCACAAACAGTACCCCTTTAGTTCCCACAAACAGTACCCCTTTAGTTCCCACAAAAAGTACCCCTTTAGTTCCCACAAAAAGTACCCCTTTAGTTCCCACAAACAGTACCCCTTTAGTTCCCACAAACAGTACCCCTTTAGTTTCCACAAAAATTACCCCTTTAGTTTCCACAAAAAGTACCCCTTTAGTTCCCACAAAAAGTACCCCTTTAGTTCCCACAAAAAGTACCCCTTTAGTTCCCACAAAAAGTACCCCTTTAGTTCCCACAAAAAGTACCCCTTTAGTTTCCACACAAAGTACCCCTTTAATTTCTACAAAAAGTACCCCTTTAGTTCCCACAGAAAGTACCCCTATAGAACCTTCCACCTTTTACCTGCAGATCCTGCATCAATGTTTCAGTACAGCTGGACTATCTTCAGCTTGTACTTAAAGGGGCAGTAGCACGTTTTTTGTAAATTTTATTTTTTCAAATGTCCCATTTATAATGATAGTTTATGTCATTTATATTTACTTTAGAGGGTAAAACATATTATTACACAAACTAATTTTCGTAGTGGTAAAAACAGTGCTGAATATATATGGCGGCCAATTTATTGTGAACACATTTTATTATTTCGAATGACAAAAAAGATTCCCATGGCTTTGCGGAACCATGTACACTAATTTTTTAACTTGATTTTCCGAAGGTGTTTTACTATTGGTGACATTATTTTTCAAATACATTTCATCGACTTATTTCACCGAAAAAACATGCTACTGCTCCTTTAATGCTAGTTTATTTCATTTGCTAACCAGATAGAGTGTGAAACTTGTGTTTTTGAAGATGATATGAAGTCGAACAAGCAGAGTGTTGAGAAATAAAAATGGCTCTTCTGTGATAATTCGTCCAAGGTAAAGTATCTGTCCGAGCCCATTGGAGAAAGCAGGCTGCCCAAAGTGTTCTTTTGTTAATTTGAATGGCAAATTTGAATAAAAAAGCACAAAATGTAACCATCCCGAACCAAAAGTTAATAGGTTTTGGACATCGTAAAGTGATGTACCTTGCTTTCAGTATTATATCAAACATACTGCAGACTTATTGCACCATAGCTATTTTTATTATAGAAACATATTTGTCTTATGTGGATTGATATCATACATATTTGCGAACTCAAATACTGAGAAACAAATTTTGCTCTCTTCACAACATATGGATGATATGGTAGAATGTGTACTCTGTCCTCTTTCTGAAATAGTTTTGAATAATAAACATTTTGTGAATCATCTTCTCTGGGTTCGATAGTCATCACGGACGTATTACCTTGCCGCCAGTGACATTTGTGCGTGTGGAGATAAGCCTTTGATAGAAGCAGGAGAGGAAGGCAGGATAAATATGATGATATTTGATACACGTTCCTCCCCCTCATCCTGCACCTGTTCAATTGCAGGTAATTACAGGACATTATCTCCCTCCTCCTCACTGTCCTTTCCCTCATGTATCCCTCGGAGGGGAGAACTTTTACTCTTGTAAACAGTTATATTGTATTAGTTTTAGATCGACGGGCCAGATGGGCTTTTGGTGTGAGCTTTCGTCCATCGTCTGTAAACTTTCACATTGTTTACTTCTCCTCAAGAACTGCTGCTCATTTGTTGCAATTTTGAACTTGTTTAGTAAAATGGTAGTACATTGAAGCTTGTTTAATATCCTACATTCAAAACCAATGGATTACTTTCAATTCTGCAATTTTTTGAGAGGGTTAAAATTGTTTTTAGTCATAATAGGGACACGTAAAATGCTCTAAGAAGTCTGTAATTTTTCCAACATTTTAAGAATTCTTGCCATGAAATTAATCCTGAATCCTGATCTGTATTCACATACTGCTATCAGCTACTCTTGAAACTGCTGACATTTGTCAAGGAGAACATGATGCTATCATTTCTGGCTCTGTGGATTTATTGATTGCAGGAGGAAAATAAAACCGTCTCCGAAATCTGAACTACCACGAAAAAAATCAACAGTAATTAATATTTGATTGATTTTCTCTGAAATATTTAGTTTGTGGGCAGCATTTCTAATCTAATTACAAATGAAAGAGAATATATGGTCAATAATTGATTGGTTTTCTGTCAGCAAAGTAACCATATCAAGGTGTGCTAGTCGGTGCTGGGTCAGGTAATCTCTGTAAATGTTGCCATTTTCACGGCACTTCCATATTAATAGAACTATTGCTCATTACAAGGCTTGAAGTGTTTACTTGAGGCTTATTAGCGGAGGTGGGCCAAGTATTGGATATGTTTTCTTGCTATTTTGGCTATACGACTTGATTTATTAGTGAGTCGATGGATTATTACACTGCAAACTTGTCATAGCTCCTCTTACAAGGAGAGTGGAGATAGGAAAGGAAGGCAGCTTGTTGATTGTCACTTAAAGGTGCAGTCCAACCGTGGTTGTTGGAACAAACTTAAATCAGTTATTGAATTGGGCATTTATACTATTAGTATTTCAGTGCTGAACTATTCTGACTTGCCAATTTACAGATATCACAAGAATCTTAGATTGGCCTCTGTCCAAGAAGATAGGCAATCTGGAATGGGGGTCAAAGGAAACCAACCACTGGATCCTGAATATTGGTTCATTCAGATAAAGGTGCTTACGCCATAATTTGTACATGACACGTACAAGTGATATGAGCACCACAACATATAAATGGTACTGTACCTTTAACACCTGAGCATAAACTGTTGTTAGAACCAAACCATTCATAGAAGTAGTTATTGTATTATACTGATAACAATGGTCTGAAAGGGCATAGAGATTCGTGTAATACATAAGAAAAGCAAGAATTTCTGGATAGCAACTTCTTTAGTGTGAACATACACAACATCATGATGGCCAAAAACGCAATTCAACAAGCTTTTGGCAATGTGGGAAAGTAAATAAATTCACAATGACAACTGAATTTCATGCAAGATGGTCCTGATGTCCTCAGGTCCTTGTATTGCCTGTATTAGCTAACAAAGCTGAATTAGTTCTCGGTGTTGTCAGAGGTAGTTTCAGGAAGTTGGAGGGGAGGAAGTTTGTTACAATGTCTTTGTGAATCCCCTCAATATGTCAATCTGCCATTTGCTGATTCTAGCCCCAACAAACATGGAAACACACAGAATTGGTTGGAATTTGTCAGCCATGTTGACAATAAACAGTTCATGTATTGCTTGGATTTTCCAATCCAACATGGCTGACACACGGTGACCTCTGACCCTAGTTTCTGATGAAGTCTCTGTTTGAGAGAGCAGCTTGTATTTGTCTACGGCTTAACCCGGAGAAGATTAACGAAGTAGAAGGAATTTTGATGACAAACTGCTACTAACTTTGTAAACATAACATCTCTGCCTTCTCTTTTGTAACTGAAAGCTTCCCAAAACAAGAGCTCAAGTAATTTAAGCCACAAGTTTGGTATCAGTGGATTAACTAAATGTTTGGCAAATGTTGACAATTAGTTGGACCAATGCTTTGCAGGAATCGTTTTATGTACAGATCTGAGGGTGTCCAGATTAATAAAGCTTAATCCAGATTAAAAGTACTATCCCACTCTTAAAAATGACAACATTTCAACAATAGTTCATTTTCTTTGTAGTTCAGTGATGTAAATATATACAACAAACTCTAATCAGTTAGAAGATGTTTAGAAAATGGTTATGTATTTTTACATTCAACTTTAATGGAAAAAAACATTGATCCAGAAGTTTTATCAGAAATTTGGCATCAGAACCATTGCTCTTTCTTTATGTGGAGCTTCTATTACTAAATAATGCTGTGACGCGCTGCCATGACTAAACTCTGTATTGCTGTGATGATGTTTTGAATTGAATATTTACTTCATTTTTCATTTTCAGTGTACATACCTTTTAATGTAGAATCTGGTAATATAGGTTCCCACCTTATCTTCAGTGTTGTCTATTCAATCAGCACCAGTAACCATCAGCTGCTGACATTAATAATGGTCCTCTATTATTGAGCTTCTACAAGATAACATTTACTAATGGTCTTCAATATTTGAAACTTTGAGATAAGTCTATGTTGGTATTGATTTTTAAGATAACAGTGATATAATTGAAAATTCAACCAACTTATCTGATGTGTTGAATAGGTTAATTGCTTTTATTTTCTCTTTTCTCTAAGTTTATTTTAACTATTTATGATTTAACTTATCAATATTGTAATAAAAATATCTAATATATTTAGATATTCATGATTTTGGTAAACGCCACAGGGTTAACTCTAAATCATTCCTAAATCTGCTTCTTTGTTCATATGACAAAGAATTCAATTTCAGATACATTTAAACTTAATTTTTTTTAATGTTTATTGACATGAAATTTTGTTAATATACTAATATTTACAGTTGTAAAAATAATAACCAGTTGCGCCTCATTTATTAAAAGTGTGTATGTATACATCAAATAGCTGTAAATTTGAATTTGAACGAGGATGTATAATCATGCAAATCTATGTTCTACGAGAGGTAGTGTTTTGACAGTGTATTTCACACAATGCTCTGCCATCATCAACATGATTTAGCAATACTTTTTAATCATCCAGAAAGGACTTGCAATGCTATCATGACAGAACCTAATGACATCATAATACCATGGCATCATAAACATGTTGATGTCACAATGCTATGACATCATCACAATTGAACTCAATAGCAGTGCTATGCTCAGAGATGTAAATTTATGAAAAATATTGTACAATAATTGTGGATGATAGAGACTCACACTTGCGTCTTCTGGTCCCTAATATATAAATACTTATTGATGAAAGTAAAAATATCCTCTGCAATTTTTCATCAGTCTTTTTATTTTCATTGACTGAACCCTTTGATGGTACCTGAAGGCCATTATCTCTTACAATTGTATCCCATAATTCAACTTAATTTACCATGGTAATTGGGTTTGTTTTTTGCTTTCATAGAAACACATAGTATACCATGGAACACCGTGGTCATGATCTTTTAGCATGGTCATTTATTTTTTTATCATGGCACACCATGGTTTACCATGGTAACACTCTTCAACTCTGATGGTATAAAATGATATACCATGAGGCAAGCTGATTTACCATGGTAACTTTGATGGTATAAAATGATAAACCAT
The DNA here is from genome assembly GCA_936450465.1 of Gibbula magus. NCBI lineage: Eukaryota > Metazoa > Mollusca > Gastropoda > Trochida > Trochidae > Gibbula > Gibbula magus. Next base: position 80,700,972 of record OW388291.1, on the reverse strand, counting down.
GATCAATGCAACTTGATTTACCATGGTAACACTCTTCTACTTAGATAGTATAAATGATATACCATGAGGCAAGCAGATTCACCATGGTAACTTTGATGGCATAAAATGATACACTATAATCAAGGCAAGCTGATTTACCATTGTAACTTTGATGATATAAAATGATATATCATGAGGCAAGCTGGTTTACCATGGTAACACTCTTCTACTTAGATAGTATAAATGATATACCATGAGGCAAGCTGATTCACCATGGTAACTTTGATGGCATAAAATGATAAACCATGATCAAGGCAAGCTGATTTAACATTGTAACTTTGATGATATAAAATGATATACCATGAGGTAAGATGATTTAACATGGTAACGCAGTTCAACTTTTATGGTATGAAATGATATACCATGAGGCAAGCAGATTCACCATGGTAACTTTGATGGCATAAAATGATACACTATAATCAAGGCAAGCTGATTTACCATTGTATCTTTGATGATATAAAATGATATATCATGAGGCCAACTGATTTACAATGGTAGCTCTCTTCAACTTTGATGGTATGAATTGACATACGATGAGGCAAGCTGATTTACCATGGTAAACCCTGAAATCATATGGATGCATTTCTCAATGGTAACTTGTTGCTTGACTCAATCATATATGACTCACGGATTCAGAAAACATATTTGTTGGTTTGAAACCTACAGACCTATCAATTAGTATAAAATAAATATACAGATGATAAAGTTAGAAGAGATGTTGAACAAAATTATTTTGAAAGGAATATCACTGGGAGGATAAAACTCAGTCAAGAATGTCAAGCAAATTCTTACATTGAAAACAAGAAAAATGAAAGATTCACACAAAACCATCCTCTTACTCTTTGACCGTGTGCACAGAACTTTATCTTTGTCCTATGTTTAAGTACACAACCTTAAATCAAAATCTTTTTCATCTTATGTCAATACAAATTCTTCTCACATTTTATCCAGGACCTTTCATTCACTCTGATGAAAACATTGTATGAGCAACACTCAATAGAAGAACATTAATATTCATTGGTCAAGGATTTCGGAATTTATAGAAGGTAGATAATTTTGCAGGTGGCAATCCTTGCCCTGTGAGTTCAGCCCTGGTGAGTGTAACAGTATCGAGAAGATAAAAAGTGAATCATAATGTTCACAATGGACCATTAAGCCTGTACACACGGTTAAATGAAGTGGATACTTTTGTTGCTGTGTGACATGACGATAGAGATTCTCCACCAAAATGAAAATATCTTCAACATCAGTTCATCTAAGCATTCATGCTTTTTACAGCCCACTTACAAAATCACATAAAAATTTATAAGAATTTGCCACTTCATTATCTTCTAGGGTTATTTTTTGCTGACATTTTGCCATCTTAATGTTAATGTGGACACAACAAAAGTAGTGTGATTCGCTATGGATACTAAAGAGATTTGCATCTATGGGTCCTTATCATGTGAATGTAACCAGATCGCTGCCAAGTGTGACATTTTAGAGGCGGTGTTTTTCCTATGAAATATTGGTTGAATGATTTTCCTCTGATGATGGTATTTCCTATGTCTTGGTATATGTTCATCGATTTTGTTGACTTTTATAAGTAATATTTTTTCTCTATTCATTCAATTAAACTAATAAGTTGTATATTCCTGATAAATGCTCTTATTTTAATCAATTATTAACATTATTGACAATGAATCCTACTTTTGGAAAAAAATTCTGTGGTAGCTCAGTGTAGTCAAATTAGGTATAATTAGGTAAAATTTGGATATTCTATCATAAGGAGAACTTTAATCCCTTCATTGCTCTTTAAATAGTTTTAAAAAGATTTGTGAATAATTTTTAATCGGTTCATTATCAGTGTATGAAATAAGACTGAAACGTGAGTAGTGCGAAACCATGATTTTGTCAAATTGTATGGTAATATTAAAGAAGAAAAAATTGTCTGTCGTATTTTCTACAATGTTCATTATTCATACATATAGTATTGTATAGAAGTTGTTTTAAATAATGCTGAGTTTGCTTTTCAATTTTGAAGTTTATTCAAACCTTTGTTGTCCTTAGGAATTTAACACTTAAGATGCTTTTTACAATGATGTGACCCTCTGAAATTTGTTTATCATTCTTTAAGTACACCTGTGCATAATATGTACCCTTACACATTTTCCGGAGAAGTAATTCATGAATACCTTCTTACGCATGGCATACCCCTGTCAGTCCAATCTCCCCCAGTAATACACTGAGTTTATTCAAACTTACGTTTAACTCACAGATTACAGCGATAAACTCCCCAAAGCACAGGGACATTTAAAGTCTGCAATTACAATCCCAGCAATTAGAGCCGTGGGTTTAGTGTGAAAATCGCTCCTATTATTTTCTTTGTAAACTTGTATATTTCACAGTGTTGAAATAGGGACTACGAAGCATGAGCAGACCCAGTGTAGTTAAAGCATGAAAGGATTAAATCTTGACATCGTACAGAGTAATTTGTCCACTACGAACAACGGATGTGTCAGGTCGCCAGGGAGGTCCTACTATCACCGGGAGGAAGTATAATTGTGAATTTTTTGTGGTATGCCAGCCCGAGGCTGTGCAGTGTGTGTGTGAAATGGCTTGATGTTATCTCGGAATTACTTCGACCTTCCTGCACCCCATGACAGACATTGCAACTTTGTTCTTTCAAACTAATCACGTAGTTTTGTGTCTCTTACATAATAAGCTCTCTGATGAGGCAGTTTTAGGTTTTTGATTTGAGCGTCACTTATTCCCGAATCAAACTTTGCATTTGTAAAGAATTATTTTGGTGTTAACTTTGTGTAATGTATTGAACCTTTAAATCAAAAACATACTTAAACTATGCTCTTATATTAGAGGAAATTTTGTGAATGAGGGGTGCCAATGTGGGGCAGGACATGTTCTTAGTTTTACAAAACCTTGGTATCAACTTTAGTATATATGTGATTGATGAGCAAATACCAGTTAATTATTAGAATCAAAGCATATTGAATAGAGAAAATTGTGAAGTTTATGAAGTTGAAATTGACTGCATTATATCCACATTTATGGGTGGTTTAAAGTACAAGAATAAACTATATACATTTTCAAAAGGAAAGAAGTAACATAGTTCGAAATAATTTTTTTATGTTAAATTCATCTTGAGTTAACCAGGAAAAGGCTATCAGTTGCAATATTAATTGATAGAAAAATGTAACACATAGTTCATATAATTGTTATTCCAGTTTCATATTGTATATGTTTCATAACACATGTTTGATAATAAATGTTTTGGAAAGTGGAAAATATTAGTATCAGGACATATATTTTCATGTCACATAATAGTCAAATCATCATAACATTTCATAAGTTTTATTATGCAAAACTCTGTTCCACAGGAGGTATCACTCATAGACCACATGACATCAATGCTTTTAAATCATCAAGTGATGACTCAAAATGTTGTGACGGCAAACCCTGATGATATAATAGTGTAACTTATTATACAAGCACATTGGTGTAGATACAGCTCTGTTCAATATAAAAGTGTAACTTATTAAACCAGCATAGTGATGTTGATACAGCTCTGTTCAATAAAATAGTGTAACTTATTATACAAGCACAATGGTGTAGATACAGCTCTGTTCAATATAAAAGTGTAACTTATTATACCAGCACATTGATGTTGATACAGTTCTGTTCAATATTAAAGTGTAACTTATTATACCAGCACATTGATGTAGATACAGTTCTGTTCAATATAAATGTGTAACTTATTATACCAGCACATTGATGTAGATACAGCTCTGTTCAATGTAAAAGTGTAACTTATTATACCAGCACATTGATGTAGATACAGCTCTGTTCAATGTAATAGTGTAACCTATTATACAAGCACATTGGTGTAGATACAGCTCTGTTCAATAAAATACTGTAACATATTATACAAGCACATTGATGTAGATACAGCTCTGTTCAATAAAATACTGTAACTTATTATACCAACACATTGGTGTAGATACAGCTCTGTTCAATATAACAGTGTAACTTATTATACCAGCACATTGATGTTGATACAGTTCTGTTCAATATAAAAGTGTAACTTATTATACAAGCACATTGGTGTAGATACAGCTCTGTTCAATATAAAAGTGTAACTTATTATACAAGCACATTGGTGTAGATACAGCTCTGTCCAATAAAATACTGTAACTTATTATACCAGCACATTTATGTAGATACAGCTCTGTTCAATATAAAAGTGTTACTTATTATACCAGCACATTGATGTAGATACAGCTATGTTCAATATAATAGTGTAAATTATTATACCAGCACATTGATGTAGATACAGCTATGTTCAATATAAAAGTGTAACTTATTATACAAGCACATAGATGTAGATACAGCTCTGTTCAATAAAATAGTGTAACTTATTATACAAGCACATTGGTGTAGATACAGTTCTGTTCAATGTAAAAGTGTAACTTATTATACAAGCACATTGATGTTGATACAGTTCTGTTCAATATAAAAGTGTAACTTATTATACAAGCACAATGGTGTAGATACAGCTCTGTTCAATATAAAAGTGTAACTTATTATACCAGCACATTGATGTAGATACAGATCTGTTCAATGTAATAATGTAACTTATTATACAAGCACATTGGTGTAGATACAGCTCTGTTCAATATAAAAGTGTAACTTATTATACCAGCACATTGATGTTGATACAGTTCTGTTCAATATAAAAGTGTAACTTATTATACAAGCACATTGGTGTAGATACAGCTCTGTTCAATGTAAAAGTGTAACTTATTATACAAGCACATTGATGTTGATACAGCTCTGTTCAATGTAAAAGTGTAACTTATTATACCAGCACATTGATGTAGATACAGCTCTGTTCAATATAAAAGTGTAACTTATTATACAAGCACATTGGTGTAGATACAGTTCTGTTCAATAAAATAGTGTAACTTATTATACAAGCACAATGGTGTAGATACAGTTCTGTTCAATAAAATAGTGTAACTTATTATACAAGCACATTGATGTTGATACAGTTCTGTTCAATGTAATAGTGTAACTTATTATACCAGCACATTGATGTAGATACAGTTCTGTTCAATGTAAAAGTGTAACTTATTATACCAGCACATTGGTGTAGATACAGCTCTGTTCAATATAAAAGTGTAACTTATTATACCAGCACATTGATGTAGATACAGCTCTGTTCAATGTAAAAGGGTAACCGTTATTATACCAGCACATTGTTGTAGATACAACTCTGTTCAATATAAAAGTGTAACTTATTATACCAGCACATTGATGTAGATACAGCTCTGTTCAATGTAATAGTGTAACTTATTATACCAGCACATTGATGTAGATACAGCTCTGTTCAATGTAAAAGTGTAACTTATTATACCAGCACATTGATGTAGATACAGCTCTGTTCAATAAAATAGTGTAACTTATTATACCAGCACATTGGTGTAGATACAGTTCTGTTCAATATAAAAGTGTAACTTATTATACAAGCACAATGGTGTAGATACAGCTATGTTCAATGTAATAGTGTAACTTATTATACCAGCACATTGATGTAGATACAGCTCTGTTCAATGTAAAAGTGTAACTTATTATACCAGCACATTGGTGTAGATACAGCTCTGTTCAATGTAAAAGTGTAACTTATTATACCAGCACATTGGTGTAGATACAGCTCTGTTCAATGTAAAAGTGTAACTTATTATACCAGCACATTGGTGTAGATACAGCTCTGTTCAATATAAAAGTGTAACTTATTATACCAGCACATTGATGTAGATACAGCTCTGTTCAATGTAAAAGGGTAACTTATTATACCAGCACATTGATGTTGATACAGTTCTGTCCAATATAAAAGTGTAACTTATTATACCAGCACATTGGTGTAGATACAGCTCTGTTCAATGTAAAAGTGTCACTTATTATACCAGCACATTGATGTACATACAGTTCTGTTCAATGTAAAAGTGTAACTTATTATACCAGCACATTGGTGTAGATACAGCTCTGTTCAATGTAAAAGTGTAACTTATTATACCAGCACATTGATGTAGATACAGTTCTGTTCAATATAAAAGTGTAACTTATTATACAAGCACAATGGTGTAGATACAGCTATGTTCAATGTAATAGTGTAACTTATTATACCAGCACATTGATGTAGATACAGCTCTGTTCAATGTAAAAGTGTAACTTATTATACCAGCACATTGGTGTAGATACAGCTCTGTTCAATGCAATAGTGTAACTTATTATACCAGCACATTGATGTAGATACAGCTCTGTTCAATATAAAAGTGTAATTATACCAGCACATTGATGTAGATACAGCTCTGTTCAATGTAAAAGTGTAACTTATTATACCAGCACATTGATGTTGATACAGTTCTGTTCAATATAAAAGAGTAACTTTTTATACAAGCACATTGGTGTAGATACAGCTCTGTTCAATAAAATAGTGTAACTTATTATACCAGCACATTGATGTTGATACAGTTCTGTTCAATATAAAAGTGTAACTTATTATACAAGCACATTGATGTTAATACAGTTCTGTTCAATAAAATAGTGTAACTTATTATACAAGCACATTGATGTTGATACAGCTCTGTTCAATGTAATAGTGTAACTTATTATACCAGCACATTGATGTAGATACAGTTCTGTTCAATGTAATAGTGTAACTTATTATACAAGCACATTGGTGTAGATACAGCTCTGTTCAATAAAATAGTGTAACTTATTATACCAGCACATTGATGTTGATACAGTTCTGTTCAATATAAAAGTGTAACTTATTATACAAGTACATTGATGTTAATACAGTTCTGTTCAATAAAATAGTGTAACTTATTATACAAGCACATTGATGTAGATACAGTTCTGTTCAATGTAATAGTGTAACTTATTATACAAGCACATTGGTGTAGATACAGCTCTGTTCAATAAAATAGTGTAACTTATTATACAAGCACATTGATGTAGATACAGCTCTGTTCAAAAAAATAGTGTAACATATTATACCAGCACATTGGTGTAGATACAGCTCTGCTCAATATAAAAGTGTAACTTATTATACAATCACATTGGTGTAGATACAGCTCTGTTCAATATAAAAGTGTAACTTATTATACAAGCACATTGGTGTAGATACAGCTCTGTTCAATAAAATACTGTAACTTATTATACCAGCACATTGATGTTGATACAGTTCTGTTCAATAAAATACTGTAACTTATTATACAAGCACATTGATGTAGATACAGCTCTGTTCAATATAAAAGTGTAACTTATTATACAAGCACATTGGTGTAGATACAGCTCTGTTCAATAAAATACTGTAACTTATTATACAAGCACATTGATGTAGATACAGCTCTGTTCAATAAAATACTGTAACTTATTATACAAGCACATTGGTGTAGATACAGCTCTGTTCAATAAAATACTGTAACTTATTATACAAGCACATTGGTGTAGATACAGCTCTGTTCAATGTAATAGTGTAACTTATTATACAAGCACATTGATGTAGATACAGCTCTGTTCAATATAAAAGTGTAACTTATTATACAAGCACATTGATGTTGATACAGTTCTGTTCAATAAAATACTGTAACTTATTATACAAGCACATTGATGTTGATACAGTTCTGTTCAATGTAATAGTGTAACTTATTATACAAGCACATTGGTGTAGATACAGCTCTGTTCAATAAAATACTGTAACTTATTATACAAGCACATTGATGTAGATACAGCTCTGTTCAATATAAAAGTGTAACTTATTATACAAGCACATTGGTGTAGATACAGCTCTGTTCAATAAAATAGTGTAACTTATTATACCAGCACATTGATGTTGATACAGTTCTGTTCAATAAAATAGTGTAACTTATTATACAAGCACATTGATGTAGATACAGCTCTGTTCAATATAAAAGTGTAACTTATTATACCAGCACATTTATGTAGATACAGCTCTGTTCAATATAAAAGTGTAACTTATTATACAAGCACATTGATGTTGATACAGCTCTGTTCAATGTAAAAGTGTAACTTATTATACCAGCACATTGGTGTAGATACAGCTCTGTTCAATATAAAAGTGTAACTCATTATACCAGCACATTGATGTTGATACAGTTCTGTTCAATGTAAAAGTGTAACTTATTATACCAGCACATTGATGTAGATACAGCTCTGTTCAATATAAAAGTGTAACTTATTATACCAGCACATTGATGTTGATACAGTTCTGTTCAATGTAATAGTGTAACTTATTATACCAGCACATTGGTGTAGATACAGTTCTGTTCAATAAAATAGTGTAACTTATTATACAAGCACATTGATGTTGATACAGTTCTGTTCAATGTAATAGTGTAACTTATTATACAAGCACATTGGTGTAGATACAGCTCTGTTCAATAAAATAGTGTAACTTATTATACAAGCACATTGATGTAGATACAGCTCTGTTCAATAAAATAGTGTAACTTATTATACAAGCACATTGGTGTAGATACAGTTCTGTTCAATAAAATAGTGTAACTTATTATACCAGCACATTGGTGTAGATACAGCTCTGCTCAATAAAATAGTGTAACTTATTAGACCAGCACATTGATGTTGATACAGATCTGTTCAATGTAATAGTGTAACTTATTATACAAGCACATTGATGTAGATACAGCTCTGTTCAATATAAAAGTGTAACTTATTATACCAGCACATTGATGTAGATACAGCTCTGTTCAATAAAATAGTGTAACTTATTATACAAGCACATTGGTGTAGATACAGTTCTGTTCAATATAAAAGTGTAACTTATTATACCAGCACATTGGTGTAGATACAGCTCTGTTCAATAAAATAGTGTAACTTATTATACAAGCACATTGATGTTAATACAGTTCTGTTCAATAAAATAGTGTAACTTATTATACAAGCACATTGATGTTGATACAGTTCTGTTCAATAAAATAGTGTAACTTATTATACCAGCACATTGGTGTAGATACAGCTCTGCTCAATAAAATAGTGTAACTTATTAGACCAGCACATTGATGTTGATACAGTTCTGTTCAATGTAATAGTGTAACTTATTATACAAGCACATTGGTGTAGATACAGCTCTGTTCAATAAAATAGTGTAACTTATTATACCAGCACATTGATGTTAATACAGTTCTGTTCAATAAAATAGTGTAACTTATTATACAAGCACATTGATGTTGATACAGTTCTGTTCAATAAAATAGTGTAACTTATTATACCAGCACATTGGTGTAGATACAGCTCTGCTCAATAAAATAGTGTAACTTATTAGACCAGCACATTGATGTTGATACAGTTCTGTTCAATGTAATAGTGTAACTTATTATACAAGCACATTGATGTAGATACAGCTCTGTTCAATGTAATAGTGTAACTTATTATACAAGCACATTGATGTTAATACAGTTCTGTTCAATAAAATAGTGTAACTTATTATACCAGCACATTGATGTTGATACAGTTCTGTTCAATGTAATAGTGTAACTTATTATACAAGCACATTGGTGTAGAAACAGCTCTGTTCAATAAAATAGTGTAACTTATTATACAAGCACATTGATGTAGATACAGCTCTGTTCAATATAAAAGTGTAACTTATTATACCAGCACATTGGTGTAGATACAGTTCTGTTCAATATAAAAGTGTAACTTATTATACCAGCACATTGATGTAGATGCAGCTCTGTTCAATAAAATACTGTAACTTATTATACCAGCACATTGGTGTAGATACAGCTCTGTTCAATATAAAAGTGTAACTTATTAGACCAGCACTTTGATGTAGATACAGCTCTGTTCAATAAAATACTGTAACTTATTATACCAGCACATTGGTGTAGATACAGCTCTGTTCAATATAAAAGTGTAACTTATTATACAAGCACATTGGTGTAGATACAGTTCTGTTCAATAAAATAGTGTAACTTATTATACAAGCACATTGATGTTGATACAGTTCTGTTCAATGTAATAGTGTAACTTATTATACCAGCACATTGATGTTAATACAGTTCTGTTCAATAAAATAGTGTAACTTATTATACAAGCACATTGATGTTGATACAGTTCTGTTCAATGTAATAGTGTAACTTATTATACAAGCACATTGGTGTAGATACAGCTCTGTTCAATAAAATAGTGTAACTTATTATACAAGCACATTGATGTTGATACAGTTCTGTTCAATGTAATAGTGTAACTTATTATACAAGCACATTGGTGTAGATACAGCTCTGTTCAATAAAATAGTGTAACTTATTATACAAGCACATTGATGTAGATACAGCTCTGTTCAATATAAAAGTGTAACTTATTATACCAGCACATTGGTGTAGATACAGCTCTGTTCAATAAAATAGTGTAACTTATTATACAAGCACATTGATGTAGATACAGCTCTGTTCAATAAAATAGTGTAACTTATTATACAAGCACATTGATGTTAATACAGTTCTGTTCAATAAAATAGTGTAACTTATTATACAAGCACATTGATGTAGATACAGCTCTGTTCAATAAAATAGTGTAACTTATTATACAAGCACATTGATGTTAATACAGTTCTGTTCAATAAAATAGTGTAACTTATTATACAAGCACATTGATGTTAATACAGTTCTGTTCAATAAAATAGTGTAACTTATTAATCCAGCACATTGATGTTGATACAGTTCTGTTCAATAAAATAGTGTAACTTATTATACCAGCACATTGGTGTAGATACAGCTCTGCTCAATAAAATAGTGTAACTTATTAGACCAGCACATTGATGTTGATACAGTTCTGTTCAATGTAATAGTGTAACTTATTATACAAGCACATTGATGTAGATACAGCTCTGTTCAATATAAAAGTGTAACTTATTATACCAGCACATTGATGTAGATACAGCTCTGTTCAATAAAATAGTGTAACTTATTATACAAGCACATTGGTGTAGATACAGTTCTGTTCAATATAAAAGTGTAACTTATTATACCAGCACATTGGTGTAGATACAGCTCTGTTCAATAAAATAGTGTAACTTATTATACAAGCACATTGATGTTAATACAGTTCTGTTCAATAAAATAGTGTAACTTATTATACAAGCACATTGATGTTAATACAGTTCTGTTCAATAAAATAGTGTAACTTATTATACAAGCACATTGGTGTAGATACAGCTCTGTTCAATAAAATACTGTAACTTATTATACAAGCACATTGATGTTGATACAGTTCTGTTCAATGTAATAGTGTAACTTATTATACAAGCACATTGGTGTAGATACAGTTCTGTTCAATAAAATAGTGTAACTTATTATACAAGCACATTGGTGTAGATATAGCTCTGTTAAAAAAAATAGTGTAACTTATTATACAAGCACATTGATGTAGATACAGCTCTGTTCAATATAAAAGTGTAACTTATTATACAAGCACATTGGTGTAGATACAGCTCTGCTCAATAAAATAGTGTAACTTTTTAGACCAGCACATTGATGTTGATACAGTTCTGTTCAATGTAATAGTGTAACTTATTATACAAGCACATTGATGTAGATACAGCTCTGTTCAATATAAAAGTGTAACTTATTATACCAGCACATTGATGTAGATACAGCCCTGTTCAATAAAATAGTGTAACTTATTATACAAGCACATTGGTGTAGATACAGTTCTGTTCAATATAAAAGTGTAACTTATTATACCAGCACATTGGTGTAGATACAGCTCTGTTCAATAAAATAGTGTAACTTATTATACAAGCACATTGATGTAGATACAGTTCTGTTCAATAAAATAGTGTAACTTATTATACAAGCACATTGATGTTGATACAGTTCTGTTCAATGTAATAATGTAACTTATTATACAAGCACATTGGTGTAGATACAGCTCTGTTCAATAAAATAGTGTAACTTATTATACCAGCACATTGATGTTAATACAGTTCTGTTCAATAAAATAGTGTAACTTATTATACAAGCACATTGATGTTGATACAGTTCTGTTCAATAAAATAGTGTAACTTATTATACCAGCACATTGGTGTAGATACAGCTCTGCTCAATAAAATAGTGTAACTTATTAGACCAGCACATTGATGTTGATACAGTTCTGTTCAATGTAATAGTGTAACTTATTATACAAGCACATTGGTGTAGATACAGCTCTGTTCAATGTAATAGTGTAACTTATTATACAAGCACATTGATGTTAATACAGTTCTGTTCAATAAAATAGTGTAACTTATTATACCAGCACATTGATGTTGATACAGTTCTGTTCAATGTAATAGTGTAACTTATTATACAAGCACATTGGTGTAGAAACAGCTCTGTTCAATAAAATAGTGTAACTTATTATACAAGCACATTGATGTAGATACAGCTCTGTTCAATATAAAAGTGTAACTTATTATACCAGCACATTGGTGTAGATACAGTTCTGTTCAATATAAAAGTGTAACTTATTATACAAGCACATTGATGTAGATACAGCTCTGTTCAATAAAATACTGTAACTTATTATACCAGCACATTGGTGTAGATACAGCTCTGTTCAATATAAAAGTGTAACTTATTATACCAGCACATTGATGTAGATACAGCTCTGTTCAATAAAATACTGTAACTTATTATACCAGCACATTGGTGAAGATACAGCTCTGTTCAATATAAAAGTGTAACTTATTATACAAGCACATTGGTGTAGATACAGCTCTGTTCAATAAAATAGTGTAACTTATTATACAAGCACATTGATGTTAATACAGTTCTGTTCAATAAAATAGTGTAACTTATTATACAAGCACATTGATGTTGATACAGTTCTGTTCAATGTAATAGTGTAACTTATTATACAAGCACATTGGTGTAGATACAGCTCTGTTCAATAAAATAGTGTAACTTATTATACACGCACATTGATGTTGATACAGTTCTGTTCAATGTAATAGTGTAACTTATTATACAAGCACATTGGTGTAGATACAGCTCTGTTCAATAAAATAGTGTAACTTATTATACAAGCACATTGATGTAGATACAGCTCTGTTCAATATAAAAGTGTAACTTATTATACCAGCACATTGGTGTAGATACAGTTCTGTTCAATATAAAAGTGTAACTTATTATACCAGCACATTGATGTAGATACAGCTCTGTTCAATAAAATACTGTAACTTATTATACCAGCACATTGGTGTAGATACAGCTCTGTTCAATATAAAAGTGTAACTTATTATACCAGCACATTGGTGTAGATACAGCTCTGTTCAATAAAATACTGTAACTTATTATACCAGCACATTGGTGTAGATACAGCTCTGTTCAATATAAAAGTGTAACTTATTATACAAGCACATTGGTGTAGATACAGTTCTGTTCAATAAAATAGTGTAACTTATTATACAAGCACATTGATGTTGATACAGTTCTGTTCAATGTAATAGTGTAACTTATTATACCAGCACATTGATGTTGATACAGCTCTGTTCAATAAAATAGTGTAACTTATTATACCTGGAAGTTAATGTAATATAGCTCATATCAGTACAGAAAATAATTATATTAAACAATGAGATGCCCATAGCAATATCAATTAATGGAAATTAAGGGCTTTGTAAACACTTACCCACTTTATTCTGAAATAATTGTGTCTTTTGAAAGTTACACATTATGTGGACATGCCAGTTATTAGAAATTAAAAGCTTAGAGCACATTTATCCCATAACTATGGCATCCTTTCATTACCACAAGTTCAGTTGTAAATTGTTTTCCCCACTTCCACTTCCCTATGATACGATCTGAAGGTATTAGAAGTGTCATATTCTTTCCAGGTCAGATTAACTTCAATAGCAGATAGTCTGGCCATCAGTCAATGTCAGCTTTGAAGCAGAGATAGTTTCAGGAACATGTTTTCTTGGGCTCTGTGTTTGGTTGTACTGATACCATCATCACAGATCAATGGGAGAGTCAACACGACAAGTAAATGGATGGAGGAAACTTAATTGTTTTTCATCTCCGCCCTGGGTAAAACTTTAAAACAATTATTATCAATGTTTGTTTGTTCTGTTGCTCATGGGAATATAATTATGAATCATACAAACACCAATATGTTTTTCTCTTATAGATGTAGTTTCTACATGAATTAAACTATGAAAGTATGTTTATGTTATCAAACAAGCTATTCAATTAAGACTAAATGAAGTATTTTCTTAATACCTCATTGCAGTTCTCGGGTGTTTGTGCCTTAACCAGTAATCAATATTTAGTGGAATTCTGCTGACAGTGACCATATCCAGTTACTTGTTAAACAAAATATGAAGGTTTCATTTATTTTAAACTTATCAATATCTACCCTCAAAAGCACTGCAAGTTGTGCTCCTGATTATAGAAATATCATAAGCATTTTCCTGCTTTCCATTGTTGTATATTGAAATGACATGATAAGTAAGAAACTGTCCTATGTTAACCATTAAACTAATTTACCTTCTTAATGGCAGGACATGCATATCTGCTAGGGTATGAACATATCTTTCTCTCAAGAAAAAAGTACTTTGAAGATGATTTATGGAATAATGAAATAATCAGATGTCATCCAGTAATTGAAATGAGTTGTGGGTTGAATATTTTTATCTCTTATAAATGACCTCTTCAGCATTTTTTAAATTTTCTAGTTCAAATCCTTTATTATTTTGAATCTTATATCACTATCCGTTGATCTAAATGTATAGAATATCTTGTTTAAGAGTGAAGGATGTTAAACAGCATGTATTAATCACATCTATAATGCATTAAGATCTGACACACTGCCCCAGTGTATCTCTCCTTGGGTTGCACTGATAACATCCGTCCCATATAGAAAAGCAGCTTTAAGTCTGAATGAGGCTAAGAAAAGAGCAGTCCCCTGTTAGAATCAGAGGATTTTCAAAGCATGCGGCAAGCTGCTGGGAGCTTGTATTGCGTTCACGCTTCATCAATACTGTACCAGATGAGATGGCTAATCTGACAGGCTCCCTACAGGGTTCCTCGTGTTCATATATCTACCACAAAATATATGTCCCTGTACTCCAGCCCGACACACCTAAAGCATTAAAGGATGATCTAAGGTTGCCAGGCATATTTTTAGCTGGGTAATTTATTTGAAGTTAATGCTTTGAGATTGTTGATAGCTAGAGGATGTGAATAATGATCTATCACATTATTTAAAAATGTAAGAAATATTACTGAACCATGAAATATTTATATAATGTGTTGCATTTTTTGAAGCTTTGAAAAGTGATGACATGCCAAGATTGCATTAAATATGTACACCATTAATGATAGGCGTGCTTCAATTTATTTCACATAAAACTTGACACCAATGAATAGGATAAGGGACTATATTTATATCAATCCAACCAATGAATGCTTTTCTTTTGTCATTTATGAATTTCCATGCTTTCAATTTCATGGAATAAATCGAGGTGTGTCCTGAAATCATGTTGTAGAATGTGAACTTTCACTCATTATTTATGTTATTTATAGGAATTAAGTGCTCAACTATGAAGAATACATCTCCCTGAACTGTGAACATCTTTCCAGCTTCAACAAGAATTAGATTGTAATACATGGACAGTTTTACTGTACATTGATTGGTGTTTGCATTAACATGTGTGAATTGTTTGATATTTGATGGATATCATGCCATGTTGAACTTCCATCCAGGTACCACCCAGTGACGAATTGGATTCTGTTCTTTAGAGAAATATAATGTCATTCAGTTTACTTATAAGTATGAATTTATGATGAAGCTTTTGTTTTCAGCTACCAACTGATGAGAGACTGCTGGAAGAATGATCCAAACCAGCGGCCGAGCTTCCCAGAGCTGGGAGAGAGGATTGACAGTATGATCTCGGAGTGTTCCGGGCGTGAGTACCTTGACCTTCAACTTGATGAGACACATGGATATTACCGGGACGAGGAGTCTGAAGATGATGACTTTGATATGTCTCTTGATGCTGTGAGAGGATCAGAAGAAAGATCTCAAGAAAAAGAGGAACAAAAGGAGGCATCATCTGGACCAGGTTGGATCTTGAGGGAGGAAACTGTGAAGCAACAGCTAGGTAGGGCTGAAGGTTCTTCAGTGAATACAAGTTCAACACGGTCCTTAGATGATGGTGACTTTACTACCATTGATGGCTCTGTAAATTTCAGAAACCACAATATTTTTGCCATTGAAGGCAGTGTTCCTTCCAAAGTCACTGGATCCACAAGACGGTCTGGTGATGGTGTTTGGTCAGTAAGGCCAAGCATGAAAGGATACCACATCGATCATCCAGACAAGAGAATAAGTGTTGTGCTAAAACCGATACTGAAGGCGCCAGGTGGGGAAGGTGAGTCCGACAGTTCCTTTGGTCAGCTTGAAGGTTCAGATGATGTGTTTGGAGGTCCTCTTTATACCACACCATACTCCTATCTGGAAACACCATCCGACTTGACTCGTCTCCCTGGAGATGACTCTTCCCCCACAGACTCTGAACTCTCTGACGTGTTCTTCAGGTCTGACTCTCTGACTGTATCATACCATGGTAAAATCTTCCGATCTCAAAGAGTCACTTCTGAAATATCCACATCCAGTATTGACTCTGGTCTGCCTCAAAGTCCAACACAGCAAGACTTTCCTGGATCCTCACCAAGAGGTTCCCCGGATTATGTTCCTAAATACACCAAGAAGACTCTGAATGGAAGGTCCAAAGTGAGGAGATTGACCAGGAACTCCTCACTCCCTCCTTTACCAAGTGTTGGCACCAGCGATGAAGACATCAACTCTACCAGTGTGTAAACAGGTGAATAAACAGCATCTACATCAGCCTGCATGTTCTCATCTGTTCATCCTCTTTCTCATTACATGGGGATAACTATTTCATTCTCTCTCTTATCATTGTTCAAGTCTAGGATGCACTTATTACAATATCATGATCATTGAAGATAAGGTAAAAGTTATCCAAATGCTTAATGAGTTTTTATGTTCCTTTTCTTCAAAAGTGTCCTGATCATTGAACATACTGATGGGACCTGTTTCAAATGATTGGTTATACACTACAAAACTTACAATCTCCTCCCAAGACATGTTTACAAGCAAACACAATTTAGTTTCTATTTCAGCATTTAAAGATATTATTTCATGCAACACATAAACCACATATATTGACATACATCAAAATAGTGTTTTGTAATTTCCTTTTAATCTCAGGGCATAAAAATGGAAAAAACATTCAAATTTCATTTTGTTTCAAAACGCAAATTGGCTGACCAGCTGACTAATGCAAACATTTTATGTCATTGTTCTGATTTTTATGAAACCTTTTGTTGAAATTTCAAGAAATGAAACATTGTATATCAAGCTTTCCTCTCAGTGTCTTTCAAAGGTTTGGATAATTCTGTTATTTTCAGTTGAGGTCTGAAGTTTTTACCTTTTACCTTGACTTTGGCTAAGTTACTATTTTGAGAACATTGCCATAACTTTTGATTGGTCATTGGTAGTCACTTGATGCCTGGCATGTTCATTCATTGTGATGAAACCTTTTAGATGAGGTCACATTTGACCTTCTCAAGATGACCTTGACACAGGAAACATTTCCCGAAAACTATAACCTTTGCCAGAATGTTTAATTGGTAATACATGTGCATCACTTATTATCTTGACCTTGCAAGGAACTAGGCTGTAGCTAATATTAGTTAGTTTACGTCACTTGAAAGAATGACATTGCTCTAATTACATGTACCAATATGAAATCTAATTATTCATTATTAATAAGTTTAATTTCGGACAGCAAAACACCAGGATATTTACAAAAGGAAAGTTTTAAAAACTCAGACAAGTCATTCAAATAAGATAGTTGCTATCAAAGTGACAACCATTACTTTTAATTATATATTTCATTTGGCTTTAATACGTGCCAAAAATACCATATGTGTTATCCATCCCTAGTTTCTAAGAAAAATCGAGCAACATTCTTGTATATATACAGAAACCGAAACCGCACGTCTCATTTACAGCAGTTAAATGACCCGTTGAACATTACCAACCATTTTTCGTTTTGTCTGTTGGAGATAAGCTTTTAAAAATACGTTTGACTAATTGCTGCGCGCCATCCGCGTTGCATTGTCCGTTTTTTTATATTAGAAATCATTACTTCCACTTGTATATATTTATATGCTGAGTCGAGAATCATTAAAACGGCAATTTTTTGCGACAATTAGTACTTCTCGATAAAATAACAGCATTTATAAGATTTGTAGATGTAACTCCCAACAACACACTGACTGTCCCTTATACTCACACAATACACATTTCTTCTCTCTTATCAGACAGATGTTACTGGTTAAACAGCTTTGGGGTGCAACTATTTCTTTACTGTACATTTTTGTTACTTCGACGATGGATTAGGTTCACATTAAATATACACATATATACATATAACATCAGAATGCCTTAGAAGTATGGCAGTTGATTACGCCCAAGTACATGTATACATACAAAACACGTTTGAAACAGTGTTGAATTCTACCATTTCAATGATATGTCTTTGCTGAGCTAAGCTGCTTTAAAATGTTTTGGTTTCGTATAACATAAACAAAAATGGTACACGTTTCCACTTTGAGATGAACATTAGTCGAATAATTAACTGATAATTCACATGAACGTAACTTCCTCCTTCCGGGACGATTTATAAATGATACATGAATTTAGTCTTGTCAGTGTGTTTTAATAGACAACATTCAGTTTGCTATTATTATGTATGTCCAAAATGAGAGAAATAAGATAAAATTCTATTTCAATTACATGGCAAGTTTGCTCACACTCGATTTATTTGCTGCTACAAAACGAAAATAATTGATTAAACTTTGATGAAAGTTATCTGCTAATTTAGATATATATTGTTTTACTTAAATCTGTCTTTCTAATGGTCTTTACATGTTTTTACTGTTTAAAATCTGAACGATTATATCAAATAGGTAATATATGTATATAGGAAATAAAATTCAAATATAATCACTAATTATAAATGACAGAAAGGGTCGCACAATTCTGGAATAAATAAAACATTGAGACAAAAGTATGCCTAAACAATTTAAAAAAAATAGAAACGATGGTTAAATATTGTTTTACAAAGACAAACCAACCAAATATTTAAAATGCCAAAATACTAAAGACCAGTGAAGACGTTAACCAGAAAGGCATTAAAACGTTACTTGTCAAACTCTGAAATGAAATACCCGTATCGTCTGAAGACAAATCTTTAAGGAAGCATGGTTGGCTCTTAATATTCTTTTAAGGACCGCCCACGTTCAGCGTTAACGTTTAATATAATAAAACACTTCCCATAAATCACATACACGCAATTTATTACGGTTTCTCATATCCTTGGGTGTACTGCTTTCAGACACCCGCCATAAAAACTGCCGACATGCCACTACCCCTTGTCTCGCCAACAGGCGCCACCCCTATATGGCTATTTATACAGATGATTCTCTACCCCGGGTATCCAGGGCTATAGGGTGCACGTGCTTCTTCGCTTTTACATTTACAATTATTCGTATATTTTAAATGAATTGTATATTTGTGGTTTGAAGTCGTTTATTACTGTCATTCTTACTTTTGTGTGTGAATATGGAGAATCGCTGTTGCTATGTGAATCGAGTTTAATATAATGAAGCAGGTGGACGTTGTAACTGACCTCGTGTGGAAAAAATAAAAATAGAGTATAAATCAAAATATCATTCGAAACAATTTTAATCAAAGAACATAATTATTTCTATTTTATTTTCAAATGTACTGTAGTTTGTAAAAGTTTTAGAGTTTCTTGGGAACTACTTTCGTTCATCTTCAATTGACAAAATAATAAAAAGTCGTCTTTATACCCAAGTAATCGATAAATGCCTTTATTTTATCACTTTTGTATTTGTTTTAGAAAACTCTCTTTTACAACATGTTTTGTGATTTGTGTATATTTTTCGATAATTCCCGATGAAACCAATTCATCAGGATATTAACTGATTGAAATGTTTCGCAATGGAAATGCAATCGTAACATCGATCGTGTCGTGTGCCCTTAACTAGCGGATTTAAAAAGGAATTGCGAGAGTATGCTCTCATAACGATTTTGACGTTTCTTGTTCTCATCTTTATCAAAATACAAACTTGTACTAGCATATATCTAAAGATTTTGTTTTACTTGTCTTCAGACATTGTATCTCAAGATGTCAAATATTTGAATTGTCGAAGCATGATCGTCTTTGACGGACCATTTCAACAAGTAGCCTCAATACACCAAGGAATGTGTATGGAATAATTAAATTGAAATTAGTTAAGTTTTATCAGAAGACAGTAGCAGGCGAGGTTAGGAGGCGTCTTGCTTCTGTAATTTATATCATTCAACGTTAATCCCAAAATTATTATGTCCATTAATATCTCCATCAAAGCCGCCAAACCTCCATAAGCTTGTCTACCTGTTGGGGGAACAGGGGCCCGCATTATTTACCTGGACGATGGGTCGGACCTTATCCTGGGACTCGCCAATGAACCTGTTGACATAACCATAGTCAGCCTGAGGTCTAATTGTGTTTATATCTTCAAGTCGGCTGTCTAAGTATATGGTAGAACGAACTGTCGGCCGACGAGGGTAAACACATCTTTGTGCGTACAAACATCAAGCTTACCCTCTCTTTCATCGGATTGTAATTCTCCGAGTATTTCGCCGTGCTATGTAAAGTACAGAGTCAGTCCTCTGTAGACGGACGTGTGTTTACAACCACAGTCAACTGGCTCACCGTGTAGGTAAAAACCTGTGCATGATCACCCACTGCATGCAGGAAGTCTCCGACGCGTGATTGGCCCACTTATTCTTCATATTCTGATAATTTCATTTTCGTTTCAAGATATAATTCGATTCGTTCGCCTCACACACGATTTTCATGATTCATTTCAAACGTATCTGTGTGATTAATTAAAAAGAGGCACGTGGTATTCACATTATTCAATGACAAACCTTGTTTTACATTTTTGTAAAAAAAAGAAGAATTGGTTTAGACAGGTAAATGAACGATGTCCACATGTAATAATTAAAATTTATGTTATCAATTGACTGTATGATTTTCGTTGTCTAATAGTCGAACTACGTTCCAAAACGAATTACTGATACGTGTTATATTATCAGTCATTGCGTTTGATGATAAGGTACACGAGCGCCAACAAACACCGATAAATCAAGCTTTTTAAGTTTAAGATTTAATGAAGTGTTGCTTTCACGATTTTATCTTTTGTGAACGAAATTAAAGCATTTTAACGTCCATTAAGAGGTTTCAAAATGTAATCAACATATTATTTAATTATAAAACATTTACATTTAAATATCTTCCATACATGCACGACCGTAGCTTCACACATAACGATCTTGCAGATATAATACAGCGAAGACCAAAATAAGATTCTTGACGTGCAGTTATGTGTAATATTCTGAGAATTTATCCGGGCCTTTGCACAGCAAACAAAGATTACAGAAAACTTAAATGACAAGTCTTGTCATATGTCAGAGCTTTTCAGTAAGAACAAGATTTTACCTGATAATATAGACTTTCGCGTGTGATTTTCAATAGTGGGACATCCAACACGGGTACTGTCTCTTTTGTAGAATAATTATTCTGTACCAGGTGTGTCCACGTCTATACAAGGCGGATAGTTACAGGTGTGTTCACGTCTATACAAGGCGGATGGTTACAGGTGTGTTCCCTATCTATATCAGGTAGTGAGTTACATGTGTGTTCCCTGTCTATATCAGGTAGTAAGTTACATGTGTGTTCCCCGTCTGTATCAGGTAGTGAGTTACATGTGTGCTCCCCGTCTATATCAGGTAGTAAGTTACATGTGTGTTCCCCGTCTATACCAGGTAGCGAGTTACATGTTTGTTCCCTGTCTATACCAGGTAGTGAGTTACATGTGTGTCACCCGTGTATATCAGGTAGTGAGTTACATGTGTGTTCCCCGTCTATATGAGGTAGTGAGTTACAGGTGTGTTCCCCGTCTATATCAGATAGTGAGTTACATGTGTGTTCCCCGTCTATATGAGGTAGTGAGTTACAGGTGTGTTCCCCGTCTATATCAGATAGTGAGTTACATGTGTGTTCCCCGTCTATATGAGGTAGTGAGTTACATGTATGTTCCCTTTCTATATCAGGTAGTGAGTTACATGTGTGTTCCCCGTGTATATCAGGTAGTGAGTTACATGTGTGTTCCCCGTGTATATCAGGTAGTGAGTTACATGTGTGTTCCCTGTCTATACCAGGTAATGAGTTACATGTGTGTTCCCCGTCTATATCAGGTAGTGAGTTTCATGTGTGTTCCCCGTCTATACCAGGTAGTGAGTTACATGTGTGTTCCCCGTCTATATCAGGTAGTAAGTTACATGTGTGTTCCCCGTCTGTATCAGATAATGAGTTACATGTGTGTTCCCTGTCATTATCAGGTAGTGAGTTACATGTGTGTTCCCCGTCTATATCAGGTAGTAAGTTACATGTGTGTTCCCCCTCTATATCAGGTAGTGAGTTACATGTGTGTCCCCCGTCTATATCAGGTAGTAAGTTACATGTGTGTTCCCCGTCTCTATCAGATAGTGAGTTACATGTGTGTTCCCTGTCATTATCAGGTAGTGAGTTACATGTGTGTCACCCGTGTATATCAGGTAGTGAGTTACATGTGTGTTCCCTGTCTATATCAGGTAGTAAGTTACATGTGTGTTCCCCGTCTGTATCAGGTAGTGAGTTACATGTGTGCTCCCCGTCTATATCAGGTAGTAAGTTACATGTGTGTTCCCCGTCTATACCAGGTAGCGAGTTACATGTTTGTTCCCTGTCTATACCAGGTAGTGAGTTACATGTGTGTCACCCGTGTATATCAGGTAGTGAGTTACATGTGTGTTCCCCGTCTATATGAGGTAGTGAGTTACAGGTGTGTTCCCCGTCTATATCAGATAGTGAGTTACATGTGTGTTCCCCGTCTATATGAGGTAGTGAGTTACAGGTGTGTTCCCCGTCTATATCAGATAGTGAGTTACATGTGTGTTCCCCGTCTATATGAGGTAGTGAGTTACATGTATGTTCCCTTTCTATATCAGGTAGTGAGTTACATGTGTGTTCCCCGTGTATATCAGGTAGTGAGTTACATGTGTGTTCCCCGTGTATATCAGGTAGTGAGTTACATGTGTGTTCCCTGTCTATACCAGGTAATGAGTTACATGTGTGTTCCCCGTCTATATCAGGTAGTGAGTTTCATGTGTGTTCCCCGTCTATACCAGGTAGTGAGTTACATGTGTGTTCCCCGTCTATATCAGGTAGTAAGTTACATGTGTGTTCCCCGTCTGTATCAGATAATGAGTTACATGTGTGTTCCCTGTCATTATCAGGTAGTGAGTTACATGTGTGTTCCCCGTCTATATCAGGTAGTAAGTTACATGTGTGTTCCCCCTCTATATCAGGTAGTGAGTTACATGTGTGTCCCCCGTCTATATCAGGTAGTAAGTTACATGTGTGTTCCCCGTCTCTATCAGATAGTGAGTTACATGTGTGTTCCCTGTCATTATCAGGTAGTGAGTTACATGTGTGTCACCCGTGTATTTCAGGTAGCGAGTTACATGTTTGTTCCCCGTCTTCATCAGGTAGTGAGTTACAATTATGTACATGTGTGTCACCCGTGTATATCAGGTAGCGAGTTACATGTTTGTTCCCCGTCTATATGAGGTAGTGAGTTACAGGTTTGTTCCCCGTCTATATCAGATAGTGAGTAACATGTGTGTTCCCCGTCTATATGAGGTAGTGAGTTACATGTGTGTTCCCTATCTATATCAGGTAGTGAGTTACATGTGTGTTCCCCGTCTATATCAGGTAGCGAGTTACATGTTTGTTCCCCGTCTATATGAGGTAGTGAGTTACATGTGTGTTCCCCGTCTTTATCAGGTAGTGAGTTACAGGTGTGTTCCCCGTGTATATCAGATAGTGAGTTAAATGTGTGTTCACCGTCTATATGAGGTAGTTAGTTACATTTGTGTTCCCTATCTATACCAGGTAGTGAGTTACATGTGTGTTCCCCGTGTATATCAGGTAGTGAGTTACATTTTTGTTCCCCGTCTATACCAGGTAGTGAGCTACATGAGTGTTCCCCGTCTATATGAGGTAGTGAGTTACATGTATGTTCCCTTTCTATATCAGGTAGTGAGTTACATGTGTGTTCCCCGTCTATATGAGGTAGTGAGTTACATGTGTGTCCCCCGCCTATATCATGTAGATTGTAACATGTGTGTTCCCCGTCTACTTCAGGTAGTAAGTTACATGTGTGTCCCCCGTGTATATCAGGTAGTGAGTTTACATGTGTGTCCCCCGTCTATATCAGGTATTGAGTTACATATGTGTTCCCCGTCTATATCAGGTAGTGAGTTGCATGTGTGTTCCCCGTGTATACCAGGTAGTGAGTTACATGTGTGTTCCCTGTATACCAGGTAGTGAGTTACATGTGTGTTCCCCGTCTATATCAGGTAGTGAGTTACATGTGTGTTCCCCGTCTATATGAGGTAGTGAGTTACATGTGTGTCCCCCGCCTATATCATGTAGATTGTAACATGTGTGTTCCCCGTCTACTTCAGGTAGTAAGTTACATGTGTGTCCCCCGTGTATATCAGGTAGTGAGTTTACATGTGTGTCCCCCGTCTATATCAGGTATTGAGTTACATATGTGTTCCCCGTCTATATCAGGTAGTGAGTTGCATGTGTGTTCCCCGTCTTTAACAGGTAGTGAGTTATAGGTGTGTTCCCTAACTATAAAGGTAGGAAGGGTCAGACAGATGCGTTCCCGGTAAGTGTCCTTCAGGATCAGATTTGAGAGGAGATGACGTCGTATTAGCTAGACTGAATAAATGTGCTGACTTAACTTGGGTCGGGGCAAGCGACTTACCTGCCGTATTACAATCAAACAAGCTGATTTAGCAATTTTAATGATACTTTAGTGAGCCGCACAATTGAGTCGTGTTTGCTTGCGGATCACTTGAGTCTTGTGTTTGAAGTTTGAAAACATTGCTCCCGCTTTGTCCGTTTGTGTGCCAAGTCGGGGGACCAACAGGTAGCTTGCTCGGCGTCCATTCACCAAGGTAAATCATTACTTTTACAAATACCGATAGCATCTCGCTGGTCGTGAGTCGCTGAAAGGGTGGCTTGTCCCTCCCCGCTTCTTGCGTGTCTCAGCCCGGCTCGGAGGGGATTGCGACAATACGAGCACATCCCAGCTGTGTTTGAGTTCGAGTCTAGTTCCGCGAGACCCTCCCATCCTCCCGAAGTGATGCCCACCTGGCGAGGGGGGCCCAGGTGTGTGCAACTAGATACCCACAGGTATAATAATCTTACTGGCAGTCGCAACGGATACCTATCAAGGAAAACCTGTATCAAACCGTGAAATGCCGAGAGTTTGTTTCAGAGATAATATTTCGAAATAAATGAGAGCTAAAGTATCTCAAATCGTAAAATGCCAAAAGTTTCTTCTGAAGATAATATTTCGAAGTAAATAAAAAGATGTATATCTAATGACAAGATACATAGATACGTGATGATAAGTGTTAGGTGGTTGGAGTTTCGTTACCGTCATTGATTCTAGCGCGCTGTTGTAGGAAAGAACTTGACTTATATAGATTTTAAAAATATGCAGTTATACGTAATGGGCTTGACACACGCACTTTAAGGAATTCAATTTCATTTAAGAGAAACACGTGTTAATTTTTTGTCAGTTCGAACTAACTTTTTACTGGATTTCAAAAGATGCAGGTGCACGTTTCAAGTGTCAACTTCTCAGTTTCTAACGTTGTCACCATCGGTGGTTTCTTGTAAACCTACAACCAATTGCTGCAAGATTAATCTGAAGATTAGTAGATTATTAGGTTTCATCATGGTCAGTAAAGTTATATACATACGTGTATGTATGTTTTAGTCACACAAGACAAAGAAATATTAGGCATTTAAATTTGTAAAATAATAAAACTTTGTTAATGCTTCATGTGAATCATAAATCAGTGTTCTTTTTAGTTAAATGACATTTAGTCAAGTTTGAATTCAACTGTAAATGTAACATATATTTCAAGTTTCAAGTTTCATGGTATGTGAAAAGTGTTTCATTTGAGTAGTATCTATAGGCCTACTCTTAAAACTGTTGTTGTTTGCAGAAACGTTTATGTTGTTATAATTATAATCAAAATGCATTTGTACATCTGTTTTAAATGAAATGATTATGTTGAAATATTGTGATAATGCAACAGTAGACAGGGGTGACAGGTGTGTATCGTTTCTGTATGACTCCTTTTGCATGAAGAGTAAAGCAACTTAGATTTCAGAGAATGTTTACCTATTATCTAACATGAAACTCCGAAATGTGCAACTGACACTGTACATTCAAGAATAAAAAAATTAAAAACCCCAAACAAACTATTATGGTAATGAAGGCCCTTTGAAGTTTTACTTCTATATTTAACCCACGTCTACATTTAGATTGCAATATTACTTGAATATTTTCATTTAATAAAATTCTTATATTGTCAAAATATATGAAAGGGAATTATGATGCATAGCATAATGAATATTTAAATTCATATTTTGATTATTAACAAACGTATGCTTTAGATGTAGCAAATTTAGACGATGATATATGCGAATGTCACTTCTAAGGAGACAAATGCTCAAATATGTTCCTACATTGTGTTTGACTGAAGTTAAACAACATATGTTTATGTATTCTTGAATAGTCCCCTGCCCTTTATAAACGCATACCTTGAAACATCGGCGGGTTTAAATCCTCGCTGAAATAAATAATAAATAACTAAAAAAAACGACATTTTGACTATGTCCCTTTTAAATACTTCCGGCTTATAAACATTTATGTGACGTTCAGCCTCATGTCAAGATCCTCTATTACACTATTCACGCAAAGATATGTCCAAAATAATGTTTTTGTTTCAATTGTATATAATTGCAAACACTAATTGTGAAATAAAACAAAATATCGCCTTCCTTGATTACTCGCCAAGTTAAACCCTCAATGTTTGAAATTTCGAGTAATTGAATAGCCGGGCGATTTTTCAAGCATTAAATAATAATCTCAAAGTTAATCTTTTTAAGTCTTTATAGCGTTATGGGAAAATCACGATTTTGAAAAACAGTTTTCTTTTGAAAAACATGCTGATATCTTTTAAAGCGCCAACTCTTTTCTGTTTAATTGAAAGCAGGAGAATCATTTTGTAATTTGAGGTTACTGGAATTTTACAAATTGAGGGTACTGTCATTTTTCATGTAGGGTGTACTGCCGTTTTAAAAAAGTTCAGCTTCAAATAGTTTATGAGAATCATCCCAACCAGTGTGTCTATATAAGGAAAATATTAATACAATCTTTATCAAAAGTTGATTTTAATTCACTGAAGGCTAGTTAGAGTAGGACGTATACCACAGGAATGCAATGAGCAGTTGGAACATGTTCTTACAATGCTTCCTGTGTACTGGGGCAGTTGACACAACATGCCCACACACTAGAGTCACCGAGCTGTATTTCAACACAGGACCAACATGTCATGAAGCTCCAATTAGCAGCCTGTAGCAAGAGCGGGGTTAGTTTCCAGCAAATACGGGGCAGGGCTGTATCAACACACTCTATCTCTCGTCATCGTACTTGCCCTATTAAGAAGTTAACTCTGCCAGGTGCTTGTTTACTAGGCTTGTTGGACAAAAGTGTTCTCACGTGTCCTTTCAGTGGGTAGTGTACTTAGAAACAGTTTGCTATTAGCGGTAACTCGGAATCAGCTGTTGTTAAACATGTCAACTTGTTGAATGATATACCTCAAAACCAATGTTCCCAGTTGTCATGAAGTGGGTAATGTAGTTAGATACAGTTTGCAACCAGTGATAACTCGGAATCAGCTGTTGGTAAAGATGTCAACTTGTTGAATGCTATATCTTAACACCAATGTTCCCAGGTGTCCTTCAGTAGGTAATGTAGTTAGAAACAGTTTGCTACCAGTGGTACCTCGGAATCAGCTGTTGTTAAAGATGTTAACTTGTTGAATGCTATATCTTAACACCAATGTTCCCAGGTGTCCTTCATTGGGCAATGTAGTTAGAAACAGTTTGCAACCAGTGGTAACTCGGAATCAGCTGTTGTTAAAGATGTCAACTTGTTGAATGCTATATCTTAACACCAATGTTCCCAGGTGTCCTTCATTTGGTAGTGTAGTTAGAAACAGTTTGGAACCAGTGCTAACTCGGAATCAGCTGTTGTTAAAGATGTCAACTTGTTCTATGCTATACCTCAAAACCAATGTGCCCAGGTGTCCTTCAGTGGGTAGTGTAGTTAGAAACAGTTTGCTATCAGCGGTACCTCGGAATCAGCTGTTGTTAAAGATGTCAACTTGTTGAATGACATACCTCAAAACCAACGTGCCCAGGTGTCCTTCAGTGGGTAGTGTAGTTAGAAACAGTTTGCTATCAGCGGTACCTCGGAATCAGCTATTGTTAAAGATGTCAACTTGTTGAATGACATACCTCAAAACCAATGTTCCCAGTTGTCCTTCAGTGGGTAGTGTAGTTAGAAACAGTTTGCTACCAGTGGTAGCTCGGAATCAGCTGTTGTTAAAGATGTCAACTTGTTGAATGCTATACCTCAAAACCAATGTTCCCAGGTGTCCTTCAGTGGGTAATGCAGGTAGAAACAGTTTGGAAACAATGGTAACCCGGAATCAGCTGTTGTTAAAGATGTCAACTTGTTGAATGCTATACCTCAAAACCAATGTTCCCAGGTGTCCTTCAGTTGGTAGTGTAGTTAGAAACAGTTTGCAAACAGTGGTAACTCGGAATCTGCTGTTGTTAAAGATGTCAACTTTGTGTATGCTATACCTCAAAACCAATGTTCCCAGTTGTCCTTTCGGTGGGTAGTGTAGTTAGAAACAGTTTGCAAACAGTGGTAACTCGGAATCAGCTGTTGTTAAAGATATCAACTTGTTGAATGACATACCTCAAAACCAATGTTCCCAGGTGTCCTTCAGTTGGTAATGTAGTTAGAAACAGTTTGCAACCAGTGGTAACTCGGAATCAGCTGTTGTTAAAGATGTCAACTTGTTGAATGCTATATCTTAACACCAATGTTCCCAGGTGTCCTTTCAGTTGGTAGTGTAGTTAGAAACAGTTTGCTACCAGTGGTAACTCGATCGGAATCCGCTGTTGTTAAAGATGTCAACTTGGTGAATGCTATACCTCAAAACCAATGTTCCCAGGTGTCCTTCAGTGGGTAGTGTAGTTAGAAACAGTTTGCAAACAGTGGTAACCCGGAATCAGCTGTTGTTAAAGATGTCAACTTGTTGAATGCTATACCTCAAAACCAATGTTCCCAGGTGTCCTTCAGTGGGTAGTGTAGTTAGAAACAGTTTGGAAACAGTGGTAACCCGGAATCAGCTGTTGTTCAAGATGTCAACTTGTTGAATGCTATACCTCAAAACCAATGTTCCCAGGTGTCCTTCAGTTGGTAGTGTAGTTAGAAACAGTTTGCAAACAGTGGTAACTCGGAATCAGCTGTTTTTAAAGATGTCAACTTTGTGTATGCTAATACCTCAAAACCAATGTTCCCAGTTGTCCTTTCGGTGGGTAGTGTAGTTAGAAACAGTTTGCAAACAGTGGTAACTCGGAATCAGCTGTTGTTAAAGATGTCAACTTGGTGAATGACATACCTCAAAACCAATGTGCCCAGGTGTCCTTCAGTGGGTAGTGTAGTTAGAAACAGTTTGCTATCAGCGGTACCTCGGAATCAGCTGTTGTTAAAGATGTCAACTTGTTGAATGCTATATCTTAACACCAATGTTCCCAAGTGTCCTTTCAGTTGGTAGTGTAGTTAGAAACAGTTTGCAACCAGTGGTAACTCGATCGGAATCAGCTGTTGTTAAAGATGTCAACTTGTTGAATGCTATACCTCAAAACCAATGTTCCCAGGTGTCCTTCAGTGGGTAGTGTAGTTAGAAACAGTTTGCAAACAGTGGTAACCCGGAATCAGCTGTTGTTAAAGATGTCAACTTGTTGAATGCTATACCTCAAAACCAATGTTCCCAGGTGTCCTTCAGTGGGTAGTGTAGTTAGAAACAGTTTGGAAACAGTGGTAACCCGGAATCAGCTGTTGTTCAAGATGTCAACTTGTTGAATGCTATACCTCAAAACCAATGTTCCCAGGTGTCCTTCAGTTGGTAGTGTAGTTAGAAACAGTTTGCAAACAGTGGTAACTCGGAATCAGCTGTTTTTAAAGATGTCAACTTTGTGTATGCTAATACCTCAAAACCAATGTTCCCAGTTGTCCTTTCGGTGGGTAGTGTAGTTAGAAACAGTTTGCAAACAGTGGTAACTCGGAATCAGCTGTTGTTAAAGATGTCAACTTGGTGAATGACATACCTCAAAACCAATGTGCCCAGGTGTCCTTCAGTGGGTAGTGTAGTTAGAAACAGTTTGCTATCAGCGGTACCTCGGAATCAGCTGTTGTTAAAGATGTCAACTTGTTGAATGCTATATCTTAACACCAATGTTCCCAAGTGTCCTTTCAGTTGGTAGTGTAGTTAGAAACAGTTTGCAACCAGTGGTAACTCGATCGGAATCAGCTGTTGTTAAAGATGTCAACTTGTTGAATGCTATACCTCAAAACCAATGTTCCCAGGTGTCCGTCAGTGGGTAGTGTAGTTAGAAACAGTTTGCAAACAGTGGAAACTCGGAATCAGCTGTTGTTAAAGATGTCAACTTTGTGAATGCTATACCTCAAAACCAATGTTCCCAGTTGTCGTTCAGTGGGTAATGTAGTTAGAAACAGTTTGCAACCAGTGGTAACTCGGCATCAGCTGTTGTTAAAGATGTCAACTTGGTGAATGCTATACCTCAAAACCAATGTTCCCAGTTGTCCTCCAGCGGGTAGTTTAGTTAGAAACAGTTTGCAAACAGTGGTAACTCGGAACCAGCTGTTGTTAAACTTTTTGAGGGAAAACTGTTGCTACCTCATTTTCACAGAAACAGTTTGCAACCAGTGGTAACTCGATCGGAATCAGCTGTTGTTAAAGAGGTCAACTTGTTGAAATTATATACCTCAATACCAATGTTCCCAGTTGTCCTTCAGTGGGTAGTGTAGTTAGAAACAGTTTGCTACCAGTGGTAACTCGGAATCAGCTGTTGGTAAAGATGTCAACTTGTTGAATGCTATACCTCAAAACCAATGTTCCCAGGTGTCCTTCAGTTGATAATGTAGTTATAAACAGTTTGCTACCAGTGGTACCTCGGAATCAGCTGTTGTTAAAGATGTCAACTTGGTGAATACTATATCTTAACAACAATGTTCCCAAGTGTCCTTTCAGTGGGTAGTGTAGTTAGAAACAGTTTGCAACCAGTGGTAACTCGATCGGAATCAGCTGTTGTTAAAGATGTCAACTTGTTGAATGCTATACCTCAAAACCAATGTTCCCAGGTGTCCTTCAGTTGGTAGTGTAGTTAGAAACAGTTTGCAACCAGTGGTAACTCGGAATCAGCTGTTGTTAAAGATGTCAACTTGTTGAATGCTATACCTCAAAACCAATGTTCCCAAGTGTCCTTTCAGTTGGTAGTGTAGTTAGAAACAGTTTGCAACCAGTGGTAACTCGATCGGAATCAGCTGTTGTTAAAGATGTCAACTTGTTGAATGCTATACCTCAAAACCAATGTTCCCAAGTGTCCTTTCAGTTGGTAGTGTAGTTAGAAACAGTTTGCAACCAGTGGTAACTCGATCGGAATCAGCTGTTGTTAAAGATGTCAACTTGTTGAATGCTATACCTCAAAACCAATGTTCCCAGGTGTCCTTCAGTTGGTAGTGTAGTTAGAAACAGTTTGCAAACAGTGGTAACTCGGAATCAGCTGTTGTTAAAGATGTCAACTTGGTGAATGCTATACCTCAAAACCAATGTTCCCAGGTGTCCTTCAGTGGGTAGTGTAGTTAGAAACAGTTTGCAACCAGTGGTAACTCGGCATCAGCTGTTGTTAAGGATGTCAACTTGGTGAATGCTTTACCTAAAAAAGATGTTTCCAGTTGTCCTTACGGTGGGTAGTGTAGTTAGAAACAGTTTGCAACTGGCGTTTAACTGGTAAAATGATGGCTGTTTCTTGAATACTACTTGATGTTGTTTGGTGTAGGGTTGTGTACATGGGAAAATGAGGTAGCAACAGTTTCCCCTCAAAAATAGGGTCTTAAATACCACGACGTCGTCATATAATTGGGAGGCTGGGAGAGGTTATAATCAGGACGATACTGCTGGGAGAGGTTATAATCAGGACGATACTGCTAGGAGAGGTTATATAGTTTTTTTCCGTTCTCAGCTAAAAGTAGGAAATCAGAATCAGAGGTTACAAATCACGCCTGACTTTTGACACCATTGTTGTTGAGTGTAGGTTGGTAAGATAGAGAAATTATTTAATCTTACACAACATTACCAATACTTTGCCAATAATGCTGGTATTCTTTGTACCCTGACCAGGTATAATTCCCAAGGGTATTTGATGAATTAGTGTAACATAGACTCGTTGACGGTTCACTATCAAGGTTCTTCTGGTTGAACACTAGCTTTCTTCTTCCTGATTATTTCATGTCCAATTTGATATATTGATATTTATTGATATTTATCATTCATTGTTCATTAGGTTCAAAGAAACATACTTAAACAGGATTTGTAGAATGAAAAATACGGGAAACTGTTCCCAAACTTACATTGCTTCCACTTAATCATAGCATATAGATTTCTTCATCAAGTCGATAGTGTAATAACATTAACTTCATGGCGTCGTTTAAATGGGAGTCAACTCACTGTAATGTAATGTGTTTTATGTTGTTACGACATAGACGAAATTCCTTTGTATTATGTCATAGTTTTGAATCATGGGAATCGAGTATATATGTCAATATCATCAGATGTTGTTCATACGTTATTGAATGAACAGTACTAATACTAAATAAATAAAGGATATGTTGTGTTTTTAGTGTGATATCACTTATCTCTCATCGAGTCACGATGAAAACACAAAATATTCTGTTTATTATATGCTTCTGTTGTCAGAAATGTGGTGTTTTAAGTCCAACATAGTTTCAATAGAGCGAGTTCTGGCGACGTCATACCATTGTTGCCCTGTCACTAAAGCCCCGTTTACATGCAGAAATATGCATATGTAAGTATATATACACCTTGAGTATATTTGCAAATGAGAGTAAAAGTATCGTTTACATGAGTAAAAGTATAAATACTATGCGTTTACATGAGGACACAGAGGGGGTAAGTACTGTAGATTTTGAAGCAGATGTCATTCACATTTAACACATGGAACAATGCAGACTGTATCAGCAGTATTGCGAAGAAGAGCCTGCCCTCAGTGAGTCGTGAAAAGTCCGAAAGGTTTATTGCATGTCATGGAGTCCGTCCGTCCGTCTGCAAGCCTCACACGTTTTCATCTTCTTTTCAAGAACCACTGGCTAAGGAGAGCCATCCTTAGAAAGCTGAAATGTTGTGAACAGACCCCTTCATCTGTTAAGTCAGAACTAAAAACCCTAAAAGACCCAAAGGCCAATGGTGATTATAAATGATAGATGTTGTGACTATGTGACCCCAAATTTGGTCACAGGGTCCACGACCTAAAAAGCTATTTTCATTTTTTCCTCAAGAACGAAAACCCCTAGAAACATGAATGCTATGTTTTGACTCCTTAGCCGATGGGAATTAATCATTTGGATTATTAATAGTATTAATAGTATTTATAACAAGGAGAACAGGGAATATGCCCTAAAAACCAATGATTTTCTCTTCCATAACTAAAAGCTGAAATCTTGTGTACAGACTCTTTGGTCAATGGGGACTATAAATTGTAGCTATTGGTGACTCTTTGGTCCAATTTAATGGCTACATGTGCCACTCCCTAAAACCCTTGTCCCTTCTTCAAAAACTAAATGAACTAGCCACAAGAAAGGTGAACTCTCTTGGGAATGGGAATTGTAGATTTGGTAACTCTGCGGCCACCAAAACTTCACATTGAAACCTTTTTTATTATTATCAAGAATGTGGTTTATATACTACTGAAAAATTACAATTTTCAACCTTATATTGTTTTTTATTTGAGATGAGATACAGATCTGATGACTCTATTTTCTTTTGAGTACTTTAATAGTTCTGTCACTTTTAACAGACCGACAGTGTGAAATAAGCAATATACTAACATGTGTATTTGCAGAGAAGCGTTTATATGACACAAATACTCACGTGTGCAGACATACATATATGCAAATATAGTTTTACATGACCTCCAGAGGTAGTGTAAATATACTCTTAGTGTATATTTACTCACGTATGTAATTGCGTTTATATGCACAAAATACATACGAGGAGGAGATATACGTATATGAGTATTAATACATACGTATGTATACGGTTGCATGTAAACGGGGTATTAGCAACGGTGATGACGTTGCGTTGATTGTAAACGTGACGTCATACCACTGTCCACATGACGTCACCCCATTGTGATATTTTCACTGTGTTGAGAAAGTGATATCAAACTGCAGTGATGGGTACATTTTCTCAAGTACGATAGCTAAAACTGCATGTATATCCACAACTAATTGATTACATTGTATTTACTGAGGTATAAATGGAGACTTTTTACTATGAAAATGTCTACCCCCTTGTGTACCTTGTGCTTGTGTAAGCAAATGTGTAATAACATAAGCATTTTCCACTTATAATGTATTATCTAAATGCATTGGCCCAGACCCATAAGCAGTACTATAAGGACTATCAGACATGTACAATTTGTCATCAAAGCTTATGACATCATGCATTTAAACCGCGTACTCCTCGACTATTTATTTTGACCTTTCTTTTATAGCCATGCACTATTTTTACCTTGGGCAAACAAGCGGGTTTTCCCTGTGGGTCGTTTTGAAAACAGTTTTGTTTCAAAGGATTTTTTCTGGTTCACCCTTTTGCAAAGTTGATCTTTTCTGTAAGTCGGGGCAAGTAAGTCCCGCCCCTGGTAACGCATGTTGCCGTCCTGTGTTTGCTTTCTGCCTCTTTGTTTGAACTGCTGATGAGGGCCGGGGAAACTCACTCTATCCTTACTTGCTTCGAAAAAGTGATGAATTAGTTTTCTTTTTCTGCAACTGTAAACATGCAATGGCAGGCGTATATATAGGTACACGTGGGAAAATCTTTCTAATTAAGATATTATATGTATTAGGTTTACGTTGTATGATTTACTTTATGCCTGTCAGACAGGCAGACATTTTATTCAATATTTCGAGGCCAACGGCCCATAATACTTTATGCAGTATTTTGAAGATAACATTCTGTAGAAATATATATTTGAAAATAATGTTGGTTTTATCAATGTAATTAATGTTTTAGAATATGTACGTATTTACAAAGTTTCAAGTAACAACCACGCTCTACCAATACGTTCAATATTGTTCTCTAGGTTTATGACATGGTGATTAAAATTAAATAATGACCATATAACTCAGATATGCGAATCTTGGAATACGAGCACTTTGCAGTTCTGAAAAAGTTGATCTAAAATTACGTTATCACGTGCTTAGAAATTAACGTCGCCATATATTTATAATTTCAAATCTTGGACTGTATGTTATATTCGACATAGCGATATAATTAACACATATTACTAACCGGTTATTGATACGTTTACAACTATAAATACACGCCCAAAATATACCCATGAAGGCTACCCTTAAGCACTCTCTTTGCTGAAAATATATTTCGTAATTATTGTGATGGAGTAGCTTAGAAATAAACCATAAAAAATCTGTCAAAACTGAAAGTTACATATGTTACCCAGATAGATATTACTTTTTGTACCAAACAAGTATTCCATTGAAGGAGAATGCATGACGTTCATAGCTACCTCTCCCTGACATATCTCATCTGGGGATATTAAACATCAAAGTGCCACCACCGACACCTTCTCGTGTAAGTTCTCACTATAAAACACTTGAAAAATGTAGTATGTAGATTAAACATTTCCGAATGCTGTGGACGCCATTCGTCACGAGGTTGGACTTCGTGCTCGCTCCCAGGCACCGCCTACAGGAAACAGTTGAATGAATCGTACATACATGTTCCACTTTTCTGCAATTAAAGGTATGACGTCTGGCTCATTTATATGATGAATAAGGCTGCTAAGAATTTTATTTTGGATTGTGAGCTTCATATATTGTCGAAAACATTAGTTTCTATAATAAACATTAAATCTCATCAACGTTTCTGGTCAACGGCTTATTTTGCTATAATGGGATTTATGATTGTGATAGTTCAGGGCAATACCATATTCTAATTCTTGGGGGGAAAACGTTTAGAGGCAGGTCGACAGAAAGTGGATAGGGGCACTGTTGTTTGAATCCAATGTATGGGTTTATGCAACATTATTCATAACGAAACATAATGCAAACGTTAGAGAATTTATTTTTGAATGTGATGAAATATGTGCATTGCCAACAAGACGCAATCAATTCAAGATATCAAAATATTAAAGTAAAAAAATCCAAACATTCAGATTAGGTTGAATCATCAAATGTCAATGCGATATGTGGAATCAGGCAACCAAAGCTATACATCCTGTCCACACGTCTTCCTTACCTATGCCCTATGTATTGTATCTTTATGAATGGCCATAGGTCGGGTATAATCTAATTTCAACAGATGTTTAAAATTAAAGGACGTTAACAGCACATTACAGCACGGGGCGGTTCTTGGATTCAGATAATCACGATGTAGACATGGGATGTTTTATTTATTCAATATACATGGATCTGACCAGATGCAATCAGAGTAAAACTACACCAGGTGAAACCTAGTGAGTTTAGACTGTCACCATGTGCATATGGATTTAACGTACATGTACAACCAAATGGCTTTATGGTAGAACGGAATGAACCCACAGTAGAGCCAACTGGACACTTAATAAATTCAAAGAATGGGCTAATAGATAGAAAAGAAGATTCGCATGTATTCAGTGAAGATTGCTATAGAATACAACCAAATGGATTCAGAATACAAATAAACTGGTTTAAAAATGGAACCGCATGGCTTCAGATATGACCAAATGATTTAGAGATCAGATAATTTGGTCCAGAATAGAATCCAATGAATTTGGAACATGATCAGTTGGAGTCAGGATATAACCATCTTGATTCATTCTAATAGACCAACTAGTTTCTGGCGTCATTACTTCTATGGAACCACATTAGAGCCAATCAAATAGGAATCTCATTAGAACCAAAATAGACACTAAATGAATTCAGAGTAAGTCAAAAGGAAACAGAATAAAACAAAAAGGTATTAATGGTAGTACCAAATGTATCTTAAGAAAATACATAATGAATCTATTTTATAACCAAATTGATATATGAAATAACCAAATGGTTTTATGTAATAACCAAATGGGTATGTTGTATAACCAAATGGATTTATGGATTAACCAAATGGATTTATGTAATAACCAAATTGGTATGGTGTATAACCAAATTGATCTATGGATTAACAAAATGGATTTATGTAATAACCAAAATGGGTATGTTGTATAACCAAATGGATCTATGGATTAACCAAATGGATTATGTAATAATCAAATGGGTATGTTGCATAACCAAATGATCTATGCATTAACAAAATGGATTATGTAATAACCAAAATGGGTATGTTGTATAACCAAATGGTTTTATGGATTAACCAAATGTATTTATGTAATCACCAAATGGGTATGGTGTATAACCAAATGGATCTATGGATTAATCAAATGGATTTATGTAATAATCAAATGGGTATGTTATTAACCAATTGATCTATGTAATAACCAAATGGGTATGTTGTATAACCAAATGGAATCTATGAAATAACCAAATGGATTTATGCAATAACCAAATGGGTATGTTGTATAACCAAATTGATCTATGAAATAACCAATGGAGTTATGTAATAACTTAATGGATCTATGAAATAACCAAATGAATCTATGGATTAACCAAATGGGTATGTTGTAAATTTAAAATCTGGCTGCTTAGAAATCCAAGTGATTGTTGACATCGAGATAATTATATTATTCATCTGCGAAATGATTGTTGAAACTGAGACAAGCTATGAAGTAAATGAACCAATCAGATAGCTACACTGGTCCAACTGTGTCATTCTTCTACTAATTAGTATGTGTAGGAACTTCCTCCGCGATGCATCAGTCTCCAGTACTGGCTAATTTAAGCCGTGTTGCATACTGTGCCAGAGATCGCTGATTGCAGTGCCAAACCCAGATGCAGTACGTTAACGCGGTAGCACAGGAAAGGTGGCGAGAATCAGCAAGGCTCAACTTAGCCAAAGATAGAGAAGATGAAGCTGTAGTTTCATCAGACTGGAACATTATTTGTTATGATTATCGAGTTGCCAGGTAGAGCAGGTGATATCACAGGTTAATGTACAATAGACAGTTTGATGCTTGGATGAATGGTCGAATAACGTCTTCTATACTCTTCGTGGTTTCATGCTGTATCGCCCATTGTAAGCCCTTTGTTGATAGTCGGAAATGAGTAACAATACACAGGGAGTGATGTGGCATTCCAGAAAGCTAAACTTGAGTGGGTTTCTTGTCAATTAAATGGGTGTGTAATTTAAATAGGTGGGATATTCCATTGTGGACAACGAGACTTCTGACGGTTTGGCTGTGTCGTCGATAACTGTTGGGAGTCTGAACATGACAATTCAAATATCACGACTCAAACCGAGACGGGCGGATATCCACCCGACTTATAACTGGAAATAGATCCGGCATCTGCTTACAGCACGTGAACCGTATGAAGCGATGGTAGACCTGTCGTCTGCTTCATGGCCGGTTTGACGTCTGCTCGTCGCGCGGACACCCACGAATGTTGGACCTCAACCTCCACCCTGTTCGGTGGACTCGCTTCCTTCAGACACAACTGCGCATATACACAGGTCATATTCTCGCCTGGGTATCGTTGTGTCCTCTTTCCCCCTCAGGAAGTCCTGAAGAAGGAATAAGCCTTGAGCAATGTATGTGCTACTGCTTGATTGACACTGCGCTGGGCTCGTCCGAAGTGAAACTAGATGTCTACTACCCAAACTAGCCTGCATGTCAGAATAGGAAAATATTAAGTAAACAATTTGAGTGGCGATTAGACCATGCCCCTATTCGTGTGGTCGTGTTTGTGAATTGAATTAACGTGTCGTTGCAAAACGCTTTTGTTGGCCTGCCTATTTCATCTCAATTAAAGCTACTTAACAACATGAGGCACTCCCACTGCGCCACCGCATACCTCGATGAAGAAGCGAACAGAAGCGAGCCTTGACTGTATTGAAGGGGTTCAGGGTGGAAGGACAGAAGCGCCGAGATGTTCAACCAGAGCTTCTCTTGGTGCCGTCATCTGTACAGCAAGGACTGACTCCGACTGACTCACTCACTTTGTAACAAGATGCTTAATTGTCGATAACAACATAGCAAATCTATCACTTGAATGTTAATGTAATGTTTCCGTTTGTGTCAGATTGGAAAGAACATGCTAGCTATGTGTCTAGCATCCAATTTACAATACATAGAAACTGACATAAAACCGATCCTCATACTGTCACTGTGAATTAACTCCGTTGGTGAAATTTAAAATTTAAACATAATTTAAGTGACGGTCAGTAAATTTGGATACAAATAATAAGGAACAGCATGTACATATATATTCAAATTGAATAATCTCAACTGTTCTGAACATGAAGAGATCCGGAAATATACTTTATATATTTCATGTGTTAAATAAGTATTAGAACTAGAATAGATTTGTGTTTAAGGTATCATTGAACATTACTGGTACTTGTCATTTAACAAGTAAACATATGTAATATGGTCAAATGACTGGACTTTTCGGTCGAGTTTATTGCGAGATTCGAACCCACATCCTCAGAGTTAGGCACCTGTCTCCAGCACTAGATAACCAAACGGCTGAACCACTCAGTCTCCGGGTATTGGTTATATTGTTATGAAGTTAATCAGTACAATATTTGCTGTACTTTGTTTGTATTTATTTGTGGTATTATTTATTTTCTCTTTATTTGATATTTTTTCTTACTTTTTTTGTAAATGTTACAATCATATAATTTCTTCTAAAATGAATGACGGTCGTATGTTGGTACTATTTACATTACATACTATTAGCATTTCTGACGAAACAAATTTTAAAAGATCAAACAACAAATCAAAATCAAATTTAATCATGCCTTGAAATAGGTGAAAACGTTTTATTAATATTTTAATTTTAAGTTATTTGTAGATTTAAATCGGATTCAAATACATAATTATATATCTATGAAATACATATAGTACCATGCACTCATCAACTATAAAGTCAGATGAGAAATTGATAAAACTAAAATGAAATTGACAAACCATAATTTATTAATTGTGAACGAAAATTCATCATTTAGTTAGGCCAAGATGTCATGTTTTATTGTCTTAATTGGAACATTCCTTTCCATTAGGTACATTTTAAGCCTCAAATTCCTGTTTTGACAGTTATGAAAGTCAAACTTGATAATGTATATGAAGTCTTTAAACTGCAGGTTATACTGACGTACGCAGCAAAGGGCTCGTCAATCACCGTAACAATCACGTCTTGTTTGACAGGTATCAACTACAGCACGTAATGACGACATTGCTACAAGCTGTACAGCCATCAGAGAAACAACTTCAGAAGGCCTGACATTTGTGATTATGGATTAGTAATAAAGCACAAACTGCAGCTCATATGTACTGTCAGAACCACTATGGTGATTCGTCATTATGGTTGATAATGTCAGAGTCATTTAGTGTTTAATATAGCGGTTATAATATACGTTCAGTTTAACGTATTTTAGATTTTAAGTGACATTAATAACGGTTTGATATAAATTTGTTCTTGGGAGGTTTAATATGCGTCCGATAATCATGTTATAAATCTCCTTTGACAGGATTGTCACATTGTTCTTCTAATAACTAGAAATATTTGTCACAAAACTGACAGTTATTACAAGAATTTCAATGAAATTTTAAATATGATATCAGTATCGTGGCCTAAATACAACCAGTGTGCAGTGTCACTGTCCAAGCTGGGGAAGGACGCCTAGGCTAGACGGATCTTTAGAGTAAATACGATAAGTCGTTTTATTTTAGAAACTTAGTCACTGGAAATAACAGGCGTAGTAGCGTAGGCGAGAAACGTTA
Organism: Gibbula magus; assembly: GCA_936450465.1. Classification (NCBI taxonomy): domain Eukaryota; kingdom Metazoa; phylum Mollusca; class Gastropoda; order Trochida; family Trochidae; genus Gibbula; species Gibbula magus. The sequence goes on along the minus strand of OW388291.1, from coordinate 80,659,496 downwards.
GTTGATGTACCGATAATGTGATGTTTTATTATGTTTGATGGAGAAAAACGTTAGTTGATGCACCAACGATGTGATGTTTTACTATGTTTGGTGAACCCAAACGAGCGAAAGGGAAACAATTGTATTACTTTTATTGTCTCATATCATACAAAATTTTTTACAAACATGTTGATACAGTAAACATGTACAAGCTACAATATACAGATGTAATAACATGACATAAAGTGTTAGAGTGTCACTGTCCAAGCTGGGGAAGGACGCCTAGCCTAGATGGATCTTTAGAGTAAATACGATAAGTCGTTTTATTTTAGAAACTTAGTCACTAGAAATAACAGGCGTAGTAGCGTAGGAGAGAACTTTTAGCTGATGTACCGACAATGTCATGTTTAACTTTATTTGATGGAGAGTTATAAACGTTAGTTGATGTACGGACGATGTGATGTTTTACTATGTTTGATGGGGAGTTATAAACGTTAGTTGATGTACGGACGATGTGATGTTTTACTATGTTTGGTGGAGAGAAACGTTAGTTGATGTACGGACGATGTGATGTTTTACTATGTTTGGTGGAGAGAAACGTTAGTTGATGTACGGACGATGTGATGTTTTACTGTGTTTGATGGAGAAAAACCGTCAATTGATGAACCGACCATGTGATGTTTTACTATATGTTTGGTGGAGAGAAACGTTAGTTGATTCACCAACATGTGATCTTTTACTGCATGTTTGGAGAGAAACGTTAGTTGATTCACCCACATGTGATGTTTTACTACATGTTTGGTGGAGAGAAACGTTAGCTATTGTTTACGGGCGATGTGATGTTTTACTGTGTTCGATGGAGAGAAACGTTAGCTGATGCACGGACGATGCATGTGATGTTTACTATGTTTGATTGAGAGACATTTTAGCTGATGCACGGACGATGTGATGTTTAACTATGTATGATGGAGGGTTATAAATGTTTTTGAGGTACCGACGATGTGATGTTTTACTTTGTTTGGTGGATAGTTATAAATGTTTTTTGAGGTACCGACGATGTGATGTTTAACTTTGTTTGGTGGATAGTTATAAATGTTGTTTGATGTACGGACGATCTGATGTTTAACTATATGTGGTGGAGAGTTATAAAAAATTAACGTTTGTTGATGTACCAAAGATGTGATGTGATGTTTTACTATGTTTTATGAACCTAAACAAAAGAAAGAGAGAACATGTGTTTGTTATTGTCACATCTCTTACATACAAAGACATTGAAACATGACAACAAAGAAAAATGTAATACAATGACATAAAATGTTGCGTCATGTGGGTTTAAATGAAATAAATATATGACTAAGATATTGTTCATGTAAATTTAAAAAAAAACATAACCCAACATTCAGACATCCTTAAAAAACCTCTCACAACAACTCATCCATTAGCTCTCACCTTCGACAAGTTGATACATTGAGTTCATAACTTTGAGAGATATTCTCCAAAGTGCTAATTGTATCGAACATTATAATTTATGGATGATTAACTTCTTTATTTTAAATTTCCAAAACAAAGACGCTGCTAGTCAAATAGGACAAATGCCGAGTTAGGCATCATTATGCCTCCATGGACTAAGTGTAAAACACGTCTATAGCACCCTGAATACACGTGGTAATGAAAGCCTAAAGAAGTTAAATCAGAGAAATGAAGTCAGGCAAGTGACCATTTCATCGTATTTTGGTTGACGCGTCCTGATTCGAACTGCTGCGATCTGCTGGACAAAACATGCAGTCCTCTACTGTTCCATTGACTCGTATTGGCTTTGTATGATGAAGCTTCGACTACATTCAGTATTTTTTTAAATATCTTTTTTACTCGTATTATATAGGTCTTTGAAGGGCATTTAGAAGTGGTATACATAAGAACAGGAAGATTTTCTGTAATAATGTAATAATCAAATGTGTATGTTATTAACCAAATTGATCTATGTAATAACCAAATGGGTATGTTGTATAACCAAATGGAATCTAAGAAATAACCAAATGGATTTATGCAATAACCAAATGGGTATGTTGTATAACCAAATTGATCTATGAAATAACCAATGGAGTTATGTAATAACTAAATGGATCTATGAAATAACCAAATGAATCTATGGATTAACCAAAGGGGTATGTTGTAAATTTAAAATCTGGCTGCTTAGAAATCCAAGTGATTGTTGAAATCGAGATAATTATATTATTCATCTGCGAAATGATTGTTGAAACTGAGACAAGCTATGAAGTAAATGAACCAATCAGATAGCTACACTGGTCCAACTGTGTCATTCTTCTACTAATTAGTATGTGTAGGAACTTCCTTCGCGATGCATCAGTCTCCAGTACTGGCTAATTTAAGCCGTGTTGCATACTATGCCAGAGATCGCTGATTGCAGTGCCAAACCCAGATGCAGTACGTTAACACGGTAGCACAGGAAAGTTTGCGAGAATCAGCAAGGCTCAACTTAGCCAAAGATAGAGAAGATGAAGCTGTAGTTTCATCAGACTGGAACATTATTTGTTATGATTATCGAGTTGACAGGTAGAGCAGGTGATATCACAGGTTAATGTACAGTAGACAGTTTGATGCTTGGATGAATGGTCGAATAACGTCTTCTATACTCTTCGTGGTTTCATGCTGTATCGCCCATTGTAAGCCCTTTGTTGATAGTCGGAAATGAGTAACAATACACAGGGAGTGATGTGGCATTCCAGAAAGCTAAACTTGAGTGGGTTTCTTGTCAATTAAATGGGTGTGTAATTTAAATAGGTGGGATATTCCATTGTGGACAACGAGACTTCTGACGGTTTGGCTGTGTCGTCGATAACTGTTGGGAGTCTGAACATGACAATTCAAATATCACGACTCAAACCGAGACGGGCGGATATCCACCCGACTTATAACTGGAAATAGATCCGGCATCTGCTTACAGCACGTGAACCGTATGAAGCGATGGTAGACCTGTCGTCTGCTTCATGGCCGGTTTGACGTCTGCTCGTCGCGCGGACACCCACGAATGTTGGACCTCAACCTCCACCCTGTTCGGTGGACTCGCTTCCTTCAGACACAACTGCGCATATACACAGGTCATATTCTCGCCTGGGTATCGTTGTGTCCTCTTTCCCCCTCAGGAAGTCCTGAAGAAGGAATAAGCCTTGAGCAATGTATGTGCTACTGCTTGATTGACACTGCGCTGGGCTCGTCCGAAGTGAAACTAGATGTCTACTACCCAAACTAGCCTGCATGTCAGAATAGGAAAACATTAAGTAAACAATTTGAGTGGCGATTAGACCATGCCCCTATTCGTGTGGTCGTGTTTGTGAATTGAATTAACGTGTCGTTGCAAAACGCTTTTGTTGGCCTGCCTATTTCATCTCAATTAAAGCTACTTAACAACATGAGGCACTCCCACTGCGCCACCGCATACCTCGATGAAGAAGCGAACAGAAGCGAGCCTTGACTGTATTGAAGGGGTTCAGGGTGGAAGGACAGAAGCGCCGAGATGTTCAACCAGAGCTTCTCTTGGTGCCGTCATCTGTACAGCAAGGACTGACTCCGACTGACTCACTCACTTTGTAACAAGATGCTTAATTGTCGATAACAACATAGCAAATCTATCACTTGAATGTTAATGTAATGTTTCCGTTTGTGTCAGATTGGAAAGAACATGCTAGCTATGTGTCTAGCATCCAATTTACAATACATAGAAACTGACATAAAACCGATCCTCATACTGTCACTGTGAATTAACTCCGTTGGTGAAATTTAAAATTTAAACATAATTTAAGTGACGGTCAGTAAATTTGGATACAAATAATAAGGAACAGCATGTACATATATATTCAAATTGAATAATCTCAACTGTTCTGAACATGAAGAGATCCGGAAATATACTTTATATATTTCATGTGTTAAATAAGTATTAGAACTAGAATAGATTTGTGTTTAAGGTATCATTGAACATTACTGGTACTTGTCATTTAACAAGTAAACATATGTAATATGGTCAAATGACTGGACTTTTCGGTCGAGTTTATTGCGAGATTCGAACCCACATCCTCAGAGTTAGGCACCTGTCTCCAGCACTAGATAACCAAACGGCTGAACCACTCAGTCTCCGGGTATTGGTTATATTGTTATGAAGTTAATCAGTACAATATTTGCTGTACTTTGTTTGTATTTATTTGTGGTATTATTTATTTTCTCTTTATTTGATATTTTTTCTTACTTTTTTTGTAAATGTTACAATCATATAATTTCTTCTAAAATGAATGACGGTCGTATGTTGGTACTATTTACATTACATACTATTAGCATTTCTGACGAAACAAATTTTAAAAGATCAAACAACAAATCAAAATCAAATTTAATCATGCCTTGAAATAGGTGAAAACGTTTTATTAATATTTTAATTTTAAGTTATTTGTAGATTTAAATCGGATTCAAATACATAATTATATATCTATGAAATACATATAGTACCATGCACTCATCAACTATAAAGTCAGATGAGAAATTGATAAAACTAAAATGAAATTGACAAACCATAATTTATTAATTGTGAACGAAAATTCATCATTTAGTTAGGCCAAGATGTCATGTTTTATTGTCTTAATTGGAACATTCCTTTCCATTAGGTACATTTTAAGCCTCAAATTCCTGTTTTGACAGTTATGAAAGTCAAACTTGATAATGTATATGAAGTCTTTAAACTGCAGGTTATACTGACGTACGCAGCAAAGGGCTCGTCAATCACCGTAACAATCACGTCTTGTTTGACAGGTATCAACTACAGCACGTAATGACGACATTGCTACAAGCTGTACAGCCATCAGAGAAACAACTTCAGAAGGCCTGACATTTGTGATTATGGATTAGTAATAAAGCACAAACTGCAGCTCATATGTACTGTCAGAACCACTATGGTGATTCGTCATTATGGTTGATAATGTCAGAGTCATTTAGTGTTTAATATAGCGGTTATAATATACGTTCAGTTTAACGTATTTTAGATTTTAAGTGACATTAATAACGGTTTGATATAAATTTGTTCTTGGGAGGTTTAATATGCGTCCGATAATCATGTTATAAATCTCCTTTGACAGGATTGTCACATTGTTCTTCTAATAACTAGAAATATTTGTCACAAAACTGACAGTTATTACAAGAATTTCAATGAAATTTTAAATATGATATCAGTATCGTGGCCTAAATACAACCAGTGTGCAGTGTCACTGTCCAAGCTGGGGAAGGACGCCTAGGCTAGACGGATCTTTAGAGTAAATACGATAAGTCGTTTTATTTTAGAAACTTAGTCACTGGAAATAACAGGCGTAGTAGCGTAGGCGAGAAACGTTAGTTGATGTACCGATAATGTGATGTTTTATTATGTTTGATGGAGAAAAACGTTAGTTGATGCACCAACGATGTGATGTTTTACTATGTTTGGTGAACCCAAACGAGCGAAAGGGAAACAATTGTATTACTTTTATTGTCTCATATCATACAAAATTTTTTACAAACATGTTGATACAGTAAACATGTACAAGCTACAATATACAGATGTAATAACATGACATAAAGTGTTAGAGTGTCACTGTCCAAGCTGGGGAAGGACGCCTAGCCTAGATGGATCTTTAGAGTAAATACGATAAGTCGTTTTATTTTAGAAACTTAGTCACTAGAAATAACAGGCGTAGTAGCGTAGGAGAGAACTTTTAGCTGATGTACCGACAATGTCATGTTTAACTTTATTTGATGGAGAGTTATAAACGTTAGTTGATGTACGGACGATGTGATGTTTTACTATGTTTGATGGGGAGTTATAAACGTTAGTTGATGTACGGACGATGTGATGTTTTACTATGTTTGGTGGAGAGAAACGTTAGTTGATGTACGGACGATGTGATGTTTTACTATGTTTGGTGGAGAGAAACGTTAGTTGATGTACGGACGATGTGATGTTTTACTGTGTTTGATGGAGAAAAACCGTCAATTGATGAACCGACCATGTGATGTTTTACTATATGTTTGGTGGAGAGAAACGTTAGTTGATTCACCAACATGTGATCTTTTACTGCATGTTTGGAGAGAAACGTTAGTTGATTCACCCACATGTGATGTTTTACTACATGTTTGGTGGAGAGAAACGTTAGCTATTGTTTACGGGCGATGTGATGTTTTACTGTGTTCGATGGAGAGAAACGTTAGCTGATGCACGGACGATGCATGTGATGTTTACTATGTTTGATTGAGAGACATTTTAGCTGATGCACGGACGATGTGATGTTTAACTATGTATGATGGAGGGTTATAAATGTTTTTGAGGTACCGACGATGTGATGTTTTACTTTGTTTGGTGGATAGTTATAAATGTTTTTTGAGGTACCGACGATGTGATGTTTAACTTTGTTTGGTGGATAGTTATAAATGTTGTTTGATGTACGGACGATCTGATGTTTAACTATATGTGGTGGAGAGTTATAAAAAATTAACGTTTGTTGATGTACCAAAGATGTGATGTGATGTTTTACTATGTTTTATGAACCTAAACAAAAGAAAGAGAGAACATGTGTTTGTTATTGTCACATCTCTTACATACAAAGACATTGAAACATGACAACAAAGAAAAATGTAATACAATGACATAAAATGTTGCGTCATGTGGGTTTAAATGAAATAAATATATGACTAAGATATTGTTCATGTAAATTTAAAAAAAAACATAACCCAACATTCAGACATCCTTAAAAAACCTCTCACAACAACTCATCCATTAGCTCTCACCTTCGACAAGTTGATACATTGAGTTCATAACTTTGAGAGATATTCTCCAAAGTGCTAATTGTATCGAACATTATAATTTATGGATGATTAACTTCTTTATTTTAAATTTCCAAAACAAAGACGCTGCTAGTCAAATAGGACAAATGCCGAGTTAGGCATCATTATGCCTCCATGGACTAAGTGTAAAACACGTCTATAGCACCCTGAATACACGTGGTAATGAAAGCCTAAAGAAGTTAAATCAGAGAAATGAAGTCAGGCAAGTGACCATTTCATCGTATTTTGGTTGACGCGTCCTGATTCGAACTGCTGCGATCTGCTGGACAAAACATGCAGTCCTCTACTGTTCCATTGACTCGTATTGGCTTTGTATGATGAAGCTTCGACTACATTCAGTATTTTTTTAAATATCTTTTTTACTCGTATTATATAGGTCTTTGAAGGGCATTTAGAAGTGGTATACATAAGAACAGGAAGATTTTCTGTAATAATGTAATAATCAAATGTGTATGTTATTAACCAAATTGATCTATGTAATAACCAAATGGGTATGTTGTATAACCAAATGGAATCTAAGAAATAACCAAATGGATTTATGCAATAACCAAATGGGTATGTTGTATAACCAAATTGATCTATGAAATAACCAATGGAGTTATGTAATAACTAAATGGATCTATGAAATAACCAAATGAATCTATGGATTAACCAAAGGGGTATGTTGTAAATTTAAAATCTGGCTGCTTAGAAATCCAAGTGATTGTTGAAATCGAGATAATTATATTATTCATCTGCGAAATGATTGTTGAAACTGAGACAAGCTATGAAGTAAATGAACCAATCAGATAGCTACACTGGTCCAACTGTGTCATTCTTCTACTAATTAGTATGTGTAGGAACTTCCTTCGCGATGCATCAGTCTCCAGTACTGGCTAATTTAAGCCGTGTTGCATACTATGCCAGAGATCGCTGATTGCAGTGCCAAACCCAGATGCAGTACGTTAACACGGTAGCACAGGAAAGTTTGCGAGAATCAGCAAGGCTCAACTTAGCCAAAGATAGAGAAGATGAAGCTGTAGTTTCATCAGACTGGAACATTATTTGTTATGATTATCGAGTTGACAGGTAGAGCAGGTGATATCACAGGTTAATGTACAGTAGACAGTTTGATGCTTGGATGAATGGTCGAATAACGTCTTCTATACTCTTCGTGGTTTCATGCTGTATCGCCCATTGTAAGCCCTTTGTTGATAGTCGGAAATGAGTAACAATACACAGGGAGTGATGTGGCATTCCAGAAAGCTAAACTTGAGTGGGTTTCTTGTCAATTAAATGGGTGTGTAATTTAAATAGGTGGGATATTCCATTGTGGACAACGAGACTTCTGACGGTTTGGCTGTGTCGTCGATAACTGTTGGGAGTCTGAACATGACAATTCAAATATCACGACTCAAACCGAGACGGGCGGATATCCACCCGACTTATAACTGGAAATAGATCCGGCATCTGCTTACAGCACGTGAACCGTATGAAGCGATGGTAGACCTGTCGTCTGCTTCATGGCCGGTTTGACGTCTGCTCGTCGCGCGGACACCCACGAATGTTGGACCTCAACCTCCACCCTGTTCGGTGGACTCGCTTCCTTCAGACACAACTGCGCATATACACAGGTCATATTCTCGCCTGGGTATCGTTGTGTCCTCTTTCCCCCTCAGGAAGTCCTGAAGAAGGAATAAGCCTTGAGCAATGTATGTGCTACTGCTTGATTGACACTGCGCTGGGCTCGTCCGAAGTGAAACTAGATGTCTACTACCCAAACTAGCCTGCATGTCAGAATAGGAAAACATTAAGTAAACAATTTGAGTGGCGATTAGACCATGCCCCTATTCGTGTGGTCGTGTTTGTGAATTGAATTAACGTGTCGTTGCAAAACGCTTTTGTTGGCCTGCCTATTTCATCTCAATTAAAGCTACTTAACAACATGAGGCACTCCCACTGCGCCACCGCATACCTCGATGAAGAAGCGAACAGAAGCGAGCCTTGACTGTATTGAAGGGGTTCAGGGTGGAAGGACAGAAGCGCCGAGATGTTCAACCAGAGCTTCTCTTGGTGCCGTCATCTGTACAGCAAGGACTGACTCCGACTGACTCACTCACTTTGTAACAAGATGCTTAATTGTCGATAACAACATAGCAAATCTATCACTTGAATGTTAATGTAATGTTTCCGTTTGTGTCAGATTGGAAAGAACATGCTAGCTATGTGTCTAGCATCCAATTTACAATACATAGAAACTGGCATAAAACCGATCCTCATACTGTCACTGTGAATTAACTCCGTTGGTGAAATTTAAAATTTAAACATAATTTAAGTGACGGTCAGTAAATTTGGATACAAATAATAAGGAACAGCATGTACATATATATTCAAATTGAATAATCTCAACTGTTCTGAACATGAAGAGATCCGGAAATATACTTTATATATTTCATGTGTTAAATAAGTATTAGAATTAGAATAGATTTGTGTTTAAGGTATCATTGAACATTACTGGTACTTGTCATTTAACAAGTAAACATATGTAATATGGTCAAATGACTGGACTTTTCGGTCGAGTTTATTGCGAGATTCGAACCCACATCCTCAGAGTTAGGCACCTGTCTCCAGCACTAGATAACCAAACGGCTGAACCACTCAGTCTCCGGGTATTGGTTATATTGTTATGAAGTTAATCAGTACAATATTTGCTGTACTTTGTTTGTATTTATTTGTGGTATTATTTATTTTCTCTTTATTTGATATTTTTTCTTACTTTTTTTGTAAATGTTACAATCATATAATTTCTTCTAAAATGAATGACGGTCGTATGTTGGTACTATTTACATTACATACTATTAGCATTTCTGACGAAACAAATTTTAAAAGATCAAACAACAAATCAAAATCAAATTTAATCATGCCTTGAATTAGGTGAAAACGTTTTATTAATATTTTAATTTTAAGTTATTTGTAGATTTAAATCGGATTCAAATACATAATTATATATCTATGAAATACATATAGTACCATGCACTCATCAACTATAAAGTCAGATGAGAAATTGATAAAACTAAAATGAAATTGACAAACCATAATTTATTAATTGTGAACGAAAATTCATCATTTAGTTAGGCCAAGATGTCATGTTTTATTGTCTTAATTGGAACATTCCTTTCCATTAGGTACATTTTAAGCCTCAAATTCCTGTTTTGACAGTTATGAAAGTCAAACTTGATAATGTATATGAAGTCTTTAAACTGCAGGTTATACTGACGTACGCAGCAAAGGGCTCGTCAATCACCGTAACAATCACGTCTTGTTTGACAGGTATCAACTACAGCACGTAATGACGACATTGCTACAAGCTGTACAGCCATCAGAGAAACAACTTCAGAAGGCCTGACATTTGTGATTATGGATTAGTAATAAAGCACAAACTGCAGCTCATATGTACTGTCAGAACCACTATGGTGATTCGTCATTATGGTTGATAATGTCAGAGTCATTTAGTGTTTAATATAGCGGTTATAATATACGTTCAGTTTAACGTATTTTAGATTTTAAGTGACATTAATAACGGTTTGATATAAATTTGTTCTTGGGAGGTTTAATATGCGTCCGATAATCATGTTATACATCTCCTTTGACAGGATTGTCACATTGTTCTTCTAATAACTAGAAATATTTGTCACAAAACTGACAGTTATTACAAGAATTTCAATGAAATTTTAAATATGATATCAGTATCGTGGCCTAAATACAACCAGTGTGCAGTGTCACTGTCCAAGCTGGGGAAGGACGCCTAGGCTAGACGGATCTTTAGAGTAAATACGATAAGTCGTTTTATTTTAGAAACTTAGTCACTGGAAATAACAGGCGTAGTAGCGTAGGCGAGAAACGTTAGTTGATGTACCGATAATGTGATGTTTTATTATGTTTGATGGAGAAAAACGTTAGTTGATGCACCAACGATGTGATGTTTTACTATGTTTGGTGAACCCAAACGAGCGAAAGGGAAACAATTGTATTACTTTTATTGTCTCATATCATACAAATTTTTTTACAAACATGTTGATACAGTAAACATGTACAAGCTACAATATACAGATGTAATAACATGACATAAAGTGTTAGAGTGTCACTGTCCAAGCTGGGGAAGGACGCCTAGCCTAGATGGATCTTTAGAGTAAATACGATAAGTCGTTTTATTTTAGAAACTTAGTCACTAGAAATAACAGGCGTAGTAGCGTAGGAGAGAACTTTTAGCTGATGTACCGACAATGTCATGTTTAACTTTATTTGATGGAGAGTTATAAACGTTAGTTGATGTACGGACGATGTGATGTTTTACTATGTTTGATGGGGAGTTATAAACGTTAGTTGATGTACGGACGATGTGATGTTTTACTATGTTTGGTGGAGAGAAACGTTGGTTGATGTACGGACGATGTGATGTTTTACTATGTTTGGTGGAGAGAAACGTTAGTTGATGTACGGACGATGTGATGTTTTACTGTGTTTGATGGAGAAAAACCGTCAATTGATGAACCGACCATGTGATGTTTTACTATATGTTTGGTGGAGAGAAACGTTAGTTGATTCACCAACATGTGATCTTTTACTGCATGTTTGGAGAGAAACGTTAGTTGATTCACCCACATGTGATGTTTTACTACATGTTTGGTGGAGAGAAACGTTAGCTATTGTTTACGGGCGATGTGATGTTTTACTGTGTTCGATGGAGAGAAACGTTAGCTGATGCACGGACGATGCATGTGATGTTTACTATGTTTGATTGAGAGACATTTTAGCTGATGCACGGACGATGTGATGTTTAACTATGTATGATGGAGGGTTATAAATGTTTTTGAGGTACCGACGATGTGATGTTTTACTTTGTTTGGTGGATAGTTATAAATGTTTTTTGAGGTACCGACGATGTGATGTTTTACTTTGTTTGGTGGATAGTTATAAATGTTGTTTGATGTACGGACGATCTGATGTTTAACTATATGTGGTGGAGAGTTATAAAAAATTAACGTTTGTTGATGTACCAAAGATGTGATGTGATGTTTTACTATGTTTTATGAACCTAAACAAAAGAAAGAGAGAACATGTGTTTGTTATTGTCACATCTCTTACATACAAAGACATTGAAACATGACAACAAAGAAAAATGTAATACAATGACATAAAATGTTGCGTCATGTGGGTTTAAATGAAATAAATATATGACTAAGATATTGTTCATGTAAATTTAAAAAAAAACATAACCCAACATTCAGACATCCTTAAAAAACCTCTCACAACAACTCATCCATTAGCTCTCACCTTCGACAAGTTGATACATTGAGTTCATAACTTTGAGAGATATTCTCCAAAGTGCTAATTGTATCGAACATTATAATTTATGGATGATTAACTTCTTTATTTTAAATTTCCAAAACAAAGACGCTGCTAGTCAAATAGGACAAATGCCGAGTTAGGCATCATTATGCCTCCATGGACTAAGTGTAAAACACGTCTATAGCACCCTGAATACACGTGGTAATGAAAGCCTAAAGAAGTTAAATCAGAGAAATGAAGTCAGGCAAGTGACCATTTCATCGTATTTTGGTTGACGCGTCCTGATTCGAACTGCTGCGATCTGCTGGACAAAACATGCAGTCCTCTACTGTTCCATTGACTCGTATTGGCTTTGTATGATGAAGCTTCGACTACATTCAGTATTTTTTTAAATATCTTTTTTACTCGTATTATATAGGTCTTTGAAGGGCATTTAGAAGTGGTATACATAAGAACAGGAAGATTTTCTGGATAACAACTTCTTTAATGTGAAAATACACGACGTTTCGGAGTACATACTCACGATCCTTCATCAGGTGTGATGAAGGAGTGAGTATGTACTCCGAAACGTCGTGTATTTTCACATTAAAGAAGTTGTTATCCAGAAAATCTTCCTGTTCGTATTATATATCTTTAATCAATATTCAATCAAAAGTATCAACCGTGATTGTTGATAACAAGAATCAAAACATGGACCATTCGAAATTCATTCCTGTCATACTTGACTGAAATCTGATGGATGTGTCTATTATTCATCTAAAATATACAAGACATCCTTAATTCTTTGATTGATGACACGTACAGGTGCAAGATGAGATTTTTCAAAAAAAGTGTAGATCATGACAAAGTATGTGTCAACCAATTTCAACCATGTAATGCTTTCAAAAGTTCGACACTAGTGGGTTACGGCTTTCCATCTTCTTTAAATTGGATTTCATTGAAGGCTTGTTTTCGACCATGTTTATCTCAGAGGAGAGAACCAAGGGCCGCCTCTTTAATCGTTAACATTCCCCCCGAACCTCTAATTACCAGCTATCACCTGAACCTCCAGGCTCATAAACGAAAGCAGATATTCGTGTCTTCAAAGCAAAGATCATTTTTACTGTCGGTGTAATCTCCGTCTCTTCATCACATATACGGGTGGTAGATCAGTCACCCTCTCGGTAAGACCTCCATGTATGGTGGCTGAGTTCTGCCACTCGCGGGTTCGTCTCTCCTTGTTTCTCAGTCTGTCATCCAGACCCTAGAGCAAAAATTTAATGGAGCCTTCATAAGTATAAGAAATGTTTGCCAGTGTAGTTGCCTCAGCTCTAGGCCTGAAATTAAGTATTGTTCAGGTCCCCCATTTTTATTTCCTATCAAATATTGAAAAATAAAATATCAGTAAATAAAAAAAAAAATTCAGGGACTATATGTTAGTCTACTTGTTTCTAAACGTAGGGCGAAAAAGAGAAGACATGATGCGAAATAGCGAAGCTTAAAGTGCATCGCGTCTTCGCCACTTTGAATCGCGTCTTCGATTCGCTATTTCACTTTTTCGCTTTTTCACTATTTCGTTATGTCACTGTTTCGTTATTTCGCTACTTGATATCTCGACATCGCCCTATAAATGGAGATGCGAAGGAACTAAGACGCGAATGGCAGAATTCAGCCACCATATCCATGTAATGAGACGACTTGTCTTCTCACACGCGCACATGCTCTCGTCTTGTCCTCAGTGTAAGGTGATCACTGCCAGGTATCCACACCAGTCCTGTCTATCCTCCCTGATTTATCGACTCTAAATATCGTAATTACACAGCTACCTCACCTGACGTCAAAAAATGAGCACCCTTCATAAAGAGACGTGAGATTCGAACCTTGCAGCTCCGGACAGATGAGTGAACGCAACCCTGTCATTATCGTCTGCTTCTGTGTGACCAGACGACAACTGCAGCGCTGACAGGATGAACAGGATACTGTTGTTGTTGTGCCTGTTTGTATCAGTTTTGTTCCTCAATGGTTTAACATGACTTGTTTTATCATTTCGTTTATGAAGCGTGAACTTAGCGAATGATCTGTGAGTTTGGACAAAACGATGAATCTGTAGATGACACGGTTATCGTGTCTGGAGGAAATCACTATCTGTCGGAATCATCAGAGATCATGGACACGTGAAGTAGAGACGTTTCAGGGGAAACAGATCCTATTCTCAGTGGTTTAACCATAACCTTATGTTAACTTTCATGGACCGCCAATGATGTAAATATCCACTCCTTGGCAAAAGAAATGCCTTTCTCCAAAATTGAAGATATGTTAATCCAAGAGTTATTATAACTAAACTGAATTTATACATTTTAAAAAACATTTTCTGTTGTTATTGAAAAACGCGTTTTTTTAAAATTGTCCATAACTAGACGAGATAGGAGAGTGAATTTGGACATTTTGGCTTATTTTAAAGCAGCGTACAGCAAAGATTCGTTAACGTCCAAGAAGTTACACTATGTCAAATACATTTTGTATAAGCTTAATTTCATATTTTATACTTGTTTAAGGTTAAATAACAAAGTTTCCGCCTGAAAACCGTGTTTAAAAAGCGAGTTCAACACCCAGTGTGTGTTTGAATACTCAAGAAATAAAAAAAGTATCATAGACCATGATGAATGAAATTGTGTATACTTATTTACAAGACATCTGCCGATTACATACACTCAAAGTTGACTCCATCCGCCAACAGTATTTTAAGGTTTTTGTATGATGAAATTGAGTGGGCGTTCTTTTGTCCGGCAGTGCCTTCACTTTCAGCATTTTCAAAGTGCATTTTCTCATGATGAATCATCAAACTCATCTGCGATTGTATTCCAATTCGCGTTTATATCAGCATTGTTTATGCAACCAATACCTACTCGATGTTTAAAGGGTATTCTTTGAACTCAGCATTGAACACTAACATTGAAAGGACTTTGTCGTTATCTTCAATCATAGGTTGGTAATTGAGCGGCCATACGTCGGTAAGATAAACAAATCAACGCTTGTATATTAATATAAATGCTTTATACCATCATACAAAGTGAATCATGACAGTTCAGATACTCCATTTTGATTGGTTGATTTGTTAGATCCATGAGGGATGACCTCATCTGACCCTGAGGGTGTTGGTACGATTTCCGCAATTGACTCGACCCGAAAATGTACACGAATGTTTACAATTGCAAATAATGTGATTCCACATATAACACTGGTATATGAAACATATATATGACTAAACTATCTAGTTGATAACTTTATAGCAGCCACACTCTGGTGCTTGGTGCGATTCGATCTATAGTTGGTTTTTGAAAGTTATGTTTTATTTATGAATGATTTCATGAAGAAATGTAACGTTAGGTTTGTTCGGACTCAATTGTGAAGAAAATTAAAGAAAATGCTTTTCGTTTCCTTTTTATTTTTAATTTTTTTAAAAAGAATTCACATTTCATTTATATTTATATGCATTGTAAATTTTCTCCCGATTAAAGCGTTGTTAAAGAAAAAAATGGTTTCTGTAGTTCATTTATTCATTTGAATTGTTTAAAAGTCTGCAGATGACATTAATTAACAACAATTTATCTTGTCCAATAATAAATAATAAATAATAGCATGTTTACAATGTATAACGCGCTATTTCCTTTGTAAAACAATGCTCAAAGCGCAAAGACGCATAACGATATGTGAAATTTAAAAGTTACGTATAAAGGAGAACGGAATGGACCAATTCTGATTACTAATACATGTCGAAAAGTATTATACTCCCCTTAGCGTTATGCTAAAACAAGCTCGTTCTTCTGTTTCTACTCGATTGTTTCTTAAAAAATGAATCACAGGTATGCCTAAGGAAAAATACATGTAGCAAAATGTAACTAAATTGTAAACTAACATAAACATATTGATGAATAGAGCTACCAGGAAATGTAATGCAGATTTAAATGGTAAGTGTTACCATGCCATATTACATACTAGTTGGATGAGTAATGCTCTATTTCTTAATGATCAGGAGGTGTAATATTGTCATAGTGTGACCTACAGCTTACATACGTCTTACACTTCACCTGTCACATGTAACCTCTTACTTGACAATACAGTCGTGTAGGTAAAAAATACTTATATCCTTCCATCATTCTTCTCAGGTATGATAGGTTGTGACAGGTATTCCTTACAAGGGTTTGTATCGACACGCTGTACTGACAGTTTTAAGAGATTCTGTCACTTTGTGATGAAATAATTCTTTTTTTCTCAGTTAGTAAAGAATAATCGAGAATTCCACTGTTTGCCCTTAAGAAAGGTTCATTTCGCTCTGAGATTTATAGTGTTTATGACGACAGTTATATATTTCTGAAAACGCCTTCATTTTACAAAGGCTATGGGCAAACGTTATTCTTCCTACCATAACTCACAAAGTTGACACAAGTGTTAGGTCTGAAGTTATTAATTGTTAACACCTGTTAGTTTGAATAATAGTTATACAATTAGACTTGAAATTATGTTTTGCGATATTATACTTTTTGGGTATTATGAGTGAGAAATGTTAGTTTTCTATTTTATCATAATTCAAATAATTTGGAAACATTTTGCCCAGAAGCTATTAAATTAATTAATTTGATTTTAGCTCATCTGGCATGAAAGCTCCGATGGGTTTATGGCCTGGTATGTCCGTCCGTCCGTCTGTCCGTCCGTAAAAGTTCGCCTTTTCGACTACTTCTCAAGAACCAGTGACTCTAGAGAGCTAAAATGTTGTGTACAGACTACTTGGCTAATGGGGTTTCGAAACTGTAGAATTGGTAACCATGTGTCATGACCTAACACGCTTCTTCTTCTGCAGTACGAAAAGCTCTAGAAAGCTAAACTGTTGCGTATAGACTCCTTGGCTAATGGGGATTCTAAATTGTATAATTGGTTACCCTGTGACCAAAAATATTGATCACAAGAGTCAAGACCTGAAAGTTATTTTCATTTTCTTCTGCAGTACGAACATCTCGAGAAAGCTGAAATATTGTGTACACATTAATAATGTGGATTCTAAATTGTAGATTAGGTGACCCTGTGACCCCAAATATGAGAAACAAGGTCCAAGACCTAAGGATCTATTTTCCTCTTCTTGTCTAGTTGATTTTTTTTATTCCTCCGATAAACGATTCTTGAAAATATACAGTTTGAAACTTATTTAGGTTAATGTTTAAAGCCCGATGAGCTACAGAGCGAATGGCTCTATTTAAAAATTACCAAGTTAAACATATAATCATATTTCATTAGAATTATGGCTGACACACATATTGGCATAGCAATTGTCAATGAAATCACACGACATTATAGGTTGTATCGTGAATAAAAGACGAACATGATTGTTCAAATGTGTAGGCAAGGGGAATTCAAGTCGATTGGATTTTGAAATAAATGGGTAAACCATCAAATTTCCAAGATGTAAAGACTGCACCAATTTGAAATGAGTATCCATTATACGATGAGAAAAGAGTAATGTAACACCACGAGTTTTACAACTCATGTCTCTGTGAGGGGCAGGCAGGGTATCGATCCTTCAGTATTGTAGATTACAAAGGGGAAGACACAATGCCACGACATTATTTGCAATCCCAATGAAACTTTTATGTCAACTTAATTATATTTAAAGGCGCTGTCTTACTGAAATAAAGTAGATAAGTGTTACCAATGGCTAAATACTACCCCCGAATCAACAAAAAGAGTTCTAAAACAAATGTACATTGTTCGTTTTGGCCATGTGAGTCAATTTCCCATCGAGCGGCCATTTTAAGGTGTTCACATTAAAATGGCCGCTCGAAGGTAGTGATCTGACTGATGTAGCGATACCTAAACACTTCGAGTATAGTTTTAAATACGGTACAATGATGAAATGGTTGCAGGTTGCAGACAAAAACGTGCTACGGCGCCTTTAAACTGATCAAGTATATACTCAGTACCACGAGAGACTCGTGCAGTTATTCCAGTATTGATATTTTTTAAAATATATTTTCCAAATGATTCTATTTCCATAGTTTCAACTACGGTACTTAGTGGAGCGAACACAATCATCCCGAAAGCAAAATTATTCCTTTCCAGTGTTTTTTATTTTCCTTTTATTAAGTTTGACCGAAAATTTTAAAATGTCTCGAATACCAAAATTTAACTAAAACAAACAGTTAATTGATTTGTCTAATCTGTTTTTCCCAAATTGCATAATTTAATTGCTTAGACCTTTTAATCAATTAATACATTTAATCAAGAAACACATCAGCCCCATAATATTAAATGTTTATTCTTATAGGCGTTGTTAATTTGTTTGATTTAAAGAGTATATAGGTGCATATATTTAGTAATGGTTCGATCTCTAAATGCACCTGTCACTAATATTCTGCGGCTTGAAATGGTTTACATTGATCCCCTGGCGATAATTAATTCATTACAAATTATGTTAAAGTACTATTATTAATAGCATTTATCCCTTAACAATTATATTTACATGCATATACTTATTTTCATACATTTCAGATATGGGTATACCTATATGATTTTCCTGAACTAAATGTCATGCTCTAAATGATCGCACATCAATATACAATATACATATACGATGTCAAGTCCAGTAATCTCCCCATCCGTCCCCTTCACACCGTATAATCCAGTCACGAGACCCCCGGAATCCTGCCCCCAGTCCCCATGTATCATCCTGTAAAGGAGAACACATCCAACATCAACTGTCAGATTTTAATATGATGAATCGTAGAAATATAATTGACTTTAGTCCGCACCTTGCAGGGAAGTTTAATCTTCTGAGGACACCGTCACCTAGTTATATATCTGTATCAACTTTATTTTAAAAATATGATTTTTTGAGAATTAATGAGTGGGTGTTTTTCCCCGTAGCTTAACCGAGACATTAATGGTAAGCAGATGGCATGTTCCATCGTATGTGAATATAACATATCTTCAACCACCATAATTATTTTCTTGGAGAGTATGTCAGTCAATCTTCAATATTCCTTTTAATATGTGAACATTGTCAGTATACTTTGTTCATATAGTATCACCATTTTACATGAATATACCACAACCTCTGTCTAAATTGTTACACATATACTTTACTCTTTTTTTTTTAAATATCGACCCAAATCTCTGGCTATATAGAAGTGATTTAAACATTCTCCTCAATGGGATTGGATTACCTCGATTTATAAAACGTTAACATGATTATCTTTTTTTTTCTAGTCTTTTTTTTAAAAACGAAAGATGAATGTACCCATATTATATAATCATGTTGATAAAATAGACACAAGTACATCGAATTTCTCTTCAGTTTTTGTGTTGACAAATATATACAACCCTTACTTTTGTTTATCATATTATGGGTGTGTGTTTTACTGTCTTGAATATTTATGAGAAAAGGTGTGATCAACATTACTACATAAGGGTACGACAGTATGATTAATTGGATAGCAAATGAATAATGGCAACGTTACTGAGTCAAATTTAAATAATGTTTCTAGTTTTGTCTTCTCAGGACATTGAACCATGTGTTGTTCGGGGTTCATTTTCTAAATTTAATTGTTCTAAGCAGACAACCTCTGACATGAGACAAAGTGGACCTCAGTGACTTACCATCACCTTATTGACTAACCATCACCTTATTGACTTACCATCACCTTATTGACTTCACTTATTGACTTACCATCACCTTATTGACTTCACTTATTGACTTACCATTACCTTATTGACTTACCATCACCTTATTGACTTACCATCACCTTATTGACTTACCATCACCTTATTGACTTACCATCACACCTTATTAACTTACCATCACCTTATTGACTTACCATCACTTTATCGACTTACCATCATCTTATTGACTTCACTTATTGACTTACCATCACCTATATTGACTTCACTTATTGACTTAACATCACCTTATTGACTTCACTTATTGACTTACCATCACCTTATTGATTTACCATCACACCTTATTGACTTACCATCACCTTATTGACTTACCATCACCTTATTGACTTACCATCACCTTATTGACTTACCATCACCTTATTGACTTACCATCACCTTATTGACTTCACTTATTGACTTACCATCACCTATATTGACTTCACTTATTGACTTAACATCACCTTATTGACTTACCATCATCACCTTATTGACTTCACTTATTGACTTACCATCACACCTTATTGACTTCACTTATTGACTTACCATCACACCTTATTAACTTACCATCACCTTATTGACTTACCATCACCTTATTGACTTACCATCACCTTATTGACTTACCATCACCGTATTGACTTACCATCACCTTTTTGACTTACCATCACCTTCGTACTTTGGGAAAGAATGATACTAAGTTCTTTTCAGTACTCGTCTAACAATACTTATCACGTGAACTTTTAACTGATATAGATATAAAGTAATTCAAATATAATTTTTCACTTAAAGTGTTCATAATGACTACTAAATTCTATTTCACTAACCTGTGATTCCATATCTTATGAAATAATGCGCCTTATATTCGAATTAGTAAAACTATATTAATAATTTAACCAGCAACACAAATTTTAGTATCAATTAATATTTAAACTTCAGATTTCCAAACAAGAGTATGACTGAGATTCATGGACACTTAAATAAATTGTATATTCTTCAAACAAAATTTTAATTTATCAGAAAACAAATTTCAACTTGAAAAAAAAGAGAAATATTGTTGATAACTTCTTTGAATATCATGAATGAATAAATAAATAAGTTGTTATCCAAATTATTCTTTCGTCATTCAAAGAAGAAATTTCAGCTTTGAACCTAAAAACATACCAGCCAAACCAATCTTTGTTTATAAATCGAAGGACGAAATCAAGGAAACCTCAAAACTTGAATTTAAAACTAACATATTCGTTAATTTAGTGACAAGAGCTACTTTTGATTATCCTATGTTTCAGAAACAAAAATCATATATACAAGAAAAGGTATTTTGGATACTGGTGACAACGAAATATGCTCTGGTTTTTTTTTACCCCAAATGTTAGTTTACTTTTTATAAGAAAATACAGAGAACAATAAACAATAGACAGACCATAACTCCTTGTCGTCGCAGCAATCTCCGTGACCAGGTTAATACTATAACTGATAACTGTGTCACAAGGGCCGAGTGTGCAGCTCAAAGGTGGAGGACACCTTCAAAGTAAGGAAATGTTCCGTATTTAACTGTGGCATGTGACTGTGTTAATCTTGTGGTAGCGTTTGCTTTGTGGCTTCTTCTAAGCACCTGTGAATTTTCTAAAATGAAATGTTATATACATAGTTGTTAGAATCAGTTGAATAATCCTTTTGAGAAGACCTATAATTGTATATTTTAAAAGGTATTTTAGGATTGGAGCGTATAGTAAATACAGGTACCTGTGTCTGTAAAAAAATGGATTTTTTAAAATCAAACAAGTAAGCTTAAAATAACTCAAGGCGTAACGATGCAGAACTGTCTCGTTAGGATAAGTGTAAATGGTAGGCCTATCTGAGAACGAGCGGAATCGTAAGATACAATGTACATATCACGATTTTCTATATATTTAGGTATTTTCTTGAAAAGTGCCTAATTAGAGTTTAATTAAGTTTCATTGTACCATTTATTTAAAATATGTTGTCATCCATGTACCACGCAGAAAACAAAACAGTTATCTCTTTTGTAATCTGTTTTTATGAGGCGCACAATTCAATTTATGGACGCCTTAATATTTTAAATTATGGACACGAGATAACCTTGCATATATGTTATATTTACACCTGTAAAATTTGTTAACTATCAAATGTTAATGTATTCTTCCTGTGAAAATATGTAACTCAGAGTTGGTTGTTTTCGTGTAAATTAAATATAGCTGTTATCAACAATTACAATTCTATATTTTTGTTTTCTAAGAAGGATAAAAAAAAAACTTTTTCTAAAAAACGTTTAAACCATAAAAGATATGCAGACCTGGCCATGTGGGATGAATTTACAATTCCAAGATGATATCTCGCCCTAACATAGTGTTGTTAATCGCCTCGTGAAAATGTTTCAAATGAGCTCAGAAAAATGAAAGAAACATGAAAAATACCAGGTACATAGAAGAACTAACCTATGTTATAAAAGGTTTAACACATTCCTTTTTTTTTATAGAACATAAAAGTTTTCATGTTGCAAGATAACGTTAATAGTGACATGAGCTTTGATGAATGCCGTAGGACTGACATATTATGTTTAGTAGGTGTCACCGTGCGCATTTCATTACCTTAACACACGACAGAAAACTACACCCCTCCAGCAAACATGTACATTGTATATCTAATTATCGTGACGAAATCGAAACAGCGAAGGTAATTTGAAGAAATGGCAAAATTTTGTATTATTTTGGAGAAAAATATGTCCTGAATCTTAATACTAATGCCCCTATTTCACTACGAGCCGATAGAAAGAGAAGTGTTTCACATTCGTGAACATTCGTAGACAATTCGTAAATAATTCTTGGATTTAGTAAATGATTCGTAGTTGATTCGGCAACATTCCTCCAATTCATGGCATTCGTGAACAAATTTTGATTTGTCAAAACATTTTCACGAATCAACGAATAAACTATTCGTAACTAATTCGTGAAGCTCGTAACAAGTTCGTTAATATTTCTTGGAAATCCGTGGTTGATAATTTTGATGGTCTCACCCCGAATTACTAAGAATAAATTACGAATGTCCCGAATTAAGGACGAAAATTCGTAGTGTATTCGCAACTGTTTCTTAAATATTTCGTACAGTTCGTACATAATTCGTAAAAAAATCTTAATAATTCGTATCTGTTTCGTAGGGTTTTAGCATAAAAAGCTATGAATTTTCGTAACGTTTCGTACATGTGAAATTGCTGTTCATGAATTTTGCCGAATGTTTACGAATTTATACAATCATCTATTCGTGGCTATTCGTGATAATTCAGCTCGTAGTGAAATAGGGGCATAAGACATAAATACAGGAAGTCACCAGCGCATTTTTCAACAATTGGCACCCCCTCGTGCCACCGGGTCTTACATTGTATTAAATTTAATAAAAAAAAGTTCAGATCTAAAGTAAAATATTTCCTCATATAGGCAGTCTTTTTTATAAATATATTTGTTGGTATGAAATCAAACAGGAAAATGTTTTTTTCTGGGCAATATGTAGTTATTCACAGAGTAATGTTATTTTGGAAATACAACATTTTATTAAAAATGTTGGTTCAACAATCATGAAGAGCATTTTATAAAATCAAGATATTTTAAAAAATGACATATACAATGTATTATAAAAAAAATATGTCCTAGATTTTTTAATTTAAAAAAATGTTACCAGAGTATAGCCGAGATATCATTAATCAAAAACAACACACTCATTAAAATCCGCATACAGGGGAGAAATCAATTGAGTTAATGATTAGAGTACGAATGTTCCCGTTGTATTGTCCCAGGGTTGCTATGTGAATATGTTGAGCCCTGGGTGACCAGGGGTGAAATGGACAGTGAAGTATTGGATTCTAAACAAAATGGGTGGTCTGAGTGTCTGAATGATATTATCCCTCTTCAAACCAACATGTTACTGGAAATAGACATGCATAATGCAATGATACATTAAAATTTTATTATAGCAAACATAGTAATGTAATACAATCGGGTCACATAAATGACATTAATCTACAAGTAATAGTCACCACTGTTTGAGTTTATGTTGATTGTAGTTTAATGACAGCTTAAATTGACATGTCCTCGTATCGCCTACACCCATATCGCCTACACCACTATCAAAACAAATTTATTGATGACTGCACATACCACTGGCACCCTCGTCCCTTGAGCAAAATGAACTCTTCCAAGAAAACAAATGTAGAATAAGAATAAGAATAGATTTTTTTTACAAATTTGTCTAAAGGACCAGCAGTTACATCGGCTATCTCAGCGTTTCCATTTCATTTAACCTATGTTTATGCATTATGCTAAATGTACTGTTTAATTCATGTGCTTTTGAAATAAAATACTGTTTAAATCAGAGACAAGAACTGAACGTTTACACTGTATCAAATATGTAAATTCTATGCCTGACACCATATAAACTATATATCTCTCCTGTCTCTCTTCGTGGATGAAAGTAACTGGAGAGAAACGATAGAACTTACTAATAACACATTTAGATGCTTTAGAAAAAGTAGATATGTAAATCTGTAAATCAAAGTACATTTTAACAATCCTGTATAAACATTCAACAGATATATACTCAAGGATCGGATACAACTACGAAAACATCGACTTCGTTCAAAAGTCCATCTACTCTCGTCATTTATGCATATCAATGAACGAATTTATTAATGAATTATAGACTGTACCACTCTACACCATAGGGTTGAGGAAGTGTTCATTTGTATTTAGTGTAGGCGAGGTGTTTTCGAGGTGTAGGCGATATGGGGTGTACACGATACGCGGGCAAGCCCTTGAATTGTCCAGCATACACTAGATCACGTGTACCAATTTTCTTTTCTCGTAAACCATATTCGTTGAATAAAAGAAAAGCTCTTGTTTTAAGGTTATAAAAGCCAAACTATTTGGTTCTATTTTAATGTAAACTTTATTATGTATGAAACTTGCATGTAGCAACAATGTATATAATGGTGAATGAATTAAAATAAATTTCATAATACAGTCACATAATGACTGGAGGTTTTTGGCGGTCACTCAGAGCATGTTTGAGTTGAGTAAGTTAAAGAACTTTGTTGAACTATCTCGGAGTGGATGATCCGTCATGTATTGATTATATAAAAACGTTTATGCTGACAATTGATGTATCATTCTTAGTGTCTAAGTGCATTACTTTATCCATTACTTTATCTGAGCAACTGAATTCATCGTTCTTAAAGAAAAGGAAAATTGCATAAAATGCCAGGAACGTTTTGGTATTTAATATGTCTCACTGCAAACTCTCTTGCCGTGTTGTAGACAATGTATCACACGTCTATGTAACGCTCCAGCCCCTTCTGCCTTACTACAGTAAAAGAGTCAAGGTCTCAACACGACGACAATCACACATTGACTGAAATAGAACATACACGGTATGCTTCTTTTGTTATCACTGACTTAGTGACTTATAGATGACCGTTGTCATCAACTTTTAATTTTAATGTGATGACAAATGGAATTCCGAGAAAGGGACTTCAAATGTTCATGAAATTTGTCATCAAAGATCGGAATGAAGGTTGTCAATTTATCTACAAATTTCAATTTTAGATTTAACTAAAAATATTTAGATTTGACATTTTTCTTTAAAAGAATAATTATCAATAGGCCTATTAAATTTATGGTTGAAAAAAGGTACTTGTAAAAATGGAATAGAATAGTACTCAAGGTACCAATACATTTACAAGTAATGGATGTAAATACAGATTAGTTTTTATCATGACATGCAAAACGATTTGATGAACATAGTTGCACTAGGTGTGCACCTAGTTAGTGTATACCAATCGAAAAGATGATAGAAAAGTTGAAATATATTTTATGTTTTGGAGGGCGCAGCTCATTACACAGGCAGAGAGACAACGTGGAATTATTCCAAGTGACCGAATGTGGTCGCACTGGAATCCACCCGGAATACACACGCACCAATCTACCCCGGGTGCTTTCATCCATACTTGTATAAACAACTTCGCATGTAGCAGTAGAATGTACTTATTAACCCTTGGCATACTTATGGAACATCAAAGGGGTCATCTCAAGGATATCGTAGTACATTACGTTAACTTTTTCCACTTACGGTAGTTGTTGTTATTTTTGTCATTCCATCACATGATCGTTGCATTATTGATGTTAGAGAGAATTGAAACTTATACTGCACTGCAGTTAGCAGGTTGTCTTTCATTGCATGTTTGTGTTTATTCATATAACACAAATAAAAGTATTGTGCCGATGTTGAAATACTATACTACCTATAAAATCAGAGGGGGAAATCAGAGGTTTTGAAAAAGATGCATGTAGTTTGATGGACCCTCCACTCCCACCCGGCTTCAACCACACCCAACCCCTTTCCATTCGCCATGGACTAGACATTTATTACGTATTATACCCGGATTTCAATATCTCAGTCCTGTCTTATTTCCTCCGCAGCTAAGTTGTAAATAAAGTAATTCATCTTCTGTTTTCCCATGGATATGGGTTTGTATGGATAAGCCAGGGTGTTGGTGACGTACATAGATTCTTAAAAGAATTCCGTGATCGAGCTATAATTATGTTTTACCAGGAATGGCATTCCACTTTAGAAAATAGCTCCCGTTATGATATTCATAGAACATTTAAAACTCTAATAGAACCCGAATTATATTTGTCTAAACTTTCATTTACGTACAATAGAAACACCTTTGTCAAATATAGAATGGGCTTGTTAGACCTACTGGTAAACAGAGGCAGGAAAATGTCCATTCCTAAACATGATAGATTATGTCCTTTATGTAATTCTTCAGTAGAAGACGAAATCCATTTTACCTTTAATTGCCCATTTTATGAAGATTTACGCTGCAAATATATCCCAGAACGTTACTCATCGAAACCATCACTAATAGCTTTTACCGCGATAGTATCAACTAAAAATGAAACCACACTGCGTAATCTAGCTCTCTATGTTAAATATGCATTTGCTCGTCGCAACGAGCATTTACAATTACTTAGTTTATAATGTGTATGTTTATTCATATTTATATTTATTGATGTAACCTGAAATGTAACTCTCTTGTATATGGGCCGGTGGCCTAAAATACAATAAACTATTGTCTTGTCTTGTCATCATAATATAGGTAGAACTTCAGAAGGCAACATACCAACTTTCCAGTATTTTTTCTCTGTGTTAACAACAATGCCATCGATGTTGTTGTCTCGTTATAATAACCATTTAAGATGTAACATACTGAAACATGGTGTGAATAAAGGTCCTACATGAAGAGCACCGGGTGACATCTATAGAGAGACGTGTTTACTGTATGGCTACCAGGGTTCATGCCAGTCTCACACACGGAACAACCATCCAGGGCCAGTGTACCGAGTGACCCTCGGGTATCAATCAGCACAATTAGATGGAATGCAGATTTATCGAGCGAAACACATTATAAACAATGAGAGATGAGTTGAAAACACTTGATGATCAAGGTGTAAAGTTCCTCGGTGTAACTGTAGATGTAAACAATGGTAGATGAAAGGTGCGGTTGACACTGGCCCAGTGGAATCCAGATCGATTGTAGAGTGTACGGCAGTAGGTTCACCAGAACATAGTTGTAAACTAGTGGAACTTAGTGCACATTCATCCTTTATAAACACATATATACAATTGGATTTCAATGCACTTTAAGTTACATGTAAATCCTAGATTTTGTGTACTTAATTTCAACAGAATAGTCACCCACATTAATCTCAAGAAAAACTGGATCAAATGGTAATGAAGATGGAATTTCGTACGTAATCTTGAAACTTGGTTACATCATCTGTAAATTTCTTTTGGAATGTACATACGTAAGCACAAGATATAATTTATAACTTTAATGGAATCGAATAATGCATGTGAATACACCCCAAAACCATAATGTCAAACGGATTGGTTACAACAGAAACATATCGATGACTACATGTGAAATGATATAACTATCCACCGGGCACAATTCATCCTGACATAATTTCATAAATTTGTCGTGTAATTAAAATATTATTAGAATTAATAATTTATGCTAACAAAAAAGTATCACTTTCAATAACTAAACAGGGAGCTTTCACATGTATCCCAAAAGAAAATAGATCGAAACGGTTTTAAAAAAGAAACTGGAGACCAATCTCTCTGCTAAATATTTCCTATAAACTTGCATCGTCAAAAATCCGTTCTTCTATCATAATAAAAGTGAATAGCAAAGGAGCTTGTTTACGTGGAGGTACATACAGCTGGAATTAAACGACAAAATTTATGATGAAATGGAACGTACTGAAACATACCAAATTCCTGGTCTATTGATGTCTGTCGATTTTGACAAAAGTCTTTGATTTCATTGATTTGAAATTAATACAAAATGTTATTAAATCTTTAAATTTCGGACCTTCATGGTTCTTCATAATCTTTCTATTTCAGTCGTGTTTATTACTCGAGCGTTGACTTATTTTGCATTTTGTATAGTGACGTTTCTTTTGCGGTTGAGTGTATTCTCACGCATGAGCAAACACAACACTGTATTACCAAATTATACCATATCTGATTTTGCATAGTATATTAAACTCCATTCTGAGTGTTTTGGTATCATGTCATCAGTCAAATCACTTCAAATACATTCGAGCGGCCATTTCAATGTGCCTTATAATGGTCCCTCGGAGGAAAATAGACTCGCATGGCTCAAACGAACGGTTTATCCCCATAACTTCGACGTCCCATAATCCATACGGCCCAATTTTTTATTATTATATATAATAAATATGATATTGATGAAATATTATTTATTATTTTTATGTTGAATGATATCAAGAATAAACTCATTCTCTATAAATGTTATTTCTTATTGTTTGGGCCAGTCCATTAGTTGGTAAAGGTAACAATGGAGTCAACTTCAGTGCAACCAACCATAACGGATGTTGTTTTAACGCCACGGAGTTATGGGCCGTCTGGTTTAGGGATGTTACCAAACCATGTCCATTCGTTTTAGAACTCTTTTTATTAATTGAGGAGTATTATTAAGTTACAATTATTTTCATTTTTGTGAGAACACTTTATTTTGGTAAATATTGCGTGCAACGGTGCCGTTTTTTTAAAAACAATATTAATCGGTTAAGAGAAACGTAGCAGAATTAAGCTATGTGGAAACTGTAATCTAGACTCATTTAAGTTATTGGGAATAACGTTTCACATCGATCTTTATGGAGGTATGGAAAACCAAATGAAGTTTTGGAGATGCGGCCCTTACTCCACTTGGTCGGAAAATGGTCTTAAAATCATTGTAGTCGGCCAGAATAAATCTAGTTGGGCTCTTCCGATGAGTTAAACGGGAGAATATATATATATATATATGGGGAATTGAAGTTAAAGCGCTTTAAGTGAGAAGTGAGAAAAACCATTTTTCATAATAATATCTTATACCCGCAAATATACTCGCGATGGATTCCAACTATATACAGGATCTTATTTTTCCAAAGTTAATTAACATGCTTTCGAAAAATTGCTAGCATGGAGTTTGCATTAAGAATGGACATTTAAAATTTTATTGTAAATCCATAAACAGGACTATATAATCCCAATTTATTTGGTGTAATGATAACATATAAACTTTAACGAGCAATCCGGGTTTCTTTTTCTTTTTCTTTTTTATAAAAGTATGTACTCAGCCGGTGTTAAGTTTGTGAGTGACCTGCTGACTGATAAAAGGCATTTTGTTATCATGTTAACATTTTATGTGTATTTACAAAGTTAAATATGATCCGGTGACCTTTTACCATGTCTACTACACAATGCAGTAAAGGAGTACTTGAATACATTTGAAAACAAGGTTGATCATAAACCGGATATTCCCATAATGCCTTACAATAACTTCGAGCTGATCGTGAATGATAAACACAGTATTACGATATCCTAAAATTATTAATATTAAAAAGATATATACAAATTGGAAGAAAATGTGAACGAAACATTCTCTGATTCTGAATTGAGAATAACTAATTAAATGCCATACATATGTACCGAATTGCGGTGGTTTCAGTATAGGCTTATACATGTAAATACATATCTCCATAAATCAGCTAAACTCATTCCCCATGTGCCTATTCTGCAAATATGACGTGTGTGATATTGATCGTTTATTCTGTGATTGTCGATAAATAAACTCTGCTTGGAAAGATATCCAGCAGTGCATGGATCAATACAAATGCATATTTAAATGTAATGTTTACAAAGAAAGAATATTTGGATATCTAGCCAAAGCCAATCACCCATTAAATGTAATCGTTCTTTTAATCAAGAAATTGATTTTGAATTGTCATAATAAAACCTCTCATATAACTATAAGTAGAATCCAAAGAGAGTTATCACACAATTATAGTATAATAAAGGCTATAGTCTACTCATCATGCCGATGTCACAAATGTTGGTCGAGTTGCTTATTTACATTATAATTCATGTTACATAAATTTTAATTCTTTTTACAAAATCCAAAAACCGGGGTATCAAATGTAGCCTATATTCAACCCTTTGAAACCAACTAAAGTGTGATCAGTTGTATATATCTTTGCATCAGGAATAAAATAAATTCGTAAACAATCAAACATCATGTAATAATTATGTCTTCTCCGAAAGGGTCGGAGACATTTGTTTTTTGGTTGAATTCCGGTCGGTGTTGGTCTACGTTCCCATTGGTTCTGGGACACAACTATACAACTACACGACCAATCTTCACCAACTGTGGTATATTGTCTCTCCAAGTCATGTAGATGTGCCTTTTGAAGCTTAAGGTATCTGCTTTTTGCTATTTTATTTTTTTCTGTTTCCATGGTAACAATTTTGACTTTGTGTTTTAAAGGGTACGGTTTGTTTCCGGAACAGAACTCTAAACCTACTTGATCAACCGTCTCCAAATTTGGTATACTGTTTCTCCATATCATGTCAATGTGCCTTTGGGGGTTTCTTCTTTTTTCCTTCAGTCTTAGTTTTGTGTTTGTTTCGATGGTAGTAATTTGGACTTTGTCTTTTTAAAGAGCACAGTTTGGTTTCCGGAACACAACTTTAAAGCTACTTGACCTTTCTTCGAAGTTTCTTATAACCAGCCTCTCCATATCATGTAGATGTGCCTTTTGGGAGTTTCAGCTCTTTCAATTTCAGTTTTTTTCTGTTTCCATGGCAACAAGTTGGACTTTGTAGTTTTGAGTTTACGAGTAAAAACACCTTCTATGTGTTATTGATAAGCACAAAGCAAGTATCAATTGCCAGTATGGTGAACACGGGACACGAAGTATCCATTCGTTTTGTTGAACAGAAACCAGAACAGAACAGAAAACACAATTCTCATCGTGGTGAGCATTGAATAGCAAGTATCGATACTCCAAGTATGACCATGCTTTCAGCTGGTAGAGGCAGTAAGTGCTTCTAAATATATGTGTGACAATAACAGAGATTCATAGATTCTACAACTGATGAATATAAATATGAATGATTACAGTTCTAAATGCTCGTAAACATGGAACAGTAAGCACAGTCGGAAAGTGGTAAGCTTTGAACGACAAGCATCCTTTGTCAACATGATGAGTCTTGGTCACCACAAATCATTTTACAACGCGGGGAGCGGGGATCATCAAAACTACTCGTGGTAAGCATAAGTAAGTCCAATTCTCTTCGTAATAAGAACAAACAATCATGCAATCATCAATTCTGTATCAATATATCTGTCCACCCCTCAGTTCCTCCCGATCAAACCTCCTAAACTATACATCACCGAAATGGTTACACATGTCAACCACGATACTTAGAAGCGCTATTGATAGGTCAAATCTTCATTTAATTGTTTTGCGTTTTATTTGAAACATGAAAAGACAAAATAACAACCCTACAAATGTTGCACGTGTGATTCCATGGACCATTTCTGATCGCGGTAACCGTGGAACAGCAAGTATCCTTTCTCATCGTGGTAATCATAAACCATCCAGTATTATTCCTCACAGTGGTGAACATGGAACATCAAGTTCCGTTTATCATCGTGGTAACCATGGAACAACATGGCAATGTTCAATACGTTCAAAACCTCGAGGTATCGCACCGTGTCGTCCTGAAAGAATGAGCGCTCAATGAACGATTTTACACGCTCACTGTTATGGAACAGAGCCCATATCTCATTGGCAACTTGTTATCAGATGCCATTTGACCTAAATGTTAAGCATGGAACAGCAGATACCATTGTTTACATGCTCATGTGAGAATGAGAGAGACGGTATTCCTCTGAATCAAGAAACGCGAGAACCAATTGTCATATTGGAAGGTATGCACTAGCTTCCAACATTTCAATAAAAGAAGTGTTTGGCAGCAAATAAACCAGAAAATTGCTAATATTTCACGAAAAACATACGCTCAATTCAGTTCTGTTATTAAAAAAATGGGGGTTACCGCGCTCGTTTTTGAGATACTAACTCCCAATGTAGGTGGGGGTGTCGCAAAAAAAGTACATTTGTCATTATCATTTCACACCATCATCATGATAAAACACTAATCATAGTTAATAATTATGGTTTTGTTTCAATAAAATGTTTACTATTACACATATACGCAAGAAGAAATACTGTTCAACAACAAAATTAAAACCCAAAACATCATATGTATCCAGGCTAACAAGACTGAAAATTGGAGAACAAAAATTAAGAAATTGTAAATTTTCAGTTGCAAGAGAGATAACTCTTAGGCAATATGCATGACATTTTCCCCTAA
Organism: Gibbula magus; assembly: GCA_936450465.1. NCBI lineage: Eukaryota > Metazoa > Mollusca > Gastropoda > Trochida > Trochidae > Gibbula > Gibbula magus. Next base: position 80,626,829 of record OW388291.1, on the reverse strand, counting down.
AAATGCCAAAATATATAATTTATCATAAACAAATACTACATTGCCCAAATGTAAAGATCATTGATTTAAATTATCATATTTCAAAACAGTTATTCAAATTTATAATGTGTATGGCTGACACTGTTACTAAAATTGTACACAGAAATTATGAGGCTACAAGACCTATCTGAATCTGACAGTTGATGCTCAGAAACAATGGTAAGGGACCGGGAGCGGGAAGTAGCACCCTTTAACGTATCTGTTGACACTTACCAGGACAAGAGAACCTTTTGATCAAACATTACGTTTTAAGAACGGCAATTGCCATTTGCCCATTATTAAGCAAGGAACCGGAAGCCCTTATTGTAAATATGAGACAACACATGAACTCGACAACGTAGTCAGCATGGAACAGCAACTACCATTGCCGCATTCTCTGTTAGCACGTAGCCAGTGTGACGAGCCTCCTCATCAAACAGTACATACGTGTAGAGATTGGCAAAGCCTGATCCTTCATTCAAAGCGTACAGGCGTGTGTCCTCTTTCATGTCCTCTTCATCAAGTTTCAGAGCGATCACTTACATTTTTCTATCAGTACATTTCTCCACCCATCACAGACAGAACAGTCCCACTTGACATTCAAGGTGGGTCTTGCTATAAAGGTCAAGGTGACCCAGTTAGCGAGTCCAGGTGCTCTAATCCAGCCCTTCATCACCTAACCGTTATCCCCGATATCAACACCCAATATTTACAATACAGTATCGCTTCGTTTGTGTTCCCCTTGAAGGTTAGAAGATACGCTATCTGACCTCGCCGAGGCTTCTCAGGTGCTCTCGGGGGAACTTAGGCTCTGATCCTTGTAGGCAGGGGTCCTCGACCCTTAGCCCCCTACTTGGCGCATCTGGGGTAATGCCAAACACCGAGGTTAAAGGTTAAATCTAGGGCTAATCGCTACTACAAACGCTTTACGTGTGCACATCATATTGTAACCTAACTTGGTGCCAGTTTACTTTCATCGCGAATCCTAACACAAACAGAAGTCCGTGTTTTTGTGGACAAATGCGGGTATCAGTATGGCTGACCGGAGAGAAAGGGTATCTCAAGGTCGTTCGGACCAAAACAAATGAAAAAGGGGTGATAAAATGTCGGAGAACGGAAGCTACTATGTGTCATCGTTATCTGAACATATTATACACATCAATATTGTTAATAGCGCATAATAGTTTTTGCAATGTTTTGACACAATTTTATAACATTATGGCATTTTCTGAAATGTTATGCAAATGAAACTGTCAATATGTTCTGATAACCCACTTATTGCAACATTAACCACTGCAACAATTGGCCTTAACAAAACAAACTCTGACATTATCAACAAACAACCTCGGTATCTTTTCGTATATCTATGTGTTTAACTAAAAGACTCGGTCATCCAGATGTTTTATCAGTATCAATCAGTAAATGCGCGTGCTTGCCGGAAGTGAAAGTTTGAAGGGTCACGTGACACTGGTCATAGATTATACCGTTTATTTGCACCGTTTGGCAGGATAAGGTCTCCTGACAGGCATGTTAAATAGGACGATATCGTGCGAGGCAGTAGTTTCACCTCTCCGGGTCCTGGTCGACATTATCGTCTGCTCCCAGGAGAGTCGTACCAGATGCAGACACGGTGTGAGTGTGAGAAAGTGCAAGCTGCACGTGCACATCACAGCGCTACCTGGTGACAGACACAACAACTAGATGTAGACTTCCTCTAGACCTGGAGCATGGGTGGAGCAGTGGTTAGCTTCGAATCAAGAGTTTGGAGTTTGGGGTCCATTCAGGGCTTCCGCCTTCTTCTGCAGAAGAGAATTGTATACCATAAAGTTAATACAGTGCCATACATGGTTTGCTTGTCCAGCCGACGGTTTAACCGCAATTCAATACCTCAAAGAAGCACCAGGCTACCGTTTGAAAGCAGCATTAACCCCAACTAATTATGGTCACCTCACGTTGCTTCATTCCGTACAGATTCGCGTTACTTTAGAGTGCCTTGAGCAAGTCTTGCATGGACGTTGCATGATAATCTGCCATTACCAAGCCTTTTTGAAACAGTTTCACTTTTAATGGTGTGTTTGCATTTCAGAAAGGGAACATTACTTTTTGTTGATATTATACTTGCTTCTGTTTTTGACATTATAATTTTTTAAATGTTTAATGTTACAAGTTTCACAATGATATAGTAGACACGAAGTGAATGTTAATCTATTTGTTCACACATTTGATAACTGTATTTCAAATATTTTGCTATGACATAAATCGTTTGTCAGACTTAACTTTTTTATATATTAAAATTCAATTCTTAAGAAAATCTAATGTGTTACATCGAATGTTCACGTAGCAAGTTCAATTTACAAGCTCTTACAAAATTAAATCGTTCTCACAGCTTCATTTATCGCTTTAAAGGGGCAGTTGCACGTTTTTTGCTCAAATCAGTCAATGAAATTAGTTGATAATAATGTCACCGATAGTAAAACACCCTGCTCTCTTCGGAAAATCACGTCAAAATGAGTGAACATGGTTCGGTAAGGCCATGAGAATCGTATTTAAGTTTCGAAATAATAAAAGGTGTTCACATGTAAATGGCCACCTTGCAAATTTTGTTTTATACGCAACACCTTTATTATCACTACGGATAATTGGTTTGCGTAATAAGATATTTTACCCTCTAAAGTTAATATAAATGACATGATCTATCATTATAAATGAGAAATTTGACAAAATAAAATTTGCTTAAATTTGGCAAAACCTGATTAAATTTATGTCTATATTCTGACCGGTTATCACTACCCATATGTAATGTTTACTTTTATGTTCACGCCATCGTCTTCTATAAATGTGGTATCACAAGTGTAAAAATATTCATGTTGGAAGCAAAAATGTTATATTTTCTGTTTATATCTAATATGTTGAGCAAGGAGAACACGGATGAAACAAAGAGTTTATGTTTCTATTGCATTGCCCTGATGGCTTGATTCTGTTGAGAGATTACGTCAACGAATATAAAGACACCGTTGGTCATTTGTGTTGACGATCTAATGCCCATTTCATTCTTCAGACAACTTCCTCAGAAACAATGCAGTCAATACACGTCTCAATATTCAAGATGCTTAATTTATTCTTCTCATCACTGAACCACAAGGGCATGCCGCAGAAGACAAGGAACCACTGTCTAAGAGAATGGTCGTCAAGTCTTAATCGTAATTCATCTCGGTTTTCTGTTTCACAGACGTCCTATTTGTTTTAAATGATAACATTACAAAGGCGGTTTTGGAAATAATCTTAAAAATATTAAATATCAAGGAACGTTTCTCAGTGAAGAATATACTCAGTTATAGAAACACGACGTTGATAACGAATCTGCACAATGTCTTTAGCATTTACATTTTGGGTTCTAGTCATATAAATTAAATAACACAGATAGAATTTATTCGTTGCTCAAATTGTTTCCAATGAGTCCATTCGAACGTGTTGTGTCACTGATATATAGACCTATGCAACATAAGTGTATTGCGTTATGATATGTCAAGGAGTTTGTACCAGTGATGATGTACCAGTGATGATGTACCAGTGATGATGTACCAGTTTCCCATTCATTTCTCCTCATTGAGTTACGAATCCTTTCGAGTGAATTCTTATTCTAAAATTCAAAAAAATGTAGAAGAAGTGAGGGAATTTGGGGTTAAACTCAGCCTTCAAATATAGTTCACTTATAGCACGGAGCTGGTATTATTGCAGAGATAAGCCAGCAACACCATTTTAGTCGTACATTGCGTTGAAACCTACGAGCAGCGACTGGAACTAGCGAGCCATGTACTGAAATTATGTAGCATTGTACCCATGTAGAACTGCAGGTATAACACTTCTCTACATGAAACAAAGTTGCCCTGGTGAGATTCGAACCCCGGGCCTCTTGAAGCCGAAGGCGCTATTCGCTCAGCACAAGCTGTACACATTCTATAGTATCAATGTATGGAATGATTCAATGGTGCAACGCATCAATTCTTCTGGTGACAAATCGATATACTTGTTTGAATGAAGCCTGGACATGTTTATTGCATCATAAATCATATATCGATTGTGAGTTTTATCTCTCGTGTTTTAGATAAATGATTAGACAAGGGTTGAATGTTATGATATGTAATGAACATCGTGTTATTTATCAAACAAGACATTTATATTGTTTTACTATTTAGGCTTTAAGTCGTGTCATATTGTAAGGTAAAAATACGTAAAATACTACCGTGTTATTTTATTTAATGTTTAGAATGTCTTACATTCCTGTCAAATAAGCAAGGTGTTCAATTTATGTATATAAATGATCACCAAATCTATAGGAATCGGAATGTCACATTCTAAAAGGTGTTACATACGGTAGAGAAAAACTTATTGGTCGCCATTGTTGAATTATCGTATACACCCAAGGGGACTGTGGACGTCCACCTCGATCTGATTCAGACGTATCAAGCTTCTCAATGTTAAGATACCATTTAAAACGAAAATTCCATTTAGTATGAGTGTTGAAAGTATGTTTTTATGCTACATTGATAGAAAGAGATAAAAGCGTCATTTTTCCTCTAATATTAATTCCACTTTGGGCTTGTAAGTGTTCGTCGTTTAGCTGGGGATGGTTCCACACCACAATCCATGCATCGGACATCAACATTCACTACTTCAATGGCGAGAGTTTCTGTCAAAATCTTCAGCCGGTATTTGCAGAATTTCTGGCAAGACGTGATCCGAGCCATGGATTGTGAAACGCCGATCTTTCGATTAAAGCTGTACGTTTCAGGTATATTATTCTTCTGAGGTGAGCCCGTAAAACGAATATCCTTCACAAAGTATAAAACAGAATACCTTAAAGGAGCAGTAAGACAACAAGTCAATATCATCACCTACAAATACTTCTATATCGTTTTAGGTGTTCATGATTTTAGCAATACCTTGTGTGAAAATTAGTATCAAAGCAAGTGAACATCCACCAATTATTTCAATTTAGGTTGAAAGCTGTTTCTTTTATATTGATTTGTATGTGTTTATTTCCTAAATCAATGATGTGTAATTTGTCCTTTAGCAGATGGTAGATAGTCCTTGTACTGGTTGTGTGTGCTGGTTGTGTGTACTGGTTGTGTGTGCGGGTTGTGTGTACTTGTTGTGTGTACTGGTTGTGTGTGCGGGGTGTGACACATGCTCGTGAACGCTTTAACACGTGTTTGAAATATGGTTAAATCCGATTAACTCTCCAGCCCTTAAAACAATGGAACCGATGCCAACAGGGCCGAGGCACATTACTCTTGAAAAATTGAAGAGTTGTTGGAAGATTTACCTACATGTCCTAAAATAAACTCAAACTCTTGCTTGCTTTACAATTTTGGAATTTTAAAGCTAAAATGTTCAAATATTGAGTGAAAGTGACAAAGTTTTGGGAATGTGCACTGTTCATTTTCTAAACATACCGGAGCTCGACATATATAGGATGATGTCAAAAGAGTATTCTAACGATAAATTCAAATATGACCATGGCAGACATATAGCTAGTGTTTATATGAATGGTCAGATCAAATACATGTTGATCCCTTCTGGTTCGGATGACACCTTTTGTTGAGGAAGATTTTTACAAATAATGAAATGACACACAGGCTTTTAGTTCTACATGTTTTATTTTCCATTTGATGTACGTTTGATCATATTGTAATATCAATCACGTGACCATCGTATATTGCGGATGTAAGGTGTCACGTGACAGGTCAGAAACTGGGATTTGCAATATCCTACCTTAAAACGCTTGATAAAACATCATGGGAATCGAAACGTCAATAAATAGATCCCATGACGTCACAACCGTCTTATAGCCAATCACGTCACGTTAAAATCTGTGTTTTACATTTAGTCCGAGATTGATTAAAAAATTAGCACAAAAATCATTAAACACACTTAAATATTAACAATTCATGCAAAAACATTGTAATTGTTAAACTTAAAAGATATAAATGTAAAATAAGAAAACGTGTCCTGGGCTCTTCTCTAAGTGTAAAACACAGATACAATCCCAGTTGTCTGCCATTTTAGATACAAAACGATCACAACTGATCATTTTGTTGAGGTATACACATGCGCCTAGCTGTCTGTACACAGAGAATCTTACATTAAATATACAATCCTTAACGTCCATCTCTTAACCGCTAGGCATGGTTAAGGGAAATAAAAGTGAACATTTAAAATATATTTTATAAATATATGTACAATATTCAGTCAATCTGTCACAACGCTCAACTGGAGGGGTGGGGAATGGGGTTGGGTGGGTAGGTGAACTCCGCGTTGAGCATTTGACTCCATGTTTACAGCACTTATAAAGGCCACAAGGCCGGGAGGTCCATTTCAGCTCGGCTCAGCTCACCTCCACTGCAGGGCACAACTAGCGAACAGCGTCTCACAGACCATGACTAGTGTTACTCGTGTATCCGCCTCACATAACCGTATAGATACATCTATCTATGTCCGTCCGTCCTTCCGTACATCATCCATCCATTCACAACCCTGCATCGTGACTACTGAGGTATTGACCAGGCACGTGCAGTATCTTACACGTGTAGCTCCAACAGGCGTCTGCATCTCCACTAGGTTCTGTCTGGAGCTGCTCCGGAACAGATACCACTGACTGACGACCTGTCGGCAACTCCTCTGGTCATGCAATGCGATGCTAACCATGGCAGGCACGAAAGCTTGCATAGTGTTTAACTGTATGCCACATGCGTCAACTATCGACAGCCGCAGGCATCAACCACCATATCCTGATAGTTCTTGAGCACGACCTTACCCCATTCGTCCAAGTACAACATGGAGATAGGGGAGAGCTCAGTGGGCACACAGCATGCTTTAGGCACTGCACTTGGATTCACAGAGTGGACTAAAGTCTGAACTATTGCATGGTTTGTGGAGTTAAGATTATGGGCCAGAGGGAATGGGCAGTCTCCGTGACAGTAAAAGGCGTTGTAGCCGCTCGGGGCCACGATCCAGTCATTCCAACCCACATCATTGAAGTCCACATACAATGCATGTCTGCGACACTGATTCTTGTGCTTCCTTCGCCTCCTCTTCTTCTTCCGCTGCTTCCGCCGCCGACCCTTGCTGCTCCGTCGCATCCGACTTTTGGACCCTTTCCCGTCGTCCGTATACGTCACAAGTAAGGGCCGCTGCGCCTGCCAGTTGTTCTCTGATAGGGACGCGGAGCGACGTAACCGTACATGTGATTCGGTTGTTACTGAGGGATTGTTCGTAACGAGTCGCACTTCCAGTCCATGGTTTAGCCGTGGCCGCTTCTTCCACTTTAATACTGCAGAACTGACATCAAAAGACTCCCAATTGTCAGAGTTCTTAAGATTCACTACTTTTGTGTCTATAAGTCTGGAGATGCAGTCCCTCCCAGCACCAGGAGGCTGCATAATCTCATGCACCTCCACGCGGCACACTTGATTGTTCACATGTTTATCAGCACTATTTAATCTGTTGGTTTCAACCAACTGTTTCACATCCTTGAATACCCGTAGGTCTGCCGCTGTTAGCACTTCCGCTTCAGGGATGTTACTGACGTTGAACCAGATCCGGTGGCATGTTCTCCCGTCACAGGCGTCATCATGTGGATGGACATCTGAAACAAGAATCAACCAATCAGTAATCGGGACAAGGATTCAAACATAACAGAGTAAACATCAAGTTAACAAAGACAATCTAAGAAATCCTAAACTGACAAATGACAAACATATTTCGTAACAAGTCGTATTTCTGGAACGTTGGATGTCTCTGATTAAGATGCAGACATATCGATTAAGCGAGCTCAAGGTGACGATGCTGGCGACTGAGTATGGATAAACGGGTAGGTAGGTGTCCGTGCCAGCACTAACAAAGCCTTCAGTCAGCCCTATCGATCTCATACACGAAAACGTGCATCATCGGCACGCACCTGCCAAAACACGTCCGGCCTTTTGTTGAAACAAGGCGTGAAAAAAATACACACGTGATTTTTTTCAAAGAATAAAATTTGAATAACGCTTATCCATGCTTTCTGCTATCCTGATGACTCAATAGTTGGTTACATAGTACACTGCGGTTGCGCCATAAGCAAACATTACGTCACTTCCGGTGGCCATGACAGGCCAGCCACAGCCTGGGTTTGCATGAGTAGCAGATCAAAGCACGCTAGGAATCCCACACAAGTTCGGGACAGCTATAAGTCTGTATTTGTTGCCGTGATAAAATGCCAATGTTGGTTTTACATTTGCTTAAGACCAAGCTTGCTACTATGGCAAACTAACATTCACCGTCCCACGCAAGTATGATCTGAATCCTCTGATGACAGACAAAGATGAGATTCTTCTCACGGATATACAAATACTAAGTGATAATTTGGAACAGCACAGAGCGCATCAATAAGACACTCCAATAAAAGACACATGCTAAATGTGCACAAAAGCTTATAGTCAAAGAGTTACGCAGGGTGGTACGTAGACACCCAGTACGAGATTCACCTAAATTTGCAACTCCGTAAATGATTTCAAGATTGCATTATTGGAGAATGGCATGTAAACCAGAAATGTCTTTTATAACAATATACGTCCCTTTAAACATATTTGCAAGATTTTGCTGCATTGGGTCATTTCCAAACATATATACATGTATGGGGTTGGCCTGCGTACTTTATAACCTGATTTTAACATGAAACTTGTGATTGCGATACGCCTAAGGTTGTGACCTCAAGGAAAAGTAAAGATTCTGCTGCAGTGGGGGTCATTTCTAAACATACATGGGATACGTACTGTAGCTAGCTAGCCAGATCGACACGGTCAACAGGTGGGATATGCGAGAAACGCGGGGTCCCATCCTCAATAGACAATGTAAACCCTTCTGTCTCTCTTGGTGTCGCTGACCGCTCAAGTGACCAGCACACGCAGGGTGATAAACTGAACCTGCAGAACCCATCAGTGTGGATGGAGGTGTAGGGGATGGGGAAGGGAAGTTTTCAGTGGGTTGTATCAAACGACGTGGTTATGGGAAAACTCAATGACAGTGGAAATGAAAAATAGTGCGAGTTTTCAGCGTGTTTATAACACTTCCTTAAGTTCCTCAGAGGTGTATACACACCATTCAGCGATTGGGGCCGACTTGTGCAGAGGGTTATACAACCACGTAGGTAGAAGAGACACGAAATGAGTTAACCATTAGTCTGAGATGTAGGGAATCTAACAAGACACTATCTTTGTTGGCGACAGCACGTCGGCACCTTGAGGGAAGTTCAAACAGGAAAATCTGAAATAGGAGCCCACTGAGATCCGAAATCCACTGCTTGACTAATACTTTATTTTGTGGGGAAGAATTTTTAGTGAGTCAGAATAATTCGGTTAATCAATATTGGTGACAGTGCAAGGTGAGATTGACACGGATTACGTCATGGACTGCAGTGCAAGCCACGTGTCCTCAAGTTTATCCAACTCACTTTGCATCGCATGCCTTGAAGTTTCGAATGAAGCGCCCTGCTCAAGGTAGTGAATTTGGAAACGGGTACAGTTATGAACCCACATATTGTTATATACGAAAAAAGCATGTGCCCGTGACCCTTTTGCAGAAGACATGTAACATCGGGAATATAATTCTTCCAACCAACATGGTAGTGCTTAATACAAAACAAGATATTGACGAAACTGTTGCTTGTTAGCATATCGAAATCTTTGGGAAACTGATGCCAATAACGTATACCTGTCACAACGCTCTTAATGATTTTAGCAAGTCTTACAATCATTATTTAAACCATTACAAGGTATTGACGAGACCGATGCCTAGAAGCGGAATGGCAGCTCTTCCGCACTAAGCTGACAATCGACCTGTATGGTAGTATAACGGATCGATGAGAAGATGAATTATCAATGGTAAGTTTATCTTGGTGTATTCTACCTGCTGTCTCGTGTCTCTCCTGCAAGGAGTGATAGTTGAGCCCGAGGTAGATACGCCTATCTTACATCTGTACTCAGAGTCTTATCAGTAACCAATAATGAAGAATGGTTTATGTCACCCAGGGTAATTAAATCAAACATCGCTGTACACACACGAGATTAGAGTCATTTCGAAAAATTCATGGAATGTCTTCAGAGCTAATTATTGAGTAAACTATGCATTTACCTATCAATAAAACTGTCAGTGAGTTTTCAAGCCAATGTTGGAGCACTATACGATATGTCATTTTGTATCTTTGATCTTTTCCCTTTGAAATGATAATTTTACATTTCAAAAGAGCATAACTCTTTGGACACTGCTTCAGAGAAATAACTATTAACAATTAAACAATTTTACAACAAATCTTTAAAGGAAAAAGTACCACGGCACATTCATAAACCTACTCCATATACAAGAATGCACCATAACATCGATATTCATAGATTAACATGAAAATATCCTGTTGTTCATAAATTTCCACAAATCACAAAGATTGTCCTTATCATTTAGAGATTTACATGGTGTCAGCTACAGCCCTGCCCGGGGTCAAGCCTACAATCTGACCACCAACACACCGCCGCCGCCAGTGACCAGTCAATGCATACTGATCCTGCCCCACGGGCACCGTTTGAACGAGAGCTCGACCATGGGATAGGGGAATTTATGTATAATAATTTTATTGTATTCATGCCTGGCCGCGGGCGATACATATCACGATGGGAGAGCGCAGCGAAACGGACAGATCTGAACGGGAGATAAATATATTGTATATCGTTTTAATGAAATCGATATGAAACAGTCATTTGTGATTATAAAATTGGCTATTTTCTCTCGGTTAGGTAAAATATCAAGCAATAAGGAAGGAATTATTAAGACTAATTTGAAAGATGACATTTCCAGACAAGGATTTTATAGTTTTCCTATAAGCATTGTGTGCCAGTGACAGGTTCTGATTCAGCCGCTAGACTGGATGCGCGGCTACCAGAGAAGGTTAGTCGGTCGTCAGGGTTATTAATAATGAATCACAGCACTGCCTGCTTGTTGTTCTGACTCTGTGTAACGTCCATGCTGTAGACACAAGCGATAACCTCAGCCGCTCTGGCTCCCAGGAAGTCCGGTATCTATCTGTACGCAATAAACAGATGCTTACCTGTGTGGTGGAAACTCCGCACAGTGTTGGCGGCGACGAGTCCTCTCCCTTTGACATCTTTTAACGGACTCGGTGAGCCTGGGCGGCTTCGTAGACGGTCGTACAGCTCCAACATATACTCGGGTATGTCCGCTCGCCTCTCGGGTTTGGGACGTTTCTTCAAACCAAAAATGTTCAACAAACTAGCTTCCACGGTTTTCAGAAACTCGGCGTCTTTGCGCACAGATGCTCTGTTGTCAGTTGATTCGGATCTGGATTGTGACGCTGCGAGGAGCCCTGAGCTGGGAAGAACCAAGGTGAAGCTAAGCAGGAACACAAGACTGCTTGTCATGGAGGCCCCGCTCATGCTGAACTGGACGCCTGCAAATTAAAAAAATAAAATTAAGTCAAGGACATAAAGGGATACCACTTAAATTAATAATTTAATTTGTTTTAATGAAGGTAGTAATCATATATAAATTAAATTACTTCAATGAAGGTACTGATGATGTATCAAAACTAAATAATGTGTGCCGGAAAACTGTTATGAAATTGTTCACCTAAGGTTCATTCAGACCGACTGGGGAAGACCAAAGCAGGTGTGTTGAGTCCTGTAAACTAGTTGACAAGTGACTGAAACTCTTGTTGCCGATGGCCTGACAGAGTGGCGGAGCTCAGAAATGATATCGACCTGACTAATAAATAATCAATCGCTCGATTTGTCGCCTGATGAGTGAGTGTGAGAAACTGGAGTAGGTAGAAGCAACGGACTGACTTGCAAACTTAAAGCATGGAACCACTCATAGACAGGGGGGTCCATGGGAGACCAAAGCATAGACAGACTGGAAGACTGCGGCAGAGACGGACTGGAGGTGCGCAAGACAGACGGGAGACAGGTAGGTAGTCCGCGGACCTGAGCGGACAACGTCATCGCCGATGAAGTCTCATGAGATGCAGGCGGGAGGAGAGGGAGGGCTCAGGGAATAGGAGGGTTTGTTGGCTCAGGTGGGGGTCACTCGGTGCGTTTCACGTCTTTGCAGTCTCGTTCCAGTGAGCTAGGTAGATCACATGTTACATCTCCGCACAGAGCGGCCGTCTCGGACACTCATTCACAAACTGCGGGTGCTATCTCCTACATCTTGAGTCTCTTTGAATATCATACCGTGCATGTAATTACATCCATCTTGTTCTATGATATATCGCCCTACTGATTTCTATGATTAAAATTGAACATTGAATAGAATTATTTTTTTCCAAATACGAGTCGACAGAAAGATTTATTGGTGAGCTGTCAGCCCCGCTGCAGGGTTCGAATCTTTGACACAAGAACGTAAATTAAATGCTTGTCGAATTGAAGTGTCAAGAGCAGCCTTCCCTTCTACGCACAATTAGTCTTGCGGTTTCAACTTCATCCAACGTGCGAGGTTTTAAGCTTCCAATTAGCGCGACACAAGGCATATGCCACAGAGCCAGTCTCGTGCACGACAGCAAGTCGTAAAGAACACCTGACAAGCGGCACCCAAACACAGACAGGGCGCAGTTTGGAGCTAGGTTCCCATGTGACTAGTATGCGACCAGGTGATGGGCCTACCTGTTCCAACATGGCAGTCACACATCTAGGTACTCCTTGCAGGGACATCGAGTGAAGCGCGCATCGTCGTTATTCCATCAGTAAAGAAAGAAGCCATTTGTCCTCAGACCATTACATTTATGCAGAGCTAGAACACCTGTACGACAGTAGTTCATCTTAGTATATATAAGTATATACTCCAAGCACTCCGCTCTATTTGAAACATGTTTGTCAGAGGTACGGCGTGCATGTGAAATAGGTTGATTCGCTGGACCACATTATTGCATTTTCATATTTTCGTCAGTAAAAAAGACTTACATTGTTCCTATATCAAAAATATATTCATGCAGAATTAAGTACGACAGAGTGTGGAACCAAAGACTGTTATCTTATGCAACATGGCAACAATAGGCAGTGTGAGCGTGATGACAGGCAATATTGTTTGAACGTTCACAACAGTTCATTCCGTTACGTCAATGTATCAGAGATATATTTTGGGGGTTAATTACAGAATGACAGTATTTTCTTCTTATATCATCTATGAAGCAGGAGCTATTTGAGTGTCCATGATTTGTGTGTAAGTGAAAGGGGGTAAAATAAAAGTATGGATATATAAAGATATAAAACGAAGTATACTTGGTTTTTATTTCATATATAAACATAGCTTTCGTGTATGTATGTAAAATAGGATTTAAGAACAACTATTTTTCAAAATGAATTGAAGTTAAAAACACCAATAGTTAGTCCAACACTTTTCATGTACTCTAGCTACGAATCGGAAGGATGCGCCGTTTCATCAAATCATTTGCCATTTTTTACGTAGAGATAATTTACATGGACATTAGAGCGTCGGTATTTCAGAAGAATATAAAACTACAATTTGATGAAGATTATTAATGAGCAGTTGAGCTAAATATTGAATATTTTGAATGCCAGTATCTCAAACTATAATAATACACGTGAATACACGTTTTGTCGTATTTTCGTCTATTTACTTTAAATACTAACAAAAACATTTTTTTAAAATAAATCATAAATATTACTTAAAATACTGCCGAAGATAAGTTTCATTTTATCTCCATTGACTTAGAGTTTTTCTTTTTAAAATATAAATTTGGAGGATCTCGTTTTTTAAAAAACACACGGTTAAAGGATAAATTAATATTCGTTGCTTTACGTTAACAGGGAAAATATATATAACGTCAAAACCCACAGATTTCGACAACCATATTTAACAAAACACTTACAAATTCCATAACGCTCTCTGAATAACAAGTACAGCGGCATTTATAACACAACGCTACTTGTGTTTTTCCAACATATTCAACAATAGTCATCCTTCGTGAAACCAAAATATCATTACTAAGTTTTTGTTCATTTAACGTGTTTTCACCTTGTGAGGTATAGCGAACGCTGCCCCCATGAAAACCCCCACGCTCCCCCATTATACTCCCCTCCTTGTTACATTAGGCAGACCCTCACGCTGACTGTATGCCATCAAAAGGTACGCTATGACAGTTAGCTCTATGTAGAGGACATTCCTGCAGACAACAGAGGTAAACACAAAAACCTTTCCTTTAACGTTCAAGTTATAACGCCAGGTATTCGTCCCCGCCCCCTACAAGCGTGTACTTAACTTAGGATATATTAATTACGTAGTAATATACATCACAGTAAACTGACTGACTCCCGTGGCGAAAGATGTACATTGTATGTATGTATCTCAAAGTGGTTTATGAATGAAAATGGCAACTTGTCATTTTTAGATACGCCAACGTGGTTTCTATAACGTTCTCTGCATTTCTTGTCAATTTGAAAATGTTTCAACATTTTACCTTTGTATTGCGACTATGCTACTCATGTATATCTCCAGATGATAAAAACTTTGATGAAATCGATGATGTCGAAATCGAATTTTGTGACGTTTGGCAAAAAATCGCAATTGCATATTTCAAACTTAGTTCAAATTTAAAAATTACAATTTTAAATGGAACTGAAAAACTCTGTATATATTTATATAAAATTCTATTATTGTAGTATAATATTAAATAATGTTATGAAAACCTTACCCGAAATCCATAATGTAAGTCCATACCCATGCGGGCACTCAGCTATAGTTAAACCACACATAAGCAGTCTTGATCATGTCTTTCCAAGACAAAGGAATATATAACTTGATATCACTGTCAATTCAACGTAATTCCCAATGTTTAGGCACAGTAAATGTATCTGAGTATGAAGAAAACATCCCGACTCGCCAGGTCTTATAGCAAGAACCAAGAGCTGTCACACGCGAGCACTGTTCACCGTACTAATGCCTTGACTCCGTTAACTCAGAAAGGGGCAAGTAACTCTGTCCGCCTTCCCTTACCACGCTGCTACATTGTGCTTCTGTTATCATTTGCACAATATTGAAACAATCGGTTACAGGAACAGAACAAAGTGTCATAGATGTGTTGAAAAATTATAATTTGATGAAATGTGGTAATTTAAATTGCATAAAATGGACTTTTTTTTCAAGAACATGATCGCGGCTTTCAAAACAAACCAATCAAGCATGAATTATTGATTAGCACATGACAGATATAATTGACATGGTCAGTTGATTTCTTGATTGACGTTGATTGAAGTTGTTAAGACATAATGACACGGACTGCACGTGTATTTACGTGTTCACTCATAAAGAGTACTTGTTTGTTCATTTTAAAGCCACCTGAGGCTGATTGTGTATGTAAAAGTCTCACAAGTAATGGACGCGCTTTATATTTCCAATTCACATATTAATTCATAATATTGAAATATTATTTCCTTAAAGCTTGAAAGAATATCTATAGTATCTTTACGACTTTATACTGATCAGCTTGTAAGGTTGGTGGACGTCAGACCAAGGTTTTTAAACCAGCTGCATTGTTAACATTTCTGGTTTATATTAAACAAGATTTCCCTTCATTCCAATCAACCATTGAGAAAAACCAAACGTAAAGCATGTATTTCTTTTTCGTTGCCAATCATTTGATATCTTTCTGTTATCCAATCATTTGATATCTTTCTGTTATCCAATCATTTGATATCTTTCTGTTTTCCAATCATTTGATTTCTTTTTGGTATAAAATCATTTGAATAGAATATATACGGTTCGTTTCCTTAAAGATGTTTTATACGTTTTCATAAACGGAGCTTAAATAAATGTGTATAGATAAAGGGGGAGATGTTGTACGATGGTATCACCATGTGCTGTAGTACTATACTATACGTTGGCCCATGGTGTATGTATACATGTTGAAGGCACTTAGAAAGCGTGCTATTACACATTGTATACGCAGTGTTTGCAGTTTCCTCTAGCTCCAAATATCATCGGTTAATCTGTCCATGCACGGGGGTTTCTGAAGTAGACACGAAATATCATGTTGCATTTTATCCTAGTTCTGACATAAGTCGAAAGTGGTTTTGACAGATCGCAACCAAGTTCACGTTTCGCTTAAAATACATTACATCACATTTGCTAGAAGTGCTAGATCAGCTCCAACGTCTACTTTTTGTTTATATGCTTGTTCCTGTTCATTACAGTGAATAAAGATATGTATAAACAATATTATAATTGTATCGTACATGCATATTGTAAATCCATAATTATTTCTTTGAGTTAAAGACGCGTCTAGTGTGTCTTTTTTGGCATTTAAAAAGCATTCGATGTAAATGCTACATGTACGTTGTAAAAGGGATAAAACATTCGATGTTTATATTACATGAACGTTGTAAAATGGATCGGTTTAATGTTACATGTACTTGTTAAAAAAAAAGGATAAAACGTTCGATTTTGATGTTACATGTTCGTTGTAAAATGGATAAAACATTCGATTCTAATGTTACATGTACGTTGTAAAATGGATAAAACATTCGATTTTAATGGTACATGTACGTTGTGAAATGGATAAAATATTCAACTTTGATGTTACATGTTCGTTGTAAATTGGATAAAACATTCGATTTAAATGTTACATGTACGTTGTAAAATGAATAAAACTTTCGGTATTAATGTTCCGTGTACGTTGTAAAAAATATTCATTCAAATGATGCATATGTTAGCAGGGCAGGAAAAAAAAAAGTATCTCCATTCGTGTTGAGTAATTACTTTATAATTGGAGCGACGTTGGGCGGTTTTCAAAGAAGTTTCGCTGTACCTGTGACTTAACTCTGTGACTTAGAGACACTTCAACTGACAAAGCAGGCATCGTGTGCCATTTTATACAAGTGTTTTCAAATGGAAATAGCTCCTTTCTACTCAAGGGCGCTCTTTACCCTACATGATAAATTGTTCGCTTTCGGGTCAGCTTTTTTCTGAGAAATTCTTTTACACTGAAGAATGCCGAGGTTTCTCACAAATATCTAATGAGTCACACACGCACGGAAAACATTAATAATGTTAAATTTGTAATTTTCCTTAAAACAGTTTTCGTTATCAATATTTAATTTGAATATAATGAACAGTACTTGATTGAAACAGAGTATGCATCATAAACAAAACTGATTATGTCTTGAGGACATAACTTACTCGCCACATTTCGCCACAAGTAAATACAGTAGACAGGTGGAATATATTTCAGTTGAAGAATTCAGCTTTCTTCGTTCATTTCTCTTTGTATCCATGGCGATATGATTACCTAAACTGAGCTTATGACGTGATTGAAATCAGAGTGATTGTGTTCACGTCGCTTGTGTGTCCGACGCTGAGTAGAGGGGAGTGAGGGGCGACACGACGGCAACTGTGATCACTAATCACGGCCTAATTAGTATAAGAACTCATTCAGTGAATAATCAGTGACGGCGATGTTCTTCTAAACGGCTCCTGCCATCACAAACCCTCTTAATCAGCCCACACTGTTTGTAGAAGGGATAATACTCAAACTGATTTAGTTACGAAAGGACAACTTAGATGACCCAACTTGGATTTTTAAAAAACCTAAGCCAAGACGGTGGTACAATACGAGTTTAACGTGTTCCACTATCACATTGTATGTAAGAGAGGAGAGCTTATTTCAATGCACATGTCTTTATCACGGACGTATTACTTTGAAGCAAACAAAATTATCATTTAAACTAAATGGGTTCATATAAATCGCATTTGTCAACAACAAAATACACTGCTTTCTTGTGTAGTTTTCAACCGTAAATACAGGCTGTGGAGACCCACATTTCCGAACAAATTAAACAGCACGGGTATTTGGAATCTACGCTGAAAAATAACATTAAACTGCTCTGAAATGGCACATTACTCCGGTGAAAGCAGACGAGAAGTTGAATGAAACGAGCCTTACTCACACCAGCCATACAGTCAGCTCATAAAAATGCATGCATATTTAAGTCCTAGCTGAAACCTCAACGTTTAAACCTGTAAATTCCCATCTTGAAAGTTTCATCCTGAAAAAGTCGTATTGGGGAGCGCACGAGAAACGTGGAGAAAGCTAAACGTGATTAGGTGATGGACCATTAAGGCGTTGTGAATGAATGTCTGAAGACCACAAACTGGTGTACAGTGTTACGCTGTCATGATATACACCCTCCGGCGGACCATAGTTTTATTCATTTCATACTGCCTCATCGCTCATTTACCACTGCAAGTGCGCTTCATAATATTTTTACGTAAAAAAATACGTAATATTTTAATCGGTGGAATCTGTCAGTAATGGATATGGATAGCGACTCAATCCGTTATCTTAATACCTACATCAATTACTTTGACGGAGCCTCCATCCAGTGCCAGCGTTCATGTCACATTAAACCAATTGTAACAGAAGAGATGCATTTTTAGAAGCATAACGATACGAGTACAGACGGTTTACCATACATACAACTTGAGAATTACGGCCTCAAGAATGGTGTTTTAATCTCTGTTACGACCGTTAAAATATTTGTTACATGTACCTGAAATTATTTTACAAAATATACTTCAAATATTTTTCAGAAAAAGTACTTGAACATATCTTGATGTATTTTAAATTGATATATTATTTTGATATTTCTGCAGGATGCCACACGACTAGCTGGTAACTGCGAGAGTGGGAGGGTGTGTGAATTAGCCTGGTAACCTCGCCTCGGACACTGGTACTACCAGCTACAGGAGCTAGATAGGGACTGGTCGTGGGCCGGGTTTGAATCTGGAGTATGTCATAGTGTTTGAAGCCTTCCTACACTCAGGCAAACAATACTACAGCAACTGATTCCCCTTATCACGGCGAGGGAGGGAGGGGTGCTACAGTCCGGCTGTGGCATTTGGAAAGCACGGCTTTGTTTGAGATTGCCTATCGTCAAAGCCATAAAGCTAGATCCGAAGTAGGTGAAAAGGCCGTTACTAACGTGCCCGTGTCCGGCAGGGGTGGGGATTCTGCGGGGTGGGGCACCGGGAACGTTGAGTGTGGGTGGGGAACCCGTGGGGTGGCGGCAGGGGAATTAAAAGGGGTAGTCGGAAGGACGTTTGGGTTCGGGTAGAAAGGACAGGTAGAATGGTCCTTCGTCTACAGGGTTCGTTTTACTATAAAGAGCTTGTGTCCGTCATGAGTTTGGGAACCTGGGAGGTCTGTGAGTTGGGGGGGGGGGGGGGGGGTACCTTTAGGGGTAGGGTGGAGGGAGTGGTTTAGTTGGTGGGCTAGATAGCGGGAGATGTGTCATGACGGACCTCATTTCTGTATTAACTGTCAGTGTAATATAACTCGAGTGCTTCGCTACAAACCATGTCACTGCGAAATCAGTTTCATTTTTTTAAAGCAATATTTATGTATTTATACATAGCTTACATTTCTTAGCTCATAAACAACAAGTCAACATGTTTGTGACGTAGTTTATCAACAGGATGAAGAAGCGAAGGCTCGCTGACAACTGTAGTGGTTGTATGAGAAAGACAAGATATTACAATTTTTTTGTCACGGAAATGTGGAGCAAGGTTCTGTCTGGGCTGAAGACAGCTTTATTTTACAATCGATGTCACTTGAACAGTTCATTTTCCTTATTGACGTGTAACCACTTCAAACAGATGACCTGTGTGATAAATATATTACATTTCCTCTACGCTGTGAAATTTATCATTTGAAAGCGATAAGTGTATTTTTTAACTGTTTCGTGTCAAGGTATACTCCAGGTAAGCGTCTGGCTCCAGCTCTTTTATTAAAGCACAGTACAGGTGCGCTGACAACCTGTCAGCTACACTCCATACATTAGGAAGAACGCCGCGGATAGCCTACAACATTTAGAGACAATAGATCGGACGCTAAAGCGACGTGACATGTGCTCTACCGGCCAGGTGAAAACACGTAGTGTATTTAGTGGAGTAGGTGGTGCACCTGTGAGAGATATAGGTAGATAGATCTATGTATGCAGGTATGGTAGGTAGGGTATACTCACGTGTGGGGGGTCGTGTTGAACCCGACTCGAGCTGTACTATACCGGTCGGCCCATGTGTAGGTTGGGTCCTGACCGATACTGGACCACTGAGTCTCTCCGTCTCCGCTCACTCTCCCCTAGGCTCACATCGCTTCATGCCCCACACAGAAAACATAAGATAATAATATTTTGTGCAAGTTCAGTGGCTTGTAAATTTTCCGCTGGTTGACTTTGTGTCGGTGTGCACAAGTACTAGCTAGGAGAGAGCCGGTACATTATAGTAGACTGTAGCAATCCCGGTGCGGACTGTCACATGTCTCACATCTACCCCCCCTCATTGGGGGCCGCTAGGCGTGTCGGCCTGCACACACACGCCCGATATACAGTGTAATCCCACATCGCCGACACGGCCAAACATGTAACAAATAATTATTTCTCCTCTCTTGCATTGATGAACAGGTATCTCAGCTAGCATTTCCCGCTGAATCTATTATCCATTACCGATACACTCACAGCGCAATCATTCCGTGAGTTTTTTTCTCAACTCCGAAAACGTAAGGCTTCCTTTGGTTGCTCGCTCAGTGGCCGACTGGTGGATAGATACAGTGAAGAAACATGTTGTCATATTCCGACCTAGCCTGATTGTTCTGGCTGTATGTGTACGTTACGAGCCCTTTCCCTGGCAAATTGTAGTCTGATTGGCTGTTCACGCGGAGCGGCCGGCCTGCCCGCTTGGCTGTCTGACGGCGAATAGAGAAGACGGCGATAGATCGCCACAACAGTCAGTGTGGAGGGAGCATGATAAGCCTGGTAGACAGGTAAGTGGAGCGGAGGTCCTGACGCTTCAGTCGCTAGTTGGAACCCACTCGCCGGCTCATCAACACCCCTCCGTGTGCCTCCGTCCAGTCAGACCCTTTTCAGTCTGCCTTGCAGTCACTGTCGGTGCCGTCGTCCACCCCCTGGAGGCTGTGTACCGCTACACACGTGGATGTGTGTTTACCATCGAGTCTATCTACTGTACAGAGCCGGGTGCTCTCTCCCTAGAATGTAGCTACAAAGAGGGGCATCGTCTGACGAGATCCGCGTTCAGCGTTTAGTGTAGACAGTTACTACATATACAAGAACTTCTCATATTTGTTATCAGTTGCGGACACGTGTACGAGTGTTGTCGTCAACAAGAACATTGTTGAGACATTTTGCAGGAATGTTGAGGAAGAAAGCTCATCGTTCTATGATTACAAAAGGACAATTAGAAGCCAATTACCAGGTGGTGATGAGAGCGCGTCCCGACTCACTCGCTCGGGTTGAAAGACGCGCAGGCAGTCAATCAATTAAAGAAAGGGTTATTGTATTGTTGCCGCTCCCGCTTTGTTCCACGATAATGACAAAAGATCTGCTCATATGCAGTCACTAAAGTTGAAGTGATACGTGACTTGACCATTTACCCTGGAGTCAGTACATGACCCAGCCCGCCCCCAGTGATCTGTACAAACCATCTCCTCACCATCCACCCTTCACACTGTGACATAGTGCTTCTGAAACTAACTCATTTTACAATTACAGACATATTTCGCTTTATTATGGTCAACTTAACAGAAAAATCCTTTCTGAAAAAAATACATATATTATTTTGCTTCGCATATCTCCTTGTTAAACTCCCATCTCCCCATGCAGTCCTTGAACAACATTAATGAGATACCACTTTTCAGCAACCTTTAATCACAAGTGAAGAAGGGTTTTGTGGTTTTAGGGTTGGCCGACTCATTTATCCATGAAAACCTAAATCTATTTAAAACAGGTTAATGCACGTTTTAAAAAAGGAAATACGTCTTAAAATATTAAACTTCATAACTTAAAAATATCACATAGACAGATTGACAACATTAAACCTCTACTTGTATATATGAATGAAATTAAATGTTCAATTAAACGTTTAGTAATTATTTCATGCTAAACATGAAGATACGAACCGTGTTCTGTATGTAACAGGATTTGGAAATAAACATTCACACAGCATATTCCAAGTGTTTATGATCAAAATGATATATTGAGCCGCCTAAATGTTATATTTCTGAATTTTAACATCAACATGAATTATTAACTTCAATTCAGTTTCAAAACGACGCTTATCTTGCACATTTATAAATTACATCTTCACATCTTATACTTTTTCCGAACTTTGTTTATTTTTTTGTATTATAACATATCACACTAAAAATATTTCAGTTAGTTTCTGATACGAATTTAGACTAGAGCCTAGAAGGACATCTGCGGTAAATAAGTTGTGTGTGTATTCAAAGGTTTGTCATTGTACACCAGCCGAGCTTCAAGTATTGCAAATATTGACTTGTAAATCTTGGATATAGTATTACAGACTTAGTTTGTATAGGAGAAATCATTTTAGATCCGTTTGAGCTGAAACGTATGACTCGCCAAAATGTTGTTTGAAACGGGACAGAATCGTTTTTAATCAATTCATCTCAAACTTGACAAATAAAGCCCGAAATAAGAAAAGACAGGACAGTTTTAAAAATTTATTGGAATAATATATAAAATATTGTAAACCTTCTTCATAAGTCATCTCCACTGCGTTCTTAACATTTTGTCAAAATATTATCGTTTCTTTCTAGTAGAGAAACATTACCCTTTACTGCCGAAAATAATGTATGTACTCAAAGCCTGTGGTCACTAAAGTGAAATGGTAAAACTTAATAAGCACAAAATCAAATGTAAATTATTTTTGCTAAATGTATTAACTAGAAAAGCAAATATTTGTCTAGACGCCTCTCAAGAATCCCTCGTCTATATAGATGGACAGTGCAACCCGTCTCCCCTTGTCCCCATACAGTAGCAGGTGCGAGTTAGTGGGGGTCCGAGGTCCCCGCCCGTGGGGTGAGGGTTAGAGTACGACAGGGTAGGATGAGTGAGGGACTCTAGTGAGGTACCAGGACACCCGAGGGAGGTACCCCATCACGAGATGAAACCTCTTAACACTTGCCTGGTGTCTGCACGTGAGACACATGTAGTTCACCCGGGGCACCTAGAGATACTATATTGTCCGATGTTATGCTTTAGTGCTTTATACGCACGCCCTCTCCTGGCTAGTAGTTTTATGTACCTGTGTCGTCCCATCTGTACTAGTTTGCAGTGCCGTCTCTTCAAATACCACCAGGGGGTCGACAGTAGCTGAATTCCTCTCTGTGAGACGTCATCGGTATTTTGGGGTTCACCAAATACCAAAGCGTGAACTTTCTTGATACTCTAACATTCTTTCGAAAGTATGTCGACTAATATTTGAACTCTATGTCTTAGAATTTATTTTCAAATTCTAAGAGTTATTTTTAATTCGGACATTTTTTTAAGTGAATATCACCAGCGCAAATCTTAAATTTAAAACCTCGATTAAAACGTCGACATTAATCTCTTGCAGGTAAGGGCCTTTCAACACATTCAAGAATAATGGTAACTAAAATGTTCAACCCAGTGACAACTCGTCATGCATTTTTCATGAATTTTAAATCTAAAAAAAGAAGACAGTTATTTTTGGATTGATAACAGAATACCCGTTTCCTCACAATACAAGCGAAAGGTCCCACCCAGAAACTCTACCCCATGGATCCCCTTACTTAACCCCACCCACACGCCCCACCCACATGTGTTTGATGAACTCTGTGTGTGACAGTGCCTGTCCCTCCACACCCTCCTCTGTTGGACAAGCGGCTTGTTGGATGGGTTCACCTCTTGTACAAGGCGGAACACGGGTAAATTGAAGGAACGGAGTATCCCGTGACATGTTGCCCTGATCAACCAGCTAGAAATGCAAATATTTTGTACATGACAGTCTGCCATCCGAAAAACACACACACATAAACGCGCAGCCATGTTAGATTTTGTGTGTTGATCCCCCCTAGTGGAACCTCGTCACGATCCTGTGTGTAAAGTTGAGACCTCTGAAAGTGAAAAGTCGGAGCGGGGCATTACTGGGGGATGTACAAACACACACGGGTACCTGCCCGCTCTGAAGGGGAACCCGGGGGACTTGTGGAAAGGTGGAAACAGTTGCTGTCTCTTCAGTTGCTGTCTCTTCAGTGGCAGTCTCTTCAGTGGCAGTCTCTTCAGTGTCTGTCTCTTCAGTGGCAGTCTCTTCAGTGGCTGTCTCTTCAGTGGCAGTCTCTTCAGTGGCTGTCTCTTCAGTGGCAGTCTCTTCAGTGGCAGTCTCTTCAGTGGCTGTCTCTTCAGTGGCAGTCTCTTCAGTGGCTGTCTCTTCAGTGGCAGTCTCTTCAGTGGCAGTCTCTTCAGTGGCTGTCTCTTCAGTGGCAGTCTCTTCAGTGGCAGTCTCTTCAGTGGCTGCCTCTTCAGTGGCAGTCTCTTCAGTGGCTGTCTCTTCAGTGGCAGTCTCTTCAGTGGCTGTCTCTTCAGTGGCTGTCTCTTCAGTGGCTGTCTCTTCAGTGGCAGTCTCTTCAGTGGCTGTCTCTTCAGTGGCAGTCTCTTCAGTGGCAGTCTCTTCAGTGGCAGTCTCTTCAGTGGCAGTCTCTTCAGTGGCTGTCTCTTCAGTGGCAGTCTCTTCAGTGGCAGTCTCTTCAGTGGCTGTCTCTTCAGTGGCAGTCTCTTCAGTGGCTGTCTCATGAGTTGCAGTTTCATCTCACTTGCTTAATTTGCTGAAAGGTTACTCCCCTTATAGCACGTTGATGTCGCTTTTCTCTGATCTGTTGACTATAGTAACACGTATTAGTGTGTAATCGATAAATGGTCTACACACTGACATACTATACAACACAGCTATCAATACTAATACAAACATTATTGCTTCTCACAATTTTACGTAATTTTAAGAATTCATTGCGGATTGGCAAATGGTCGTTGTATTGACATTAACTGATTTGATTAGGTCTATAATGTTTTAAACCATGATGTTTCTTGACAATAGGATGAAACGAGCATCTGCACACGCCCTTGACATTTATAACAATCTCTTCAATACAAGCTCGATTCTGTAGTACGATGCGCTGAATAGTGCTTTGTTTTACGCTGTTTTGATCTTACATCAACAAATGAAAAGAAAATATAGCAACTTCCGTTTCAAATCATGACAATGCATTGACCGTGTCACACATTTAGTGCCCCGTCTTCCGGCAGCACAGCTGAAAGTACTTCTCCAGCTTAAATACGCATAAACAGTCTAAATAGAATCATGTTTTAAGATCTTAAAGAACACTGTTATACATAATTACATACAACATGTACGGGGGTGTTAGATACACGTTTGTCCAAGTTTTTACATTGTGATACTCAGCCTATATAAGCCTTTGTGTTGTTCTTACTGATTCTATTAAGACTTTATTAAGATTATCATCTTCGAATGAAGAAATGGTCTGGTTGAGGAATAGGAAGGATATGGTGAAAGTCACGTGAAACATATCTTTGACTCTCCGTGAAAGTCACGTGAAACATATCTTTGACCCTCTGTGAAAGTCACGTGAAACATATCTTTAACTCTCTGTGAAAGTCACACCGAAACACAACCGTTGCAATAAAGAAGTTGACTACCAATAATATATGTTAAAATGAGAAAAGCTCAATGTGAAAGTAACCTGTAATATCCCTATAACCCTACGTGAATATGAATACGACTGATAATTTTAACTCTCTCAGAAAGACATGTTTAACATCTTCTTAACCTAACCCCGCTAAAGTGACAGTGACAGTGAAGTGATCACCCTGTATCGAGAGTAAGATGGACCACTGTCCTGTGACAGTGAAGTGATCACCCTGTATCGAGAGTGAGATGGACCATTGCCCTGTCACAGTGAAGTGATCACCCTGTATCGAGAGCGAGATGGACCACTGTCCTGTCACAGTGACGTGATCACCCTGTATCGAGAGTGAGATGGACCACTGTCCTGTCACAGTGAAGTGATCACCCTGTATCGAGAGTGAGATGGACCATTCCCTGTGACAGTGAAGTGATCACCCTGTATCGAGAGTGATATGGACAATTCCCTGTGACAGTGGGGGTGATCACCCTGTATCGAGAGTGAGGTTGACCATTCCTTGTGACAGTGAAGTGATCACCCTGTATCCAGAGTGAGATGGACCACTGTCCTGTTACAATGAAGTGATCACTCTGTATCGAGAGTGAGATGGACCATTCCCTGTGACAGTGGGGTGATCACCCTGTATCGAGAGTGAGATGGACCATTCCCTGTGACAGTGAAGTGATCACCCTGTATCGAGAGTGAGATGGACAATTCCCTGTGACAGTGAAGTGATCACCCTGTATCGAGAGTGAGATGGACCACTGTCCTGTGACAGAGTCCAGCCAATCTTTGAGTCGATGGTGGGACGACCAAAGACATTCCAGTGCATCAATAAATCTTCTTCCTCTCGCTGAACACCTGTGGGCCGGGCTACATGGCTTGACTTTATGTCGGTAGTGGTCCCACAAAACCCCCAATTGAACTTTGAATGCAAAAGTGAAAATCCAGGTGTGAAGCCACTTAATACGTCGGTCATTTATCGTGGCTATAACAGGTTACTACTTAATAAGCCAGCCCAACGACCGCACCGCGCTAACTCGGAGGAATAATAATGTGTGTGACCTGTTTATTTATCAAGCCGAACTGGACTGATCGCTGAACGCTGAGATCCACTTCCCTCCGTGTCGCTATCTCTTAGCGTGTAGCAGAACATACACAGGAACGCGCCTTCATACAGTTACAAACTCCCCCACAACACAACATATACGTGTCGGCAGCTAAAGAGTCGCTTTATTTTCTCTTGTTGTAAAAACCGTAAACTACAGAACACACAAAAACAAACAACGTTAGCGGCTAATACCGTTGATTAGAGACAAGCCTTCGCTTGCCCTGTGGAAGGTAAACACACTCGCTCCCCGCTGTATACACTGACTCTGTTGTAAGTGTACGTTAAAGCCAACATTGCAGTGAAAGCGGGTGGGTTTGCAGTCAAGAAGGGCCATCCGGGTACAGGGCGTACCTTCTGTGCTGGAAACAGCGTGGAACAGCAAGAACAGTTTGGCGGAGTTTTGTAGAAGATTCTTGAAAAACATCGAGTAAAGATGATGCAATAATACAGGCGGGACGAGTTCAGCATTTTGTCTTTAAGCCACCTTCGGCATTTCAACATTAGTATTTCATTTTGAGAAAGAAATGAATAAATCAATGATCTGATATATTTTTTCTAAACGTCTTTGATGGCAGACATTCATGGTGTCAGGTTCACGAATTCTGAAATTAAACAACACAAATGACAAATACTAAAATTGTATCATGTTTGTATATACGACTGAGGACCTGAAAGGTACATTATGGAGAATTTTCATTAGTTAAACATTAACAGACAATTCCTGCTAAACTGTTGAACTTTTATCTCTATCTGCAGGCACTTGTGTACCAGTCTGTCATCCGTACCCCTTAATTGTTTAAGTGCCTAGGCAAGTCTACAACACGACTCAGGAACTCGGTTTAAGTTTCTGAAAATGAACACATCTCAGAGGCTCATTCCGTTATAATTTTTGACAAAGGTGATGAATTAATCATTGAATTAACAATGATGATGTAGGTGAATTCCTTATTTGATAAAATTGATGTAGATGAAAAAGGTGATGTAAATAATTTATTTATTGGACAAAAGTGATCTAGATGATTTCCTTAAATGAAAAGTGATGTAAATGAATTGTTTATAAACAAAGATGATGTATACGAATTCTTTATTTGATAAAATTATGAATCCCTTTTTTAACATGAAGATTTTTTTTTTTATCTAACAAAGATGATGTTGATGAATCCTTTATCTAATGGAGGTGATGTATATGAATCCTTTATTTAACAAAGGTGAGATTGTGAGGTCTTACAAACGATTTCAGATACATCACGACGGTTTGGTTTATCGTCTGACAAGCTATTGTAACAAGGCGCTGGTATTTGTCTCATTTTATTGCATTTGTCTCTGGTAGCCCTTTTTGCGGCTTTAAATCAGATATTAATATTTGCAACAATCTTTCCACTTTCATTTTCATGAATCTGGAAACATACAATTTGTGTATTTAGAACTACGATTTTGATGTTTTACACGCTGAACGGCCCCGGGTACACACTAGTCTAACATTTAGCCTCTGAAGTGATATTTTGGGGTAAAACATTCAAAATTTGAAAAAATGAAACAAAATATAGGATTCAACAACAAAACCTTTGTTTAAAAAAAAAAGAATTTATTTGCATTATCTTTGTCAATTAAGGAATTCATCTACATCACTTTTGACAAATAAGGGATTAATCTACAACACCTTTGTCAAATAAGGGATTAATCTACACCACTTGTTAAATACAGAATTAATCTACATCATGATTTTTCATTAATAAATTCCTATTTTATTTACGTCATCGTTGTTAGTGGATTTATCTGCATCACCTTTGTTAAATAAAGAATTCATTTTAATCACTTATGTGAAATTGAGTGTTCATTTCCTTCAGCTAAGTAACGAATTCATATCCATCACGTTTGTTTAATAAAACATTCATCCACATCATCGCCGTTGATTAAAGGTTTCATTCTACATCATTGGAATATAAATGATTCTTCAACATCATTTACGTCAACAAAATGTTATTTGTAGACTTGTAGTTATAACCTGTATTCTGGAATCAAGAGATTTTATTAAAGGTTGATCTTAAGTACCACAGAGTGGTGAAGCCTGGACAGAACCTATATATGTGTCTCTCCTATGTGTCGGTGAGACTCGTATCGGAAGGGGAGTGATGGTGCCCGAGGCTTGTAGATTTTACACTCCATATGCTCCAAATAAACACACAGGCTGCTTATAGAGGCGGATGAGCCGAGGCGAAGATGAGCCTAAACCAATTTGATAAATATGGAGACAACCACGACCATATATAATTATAGAAGAGCTTTACTCGAAATGACGCACGGCCCCTTCACACGGTGTGGTGTAAAAGCCCTGGGGACCAGTTTACGACGTAGTCATGTTCCGTTATATAGGTTCCAGCGTAAATTATAAAATGTAATTTTCTTAGAAAGTTTAAGCATAAAATTTATGAATTTGTGAATTTTTAACTCCGGTTTTATTAAAATGAATTATAAATAGTATTAAAGACACTGTGGGGTCGACATACCGAGGTAGATATGTCTGTTTGTGTTGAAGTCAGACCACAGGATTGAGAAGCGATCTCAGGGGTATACCGCCATTAGGCCTACCCCCTTCATCTCTGGCCTTTGATGGCTAAATTGGAAATACTAGTTTCTCCAATTACGGCAACTTGATTTTAAATTCGGTATGATCAGCCCACTAATCTTGATAGCTCACATTCCAAATGCTCGTTTGTAGTCATGTATCTATTGCATCGGATACTTTGAATCAACATCTGCAAAACATCTAAACTTAATTGATTCGGTTATGTACATTTACCTGACATCATGTTATATATACCGGTGGTCTATAGGTAGAAATCAGAACAGGAAGATTTTCTGGATAACAACTTCTTTAATGTGAAAATACACGACGTTATCTCTTAATAGGGTATGGCGATTTGCTTAATGGCGTAATAGACGCTCTTATATTCGCAATATTAACGTTTAAATGATAAAACAGATCAAAGCCGACAGGAGTTTAATTTTGAGAAATGTGAAACTTTGATTGAGAATATTAGAATGACACTGAAAATGTACTCAACGTATGTCAGAAAAGTTCAGATTTACAGGCGAAATGGCACCTATCAAAGTCTGCCAACAGAAAACCTTATTTCGATTGAACGTTTGTTCGTGTGTGCATGTTTATTCTGATAACGATTTAATACCATGTCCTCTGCATGAAAAAAAATGTAATCTCAGTAAACTGTTCCCAGCACTCTCGTAGGCCTACACGACGTCGCTTCTAAAATCAACGTAACGTCATCGCCGTTGCTCAGTGGCAGTGCAGTAATGGTTTGACGTAATCAGAAATGATCCAAGTGAGGTAGTTTGGACGTACAACAGCAAATTCCCTGCCACAGCCGCTTTATATTAAACAAAACGTTTATATTTTCGTTGTCATATCACTTGTGACGGGGTAAAGCCTAAATATCCAGTCTTAGCTGCACCACTCGAGTTATGGAACGATACCGACTTCACCTCGTCGCTCGATGAGAGATAAGTGATAATACACTGAACACATATCTTCCATCACATACAGGCATGGAATGGATGTAAAATTGTAAATGTAGGAATAAACCATGTTTATAAATCTTTATTGACTCCAAAGTGTGATCCTATTACTGGGCGGCAAGTATAGTTTAACGGTACATACATTATCATGTGTATTTAATCAAATAAAACGAATGACAGACACCGTTCTTCAAACCAGTCATTTATTTCAATTGCCTGGGGAGTTAATTCGGTAAATTTCAAGCGCCTCGGGTGATTTTGGCACAACTAATATAGTCCCATGGTGGATTTTCACTCGTGTGTTAGATTACCGAGCAGCGAGAAAAAAACACCTCCTATCCAAATCACCTATTGAGAAAAAATGGTCCGCGAAATCTTTCGTGTTGATAGTATCAGGGCATTTAGCAGGTAGTTTGCCCCGGGTAATTAAAGACGGTAGCCCGAGGCAGGTGCGCGCTTCAATAGCGGGGTGGTCAGCAAACCGGGGGAGGTGGGTCCCAGCAACTGATCTTATCTCGGGCCCGTACAGCGAAACGGTGGGTGGCGCTCTTAGACCGCCGCTCCTTCATACGCAGCCCTAATTAACTCAGTACCCGTCCTTTTCCTCATTAGGAGCTTCGTTTCGCCAAGTCTTTTATACGTTCGTCTTTTAGAAGTTGCTCAAATGGGTTGAGTATAAAAGTACCACCCATTGGTGCTAATCCGAAATGACAGTGATTGAAGTTTGTTTTGTTTGCATGGATATTGTTGGTAAACTTGCCGAGAGGGCCTGCGGTCATTAAGCTGATTGTTGAGAATCATTTCCTGCGGAGTCTGTCAATAGAAACCGACATTTTTATTATGTACCAGTCCACAGTTTCCCACTCAAGAATTTATTTCTTGTTAAGTCTTGTCAAATTCTAAGTTTAAGCAAGACCCGTCTTTCACCAAGACGGAAACTCGCCAGAAAGGATTACGGCCTATAATTGTGTTACATATGCTATGAAATCCTAATCAGTTGTCAACGATATTCAAACATTTACCTTGGTTACGACATTTACGAAACGTCTCATTTTCTTAAGAGGCAAATGCAGCAATAATATATGTAACAGTAACTGATAATAGATCTAAATCCCTTTTTATTGAAATACATACGCTATCAGCCCATCTACATAGCTGCAGGGAGTACTTGGAACAAGATGAGATAACTCCGTTACTTGTCCCGGAGGGGAATACAAGTATTTGAAGTATCATCGAGGAGAAGACGGCTTATACCATATGATTGAGAGATGTAACACAATAACATGTGAAAACTTCAAGTGGATGACGTCACAGATAATAGTGCAATAGGGATTATAGACAATATGACACGGCTGGCGGCTAAATGTCGGCCTCCTGTCCAGATCGCAGAGTTTGATATACGTGGAACGGAGGTGCCTCTCTATTCCAACTGTCTCTGTCACTAACCTTACAGTTTGCGTCTCAAGATGTCGTGCAGGGAAAACCATTGTCATATCGGATCTTTGTTTATTGTCAGATTAAATTTGGAAAGTTAAATGATCAAAGTTAATATGCATTATAGAAATATTAACTCATAATTGTTGACGCGCGTGAAATATGCAGGAAACATCAACCAGTGTTTTTCTCAAATTGAAATTAAAATTAGAAAGATGATGGGCATTTGTACTGGGTTTGAATTTAAATCAAATCAAACTTCAAATAACAGTGGAATTACCTGTTCGAAATGCCAGAACGAGAGTCAACTGATTGGGTACTTTCAAACTTCGCTCAGTAAAGTTCCAGAATTGAAACAACAGATTGTCTGTTACAATCCACATGTATTGAACTTAACGCGTGAACTGGTATCATTGTTTGTAGTTTTGAATTGCCCTTTCGAATGTGATTCATTGATTTTATCATTATATTTCCAAATGTGTGTGGAAAGCTTAGTAGTAATTGTAAGTGCAGTATGGAACAAGTATATAAACGCATCTATTGTTAAGATATCCGTTTCTGCTTAACATTGGTCCTTGACCTGACACCTGGAATTAGTCGATCTTACAAGGAAGATAAATGTACAAATACAATTTGAAATATACAAGTAAACCGTTGTGTTCAGTCTTCTGTTTTAAGTAGTTTAATAATATTAAAAAATACAGGGCCACAAAGACGTTGATAAATGACATATTAAAAGTATAACATACGGTTACAGCTGACCTTTGGCTTTTGGACACTGTTAAATCTTCAACCACATCCTAAATACATATAGGATGAATAGCAATAAGTACAACACATAAGCACATATAATATGTAGGACGTTGACGACTCTGTAGAGAGACGGTTGCAGTATATCTGATCTTGGGAATGGGTAACAGTATCTGAACATGAAACCTTCATACATGCACGTGTTTACATCAGTTACTTTCCCTCAAAGATGCGTGGTTGTGCGTGACGTCAAACTTTCTTTACCAACTGCACGTCGTTTCTGTTATCTAAAAAATAACATTGACACTTTCATTTTCCTTGTATTAAGTATAACACCATTATTGAAATGCTTAAAGAATGACGAAGACCAGAGTTTCTTTCTACGTTCACTGGTAGGACTCGTTGTTCTCCAAATGATTCACCCATGTTGAGCCTGAGAACCTACAGCACAGGAATGATAATCCACAAACAAACACGGAGTTCAACATGTAACTTTAGCGTGAGAATAGAAACATAGTTGTAACTGCAGCCTGATTCATATGTTAAACAGAAGATATGATTAGAAGTGCAGAGGTCCTTTTGAATAGATATGTTTTCAAATGGGTCATATTATTCTTCACATTGGCACAACACAGTGATCGTTAGCTTAATCTGGACTGCGTTCCGAGTTCTATTCTTCAATGACCAGGTGCAGATAAGAGAAGCAACCGAGCGACACTGATCCCTGAGTGTAGCCCGGCTGTGGATCAACTGTATGAGAGATGAGGGCGAACTAATAACTAGTTACATGTGTGAATTATAGGCAAGTAAAGCCAGAGCGGAGAAAATGACTATCTTATTGTGGTCACGATTCACGAGCCGAAGCGTTCAAGATCTGTATGAATCATGTTGAGCAGCCACCTTGATTGTCGGGGTCAAAGCAACAATACCATTACGGCTGCGTCCTTCAACAAATCAACGGCGTTCACCTGCAAACTAGCTACCTTGTGGTTTTCAGGTGGTTAATTCAAATTGGTTCAGTGTTCTGACTACTGGTACACAGGCAGGTCGACTGAATTGAGTGTGTACGGTACATAGAGTTGTACTTCTCAAATGAAGCATAATGTGCGTGAAATGTCCATACCGCGACTATAGGGGGTGGTTGTCAATGAAGCGTAACGGCCAGGTGTTGGGTCGAGTCAATCATAAGGCATTTAGCACTTGACATTACAATACTACTTTCTATACAACTAACTTCAGTCAGCGGGGCGGAGAGCGAACGACTTGAACCGACACTCGTTTTCAGCTTCCAGGTCACAGCCTACGGGCACCTGTTCCTTCCTCTCAGCGCTCATCTCGTTTGTTTGATTCCTGTTCAATAGTACCTGTTGTGATACACTACTATACAAATCATCCGCTAAAGCACATTTGGCTTGATGGTTTGTTTATCAGAGGAGTTTATTCACTGACGATAGTAACATGATCACAAACATTCCCACGTGTGCGACACTTTCACCAGTGAGCGGGCTCGGCTCCTCCTCATAAAGGCCCGGGTGCATGTGTGGGAACGGAGCTGTTTGAGAACGGAGCTCAAGACGCATACATACTGAGTTTATGATTCATAGCTCCGTCGTACTTATATCAACAGTTGACGTGATACATTGTACACACATCTGGTGTAATATTTTCCATCCAGTTTTGAAATATAATACTTGATGATTCTTTGATCCCACGTAAGACTGCACGTTTTCTTTGTTACAGTGAAATTTGTTTACAACAAAACGCTATCACATGTCACACACAGCCGAGAAAGCTGTACCATATGCACCTGTATTGTAAAGGCGACGAGGACCCGTGTAAAGGCCCATGTTAACCGAGCATCTACCTCATTGGTACAATATCTTTACATCTCTTGATACGGCTATGGATTCGTACATATTGTAATTGATGACACGTTCACTTTCAGGTAGTATATATTATCATATTATGGTGATTAAGCTTCTTTGGTATTGTCTTTAGGAATTTAAAGAGTTCTGATAATAATACACGTAAATGACCAATTATTCGTCCTCATCTTTGAATATTTAAATTTGTTAAGCTAAACCTACTCAGCATGGTATTGATGCGCTCATATATTCACTATCAATGCAAGAAGTATTTGAAAAAACTATTTGTAGTGTCAGTAATCTATATTTAACATGGAAACTAGGAGTATCCAACAACAATTGGCATTGATGCGTTCGTATAATCATTCATAAATAAGATATATAAAACAACATATTGATGCGCACATATAATTCACACTGTTAACAAGCAACCACAAACGGGATTTATGTGCACCTATACGCGAACAAGGAAAAAATGAACTCAACTATAAAGGT
Organism: Gibbula magus; assembly: GCA_936450465.1. NCBI lineage: Eukaryota > Metazoa > Mollusca > Gastropoda > Trochida > Trochidae > Gibbula > Gibbula magus. Next base: position 80,592,031 of record OW388291.1, on the reverse strand, counting down.
TGTTTCACAACAAGGTTAGCAAAACTTCTTAACAAAGTGCGTAATTAACACATGACCAACGACACGTAATAGTCATTTCACAGTTATCAAAACAACTAACAGCAATTCACTGAATTCATGTGGTCAAATATATTTTTCAAATTAAATTTGTACTTTTTATAGAATTATTTTGTCAAACTTTGTCAAACACACTGCATGTACTTACCTCTTTGAAAGGCATGCGACAGCCAACATGTTGAGGAAATATAGCATTTAAAAAGAAATGGAGACTCACATATATAACACGGGTCCTGTCTTGTAACAACAACGAATATTAGCAAACAAAGCAAAACTTTTAAAAATTAAATACAACAAAGGGAATTGTTTTGAACTGACGAAGACGGTTTAACATTGCTATCATAAGGAAACAGTTACAACATTTTACATTCTTATGACCTTTATTTACAAATAGAATGAAGCAAACAACTGTTTTACAAACAGCTGATCGCAATACAGTAGAAACTGTTTCATAATGTTCCATTAACTGTACAATTTGACTACGAAACATTGCGGATTCAGAGGGGAAGCTTAAAGGGGGATTGAACCAACTCCCTTGCCCATCGACAAAAACAAAATTTCCATAGTTAATTTTCATCGTTATCCAATTGCTTCAAGATCTCCTTTACACTGCATCCCACGAACCAGTTTCTAAGAGAAGATTGACGATAGAAGATGTAATGTTCATGAAATACGAATATTAAAAATAAATCGTTTAGTTGTACACTTAAACAATGATAACATAGGTGCGAGGAATCAAGAACGATGTGTCTGTAAAATATATGTTGATAACGATGAGTTAAAACTTGAAAAAATGTGGAGCCTGTTTGACATCATGCACAGTTGAAAACAATAAAACATGTACAAAGTTTTAATGAATCGATCTGCATTGCACCTGCACCTTCAACTCAACTATGGATCCATATAGAGTGTTTATCGAATAACCAAGTGTTTAATTATAGCTTTTATAGCATTATATATATATATATATATATATATATATATATATATATATATATATATATATATGGAAAAAATAATGGATTTCTACTTCTAAATCCATTATTTTTTCCATATATATATATATATATATATATATATATATATATATATATATATATATATATATATATATATATATATATATATATAAATAAAATAGTATTGTGGAATTTGGTACATTTGATTCACATTCGCTAACTAGCGCTTTCAGCCATGTTGGCTTCTTCAGGTTAGTGTCAGTTGTACATGTATATATATATCTGATGATGGACTATGGAACCTAGCATGGATTATATCATGGTTATATCATCAATACGTCACGTTATAATGTCCTCGCGTAAAGCTAGCATACATAACTGAGGAATGCCACTTTATAAGTATTAAAGATGAATAAAATAAACTCAACAAAATGTTCACAAAGAAAGGCATGATGCCCCATGTTAGCCGGGTACTAGTCAGCATTTACACCTCGTCTAGCTTACCATTCAAATTGGGATCATCCATTTAACAGGCTTTCATCGAATCTGAAGCAAGCACTTAAGGTAGGCTGGGTAATGGCTTTAAGAATTATTATAACTTTTTGAGTGGCTTCAAGAGGCTTCTGAGTGGAAGTTGATCTTTAACCAATTGTGAACGTTATTCTACTAGATGGGTGACCGTTATTGAGGAGGATTTGTATTCTTCGCCTTTGTTCGGGGGATTTGCTTTCCACGTCGAGTATATGCAATGAGTAACATCAAATGTAGGCGTTATTTTCATGTTGTTTAAAATTCGCTGCTTTAGTTCATATTTACACGAGGAACAAACTGACTTTATCAAAATCTAATACAGATATTTCTTTGTCTTCTTTTCTTGTTCGCTGTTAAATCGAGTTCGCATTTCAAAAGTAATAGAATTATGAATAACCTTTATCACTCAAAAACCGTTTGCTCAGTGTCCTGGCATCGTAAGGTGGATGACATCACAATGATTTGACATAACTGCTAAAACGCTATAAACCTTATGACGTCACAATGTATGAATTCACGACGTGCACTACAAGCTATGACGGTGCTACACACAGATATTTTATTTGAAAACTACACGAAAACTCATTGTGCGCGATAGATATAATCGTACCCTCTTGTTTTCTTATATCAAATATATTACCACTCGAAGACAGACTTAAACTTAACTTAAATTAACTTAACTTAACGTAAACTTAAATCTCAAGGAAAACCTCGAATGTTGAAACTGATGTAAGACGTCACTGAGTATGATTATATATATATATATATATGTATGTATATTAATCTTAAACAACACGCTACATGCGGCATGCCATTAAATAACAGGTCATAATGTTATTGATTTGACAGGAACATTCGTACATGTATACACTAGAGTTTATTCATGTTCGTCCAATCGTGTTTGGTTATCTTCTTCAGAATAAAATAGCGAGAGACAGACAGACAGACAGACATACAGACAGACAGACAGAGAGAGAGAGAGAGACAGAGACAGAGGGTGATTTTCTCTTTGTGATGTCTAGCTTATCAACCGATATTCAATAAGTTTAGTACATACTTATAACTACGTTGATGACATCTTACCTTCAGAACATGAACTCCGTCGACTGCTACTTTAGCGGCCTATCTCTGAACGTCGTCTGACTTTCATCAGCAAAGTGTGAAAAGTGACACTCGATTTATCTTCCAAGTATAGACACATTCAATTGTTCTTTTTATTTCAGTCTATTGGAACTTACAATTCCTGCCTACCATTGTTGATGTTGTCTTTAACCATGCTTCTTTCTGCTAACGCTGCCTCTGAAAGCCTAAGTCGCTACATTCTTTCAAGCCAACTTTCTTTTTGTAAATAAGTGCGCGATTTCTAAAGTATACGTTACCTGAGCTCGGTTGTAGTTGGACACCTGTGTATATATGCGATTGTTTGAGGCCGGCTTCCGACCATACTTTCTCTGGGCCTGTAACGTCTCTATGTAGACACCACGGGCTGATCAGCTGCGCAAATTATCACAAGTCCACTCACTTTAGCTTTGTCACACAGCACTGTTGCCAGAAACTTACTACACACTTTGGCCGCTATACGCAAACCGAGCTGGAAACAAACACAGCTGAATGTTACAGGAAGAATCCTTCTCATTCGACGTTTCAAAGATTTACGTTTTTATCCTCAAAAAGTTTTTAAATTCTAGTATTTTTACAGAAATTTTGAAGTTTGAAATATTTAGAATAATTGTCTATGTAGCACTTTTCGACTTTATTCTGATTATTTGTTTTAAAAATAAATGATGTAACTAAATTTTATGATTCTACTTGAATATCAAACGTTATCTCCATGCTTCTTGTTGTAATTGCTATAGATGTTGTTCATTTTACTCTGCCTACCAAATGTCATGTGATCCTGTAAGCCAGTTTGCGTTACATCTTAGAGGATACACGCGAAGAGTCTTGTAACATGTGCGCTAAATGTGCTGCGAACACTTGTCAATGTGGAAACAGCGAATTAGCACCTTTAAAAAACAGTCTGATTACGATGTTTAAGGATCACGGTCTAAGGCGGTTTTATTTGCATTCACTGACCACACTTAACAGAAACAAACGATGTCAGAAACTTCCTTGGCGAACCCCATCTGTATGGTAACGCAAGTGTGACTCATTTATGACTCTGCATATGTAATTCCCTGTGCTGATTTGTACAGCATATTCATATTTCATTGCTTACATCGCGTATAAAAGATCTCATTGAAGCAATCGATGTTATTAAATGTTTGCAGGTGCAAACGCATTCAAAGAAACTAGTTATTCCCGTTTTCGTATTTTCTATTGTTTGAAACCTTATCTTCTTAATTGGATGTCATTTACTTTATAATCAATTCTAAGAAAAATAGCTATCTACATCCACGTCTTGATAATATTATTAGTTTGATTCATAAGATAAAATTGCTTTTAAATGAAGTGACAGATGTATTAAGTCACGACCCCTAGCCATGCTGTTTAATGACATGTGCTTTTCTAATGCAAACATTCCATCTAACGTCAATGTAAGCATAACATCGCTGAAAGGAGAGAGAGCAAGTTGAGGTATGAACTACAATGAATGTGTGCAAGCGTTAAGCGCTATTACCTGTGGGGGGAAGCTCGCAGCACTAAATTGCTTTCGCTTCGCCTCAATTGCTGTTAATTAGGGGTAATTCCGCCGTGATTTCCCCTCCCTCGTAGATAACAACAGTTTAATAGATAGTGTGTACATTTCTTTGGGAGTGATCTACATTTTGCCTTTGATAAACGTGTTGGCAGATTGGTATCTAGAAAATTACTTTATACTCGCAAACGTTTGAAGGGACCAGATTGCTTAATCAAGCAAGGGTGGGGGGTGTCTCTCACCTGTCCCACGTGCACACAGGTGGGCTGAATAGTTTTTACTTGTACCCTTCGGCAGAGTGTCACCTGTAGAGAAACAAACAAGGTCATGACTACCTTTTTATTTAAAAAGCATGATAGCATATTTTGAATACTGAAGCGAAAACATATTGACATGGTTGAACGAGCACTTGTTGACAAATATTTATGCAATGATTATAATACATGATAATAATCGGTTTATTCTATTTGATCTACTTCTTGTAAACTGAACTGGGATTTTTAAAATGTCCTCATTGTCAATATAAATTATAAGTCGATGACAAAGAAGAATACCTACAGATTGTTATCAGAGAAGGTCGAGTCAGTTATGAAACGACTATCCCATAATTGTATTACCAACATTTTAATTATTAGTCCATGTTAGGTAATCAATAACCTGCACATGAGATATGAATGACTTCAATATCTCTATCAAGTTTCTACTTTGTACTATCTGATACTTTCTTTTACTGTGTGCTATACTTCTTAACTGTCAGCTACTTCTTTACTTTCTCGTATTGATTTACTATCTTCTACCTGTTGTTATTGCTTTAGTGCTTTAATTATTATATGCTCTTCTTTACTATATTCACTATTTGCTTCTGATTTACTAACTACTACTGCTTTACTATCTGCTACTGCTTTACTATCTGCTACTGCTTTACTATCTGCTACTGCTTTACTATCTGCTACTTCTTTACTATCTGCTACTGCTTTACTATCTGCTACTGCTTTACTATCTGCTACTGCTTTACTATCTGCTTCTGCTTTTCTATCTGCAACTGCTTTACTATCTGCTACTGCTTTTCTATCTGCTACTGCTTTACTATCTGCTACTGCTTTACTATCTGCTACTGCTTTACTATCTGCTACTGCTTTACTATCTGCTTCTGCTTTTCTATCTGCTACTGCTTTACTATCTGCTACTGCTTTACTATCTGCTACTGCTTTACTATCTACTACTGCTTTACTATCTGCTTCTGCTTTTCTATCTGCTACTGCTTTACTATCTGCTACTGCTTTACTATCTGCTACTGCTTTACTATCTGCTACTGCTTTACTATTTACTACTGCTTTACTATCTGCTTCTGCTTTTCTATCTGCTACTGCTTTACTATCTGCTACTGCTTTACTATCTGCTACTGCTTTACTATCTGCTACTGCTTTACTATCTGCTACTGCTTTACTATCTGCTATTGTTTTACTATCTGCTACTGCTTTACTATCTGCTTCTGCTTTTCTATCTGCTACTGCTTTACTATCTGCTACTGCTTTACTATCTGCTACTGCTTTTCTATCTGCTACTGCTTTACTATCTGCTGCGTCTTATCAAGGATTTAGATATCAAAATGCTTGGTCATATCTATCTGCTAGTTCTTTACTATCTGCTACTTCAGTCTCTCATGTTAACGTGCATCTAGCTTTTTGAATACCTAGTCCCAGGAAAGAGGGAATTACTGTTGTTCCGTATAGTGTATTTACGATACCTCCCGTAGATAAGATCCACCCCTTTCCAACCCAACATAAATTCGCTCTGTTACACCCAAACTCTTTGTGAGTAATCAACCATTGACAACGATAAACGTACATTTCATCCTCTTCAATGCCGAAATAATCAAGCTGTCAATTCGAATGTTAATTCATTTTGATGTGACTCTCTGAATGAAATATAAATCTTAATGGACATGAGTAGATACGAGTATGTCGAGTATGTCGCTGTGCTGTATATAGCTATATACGAATGATAAGCACACTGGGTGATGGAGATGAGATAAAGAATGAATGAGAAAGCTATTTCCATGTTTATGATGACGGTATTTGGCTATGAATAGCAAAGTTTGATGCCATGGCGTTCTGTGTGATAAGGCTATTTTTGATTAAAGATCAGGACGATTTGATCAACATGATGATACTTGGTGACTACATACGGTATGTAAGGTAATGAATGATTTAATCTCTTTATCAATGTAATCGGAATTATATGATTTTAAACGTTGAGGTCTATCTTAAATTCACGCGCGCAAAGAATGGATAAAGCCGTGTAAAATAATTCACTAAAGATAAAAAATAAATTCAATTCTATAACCAATGTTTATTTTCGTATGTGATTCACATTTCAAGTACCCTGTTGAGACTGTTTATTTTCAGGCGAAACTTTGTAGAGTCTAACGTTTAAGATGAACAATGCATCGTTATAAATTCGTATTAAGAAGAAGTATCACACTTGACAATCAAATATTTATAAAGATATAGGTACAGTTTAACGGTTTAAAGGTTAATTCCAATCAATTGATTAAAGGAAAATGTTTAAAGTGATAAGTGAAACTTTAAGAGAGATAACATAAACCGGCGAAAACTTAATTGCAGAAGACGTTTATGTACAGACACACGAGTGATTCATGCTGCAGACTGGAAGAGGCTGGAACTGGTCGGCACACAGACACTGCTTTTATTCTAGGTGGAGATGTTTTACACTAATTGCAATGTTTGCTTTACGACATTGTTATGGCCGCGTTTCTGTAGTAATAAGAGTCTTTTCGTACAAAAAATAATTTACGTCTTTCAAGTAGGCATCGCTTACTCGCTGCAGAGAGCTACTGAGGTGATCCATTACAGATCGATCCTCAAGCGGCCACCTGGGAACTCCGCTACAGTGCAATCTGCGATGACATTTCATTCTACGAGTCTTTGAAATACGATATCAGGCTTTTAAGACACTAGTACATTAAGTTTGTCGTTACTATCTTGAAAAGTCATAAACATCAGCATCGAGTTCCATCCCGTATTGTTCGTGAGCCCTGCCGTGTATTTATGACAATGTTATGAGCCTGACTCTGCCATCTTATCCACTGCGAGCTGAGAGATACACTCTCAGGGGGAGCATCCATAGACTACAACCTTGTCTAGAAAATGTTATATTTACGTTACCTTCATGCATGCGATTTTAATTATGTAAGCTTTCAGTTCCATTGTTTTATTTCATCAAGACTTGTTGAATAAAACAGTAAGTCTCTGTATCCTCACTGTGGAACACTAAGTCAGTACTCATTTTCAGTTTTAATGATGTTGATTCTCATATATGTCTGTACGATATGTGAATTTTTATGGTCAGTGCGATAGTCTAGTTCCCCCGGGGCTGGCTGTCTTGCCCCGGGGGTCGGGTCTCTATATCAGGGGTGAGGCCCCACCGGTAGAGCTAGAGAGACATAGATTATGTTCCATTTACGAATTGATAAACATAATTCACGAAAGAGGAAGCGGCGATAGGGACAAAGTTTCTGATGTGAGATTCAAGTTTCCGAAGCGTCCATATCTCCATATAATGATAACCCACTGCTTCCACTCGTCGTCTTCAATGTCAGCTTGTAATTGTAATGTATATGATCTTATCGTTCATGTAATAGTTCAACGTGATTTGATGCACATATACGCTTTCTAAAGACATGTATTCATATGATGAAACAGATGTCATCTTTATAATTTGACCAAAAAGGAGGAAGTGTAATATATCTACAGCTTCACTGTTTTCTTCTTTTCCTATAGGTTATCTAGTGTACATATGTGCTTAAACATTTCTACAATAGCCATATTCATTCACATATCTATATTCGGGTTTTATTATCACAAACCGTGATGCACTGAAAAAAATCTTTGCGCGGATCAAGCGATATCTATCGCCTAGATTTTACACAATGCCCTTACATCATCATACAACTTTTGACATCATCATGCAACTAATGACATACGATGCATTGATATAATCAAGAACAATGGTGTATTGCACTTAAGTAATCGCTTGCTTCAATGGTCCACCCCCTTTGCAATGTTAACCCACGTATACAGCGTGATGTCAGTTAAAGGTTGCGTACGCCTCATTGGTAGGAGATTGGTGTCATGAAATAAACTCTTCAATCGATAGCAAGTTGGTTGCTTACAGACAGACAGACTTAATTCAAAATTAAAGGCGTCGTGGCCCAGACTACAAATGCTTACAACAAACCCCAAAACTCATAAACGTGATTTCATCAAGACATGTTGAATAAAACAGTAAGTCTCTGTATCCTCACTGTGGAACACTAAGTCAGTACTCATTTTCAGTTTTAATGATGTTGATTCTCATATATGTCTGTACGATTTTTATGGTGATGATACGACCTCACTACACTGTGTTTTAAACATATTTATTTCACAAAATATTGTATACATTGTGAATGGGATTGGCCAACAAGCTTAGAGCTTATGTGAAGGCCTCTCCCGGGAGCTACACTGCAAAGTCATTGCCAACGATATTCTTGCATTTAGAGGTTGATGTTTTTCATTGAAAAACAACAGATAACTTTATACGATATTGGTCCTCTTCTTCTGATATCAAAGAGCAACACGTGTTGAGGGATATAATTATCGCCAAGTTTAGGATATTTAACTTTTATCAACTCGTTTAAATGACATGAGATATAAACTGTTAGCAAATAAAGATTTGTAGTATCTGCATCTGAACGCAGAATGATATATATATATATATATATATATATATATATATATATATATATATATATATATATATATATATATATATATATATATATATATATATATATATGAATGATAGACAATGAAGTTAATTATTCACAATCTTACAGTGACGATTCTGCTTCATACGAGCGCTCCAATTACATTTACAACCGAAATGCGCATTCATTGATGTACGCAACCGGATTTCTAACCATCCAATCAAAATGCAATGTCAACTTGACCCAATCGTCTACCTCTAGGTCACGAATCAACATGACACGGACATTTGACTATAAAATATTTGCTAATATGTTTTCGAACTTTAGTCTTAAATTCAGTTCAGCCGCTCATGCTTACGAGCTGCCGGCGAAAAAACAGCGAGATTACGCGAGAGGTCATGTATAAGTTTGGTCAGGCGGGTCTATAAACATGTCCGCGAGTGGGATTTTATGCCTTCTTCATGGCGTGATTTTTCGAGCACAGTAATTTTGGAGGGTAGACATCTTGCTTCAAACCGAGGCAATTTGCTGTAAATATTATATGCTCCCTTTAATCTTCTGCGAGTTATTTTGCCCACATTAAGAGAAGGGCATACACGTCAAGGAATGATTGACGCTCACACTTAACTTCGCTACTTGACATCCGTCCATTGATTCCAGTAGCACCGTCGGTGGGACTGTAAAAAGTTTCCGATTTTAAGCACATAGATAAATCAGAGAAGGACGATGAGCTCGTGGATGTGAGGGGAGGGGGGATGTGTTGTGAGGAACTGTAAATACCCCTCCTCTTTCAGAACATCACACGCTGGTTGCAATTTCTGTACTTCACTGATAGATTACAATACCGAGGATGATAGTTAATTAGCGTTTAGGGACCACCGGCCCTTCATGCATGTGTACATGACATGTTTATATGTGATATAATCCATTTCCATTATTCTATGCATTGACATGCTACTGTTCAGGATTGTACACTCGAGTACGTAGGAATTTCTGTTTCTCTTTTAGGGGTTAAGATGGTAATTGTACCTACAATATTTAATCTTTACGTACAAAAGTGAACATGTCCACATGCCACATTTTACGATGATACAAATGTTGTTAATTATGATGATGATGATAATGACAATGGTGGTTATGATATGATGTATCTGTTGATCTGGTTCGCTGATCGTTGTAGTAGTGTGGTTTATGATGACGATGATGATGATGATGATGGTGGTGATGATGATGATTATGATAGAATGGTGATATGGTGATGATCATTATTATGATGATAACAATGCTGCTGATGATGAAAATAATGATGATGATGATGATAGAATGGTGATATGGTGATTATTATTATGATGATAACAATGCTGCTGATGATGAAAATAATGATGATGATGATGATGATGATAGAAATGGTGATATGATGATTATTATTATGATGATAACACTGCTGCTGATGATTACGTCGACAACTGATGGTGACAGTATAATAGTAATAATGATGGCGAAGCTAATGGCTGCGCTGATGAACTGATCATGGTGAACAATGAAGGTAGATCATCAGTCGGATTGAAACAAAACGTATGCACGCTCAAAGATAAGCTGTTTCAGTAAAATATTTTTTGTAAACTTATAATGCAGATATTTCAATAAGTTATATGACGTAAAAGTCTGAAATTAACATTCACTTGGAAAATGTACGTAAGTCTCGAAATTCTTCTCGTACATGTTTGAGGAACACTTGTCACATCTGTTGGGGAGGCACCTCAGGTTTATTTATCATCAAGGCTGATATCCTCGGAATAACTTAATGCAGGGAGCAGATGTACCATTCGTAAAAACAATTAGCGATGAAGAAAAACGGAAAAAATGCCAGGATGGGGTTTGATAATTATCAAAACTATGATTATAAGAGGTTCAGTTGTTGCACCGGTGTTTTATTAATCAGACGAGCAAAATTTCAAAAGCCGGTACATTTAGCGGAAAACTAGAAAGCACACTTAAGTTATTAAGCATGTGCAATGTGAAGTGATCTCGTTACTGATAGACTGTACGGCTGGAGAGGTTAACTGCAGGAATAACAGGGCGGGTAGTAATAAGTAGTAAGTAATAGGTAATAAGCACCAGTCAATTTATCCACACCATGTGATTATACTTTTTAAGTTACAAATTAAAAAAAAAACAGATGCAGGGAGAGGAGAACCACCGTTAGGGGAGAACATGTCACCACTTTCGTTAACGTTTGGTTTCCCCACTGCTAGCTTCAGTCTACATTAAATACTTGCTTGACCAGAGGGAATAGAAATGGGTTGATCAACATGAGAAGAACTCTAACTTTTGAAACTAATGCCATTTCCGAATTTACGAATTATGGTGCATGGTAGAACGAAACACATTTAATTAGGAAACGTATATGCCTTTTTGGCTGAAATAAAAGTAGGATAAATTACGACGATGCAGAGAACTGAACCTTCTCACAGACCTTCATTAAACATTCACCTTTCATTTAAAAATAACCATGGAAACAAACAGAAATGCCTCTAACATTATATACAATGGCTGGTTTTAATGCGTGATGAAAAGACCTGAATGATACATTACAAAAACGCAATAGACGTCAAATGGAAACATTTAACATATATACAGACTCCCCACATACCATTATTATTCATATATCCTTATTAATATCAGCTAAGTTAACTCTATAGAAATAAAATATCCAAGAATTTACTTTACATCTAGCGAACTCGAGTTGGATCTAATCAAACAGATCTAGACACACACGGAGTCCCGTTACAATGACTTCAACTCTTTAAAACTACTGGCTTGGAAAATACTGATTGTTATCGAGTTTTCATGTCTATATCAACGACTAGTATTCTGGTGACAAATACATGAGATAAACCGAGGCGGGCTATCAGATGAGGTCGCATTCATATGTCTCTTAAACTAAACAACTCGCTCTTGAGTGACCTGATGCTTTCATTTAAAAAACAAACCCAACTTATAACACATTTTGTTGTATTTTATTAGGATAACGTATTTCAGTGTTTCACTGAAAATTTTATTTGTATATTTGAGAAATTTTGCAACACAGTCCTTCATCTACACTTATAATGTCTAGATCTTGGGATTCATGAACTCTAAAAGCTTTGGAAGAAAGCACGGGTATAAGGTAAACATATTTAATGTCATGTTTTTAAATGATTATTCAAGAAGGCAAAACGACATCGACAAGTCGACCTTTCTTCTTAACCTTGAATATTTAAATTTGAATTACTTGTAGATGTGGCTTACATCTTGTTTATGATATTCTTTCAAACGAATCGTAACGAGCAGGGATGCATACATACAAACAAACTAAAAACCATAAATCTTTTTTTAATTGAAAAATATAAAAATAACAACCCAAATCATCAACGAGTAAGGTAAACAGGTTGACGGCATTAGGGAAAGCACACCTGAACATTGAAACATCATTCACACCTGCGAGGTACCTAACGCGGCTTCAAGCTGCCACCCTGGTGTGAAGTGAACAAGTGTATAAGTCAAGGGTATGTGTGGAAGAGAACACCTGCTCAACACAGACAAGATACCCCTGGTCGGGCACTGGAGCAAGAAGCAGATGAGCTCACTCTTCAATGGATGCGTCGTCAACGTGAACACGGAGGGAGGTCTTATTGTTCCTCCTTGTACCACAAGCCTCTCATTTCAAAGGGAACATCGCCGTCTCCCTCCCGGTCTGGAAAATCACTTCGCCATGCCTATTGCTTGTGAAGGCAGAGAGAATGAGTCGATCATGTTTTATGCAGTATGGTTGGGATCAGTTTTCCTGACTCCCATACAAAGGGAGGATTATTTATGTTCTGTATGGATGGTAGGTATATTTTGTGAAACCTTATTGAGGTTTGTAGAGGTACAGGTTGAATGATTGAAGCGGGTACAGGTAGAATGATTGAGATTTGGACAGGTAGAATGATTGAAGCGGGTTCGAGTAGTTGGTAGTGATCGAAGTAAGGAAGGGTAGGATAATTGACGTGCGTATAGATAGAATGAGTGAAGCGTGTACAGGTAGAATGATTGAAGCGGGTACAGGTATAAGGATTGGGGAGGGTTAAGGATAATTGAAGTGAATACAGATAGAATGCTCGAAGCGGGGCGGGTAGAATGATTGAAGTGGGGAAGGGTAGGATAATTGAAGTGAGTACAGATAGAATGATTGAAGCGGGTACAGGTAGAATGATTGAAGCGGGTACAGGTAGAATAATTGAAGCGGGTACAGGTAGAATGATTGAATCGGGTACAGGTATAAGGATTGGGGAGGGGTAGGATAATTGAAGTAAGTACAGATAGAATGCTTGAAGCGGGGCGGGTAGAATGATTGAAGCGGGGCGAGTAGTTGGTAGTGATCGAAGTAAGGAAGGGTAGGATAATTGACGTGAGTATAGATAGAATGAGTGAAGCGTGTACAGGTAGAATGATTGAAGCGGGTACAGGTAGAATGATTCAAGCAGGTACATGAAGAATGCTGAACCGTTTACAGGTATAATGATTGAAGCGGGTACATGGAGAATGACTGAAGCAGGTACATGGAGAATGCTGAACCGTTTACAGGTATAATGATTGAAGCGGTTACATGGATAATGATTGAAGCAGGTACAGGTAGAATGATTGAAGCAGGTACAGAAAGAATGAATGAACCGGGTACAGAAATAATAAATGAAGCAGGTACAGGCAGAATGAATAAAGCGGGTACAGGTAGAATGATTGAAGCGGGTACATACAGAATGATTGAAGCGGATGCAGGTAGAGTGATTGAAACGGGTACATGCATAATGATTGTAGCGGGTACAGGTATAATGATTCAAGCAGGTACAAGTCGAATGATTGAATCGGGTACACGCAGAATTATTGAAGTTGGTACGTGCAGAATGATTGAAACGGATGCAGGTATAATGGTTGTAGTTGGTACAGGTATAATGATTGAAGCGGGTACAGGTAGAATGATTGAATCGGGTACAGGTAGAATGATTCAAGCAGGTACATGTATAATGATTGAAGCGGGTACATATAGAACGATTGAATCGTGTACATGCAGAGTGGTTGAAGCTTGTACAGTTAGAATAATTGAAGCGGGTACATGCAGAGTGATTGAAGAGGATACATGTAGAATGATTGAAGATGGTACATGTAGGAGGTGTGAATTGGATTTATGTAAAATGTTTGAAGCTGGTATAGTTAGAATAATTTTAGGCGGGTACATGCAGAATGGTTGTAGCGTGTGCAGGTAGAATGATTGAAGACGGTATAGTATAATTATTGAAGCGGATGCAGGTAGAATAATTGAAGCATTTACAGGTATAATGACTGAAACGGGTACATGTAAAATGATTGAATATGGAACATGTATAATTGTTGAAGCGATGATTGAAGCGGGTACATGTTGAACGATTGAAGCGGGTTCAGGTAGAATGATTGAAGCGGATGCAGGTAGAATGATTGAATCGTGTTCATGCAGAGTGGTTGAAGCTGGTACAGTTAGAACAATTGAAGCTGGTACATGTAGAATGATTGAGATGGGTACATTTAAAATGATTGAATCGGATGCAGATAGAATGGTTGAAGAAGGTACATGTAGGAGAAGTGAGTCGGGTTTATGTAAAATGATTGAAGCTGGTACATGCAGAGTGATTTAAGCGGGTACATGCAGAGTGATTGAAGCGGATGCCGGTAGAATAATTAAATCGTTTACACATATATTATGACTGAAGCAGGTACAGGTAGAATTGTTGAAGCGGGTACATGTAGAATGATTGAATCTGGTTCAGGTAGAATGATTGAGTCTGGTTCAGGTAGAATGATTGAAACGTTTACAGGAAGAATAAATGGATCTGGTACAGGTAAAGTGATTGAAGCGGGTTCAGGTAAAGTGATTGAAGCGGGTTCAGGTAAATTGATTGAAGCGGGTTCAGGTAAAGTGATTGAAGCGGGTTCAGGTTAAAATATTGAAGCGAGTAAAGATAGAATGATTGAATCTGGTTTAGGTAGAATTATTGAAGCGTTTACATTCCACTTTTTGAATTTACAGTTATAGGTCGGCAAAAGAGATTGGATAAGTTAATTTCTTATTGTAAGAGGTGGAAACTGAAAATTAATGTTGATAAAAGTAATCGTTTAGAAAAGCTGGTCTACGAAAATTCCTTTTCAATTGTCAGTTGCTGGAAATTTTTCCTTCATATAAATATTTGGGTTCTCATCCTCTGGATCTTGGTATATCACACAGAAAACTTTGGCTGAATCAAACTTGGAAGGTGGTGAATATTCTCAAATCATCGGTTGAGAATTTCTATAGTCTACCAATAGATGTTCTGTTTCACATATTTGATGTCAAAGTTTTGCCAGTGTTACTTTATGGAAGTGGGGTATGGGGTGTTCACTCGTCACCATCTGTATATGTATACAGCTGCATTCCGAAAGTTTGTTCACCTACATGTGTAGCTTAGTGCAAATATCATGTGAATTGACGTTTATTATAAGTTGCAATACCATTGACACGATTCATCCTATACTATTATTTAAGATAATCCTTCTCAAACGTATTCTATGATCGTCACGTCAGTGGTGCATGCATGTTTATAAAATTTGGCAAAATGAAACAGACAGAAAGGGTCAAAAATTGAAAATTCATTAATTTTCGTATACAAGTTTTTATATCAATTAAATGAAAAACAATTTCATCTCAAAAACATTGAATGAGTATAAGAGGTAATATATGGTATATGGTATATATAGTTGGTCACTAACTGAACTAACAGAAGAAAATAAAAACTATAGTTTTTTTAAAAAGGGACACTTGACCACTTCAAAGATCTGCCAAAATCGTCTGTGTTAGACAGTTCGGTATGTTTGTAAGTAGATTGTGTTGTTCAAATGATAATTTGATGATAGAATGTGGTAGATATTTAGGTCTTAAAAGGAAGGATCGCCTTTGTCGCCTTTGCATCATACCTTATATAGAAAATGAATATCACTTTTGCCTGGAATGTCCTTTCTATAAGAAATTATGAAATGATATTCTTCCAAAATATTATCACACATATCCTTCTGAAGTAAACTAACCCAATTGGTTTCCTCAAATAATACTTTTGTCATCAATAATCTGGCAAAAAATATATTTTTAGCCATGAAAAAAGAAACAAATTTCTTGTAACCACAAGAACATAACATAATCTCTCACTATGATTCCAGTCATACATTGCGATCATTGAGAATTTGTGCAAAAAGTAATTGCCGCTTGGCCATTCATTTGCATGTGGAAGTTGGTCCAACGAAGTATTTGGGTATATGTTTCGTAATTTTGCGACGAAGAATTATCCGAGCTATGAGTTGACGAATGTCCCTTAATATTGTCCTTAGATGACCTGACTATATCCAAAATAACATGGTAACACATCTCCGCTCACACCGTGTTACCATCGTCATACATCACAAGAGTGAACTACGGCGGAAATATTTACTGGCGCATTTTCCACATATTTCTTTGCTGACATTAATCCATCTGCTTTGTTCAACTTTATATATAACTATTAATTTGTAACTATTGTATCAGCTGACAAAGTATAGCATTACTATCAGCTTATACATTCATGTGTCGTCATTTCCATTGTTTGTATTGTTCATGTTCATGTTATAGGTTGCCGCCATGTTTCTATGTTCAACCATCAGTAAAGTGTACAAAGCATATAGAGGAATCGTGGACTGTACTCAAGAGGTACATATCAACACCCTCTTCTGAATGAACCAAATAGCAGTTTGAGAAAATTTGAATTCTAAACATTTCGATATTCTTTAAATGACTAATCTCTATGTGTCCTGTCGTGGTTTTACTGCGATGTGTGTGGCTCCCGCGACAAGCGTTGAGAAGTAACCCCGATTGTTCAACTTTTCGCTACAATGAAGCTAGCGTTAAGTTTGCAAATAACTTCAGTTATTCGGATGCATTTTCACTGATGTATTATGTTAAGGTAGTAGAATTCGTTTGTATTCACCTGCTTCTCTCCTACAATAAGTAATGTTACGTATTCTGACCATCTACAGATCTCGTGCGACGACAATGACAATGGTTGCTGAGCAAAAGTGATCTATGCACATATACAAATCTGGTTATATTATATATATGACACTGGTTGTGTTCGACGATGTGGACAAACTAACTTTTATTTCTCTAACTTACTCCTTATCGCCATGCAACATGTTGACGTCTTATATATTATGAAGTAAAGAAGGGTCAAATTTAACTAAAAAATCTATCTTCCTTTACCCCTTCCCTATTTTTCTCCCTATCCATCAAACTCTCTCCAAATCTATTTCATTTTCTTACCCCATCCATCTACATGTATCTCATCTTCATCTCCTCTCCCATATCATATTAAATGTACCATTACCTGATAGATAATGTATTCATCTGCTCTCCCATATCATATTAACTGTACCTATACCTGATAGATAATGTATCCATCCCCTTTCCCATATCATATTAACTGTACCTATACCTGATAGATAATGTATTCATCTCCTCTCCCATATCATATTAACTGTACCTATACCTGATAGATAATGTATTCATCTGCTCTCCCATATCATATTAACTGTACCTATACCTGATAGATAATGTATCCATCCCCTTTCCCATATCATATTAACTGTACCTATACCTGATAGATAATGTATTCATCTCCTCTCCCATATCATATTAAATGTACCTATACCTGATAGATAATGTATCCACCTCCTCTCCCATATCATATTAACTGTACCTATACCTGATAGATAATGTATCCATCCCCTCTCCCATATCATATTAACTGTACCTATACCTGATAGATAATGTATTCATCTCTTCTCCCATACCATATTAACTGTACCTATACCTGTTGGATAATGTATCCATCCCCTCTCCCATATCATATTAACTGTACCTATACCTGATAGATAATGTATTCATCTCCTCTCCCATATCATATTAAATGTACCTATACCTGATAGATAATGTATCCACCTCCTCTCCCATATCATATTAACTGTACCTATACCTGATAGATAATGTATCCATCCCCTCTCCCATATCATATTAACTGTACCTATACCTGATAGATAATGTATTCATCTCTTCTCCCATACCATATTAACTGTACCTATACCTGTTGGATAATGTATCCACCTCCTCTCCCATAACATATTAACTCTACCTATACCTGATAGATAATGTATCCAACTCCTCTCCCATATCATATTAACTGTACCTATACCTGATAGATAATGTATTCATCTCTTCTCCCATATCATATTAACTGTACCTATACCTGTTGGATAATGTATCCACATCCTCTCCCATAACATATTAACTGTACCTATACCTGATAGATAATGTATTCATCCCCTCTCCAATATCATATTAACTGTACCTATACCTGATAGATAATGTATTCATCTGCTCTCCCATATCATATTAACTGTACCTATACCTGATAGATAATGTATCCAACTCCTCTCCAATATCATATTAACTGTACCTATACCTGATAGATAATGTATTCATCTGCTCTCCCATATCATATTAACTGTACCTTTACCTGATAGATAATGTATTCATCTCCTCTCCAATATCATATTAACTGTACCTATACCTGATAGATAATGTATTCATCCCCTCTCCAATATCATATTAACTGTACCTATACCTGATAGATAATGTATTCATCTCCTCTCCCATATCATATTAACTGTACCTATACCTGATAGATAATGTATTCATCTCCTCTCCCATATCATATTAACTGTACCTATACCTGATAGATAATGTATTCATCTCCTCTCCCATATCATATTAACTGTACCTATACCTGATAGATAATGTATCCATCCCCTCTCCCATATCATATTAACTCTACCTATACCTGATAGATAATGTATTCATCTCCTCTCCCATATCATATTAAATGTACCTATACCTGATAGATAATGTATCCACCTCCTCTCCCATATCATATTAACTGTACCTATACCTGATAGATAATGTATCCATCCCCTCTCCCATATCATATTAACTGTACCTATACCTGATAGATAATGTATTCATCTCTTCTCCCATACCATATTAACTGTACCTATACCTGATAGATAATGTATTCATCTCTTCTCCCATATCATATTAACTGTACCTATACCTGTTGGATAATGTATCCACCTCCTCTCCCATAACATATTAACTCTACCTATACCTGATAGATAATGTATTCATCTCTTCTCCCATATCATATTAACTGTACCTATACCTGTTGGATAATGTATCCACCTCCTCTCCTATAACATATTAACTGTACCTATACCTGATAGATAATGTATTCATCCCCTCTCCAATATCATATTAACTGTACCTATACCTGATAGATAATGTATTCATCTCCTCTCCCATATCATATTAACTGTACCTATACCTGATAGATAATGTATTCATCTCCTCTCCCATATCATATTAACTGTACCTATACCTGATAGATAATGTATTCATCTCCTCTCCCATATCATATTAACTGTACCTATACCTGATAGATAATGTATCCATCCCCTCTCCCATATCATATTAACTCTACCTATACCTGATAGATAATGTATTCATCTCCTCTCCCATATCATATTAAATGTACCTATACCTGATAGATAATGTATCCACCTCCTCTCCCATATCATATTAACTGTACCTATACCTGATAGATAATGTATCCATCCCCTCTCCCATATCATATTAACTGTACCTATACCTGATAGATAATGTATTCATCTCTTCTCCCATACCATATTAACTGTACCTATACCTGATAGATAATGTATTCATCTCTTCTCCCATATCATATTAA
The DNA here is from genome assembly GCA_936450465.1 of Gibbula magus. Taxonomy (NCBI): domain Eukaryota; kingdom Metazoa; phylum Mollusca; class Gastropoda; order Trochida; family Trochidae; genus Gibbula; species Gibbula magus. The sequence goes on along the minus strand of OW388291.1, from coordinate 80,572,165 downwards.
CTGTACCTATACCTGTTGGATAATGTATCCACCTCCTCTCCCATAACATATTAACTCTACCTATACCTGATAGATAATGTATCCAACTCCTCTCCCATATCATATTAACTGTACCTATACCTGATAGATAATGTATTCATCTCTTCTCCCATATCATATTAACTGTACCTATACCTGTTGGATAATGTATCCACCTCCTCTCCTATAACATATTAACTGTACCTATACCTGATAGATAATGTATTCATCCCCTCTCTAATATCATATTAACTGTACCTATACCTGATAGATAATGTATTCATCTGCTCTCCCATATCATATTAACTGTACCTATACCTGATAGATAATGTATCCAACTCCTCTCCAATGTCATATTAACTGTACCTATACCTGATAGATAATGTATTCATCTGCTCTCCGAAATCATATTAACTGTACCTATACCTGATAGATAATGTATTCATCTCCTCTCCAATATCATATTAACTGTACCTATACCTGATAGATAATGTATTCATCCCCTCTCCAATATCATATTAACTGTACCTATACCTGATAGATAATGTATTCATCTCCTCTCCCATATCATATTAACTGTACCTATACCTGATAAATAATGTATCAACCTCCTCTCCCATATCATATTAACTGTACCTATACCTGATAGATAATGTATTCATCTCCTCTCCCATATCATATTAAATGTACCTATACCTGATAGATAATGTATCCACCTCCTCTCCCATATCATATTAACTGTACCTATACCTGATAGATAATGTATCCATCCCCTCTCCCATATCATATTAACTGTACCTATACCTGATAGATAATGTATTCATCTCTTCTCCCATACCATATTAACTGTACCTATACCTGATAGATAATGTATTCATCTCTTCTCCCATATCATATTAACTGTACCTATACCTGTTGGATAATGTATCCACCTCCTCTCCTATAACATATTAACTGTACCTATACCTGATAGATAATGTATTCATCCCCTCTCCAATATCATATTAACTGTACCTATACCTGATAGATAATGTATTCATCTGCTCTCCCATATCATATTAACTGTACCTATACCTGATAGATAATGTATCCAACTCCTCTCCAATGTCATATTAACTGTACCTATACCTGATAGATAATGTATTCATCTCCTCTCCCATATCATATTAACTGTACCTATACCTGAAAGATAATGTATTCATCTCCTCTCCAATATCATATTAACTGTACCTATACCTGATAGATAATGTATTCATCCCCTCTCCAATATCATATTAACTGTACCTATACCTGATAGATAATGTATTCATCTCCTCTCCCATATCATATTAACTGTACCTATACCTGATAAATAATGTATCAACCTCCTCTCCCATATCATATTAACTGTACCTATACCTGATAGATAATGTATTCATCCCCTCTCCAATATCATATTAACTGTACCTATACCTGATAGATAATGTATTCATCTGCTCTCCCATATCATATTAACTGTACCTATACCTGATAGATAATGTATCCAACTCCTCTCCAATATCATATTAACTGTACCTATACCTGATAGATAATGTATTCATCTGCTCTCCCATATCATATTAACTGTACCTTTACCTGATAGATAATGTATTCATCTCCTCTCCAATATCATATTAACTGTACCTATACCTGATAGATAATGTATTCATCCCCTCTCCAATATCATATTAACTGTACCTATACCTGATAGATAATGTATTCATCTCCTCTCCCATATCATATTAACTGTACCTATACCTGATAGATAATGTATTCATCTCCTCTCCCATATCATATTAACTGTACCTATACCTGATAGATAATGTATTCATCTCCTCTCCCATATCATATTAACTGTACCTATACCTGATAGATAATGTATCCATCCCCTCTCCCATATCATATTAACTCTACCTATACCTGATAGATAATGTATTCATCTCCTCTCCCATATCATATTAAATGTACCTATACCTGATAGATAATGTATCCACCTCCTCTCCCATATCATATTAACTGTACCTATACCTGATAGATAATGTATCCATCCCCTCTCCCATATCATATTAACTGTACCTATACCTGATAGATAATGTATTCATCTCTTCTCCCATACCATATTAACTGTACCTATACCTGATAGATAATGTATTCATCTCTTCTCCCATATCATATTAACTGTACCTATACCTGTTGGATAATGTATCCACCTCCTCTCCCATAACATATTAACTCTACCTATACCTGATAGATAATGTATCCAACTCCTCTCCCATATCATATTAACTGTACCTATACCTGATAGATAATGTATTCATCTCTTCTCCCATATCATATTAACTGTACCTATACCTGTTGGATAATGTATCCACCTCCTCTCCTATAACATATTAACTGTACCTATACCTGATGGATAATGTATTCATCCCCTCTCCAATATCATATTAACTGTACCTATACCTGATAGATAATGTATTCATCTGCTCTCCCATATCATATTAACTGTACCTATACCTGATAGATAATGTATCCAACTCCTCTCCAATGTCATATTAACTGTACCTATACCTGATAGATAATGTATTCATCTCCTCTCCCATATCATATTAACTGTACCTATACCTGATAGATAATGTATTCATCTCCTCTCCAATATCATATTAACTGTACCTATACCTGATAGATAATGTATTCATCCCCTCTCCAATATCATATTAACTGTACCTATACCTGATAGATAATGTATTCATCTCCTCTCCCATATCATATTAACTGTACCTATACCTGATAGATAATGTATTCATCTCCTCTCCCATATCATATTAATTGTACCTATACCTGATAGATAATGTATTCATCTCCTCTCCCATATCATATTAACTGTACCTATACCTGATAAATAATGTATCAACCTCCTCTCCCATATCATATTAACTGTACCTATACCTGATGAATAATGTATCCACCTCCTCTCCCATATCATATTAACTGTACCTATACCTGATAGATAATGTATTCATCTCTTCTCCCATACCATATTAACTGTACCTATACCTGATAGATAATGTATTCATCTCTTCTCCCATATCATATTAACTGTACCTATACCTGTTGGATAATGTATCCACCTCCTCTCCCATAACATATTAACTCTACCTAAACCTGATAGATAATGTATCCAACTCCTCTCCCATATCATATTAACTCTACCTATACCTTATAGATAATGTATCCAACTCCTCTCCCATATCATATTAACTGTACCTATACCTGTTGGATAATGTATCCACCTCCTCTCCGATAACATATTAACTCTACCTATACCTGATAGATAATGTATCCAACTCCTCTCCCATATCATATTAACTGTACCTATACCTGATAGATAATGTATTCATCTGCTCTTCCATATCATATTAACTGTACCTATACCTGATAAATAATGTATCCATCCCCTTTCCCATATCATATTAACTGTACCTATACCTGATAGATAATGTATTCATCTCCTCTCCCATATCATATTAAATGTACCTATACCTGATAGATAATGTATCCACCTCCTCTCCCATATCATATTAACTGTACCTATACCTGTTGGATAATGTATCCACCTCCTCTCCTATAACATATTAACTGTACCTATACCTGATAGATAATGTATTCATCCCCTCTCCAATATCATATTAACTGTACCTATACCTGATAGATAATGTATTCATCTGCTCTCCCATATCATATTAACTGTACCTATACCTGATAGATAATGTATTCATCTCCTCTCCAATATCATATTAACTGTACCTATACCTGATAGATAATGTATTCATCCCCTCTCCAATATCATATTAACTGTACCTATACCTGATAGATAATGTATTCATCTCCTCTCCCATATCATATTAACTGTACCTATACCTGATAGATAATGTATTCATCTCCTCTCCCATATCATATTAATTGTACCTATACCTGATAGATAATGTATTCATCTCCTCTCCCATATCATATTAACTGTACCTATACCTGATAAATAATGTATCAACCTCCTCTCCCATATCATATTAACTGTACCTATACCTGATGAATAATGTATCCACCTCCTCTCCCATATCATATTAACTGTACCTATACCTGATAGATAATGTATTCATCTCTTCTCCCATACCATATTAACTGTACCTATACCTGATAGATAATGTATTCATCTCTTCTCCCATATCATATTAACTGTACCTATACCTGTTGGATAATGTATCCACCTCCTCTCCAATATCATATTAACTGTACCTATACCTGATAGATAATGTATTCATCTGCTCTCCCATATCATATTAACTGTACCTATACCTGATAGATAATGTATCCAACTCCTCTCCAATGTCATATTAACTGTACCTATACCTGATAGATAATGTATTCATCTCCTCTCCCATATCATATTAACTGTACCTATACCTGTTGGATAATGTATCCACCTCCTCTCCTATAACATATTAACTGTACCTATACCTGATAGATAATGTATTCATCCCCTCTCCAATATCATATTAACTGTACCTATACCTGATAGATAATGTATTCATCTGCTCTCCCATATCATATTAACTGTACCTATACCTGATAGATAATGTATTCATCTGCTCTCCCATATCATATTAACTGTACCTATACCTGATAGATAATGTATCCAACTCCTCTCCAATGTCATATTAACTGTACCTATACCTGATAGATAATGTATTCATCTCCTCTCCCATATCATATTAACTGTACCTATACCTGATAGATAATGTATCCAACTCCTCTCCAATGTCATATTAACTGTACCTATACCTGATAGATAATGTATTCATCTCCTCTCCCATATCATATTAACTGTACCTATACCTGTTGGATAATGTATCCACCTCCTCTCCTATAACATATTAACTGTACCTATACCTGATAGATAATGTATTCATCCCCTCTCCAATATCATATTAACTGTACCTATACCTGATAGATAATGTATTCATCTGCTCTCCCATATCATATTAACTGTACCTATACCTGATAGATAATGTATCCAACTCCTCTCCAATGTCATATTAACTGTACCTATACCTGATAGATAATGTATTCATCTCCTCTCCCATATCATATTAACTGTACCTATACCTGATAGATAATGTATTCATCTCCTCTCCAATATCATATTAACTGTACCTATACCTGATAGATAATGTATTCATCCCCTCTCCAATATCATATTAACTGTACCTATACCTGATAGATAATGTATTCATCTCCTCTCCCATATCATATTAACTGTACCTATACCTGATAGATAATGTATTCATCTCCTCTCCCATATCATATTAATTGTACCTATACCTGATAGATAATGTATTCATCTCCTCTCCCATATCATATTAACTGTACCTATACCTGATAAATAATGTATCAACCTCCTCTCCCATATCATATTAACTGTACCTATACCTGATGAATAATGTATCCACCTCCTCTCCCATATCATATTAACTGTACCTATACCTGATAGATAATGTATTCATCTCTTCTCCCATACCATATTAACTGTACCTATACCTGATAGATAATGTATTCATCTCTTCTCCCATATCATATTAACTGTACCTATACCTGTTGGATAATGTATCCACCTCCTCTCCCATAACATATTAACTCTACCTAAACCTGATAGATAATGTATCCAACTCCTCTCCCATATCATATTAACTGTACCTATACCTGATAGATAATGTATCCATCCCCACTCCCATATCATATTAACTCTACCTATACCTGATAGATAATGTATCCAACTCCTCTCCCATAACATATTAACTCTACCTATACCTGATAGATAATGTATCCAACTCCTCTCCCATATCATATTAACTGTACCTATACCTGTTGGATAATGTATCCACCTCCTCTCCCATAACATATTAACTCTACCTATACCTGATAGATAATGTATCCAACTCCTCTCCCATATCATATTAACTGTACCTATACCTGATAGATAATGTATTCATCTGCTCTTCCATATCATATTAACTGTACCTATACCTGATAAATAATGTATCCATCCCCTTTCCCATATCATATTAACTGTACCTATACCTGATAGATAATGTATTCATCTCCTCTCCCATATCATATTAACTGTACCTATACCTGATAGATAATGTATTCATCCCCTCTCCAATATCATATTAACTGTACCTATACCTGATAGATAATGTATTCATCTCCTCTCCCATATCATATTAACTGTACCTATACCTGATAGATAATGTATTCATCTCCTCTCCCATATCATATTAATTGTACCTATACCTGATAGATAATGTATTCATCTCCTCTCCCATATCATATTAACTGTACCTATACCTGATAAATAATGTATCAACCTCCTCTCCCATATCATATTAACTGTACCTATACCTGATGAATAATGTATCCACCTCCTCTCCCATATCATATTAACTGTACCTATACCTGATAGATAATGTATTCATCTCTTCTCCCATACCATATTAACTGTACCTATACCTGATAGATAATGTATTCATCTCTTCTCCCATATCATATTAACTGTACCTATACCTGTTGGATAATGTATCCACCTCCTCTCCAATATCATATTAACTGTACCTATACCTGATAGATAATGTATTCATCTGCTCTCCCATATCATATTAACTGTACCTATACCTGATAGATAATGTATCCAACTCCTCTCCAATGTCATATTAACTGTACCTATACCTGATAGATAATGTATTCATCTCCTCTCCCATATCATATTAACTGTACCTATACCTGTTGGATAATGTATCCACCTCCTCTCCTATAACATATTAACTGTACCTATACCTGATAGATAATGTATTCATCCCCTCTCCAATATCATATAAACTGTACCTATACCTGATAGATAATGTATTCATCTGCTCTCCCATATCATATTAACTGTACCTATACCTGATAGATAATGTATCCAACTCCTCTCCAATGTCATATTAACTGTACCTATACCTGATAGATAATGTATTCATCTCCTCTCTCATATCATATTAACTGTACCTATACCTGATAGATAATGTATTCATCTCCTCTCCAATATCATATTAACTGTACCTATACCTGATAGATAATGTATTCATCCCCTCTCCAATATCATATTAACTGTACCTATACCTGATAGATAATGTATTCATCTCCTCTCCCATATCATATTAACTGTACCTATACCTGATAGATAATGTATTCATCTCCTCTCCCATATCATATTAATTGTACCTATACCTGATAGATAATGTATTCATCTCCTCTCCCATATCATATTAACTGTACCTATACCTGATAAAAAATGTATCAACCTCCTCTCCCATATCATATTAACTGTACCTATACCTGATGAATAATGTATCCACCTCCTCTCCCATATCATATTAACTGTACCTATACCTGATAGATAATGTATTCATCTCTTCTCCCATACCATATTAACTGTACCTATACCTGATAGATAATGTATTCATCTCTTCTCCCATATCATATTAACTGTACCTATACCTGTTGGATAATGTATCCACCTCCTCTCCCATAACATATTAACTCTACCTAAACCTGATAGATAATGTATCCAACTCCTCTCCCATATCATATTAACTGTACCTATACCTGATAGATAATGTATTCATCTCTTCTCCCATATCATATTAACTGTACCTATACCTGTTGGATAATGTATCCACCTCCTCTCCCATAACATATTAACTCTACCTATACCTGATAGATAATGTATCCAACTCCTCTCCCATAACATATTTACTCTACCTATACCTGATAGATAATGTATCCAACTCCTCTCCCATATCATATTAACTGTACCTATACCTGTTGGATAATGTATCCACCTCCTCTCCCATAACATATTAACTCTACCTATACCTGATAGATAATGTATCCAACTCCTCTCCCATATCATATTAACTGTACCTATACCTGATAGATAATGTATTCATCTGCTCTTCCATATCATATTAACTGTACCTATACCTGATAAATAATGTATCCATCCCCTTTCCCATATCATATTAACTGTACCTATACCTGATAGATAATGTATTCATCTCCTCTCCCATATCATATTAACTGTACCTATACCTGATAGATAATGTATCCATCCCCTCTCCCATATCATATTAACTGTACCTATACCTGATAGATAATGTATTCATTTCTTCTCCCATACCATATTAACTGTACCTATACCTGTTGGATAATGTATCCATCCCCTCTCCCATATCATATTAACTCTACCTATACCTGATAGATAATGTATTCATCTCCTCTCCCATATCATATTAAATGTACCTATACCTGATAGATAATGTATCCACCTCCTCTCCCATATCATATTAACTGTACCTATACCTGATAGATAATGTATCCATCCCCTCTCCCATATCATATTAACTGTACCTATACCTGATAGATAATGTATTCATCTCTTCTCCCATACCATATTAACTGTACCTATACCTGATAGATAATGTATTCATCTCTTCTCCCATACCATATTAACTGTACCTATACCTGTTGGATAATGTATCCACCTCCTCTCCCATAACATATTAACTCTACCTATACCTGATAGATAATGTATCCAACTCCTCTCCCATATCATATTAACTGTACCTATACCTGATAGATAATGTATTCATCCCCTCTCCAATATCATATTAACTGTACCTATACCTGATAGATAATGTATTCATCTGCTCTCCCATATCATATTAAGTGTACCTATACCTGATAGATAATGTATCCAACTCCTCTCCAATATCATATTAACTGTACCTATACCTGATAGATAATGTATTCATCTGCTCTCCCATATCATATTAACTGTACCTATACCTGATAGATAATGTATCCATCCCCTCTCCCATATCATATTAACTGTACCTATACCTGATAGATAATGTATTCATCTGCTCTCCCATATCATATTAACTGTACCTATACCTGATAGATAATGTATTCATCTCCTCTCCCATATCATATTAAATGTACCTATACCTGATAGATAATGTATCCACCTCCTCTCCCATATCATATTAACTGTACCTATACCTGATAGATAATGTATCCATCCCCTCTCCCATATCATATTAACTGTACCTATACCTGATAGATAATGTATTCATCTCTTCTCCCATACCATATTAACTGTACCTATACCTGATAGATAATGTATTCATCTCTTCTCCCATATCATATTAACTGTACCTATACCTGTTGGATAATGTATCCACCTCCTCTCCCATAACATATTAACTCTACCTATACCTGATAGATAATGTATCCAACTCCTCTCCCATATCATATTAACTGTACCTATACCTGATAGATAATGTATTCATCTCTTCTCCCATATCATATTAACTGTACCTATACCTGTTGGATAATGTATCCACCTCCTCTCCTATAACATATTAACTGTACCTATACCTGATAGATAATGTATTCATCCCCTCTCCAATATCATATTAACTGTACCTATACCTGATAGATAATGTATTCATCTGCTCTCCCATATCATATTAACTGTACCTATACCTGATAGATAATGTATCCAACTCCTCTCCAATGTCATATTAACTGTACCTATACCTGATAGATAATGTATTCATCTGCTCTCCCATATCATATTAACTGTACCTATACCTGATAGATAATGTATTCATCTCCTCTCCAATATCATATTAACTGTACCTATACCTGATAGATAATGTATTCATCCCCTCTCCAATATCATATTAACTGTACCTATACCTGATAGATAATGTATTCATCTCCTCTCCCATATCATATTAACTGTACCTATACCTGATAGATAATGTATTCATCTCCTCTCCCATATCATATTAATTGTACCTATACCTGATAGATAATGTATTCATCTCCTCTCCCATATCATATTAACTGTACCTATACCTGATAAATAATGTATCAACCTCCTCTCCCATATCATATTAACTGTACCTATACCTGATAAATAATGTATCCACCTCCTCTCCCATATCATATTAACTGTACCTATACCTGATAGATAATGTATTCATCTCTTCTCCCATACCATATTAACTGTACCTATACCTGATAGATAATGTATTCATCTCTTCTCCCATATCATATTAACTGTACCTATACCTGTTGGATAATGTATCCACCTCCTCTCCCATAACATATTAACTCTACCTATACCTGGTAGATAATGTATCCAACTCCTCTCCCATATCATATTAACTGTACCTATACCTGATAGATAATGTATTCATCTCTACTCCCATATCATATTAACTGTACCTATACCTCATAGATAATGTATCCACCTCCTCTCCCATAACATATTAACTGTACCTATACCTGATAGATAATGTATTCATCCCCTCTCCAATATCATATTAACTGTACCTATACCTGATAGATAATGTATTCATCTGCTCTCCCATATCATATTAACTGTACCTATACCTGATAGATAATGTATCCAACTCCTCTCCAATATCATATTAACTGTACCGATACCTGATAGATAATGTATTCATCTGCTCTCCCATATCATATTAACTGTACCTATACCTGATAGATAATGTATTCATCTCCTCTCCAATATCATATTAACTGTACCTATACCTGATAGATAATGTATTCATCCCCTCTCCAATATCATATTAACTGTACCTATACCTAATAGATAATGTATTCATCTCCTCTCCCATATCATATTAACTCTACCTATACCTGATAGATAATGTATTCATCTCCTCTCCCATATCATATTAACTGTACCTATACCTGATAGATAATGTATTCATCTCCTCTCCCATATCATATTAACTGTACCTATACCTGATAAATAATGTATCAACCTCCTCTCCCATATCATATTAACTGTACCTATACCTGATATATAATGTATTCATCTCCTCTCCCATATCATATTAACTGTACCTATACCTGATAAATAATGTATCCACCTCCTCTCCCATATCATATTAACTGTACCTATACCTGATAGATAATGTATTCATCTCCTCTCCCATATCATATTAACTGTACCTATACCTGATAGATAATGTATTCATCTGCTCTCCCATATCATATTAAATGTACCTATACCTGATAGATAATGTATCCACCTCCTCTCCCATATCATATTAACTGTACCTATACCTGATAGATAATGTATTCATCTGCTCTCCCATATCATATTAACTGTACCTATACCTGATAGATAATGTATCCATCCCCTCTCCCATATCATATTAACTGTACCTATACCTGTTGGATAATGTATCCACCTCCTCTCCCATAACATATTAACTCTACCTATACCTGATAGATAATGTATTCATCTCTTCTCCCATACCATATTAACTGTACCTATACCTGATAGATAATGTATTCATCTCTTCTCCCATATCATATTAACTGTACCTATACCTGTTGGATAATGTATCCACCTCCTCTCCCATAACATATTAACTCTACCTATACCTGGTAGATAATGTATCCAACTCCTCTCCCATATCATATTAACTGTACCTATACCTGATAGATAATGTATTCATCTCTTCTCCCATATCATATTAACTGTACCTATACCTCATAGATAATGTATCCACCTCCTCTCCCATAACATATTAACTGTACCTATACCTGATAGATAATGTATTCATCTCCTCTCCCATATCATATTAACTGTACCTATACCTGATAGATAATGTATTCATCTGCTCTCCCATATCATATTAACTGTACCTATACCTGATAGATAATGTATCCAACTCCTCTCCAATATCATATTAACTGTACCGATACCTGATAGATAATGTATTCATCTGCTCTCCCATATCATATTAACTGTACCTATACCTGATAGATAATGTATTCATCTCCTCTCCAATATCATATTAACTGTACCTATACCTGATAGATAATGTATTCATCCCCTCTCCAATATCATATTAACTGTACCTATACCTAATAGATAATGTATTCATCTCCTCTCCCATATCATATTAACTGTACCTATACCTGATAGATAATGTATTCATCTCCTCTCCCATATCATATTAACTGTACCTATACCTGATAGATAATGTATTCATCTCCTCTCCCATATCATATTAACTGTACCTATACCTGATAAATAATGTATCAACCTCCTCTCCCATATCATATTAACTGTACCTATACCTGATATATAATGTATTCATCTCCTCTCCCATATCATATTAACTGTACCTATACCTGATAAATAATGTATCCACCTCCTCTCCCATATCATATTAACTGTACCTATACCTGATAGATAATGTATTCATCTCCTCTCCCATATCATATTAACTGTACCTATACCTGATAGATAATGTATTCATCTGCTCTCCCATATCATATTAAATGTACCTATACCTGATAGATAATGTATCCACCTCCTCTCCCATATCATATTAACTGTACCTATACCTGATAGATAATGTATTCATCTGCTCTCCCATATCATATTAACTGTACCTATACCTGATAGATAATGTATCCATCCCCTCTCCCATATCATATTAACTGTACCTATACCTGTTGGATAATGTATCCACCTCCTCTCCCATAACATATTAACTCTACCTATACCTGATAGATAATGTATCCAACTCCTCTCCCATAACATATTAACTCTACCTATACCTGATAGATAATGTATCCAACTCCTCTCCCATATCATATTAACTGTACCTATACCTGTTGGATAATGTATCCACCTCCTCTCCCATAACATATTAACTCTACCTATACCTGATAGATAATGTATCCAACTCCTCTCCCATATCATATTAACTGTACCTATACCTGATAGATAATGTATTCATCTGCTCTCCCATATCATATTAACTGTACCTATACCTGATAAATAATGTATTCATCTCCTCTCCAATATCATATTAACTGTACCTATACCTGATAGATAATGTATTCATCTCCTCTCCCATATCATATTAACTGTACCTATACCTGATAGATAATGTATCCATCCCCTCTCCCATATCATATTAACTGTACCTATACCTGATAGATAATGTATTCATCTCCTCTCCCATATCATATTAAATGTACCTATACCTGATAGATAATGTATCCACCTCCTCTCCCATATCATATTAACTGTACCTATACCTGATAGATAATGTATCCATCCCCTCTCCCATATCATATTAACTGTACCTATACCTGATAGATAATGTATTCATCTCTTCTCCCATACCATATTAACTGTACCTATACCTGATAGATAATGTATTCATCTCTTCTCCCATATCATATTAACTGTACCTATACCTGTTGGATAATGTATCCACCTCCTCTCCCATAACATATTAACTCTACCTATACCTGATAGATAATGTATCCAACTCCTCTCCCATATCATATTAACTGTACCTATACCTGATAGATAATGTATTCATCTCTTCTCCCATATCATATTAACTGTACCTATACCTGTTGGATAATGTATCCACCTCCTCTCCTATATCATATTAACTGTACCTATACCTGATAGATAATGTATTCATCCCCTCTCCAATATCATATTAACTGTACCTATACCTGATAGATAATGTATTCATCTCTTCTCCCATACCATATTAACTGTACCTATACCTGATAGATAATGTATTCATCTCTTCTCCCATATCATATTAACTGTACCTATACCTGTTGGATAATGTATCCACCTCCTCTCCCATAACATATTAACTCTACCTATACCTGATAGATAATGTATCCAACTCCTCTCCCATATCATATTAACTGTACCTATACCTGATAGATAATGTATTCATCTCTTCTCCCATATCATATTAACTGTACCTATACCTGTTGGATAATGTATCCACCTCCTCTCCTATATCATATTAACTGTACCTATACCTGATAGATAATGTATTCATCCCCTCTCCAATATCATATTAACTGTACCTATACCTGATAGATAATGTATTCATCTGCTCTCCCATATCATATTAACTGTACCTATACCTGATAGATAATGTATCCAACTCCTCTCCAATGTCATATTAACTGTACCTATACCAGATAGATAATGTATTCATCTGCTCTCCCATATCATATTAACTGTACCTATACCTGATAGATAATGTATTCATCTCCTCTCCAATATCATATTAACTGTACCTATACCTGATAGATAATGTATTCATCCCCTCTCCAATATCATATTAACTGTACCTATACCTGATAGATAATGTATTCATCTCATCTCCCATATCATATTAACTGTACCTATACCTGATAGATAATGTATTCATCTCCTCTCCCATATCATATTAATTGTACCTATACCTGATAGATAATGTATTCATCTCCTCTCCCATATCATATTAACTGTACCTATACCTGATAAATAATGTATCAACCTCCTCTCCCATATCATATTAACTGTACCTATACCTGATAGATAATGTATTCATCTCTTCTCCCATATCATATTAACTGTACCTATACCTGTTGGATAATGTATCCACCTCCTCTCCTATATCATATTAACTGTACCTATACCTGATAGATAATGTATTCATCCCCTCTCCAATATCATATTAACTGTACCTATACCTGATAGATAATGTATTCATCTGCTCTCCCATATCATATTAACTGTACCTATACCTGATAGATAATGTATCCAACTCCTCTCCAATGTCATATTAACTGTACCTATACCAGATAGATAATGTATTCATCTGCTCTCCCATATCATATTAACTGTACCTATACCTGATAGATAATGTATTCATCTCCTCTCCAATATCATATTAACTGTACCTATACCTGATAGATAATGTATTCATCCCCTCTCCAATATCATATTAACTGTACCTATACCTGATAGATAATGTATTCATCTCATCTCCCATATCATATTAACTGTACCTATACCTGATAGATAATGTATTCATCTCCTCTCCCATATCATATTAATTGTACCTATACCTGATAGATAATGTATTCATCTCCTCTCCCATATCATATTAACTGTACCTATACCTGATAAATAATGTATCAACCTCCTCTCCCATATCATATTAACTGTACCTATACCTGATAAATAATGTATCCACCTCCTCTCCAATATCATATTAACTGTACCTATACCTGATAGATAATGTATTCATCTCTTCTCCCATACCATATTAACTGTACCTATACCTGATAGATAATGTATTCATCTCTTCTCCCATATCATATTAACTGTACCTATACCTGTTGGATAATGTATCCACCTCCTCTCCCATAACATATTAACTCTACCTATACCTGATAGATAATGTATCCAACTCCTCTCCCATATCATATTAACTGTACCTATACCTGATAGATAATGTATTCATCTCTTCTCCCATATCATATTAACTGTACCTATACCTGATAGATAATGTATTCATCTCCTCTCCCATATCATATTAACTGTACCTATACCTGATAGATAATGTATTCATCTCCTCTCCCATATCATATTAACTGTACCTATACCTGATAGATAATGTATTCATCTCCTCTCCAATATCATATTAACTGTACCTATACCTGATAGATAATGTATTCATCTGCTCTCCCATATCATATTAACTGTACCAATACCTGATAGATAATGTATCCAACTCCTCTCCAATGTCATATTAACTGTACCTATACCTGATAGATAATGTATTCATCTGCTCTCCCATATCATATTAACTGTACCTATACCTGATAGATAATGTATTCATCTCCTCTCCAATATCATATTAACTGTACCTATACCTGATAGATAATGTATTCATCCCCTCTCCAATATCATATTAACTGTACCTATACCTGATAGATAATGTATTCATCTCCTCTCCCATATCATATTAACTGTACCTATACCTGATAGATAATGTATTCATCTCCTCTCCCATATCATATTAATTGTACCTATACCTGATAGATAATGTATTCATCTCCTCTCCCATATCATATTAACTGTACCTATACCTGATATATAATGTATCAACCTCCTCTCCCATATCATATTAACTGTACCTATACCTGATAAATAATGTATCCATTTCCTCCCCCATATCATATTAACTGTACCTATACCTGATAGATAATGTATTCATCTCTTCTCCCATACCATATTAACTGTACCTATACCTGATAGATAATGTATTCATCTCTTCTCCCATATCATATTAACTGTACCTATACCTGTTGGATAATGTATCCACCTCCTCTCCCATAACATATTAACTCTACCTATACCTGATAGATAATGTATCCAACTCCTCTCCCATATCATATTAACTGTACCTATACCTGATAGATAATGTATTCATCTCTTCTCCCATATCATATTAACTGTACCTATACCTGTTGGATAATGTATCCACCTCCTCTCCCATAACATATTAACTCTACCTATACCTGATAAATAATGTATTCATCTCCTCTCCAATATCATATTAACTGTACCTATACCTGATAGATAATGTATTCATCCCCTCTCCAATATCATATTAACTGTACCTATACCTGATAGATAATGTATTCATCTGCTCTCCCATATCATATTAACTGTACCTATACCTGATAGATAATGTATCCAACTCCTCTCCAATATCATATTAACTGTACCTATACCTGATAGATAATGTATTCATCTGCTCTCCCATATCATATTAACTGTACCTATACCTGATAGATAATGTATTCATCTCCTCTCCAATATCATATTAACTGTACCTATACCTGATAGATAATGTATTCATCCCCTCTCCAATATCATATTAACTGTACCTATACCTAATAGATAATGTATTCATCTCCTCTCCCATATCATATTAACTGTACCTATACCTGATAGATAATGTATTCATCTCCTCTCCCATATCATATTAACTGTACCTATACCTGATAGATAATGTATTCATCTCCTCTCCCATATCATATTAACTGTACCTATACCTGATAAATAATGTATCAACCTCCTCTCCCATATCATATTAACTGTACCTATACCTGATATATAATGTATTCATCTCCTCTCCCATATCATATTAACTGTACCTATACCTGATAAATAATGTATCCACCTCCTCTCCCATATCATATTAACTGTACCTATACCTGATAGATAATGTATTCATCTCCTCTCCCATATCATATTAACTGTACCTATACCTGATAGATAATGTATTCATCTGCTCTCCCATATCATATTAAATGTACCTATACCTGATAGATAATGTATCCACCTCCTCTCCCATATCATATTAACTGTACCTATACCTGATAGATAATTTATTCATCTGCTCTCCCATATCATATTAACTGTACCTATACCTGATAGATAATGTATCCATCCCCTCTCCCATATCATATTAACTGTACCTATACCTGTTGGATAATGTATCCACCTCCTCTCCCATAACATATTAACTCTACCTATACCTGATAGATAATGTATCCAACTCCTCTCCCATAACATATTAACTCTACCTATACCTGATAGATAATGTATCCAACTCCTCTCCCATATCATATCAACTGTACCTATACCTGTTGGATAATGTATCCACCTCCTCTCCCATAACATATTAACTCTACCTATACCTGATAGATAATGTATCCAACTCCTCTCCCATATCATATTAACTGTACCTATACCTGATAGATAATGTATTCATCTGCTCTCCCATATCATATTAACTGTACCTATACCTGATAAATAATGTATTCATCTCCTCTCCAGTATCATATTAACTGTACCTATACCTGATAGATAATGTATTCATCCCCTCTCCAATATCATATTAACTGTACCTATACCTGATAGATAATGTATTCATCTGCTCTCCCATATCATATTAACTGTACCTATACCTGATAGATAATGTATTCATCTCCTCTCCCATATCATATTAACTGTACCTATACCTGATAGATAATGTATTCATCTCCTCTCCCATATCATATTAACTGTACCTATACCTGATAAATAATGTATCAACCTCCTCTCCCATATCATATTAACTGTACCTATACCTGATAGATAATGTATTCATCTCCTCTCCCATATCATATTAACTGTACCTATACCTGATAGATAATGTATTCATCTGCTCTCCCATATCATATTAACTGTACCTATACCTGATAGATAATGTATTCATCTCCTCTCCCATATCATATTAAATGTACCATTACCTGATAGATAATGTATTCATCTGCTCTCCCATATCATATTAACTGTACCTATACCTGATAAATAATGTATCAACCTCCTCTCCCATAACATATTAACTCTACCTATACCTGATAGATAATGTATTCATCTCCTCTCCCATATCATATTAACTGTACCTATACCTGATAGATAATGTATTCATCTCCTCTCCCATATCATATTAACTGTACCTATACCTGATAGATAATGTATTCATCTCCTCTCCCATATCATATTAACTGCACCTATACCTGATAGATAATGTATTCATATAGTCTCCCATATCATATTAACTGTACCTATACCTGATAGATAATGTATCCATCTCCTCTCCCATATCATATTAACTGTACCTATACCTGATAGATAATGTATTCATCTCCTCTCCCATATCATATTAACTGCACCTATACCTGATAGATAATGTATTCATCTAGTCTCCCATATCATATTAACTGTACCTATACCTGATAGATAATGTATTCATCTCCTCTCCAATATCATATTAACTGTACCTATACCTGATAAATAATGTATTCATCTCCTCTCCCATATCATATTAACTGTACCATAAACCTGATAAATAATGTATTCATCTCCTCTCCCATATCATATTAACTCTACCTATACCTGATAGATAATGTATTCATCCCCTCTCCCATATCATATTAACTGTACCTTTACCTGATAGATAATGTATTCATCATCGTCCTATTGCCTGAATGAACCGACTCATTGTCGGAATACAGAAAGTTTCATCGATAATATTCGTTTAATATGCCATTCAAGGAAATGATCACATACCATTTTACCACCCAACTATCGTATCCCCTGTTCCCACCTGGTTGGAAATACCGTTGTAGGAAATGTTTATCCTAAGCAATGCACTTCTTATTCATAATCTGCTCATATAGTAATCCATGTTATGGTCTCAATTCATAATTTTAATTAACTATCAATGTTATTGCACGCATACGGTATTTACGGCCTAGACCATATGATTCGAC
Organism: Gibbula magus; assembly: GCA_936450465.1. Lineage (NCBI taxonomy): Eukaryota > Metazoa > Mollusca > Gastropoda > Trochida > Trochidae > Gibbula > Gibbula magus. The sequence goes on along the minus strand of OW388291.1, from coordinate 80,552,767 downwards.
AACTTGGCCAATACGGACAAACTGGGCCAATACGAGACAAACTGGGCCAATACGAGAGAAACTGGGCCAATACGAGAGAAACTGGGTTAATATGAATCTGAGCATACGCAGTCGCACATTTGGTGAATGCCCGAAGCTATCGCTTCAGAACTTTGACCTATGATATCTGTTCACCAATCTTGATTATAATTATCATTTCAATATAAATGTGATGTTTAGTGTTGTGCAAATAGAATGAAAAGAGGTCAATTAATAAAATTGTCATTACTTTAGTATTTCCGTATTGGCCGAGTTACAGGTCATCGGTCCGTTGTATTGTATAATACAACGGATCTCGGACCTGTAACTAGGCCAATACGGAAAACCTTAATCAATAACATAATATTATAAAATATGTAAACCCTTTTTTACAGCTACAGTAAACACTTCTCTGTACTCAACCGAATTATTGGTCAGTCAATATGTCTTTGATAATTGCTCCTCAAACAAACACGTGGAGGAAGATGATGATGTTCTTGCAAACGTTTCAACTTAATGCCATTGTGCACGAAATTCATTTCTCATAAGCAAATTTTGAACTTTCGTGGGCCTGTGAAGTTAGCATAAGGAATAACGAACTGTTAAAAATTGCTAACTTCAAATTTTGAATAAGGAATAAGGAACTTTCGTGTAAAATATGTCAAAGTCAAAGATAGTTTATTTGTACATAATGCTTCTGGCATATAAACAATGTTATGTATACAATACACAGTTAAACAGAATTGGAAATAAAAGTAATTTGTCACAGTGAAATTCGTATAAAATTACATTCATTTGGCAGTATGCCAGATACACATGAACAAACAATCCATAAGTCACTAATTTCCATTTAATAAGTTGCGTCTTAGTTCCATTCCATGTTTTATAAACAGAGATAATTTCAATACAACATCCTCATTATTTGTTTACAAGATAGAGATATATCCTATTACACTAGTCTTTGATAGGAATTTTTTTTCTAGTATGTGCTTATTTCTTAATTCAGTATAATATAGACAATCAAATGTAAAATGTATTTCGTCTTTTCTTGAGTCCTGAAGTCGTATCTACGATTTTCAGATGATGTCAGACTCCACTTGCAACGGTTGAATATGTATTGTACCTCATCTCTAACCTTCACTTACTGTGGCAGTTCCGGTGGATTTAAAATTGATTTAAAAGTCGAATTTATTGGATTTTATAATTGTTGAAGTTATTTTCTATAGACGATAATGGCTTTCAGATCTCAAAATCAACTTTAACATATTCATCGTTATATCATATTTGGACATAACACCACCAATTATAAGGACATGATCATGATCGTTAGAAGTTAAATGCTCTTTTGAAAATAGCGTGATGTTCCTCAATGAATGTAAGTAGGGATTTGGCAGCAGTATATACCCTTATTTGGTGTCATTTGAACATTTCACCGTTTCATATTTATATTGTGGGGGGGGGGGGGGGGGGGGGGGGGGGGGGGGGGGGGGGGGGGGGGTGATGGTATCTTTATCCACCTCCTCTGCATCACAGTGGCTGCTCAGTGTTGAGGCACATATTGCTGTGACCCCAGCCAGTGCTACCAGTTCACAATGCTGAGTATGACACAGCCCACACCTGCAGCGACACTCGTTCGCTATCTGTCATTAACACCCATCTACCGTTTGACTTCCGACACATGAAAGACTGGTCTCTATGCTAATACGACTATAACGTGTCTTCTATAATTACCCCGAGCGCGGCCCATTATACCGTAGTCACACGTGTTACATAGGTTACTGTCTGCAGTCAGCTCGCTTCAGCATACATGTATACAGAAAGTAAGTGTAGGGTTTAATGGGAATATTATAAACTGTCTAGTCCATGACATGTGAATCATCCAATGCATTCCTTGCGATTTTGTTTAATTTTTCGTTCAATGTATTTTGACATTTCGAAATTCGAATTTCTTAAATTCGGGAAGTTTACATAATTAAACCAGTTTTAAAAACATGTGTTAATATATTTCAATAGGTTCATAGAAATTGGGTCGAGGTGAATTACCAATCAGGGCGATTGTAAGTTGTTGCTGTTGGTGAAGTGACCAATCACAAGACATGTACGCATCATCAACTTGGCTAGAGGACCAGGTACTTCCTTGTGTAGTACAGATCCTGTTGTACTTGTATCCTCTAGTATGGAATATATATATTTAAACACAAGGTAGTTTCAATTATGAAATATCAGAATGAATATGGGTAGAATATGTGTGTATCGGTCGGATATGTTGAGTAATCATTTCTGAAAATGAAGCGTGGAGTCTGTCGTTTTAACATTTAGGACAGTTGTGTATCTTTAATTGGTGTAGAAAATACGTTTGCATGAATATATGTACGTGTAACTACTAATGATAAGTATATATGGCGGGAAGGTAGACATAGCATGATTTAGCTTTCCAAACTAACAGTACGGTAAATTCCCATGAGACATTTTGAATTTTTGTATTGACTCTTCCGAAAGTTTTCAAGGTTTTTGATGTAATGGATCGTGTTAATAAGGAACCGTTCTGTAAAATCATGAAGAGGAAATGTGAAATCTACAAATTCTTTTACTTTCTGTATGATGTTTCAAAAAGTCTAAATTTATGAATAAACAGAATGCAAAACGAAGAAAGTAAACAGAAGATATGATACAGGGCCAGCGCTTAATGAAGTAAGAAACTGTAAGTTGACGACTGTATATCAAATCTCAATTGTTAGCCTGCACCTACTACGGTAAGACCCATCTCGCTGAGACACATAGCGTTGCGGAGGGGCTGTATCTTCAACACAAGTATGCCGAGTGAAGAGTCGGTCGTCTTCTGGTGTCACAACAACACGTGCAGTGGTCAATGGGAGGACTTGCTGAAACAATCGAGCAAGCGCCCATAAATCTCTGCCCTCGTTTAAAACAGCCGTGAAGCGCCGAGTAAATCTCCTCCTTTGTAAACGGTTCTCATGGACAGACGTGGCAGCCCGGAACGGAAACATATCTTCGGTGGTTCCAAAGACGTATATCGTACAACTTCTTTGGTTCGTATCAGGAGCCAGTCGGGCAGATTTATTCCTGATTATTCTGTTAGTTCTTGACGAAGGAGCTGGAACCTTGGAAAATACATCGTATAGGCTGTTTAGGAACTAAACACTGTACATTGTAGGTAGAGAGTTTATGTATGTTTACAACATAAACGTTACACTTAGAAACAAACTTCCACAGTAGCCATTGAACAAGATATTTAGGTGTTGGTATTTTCTAACCGTACAGTTCTTTGTATCTTATCCAAAACTGTGTTCCACGGGAAATATCGCTTGTCTGTGATCATGTTTAGCCAATCGCCTTCCATCGTCTATACTGTATGGCATACCAGTGCCTTTACAAATAATGACTAACAATGTCATGACGCCCAAAACATGATGACATATAATGACTTGACGTCATAAACATGATGGCGTCAAAATGTTATAACATCACCGTTTTGATGAATAAAACAATATATCATACTGATGTCTTCTGATATCAAATATATATATATCAACCCTCGTTGTAAGTAAATATAACCTCGGCAAGTATCTTTAATCAACTTATGTTGACATATTGATATCAGAATTAAGACACTTGGTTGAGATTATTCATGTATAAATGGCTGGACTTTACATGATAATAAACTGTTTATAAGTACGTCTCAATAGAATTATAAATAATTTATTTACGTAAGGATCATTACAATGTTATACAAAATGAAAAATGTAGAAACACAAATATAGTTACATAAATACCATGTACTCCTTCCGTCAGTTGCAGGACAAGTGAGGCAATCACCCATAGAATATATGACAACAAATAAAATACCTGAAGCTAAAATACATATATACATTTAGCGATCTCAACATTTCCTTCGCTATCAAGCGCCAGATCCACGTTCTTTGACATAGTAAGACTCCATCGAATGTCCCACAGTTAACAGGGAACTATAAAATGTCTTCAGTTCCCTGGTGTAGCCCTACTGTGTTACTTTATTTCTTTTAAAGCCCCGCGATTAACCTAAAAGGCGACTGAATGCTCGTATAAATAAGGAGCAAAAACCGCATCCCGTCATCGTTATGAATAGAGTCGTGTTTCCATCCAGGTGTGTTGGATTGCCTCGTTAATATATACCTGAAACCTATCCCGCCAGGTAAAAACTAAGGTGAGAGCGACAAATTAGTTATAAAGCTAACTGATCCCTCTTGGATCTGGGCGTGTTTTATTACATCAGATGAAGTGTCGTCTCTCTTCACCAGAAGTAAACTGTCATTGACAGATGTGTCGGAAGAAAACAAACACATTTGACGTCGTTAAATTAATCAAGGTCAAAACTTTAATTACCTTTATTATGTAAATTTATTTAAGATTCACTGTTTGAGCTAGATCTCTGGAAGTGATATATACTCGTTGGTTTCAGGTGTTTAATCTTTTTTTCTTGTCATTCTAATTTCTTGACAAATATATATCATCTATGTTTGAACTTAATGTAAACCACCATTGCACATACCAACGAGAAGGTTTTCTAAGCTGGAGAACTGGTTCCTAATTCTTGTCTTAATGAATAAAAACATGTCAAAACAAACCTTTCGTTAAATAAGACTTATTTTTGTTGAGAACACACAAGGAATAATACATGTACTACAATGGTACAACTTTCAAAATGCATCACATGATAAAGACCGTTGATAGTTTTACGATAAGTTGAGAAAATGAACTTTATGTCACATGTCGTTATTTGATATTACATTCGTCCTTCATATACGATCTATCTGCAGAGAGGGGCACCATTATAACCGACGAGCAACATTCAAGGGAAATAATCCTCAATTATGACGAGTACCACCCTTCCTTAGCAGGCTAAAAAACGTGGTCCAACGTCCATATTTTCAGTATGTTCATCACACATACACCATATATTCGTATGAACTCTATGAACAAGGGGGTCGTTACACGATCAACCTTAAAACTATGGTTAACCTTAGTGCCATTCTTAAACATTGGACTAAAGCTACATTAATGAGATAAGTTCACTTTAGGGATACCAACGGGGCCTGTAAAAGCTTTCACAACACACCATTGCATTTGGTACCGTTAGCGGTGTAGGACGTCATCATCCGAATTGCTGTAATATTGGCTTACGATGACGTCATTCACAAGAAGCTTCAAAGCAAGTGGGAGCATAACAAGCATCACACGCATCATGTTCTTTTACTATTTCACTCCAACAGTGTCTTGGACAACGTTCATCCTGATTAGGTCATGTCCAACAAGTTCTCCGTAAATAGTTGAAGTTCTGATAAACTGATCTCTGTGCAACACCTGCGCTGGTGTCATACTACCCTGCTTGGAGATAAGCAAGTACTAAGTCGGACCAAACTCAACAGGTATCTCCGAAAGTAGCCTAATCTGCCCATTACGGATCCGAATTCTCCATTCCGACTGAAAAAGAACAGTCCAGATGTTCCAAGAGTCAGTTCCTAATCGCCCCTGGTCCCAAGACGAGCGTAGGCGTGAGCGCAAAGGTGAATACGCGAACATCGTGAACTACCAGACGAGATTTGCAGTTCTGGCGAGATTGTGACGAGATTTCGCTAATTCACGTGCGCCTTGGGATGTTGATGGTGGCCGGATGGAGACCTGACTGCCATATTGCACCGTAAAGTAAGTGTGGAAAGCGCCCTCGGCTACAAATGGTGTATTTAATCAATAAACAGACCAGTCGGAAACAAACACAACATAAAAGCACCACTGCTGTGAATCTTTAAACTGTAGCTACAGGAAGCAAGGGGAGACTATCTCCACACACAAGCTAAACGCAGACCGCTTGTGAGAAAGAAGCCTGATATCCGCCAACGTGGAGTCTAAGTACTATTTATGAAGAAGTGGTTGATCCGCTCCGTCCTGACATAGATTTGGTAAAGAGAAAGAATGTATAAAAAAACAGTTAAAAGTTGATTATATGAGAGCTGGTACAACCGACCCGATCTGACAACCGACCCTATAATTGCATCGGTCATCATCCTGAGCATTAGCCCCTAGCCCAGTTGACCGGAAATGGTTTTCGTTTCCACGAAGCCAACCTGTCATTAACCCCGAGCCCTTCTTTAGCTGTAGTAATGATGGGTACATCATCTCCCAGGCTATTAGGTCCGTTCCATCTTTAACACATCGGGGTGGAAGTCACGATAGTTTCCATCAAGCCACTACTTCCAGCCATCGGACATATCAGTAAACAATGGTCAAGTTTTTCACAATTCTCTTCGATTTGGCAAGATACAGCCAGTTTCTTATGATTAAACAATTCTTTTTGGTAATGCCATACGTTTATTTAAAATAAATAAACGTAAATGCTGTTGACGTAAATTCTATATCGTTTGCCTTTCTCGAAAGCTCTTTACTTACTATAGTAGATTTTGAAACAAATATGAAAGTGGTTGACATTGAAAGTTAATTATGTAAGTACCGTACATATGCGTAAACATCATTTACGAAATGAGAATTACGAACAAATATAAGTTTATAAAACTTTATTGAACATTGCTTCTTTGGTAGTATTGTAACGTTAGTAAGTCAGCAAAACAATTCGTCATTTATCATCAAAATGACTGGAAACCTTAAATATTTGCAATGTCAAATCAAATTCTGCACTCGCTAATCTGTTGTCTCCTTGCTACGCGAAAGCGTCGCAAAGCTATCAGCATCTAACGTACTTATGATTATGGTAATTTGCCGTCAGGGTCAGCGGCTATTAATCAGGCTCACTTTCAGAGGCGGGAAGTAACAATAACGCCGTGTATCATACACCACCGACTTAAATCACACTTGTCATCACCACACAGCTGTGGCCCATTAAAATCTTCAGCGATATACTCGCTCCTCCACTGATGTGAAGCCGTAAACCCAAACAGGATCCAAACTGCCTCTACAAGCCACCCTAGCTTACTGCCCCGCACGTGTCGTGCGTCACCCGTCCGTCCTCCTAGCTACCCATGCCCCCAGAGAAACGTTTACTCGGACGGACGGCACAAGAACCGTCCAGCATAGCCCGACCCCAACCGGCCTCCCGGATTCCGCGGAATGTGGGCAGCTGTTGAGGGCCGTAACGAAGCCGACTAGCTCGCACCTGGGGCTGTCAGCCCGGTACTTGCCTTGTTACGCTTACACAGGCACACAGGTAGATGGATACCTTAAACCGGTAAGATTAGAGCGACGTAATGCACAGGTGTGGGCCCCGACCACATGCACACGTGTTAAATCGCGGTGTTGGAATAACTACTGAAGAAAGTGTAGGAGCACACAGGCTCCTAATGTGACCAGTTTGTCTCTACCTTCTTAAAACTTTGACGTGAGAAGCGCAAAGTTTTTGTAATACTAGTGAGGGAAACTTGTTCAGTTTGTCGTCAAATACCTCCTTTTATTGCATGACAGGGATAAAAGAGAAAACGTTCACGCCAACATTCTCCATCATATCGTTACCTCTCGCACCTGTTACGGTAATAAAAATTATATACCTCTTTCATGAGAATTCGTAATACATTCTCACCGGACTGCTGAGAGCTTCACCAACAGCATGCATGTGCTGTGAAGTCAAGTTCCGAAGCATGGTCTAGCAAATATACGTGACAAGTGTACGTTACGACACACTGGGTGACGCTCTGAGGATCTCGTTAATAGATGAAGTTAATAAACATGAAGTACTCACGGCTTAGAACGAAGGTGTTGGGCTAATTGTATTGAGGTGTATGCTTATGTAAACTGAATTCGATTTAATAACGGTTTACGTTTAGATGTTTTAAATGGTATTCGGCCAATTTGTTTTGGGCAGTGTGATTATGGATAATGAATTAGTTTACGTATAGTTGCTTCACCACAACTGTACAACCTAATACACGTACAGGTCGAGTTACACACAGTGGGGACAATGAGAACTAGTTGTGTATGCATATGGTTCAATATCCTATGGATAACCTCTTCACATATCATAGTGTCTTATTGACGTTAGTCGCACAAGTCATGCCAATATAATAGCATGATCCCATGGTCCGTTGCTACACTCAATTCATTATATATAATCAAACCTCGAAATACAAATGACCCACCACCTTAGATTCTAAACCTTCCAGGGTCCCGATGCACGAAATGCTAAGATGACCTTAAGTCACTAAGGTTGCCTAAGGTGCAATGTTAAAATATGGTACTAAGGTTAACCTTAGTGTTAAGGTTGTTTTGTGGGTCCTCAGAGCTGCATACACGGTGTGCCAGTTTCGTTTGTCACGTATATTTCCGAAATAAGTGCATGCGTCGGAGTTGAACTCTAAGTAAAAGGCAGTAGCGGCAAGGGGAGATAACTGTGTGGACTTGAGTATATTGCCGCTACAACTCCATTGAGGGATTACCACGTTGCACGTTCATTCACAACATTCGGCTGTTTTCCATTAAGTTTCATAAACGTCAATCAACGGACTAGTTAATGATCCACATATTCTGACTGGGACATACTCAGACAAGCGGGATATGATTGTCGTGCCGGGGTTGTCAGTAGAGGCAGTGTTACATTAGTTGAGTAAACATGTCGGGCGAGGAGCCCTGGTGACTGAGGAAGGTGATCCGGCTAACTCCCCAACTCTGCCACGCTTCCACCAGACGTGCAGTCATGTGACTCGTCTCATCTCGAATAAGTTCTTGAATTCATTGAAAACACTTTCAATAAATGACCAGTTAATCATTTGAATGGTGAATGTGCGCCTAAGTAATAATCTTTACGATGTCAAACTCGTGATACAATCTTATCAAATATATTCGAGGTAGATTAGGACATGGATAAAGTGGAAAACGTAGATATATTCTCCACGAGTTATTTCTCCAAATTCCTTGGTATTACTTATGCGGCTGCATTGAGCAATGGCGTCTCGCGTTACCAATGGCGTGACGTCATAATGATTAAATTATGACGTTTTGATATTTTGACAAAGATGTGTCGATAAAGATATCAGGGTGTTCTCAAGGTAACACAAATACTACTGCCTCGTGTGAATGATGTGGTGAGTATCACTGGATAACTGGTGCTGAAGGCCAATGTCAACGTTTTTAAAAAAGCTCCACGAGCCAAGGTCAAAGTCACAAGGTAAAAAAGGACGAGCTCAGGTGAAGGGCTCATCACAATGGTTAAGGTTTCGGAAAAAGTCACAAAAATGGTAATTCACGTGAAAATGTTTAGTATTTTCGATTTCCGATTTTTCGTTCAAGTCTTAATGACATCATAATGCAATGTCAGATGCTCATCTTGCAATTACAGTAGGTTCAGTTGTTGATGACACTTCATTGGATGGTCTACTAGTAGAGTCAACGCTTTGTATGTTTCTCTTATTCAGTTTCAGAAAACGCCAAAATGTCAGTAAAGTCATTTTGTGACGGTTATTTCATATTCATTTATTAGCGGTGCTGTACATAGAAGATCGTTTCATATCAGTTAGTGAATGGTGCTCTAAAGAGAAGGTTGTTTTGTATCCACTACTGAACGATGCTGTCTAGATAAGATTGTTTCATATCATCATGTTTGGTAAGCGATGTTTTACAGAGAGGGTTTTTTCCCAGAATTATTTAGTGAGCGATGCTGTACATAACAAATTGTAAAAATTGTTTCATATATATCAGTGAACGATGTTGTCCACAGATGGTTGTTTCATGTCCTTTAATGAGCGATCCATGCTGTCTATAGAGAGTTTTGTATCCTTTTGTGAATTATGCTATCTAGAAAAAATGTATCTTGTATTTAGGTGGATGTCCAGAAAAGTTTATGTTCGTATTCTTTTGTAGGCGATACTGTTTGAAAAAGCTTGTTCCGTATCCTTTATTGGCCAATGCTGTCCAGTAAAGGTTTTACAATATCATCTATCCAGAAAAGGTTTTGCTATATCCTTTAATGAGTGATTATGTTTTCCCCATTCAGATTGAGATGACATCCTAACGCAGTGCCAGTAAAGATGTTCCGAGAAAGCAGGTGCGTGTTCTCTCATCTTCAGTATGGTCCAGTTGAGATGACACTTCAGTGCAGTGTGAGTTGGAACTATGGAGGATATCTGGCGGCGTTTCCCGTACCGAGGTCGATGTCGGTTTCATCTGAACCAGGTGAATGACTGAACGCAGACTTTTGAAGTTTGCCACAGACATGTGTTTGCCCCTAAGTGCTATCATAATGTTACTGCGACCCGTGTTTTGATAACTGAGGTTTTTCAAAAAGTAGTTTTTGTGGGAATGTAGGAAGCTAGCATTAGACAATCATCCCATATGTGAAAAATCAAAGAAGACGCTAATCTACTCTGCTTTTGAGTTGCTCTGCCATGTTAAGAAAAACTGGTGTCTACACTGTAGACATGGTTTGTTTGAAACTTTAACTGCTATTTCTTTGAAATTTTCATATTTTTGTGCTCGTAATATCACATTAGACTCTTGGTGACCAAATAAAGTTTGTATTTTTTAGTGAGTACAGATCGAAGAGTTCAGATATGAACCCATCATCCCATTATACATGTCTTAGAATTTGACGACGCAAGTTCATAACACATATCTATTTAAGCATTTCGTCAATGCATTGTTTTTCTATGGATTCCTATATATAGTCACAATTGTGATGATTTATTGTCAAAATGTACGTAGCTATGTAATAATCAACCATATTTATTAAGAAAACAAGATTTTCTGGATAACAGCTTCTTTATTGTGTAGATACACGACATACATGTATATGCTCACTTTCAGCTGATGAAGACGTATCACGTGCTCTTTTGTGTTCCACTTCTAAATGCCCCTTTAAGATTTATTAATTAGATTGGAGGAATCTAGACAAGCAATAAAGAATAAATTCTAGTTTGACGATTTCTAGACTTGAGCGATTCAAACACGATGTTCCCTCTGGGCCCGACGAAGAGACTGCACAAAGCTTAGTGCAGGCATTCTGAAGTCATCAAACCATGAGAGGAGAACAGGTCCAGACAGACGGGGCTCTATGAGAACGAGGAATTGAAAACAGACGTAAACAATTGTCTGTTCGTTTTTGTCCATGCTTCTGCCAGCAAGCCGTCTAACGACATAACCAGATGTTAAATCTACTCTTCCTATTTTCTTTCCTACCAATTTAATTTTTTCTTTCTTGGATAGACGGTGACGTCATGGACTACTTTTTTCACGAATTCATTCGTTCGGCGGAAGGAGAAACCCCTCCAGCTGCAGAACATGTCACTGGCTGGAACAGGTGGTCAATCAGACCTGATAAGCGACTTCAAAGCGAGGGTCGGGTCTTGAGTGACTAGATGGGCCGGGGGAACTCTCAGATACACATCTCCGCACTTTCGCGGCTTAGATCACGCCATTTTAAATTCCCAGCAATGATTCTTTTGGAAAAGCGAGGAGTTCCGGTAAGGTAGTGATGGAGCGACGTGAGTCTTTGATCCTGTGTTTAACAATACATCCCGATGTTTGGGATACCTGGCTCGCCTCCAGCGCACCTGTCGTCGTCGTGATGACTTCTTCGTGCTCACTTCATCAACCCAGAGATTGGCCCCAGCTTCATGATTTATGTATTGTGAAATTGTTCCATAGATATTTAGGTATTTGTATTCTCTTTATAAATAACAGACACATTCTTTTCGAAGCCTTTTTAGCCCCTATTGGCACTGAAACACGACTAGCATAAAGTTACATCTGTTTTATTACCAATTCATTCGATGACATGTATACTCTTTTATTGATTGACATTATCTCCTTTCCACAGGTGTTGGAAACTTCCTCAGCGCTGCCGTCAAAAGTAACAATATATACAAGGAAACTGGCTTACAACGTCCATAACTGACCCTGTCGTTACGAAGTCGTTGAACTCGATTATATTACCTTAGCGGTACTGTTCTCCTGACGCTAAGACAAACGTCGGTGCGGAATCAAATAGCGCATAATCTTGATTCCAATAGTTTGGGGGGGGGGGCAGTTTCTTCTATATATATTTTACAGATGACCTGCAGTCCTCTGTTACTGCATGGGACCATATGGTTTAAAAAACAGCCAAACTTCAACATATTATAAAGAGAATTGAACCTAAAGGTAACTGTACTCTGATAATTAACTCGTGTCCTTGAATGCGGTAAACAGTTATCTCGGCCTGCCATTGATGTCTACGATGAGAACTATATATTTCACATATTAATCATTCTCAATCCCATTTGTCATATGGAAACAGCTATATCGTGACAGAGTGACAGTACATTGTGTGTACAAGCTGTCCAAATCGTATCTCCAGGTATCGTAGGTGGAGCAGATAATCACCGATGGCTATCAGCGACACAGAACAGTTAATTTGGCGTGAAATGTGATCACAGCGGTTCGTGTCTTGTAGATCTTGAAACGATTGGAAGGAAATGGACTAAATAAAACAATCAGTATGCATAATGTCATCTGTTGATATGAAACATCATTGCAAGATCGGCATTTATGAGTGTATAATGACACAACGTTGGGCTACAATGACAGGCAAATAAAGAATCATTTAGGAAAGGTCAGGCGAGCAGGACTAAAGTCGGTCTAACGGTAATCCGTCCAGTCAACCAGAGCCACGGCGCTGCTCGTCTTACCAAACATTGGCAGACAGCATTGTTAATTAAGAAATATAAACCGTTATTAGATGACATTAAATCTCTGACCACTGAGGAGTTGCCGGCTCGAGCGTTGGCAAGAAACCGCGCCCTGATACCCACACCCGACATGATCGATTTTGCCGATATTTGAAACTCGGGGTTAGAACTTTATTTACTCAATGCCTGTCTTGATTTATTCAACTGAGGTTAATATAAAACCATCAACCCAGGCTTCGCGATAACGAATTGTGCACGTTGCTTGTTTTCGTATCAAGAAACATTAAATATCTTCGTACATGCCCGGGTGAAAGGCTTCTCATTAGGTAGGGTGTTTCCGTATTCGAATCTTCCCCGTGTCACGTGACCTAGCTGTCATCGGCCCACACACCTGCTGGCTTCCAAGTCTCGGCAAGTCTCGTGATGGCGGGATTTGACACGTTTATGTCCAAACTACATGATGAGGGCATTGTTGGACAAAGAAGACGCAGTTATTATCCTAAGGCAGAGGATCGTTCTGATGTTTATTGGCACTGTTTATGCGCACACGTGGCTTTCCCATCCATTAGTTGTCTTAGTCCGGATTAAAAAGCACTAGGTTTCCTTCTAAAAGCGAAATGCTATCCATGTAATAGAAATATACGACACACACACTACGCTTTTTGATTAAATTATTCTTCGAGACACGCTGCACAGGTGCGCGATGGGTTCACAATCTCCTGCGCTGTGTCACGTGAAGATGAGTCCTCGCCTTTCTCTCTTCAAGAACGTCTATCTTAAAACACTTTTTTCTCAAAACCCCAAACGTAATTCCTGCAACGAACTATCATCGCTGAAAAGTGAATTTTAGAAATTCTTTGTTTTTAGTTTTACTGTCACAAACTCATTTAAAAAAACAGAATGTACATCTAAGAGAGAGAAATCGACATTGATGTATTTCAAGTTATAAAAAAGAAAATCATTTAGTCTTTCTACGTACATGCTTTCCTTTGAAAGAGTACGAACCCTGGCGTAGTTTTGAGGAAACTGCAATATATAATTTATTGAAAAGTTATAAACACTTTCTCTTCCTCTGTTCATAAACTAGTATCCTTGAAACTTATAAAGAAACCAAAGAACACCTTCTTGACAGAAAGGTCATAATGAGATTTTGGACAAATTATTCATTCTACTCATTTTGCCATTACTTACCCAAAAAACCAAAACGAACATAACATTTTACACACACTTTCATTATATGTGTATATTTACTTATTTCGAGGAAATTTACAAAAGGTGGACGTACTTTCTTATGTGAGTAATCAAACTGAGCGCTCATGCATTTTAAACAAGTTCATAAATGCATAGATAAATTGCAATATATTATGATAATGTATATAATAAGAAAAATAAAATTTCTGTTATAAACAATAGGAACTAATTCGGTTATAGTTTTAAATGAATTATTGATCCTTTTGATACAAACACTATTGTTGCCTAGAAAATATTGGTACTTTTGATAAAAACACTAAATAATTGGAGCCTAGATAATAATTTAACCTGCGGAAACCACAAGTCTTCTATGAACTCTGAAATGTAAATAAACTTTCACTTATGACAGTGTGCTTACTCTAGGTGTGGAAATGCTTATGTAAGTAAAATATGTTTATGTCAACAGGGCTCAAGGCGACATATTATATTGATATCGTACCTTATTTACATGACGTATTATTATATACGAGTATATATATGCCTCGCAATTGACTAGCGCTACGTATTAGAATTAATGTTTTATTTTTTTAAGAATGAGAAATAAGAAAGACTTTTTTACATATTTTTATATTCCGACTTTCTAAATTTGCTAAAATATGACAGCCATGCTTTGGTGTTTATTTCACACAATGTACTGACCGAGCGACTTAAATTGTTTAAAATATTAAAGCCAGGGCTCGGATTTGCTGAACTTTTGTTCTTATTATTATCCCCCGCCGCGGGCTTAGTGTGAAGCGGATATTCGGCAGCGTACATCCGTACCTACGAAATCCAATAACTCGAGTACTATTCTCTGGATTCTTGTCATATTTTGCATATAGGTTGACCACCGTGAGGGTAACCATCCTGTATAGTTTTGTGACCTTGACCTTCATATCAAGGTCACAACGGGACTTTGCCATTTTACCCTTGTGAGCGAGATACCTCAAGAACCGTTGACTTGATTTTCTTTACATCTTCTCACCTTCTCCCAGGGAAGACAAGGGGCTGATTAGATGTTGGCGACCTTGAGGTCACAACAGAACTTTGATTTGTTTTCAGCATGTGAACTTGTCTATTAAACTTGTCAGTGGGATACCTAGAACTATACATTGGATTATCATCATAACTTACACTTGCCATTATTTTCAAGGTCACAGCAGAACTTGGAGTTTCTCAGCATATGAACGTGCATGTTAAGCTTGTCAGCGCGATATCTTAAGAACCGTTCACTGGATTCTCATCATATCTTACACAAAGTTTCTCTTATGGAGGACGAAGTCTGAAAAGATTTTGGTGAGCTCGACATTACTATCAAGGTCACAGCAGAACTTTACATTTTTCGGCATGTGAACTGTATGTAAAGCTAGTCGGCGAGATATCGAAAAGACTGTTCACTGTATTCACATCATATCTTACACCAACGCTGTTCTAGGGAAGATTCAGGCCCCAATTGATTTTGGTGACCTGGACATAATTCTTTAATTTGAAGTTTTAATTTGCGGCGAGGGATCATGTCACCTTAGCGACAACTTTTCTTTTAGTTTATACATAATATTTCTTTAAAATTCTTTGTTGATTTAAGAATTCTTACGGCTCAAGAACATTCTAAGAAGTTTAGTGAATCCTGTGTCTGTGAAGTATATACAATGAAAACTCACTGACTTCAAAATTCTTGTTCAAAATACAATTCCGATTAACATTTATTTCATCTTCATTCTAGTGTTTACCGCAATGTGAATTTGCATCTGTCAATTGTCTGTATGAGATGACAATGTGTACAACTTACAAATGGACGAATATATGCACTTACACTAACATACAATAATTTACATAAATTTATCGCTGTTGTTCGAACTCGTTTACACATCATAATGACCTAATTCTTGGACTCAACATTGGAATGTTCATACCAGTATTAAAATGTACTGTTAGTTATAAACATCGTAGTCCCATAATGAAAGTATATATATACATGAATGACAAAGTTTCCTTGGTTCATATTGCACACAGGGGCAGTCTCATCTGTGAACTCGTTTTAAGGGAAATTACTTGAACTCGCAACATGCAAGAAGTGATGGAACTTAATGCTGAGAACATGTAACCGGGAAGAAGCTTCTACGAACTTCAGAATCATAAAACAATGGGGAAGTCACGCTTTGAAACAAGGCTTTCAATGGCACGACTGCGTCGTTTCCGAGTCTATGTGGGCAACTAGGCGTGGACAGTACGTATCAGCTTGCTCAAAGTAGGCCTAAAATGCGAATGTCAAGTGCCACTATATAACATATGTATCAAAAATCCAGAAATCGACTACAGGGAAATATTAAGTAAAGCAGCGTGGCCGACTGGTGGTGTATTCCTGGGCTCACACCTCCACTCTTCCGGCTCCTTTGTGTTTGCAACGCAGGCCACGTCCGTCCTACAACTCTCATCAATAACTAAATGTCATGTTTTTACAGAAATTCGTATGAATGTGTTATTATAATGCTTAGGTCCATCGTCACCGCCTCACCCATACGAGAACTTCCAGAAAGCATCTCCTCCATGACAAGCATCCAGAGGATGGCAGCAATGCGTGTACAATCCTTGTGATGTGATGTAGCGACTGGAGCAGATGCACGTGTATGCAGTCTTCCCACTTATGTTATGCATATGTACAACATAACTGATAGGGAATGACGAGCGAGCACCTCCCATATGTCCACCATATCTCCATGTGAATCTCAAACATGATGATAACCCCAGCACCTCGCCCAGACCTGGCATCAACATTGTACACTAGCTTATCTTGAACATGGCATATTTTGACTTGACTAATTTTACGATTGTTTTTTGTTTAGAGACGACGTGCAACATTGTAAGCGGATGTCAGTGCAGTTCAGTCCTTCTGCATGTTTCAAGTTGCATGTAAACCTTATCGTACCACCAGAAATACGTGTTATTCAGCAGTAGATCTCTTTCCGGGATGCCATTCTCAGCATTGCATGCTTGGCGTGTTGGGCGAATGACGAAAGTGGCCGTAACGTCCCACGCAGAGAAATAGTAAAACTTTTCCCCCCACAGTAATATTCGAAAACAAATACACTTTCAACTCAAGCAAACACAGGATGCTTTAATTTCCTTCACTTAAGTACAGTATATTTTTAAAGCATCTACATTTTAAAATTTAACATAAAATTTTAAATAGCTGAACACAACTTAAAAATTAAAGTTCTTTAAATCCCCCGTGTCTAAAAATGCTTTTTGAGGAATATATCAAGCGTTTGAAATGACGGAACTCATTTCAGAAGTCTGGAGGCGATTACTGAAGTATATTTTAAAATGGAGAGGAAAACAAGAAAGGAAAGCCGTGTACGGTATCCATTCTACCGGGGCGTGTGTTAAGAGCTCCCACCTTGCTGTGAGTAGATGCACGTGTACACACGCGTACACTACAGGTACAGGAGTCACGTGCGTGGGGTGGGAGGGGGGACACGCCCCCTTCTGTTGCTGCCCCGTCCGGGACAATCCATTATTAGAGAAAGTGATAGGAAGAAAGCGCGGGTGTGGCATCCACTGTTACAAGCACTTTGTCGCTTCAGAACATTCCATTTAGAAGAAATGTCGTTCAACTTTCCATTTATAGAAGAAAGTGTTACTTTGGTCACAAATGGTAACTCAATAGTTTGTCTCCACCAATGTCGGTTAATGCTAAAAAGGCGTGAACGCTGTTTCAAATTGATGTGTCGGATATACTCTTCACCGCCCAAAAAGACACATGCAATATACGTATACATATATATCGATATTTGACAGTGTGTTCCATGTTTTGGCCATTATTAAACTTTTAAAAATGTTTATCTTACTTACATCGGTCATTTCCTTTAAAAAATATTTTTATTACATTTCTGTCAACCGGAATCTTTTAAAAGTTCAAATATCGGATGTATTAGTCATCCTTTTCGGTAATTAAATTTATGAAAGTTGATGATGGAGTTTTCCGGAATATATCAGCTCTGCTGTTTTCTTTCAATTTCAGGTTTTTCGATTGAAATAGAAGTTGTGGGCGAAAGTTATTCAATACCTAACTTCAGTTATTTCTCCGCTCCTTGATTCGTATCTCCAGTCAATCTTTCTGTGTTAAGACGTAGAAGAGGAAAACAAGAAGTAATGAGAGAAAATAGGTGATAATTGCACATGAGTCTAAGGTTAAACCCTCCTTCTTTGTGTTGACATGTGGCTATAATCATCAACAATATTGGCCTCCTGCACAAAGCCGTACAAACATTCCGATGTAGATGGAGATAAGATACGCTCAAATCCGTCGTTCGCTATCCAGAGGGACTGTGATTGGAATTCCATACCCGTCTTGCATAAGGTACACAGATTGGATCTTATCGACTACGGTCAAAGAAACGGTCTTATATAGTCAATAGTAAACCTTGCCGTACCCCACTTGAAACTACCCCTACAGTGACGGGGTTAGGTGAAGGGGTTGTGAGGGGGTGAGAGACGGGTTAAGTGGTCGGGTTGCCTCTGATATGGGTAATTGGGTAACAGTTCATATACTCGACGTGAATTAACCCATTGTTTTGCTGGAACACTCTATCTAATCGTTGACGGAGTTTATTCATTTGCTATCAACTGTTTATGTTAGAGATTTCGTGCCCCGTCGGGAATTCCTTTATTTGGTACGGGTGATAACGTATCGTTAGATCAGAAGGTTTGAACTGTTGAATATTAAATCAATTGATTTTTTAGAAATTGTTATATCATAAAATCTGTTTTACGTAGTGTGAATTACATCAATTTATTGTTCAACATCAAAGAAGCTTTCACGTTTTTCGTGATATATGTGTTTTCAGTTCCACAGCACGCTTGATTCGGCCTCATGACATTGTGTATACAGTTGAGTATTCCGTGATTAGGAGCAATTCATTTACTAGTGTATGGTTCCGCGTGTAGTCAGTGTACCGTTGTAAACTGTTCTCAGTAACCCTTGTTTAACAATAAGATGTGGAAGTCACTCATCCCATCAACCACAGACCACAAGTCAATCAGTTAATAGAGTAAACACCTGAGTCTAGTTAAGTTGACTGTGTTTACCTGTATGTCCCACTGTGTAACGAAATCAGCCCGAGGCAGGTATCGATATCCACACAGGTCGATTTTATTGATTGATTTGAGGGTTAGACTGGTATCTTCACCATTAAACTTTGTTTACAAATGTTAAAGCGTGCAAAGCCAACATATCAGTATGAATGATTTATGAGAGAACTACCATTTACATCTGTGTTAATGATAATCCATTTACTTTTCATTAGTCAAGTATTCATTCGGTGACAAACAAATCTGCACTTGTGAGCAAATGTTAATTACGTATATAATTGTATGATTAATAATCAATTTCATTTTTTTAAAGTTTTTTCAAAATAATTGTTAACAAGATGACTAAGTTCGGTCACTATTAACTTCTGATTTTGGCATTATTCACAATTCACTTACTTTAACTTTGTTCACAGTAAAATCGTTATTAAAGTACATTTTGTTTATAAACATAAATTATGATCTAATTTACCCAATGATGTAACCGTGAACCTCAAACCAATTGGCCTAGATTTTATAGGTAAGCATTTATCAAAAATGTTCCCATTTTTCTTGTCAACATGTTGTCTCCATTAGCCGAGCTGTACACACGACTATGAAAAAGGTACGTGATCTGTGGTTGAAGCACATTGTTTTAGGATAGTGGTACCTGTACAGTCCTGACCCCGCTTCAGATTTATTGTTTATATGACGCAAAGCCATCAGGAACTCCGTAAGAACCAACCTGCTTTATAATGGACCCGCTAGCTTCTCAAACGTGTCACCAGCAGCGCTAAATGTCACACCAATGACTAACACTGCCGTGCATGTTGTTTGTGCAAAGGTATCTTGGCATGTTAAATTGTATAGTCAGAAGAATTGTTACATTGGATTATGTGTTGTCCTGGAAATTACATTTTTACATTATATGAATTATGATTGCATGAGTGTTGTGGCACGGTATCTTGACAAGTCAGAAGAATTGTTAAATTGGGTTTTGTGTTGTCCTTGAATATTTGTTAATATATTATATGAATTATGATTACAAGGGTGTTGTGTGCAAAGGTATCTTGACGTGTTAAATTGTATAGCCAGAGGAATTGTTACATTGGATTTTGTGTTGTCCTGGAAATTATATTCTTTATTTTATATGAATTATGATTACATGAGTGTTGTGTTCACGGTATCTTGATATGTCAGAGGAATTGTTAAAATAGTATAGTCTCATTAGTCAGATGGTGTTTTATATTTTTCTTTCATATTCATTTCTGATACAAATAGCCGGCTTTTCTTGCTTAAGAAGGCAGAATATACTCATATATTCTTTTATTTTCACACGATGCCAAAAGGCAAAATGATACCTTATCATGGTGACGTCGTAAACGTTCAATATATGACGCTGCGTTCAAAATTTTAAAAGTAGATTTATGTTTTCCACAATTTTCTCAACTTCGACAATGAATGTATATTCGTGGCCATATCATACCATGTTATCAACCTTCGTGCCTAACTTTCAGTATCACACTCGCTCTCGCTCGGAAACTATCAACATTTATATATGCACTCATGTCGTGAACATAGCATGTCACGTAAACTCAAACAATATCCTTTTTATTTTTCAACTTTCTGTTTATTCCTTGTAAGTCCAAGAACAATTACGTCATTGTCCGTGTCAACATGAGATTGTCACATATCACTTAGTCATTACACTCAATCAATTTCAAACTAGCCTGGAAAATGCACGTCAACGGGAACTGAAAAAACGTTGGCACTAATTTGAAAAGTGTGCACGGAAGCATAGTTTTCATCACTTTGCACCACATGAAGTGTCACACTTTGTGGAAAATTAAACAAAGGGATATTTGGTTTCAATTCGACTTGAATATTTGAAAGGAGCCTCAGAGAATGTTGAAAATTGTATGTACTTTCAGCCAAAATATAGACTTGCTTTTCAGGAACTGCCATGCTGCAGCTAAGAGTGAACATATTATAAAGAACATGAGGTGAGTCAAACTGAGCTTGAGAGAAACAGGAAATCAGAAACAAGTTCGGATATGCTTAAGCCATTCATTCCTTGTACTAAGATAGATAGTTTTAGGCCCATTTTCAATATTTATAAAATATGTTTTTTTTCCGATATAATAGTTATTTTTTCAGATTCTAAGTGTTAGAACATGAGGTGAGTCAAACTGAGCTTGAGAGAAACAGGAAATCAGAAACAAATTCGGATATGCTTAAGCCATTCATTCCTCGTACTAAGATAGATAGTTTTAGGCCCATTTTCAATATTTATAAAATATGTTTTTCAGATATAACAATTATTTTTTCAGAGTCTAAGAGTCTAAGATAGACACCTTCACACTGAGCATGAAAGTTCATCCTTACATTCATACTTCGCAAATTCGTGTATCAAAAGAAAAAAACAACTATACACAACACACTTTTTAAGCTATTGATAGGCACATTTCTGATGTTCTGTCAGAGATTCCTTCGTTTTTTAATCTGCTACATACTCGTGTACTAATGTGATGTAATGTAATAAGCACACGACGTGATGGTTGCCGCCTCTCTGTATCTTCTCTGCCGACTGATACTCGTTTCAAGAATACTGATAAAATGAAAACAACTGGAGGGGGCTTTTCTAAGTTGGATAACTTGTGCCATGACAGACTTCATGACACTGTTGTTTTTGACAGGAGAAACCAAATATGTTATGGATAACAACTTCTTTATTGTGAACATGTACGGAGTTTCGGAGATGGAATGGCATAAGCTGGGATATTTTTTATATATAATTATAATAGTATACCCTTTTAAAGCCTTCGTTGTGTTTAACGTCCATAATATTGTCTTATGCCAACACAGTATTTTATTGCGGATAAACGATGAACCAATTACGAATTGATACTTTGTCTGCTACCCATATAGTAAATAATATATGTCCTGATGTCTCCAAGACGTTGTTATTTAATAAGGAAAAAATGAACATATTTATATGTAGTTTGAATTTTTATATTATTATTTTCAATTTTTCAAATCAAATAAATTTGAACAAATAAGAAACAATTCATGGCTACGCATGGTGATATAAACTATAGTTCTCGACGATGACCTATAAATATAGCATGCCCCTTTGACATCAGACACTTATGTTCATCTTTTCAAAACATATTTCCTTTAACAGTAAATTACTTTCCTCATTAACCCGTTTTATTTTATTTTTAAGATTCATATTTAAAGATTTATTTTATATGTACAGCTTACAAAGTGGTGCAATGTCCCCGGACTTCCGTGTATATCACAAAAAGTGAAGACATCGTAATTAACTTCACCACATATCTTCAGTATAATCTTCCACATTTGGACAACAGTAGTTCATGGTTTTCTGTGGCACTCTCATATTGGAAAGGTCCAAGTGATAATTTATGAATAAATAAAGACTCTTCTCAAGATCAAGTGCACGATTTACATATATTGCAATATAGAATTTTGAGTCAATAAATATCCAAATGGTAATAACCTGAGTTTTGAAATGAAATGCAACCAAAACGTCGAGAAGAGGTAGCTCTATTTAGCGTATTAATATTGTATTGCTTCAGGCATGACCAATAGTTAAATCGAGTAATTCTTTGCTATATCAACGACATCAATATAATGTATAACAGCATTGTGGAATGAGAATTATCTTTAATGATTTGCTATCATATCACTTCAGCTCTCCCACTCTTGAATATCTTCACACTTGGAAGAATATATCTTTATGAAATTTTCTAATAATAAGGAATTTATTTGTCAGAATACAACAGTAAGCCACAATGTTTTGAAAAGAATATCATGTCTGTGTGCATTATTTTTAAAATGAAAACAATTTCTACATGTACTCTGTTTCTGTAAACAACAGGCATAGTGAATCTTAATTCCTAAAGCGACATTATGAAAATGATTGATTGTACATAAAAACAAAAGCTCTATTTTTCTTCTAAACCCGGTCACATATACTGGCGACAGGTTAATATGTTATCCCGAGGAGCCGAGCTCTAGGAGTGACTGACTGACTCTGGTACTAGTCGTGTTCACGACGTTAGGACCCTGCACGTCACAATACCGCCATTGTCCAGGCTAAGTAGAAAGTGATGTTGTGTCGGGGACAGTTGCTGGACGATTCGTCCTGTGATCCCATCCTGTCGCCGGATGATTCGTCCTCTGATCCAGTCGTGTCGCCGGACGAGGCATGTGCTGTCTACGTGGTAATATCAGCCGGATACCTACTCTTCAATCAGGCTCTGTACGAGTCAACCCGCCTGCATCAAGGGTGTACCATCAAGAGTTTCTCGCACCTCGCGTCAATGTGATATTTGCCAGTTGTTTTAATAATAATTTTAACATCTTCTATATGTATATAAGTATATAAACAATCTTAGCCTGAAACCTTACAGAACTGAAAGGTATATAGTTATAATAAACTGAAGCCTCCTGTTTTATTGACGATCAGATGACGCATAGTCATACCGATATCAAATAAGCTCGACTTCCACATCACTACACAACTGGACAGACATTCCATTCATGTAAGTAGTTCTGAACATCGAATGCATTTTAACAAATATTCGTGTTCCGATGTTTTTTGTAAGACAGATATCTTAACAAAGGGTAAAGATAGCAAGAAAGCTGGCCATCTTCCTTCAAAAGTACTTTCTGATGAAAGGTAGCATCTGTGTGTGAAAAACACTAAACTAATGTATTTTAAACGACCCGTGAAAACCCTAAGTTTGGAGGTATGGTAACACCATCCTTTATCTAGTTACTTGAACTATAAAAAGAGTTCTTTAATTTCTCATTCGGCTAGTTTTAAACAACTTTAATTTGTTTACTCTAAGTTTAGTTGAGTGTCTAAAATGGGTCAGTAAAATTTAGTAGAAATATTCAGTTGCTGTGCATCTCGAAATAAAGTTACCCCCATTCCCTGAATGTCAATGTTGACATATTATAAAGCTTTAACAATGCTATCACTAGAAAACTAAATCGATGATAGGATTAATTAATCATCTAAACACCAAACATCTGAATATGCCATGAATTATCGGTGAACATACTTAACATCAACTCACGAATAGTGCAATCAAACTTGGTCATGATGTTTGAATTTCCTTTTCTACTGACGACATTACAGACTGCAGTGTTGTGATGTAGTTGACAATGTTTATTTGACAGTTTGTCTGTAGGATAGGGTCATGCTAGGGATGAGCTGGTGAACATCAGATTCAAAAGTGTATTAATACGAGATTCAAAAGTGTATTCATACCAGTCCAAATCCCTCGGCTGCGGATGTGCTTGTGGACATCAACTTCACAAGTGTATTAATATCAACTCAACCCTCTCTGCTAGGAATGTGCTGGAGAATATCATCTTCATAAGTATATTACCAAGCTATGAAACCACCTATAGATATTCCACCACTTTATGATGAATCGGACTCCGACATTGAGATACATAGTTTAGACCCCGTTTCCTACACATGATTAGTTTTTTAAAAATGTTTAATGTATTATTCAAATAATAATAATAATATACATGATATGTGTTTAAATATGCTCATATTTATGACAAAATAGTAGTGTCACATCTTATAAATCTGCTCACTGCTCTGAACTGCTATAATCTGCTGAAGAGTTGAATCCTTGGGATTTACCACCAAACGGCTTTTATAGGAGCATTTAAGTTAACGTTAAAGACCATTACACTCCTATTAATTTAGATACAAGGCCCATTACTGTCATCAAGTCAATTAAGGTGAGTTAAACGAACGTCGCTTGCTGAGTAACCATGCCAGAATCTAACGTTATAATTTGATTAAGAATGTCTGTTTTCTGAAAATGTTTACGGTTATGAGTTACAGTTATCATTTTAAGAGAGAAAATGAAGCTGTTATGAGAATGTATTTTTTCTTAAATAATATTAAATTACTAAGTTTAGTTGTTTTGGGTAATAAACGTTTAAGTAAGGATCACAAGGATTTCAAATCTAAAAGACTTGTACTTGTGTAGGACTTGCGATACTGAGTTAGCTCCCTTTCCTTCCTATTTCTGGTCTCGATAAGACTGCTCGAAAACAACGTTATGGAACCATCTAGGAGATTCTTACAGTGTCTTTGATTTTCAAGAGATAGAATGAGTATAAATAGGACCGTTGGTGGAAAGGACTGACATTCTACGCTTTGGATTCTAGACTTTTGACATGTGTTCCTGTTTGATTCTGCCTTTGTCAAAACTGTGCTCATCATATATTTTCATTCAACAACAACAACAACAACACCAAAGGCTTCTATATAACTAAGATTTCGTTTCCAGGCCAAAACACCAAAACTGTAATGTCTAACTCAATGAAACTTGGTATGTGGAACATTCATCATGTGTAGATGTGCCTTTTGTGGTTTTCAATTTCTTTGGATTTTCTTTTTTATCAGTTTCCATGGTAACATAACTTCAATTTTCGTTTCCGGACCAAAACTAAAACAAAGTAAGGCCTAGCTCAATGAATCTTGGTATGAGGAAGAATCAGCATGTGTCGATGTTCCTTTTAGGCTTTTTAACTTCTTTGGACTTTATTTTTTAGCCGCTTCCATTTCCTTTTAAAAACACATTCCGGACCAGAACTAGAAAACCAAGTCCTGACAAAATGACACTTAATGTGTGGAACAGTGATCATGTGTAGACGTGCCTTTTGATTGCAATTGGTTCTTTTTTTTACACTTTTTCAGAATTTTATTTTTAGCCATTTCCATGGAAAAACATCTTGAAATACAAAGCTCAAAATGCTTCTCACAAGTTCGCTTCCAGAACACATCTTGAAAACTGTTAGACAGAGATTAATACATCTTGGGAAGTGATTCTTGTGCAGCATGAATTTGTTACTAATGAGAGATTTATTAGGATTTATTTAAGAATTAAGGATATTAACTGTTCAATATAATATATAGGGATATTGTCGACTCTGTCTGCTTGTTAGTGTTGGGGTGGTGATTCTCTTTCGAAAATAAATACAGTGTGTACAAATTAACGAAGAATTTTCCGCAAGCATGTCCTGCCTTTACTACTTCGAATGTGAAATCTGACCTAAAAAGATATTTATTCAATTTCCAGAATTTATACCTAAAAGTTTGGTATGATTAATATATGTAACATAACATTTACAGGAGAATTTGAATTTCAGATCACTAATTTGTTTTATATTAAATGTCCTACTTTCAAAGACATCTAGTTATCTTATATTTATAATGTTCTTATTATGACTTTTGATTTCATTTGGATGAGGTGTCGATGGTTTCTATTGGAAGACCAAGAGGTGTCGATGATTTCTGTTGAATGATCAAGAGGTGTCGAGGATTGCAATGGATGATTAAGTGGTGTCGAGGGTTTCTATTGTACAATCAAGATGTGTCGTTGATTTCTATTGGATGATCAAGAGATGTTGAGGATTTCTATTGGAACATCAAGATGTGTCAATGATTTTTATTGGATGATCAAGATGTATCGATGATTTCTATTGGATTATCAAGAGGTGTTGAAGATTTCTATTGGGTGGTCAAGAGGTGACGATGATTTCTATTGGATGATTTAGATGTGTCGATGATTTCCATTTGATTATCAAGAGGTTTTCGAATGACTTCAGGGATTTTCCCCCCGAAAATTCGAGGTGATTAATGCCTGATGTATGTCTATTTGATGTACTTTTGACGAGCATAAATTATATAACGGAAATGTCCCAATGCATTTGCTTTCATGTCAGTATAAATCTAGATGATTCATTGCACTTTACAGTCATGTGCATGGTATTCAACAAAAAAACTAACTTATGTTACTCTAAAAGTACGGGACATCACATATATTACATAAGAAGGATAAGAAAAAGTCCATAAAAGGAAACATTTGAATGCAAGTCAGGCAATCTAAGATTCTTATGGTGTGAGTAATCTTCTTTTATTTTTTTTATTGCGTCGTATCATTCAGCTGAAAGCATTTAATATCATTTATCTAAAACTAAACAGACGTAGACATAAAATTACAAAGGTTCGTAACTACAATTATTTTATTGAATCATGTTTATATGGACAAGGTTTATTAGTGAGTAAACACCAATTGACAGTAGACGTTGTCTCTCATTGTAGTTTCAGTACCGACAATGCTCCCAGCAAGAGTCGGATTTAAACACTACTAGAAGCTAAATCTGACATCCAAGTTGATATTAGACAACATTGTTGCATCTTACACTTCTTAATAAAATGTTCGTCGCAAATATTGCTGAAGTGGCGTTAAAACATAACTCACTCACTCACTCACTCACTCTAAATGAAAGTCAGGAGGGAGGGACATGGGCGATTTTCGCCTGTACTTTCGTTTTAACATACCGCTACCCTTGCCTGAATCAGCCCTGTGGTGTAAGAGGAAAGTGGCCGTACAAGCAGGAAGAGTGCTGAGAGGAGCGGTTGTGGTGTTGAGTACAGTCTTCAGACACCTGTTGTTTCCCCTGTAGACACACTTCTCTATCTCGCGTGCCGCTGTCGCTTGTCCTTCACACGCGCATCGATTCTGACAATAACAAATCTTTATTTTCACCAACGTTTTCATGACTATTGTGCTCCAAGAAAAAGGAACGTTTGGTGTTTTTGAATTTACTGGCACGTTAAAGTTTAGAAATGTGGAAAGAATCAAAGAGAATGTGTTCGTCTGCTCCCGTCTATCAGTTCGAGGAATTCCTCTTGCTCTGCTCGCCAGCAGACGACTCTGGTTCGGCAATCCCGCCAAAACTGCCGCCCTACTACAGCTGCTATAGTCATACTGGCACACGGCAAATAGATGGTGTTTTCTTTCCGCTAATTACTCTAACAGATAGGATTCCTTGCTAGGGTCAAACGATACAAAATTGAATCCTCTGAAAAAAACTTCATTTTATACTGTGTCAAGTAACTGGCAGTGATAACACGCGCCCAGACGCGTGGAAGAAGCATTAGTGAGTTTTAATGACTTCTCCAGACAAGCACCGTCTCAACTCAGGACGATGCCAAACAGAGCTGACTCCCACTGTATTCACTTACAGAAAGCTGAAGATTTCAGTTTGGAGAATGGAAACAGCTGATGGTACTGTCCATGCTGGCGTAGTGTCCAATAACGCTGTGGCCACATGGCCAAGACAGGATTGTTACCACTTTCTGTGAGGCCACGTGGGACCACTTACCCGTTTGGCTCGCTCTCTCTTCCATCTGGCCTGCATGCTAGGAGAAGAACACCACCTCCAGACGGGGAATCGGGAGCTTACCAACGAGAAAAACAGAAATCATGTAAAGTCAACAGAATTTTTCGCCATTATATTAGTCAGCTTGCCTTGGCACTGACGGAAAATCTGTGAAGTGATTTTCAGGATGCGATTGAGAATTCCAAAGCCAGACACTGGTTTCTGGCAGTTCTCGGCGTAACCTCGAGTTGCCCCTGCTCCCTGTGTCTCCCCCACTGCACCTGGGCTGGCAACGTTCTCCTTTGATTACCAACAACAAAGAAGCAGATCATCCTCACCTGGCCCCCATTGTTGCTGCCAATTGTTTCCAGAACACACGACTTCACCCGTATACTCGTATCCCTGGTCTGCTAAATGAGCGTGCATGCACATGCGGGAGGGGTGGGGGAGGGAGAAGGGAAGGGGTTACTTTCATGAATGTAGTTTATTCATGTTTCACCAGACCTGTACATCATACTGTACGGAGCTGGTCACCGAGGGATCACACTGTGTGGTCTGAGTGTAGTCCAGATGAGTTTGTCTAGCTCTGTCCCCATCTGATTACCATTGGCTTCAATGTTCCTACACGATGAAACAATCCGTCCACAACACGTGTAAGCCAGTATTTACTGAACAATCCCAACTCCCTTAACATCTATTTTTCCATTGATCACAACTCCAAGATAGGAAACAACAGCAAGAGATCTTGTAAACACGCCTAATCACCCAATCTTGATCGTTCCAGTATGAATTGCTGAAAACCATCTCACATGGGGAAATCTCAAAACAGGATGTTTTCGAATCATACGTATTTTACAGGGCGACCTTTAATATGACATATATCTAGATCCATATCCTTAAATAGTTTTTTTTAGCTCTTTACATATTGTTTAAAATTTCAAAATATTTGTTTCTTTTCCTATTGACTACATTAGTTCAATTACTTGCAGTCGTGAATATTCAAATATCAACACAATTCTATTAACCCGGCATTATTCATCGACTCCAATTGTCCAAACAACAACACGCACCTCTGTGATGAAGGTTATATCATCCCCATACCAGATCTAGAGTGTTCAGAATTCTGAAACGTTATCAGTAGCCCTTCCAGCTGCAGCAACAGTTTCCCATCACCAGGCATTTTAAGCGCGCATCATTTACCTGGCTGTGTTCTGGTGGTCTGTCGGAACAATTGTTCAAATTGTCAGTAATATGAGTTAAAACAATCTTATATCTGATATATTAACGTGTTATAACGCACCTTATACATTACAAAAAAGTGTTAAGCTGTGTCTATATGTAAGTACTGGTACATGCTTGGTACAACACCGAGATCATGTACGTGCCATGTGTGCTGAATGCAAGTTACGTATACGATTGCAGCGACCGGGAGTAACGAAGACAAGACAAGACAAGACAAAACGTTTATTGTATTCAAGGAATATATAGTTTACAGAGTTATACATACGTATTTTACAAGTGAAAAGTTTATAACTAATTTTCAACAATGAATGGCATGTTTAACGAATAAAGACACTTTTTAAATATTGTCTTCACCATATGAACTTAATAAGGATTTAAACGCTGTATCTTTGGTATTTATCAAATATTATTTGGTAAATATGTCTTTCTGTCATAATTATGATTTACAGATGAAAATAAAATAAATATCGCTATTAACCGCTTTTTGCATGATGGACTGATCCTTTATACCCGAAGGACAGCTTACTTCCTTCATTTACCAAGAGTAATAACGACATGTTCGTGTTAAGCAATAAAACTACTCTAATACTTGTGCAAAGAAATGTGTACATAGATAAACAAAAAGTGATGATTCCAGGTGTTCAATCTAAACCTTTCCTTTCATTCGTTAATAAGCTACATGTACTATGATAATATCGTGCCAACCATAAACATGATACAAGTCATTTTGAAAAAGTGCAAACATTATCCTGAAACTGGGGCTATAAATCATTGTGTCAGCACGTGTAGCACCTTCATCTATAACACGAGTTATCAACTGACAATGGGGTCATCAGTAATATCAAACGTATGCCTCCCACAACAGGAAGCAGTGTAATTACCCAGGGAAACTGGGACAATGGCTCTATATTTAAAAACATCCAGATCTATCGGATACTTTCAAGCTTTACTTTGACGAGATTTTAAGCTACAAACACATCTATCGCGTTCCTAAAACGATAAGGAATAACCTGTAACTAGGGTGGTTTAGCTTTTATCGACGATAATGATATCTTGAATGTAGAGGGTTCCATTTGTTTCGATAAAGCCATTAAGTCGTATCCCGTTGTGACAGCCGTGCATTCACAGAGAAGAGTTGTTTAGGAAGACAAATGGCCGTCGTGGATCGGGTGGTAGCGTTGTTGTTATACACCCGGATATAGGTAAATACTTATAGAACAGAATCGTAAGCTTAACGTTTCAATTCTCGCCTCTTCTTTCACTTGAATGCTACTTTTGTATATATTACTGTAATACAAATACTGGAATACTGAGAATTGTCTATTTGAAATATCATTACATGTTCGTAGTAAATTGAAAAAGAATCCAAAATTAGAAAAATAAATGTTGAAATTGAAGTGAAGAGGTAAAATTAGTAGGGAGATTATGGGAATGAATGGCGTGTGTCATGGTTCCTCGTGTTCCCGATATTGGTAAGACTTTCACTCTATAACAGCACCCATCCCTCTGATGAGTGACTGACATATGTCTCAGTGTTGCTCTCAGATGTAGAGAACATGGAAGACGCCTTCTTTATTTATGTTTGACAGAGATTCTTGGTTCGTAATCAAGCAGACTGACCAATGGTAGGGAGTTATTAAAGAAGTCGTTTATGCATGTTTCTTTCAACATGGCCATTAAAACTTCTGAATGTCTTATAAATAAATGATATCTGTATAGTTAACACGAGTAACATCGTTACATTTCAGATTACACTATTTGCAATAGTTGCAACTTGTTCTTTTTTCTATCGAATCTGAAGAACTGGACCTGGATGTCTAACATAAACGTACAGGAATATTTCCCTTCAAAACGTGAGCTAGGTAGCCTATATATCAGTGTTTGTGTTTGCAGGTTGGAAGCCTGTAGATACTAGATCGCATTTAGTCGACTCACTTTCACAATATGGAAGTTTTCTTGAACCAGAAGACGAACGAAACGGAGATATTATTGAACAAATCATAGAAAACAACCTTCGTCGATGTGTCGTTTCAATTCCTAAAAAAATAAGAAACAAAAAGATCGTGATTGATCAAATGTGATGTGATAAAATCACGGTCAGTGGACACATAAAGTGGCTTTAGCATGTCGAATATTAAATTTTCCAAATCTTCGTTCCCATCTTTAAAGTCAAGAGGTTTACTTCACCTGATAACCGTACAAGTTCTGTCATGAAAGTGACAACAAAGGTGAAGTTGACAAGTGAACCGTCCGACATCCACAGATGGCCCAACTCGGTGACATGGAACCGCAGCTTACCTTTTAATGACTTGGGAATCCAGCAGGCTTAGCTGGGGATATAGGAAGGTGAACATGAAGAGATTATCAGCTATAAAGTAAGACATGTACCTTGTGTTGCTCCTATCCGGACTCTTTCATCTTGATCCATCCAGAGGTGACCATTTAAATTGCTATTACATTTATTTTATACAAGAAGGGGTGAAGTGTATATATAGGAAGCTCTAACTTAACTAGATCCGATCGGGAGGTGCCTATACATCATGGTTTTAGCGCGACTGCAGTGTAGGTGGCATATCATCTCTCTGTAGCAGAAAATATATTGCTATAATTATTTCCATTTATTTAATATTATTGAAATTTGATTTTCTGAATTGAATGTATCAGCTCTCTCTGAAAAAAGGTGACTTAATTGTTATCATTTACATGTATTAAATGTTATTGAAGTTTGATTGTCTAAATTGAATGTCTAGCTGTCTTTGATCTACTTATTATCCAGGCCTTCTTAACATTCTTTAAGTTGGCCAGCAGAACTAAATTTCTCTTCTATTCTGAGAATCAACGGGACCGTTTTCAACTATATGGCAGGATTGACACCAGGCGAAAGTCAATCGTATTTAACATTGCTTCCTCTGTAAATCGAGATCAATTAAAAATATATATATTTTAACAAAAGTTTTCCTTTTCAGAAGAAATATTAAATTTCTAGTGTGTGGTTCATACAATCTCCATTACATCTATCCTCGAATATGTGTGGCTGATTCACGAGTACGAAGTATTTACCACATCAGACAACCGCAGTTCGAAAACTATGATTCTAGTTTTACCATAATGTTTCCAGAAAACAGGTTATATACCTGATGTATTTGTTTACCAGTCGTAACGTACATTGCCAAGTTCTTGATCGATATCCCACACATACGAGATAAGCTAAAATGATCCTTCTCTTGAAAGAGTTCAAGTTACGTTATTGACAAACACAAAGAATGAGAGGTATACAAATGATAAGACTGCCAATTTGTTGAAAGTGTCCCCCCCCCCTTCCCACCCCCTACCCCCCCCCCCCCCCCCCCCCCCCCCCTTCCCACCCCCTACCCCCCCCCCCCCCCCTTCCCCCCCTCCCCCCCTCCCCCCTCCCCCCAAAGGTCTGAATTAATATTCCATTCATCCAGAGAACCTTATTTTCCCAATTAAAATTTGTTTATAACAAATTACTCTGTGTGATGTCTTTATGGATGTATTTACTTATGGGCAATGGGTTTGCCTCAAGTAACATTTTATCTTATGCGTAATTACTAAAAGTATTGTTCATTGATCTCGTTAATATAAGGACAAATACATTGAATGAAAACAAAAACTTGTAAAAATGAGAAATATCAAATTTGAAAAAAAAATTATTTACTGAATCAAATATTCATGTACTCTTGCATATCAAATCCTAGAAGATTAAAATAAATCTAAATTACGACGAGGTGAATTAAGAATATAAATGCGTAGCCCACTGTATATCCTTAATAAATGAAATGGGCATAGGGAACATGGAATATAGTAATCCTTTTAATACCACATTCAAAAATTAGGATAGTCTTTCATTCAAACTCCAGAACAAAATACAAAGGCGACTCCTTTAGTTTTGAGGCATTTGCCCAGTCTAGACAGCCTGGACTCTTTGTATAGTCACAGTCAATACGTGTTCTGTACGCCGCTTATTCATTCTTATTTCCTTAATCAAGTATAAGAAAGAACATAAAAAAAACTAAAAACGTTTGTTCAGAGTCCATAATGTTCTTCTATTTTAGAAGTTCACTCGCCCAATCTTACAACGTAATTGTCACACGGGAATTGATAGTGCCATTATATCCATTGCTTCGCACAGACAGAATCCAAGAAATGTTAGACATGTTATAAGAACGACACAAGGAGAGAAACAGGATTCAGTAATCGACCTGGAAGTAGAAACATCTTATAAGTGAATCGTGTGGAAAGTGCATCTTCTCTTTGACTGCATGTTTTCTTATATGGCAATAAGTCAAGTATTTGAATGAATTGTCCATATGCCAATCAATTACTAGTTAAGGTTTTGCCATAATCGTTATCACACATGTACATGGAACAGTCAATTCCAAAGTTCCCATTCGTTAATGTTTAAACACGGGCAGACATATTACTATGTTTCCCAAATTCAAAATTAACAAATACGGAACAGAGATACAGTTTCCTTTATTTCAAGTGATTTATTCTTGAAGTCTGTTCTCGACGGCAACCCTGGTATTCACTCGTTCACTTTTCATGACGCAGTTTTACTTTAAGAAGTTGAGAGGAAATGCCATATTTCTTATGAGTAAAGTGCTTCTTAGCTTTTATGCGATGTGGGAACACTTCTCGCCTGTGTCTACGACTTCAGTGCTGTTTAAACACGAATCTCTGTCGCTTTATGGGGTCTCCTAGTACACTTCATCATTCCACAGGAAGAAAGAAACATTAAATTTGATTAATTCTTAAACGCCATGTCCGATTTTATTGATTTTGTCACTAAGATCATGGAACATAGGGAAAGCAATTATATTTTTAGGAGTTTTGATGTGTTTTCGGATTTCTTACCCATGTTATTCAATTCATCTATTTTATATTCCTGTAGTGGTGTAAACATCTATTTCCAAACCTTTCTTATTAAGATATGTGGAACTGTGTTAATTTAGTGTGTCTGTGCAGTAAGGAGAACTATCAAATATCATGTTATGTATACAGCTTTGCTCCATTGCTAGAAGACACTGAATATTATGTATTTAAACATATAAACAATATGAGATTGCACAAATGTTCACAATATAAAGCTGACAAACAAAACTGTCAAAATATCGTACATGCTAAAGATTCTGAAAGAATCCATGATCTTCCTTAATTCCTGAGTGATTCGGCACTTCACGACGATCATAAGACATTGCATAATTTCATTTTTAGATAACCATTTTGTACAGTTATTAAAAATTGTAAAATAACATTATGGCAAATAAAGTAACAAACTTTGTTAAGTTAGATCAACCTTTTACAGCCTCGTCAGTTACGTGGTTAATAAGGATGACCCATATACTTCATTCTCAAAAGGTACCTCATTTATTAAAGTATTTTTTATTTGACATTTAAATTACCATATGTCATTTTACAAGTAGAATTTCACTCAATGAAATCAACCAATTAGATTCACATGAAATTAACGCATTAATAGAATTGATAAGAACAATGTAGTTATTTATTTGTCCAGATATTAAAGTAGGATATTGCTGTATATATTCACTGGATACTGGAGTAGTGGGCCGTTTTATTGGTACTTTTGCACATTTCAAATGGAATGAAAAGCATTACACCAGAAAGTGTACCATAGTCTTTTACGAAACTCATGCAAATTTGTGTATAACACTCACTCTCTCATGGACAATACAAATTTCCTTTTCTTCTGTAAAATTATTTTTTAAAGCGATTTTATCGAGTACTTAAATATGATATTTATATACATGTTAATATTTTGGGATCTCTCTAAGATCAAGATTTGCTGCACTTATCATTCTCACGGGGCTGTACTTTGATATGATATCACACAGGTAGCTTGGAGCAATTTGCATGATAACACTAGCAAGTGTGACAGTCTTAACTCCACTCTTTATCGCAACCAGGGCATGGACTCCAAGCGAGGTGATGTGACAGTGCTTCTTTGTTCTGCTGAAAATCCTTGTAGCAGTGTTCTGCACACTCTGGAGCTTTTCGGGGAGTTCTTCTGACATACCATAGTACAGAGGCTGTAGGT
This sequence comes from Gibbula magus, assembly GCA_936450465.1. Classification (NCBI taxonomy): domain Eukaryota; kingdom Metazoa; phylum Mollusca; class Gastropoda; order Trochida; family Trochidae; genus Gibbula; species Gibbula magus. The sequence goes on along the minus strand of OW388291.1, from coordinate 80,517,241 downwards.
TGTACTGCCATCGGCAGCCAGTGCGAGGACTTCAAGCGGGCGGTAACGTGACAGTGCTTCTTTCTGCTGCTGATGATCCTTGCTCCAGTGTTCTGCACATTGTCATTCTGGAGCTTGGCAAGAAGTTTCTCTGGCTTGCCGTAGAACAGTCTTTTGCAGTAATCTATATGACACAATTCCTTTGGGTAATAATCTCTATTTATTTACTATATCATAATGCCAATTTATTATGGAGAAGCACTTTTTGAGAAGAAAAAAGTATGTTTTGTTAAATTTTGAATGAATCAGAGATTGTGAAAGGCAATGCCAGGTGTTCACCATACATGCCTCCGTCCTAGAAAATGTGAGTCACTTTAGACTAATAAAAGCCTTGTTGACATCTACATAACACTCACCCCTGGGCTATCTTCTGATTGGGAGAAACGTTTAGAAACCCTACAGGACGTTTTACAATATTCATTTTGACAAGTTTGCTTTTCACATTTAGGATATTGTTAATGAGTATGACAATGTTGCAGTTTAAAAATCTATTTAGATCATGTTTTCAAAATTTAACATAGGATATATCCACGTATTTGTCATATTTGTATGTTCGTTGTGTTATTACTATGTTGCTGAGGGCTATTCTGCAAGTGGACTTGAAAAGTAAAAACCTCGAATATAAAAACTAATAGCTTGAAAACTGACAAGACGTATCTTTATGATTCAGACTTCTTGGAATGTGGTGATTAAATTTTGCTCTACTAAAGAGAAATCCTTATATGGAAAAAACAGCGTATAACTGTACATTCAAACATTCACTGAACTTTGAAACCCGTTGCCATACAATTTGGAGGTTAATTTTATAACGTTCAAACATTTACAGATGAAAAATAATAAATTATGAAAGCAAAGAGGTTGCCATAGATACAATTTGGAGGTTTTTTATTTATCAAGATGGTTTACTTTAAATCATTAGATATACATCTCAGAGAGGAGTTTCATACACAACGACATACTTTACATTGGAAAATCTTTTCTATCATGCTTTATTAATTATGTATTGTAAACAAGTATTCATGTAAACATGATCATGGTTCGTTATTTTTTGCAAGAAGTATAATTGTATGAAGGTTTTGGAGGTTTATAACAAAACCATATTTTAAAAGATCTTCTTAAAGAAGGCAGTTTTACAGGCAACACTTCGATATACCCTGTATGCTGAGTTTGGTAACATGCATTTGAGTGGCGGTTTCCATGTGACTAATGTTAAGCGGAAAATAAAGGAAACATATACTCTACACATGATACCAGTTAAATTAAGTTCAAACAGTTTGAAGAGATTTCAGTTGTGTATAACAGCTCTCATTTGGAGTATACATACACTTTAGCAGAACACTAAATAAACATAAGTGAATAAACATGTACCTTATTAGTTTTAAACACGCACAACAAACACCCGCATATACAACTATCTGCTGTACACTCAACATTACAAGCCAAAATAACACATGTCTGTCTGTCTATCAAAGGATTGCTGCAACTGCCTCTGAAGGATTAATACGTTACATTGACATGGTTGATAGTTATTCAGTGGTAAATCATTTTTCTAGTCAAGTTTAGTCATAAGAGGTTCAAACAGTTTGAAGAGATTTCAGTTGCAACGATTAAGAAGTTAAACGGGAGGAAAAGTAAATGTATCATTAGCAGTGTTACTATGAAAGCAATAAAGAAGAGATTTTTATAATTTGTTTATTTTCTTATTAACAAGGTATATCGACTCCGGTCGTGTTTACACCACAATGTCAACAATCATAGAAAACAAACAGAATATATTATACACGCACATGAAAGCATCAATCACGAAACAGAACATGACATGTTGACCAGAATTTGAAAAAGTGGTCAATGTTTGAGGTTATCGTAGCAGTATATCTAGTCAATCCATAATAGTTTTTAAGCACCTGTTGCAAACAACTGAAATGTTGGCATTTGTGATGATCTCTTATGGTTGAAAATTAAGTTTTGAAGAGAATTAAGATAACATTAAATGGATCATTATGTTTCCATCGGAATCCAATTAGAATTTGTTCTTTAGTGAAGTTCAAATTTAAATCCAATTTATTGTTAAGCCAATTTTCAAGTTCTTGCCAAAAAGGAGTAACTTTGCTACAATCATAAAATAGATGTGTCTCTAAAGTACTAGAGCAATAGCTGCATGAATCATGATCAATATAATTAATTTTAAAAAGTCTATTTGTTGGTAGGAAATGGCGTAGGAGTTTAAAAATGAGTGCCTTTCGACCAGCGAAACGGAATATGGTTGTAGTGTTGCCAAGTATTTGTATCAACTTTATTTCTAAGTATCATATTCCATTTTTCGCAGTGCTGATTTGTTATTGATTTCGTATTAAGTGGAGTCCTGTAAAATAATTGACGTTCTTTCCTCTAATCAAAACATTTAGTATTGAACTTTTGAACTTTTGAAGTGTTGAACTTTTTTCTAATGGTTTCTAATTTCATGTCCTTGTTTTTCAAGAAGGTTTTTATGGAGTTGATGACTCCATAGTGTTCTAGATAATTTGTTTGAACCTTGAATACATTTTCAAACATATCATAGGACATGAATTTACCAGAGTCATTCAGAAGGTCATTTATAAAAACATTCCATTTTCGGTAAAGAAAAGAAAAGAAAAAAAGAAGGCTTTTCTATCAATCAAGATGTTCTGGTTACACCAGATGAGTTGCTAAGTAATGTTATTCTGTGAATCTATTTCCCCATGCCCAGATAGTAGGTCCCACCATGCATTGAGAAAGTCAAGGTAGAAATCATTACGAGCAAGTGGAATAATTTGTTTTCTTAAGTTTGGACAGTTGTTTTAAAAAATTGTTGCAGTTCCAAGTTTAGGTAAATTTTGAACAAAAAGATTACAAACTTTTGAGTGGTTACTGTAAAAACGTCTTATGGCAGGAATGTTTTGAGCTTGAATGATTTCTTTTATATAGGGAGCATTGAGACCACCCTCTTTGACAGTACACATCAGTTGGTCATGTCTAACTTTATCGGGCTTGTTTCCCCATATAAATCGGAAACATCCGGTGGATTTGGAAGAGAAGCAAATAGGTGGTTTAATTTTGGTAAAATTAGATTTTTCAGTATGGTTGTTCTATCCAAAGGGGTTAAGTTTCGAATGGATAAAGAAGATGTTACAGATGCATAATGCCATATTGTGACGTATTTGACGAGGTAGAATCCATTCACTCCGTATAGCGGAAGTTTGTAAGTGAGAACGAAGCCGGAGAACTCCTAGAAAAGCCACTCTGAGCGCTTAAAATAATTAATTGTATATAATTTACGTGTGTAAATGTAACATATGGGGTTGAGATTAAGAGAGCACGACTCTGTGTTCAAATGGGTGTCGAGTTTGAATTTTTGGGACACTGAACTTTGACGATACAAAATTATTTCGATTTCAGTCGAGAGAAAGACGTTGCCAACCTTTGCTCACTTCGTTCGCACTTAGGGAAAACTGGTCGTTTATCTCTGTTGCGCAACATGTTTGCGCTACACTTCACCTGTGCACGACCATATTTAGGGAGGGGGGTTATTTTGACCAAATGAATAAACTAAAGTCTACATGTTATAAAGATGTTATTCTGAGCATTTCAGCTTTCATATTTGAAGGGGTGGGGTCAGATCTGAAAGAATAAACTTGAGTCATCATCTAAGAGAGATGTTATTCTGAAAAGTTTAGCTCCCTATAATGACTGGTTTCGGACAGGAAGTTGTTTAAAGTTTTTCGGGAAACTGCATTCCACGCCCATATTGAAGATGGGATCAGGATTAAAGGTACAAAACATTGATCAGCAAGGTGCAAGGTACGTTCCCAGAAAATTTCAGCTTTGAGCAGTTCTGGAGAAGTTAAAAATTGAAACGGTTATGGGTGAAGGGCGACAGATGACGGACGACCGTCCATGCCATACGCCCATCTGGCCTTTCAAGATTGATGAGGAAACAATGCAAAGGAGCATTTTTTAAAGTCTAGAGACATTTGGCGAGTCTAGATTTTCGGAGCTCAGGGGAATATGTGTTGTCTCTCTCAAGGGGATTATTGACACATTTTATCGACAGTTCAAGGCTGCTTTATATTTTCTTAATGAAGTAATAATAAGTAATAAGATGTGATTGTTAAACACTAACGCCTCAGGAAAGAACCATTTTTTATAATACAATATCAAAGTCTTCTTAAGATAAAAAAAATTCATGTGAATGACCCAGTTAAGTTTTAAAGGTAAACTATCAATGTCCGATCAAAATTGATGGCCAAGTGTTTTTAAAATATCAAAAGGTAAATGTCGTATGACCTCATCTGAACGGCTTCATTTCCCAATGGATGCACATGTTAAGTATAAAAGGTCTATCACTGATCAATCAAAATTAATGGCCAAGGTAAGAGGTTCTTCAGAAGTATAGGCGGACAGATGTACATGTGAAAAACAATATATCCCCGACATGTTCGATTAGGGGGCAAAAACATTCAGCATCAATTGTTTGTTCAGGGTCCACATGTAAGTTTACACGTATCACTCGCCAAACTTTACATGGAAATGGTCAAACAGAAAAATTAAATTATTTCCATGTCTTAACATACATAGAAACGAAACAGCGTTAGACATGTTATAAGAACGACACAAGGAGAGTAACAGGAGTCAGTAATCGACCTGGAAGTAGAAACATCTTATAAGTGAATCATGTGGAAAGTGCCGCTTGTTTTCTTTTATGGCGATAAGTCAAGTATTTGAATTCATTGTCCATATCCCAATCAATTACTAGTTTTGCCATAACCGTTATCACACACGCACATGGAACCGTCAATTGCAAAGTTGCCATTCATTAATGTTTGAAAACTAGCAGAAATATTATTATGTTTCCCAAATTCTGGAGAGAGAGAGAAAGGTTACAGTTTCCTATATTTCGAGTAAATTGTTCTTTTAGTTTGTCACGATGGCAATCCTAGTATTCACTCGTTCAGTTTTCATGACGCAGTTTTAGTTTAAGAAGTTGAGAGGAAATGCCACATTATTCTTACGAGCGTTTATCAGCTTATATTGATGTGGGAACACTTCTCTCCTATGTCTACGACTTCAGTGCCGTTTAAACACGAGTCTTTGTTGCTTTATGGGGTCTTCTAGTACACTTCATCAATCCACGGGAAGAAAGAAACATTAAATTTGATTAATTCTTAAACGCCATGTCCGATTTTATTGATTTTGTCACTAAGATCACGAAACATAGCAGAAGCAATTTCTTACTCATGTTATTCAATTCATCTATTTTATCTTATGTTATCTATTTTAGTGGTGTAAAAATCCATTTGCAAACCTTTTGTATTAAGGTATTTGAAGCTGTGTTAAATTGGTGTGTCTGTGCAGTAAGGAGAAATATCAAATATCATGTCATGTATATATCATTGCTCCATTCAAATTATATCCTTCTCATTGACAAACGTCTTCTGCTGGAAGACAATGAATATTACGTTCGGTCTGTAATGTATTTAAAAATATAAAAATATCAGATTGCACAAATGTTCACAATATCAAGCTGTCAAACACAACTGTCAAAACATCGTAAATGCTAAAGTTTCTAAAATAATCCATGATCTTCCCTAATTCCTCAATGATTCGTCACTTCACGACAGCCATAAGACATTGCATAATTTCATTTTTAGATGACATTTTTGTACAGTTATTAAACATTGCAATATAACATTATGGCAAATAATGAGATATTATTAATCTAATAAAACCAATATTTACCTTTGAAGCTTTATGTAATAGATAGAGGACGAGTAGCAGTACATTATCGGGATATAAATGTACGGGTTTGAGAGGGTTGGGCGAGGCGTTAGCCGAGCCTAACCCTCTCAAACCCGTACATTTATATCCCGATAATGTACTGCTGCGAGTTCTCTATCTATCTTAGAGCACAGTCAAATGCTTGAGTCGTCAAGAAAATGTCTTAAAATGAATTTATTTCAAATATTTTGTCAACAAATTTGGGAAACATTCTCTCGAACACAACAAGCAAAACATTGACATCTCTCATTTTCATATGCAAATGTTAGGGACATTGACGTCATCTTCGGCACTGTGAGGACTGAATTTCTGAAATTGTCCGAGGTGCATGAGGCGTACATTTTATATAAAGCGTACGAGTCGTGCTACAGCATAAGCGTCGTGCTTGAATCACGCACATGCATGATTTAAGCATTGTGCAGAAATACATTTCATTGCCTATAAAGTTTGAGTGGTTTGTCGAATGAATCAGTTCACACAATGGCTTCATCATGGACAGTCCAAGGACAAGTACACTATTCATTCAGGAAAGGTAACTTTACTTTTTTACTCCTTACTTTTCAAACTCTGTAGTTTTAAATTCAAACTAATTTTCATTAAATTGGTTTATTTAATAACAGCTATTGTTTTTTTGTATTTCAATTTTTTTACCAACACGTTAAGTTGTTTGTTGAGCTGTTTTTATCAATATGCGAGTTGTTATATCTATTGTTGCATATGCTAGTGTGCATCCCGTCTTTATTGCATATAAATTATTTCAGGTTACTGCAGCAAAGGAACTCGAACTGTCTGTAGGAAAAAATGTAACGTCGTACTGGACATCGCTCGGACGCTGTGTGACGAGACAGGAGTTTCAGTGAGACGAAAATGCAGTCTCCATCCTCTAACATTCCAAGAAGGTAATTTTATATCACTTTCTTATTTCTCATTTTTATGTCGTTCTATATAACTTTTGAAATTATTTTTATATCGTGGTTGAAAATATATAAAACATTGGCAGTATGGTTTGATGCTTGTCATTGTTTCCTTTACTCATGATATAAATGAAATACACTTGAAAAATCCCAATTGACCTCACATTACTTGCTTTATTTACATGCTTTTATTCTTCTTTAAGGAATATCAAGCTCCTTAATACAGAAGACCCCCATCAACGGAAGCGACTATTTCCTTTCGGAAAAGGAACACAGCAGGTCATTTGTCAATGTAATACGTGTTTAATTGTGTGTTATCTCCATAAATAAGACAATCAGTTGACATTGTTTGTTGTTTTTATGAAAGTCTCTGAACCAGTTTATGAGCATGATACCCGAACGCAACCAGACAACCGTACATCTATCGGGATATAAATGTACTCCACGTGACCACAATACACTCATATGATTGGACGAAAGCATTTGACTGTGCTCTAAGTATATATGAAGTACAAGTTGTTGTTGTTGTTGTTGTTGTTGTTAGATCAAGCCTGTAAAGCGTCATCAGTTATGTGGTAAATGAGGGTGACGTATACACTTTCTCAAAAGGTACCTCATTTATTAAGGTATTTATTCGTTTTACTGAGAAATATAATATTTTACATCTAAATTACACTGTGTCATTTTAAAAGTAGAATTTCACTCAGTGATATGACTGAACCAATTGGATCCACATGAAACGTACTAATCCCCAGTGAGCTGATAAATTACATTAATTCAAATTTCATAATCTCTAAATATGACGTTTTCAGAAAAATAGAATTGATAAGAACAATGTAGTTATTTGTTTGGCCAAATATTAAAATAGGATATTGCTGTATATAATCACTGGATACTGGAGTAGTGGGCCGTTTTATTGGCTCTGTTGCGCATTTCAAATGGAATAAAACTGATCTTAAAGAAATTATTACACCAGAAAATATACCATATGACTTTTACGAAACTCACTCTCGCACGGACAATACAAATTTCATATTCCGTTTGTAAAATAAGTGATGTCATAGAGTACTTAAATATTCCAATATAATATTTATATAACTATTTTGGGATCTCTTTAAGATCAAGATTTGCTGATCTTATCATTCTCACAGGACTGTACTTTGATATGATATCACACAGGTAGCTTGGAGCAGTTTGCATGATAACACAAGCAAGTGTGACAGTCTTAACTCCACTCTTTATCGCAACTAGGGCAAGGACTCCAATCGAGGTGTGATGTGACAGTGCTTCTTTGTTCTGCTGAAAATCCTTGTAGCAGTGTTCTGCACACTCTGGAGCTTTTCGGGGAGTTCTTCTGGCATGTCATAGTACAGAGGCTGTAGGTTGTACTGCCATCGGCAGCCAGTGCGAGGACTTCAAGCGGGCGGTAACGTGACAGTGCTTCTTTCTGCTGCTGATGATCCTTGCTCCAGTGTTCTGCACATTGTCATTCTGGAGCTTGGCGAGAAGTTTCTCTGGCTTGCCGTAGAACAGTCTTTTGCAGTAATCTATATGACACAATTCCTCGGGTAATAATCTCTATTTATTTTCTATATCATAATGCTAAGTTATAAGGAAGACGCACTTCTTTAGATGAATAACATAAGTTTTGTTAAATTATGAAGTAATGAGTGATTGTGAAAAGCAATGCCTCCGTCCTAGAAAATGTGAGTTATTTTAGACTAATAAAAGCCTTGTTGACATCTACATAACACTCATCCCTGGGCTATCTTCTGATTGGGAGAAACGTTTAGAAACCCTACAGGACGTTTTACTATATTTATTTTGACAAGTTTGCTGTTCACATTCAGGATATTGTTAATGAGTTTGATAATGTTGCAGTTTAAACTCTATTTAGATCATGTCTTCGCAATTTAACATAAGAGATATCCACGTATTTCTCATAATTGTATGTTCGTTGTGTTATTATCATATTGCTGAGGGTTATTCTGCAAGTGGATTTGAAGAGTAAAAACCTCGAATATAAAAACTAATAGCTTGAAAACTGACAAGACTTATCTTTATGATTCAGTCTTCTTGGAATGTGTTGATGAAAATGATAAATAGTGAAAGCAAACCAGTTGCTATAGATAGAATTTGGAGGCTTTTTTTTATTGATCAAGATGGTTTACTTTAAATCATTAGATATACATGTTAGAGACGAGTTTCATACACAACGACATACTTTACATTCGAAAATATTTGTTAATGCTTTATGAATATTGTATTGTAAACAATCATTCATGTAAACATGATTTGTTTACACGAAACCTAATTAAATATGTTTTGTAAGAAGGTTTTGGTTTACAACAAAAACATATTTAAAAATATATTTTTAAAGAAGTAAGTTTACAGGCAACACTTCGTGTACCCTGAATGTTGAGTTTGGTAACATGCATTTGAGTGTGATGTTCCATGTGACTAATGTTAAGTGGAAAATAATAGCAAAGGAAACATATACTCTACACATGATACCAGTTAAATCAAGGTCGATACTCAACACTATTATATTTACGGACAACAGGTTTTATACTCTATGTATATATTTACCAGTTGTAATGTACATTGCCATGTTCTAAATTGATATCCCAGGTACAAGATAGAAAGTGAAGCTCCTTGACTTAACCAAGTGCCTAATTACGTTATATTATCGAAAGTGACTTCCAAACAGAATGATGAATCTATCGAATTTGTAATAATGGGACACGCGTTTTTTTTTCTAAAATGTTTGGACAATAGTAATATCTTATCTTACGTAATTACCATTGAAATTAGTTTTCATTGATGTAGTTCACAATAGTAAACACATTGAATGAAGATAATAATAAAAAGTTGTTACATTAAATATGTCCAATTTGACCCAAAAACAACAACTATCCAAATCTTGTATACCTAAAATAAACTTTTACAGCAACTCTTATTTGCAATCGTTTGCACTTCCCTGACATGTTTTACATTTGTCATTTTGACCAAATGTTCAAACTGAAGTGGAAAGATGTTATTCTGAACATTTAAACTTTCTGTATTAAAAGGTTTTGGAGAAGGTGTTTTAAGATTTTGGGGGGACCCCCTGCCGTGCCATGCCCATATTTGAAGGGGTGGGGTCGGATCCAAAAGAACAAACTTGAGTCCCCGTGTGAGAAGGATGTCTGAAAATGTTAGCACCCTATGGCAACTGGTATGGAGATGAAGTCATATGAAGGTTTTCTGGAAACTGCCTGACACGCCCATATTTGAGATGGGGTCAGGACCAAATATACAAACTTTGATTACCTAAGTGCAAGGTACGTACCCACAACATTTCAGGAGAAGTCGAAAATGTGAAAAGATGGACAATGGACGACGGACGATGGACAATGTACATTAGTACAAAGTACATTATTTGTCGGAATCAAATAAGCATAAAACTGAGACAATAAACACTTGCAATTGATTATTAAGACAACTTTTATAATACGCTTCTTTAAAGTCAATTATTGTCAAATTAAAATCCCCTTTTAATGAATCCGGAAAGTTAACTTGGAGCATTGCACCCTACCTTTATAAATAATTATAAATAATGTACAAAGGAGCGGCAAGGAATCAGGGATGCTTTTAAGAAAGAGTCAAAGTAAAGATAAATCTCAAGTATGGCATGATGCAGAATGTAAAGGATTAAAGAAAATGAAGTATTTGTCGTTAGATAAATTCAGGATCACAGGAAACAAGATTACCTCAACGAATTTCGCCGTAATCGCAATAGATATAGAGAACTCTGTCGAAAGAAAAGTGACCTTTATTACGAATCTGCTACTGTGCAATTACTTCAATCCTGTAAGGATGGTAACTATAAGAAGTTTTGGTCTGGAATTAAATCAATTTTAGGTAAACCTGCTACCAAGACTCCCTGTATTAGCAGCTCACAGTGGGTTGAATATTTCAAAACAACTCTTAATGTTAATGATGTAATTATAGATGAAGATTTCTCATCTTTCGCTGAACAATATATAATACAAAATGAAGTTATGTTACCTGATGATGATTCAAATAACATTCTGAACAAGGAGATAAGCTTAGATGAAATTACATCAGCCATATCTGCTTTAAAACTTGGTAAAGCGACTGGTCCTGACGGACTTCCTCCTGAAATGTGGAAACACGGAGGTCATATTCTTTTACCTTATTTACAGGTACTTTTTAATTGTATATTTAACTCTGGTGACTTTCCTTGCGACTGGTCACGAAGTATCATTTTTCCTCTACACAAGAAGGGTTGTAAAAATGATGTGAATAATTATAGAGGCATCTCTCTAATGGACATATGTGGGAAAATATTTACTTATATTTTAAATGAAAGACTTAAATTATTTGTAGATTTTTATAATTTGAATCCAGAATGTCAAGCTGGTTTCCGAGCTGGTTATTCTACTATTGATAATGTTTTTACCTTGCAAGCTTTAGTTCAAAAATATCTGTCTAAGGCAAAGGGCCGATTTTATTGTTTATTTGTGGACTTTCACAAAGCCTTTGATTGTATAAATAGAGATCTTTTATGGTATGTCCTTGTTCATAAAGATGTAAGAGGTAAAATGTTGTTTATAGTGCGTGATATGTACAAGAAATCTGCATCTGCTGTTAAAATATCAAATTTAAGTGTGACTGATTATTTCAATTCCATGAGTGGAGTTCGACAGGGTTGTATACTCAGCCCCTTACTTTTCAGTATGTTTGTAAATCAACTTGAAGAATATTTACTGATGAATAATGACAGAGGCATTTTTGTAGGGCAAGACTTCTTAGAACTATTTTTGTTACTTTATGCCGATGATCTTTGTTTGTTTTCAGATACTGTTGTAGGCTTACAAAAGAAAATAAATGTTTTATCACAATTTTGTACAAAATGGGGCTTGAGGGTAAATTTTTCTAAAACAGAGATACTTGTTTTTCGTAATGGTGGAATTTTGAAGAGGACTGAAAAATGGTTATTTGATAATATTACACTAACGAGTTCAACCTATTATAGTTATTTAGGCATTTTATTCTCAAACAGGCTGTCTTGGTCAAAATCTGTCCAAACCCTTATACAAAAAGCTAATAAAGCCCTTATTCCAATCAAGCAACTCAATTATAAATTTAGAAATCTCTCTCCTGTTGTTCTATTTCAATTGTTTGATACACAGATAATGCCAATCATTCTTTATTGTTCGGAAATATGGGGCTTGCATGAATGGAAAATGTTGGAAAGTTTTCATGTGAAATTTTGTAAATATGTTCTTGGTGTTGGTATAAACGCAACAAATGTAGCTGTTTTATCTGAGTGTGGTCGTCAAAATATGTTTTGTTATACACTCTTAAGGTGTGTGAAATTCTGGTGTAAATTAATATGTATGCAAGAAAATAGATACCCAAAACAATGTTACCTTTTGTTAAAACGACTTGATGAAAATGATCGTAAATCATGGGTTAGCAATATCAGAAACTTACTTTGTACATATGGTTTTAGTTATGCATGGGAATTTCAAAATATCATCAATGTTGATGTGTTTATCAAAGAATTTGCTCAGAGAGTGAAAGATTGTAACACTCAAAATATTCTTTCTTTATTACATGAACACTCAAATTTAGATTTCTACTCATCTGTTAAAACATCTATAAAGATGGAATCATATCTGATAAATATTCGCAATAAAGATTTAAGAAGATTTTTAACACTTTTAAGAATTGGTGAATTAAAGATAATGAAAAATATTGGAAGGAGAAATAATATCCCTAGAGAGTTTAGATTTTGTCCTTTCTGTACAAATGTTGTAGAAGATGAATTACATTTTATGCTTTTATGTCCTATATATAATGAATTACGAAGAAAATATCAGCTTAATTTTGAATGTACAAATATCAAATCTCTAATAACTATTATACAAAATGAAAATGAAAATCACATTTATTTGTGTGCAAACTATGTAAGAGAAGCTTTTAATTTCCGTTGTTCATTACTCAAATAAGATGTATATATCTTATAAACCTGTATAAATGTTATGTTTCATGTTCTAGCACCAAACCTGTTATACCATCATTTGTCTTGTATATATTGTACGTGGGCCTGTGGCCTTTTTGCTGAATAAACTTCTTCTTCTATGGCATGAAAATCAACAAACTTTGAATTAACCTGATATTTAACTTTGAATATTTATATATTTGTATGCAACAGAAACATCCATACATTTTAAAGACAGAATAAAACGTAATATTGCTGTCTGAGAAATACACTTTAATCTGGATTGAACTATCTTGTGGTGATGTTTCTTTTGCACATGAGTTTATATAAAATACAGGTTGTTGTCATTAGTAAGATCAACCCTTTGTAGCATCATCAATTATTATTTAGAGGGAATGAGATAGTTACAGAAGGAAATAATGCTGACACATATACTTAATTCTCAAAAGTCATCTCATATATTGAGCTTTTTGTTCTGTTTAATGACAAACTGTATACATGACATTTAAATTGCTGTATAAAAGTCATTCAAACGTAGCATTTTAAACAATGATATGCCTCATACAATTAGATTCACGTGAAAGTAACGTCTTTAACCCCCAAAAAGTTGTTTTAATTTCATTACATGTAATCGCTTTGTCATAAATATTTGTATATTTTGAAATATTATGTTTTCAGGGGAAAATTTTAGTTTCGAAATGATATGAACAGTGCCATTATTTGTTTGACATTTTTATGTGTTTCCCTAACGACCTAGATACTAGAGTAGGATATTGCTATGTAAAACCACACAGAAAGTATTCACTTATGTAGACCGATGTTTACTATACGAGGAAGAGTTCTTTTTCAATTTTCAAGTAATTTTCAATATAATTACTTCGGTTCGTATTTACAGTTCATTGATGAGCAGATCCTGAAATGCCAGGTGTTCGCCATACATGCCTCCTTACCAGAAAATGTGAGTCACTTGAGACTAATAAAAGCCTTGTTGACAAGTGCCTATCTACATAACACTCACCCCTGGGCTATCTTCTGATTAGGATTAAACGTCGAGAAAACCTACAGGACATTTAATGATATTCATTCTGACAAGTTTGCTATTTGAAATTCAGAAGGTTTTAACGATTATAATAATATTGCAGTTGAAAACCGTTTTTTTCACAGTTTGACATAAAATATGTTCCCCTTTCTCGTCATGTTCGTATGTTTGTTGTGTTATTATTATGTCGCTGAGGGCTATAAAATTATTCTGAAATTGGACATGAAAGAGAGAGCCTCTTTTATAAAGATTACTACTTTTGTGATTCAGGCTGCTTGAAATGTGGTAATGTAATTGCTCTGAAGAAATCCTTTTCTGGAACAAATAGCTTCATATGTTATAACTGAACGTAGAAACATTGACAGATGAAAATAATTAAAGCAAAATTGGTTGTGATACTTTCATTAACTTTAGTTTTCACTTTAATTCAATCTGATTCAGCGGTTCTTTAGATTGTTTAGTTTAAATCATGTATAACATATGTCAGAGACGAATTTCACACACGACTACATACATTACATTGAATTATCACCTCTGTACCAATATATAATATTGTAACGAAGTATTCATGCAACCATTTAGCAGAACACTAAATACACATAAGTGAATAAATATGTACCTAAACACGCACAACAAACAGCAGCATATACCAGCATCTAACGTACACTTAACATGACCACACCAGCCAAAATAACACGTGTCTGTCTGTCTATCAAAGGATTGGTGTAACTGTCCCTGAAGGATTAATACGTTACATTGACATGGTTGATAGTTATTTAGTGGTAAATTATATTTCGAGTTTAGTCATAAGAGATTTTATAAATAATTGAGAGGATCAACGAGAAGAAACATATCATATACAGCTGTCAGTGTTACTATAATCCAATAAAGATGATGTTCCAGATACAATAGTTCCAAATGCTGCCGAATTTTGTCAAGTTATTCAAACTAATTTTAAAAACTTCATATAGGTTCGATGTGTATGTATATACAGAGACAGATCAGTGTATATCGGTAAATGTCAAAGTTGTACATACATTAACAGAGGATATATGAAGAGGCTACAAAGTAAAATATGTACCTTGGTTTGGCGTGCATCAGTATCAAACGATTTGAATTGCTATTATAGTTATGTTTTATTAAATTTATTTTACACATTTGTGCTTGGCCCATGAGAGCGGCTCTAAAATGAAATAGGTGTATTCAGGGCGATACCTATAAAAACGTGTCTTTATTTAGACCGGGGTATTGGTGGAGTTGCATATCATTCAGGAGTAAAAATTTCATTTAATTTTTATTTTGACCAAATTAGTTATCTTTACTGTTACAAACAATGCAACATGTATATGGTTGTTTACTCCTTTTTTATACAAACCCTTGGTAATATCGTTTCACTCTTCAAGCATGGCCAGTAGAACTAAATTTCACTTAGAGTCTTGTATAATCATCAGGACATTACAGATTCCGTGATAAATGGCCTTTTACATACCGGAAAACATAAACAAATCAAAGAAGTATGGTTTCATTAAAATTCAATCAATAATGTAATGTTAAAATCATTAGTTTCTCTTTATTGGTAAACTTAGAGAGCAAATCTATAGATAATTCAAATATTATTTACAGTGTATTGGGGTTGCCTTTTCTGAATTAATGAAACATTTAATCTCCATAATATACTGTACTGTTTGGCACCAGTACATCGTTGAATTCAGTGTAATTACTTCCTCTATAAATTGAGAAAAATATTTTTAAAAATGCACTATCACAACAAGCAGAATATTTTCTATTCAGAAGAAAAGGTACCTTGAATCGACTTGAATTTCAAGTATATTGTTTATACAATCTCTCATTTTCGAATTCCATTTATCCTCGAATGTTTGTGGTTGATTGATGAGTACGTATTTACCACACAAGGCAACTGAAATTTCGAAAACTATTATTCAAGCTTTAAAAAAAAGGTTATATAAAATTTACTATATGTTTACAAATCACAATGTACATTGCCAAGTCCTAAATTGATATTCCATAAACGATATAGAAATTGATGTTCCTTGGCTTCAAACAGTGCCAAATTACTTATGTTATCGAAAGTGACTTCCAAACACAAGGAATGGAAGGTACACAAATGACAAGTCTCCCGAATTACCGAGGAGACTTCCGAATTTTTTTTAAGTGGACAGAAGGTCAAATTTCATATTTCCTTGTTTCAGAGAACCTGATTTTCAAAAATTAAACATATTTTATCACAAATTGCTCTATGGAATGTATTTGTTGTTTTAACTGAAGTAGTCTTATCTTACGTAATTATTGTTCATTGATGCAGTTCACAATTATAAACATTATAAGGAAGACAAAAACTTTTTAAAATAATTAAATATGTCCAATGTAAAACAAAAACGTGAATCTCCTCTTAAGCCCTGTTTATAAGGCGTGAGTAAAAGTAAATTTACTATGCGTGTTTAATTTCTGCCTAAGCAAATGGGCTTCCAACTTTTTTAATATATGAATAGAGCATTCCTAATACATGCCAATTAATATGTATTAGATGTAAACTAAATAAATGACATTAAGTTATATATCTGTCAACATTGGTTTGACTATATCGCCCTAATTATAATGATTCCTACAAACTCATGACAATGTGATTTTAAATATTATAGGTTAAGCATCACTGCCAATCCCAAACTAGCTATTGCTAAGCTTTTAACTTTTGGGAACTGCTTTCTGTGCCAAAGTCAAGGTCACAAAAATTATATATTAAGTTTCAAAGCAAAAGACATAGCCAAGGTAACTTAGCAGCAAAGCTTTTGTATAGGGTCCATATGCTAGACCAATTTTAGAAATACACTCGCCAAACCTCACATCGAAAGTGTCATACAGGTAAATGCAATGATGTTCATGTCTTATAATGTAGACAAAATTCAAGAAATGTTAGACATGTTATAAGAACGACACAAGGAGAGTAATTTAAGGTTTTGCCCTAATCGTTATCACACATGCACATGGAACCGTCAATTGCAAAGTTGCCATTCATTAATGTTTGAAAACGGGCAGAAATATTATTATGTTTCCCAAATTCTGGAGAGAGAGAAAGGTTACAGTTTCCTTTATCTCGAGTAAATTGTTCTTTTAGTTTGTCACGATGGCAATCCTAGTATTCACTCGTTCAGTTTTCATGACACAGTTTTAGTTTAAAAAGTTGTGAGTAAATGACACATTTTTCTTACGAGTAAAGCGTTTATCAGCTTTTATGGATGTGTCTATGACTTCAGAACCGTTTAAACACGAATCTCTGTCGCTTTATGCGGTCTTCTAGTACACTTCATCATTCCACGGGAAGAAAGAAACATAAAATTTGATTGATTCTTAAACGCCATGTCCGATTTTATTGATTTTGTCACTAATACACGAAACAAAGCGGAAGCAATTATATTTTGGAGTTCGCATTTCTTACTCATGTTATTCAATTCATCTATTTAATATTCCTGTAGTGGTGTAAACTTCTATTTCCAAACCTATCTTATCAAGGTATTTGTTAATTTGGTGTCTGTGCAGTAGGGAGAATTATCAAATATCATGTTATGTATATATATATATATATATATATATATATATATATACTGCTCAATTCAAATTATATCCTTCCCATTGACAAACGTCTTCTGTTGGAAGACAATGAATATTACGTCCGGTCTGTAATGTATTTAAAAATATAAAAATATAACAAATGTTCACAGTATAAAGCTGTCAAACACAACTGTCAAAATATCGTACATGCTAAAGTTTCTAAAAGAATCCATGATCTTCCTTAATTCCTTAGTGATTCGTCACTTCATGACGGTCACATGACACTGCATACTTGATTTTTAGGTGACATTCTTGTACAATTATTAAAAATTGTAATTCAGTAATTGTTTTCAGGAAACCTAATTAAATATTTGTTTGTAAAAAGTAGCATTTTATGAAGGTTTTTGAGGTTTACAACAAAAACATATTTATAAAGATTTTCTTAAAGAAGAAAGTTTACAGGCACCACTTCGATATATCCTGTGCTTTGAGTTTGGTAACTAATGTTAAGCGGAAAATAAAAGCAGAGGAAACATATACTCTACACATGACAGTTGAATTAAGTTCGATACTCAACACCATTATATTTACGGACATCAGGTTTTATACTTGATGTATATATTTTCCAGTCATAATGTACACTACCATGTTCTAAATCGATATCCCAGATACAAGATAGAAACTGAAGCTCCTTGACTTCCCACAATGCGAAATTACGTTACGTTATCGAAAGTGACTTCCAAACTGAAGGGATTGGAGGTACAAAACGAGGAGTCTATCGAATTTGTTATGATGGGACACAAGGTTTTGTTTGATGTTGCATTGTTTCAGATGATCTTTTTTTCTCCAAATTAAACATATTTAAGGACAAATTACTCTGTGTGTTGTATTCTTTCTAAATTGTTGGACAATAGTAAAATCTTATCTTACGTAATTAACATTCAAATTAGTTTTCATTGTTGTAGTTCACAATGGCAAACACATTGAATGAAGAAAAGTTGTTAAAATTAAATATGTCCAATTTGACAAAAAAAACAACAACTATCCAAATCTGGTAAGACTGAAATAAAAATTTACAGCCACTCTGATGTGCAATCCTTTGCAGTTCACTGACATGTTTTACATTTCTCATTTTGACCAAATGTTCAAACTGAAGTGTACATGTTGTAAAGATGTTATTCTGTACTTTTACTCTCTCTGTATTAAAATGTTTTGGAGAAGGAGTTTAAAGATTTTAGGGTGGACCCAACCATCCCCATATTTGAAGGGGTGGGGTCGGATCCAAAAGAACAAACTTGAGTCCCCATGTAAGAAGGTTGTATGAAAATGTAAGCACCCTATGGCAACTGGTAACGGAGATGAAGTCGTGTGAAGGTTTGCGGGAAAGTGCCTGACATGCCCATATTTGAGATAGGGTCGGGAGCAAATATACAAACTGTTATCCCCTAAGTGCCTTTCAGATCTGATGAGCTAACAATGCAAAGGAACATTTTTTTATTCTAGAGACAGGGGAATATGTGTGGTCTCTCTCAAAAGGAATATTGACACCTTGTCGACCGTTCAGGGCTCCTTTATATTTTCTCAATGAAGTATATAAGAATATGAAGTATATAAGTATGAAGGTTATAAGATTTGATTGTCAACAACGACGACCCAGGATATAGCCATATTTGATAACACAATATCAAAGTGTTCCCTATTATTTCATGTGAATGATCCAGTTAAGTATTAAAATTTAACCACCACCATCCGATCAAAATTGATGTTTAAAGATGCTTCCCGTATCAAGGTCAATGTCAAAAGGTAAATGTAGTATGACCTCATTTCCCGATGCAAAAAGTAACAAAGGCCTATCACTGATGCATCAAAAGTTATGGCCAAGATTAAGGTTTTTCAGAAGGATAGACGAACAAACGGATGGACAGATGAAAACAACATAACGCCGAAATCATCGATTTGGTGGCAAAACCATTTGTTCAGAGTCCATACGTTTGCCTACACTTAGCACTCACTGAACTTTACATGGAAATGGTCACACAGGAAAATGCAGTTATGTCCATGTCTTAACATAGAGAAACTCCAAGCAATGTTAGACATGATATAAGAACGACACAAGGAGAGAAACAGGATTCAGTAATCGACCTGGAAGTAGAAACATCTTATAAGTGAATCGTGTGGAAAGTGCATCTTCTCTTTTGACTGCATTTCGTTTATATGGCAATAAGTCAAGTATTTGAATGTATTGTCCATATGCCAATCAATTACTTGTTAAGGTTTTGCCACAATCGTTATCACACATGCACATGAAACCGGGCATTTGCAAAGTTGTCATTCGTTAATGTTTGAAAACGAGCAGAAATATTACTATGTTTCCCAAATTCAAAATCCATCAATACAATGAATTGTCCACCATATGCCAATGAATGAATGAATGAATGAATGAATGAATCTCTTTATTTCCTCCAGATTGCGATCCGAATATCATTACACATAAATACATTAAATATTTACAACAACAGTTTCACAATTACATAATCATACAGGTAGGGAATACAATAGGAAAAGATCTAAAATGTACAGTTCAGTGATGTTCGCATAGAAAACAGATATTTACAGAAGAGAACTATCATACATCTCCATGACATTTCATCCATATGGTTGGTTCCTGGTATTTCACCTCCAGAAAAGAGAGATAATAGTTCTATTTCAACATCAATATTAACGTCAAAAAGATCTATGAGTTTTGAGAAGAATTGGTTTCTGTTGTATATGTACAGTTAACAATGAAGAATTATGTGGCAGTCATAATCATTACAATATCTTTCGCAGAGTTCACAATCTTTTGAAAATTTTGCCCTGGAGTTGATTTGTACACATAATTGTAAAATATCTTTAAATTGTGGATATACATGCATAAAATAATACAATCTATGTACACCAAAGGTACTATGAGTTGTGTGATATCTTGACATATCTTGTCTTACAGAGACTTGAGTAGCCCATCGTACAGTTTCAGTTTCGTTTATAGAATTGATAACTCGTTTGCGCCACAGCGACTTACGTGGAAACCTTCCAGTGTCAAGATAGTCAGTTAGGTACTTAAAAAGATTATATTTTAAACTGGTTTGAATGAGTTTATCGCATATACAATGTAATGCAGTTGTTCTATTTTGAAATGTTGCTAACTGAACGCAGAATAAATCCTTAAACAAAGAATTACACCGACAGTTGCATAACTTGCCAAGAAATAGTAGTCTACATTTATCTATATTTCCATCCATAGTCCACAGGCCAAGGTTGCCTAAGACAGAAGCAGAGGAGATACGTTTACCGAAACCCTGAATGCATTTGGCAAAGTATCGTTGAGTGCTTTCTACCATATCAAAGTCTTTACCCCCTAGAATGGGTAGAAGTTCACAGCCATAGAAACTCGTGGGTAGTATCATCCTCTTCCATATTTTTACAGATGATGTAGGATGTAAATCTCTACTGTTTAGGCCGAGACTATTCAGATAGTTAACAGATTGCCTTGCTTTTTGACAGTTTTATGCACTCTAGATTTCGGGGATAAATCAGATGAAAGTAGTATCCCTCCATATTTTACACTATCACTTATTGGTATATATGACCCACCAAATGTGAAGGAGTAATTACCCAGGCGTTTTATGATTTGCAGAAAATGATACATGTGCTTTTTGAGCCGTTTATGTTAACCGCCACTTACAGGCATAACTATGAACAGTATCAAGAGATGATTGAAGACCTTTAGGGGAGGTAGAGACAAGTGTAGTGTCATCAGCAAGTAAGATACAAGGAATTTGAATACCATAAACATCGATACCATTTTTCATAGTTACAATACAAGCTACAATATTGCACAAATGCAGAGCTTGATTTATAGCTTTGGTGAATAAGCCGCCAGATCTTACCTTTGATGCCCATTTCGTAAAGTTTTAAAAATAGTCCATTATGCCATATGCGGTCAAACGCCTTTTCATTATCCATAAAGGCTGTATAAACAGGAAAATCTCTGTTAAGAAAATAGGATATTCTTTCATTTAAATTAAAGACTGAAGTAGTTGCTCCATGTTCTTTTCTAAATCCAAACTGTAGCTTGTCTGGAAACGTGGGCATATACTTATGCATCCAGCTTTCCATTCTTACTAGGATAATTTTCTCAAATAATTTCCCAATACAGGAAGTTATGGTTATTCCTCTATAATTGTTTGGATCTTTTTTTTCTGTTTTCCTTTATAAATTCGAAATCTATCAATACTTAACAGAGAAAGATTACAGTTTCCTTATTTCGAGTGACTCTTTTGCCTGCATGTTTTCTTATGTGGTAATAAGACAATGAATTGTCCACCATATGCCAATCAAATGCTAGTTCAGGTTTTGTTATTATCGTTATCCCACATGCACATGGAACAGGCCACTTGCAAAGGTACAATGGTTAATGTTTGAAATCAGAATATTACACTGTTTCCCTAACTCAAAATTCACCAATACTGGTGAGAGTAATATTACAGTTTCCTGTTTTTCGAGTGATTTTTTATGTTTTTTATGTCTGTTTATGACTGCAATCCTGGTGCTCACTCGTTCAGTTTTCATGACGCAGTTTTAGTTTAACAAGTCCAGTGGATATGCCACATGTTGAAGCGTTTCTTAGCTTTAATGTATGTGCATGGAACACTTCTCTACTTGTTTTCGACTTCAGAGCCGTTTAAACACGAATCTCTGTCGCTTTATAGGGTCTTCTAGTACACTTCATCATTCCAAGGGAAGAAAGAAACATTAAATATGATTAATTCTTAAACGCCATGTCCGATTTGATTGATTTTGTCAATAAGATCATTAAACATAGCGGAAGCAATTATAATTTTGATGTTAGGAGTTACGACGTGTTTTCACGTTTATTACTCTTGTTATTCTATTCGTCCTTTTTTTTAAACTATACAGATATTATTGAAGGGTAAAATAATTTGAAATGAGCATAGTTGGTATTATCTCGACCTAAATAAAGTGTCGGACACCCATTGGTCAAAACCCTGTATTTTTCTTTATTATTCAAAACTGGCTCCAACAGTTGATATAGCTTGTGACAGATCAGACGATATTTACTGGCGATATCTACAGTGAGAACACAGCTGACAATGCTAATACGTCACAAAGTAAATATCGAAACAATGCCATGATGCCATAATGCTGATGACATCATAATGCTATAGCCTCACTTAGATCACTGCTGAAGAAACGAAATGGCAGTTTTGTGTATTAGATAAGTTCATTCTTTTGCTGATAATTGTTGAAGAATGATTTGAATGGTACAGAATACAGAAACTTTCACCGTCTTGTCTTCCGATATCAAAAATATCCACACTCGTTTGGCCTCGGATACGTGTAACATTAATCAACTGGTGTTGATATATTTGATATCAGAAGACACTTGTGTGAGAATGGCTATATGTCCAATTAACTTTGTAAGGCGCATTCTAGTAGCTTGAAACATAATAAATAAATAGCAA
Source organism: Gibbula magus (assembly GCA_936450465.1). NCBI lineage: Eukaryota > Metazoa > Mollusca > Gastropoda > Trochida > Trochidae > Gibbula > Gibbula magus. The sequence continues at coordinate 80,494,348 of OW388291.1, read as the reverse complement.
TTGCTTTGCGTTGATCTGATTCGCTGAACGCTGTCACAGACATTCAGTTCATACCTGCATAAACTTAATTTCGTGACGTCATATCACATGTAGCCACGCCCCCATGACGTCAGGTTCGTGGCTAGTTGTGTTGTGCATTTTCATTGGCTGATGAACACATTGTAGGCGGGGCTAATATTTGGTGTCTTCATACGCATAAATAGTACAGCTCTAAGTGTTGCAAATTTGTATATTTGCAGCAATGAAACCTTTTCAAAACATCAGGTACGAGTATATTTATTTGTAAGTATTGACTTTGAGGTATGAACTTAAAAATCGCTGTCCAATCTTGGCGGAAACCGCTCCATATCAACCACATGGAAACTAGTAATAAACAAAATATGCATTTTTACTACTGGATGAAATAAGACATTTATCAATTAAAATAAGATCAGCATTTTCACAGAGTTAATTTACATGTTATCCTAAAAGTGAAATAATATGTTCAATCATAACGCATCATCATTGATAGGATCAAAAGGTAATGATAAATTGAGGCTATTGGCATACACAAATATAAAATACAACCCTTTGTAACGCCATCAATTAAGAAGCTTCTGAAGACATAATGCTGAACCATATATTCTTCAGGTTTTTACTCTTTTCTATCAATGTCATTCAAAAGTAGCATTCTTAACAATGATATGCCTGACCCAATTAGAATCACATTGAAGTAATTATATTTAACCCCAATAAAATGTTTGAATTATTTCGATTAACATAAATCTGATGAATATTTGTATAGTTTGAAATATGACGTTTTCAAATTGATAAGAACAGTGCCATCATTTGTTTGATATTTTATAAGATTCTTTAACGACCTTTATACTAGAGTAGGATATTCCTATGTAAAACCGCACAGAACTATTCACTTATGTATTTCAATTTGAACTACACTCTTAGAACATCAATGCTAATGCTAAAGATTACTATAATTACTTAGGTTCGTACTTACAACTCATTGATAAGGAGCTCTTGAACAAATCTTGAAAAAGAGTGCTATTATTCATTATTTGCTTAGATAAGAACATTTACAATCAGTCAAAGCGGAACACAATCCGGTTCTTTGTCCAAGCAACTAAATAAATTGCAACATGTGAAATGGCCTGTCATCCAGACCCCTTAATTTTTAAGGAGCCAAAGCTCTCTATTCTGAAATTGAACATATCTCCAAGTCTCATTTTCATTATTTTTTTTTCAAAATTCAACGTTAAAAGAAATTCATTTCAGAGGCTAAATGTGAGACTACATGTGAAAGTTAGTGTCAGATTTCATCAAATTCCAATTTACAATAAAAAAAAAAGAGACAATTTCTTATGATGGGCTATCTTCTGAAAGGGATGAAATGTCGAGAAAACCTACAGGACGTTTAACGTTGTTCATTTTGACAATTTTGCTGTTTTAAATTCAGTAGATTTTAACGATTATAATAACATTGCAGTTGAAAACCGGTTTCATAAAATATGTTCCCCTTTCTCGTTGTTAGTTGTGTTATTATTGTAATGCTGAGGGCTGTTCTGCAAGTGGACATGAAAGAGAAAAACCTCGTTTATAAAGATTAATAGTTGAAAGATGACAAGACTCATTGTGATTCAGGATTCTTGGAATGTGGTGATGTAATTGCTCTATATACTAAAGAGAAATCCTTTTTCAAAAAGCATTACCATATGAAAACAATAAAAGCAAATCTGGTTTTCATACAATTTGGAGATGTATATTAAATGAATTAAAAATAAGGTAAGATAAGTAAGATGTAAAAGCATGTATAGTATGTTCATGAACGTTTTGAAGTTTTACTACAAAACCAAGTTTCGTTAAGAAGGTAGGTTACAGACAACACTTCTATATACTCTGCATGTTGAGTTTGGTAACATGTATTTAAGAAGTGGTTTTCCATGTTCAGTGGAAAATTAAAGCAAGAAACGTATATTCTACACATGATAACAATCAAATCAAGCCGGAAACTGTTTAAAGAGACTTCAGTTGTGTACAACAGTTGTCATTTGTAATATACATATAGGCTTTAGCAGAACACTAAATAAACATAAGTGAATAAACATGTACCTTATTAGTTTTAAACACGCACAACAACAGTGGCACATACAACCATCTGTCATACACTAAACATACCAACTCATACAACAAAACACGTGTCTTTCTAATTGTCGAAGTTGTTGGTTCATAAATGTATATTGTGTGTTTTAAAATGTTTCTACGATTTCAGACACGTTTGTAAGCAAAGTGACAACGCTAGCTGAAATGCTAACATTCTAGAATAAATGAAAAATCTAGAAAGTACTTTAAAACTCAAACAATAGTAACCAAATTATGTAATTATCATCTTAAAGAATTGAATTATGTATTAGTCTCATATAGAAGTATATCATTTTGGATATCACAGCATTAGTAACTATTTCATCTGACTTCAGATTGATGCACTGTCCCACGTCATTTCAGACTTGTTAGAATAGTTTCAGACTTATTGTCCTGGTTATAGTGCTGAACTAACCGATTTTCCGTTGCCAATATGCTTTGGTCATTTTACATTCGATTTCCTTCTGTCGTTTTCGTCGAGGCCACGGTTGCCTAAAGCAGTTGGTACAGTCAGTGTTGAGGGTATGGGGTTCCGAAGTTCCGAAGAAAGTAGAACATAGGTGTTATTGCAAAGTATAACAATGTTACAGTTTTTTCACTATCTAAAATACATTTATTGGTAATATTCGAAACAGTTATTCATAATTTATATTATGTTTCTATTTAAAGCAATAAACTATCTTTCATTTGCATTTAGATTTGGCAGATTTGATTTAAGATCCTTTATGAAACTTACATTCAAAATCAAACTTAAAATTCGTTTTTATCTTGGAATGGAAATATTTAAAATGATTATGAGTGGTATTTTTAAACCAGTCAATCACGTGAATGTAGCCATTATCAGGCTAGACTGTGCAATCATTCATCAAAAAACTATAATTAACTAATCAAGCAATTATGCCAATCTTCTGAGAATAAAGCATATGCGTTATATACAAATTATTTCAAAAGTATACCGATTCATCATTTCCTACGTAAACCAATGCGGTTTATTTTACTTATTGCAAGTATCAGTTAATGAACCACAATTACTTACCTGGCACAAGAGATGCTTAACGCCACGCTGTTTCATGGTCTGTATATAGACCGCACCTTGAGAATATGTCTACATCTGAATATATCAAAGAAACTCGTATAGAGATAGATGCGCATATCGTCAACGTGTTCAGGTGGATTTAATTTAAGCTGATATCCAATATGTAATGTTAAATACACAGGAAATAGTTTTAAATGATCGTCGCCGTTTTATTCAAACTTCTGATAAACAGAGGGTTATCTTGATACGTGTAATTAAAGAAGGTAATTCGTAAGAATAATGTTGTTTCACATCTCTGTGTGTTAATCTGCAGACATGGAAAACTTGAAAGACAGAAGTACACGGATATTGAAACTTGAACCGTTGGTTATCAATGAAGATGAAAGAAACACGAAGCAATTACCTCATTATAGATAAAAAAATAAATTGGTTGGATACCAAATATGTTTTAAAGATATTCTCACTGAAAAATCATTTTTACAATGCTTCCTTAAGCCACGAAATTTAATTTTAGTTTCAGAATATATTTTTGAAATAAAAGAGCTGTTTACACCAGTTGAGTGGCCATCACGAAGATAAGTCTATGGCGTCACTAAGTATTCTGGTAACAACTTCAGCAAACACTAAACAGGTCATATATCTACAATTGATAGTTCATTCCAATATAAAATACAAAGACGACCATGCTTATCTCATCGACTGAGGCAGAAAAATGAATGTAACAGTTGTCACATTTGGAATAACACTGAAATATTACAAGTTATTGTAGTTTCTTCGGGGCGAGTCCCTTGGTGGAGTCGTTGGGATAAGCTGTTGGTACAGTAAGAGCTGACAGTTGGTGCTTGACCCCTAATAGGGTCACAGGGGTCACAAACTTACAAACCTATTTTCATCTTCTTCTCAAGAACCACTGACCCCATAGACTTGAAATTTCATGTACAGACTCCTTGGTCAATTGGGATTCTAAATTTTAGATGTTGTGATCCTACGACCCAAAATATAGGTCACAGAGACCATAACCTGAAGCTATTTTCATCTTTAGATTGTATGTGCTCTTCAAAGGGAGGTAATTTAAAGGAAAGAACAGTGATGAATTAAATCTTCAAGTGTGTCTTTATTTGTAAAGGATTTTATCTCTAGCCTCAAAGATTGGTCAGAGGGGTAAGGACCCTTTGTTGTACCTCTCACCTACAAGTTGACATTTTGAATTAGTTAATATATATATATATATTTATTTATATATATATATATATATATATATATATATATATATATATATAGCCTGATGAGCTACAAAGCCAGTGGCTCTAAAAAAATGTTATCAAATTTGGAAATTTAAAAAAAACTCATTTCAGAGGCTATATTCTAGACTACATGTGAAAGCAAGTGTCAGATTTCATCAAAATCAAATTTACAAGAAAAAAGAGACAATTCCTAATGAAGAAATACATCTTTATCATTGGTTGTATTTTTTAATGAATCAGTGATTGTGAAAGGCAATGCCAGGATTTCGGCATACATGCCCTCTTCCTAGAAAATGTGAGTCATTTTAGACTAATAAAAGCCTTGTTGACATCTACATACATTCACCCCTGGGCTATCTTCTGATTGGGATGAAACGTCGAGAAACCCTACAGGACGTTTTACAATATTCATTTTGACAAGTTTGCTATTCTAAATTCAGCAGATTTTAACGATTATAATAACATTACAGTTGTAGACCGTTTTTCATAATTAAATATAAAATATGTTCCCCTTTCTCGTCATGTTTGTATGTTTGTTGTGTTATTATTATGTTGCTTGGGGATATTCTGCAAGTGGACATGAAAGAGAAAAGCCTCGTTTATAAAGATTAATAGTTGAAATATGACAAGACTCGTTGTGATTCAGGCTTCTTGGAATGTGGTGATGTAATTGCTCTATATACTGAAGAGAAATCCTTTTCTGGAGCAAAAATCTTTAAAATTTGAAAACGATAAAAGCAAATCTGGTTTTCATACAATTTGGAGATGTACATTAAAATAAATTACATATAAGTTAAGATAAGTAAGATGTAAAAGCATGTATAGTATGTTCATGAACGTTTTGAAGTTATACTACACACTTTCTTTTCGTAAAGTGTGTAGTTTACAGACAACACTTCCAAATACCCTGTATGTTTTGTTTTGTAACATGTATTTAAGAAGCGGTTTTCAGTGTGACCAATGTTAAGCGGAAAATAAAAGCACAGGGAACATACATTTTACACATAATAACAATTAAATTAAGTCGGAAACTGTTTAAAGAGACTTCAGTTGTGTATAACATCTCTCATTGGAATATACATACGCTTTAGCAGAACACTAAATAAACATAAGTGAATAAACATGTACCTTATTAGTTTTAAATACGCACAACAAACAACCGCATATACATGCATCTGCCGTACACTCAACATACCAAACCGGACAACAAAACACGTGTCTTCCTAATTGTCGAAGTTGTGGCTCATTAGTGATCTCCTCACAATAGTGTATATTGCATGTGTGTTTTAAAATGTTTCTTCGATTTCAGACAATTTTGTTAGCAAAGCAACAGCTGAAATGCTAACATTCTAGAAGAAATGAAACATCTCATTTAGATAGTAATTTAAAACTCAAACAATAGTATCCAAAATATTTTAATTGCCATCTTAAAGAGTTGAATTGTCTGGTCTTAAATCGAAGGATATCGTTTTGGTCTCACAGCATTAGTAACTTTTTCTTTTGACTTCAGTTCCATTCATTGCCCCATGTCATTTTAGACTTGTTACAATAGCTTCAGAATTGTTGACTTTGTCATAGTACTATACTTGGCCAATATGCTTTCGCCGCTTTACATTCGATTTCCTTCTGTCTACTTGATTCCATGAAACCCTCCGTTGGACCTATAGTTTATGTCGAGGTCACGGTGGCCTAAAGCAGTTGGTACAGTCAGTGCTGAGGGTATGGGTTCGAAATAGAAGAATGGTACTATTGCAGATAATATGATCCAAAGTATAACAATGTTACATTTTTTCACTATCTAAATTACATTTATTGGTACTCAATACAAGTACTCATAATTCATGTATCTATTTACAGTAATGAATGTTGTTTCATTTGCATTTAGATTTGACAGCTTGTATTTAATAGCCTATATGCTTAAACTTCGTTTGTATCTTGGAGAAAAAATGTTTTAAATGATTATGAGTGGTATTTTTAAACCAGTCAATCACGAAAATGTGGCGATTATCAGGTTCTACTGTGATATAATTCATTTAAACATTATAATTAACTAATCAAGCAATTATGCCAATCCTCTAAGAAATATGGCATATGCGTTATATAGAAATTATTTCATAAGTATACCGATTCATCATTTCCTACAAACACCACAGGGGTTTATTTTACTTATTGCGAGTATCAGTTAATGAACCACAATTACTTACCTGGCACAAGAGTTGCTTAAGGCCACGCTGTTTTATGGTCTGTATATAGACCGCACCTTGAGAATATGTCTACATCTGAATATATCAAAGAAACTCGTATAGAGATAGATGCGCATATCGTCAACATGTTCAAGTGGATTTAATTTAAGCTGATATCCAATATGTAATGTTAAATACACAGGAAATAGTTTTAAATGATCGTCGCCGTTTTATTCAAACTTCTGATAAACAGAGGGTTATCTTGATACGTGTAATTAAAGAAGGTAATTCGTAAGAATAATGATGTTTCACATCTCTGAGAGTTAATCTGCAGACATGGAAAACTTCAAAGACTTAGTACACGTATAATGAAATTTAAACCGTTGGTTATCAATAAAGATGGAAGAAACACGTCGTTACCTCCTAACAGATAGAAACTAAATTGGCTGGATACCAAACATGATTTAAAGATATTCTCACCGTACAAATCGACCGAGGCAGAGAAATGAATGTTAAATAGTTACCACATTGTGGATCACACTAACTGCAATAGTACAAATTATTGTATTTTCTTCTGGGCGATTCCTTTGGGGGACTCGTCGAGGTCACGGTGGTCAAATGGGTAAGCTGTCGGTACAGTCAGAGCAACGGTTGATGCCTGACTCTGAGAGTTTAGATTCGAATCCCCTAATTAATGGACATGTCCCAAAAGAAAAGTACAAGAAGTTGTACTATTGAAGATAATTACATCTATTTTTCTATCTCACTCGTTGAGATAAGCTCACTCGTCAAGGACAGATATCCTTTATATGCATAGGCGTCTTGACTTCGGTTTATTTGACGCATGACACCTCTTGAGTTTGTTTTACATTAAGTTCTACCTCATCTACCTGTATATGTCATTGCCACAAGAAGCTGTCCTTAGTCTGTCATTTAGACTCTGGAAAATTACCATTGCATTGAATATTACGAAGGAGTTTCTGAGAAATTGATAGTTCAGGTAGTTTAAACTCTATAGAGTTTCAAAGAGGCTCAAATTCCGAGATAACTGTAGGTTAAACTGTTACGAACCATCGTTTGAGGGTAAGGCAAAAGCTGTCCTGTGCATGAATGTATATCAAATGAGATAGAAGGACGATAGGAGCAATAGTATATGGAGTGATTAAACGATGTGGACATGCTCTCCCACTAACCTTCAACAGCTTCGGGTACCATCATTACATTACACATGTTACATGTACCTAACATATTTGTTGGTTCTGAATATTTGAAGATGTTTTCAAGTTGTACTTGAAGTGACTGATAGTGGGGCTTATCATGTCGACCAGCAAGCAGTGCTCAAACATCTTCAAGCACAACACTTGTTTATCAGCGAAAACTCCGTACTTTAGGACCAAACAGCAGGAAACGTAGCTTCAAGATAGTCCTGTTTTGATTTCCGCCTTTCACGGGTATTTCTGTGGTCTCAAAGAAGGCAAGCTCAACCTCTGCAAACAAAACACGTGAAAAACACCATCTGGCGGATCGAGCACGTGCAACAACATCGTGTAAGGTTTCCCGCCAAATTCTCGTCAGTCCAGTTCACTTCCATACTATTTGTATATTGACTCAGCCATTATCAGACCTAACAGTCTGCTATTTCTGAGAGTAACATGTTTTTATACATGGACACGGTAAACACAGACTTAAAGATCATTGCCAACAGCAGATCGGTTTCACTGTTTGTGTCATTTTCATTACTATGTATAAACAGTCTGCTTACAGATCACCGGTGGTTTAACTATCGTCTCGCCACGGCCTTCCTAGCGGGCAACAGGTGCCTCATCAACTCAAGCTGATCCAACAGACTGAGAAGGAAGATCGGTGGTAGTTTGAAACTGCGTGCTGCATTCTGCATTACTATCAGTCATTAGACATATTTCATTGAATACACCTTCCGACCATAGAAAGAGTTGACAATTGTAGAGGCGAAAATGCGATATTGTTGTGGACAGTGCATGTCTCATCAGCTTGAGCTGATCATGTATATTTAGTCGGCGATGGATTAAGATTCAAAATGATGATAAACATTGTTCTTTAGTGTGATCGAATTTCATATTTCATTGAAGTGACCAAAGCGAAACTTGTATTATTGCCAATTTAGTGTAACATACCTAGTTTCTTATTACAAGTACATAAATTAAACAATTGCACAATCAAGCAAATTTCCATGACGTAATAGACAGACAATGATGTGACTCTGAATTAATAATGGTGAGTCAAATGTCACATTTAATTAAAGTGACGAAAATGAAATAAATATTACCACCAGTACGGTTAAATATTGCTCTGTTATGTATGGAATGTGTGCACATTGTTTTGGTACTGCTTTCCCATTTCGACTGTAACGTCAAAAAACAAGTTCACTGAAGAGGTCCCTACATGCATAACATTTTTGCCCTACGACTTTCAATAACATTAGTGTAAGTTTATATATAACCCGAGTTATCGCTCAGTTACCACAACGCAGTACAGTCATTATAATAACATCGTATTACACAATTACTGGTGTCAATACATGTACTTTACGATGACCAACAAAATTTGGAATTTTTACTGAAATTGAAGGTGTGTTATTACTTTTAAATCTTCTCATTTGGCACATTACAAACACCCCTTTCTCTCTACCTGCCCTATTTTATAGATGCAATTTAAACGTAGAATCGATTTGCATCAAATGTCACATTTCCATTTTATAGCATGTACATTGACAGATTCTTTGTAACGTGATTAAGTCATTTTTTTCTGATTCCATAGATTATGTTTTATCTTTATTCTTTAGGTAATAATATTTGTTAATATGTTTAGTAAGATATATATCTCTTCTAGACAATTTTCATATGATTAGAAATGAACGAGACGCAAAAGGCGATGGTTGCTTTGCCTTCGAATGTCGTTACGTATTCCCGAAAGCCCCATGAACAAACCGCAATTTAACGATGTGTGATCTGAAAGTTAAAATGGCAATTTAGACCGTCACATTATTCATTCAAACACTTTACTCAAACCTGATAATGTACTTGTGTCTTTTTCTAATATAACTGTCAGAACACATAATAATTTGTTCAAAAGACAAATATAACCTCAGTATATAAGGCAAGATACGGCAAACCATGGTAACATCGATACGGTTAAAGCAAAGCTTACTAGCTCGAATTAGCAGACTTAATATATGCCACCCACATATGTTAAAAAAGTCATCATTTAGAAATTGTAAAACAATCTGATTTCGAAAAATATATTATTAAAAGACAAACTAAACCCACTGTTCTAGGAACTCCATGACAGTCGTGTTACATGGCAGTGGTACGGATGCCGAAGTATAACCTCAAGTGCTTTAGTGCTTTGGTCAGAGATGTTTTGAACATCTTGCTCATAACTTGTGGAACTCTGTTCCCAAAAATCTGAAACTATCTCCAACATTTTAGTCATTCAAATCAAGTCTAATAACCTATCTTTTTTTTCAGTTCTATATATGGTTTGTAAGGACTTTCATTTTCGCAGCAATTTCTGTACATGGACTTGTTATTGCTGAGCACATTCGAATGTGCATGACTATTATTATTATTATTATTTATTAGCATTATGATGTTTAGCGCTTTGAGCATGCTTTCGATCGTGGATATGTGCGCTTTATAAATATGCACTATTATTATTAGTATTATCCACGAATCAAACCCTACAGCATGGGGTAACCATTAACAAGCACAATTAATACAATGTACATAAAAAACAACGAAACCAAAACATGCTCATGCTAGAAGTGTTAAATGATCACAAATCATAATGATATTGAACACAATGAGGTGACAGACTCTACAAGTAGACACAAGATTGCGAAAGGACCGTGTCACTTTTCAGATACTGTTTGGAATATATAAGAACTAATTAGAGTCAAAACATAACATTAGAAAGTAATCCAACGTCGTGTTGATGGGTCATGTTTGTGATAGACTAACAGACAGTATACCGTTGCGATATACATGTATCAACTTGATAAGAAATTGTTGGAAATGCATAAATAACTTCAGAAAAAATATATAATATAATCATGAAAACTAGGATGGTATTGATACAGAGTATAAAGGTGGTTATCACTAGCTCGCTGACTGAAGTTTACTGAAATATCAGATGCTAGACTTGAACAAAACTAGACGAGTGCCACTTTTTAAATTTTCTGAAACTCTATTCCAAAAGTCAACGATTAAAATATAGGATCCCAATCGTGGTGTTATCATTAGTCTGAACGTCAACTGAAGAATGGATTCTGAAAGATTGAACAATACTGTCAGAGGTGCAGTGGGGTCGTTGATGTGAAAATATATTATTAAAACGTAAGAGCGACCTCAGAGAGTAAGACAAGTGCTATAAGTAGTGTTGGTATTGATAGTTGAAACTAAAGGGTGGCTGGCTTCAACTAGACGACTAACGGGTTCTGACACTTCACACCACACTAAACGTCGTGTTCCGATAATGAAGAGTGTTCGTGCTTGTTTATGCCGCTAATAAAACGAGGGACCTACAAGACCAGCACGTCATTAAGAGAGCGTGACGATATCGGAGGAGAAAGGTGATGACTTTAATTACAATCAGAAATTGTGTTTTTGTCTACCAGTACTTTGGGAACGTGCTTTATGATGACGATAATTGATGTAACCAGACAGCATTCACACAATAACTTTAGCATGACATTTCCTTACACGGGAAACATTGACAATGTAGAAAGTTGATGACAATCAATATGTCTTGATATTTTATCATCGTTATTCTATTCCTCGAAAGGTCTTTATGTCCATGGTCATCAAACATATCTTTTTCACATCAAATGTTACCATTAGTATTTATTTATCTTCTTGAAGCCTTCTCTAGAGACCACCTGTTTTGATTCTGATTATTTTACATTTATACTATAGGTCTCAAATATATGTCTTATAAACTAAAGAGAGAGAAAAAGTATCGATGACAACTTCTGTATTAGTTTCATGCGACGTTTCGGGGATACTTCTGCCTTTGAAGAATATCATATATTTGATAAAGTGCTATGAACAAATATTAACAAAGTTATTCTGCACTGGCGATACTGGATGCCATATAACACAAGTAGTATAACATGTTGCGTTGAATGTTTAGAAATCTATTAGCCATAATGTGTTAGCCGTCAGATACCTTCATTTTGTGGTCCATTATCATACACAAGATGCATTGGTAGCAGCACAGAAACTCTAGATCTGATCAAGAGAGATCGGGGAACTACCATCAACCACCACCTAAATGTACATGTAATTGTATCTCAGCTGCATCCAGATCCCCTGAACTGGTCAGGCACCGATACTAGATACCACCTCACACTGCACAGTCGTGTTTGCACACGACATGGTCAATACATCTTTATTGGATCTTCTACGATTGAAGATGATACTCTGAACTAGGTATGGTCAAGACATCGTCACTTTACAGTATCTAACCACTACCTATGGTCTCACATGTACCTCTATGTAGGTGCGGGTCGCCGGTGTAAGCTATCCTATAAATCAGCCCAGTTAACAACGTACATACGCAAGAGCCCTGCCCGACCTGTGGTAAATGTAAGTGGTTGAGCTGCTATCCTCGATCCCCTAATCTCGCCCAAATCCCCGGATTAACGCGCTAAGCCTTTGAAGGGACTCTGAGAGTCGAACGTCATTCAAATCTCGTCTCGCGTATGTATGAGAAAATTCGAGATTACCCGTTATCTGAGAATAGAAACGGCGTTGATCTGGCCGTCTCGTTCCAACTGCTGTTGAATGGATAACAACTTGCACTTGAATAATGGAGAGTAACTCTCCAGTCTAAGACTTTCATTGACAGGAAATAATAGACTGCCAGTGAAAAATGATTAGACGATCGTCGTTACCTTACACGAGGAAAGTAAATCAGTTTATTTCTCAGTTTAATTTCATAGCTATTATATGCCCTTTCCTGCAGGAATGTGCGGCATTGAGGAATGTGGTAAGTAACACCCGTCTAGAACGTACAGGTGTACGGGAAACGTGGGGATAAAACTAAACCACTTTAGAAGTCTCGCCAGATGTTCATTACGTAACTACAAAACCCTCTGCAATAAGGCTTAGATCTGATGAACGATAACACAATTGACAGAAAAAAATATTTGTCATTAAACACTCGTTCACTAGCAAAAACTCATGCAAAGGAAATACCTTTCACTGAGAAACGGATGACATTACATAAACACGTTTAGCAGTTTCGTAACAGAGTCACTCTAGCGTACTCCCGTTGATTAAAGCATGGCAATAAGGCATTATGATATCATCAAATCTGACAGAAACGAGTGTTCGAGGAAATGCAAATAGTTGTAAATGATGAGAGGTGATTTATGTGATGTGAATTAACGTATGTACGACAAAATGTATCGAAAATGTTAACGCACGACTGATATAATATTCTAACTGTGATACATGATTGAGTTGCAAGTTTGATTAAATTGATGACAAAGGTTGATGCAGTGAATGGATGCAGTAAATGATGATGAAAGAAATCATTGCAGCAAATGGGTGTGGTTTATGAATGATGATAGAAAGTTATTGCAGCAAATGGGTGTGGTTTATGAATGATGATAGAAAGTTATTGCAGCAAATGGATGTGGTTTATGAATGATGATAGAAAGTTATTGCAGCAAATGGGTGTGGTTTATGAATGATGATAGAAAGTTATTGCAGCAAATGGATGTGATTTATGAATGATGATAGAAAGTTATTGCAGCAAATGGGTGTGGTTTATGAATGATGATAGAAAGTTATTGCAGCAAATGGGTGTGGTTTATGAATGATGATAGAAAGTTATTGCAGCAAATGGGTGTGGTTTATGAATGATGATAGAAAGTTATTGCAGCAAATGGATGTGGTTTATGAATGATGATAGAAAGTTATTGCAGCAAATGTGTGTGGTAAATGAATGATGATAGAAGGTTATTGCAGCAAATGGGTGTGGTTTATGAATGATAATAGAAAGTTATTGCAGCAAATGGATGTGGAAAATGAATTATTTTAATAATTTAATCCACAAACGATTGAATCGACGAACAGGCATAGTAGACTATCATTAAATCAGAAACATGTAAAACATATGATAATAAATATAATGTATACCATTTATCGCATCAATGATTTCATAATGATAGGGTCATGAATGTTGGGAAAAGCCAATTGTTATCCGTGTCGACTCCTTTATTGCAGCATACACGGCGTGTTTAAGTATACGCGTACTCCTTCATCAGGCGGATTGTTGTAGTAATGGCGCGGGCTTCACCTTAAAATAATTATATTAAATTTCGGTAACAAAACTCATGATTCTCACACGAATCAGTTACTTTTAGTGAGCAACTGACCTAACGAGTTAAGGATATCTCTAGTAGTTGAGTTACTCGAGAGAACGTTAGCGCATAATGTTGAAGTGGGTGAATGAAAAAGATGCTGCAACTGCAAATCTTTCATAACATTTTCTCCCAGATTCTCAATATATTCAAAGACCATCTATTGAATAAGCTGCTTTGGCGCCGAATATTCTACCCCGACGTTTGAAGTTGTAAACAATCTAAACCTGATGGTATGTAAATTGTCAAAAGCACTTGCATATATTCGAACCAAAAGGCCATCTGGAGAAAATTCAAAGAATAAATAACTTGAGGAAATATCTATAAAAAGTTTTTTTAAATTCTAAAATAGTCCATTTAATTGAAATCTCAACGACTTGAAAATAAGGCATTGGCCTAAATGCTCACAATTACAATCCTGTATAGCAGCCTATACACGTATAATGTGTTTCCTGTTAGGCTTTCACGAGTATAAACGTTTCCTTTCAGTATTTTACGAGTGTAAAACATTCCTTTCAGCCTTATACGAGTGTAAAACATTCCTTTCAGCCCTATACGAGTGTAAAACATTCCTTTCAGCCCTATACGAGTATAAAACGTTCCTTTTCAGTCCTTACGAGTATAAAACGTTCCTTTTCAGTCCTTACGAGTATAAAACAGTTCCTTTTCAGTCCTTACGAGTATGAAACAGTTCCTTTCAGTCCTTACGAGTATAAAACGTTCCTTTCAGTCATTCACGAATATAAAACGTTTCCTTTCAGTCCTTCACGGGTATGAAACGTTTCCTTTTGGTTCTTTCCGAGTATAAACGTTTCCTTTCAGTCCTATACAAGTAATAACGCTTCCTTTAGAGGTATATATTTGTCTATTCTTACTATCCGACTCTGACAAAGTGTTTATTCTGAATATCACCATTTTGTCAAATATTGAAAAGGAGATTGTATAAGAAATAGAATTGTCTGTAACAAAGGCTCCTTTTTAATATTTCAAAAAATGTCTAAGTGTTAGACTAATATTTGTCCAAACCATGGTGTATTTTATATTTGGAATTACTAGAAATTAATAGTTACGTTCTTACGTTCTTACTTACGTTCTGATTGAAACCATTTGTAGTTCTTTCAAAACTTTGTTCTTATTCCATAAATAAGACCCAGATTCTATTTTTCAATTTTTTATGTATCGTTTTCCTTGCACATGTATATAAATTTGTGCGAGTTTCCAAACGTTAACGCACAATTGAGTTGAATCTAACACTCCTTTAACCCCCCTCTAAAATAACAAATATATACTGGTGTACATTACAAAGTGATGGATTTACAACAGTATAATTTATGTTTGAGCTCGTGTAGGAGAAACAATGTTTTATTTGTAAGTGCTATCTTGTTTAGATAATCAACGCCAGGTGTTCGGTATAAAAACATAAACTTTGAAACATTATGAATGAAACAACACATTGTTGTACAAGCCGCCACATTGGGAAAACAAACATACGGTTTCCAAGTACCTCCATTCAGCCGATGACGGGTTTAATGCATGTTTAAACGACTTGTAGGTTGGACAGTGGAGCTCTATAATGACTTGAAGCTGACGGGGGTGTATCTGGGAGATAGGACACGGGCAGGACACACCAGAGGGGCTGTCTATCGGTCGTGTTTATTTTGTGAAATATTACAGCTTTATATCTTCCGACAGATAAGTGTTTTGACTTGTAATGTCTATTGTTTGTTGTGGCCTATCACTAGTTAAACACCGGGTCACTGTAAGTCAATACAGAACAATGTTATTCAATAGCTTACTGCTTTAAAGTCTCGATACAGCACTGTGTGCTGTACGACTTCATATCAAACGGATATTGGTTGAGGTGACATGGGAAGAAATAGAATGAAGACGACATATATCCTTTGTTCGGTAATCATGAGAGATAAACTAGGTTAAAAGGAATATTTACATTAAGTGGCGTAAATTATTTCAAATATGAAGGCGAGGACTATAGGTATTTTTAAAACAGATATTTGTTTTAAACCATTCTATAGCGCCATTACTGTTCTATCTATATATACTTTAAAGAGCAACCAGTTTGTGTTTTGGTCTATCTACGTAGTGTGAGTTGAAAGTCAGGGAATATCAAGTCCCATAATTAAATGCCCATAGGGCGATGAGATTCGAACCCGAATTCTGGTAGAAGACATCGCACGTTTATGTTTTAATTTGTATTTCTTATATAATTATGTCCTTCTTTACCAAATGCACGACGAACAATCTAGTTTGATGTTACAGTACAGACAAACATTACTACTTCAATCACTATATTCATCACAAGTATGACAAATAGTTTCAGTTCCATATAAATAATCAATCGAATATGAAATTACAGATACTTATTTCGTGACATTTCCAGCTAAGTGCATATTTTAAAATGATCAGTCCATGCACCTGCAGTAAGCACGACAGAATACTTCTTGTACGGTGACATACTTTATCCATAGCTATCAGCTACAGAAAAGAGGCGAAACTCTTTGTTGTTGTACAAATCAAACCATTAGCCTGATTACCACTGACATTAGACAATTCTGAGGTGGTTTATTAAAAATCATATACATAAAACGTTTTAAAGGGGCAGTAGCACGTTTTTTGCAAATTTTATTTTTTCAAATTTCTCATTTATACTGATAGTTCATGTCATTTTTATTTACTTTAGAGGGTAAAACATCTTATTACACAAACCAATTATCCGTAGTGGTAATAACGGTGTTGCGCGTAAAGCAACAATTGCATGGCGGCCATTTTATTGTGAACACATTTTATTATTTTGAATGACAAAAAACGATTCCCATGGCTTTACGGAATCATGTACACTCATTTTTAACTTGATTTTCTGAAGAGAGAAGGGTGTTTTACTATTGGTGACCTTATTTTTCAAATACATTTCATCGACTTATTTTAGCGAAAAAACGTGCTACTCCCCCTTTTAAAGCACATATCTCGTTGACAAGAGAACCAGGGCCGTTTTCAACAGAGGTTTCAAAGTAATCGCTCAATTAGCGATTAGCCTACTTTTAAACCTCTCTTGAACGCGATTGCTCAATGTAGCGCTGCGTAGCAAAGCGAGCGAACTTTGTGGTTTTTGCACCGTGTCGTTCAGGAGAGAATGAGCGCTACTTGAGCAATCGTTGAGCAATCAATGAGCGATTATAAGCGCTCGCTGTTATGGAACGGACCACTGGTGTTTGAATGACATGATTTTTATATTGGAAATACATGCCATTTAGATAACGAACATATGTAACATTGTTATATTAGGGATCACTGTATCTGCAATTGTACACATTCTTGTATTTTTTCGCGAGAAGTTCATTGCGGACTGTTGAAGTTTGCAAAATATGCAGAAGAACATAAGTCAAACCTATTATAAAACTTTCACACAAAAGATTACCAATCAGGAATCCATAGAAACAATTAAACCATACTTCCTTAATCCTCTGTTTGGAGCAGGAAGCGAATAGAAGGAAGCAGCATTCAAACAACGGATCCCCAAGATACGCCAGATGCTTACACTGTAGTAACACGAGATAGCAGGAACTGGATATTAATTAATTACAATACATCTGACATATTGATATCGTGTTGATACTTTGGAGGGTTGGTTTACACACTCTGAGGACAAACTGGGCTATTGGAACATCAACACAGAAAGGAAAGTTGGCCAGTGTTTTGCCATTTGAACGAATAGTTTGGTATAAGTCATTAAGTCCAACAAACAGTGACGTCTACACAGGTGCACCTGTGGACGGCCTGTGTGTTCTAGTGCGCATGACAAAATCGAGTATTTGTTGAAGTCGTTTTCGACGAAATAATTTAGATTTTTCTATTTATTTTATTTCCAAAAACAAAGGTTCGTAAATAACGCTAATGTTATGAATTGAGACGGAGATCGTTTCGCTTAACTATTAACGACTGAAATGTTATTTCACTTAGTGAAGTACAGGTTTTTTTTAAAAACGATAAATACTGTATTTTACATTGAAAATATAATAAAGCAAGGTTAAACTCATTTCAACTACTGATCACTTTTACCCAAGGACGTAGATGTGTGTATTGGAATGATTTGTTTGGTTTCCAACTTGAAAAGGAACCTCTGAGATGTCTTCCTTCACATTTAGACATATAGACTCTTAAACTTCTGGATTGTAGACAATATGTGTGTATCTACGTCCTTGCTTAAACGTACAACCTGTGATTTAAATTTAAGCTCAGTACACTACATAGAATTTCATGTTAAAACAGATTCCAAATGATACCGAATTGTAAAATCAATGACAAATGTGAACGAATCACTGAATATTAGTTATGACACCTGTTGTTCGCAAAAATGGTAAAGCAACCATGAACTACTGGAAGCAATTTGAACATTAAGCATTCATTTATGTGATTAATTGAGCTTTAGCTTCAATTAAACCTTCAACATGCTTTATTGGCATTTTCAACTTTGCTTGTATCATATCATAACTAATTGCATATTTGATGTAAGTTGTTGTTTACAATCTTGAACAGGTTCATTCTTTTACAATATTAAGTCGCAGCATCCCATTTTCTCATTGGATGATAATGGCGTTTACGGATACAACCGTGTTTAAACAGTAGTATTTAATAATCACCAATAGTAAATATAAACAGTCAAACATGTAATTGTATTTACAAAAAGAAGAAAAGCTTTGGTGTTACAAATTGAATGTATAAATGAATACTTCGCTTCTAAATGGAATACCTGGAAACTGTTTACCGTATTAGTATAACCTGTTAAAGAATAATGCAAAACATGTGGCAGCTCTAAGAACTCTTTGTGTATTGTAAATCAGCTCCTATTTTGGTCCCAGCAAACCAGCCTCCGGCCACATGGAGTAGAAGCCTCAAGTACCTTTCTTATCTTACAAATATCTACATGGAAACTCATCTCAACGAATTATTCTTACTCTACAAGGACCAATCCACTTAAAGCTTCAATGAAGATCTTATCAGAGGCAATACACTCGGCACAGACGCAAATGAGTTGTACTCAATACAGATCACAGACAGAACCATCCATTCTTCAAACACCAACAGGTTTTATGCCATTGCTCTTATCCACTAAGCAATGTTGAATGTTAACGAACGGAGATAAGAATATTAAAAATAAGATAGGTCACGTGTTCTCACTTATTGTTGAGATCTTATCTGGAGTAAGCATGGTGCCAATCAGTTATATGCAATGTTTTACAGGGCATTCACATGTTAAATGTTAAAGGTATTTATTTGTGGCTTGCAGTTCTTAAACAAGCTACAGAACTATCAGTATTATGTCTACATATTGTCTGACAGTTATGAGCTATACAGAGACTTGAATGTGAGTTAATGTAGTAATATAGAACTGAACCTTCTCACATTTTGTACATGCATATCCTTTGATATTATATGATCTATTTATTCTACAAGATTATGGTGGTGAGAAGTGGTCATTTTTTTCAGAAAAAAACCCATCGTATTCACTTCTCGGAATTAGAAATGTGTGCAACCTGCAGTATTATTATACGGAAAGACTTCGTCCTATTACTTAGTGTTTATTCTCAAAAAGCATTGTAATCACTTCTCTGTGATCCACAAATCTTATTATTAACTCTAAGACAGAACTCACAATGAATCCAACTGTAATTTCGATTTCAGTGACACAGCGGCATGACTTGATACATCTAAGAATAACGTCTCAGAACATTTTGAACAAATGTTAACTAATATATCACTTCATACCCAAGAACAATTCATTGGAAGTTCTTATACCGCAAATTTCAAGCACAGGTAGCAGTGTTGATGTATTGTTTAACCCTTTCACCACTACACGCCTAAATTAGGCACGTAAACCTATTAGCATTCTGGTTTCTTATCTTCAATATCAATTTCCAATCATAAAGTAATAAACAATAAAGTTGTCACAACTTCAGCATTTTGGGTGTACTGTATATTTGTTATCGTAACATTTATTTTAGAAAACGTTGGGTTATATAAGTATGTTTTAAATAAACAACGTTATATAAACCAACTTCATAGCTTACCTCAAAGACGGTAACTAAAATAGGTCATACATGTATATACTTGTAAGCTGGTGGTCATGTTCATAATACTTATATAATTACATCATGACCATATTATACAGTTGAAATCATGACATCAATCGAACATATATATGCCCAATGGGAAAATTTCAAAATTCTGAAACGATACATTAAAAAGAATGGAAATTAGACAATTCCTAATTTCAATATCCTCATGTCCTATTTTGACTGTAACTGATGCAACATGGTTCAAAGGTACATCCATTGTGTTTCATCAAATTTTATTTGGCTTTAATATGACCAAACTCACCATATGTTCTATCTACAATACAAATAAATTCACTCAGCTTGCATATCCATCCCAAATCGCCAAATATATCATAATTACTAGTTTCCAATTAAAAATGAGTAACATCATGTATAGAAACCGAAACTGCACGTCCAATTTACATGCATTGTAGTTATGTGACCTATTGAACATTATTAACTCAATTTTGTCTTCTTGTCTGTTATAAATAAGATTCAAAAATTACGTTTGACTCATTGACACGTGCCGCACGCTATGCGTTGTCCGGTTTTCGATCAGAAATCACTACTTTTACTTTAATATCGTCAATATGCTAAGTCTACTATCATCAAAATAGTAGTTTTCGGTAACAGTCGGTACTTCTCGATAAAGTCACACCATTTATAACGTTTGCAAGATGTGACCCCCAACAACAAGGATGTACCTTCAAGGAATCAATTACAGCTAAGCGAGATAGGGGAGTGAAATATGTAATTTTTACTTGTTTTATGACGTCCTACAGCAACGTCGCTTCAACGAATAAAGAGTTGACAGCGTTTAATTTCCTTTCTGTTCATGGGTCTGGAAATATGAATATTGAAATGCTTCTTGCAGCAATTGGGAATAAAGACCACTCCCACCTAGAACTGTTCCAGTAGACCCTCCAATCACTGATCTTCATTTTACTTCCAGAATCATCGTATGCCACACTGAACTATCGTCTGCCACCTACACGGACGACCTTGACCTTCCCAGCGGGACAGGTGCACCCAACCAGGTGCAGTGTGTAAAATAGTTCCTAAAATATATTAGAGATCGGAATGTGTGTCGACGGTGGTCCATCTCAACAGCCTATTATAAAAGCATGTATGCAACAGCATTTTAAGTTTTACAACTATAATTTTTCTTCCTTTTTTCTTTGTTGCCAATTTCTGGCTTTCCACTAAGCTTTTTGTTCCACAGGTGTATGCATACTGTATGCAAATGCATTAAAGAGAGGATTCTATCAGGTATATTCTTGTCGAAACTTCGAGAGCACATTCCCGTTTACTTATATATGATATTAATACATGTTTATAGAACAATACTGAGGATAATGTTTTTTTATGACATGTATTTGAAAATTTGTTAAAGGTGTAAGCACACTCTTTCAAAAATAAAAATAATGAAGAGTTGAAGCCATTCATCAGCAATACAAGTGGGAAAAACTTTCCTATGGCACAACAAGATATGTTGAATAGTAAGTGTTACTACCTGAATATTCCATCAACGCATGTTTTATTATTTTGAAACAATAAAATCGGTGAAAATACCGTGTTTTACAATTCACATTTTGCATATTCATGATTGGTTCGCATTTGATCAAGGATGTTTTATGATCACAAACAATTATTACAACTAATAATCAATTGCATACTTTCTGCTTACACCCAAATTTCACTTTTTTGTCTAATTTCCCCAAATCATAATATTTTTGATTGCAAAGATAACCAGTATGAGATGAAACCATGTATCATTTAGTATCTCAACCCAAGGAAACCATGTATCATTTAGTATCTCAACCCAAGGAAACCATGAATCATTTAGTATCTCAACCCAAGGAAACCATGCATCATTTAGTATCTCAACCCAAGGAAACCATGCATCATTTAGTATCTCAACCCAAGGAAACCATGCATCATTTAGTATCTCAACCCAAGGAAACCATGTATCATTTAGTATCGCAACCCAAGGAAACCATGTATCATTTAGTATCTCAACCCAAGGAAACCATGTATCATTTAGTATCTCAACCCAAGGAAACCATGCATCATTTAGTATCTCAACCCAAGGAAACCATGTATCATTTAGTATCTCAACCCAAGGAAACCATGTATCATTTAGTATCTCAACCCAAGGAAACGATGCATCATTTAGTATCTCAACCCAAGGAAACCATGCATCATTTAGTATCTCAACCCAAGGAAACCATGTATCATTTAGTATCTCAACCCAAGGAAACAATGCATCATTTAGTATCTCAACCCAAGGAAACCATGTCTGCAGATGCTAGTGAGGGGTATTATGTGGTTGTTCAATATTATTATTACTTAAAGCAAAAAATACAGACATCAAATAGTATTCAAATATATGTTTAATTACTTAAGTATAAAAGCACTCAAAAGCTATGTTGTATTAAATAAATATTTGTAAAAATGTCATATTTCCGTGTGAGACAAACTGTCCAAACCAATAAGTAATATATATAATTATAATAATAATATATATGTATATAATTCAACATCATTTTTAGATCAAAACACTGGTTTGGTGCATCAAAAAATTATTTCATGCACAAAAAGGAAATAAATCATCATCATGAAAAAAGGCATTATAAATGACAGAGCAAGCAGAACTTTCAAATAATGACATAATTTTGATGTAATGTAACTGGCAAAGTTTGCTTATTTTACTGGCAAAAATAGCTTTTTCACTACGTTTGATTTACTCTACTAACCATCTGTAATATAAATAACAATCTTTAAAAGAATTCTTGAAGCTGTAATTGACTTTGCAACATGTACTTAATTCAAAAAGATTGAATGAGTAAAAACTGAATATGATATATATTTCTCCTGTAAGCTGTTTCAACATTTAGGTCCTTTCACAAGTACTCCGTAATTTCACTCCATTAAACTAACCTAAATGATACACTATTGCAAATATAGCTGCTTTAAAGTATGAACAACAGAACAAGATTTGAAACATTCTACCACAGATGGAAAAACTATTTCAATATAATATCACATTTTCAGCAGTCATTTACACTAACATAATAATGAACATTCTAATATAATTTAGCAAGAAAGGAAATGTAATATGCAATACAAATAAACTGAGATAAAGAGGTTACAGATGTGACTTCTTCCCACTCACAACAATGGCCACTGAAATAATCATACAAAATTAATATTACAAGATATTCAATGGAATCACTGTCCAGTTCTTTGAAGGAAGATGTGTACCATAAAACATATAGTCAAGCCGCGATAATCCGGCCACAGATAATCCGAATCTCGCAGTGTCCGAACGGTAGGAAGATGTAACCAAACTAATCTCTTTAGTAGTCCTCAGTACTCAGTAGTCCGAACATTTCACTATCCGAACGTTTTTGATGAAAAACGGAAGCGTTCGGATTATCGAGGCCTGACTGTATTACAAGATATTCAATGGAATCACTGTCCAGTCCTTTGAAGGAAGATGTGTACCATAAAACATATACAGTCAAGCCGCGATAATCCGGCCACGGATAATCCAAATCTCGCAGTGTCCGAACGGTAGGAAGATGTAACCAAACTAATCTCTTTAGTAGTCCTCAGTACTCAGTAGTCCGAACATTTCACTATCCGAACGTTTTTGATGAAAAACGGAAGCGTTCGGATTATCGAGGCCTGACTGTATTACAAGATATTCAATGGAATCACTGTCCAGTCCTTTGAAGGAAGATGTGTACCATAAAACATATACAGTCAAGCCGCGATAATCCGGCCACGGATAATCCAAATCTCGCAGTGTCCGAACGGTAGGAAGATGTAACCAAACTAATCTCTTAAGTAGTCCTCAGTACTCTGTAGTCCGAACATTTCACTATCCGAACGTTTTTGATGAAAAACGGAAGCGTTCGGATTATCAAGGCCTGACTGAATTACAAGATATTCAATGGAATCACTGTCCAGTCCTTTGAAGGAAGATGTGTACCATAAAACATATACAGTCAAGCCGCGATAATCCGGCCACGGATAATCCAAATCTCGCAGTGTCCGAACGGTAGGAAGATGTAACCAAACTAATCTCTTTAGTAGTCCTCAGTACTCAGTAGTCCGAACATTTCACTATCCGAACGTTTTTGACGAAAAACGGAAGCGTTCGGATTATCGAGGCCTAACTGTATTACAAGATATTCAATGGAATAACTGTCCAGTCCTTTGAAGGAAGATGTGTACCATAAAACATATACAGTCAAGCCGCAATAATCCGGCCACGGATAATCCAAATCTCGCAGTGTCCGAACGGTAGGAAGATGTAACCAAACTAATCTCTTTAGTAGTCCTCAGTACTCAGCAGTCCGAACATTTCACTATCCGAACGTTTTTGATGAAAAACGGAAGCGTTCGGATTATCAAGGCCTGACTGAATTACAAGATATTCAATGGAATCACTGTCCAGTCCTTTGAAGGAAGATGTGTACCATAAAACATATACAGTCAAGCCGCGATAATCCGGCCACAGATAATCCGAAGTCGGAACGGTAGAAAGCGTTGGATTATCGAGGCCTGACTGTACTTCTGGAGGGATTCGAATAGCTGTACTGAAGGCACTTACAGTATACGTAGACATACACAATATCAGATTTCTTTAATGTTTCAAGCGACATTGGATATTGTAGCATAAACAATTCTATTTCTATTGCAATTGTTATTTTCATATTGCAAAGCTCTGTATAGATGACTACTGTCATGGTATCATATTTTAGTTATGTGTCTTGAGCTCAGTAAATTCCTAAAGTGAACACTCTTGAAATATAAATATAATGTTATTAATCAAGTATTTCCATATTGGCCCAGTTACAGGTCCGAGGTCTGTTGTATTGGCCCGAGATGAGGCCAATACGGAAATACTTAATTAATGACAATTTTATTAATTAACTTCTTTTCATTCTATTTTCACAACACTAGACATCTCATTTATATTGAAATAATAATTATAAACAATATTGGTGAACAAATAGCACGGGTCAAAGTTGTGAAGCGACACCTTCGGGCTTTCACCAAATGTGCAACTGCGCATGCTCAAACTCATATTGGCCCAGTTTCCCCGTATTAGCCCAGTTGTCGAATAATATAGTCCAGGCCGTAAATGCCGTATACGTGCCATAACATTGATAGTTATTTAATAATACATCTTATTACATATATCACCATAATATTGTAAGTAAATATCTATTGACAAACGTTAATATTAACATGACAAATACATTTTACAGTTTTGTGCATGAACCACTCGTTAACAATCGATAACAACTAAAAGAAAATATCACCAAATTTAATTAACATCAATATATGATTTCTTGGTTCTAATATATGGTACTCTTGCCATATAATTCAAGATGGACGGAACTATTTTTCAACAAAACATATAATTCATCAAAACTTATAGACATCACAAAATTAAATTTGTTAAAAAGAGGTTGTCATGGATATACAATTGGATATATAAATGTAAGGAAAAATGCTTACTGTAAAATAGAATATCAATTTAAATTGCTTCTTGCTTTGACAAACATATATTCACAAGTTATCTACACACATAATCATATTTATTTATAAACATTGCAGAAGAGATTTCCAACAAAACAGTAATCATTTATCTGGCATTTCAAGAACTGCCTGTATTCACTGGCAAAAAATATGTGAAACCTATGAATAGATAACAGTGGTAGAGTATATTATGCATTAGTGTATTAGATCACCCTCACTTTTAAATTTACGGAACATTGTACTTACATTTTCAGTAAGCTGTTACAACCTTAACATAATAATAAGAGTATATATTTAAATACATTTTTTAAAGTAATTCAACAAAGCTACCAATAGACTCAACTATTTCATTTTCAGCCATATACAATTGAATATATACTTATAGATAATTTAGTGTGAAAGGATATACTAAATAACTAATATGGTAACATTTATGAAACATTTAGAACATAGATATTTTACAATAAAATTTTATTTTCTGGTAGCATTTTGAAACTTTAATGAAATATCTTTCGACTTTTCAGAAATTATTGAATATGTTGTCGTGCCATAATTCAGGAAGCCTCCCCTGACTTCAAGGACTTGTCTACTTTTGGTTTAGGCAGGATGAAGTCCCAGATCCTGATGGTACCATCGTCACTACAAGTCACCACCCTCTCCTCCGACACCTGGAACAGAGGAACAGTGTCAATGGAATAAATATGGGGAAAAAATGGCAACAATTCTGTGACTAAAATTTTAAATATTGGAATAAATACTGACAAAATATTTTATTTCAACTATATGACTGATTAATGAATAACCAAATATTCGGGAATAAATTCTGGAAAAATAAACAAGTTCTATATCATTGATCAATTACAAAACAAACAACGAATTACAAACAAGTCGTTGTCACTAAGGTGACATGATCCCCCGCCGCAAATTAATACTTCAAAATTATAAATATTCAAAAATAATGTCAAGATCAAGAACATGTCGAAAAATTCAAAGTTGCACTGTGACCTTGAGAATAATGTCAAGGTCACCAAAATCTAATCAACACGTCTTTCCTTGGAGAAGCTATGTGTAAGATATGAAGAGAATCCACCAAATGGTTCTTGAGATATCCCGCTGACAAGGATAAAATGACAAATTCTCGATGTGACCTTGAAATGATGGTCAAGGTCACAAACCTCTGCAGGAACATTACTCTCCCTATGATGAACCCATATGCAAAATATGAAAAGAATCCAGTGAATAGTATTTGAGTTATTCCATTTCGTACGGACAGACGCAGCCGAATACTATATCCCCCGCCATGGTCATAGAGACGGACGCAGCCGAATACTATATCCCCTGCTTCGCGCTAAGCGTGAGGCGGGGGATAATAAATACTGTTAAAAAGACAATTCTAAAAGATTGATCAATTTCATTACAAATTATGTAATAAATACTAGCATATGAACTTAACATAATTTGTGTTCCACAATACATCTTGGTAGCAAAGTAGATTGAAAAGACTGAAAAATAAGAAAACATTTGAATGTCCCTCTTTTTTTGGAAAATACAAAGCAAGTCATCTGTGTGTTGGATCATTTTTCATCCTCTCTTTTTATCACTTTTAACCTCTGATGGGTTAACACCTCTCCAGTCTCGTGTATATTAATTTTCTTGCAAAATTCTGACCCCTTAATCTCAAATAGTGCAATATTTTATGACTTCTATATATCAAATCTATTCCTTTACTCATCCTTCCAAGTCCATTTCACATTCTTGATACATCTTCTTTAAAACATTCCTGCCTCCTGACGAGAGTCTCGCTGATATTACATGATCAATACATGATCTGACAAATGCTTCCACATCAATAAAACTGATAGTGACAGATAGTGCAAAGATGTTATAATGGCGACGACGTCAATTTTCTTATCTTGAACAACTCTTCCATTTGAAACGGACCTTCCACCATTGATCCCTTTCCATCTCTAACTAGTATGAATATCTTAGATAATAGACAGCACATAGGACCCTATCTTGACAAACCTCTTTCAAAGCTGACTTGCTTTTGCAAGACCCCCTATTTCCCATTGGTTTGAACTATAATCAAAAGCAGACACATCTCTTTATCTTGCACCTTTCACACATATACCTACTTTTCTCTATCCAGACCTCTCTCCTTCTCTAACTAAAAATCTCCCCCTGTCAACCTTGACCCTCCCTCCCTCCTCCCCTGCCCCCCTTTTCTTCCCTGACGAGTTGGTACACCTGAGCTGTAAGCAGACACCACACAGGTGGCTTGTCTGATAGAGTGCAAACAACAACAGATTACATGCCAGGCAAGCAAAGCAAAAACAGTCAAAGCTTTCAAACACACATACTTATTTACCATGATACATTTAAAGTGTCTATAGTGGTGTCACTGCTGACAGATGATGTCAACAAATGATGACAATTAAAGTGCCTATTCCAAATTGTTCTTTAATTACTTATGTCTTAAGTGGTGTGATGTAGAGTTATGAACATCATGTTATCTAAGTATATGAAGTATTAAAAGCATGTCAACATTATGTAAATGGATTGAGATCTTTATCCACTTAAAATCAATCTACTGATGCTATTTTTTCTGATATGACCTTTTCAGAGCTAATAATATGCAGGATTTGTATGAATTAACATTGTACAAATTGATTAAACTTAAAACAAAGCAATGATCCTCAAAAGATGTATGCTCAGGGCCATATTAACCATAATTTTCAATGGACATATCTTTAAAATAAAATTTTGATAAATGATTGCATTGTAATGTATTCAAAGACAATCAGTGAACATACAATAGGCCATGTAATTATTCCATTACCAAAGACTCACTAGCGATGTTACATCAAGGATAAACGACAATCAGGAGCTATTTATCTCCAGCATGAAACAAAACCTATTCATTATAACTAAATGCTAAGCCTACCATCTGACATACCCACAGGAGATAATGCTAAATAACATGTTCTCCCAATCCCTCTATGAAACAACTCCAACACTATCTTGTCCTCTTTACAAGCATAACAATCTCTTCTTTGTTGTTTACACCTTGTTCAGTCTACTCATAATCAAACAAAAAGCAGAAGACGTCGCTTTGTGATAAGACTGAAAACAAGACAGAAGATAAGACTTTACTACAAGAGCAGCAAATGGTGTGCATCCAAGTCGACCAATCTGAAGTGAGGATCAGCAGATGGTTCTGATGGACGTCTCCCCGGTCAATACATGGCCCTCTCAGATTGCTCCGATACTCCTCTCTCAGTCATATCAATACAGAGTTTGATCAACTGGCTAATGTCTCCTATCTAGGATTTTGTCTCCAGTAGCAAACCTATCATATCCCAGCTACAATCTGATGTCAGAGATATGGCTACTCCAACCAGAGATATTAGCTTTCTACGAGGACTATCATCGTCTACAAGCAACTGTATTTAGGTGTTCTTCCTGAACTATCAACATACGACATTTTGTTCAGTTGTATGTTGTAATGAAATATCAACATATAAACATATTTGGTATTTCTTGGTGAATCATTAGTATATAAAAGACAATAGTTTAGATTTTTTGTTGAATTAACAATATATAAACACAGTTATTTGCTATTTCTTGGTGAATTATTTATATATATGTACAAGGAAATAGTTTCTTCTTGAATATAATCCACATTTAATATTTTTCAATTATCATATTTTGAACAACATTCTTGAGTTGCTTTGTGAATTACCAACAGCTGAACAGAACATTTTAAAAGAAATTTTGAAGAGTTCACAAAAGGAACAATTTTGGATTTAAAAAAAAATAACAAATAGCCAGAACCATCTGTATTATGGCAAAAAAGCATGCTTGGTGAATTGCATCTTGCAATGAAGCACTTTTTGAAATAATCTCCTCACTGCAGTCTGAATGAAAATTTCAACAAGCCCACAGAAAATAAGGTTATCAAAATAACCTATTATTATATCAATGAATATAAGCAAGAAACTGTTTTAGCTAGCTAATATTCAATACCTTTTTGAAGACAATGTAATAGGAAATAGTAATATTTCATACAGAAGTTTTAAACACAAAAAATAACAGGGAGCAAACTAAATAATAAGGAGTAAATACTTTCAAAAGGGTTGCTATATTGAGGCCTGTTCATAAGTGTTTTTGAAGATGGACAAGTATTGTGGATGCACAGCACTTATATGATAACAGTGTTAATATCTGCACACTGCATTCATTACAATAAAGAAGTTGTACAATTATGTAACATGTCCCTCTTTACCCTACAAAGTTAACATAATAATAAACTCCCAAAGAAATTAGCGTCTTTGATGTATCTCTAAGATGATTAACAAATGCTGACTGTTGTCAGATAACGTCTCCGAATTAATCATTTGAAACACATCTAGAGAGAGAAATTTCTGGCAGTAAAATATACATGTACTCTACACATAATTCCTCTTAACAGATACATGTAGATGAAAGACATGAAATATTTCCACAACTTGTATACTTAGTTACACAATCTCATTACTTTTCAGATAAGAATAAACATGGAAAGATAATTTGATATCGATAATAATCAAAATGTTAACAAGATGGTGAATAAATGACAAACATGTTTGTTACACACATTTCCAATGATTAATGAGAACCAGTTGACATTCAGATTCTCATCAAATAGTTTATCTGCAGGAAAATCTCTCCCAAGCAAAATACTTAAGAGAATTGATCACTGTAATTGGTTATGTAAAATTTCATAGATGCTTATCTATGGCTCAACTGAAAACTTCCGTTTTTTTTGTGTTGCCGATAATCATTAGTTGAGTTCCCATTTGCGTAAACATTTAAAAATTTTAATAGCTAACATTCTATTGATCCATGGATGATAGTCAAGCCTGCACAAAGATGCTTTTATCTTTCAAAATTCTTGTTTAGTTTAAGCTCTATTTGAGAGTCTGGATGTTACTGATAATGTTCCAGTACTTTCCTGTGATCAGCTGCTGTCTGATGGGACGGTATGGCCTGCATGGTTTGAACCGAGACGTAATTCATTGAATATTATTGTTTATGCATTTCTGCTAGTGATTTATGAATAAAACATATTCCACATGAAATGAAGTAAAGAATATATGCAAGTGTATGTAGAATTAAAGTATTTGCAGAAACAACGTAATGAATACAGGACATGGTTGATCATCAAGACAAACAGTTTGTGAAATCAGCAAATATTCCATCACAGCTGTTGGCAATAAGAGGCATATCTTGGGCAGCAATAACACCGGTATCTCGCACTCCAGTACGAGTAGACATGGTATATCCTCTATATTACACAGCTGCCTCTACAGCCAGGTGTGCGCAATCAAGCTAACCAGCAAGTGTCAATAAGTAGCTATTCTATTACCTCTCTTCACACAACAAGCAGATAGTGGTATTTGTCAAGTATAAAACCCAGGACGTCTCATTAGTCACAGAATCCTCATTGTCTTTCACTCACAATGGAATCAGGTGTGTGCAATAAACACAGGTATTTATAACAGTTAAAGACCTTCTTGTATGCTCAACATTTTATTTCTCGAGCTGTTTGACAATAAGACATAGGTAAGTAGCTTCCCTGTCCTCTTCCAAAGCAATAAGATCATGGGAGAGTATATAACAGTAACTCTTGGAACAGATTCCTCTTGAACCTTACTTAACCTTAGCAAACTACTTGTGGTTGAATGGATTAAGTCTTTGCACATTCAGTGCTGGTGATTGATGCCTCAAAAGGTCTTATGTAGTTTTAATTGTGCTTGGATCTAGCCTTTAAATGTAGAGAAACTGGCTCTATAACTCACACAGACTTGCATTCTTATTCATCTAAGGCTTAAAGGTTGAAGATTAAAAACATAATTCTAATGTAATACATTGTTAAAATGTCTTAAATTGCATTAAAAATAGCTAAGAATGTGTCTCATGAATAATCAAAACTACCATGTTTGTCTCCTCCCCAACTTAATGCAATAATCATCCTCCCCACTGTACCATTCCCCTCCCAGGGCTTAATAAAGATTTAGAGAACAGATATTGCTTAAAGAAGCATATAACCGTTAACATAAAATCAAGCTCACCAAATCCGACTGGTGTCTGATCAATATGCCAATATATGCTGCCACAAAATTTAAACCATTGGGTACTACAGTTTATGAGAAAACTTTATCAAGAGTTTGAAAAGTGGTCAAAAATGTCTTTTGTGACCATGAAAATAAAATCAAGGTCACAAAAGACACCTGGTGTCTGCATAATGCCCCAATGAAGGCGGTCACCAAATCTGAAGAAATTGGGTGCAATGGGTAATGAGATATCTCGATAACAAGAGTTTGAAAACTGGTCAAAGTGTTGTGTTGACCATGAAAATAAGGTCCGGGTCACAAAAGTGAACTGATATCTGTGTGAAGGTCAGTATAGATTGTCACCAAATTTGAAGAAACTTGGTGCTGAGGTTTATGACATATATTGCATCAACAGGAGTGGGATGGACGGACAACGCCGTAGGGACGACAAAACATTGTTAGATGATTGACCAACTGTTACAGGCAGAATTCCACCTCAGACCTCGTCATCTGAAGCCAAGACACAACCCATTGGGTATGATATATCACTGTGGCAAGAATAGTGATCATTGCCTGAGATGAAGCTATGGGTCACATTGACAAACTCAGCTATTATTAGAGGTTGCACTTAATAAATACACAAGTATTACATGGGAATCTTTTCTTCTGATTTTCAAAATAATTCAAGGACGATCAAAATAGTAAAGATGCTGGTAGTTACTAGAATGTGAAGAGTAGCTGTTTTGGGAAATCATGACAATATTACAAGCCCACTCCAACAATTACTTCAAACATCATTTTGAACTGAAAGAAAGTGCAGGTCTTCAATTAATTTGACCTTGACCCAAATTTTTAATGCTTAAAAACGAAACCATTTGAAATAAACATTTCTAATTGTGAAACAATTAAAGGATTCCTCTTGCATGTTAAATAATAGAAGGTAATTAAAAGAGAATTTTGTGCGGTGAAGAATTAGTTAAATGATGAGAAATAGGTTTAAGTTGATGGATTAAACATGATGGAAATTGTTTTTAAGTACTTTCAAAAAGTAAATGTAATTTTGTGATCGACCTTGAGCTGGTATTGGTATATGCCAGTCCTTTACTTCACACAAATCAATATTGGTATATTTGTCAGTATTCTATTAGAACTGAATGAAAATTCACATATTTTATATATTAAACAAATTAAATTGTATAATTTGTAACACCATTAAATGAAAACTGTAGCAGTTTATTCCAAAAGTACTAAACATAATTTACAGCAAACATAATGACTTGTTAAACCAGGATTGCTAGCTTGAAATATTTCAATAGTTAAAGAACAAGGTGACAGTAAAATCCTGAAGATGCTGCCATAAAACAGGAAGGAAACAAGGCACTAACTAATGATCACTGTTTTCAAGACGGCAAATTTAAGCCATTACAAAAATTAATAGGGAATTATCAGAGTTAAACACATACTAAAACTGTCCACACTCTACTTGTACAATCCTTCATGTGATTTAGCTGCCTGTCAAAGCAATGTTTTCTAGTAGTTTCAACACATTGATTTTCCAAAGATGACATCTCCAATCATCACTCATGATTAATTGAAACACATTCCATTGATGTCTTTTCTGTTTAATACACTAGAGAACCTTTATCTTCATTGAAATAATATGTACAACGATTATCCTTGATGCATAATGCATCCAGCTGAATGGTCATAGCATAATAATTTAACCATGTGGCAAATTTCAAGGCTTAATGTATTTGACAAAAATAATTAGTTCTCTATAGTTGCTATTCAAACAGCAAAGATGTCAAGAGTTTACTGCATGATCATTAACGTACAGCCAACAAAGTATACATCTGTCCTCAATGGATTGGTCTATATACATTGATTGGATGCCCACTTGCTGCAAACCGCCCCTATCCCTCCTCTCTCAGGTGTAGACGATGAGAGACAGGTATGAGCAAGTGTTCCATGAAACCTGCCTCGTATATTCACCTGTAAATCCAGTGTAATCTCAACACTCAGGAAGTTCTCCAATCTTTAATCTCTACATTTACAGAAACAAGTACAGTTTTGCACAATTACCCTATCAGGGAGATAGTGGCAGCTATAAAGCATAGCTAATGTAGCCCAGGAACAGGACAGGATGACAAAGGAGGATGGATAAAGGGAGGCCAACTGGCGATGTCCTTGTGAATCAAGCTTGCTCGGGCTGCTTGAGCGAGGTCTGAAGCAATCGTGGAGATAATGGCCTATCAAGAGCAAGTGCTAGAACAAGCCCAGCACAGGTGCAAACTTAATATAGAGTCCCTATGTCACCGATTCCTCAACATACCCACACCTGTGGCTGGCTTCAAGTCTGGTAGAGGCTCAACAAGGCTGGATTGTAAGCAGTTTTATCTGTGTTAAACACTGGTATCAGGTAGAACACTACAGGTAGCCTCAGCACGGTGATTAAACACTGACTTATACAACATGCTCTTCAAACTGGCCTGCTCAAGCTGACACTGTATCAAGGTTTCAATCTGGGAGATATTTGTCTCGCTGAGTGTTTCGCATTAAGATAAAAAAGAATAAGGAGGTGGTGGACACAATCAGCTTGGTTGGCTTTTAGGTGATACAGGGGTCTGTCTGGCAGAGGAAGACATAATTCACACCATGGTCAGTCAGCTGACAAATCGGTCGGCCAACACTGGACGGAACTTGGTCAGAAGAACTTCAAGATGAGGAGAGTTTGAAATGTTAATATTGAGTAGCTGCAGTCAATACATGTAGCAACTGAATATCTGGGGCACAAAACAAATTATATGTGATGAGAAGAAACATAATGAAGGAGATGTTTTTAAAGAAAAGTTACAACTTTCCCTGCAAAATAGAGCAAGGCTTAAATAAGGCGGTGATAGACTGGCGCAAGTCATGTCTTCTGGGGGAAGTTGTAAAAACTTTTGCATATTGAATTGATTAATATCAAATGCACAAAGAAGAAAGACTGATTGGTTTGAAACAAACTTTATCACTTTTATTCATTTATGACAGAGCACTCTGAGTGGTCAATTTATGAATCATTACTTGTTTATAAAGGAAATTATCCTTGTCTGACCACTGGTTCAAGATGAGTTAATATGTCTATCGATCTTTATTCAATCTTATGTGAAATACCAATTTAATTAATTTTATGAGATTGCCGGGGTAGAAAAGATTAAAAGAAATGCTTGCATGAGAAAAGAAATGTTTTCATGAGAAAACCGTTTTGTATGAGTTTCTATCAGATTGGTATTGGTATAATGATCAATCTTAGTAGTTAGATGTTTGTTTAAAGTGGAGAAAATTTATTCAGAGAAAAAGTTCTTCAATAAATAAAGAAGACTTTAAGATTTAATCATTTTTGCTGTGATTGTACCAGCTTGAATCCAACTAAACTCTGTCAATGAGGAAACAAGATTAAATGATGACATTCGCCACAAGCCGACTTGCATAACTCCATTACAAATTGTTCAGATTTGACACAGATAAGATAAACTAAAGATAAACTAAAAAGTGACAACATCAGTGAAAATATTCACAAGACTGATTAAGTTTCAATGAATTAATTTCTTATGTCTCATAACTTCAACTCAAGCATACATTTCTCTTATCTGGAGAACCAAAACCTATTAGCGAGTAATGCATCCCCATTTGCAATATTTAATACAGGTTAACTGTTTTATGGCTTGCTATGTGAAAATCAACCCTTTTCAAAACCGCTTATCCTGGCATGCCAAGAGTATCAAGCCAACAAAGCGCAGACATTCAGTAAAGATTATTTTACTCTGTGTTGATTTTTAAACTGCACCTGTGGCTTGTAGCATTCAGAAAGCAGTGTTGTCATATCTGCAATCTACCTCAACATAAGTATATATAAGTAACCTGTCTATGTTGAGCAGGGGCCAAGCCTGGTCGCTTTACTATCCCGACACAGGTGGCTCGATTACATTAAGCTGGAGCTAATACCCATCACCTGTTGGGGATTGTGCTGTGTTGAGCTTTGTATATAGCTAGATCGGAGATGGGCTCTACTTATCTTCTCTATCTCAATGTTTATATCTCTCTCTCTCTCTCTCTCTCTCTCTCTCTCTGAATCTCTCTCTTTCTGAATCTCTCTCTCTCTGAATCTCTCTCTCTCTCTGAATCTCTCTCTCTTTCTGAATCTCTCTCTCTCTCTCTCTCTCTCTCTCTCTCTCTCTCTCTCTCTCTCTCTCTCTCTCTCTCTCTTTCTCTCTCTCCTTCTGAATCTCTCTCTCTCTCTCTCTCTCTCTCTCTCTCTCCTTCTGAATCTCTCTTTCTCTCTCTCTCTCTCTCTCTCTCTCTCTCTCTCTCTCTCCTTCTGAATCTCTCTCTCTTTCTCTCCTTCTGAATCTCTCTCTCTCTCTCTCTCTCTCTCTCTCTCTCTCTCTCTCTCTCTCTCTCTCTCCTTCTGAATCTCTCTCTCTCTTTCACTCCTTCTGAATCTCTCTCTCTCTCTCTCTCTCTCTCTCTCTCTCTCTCTCTCTCTCTCTCTCTCTCTCTCTCTCTCTCTCTCTCTCTCCTTCAGCATCTCTATCTATCTATCTCTATCTCTCTCTCTCTCTCTCTGAATCTCTCCTTCTCTCTTTATGAATATTTATCTCTCTAAATCTCTATTTCTATATCTCTTTCTGACTTTTTCCCTTTCTATCTCTGACACCTCTCTGCTTCTGAATATCTCTCTCTCTCTCTGAAACAATTTTTTTTAGTATAAAACACATATATTAATGCACTCATAAGAGTTGTTTAAACAAATTTGAAACACTGAACCATCCTCTTAGTCCATCTTTCAACTTGAACACAATTGGGTATGACAATAGAAAACGTAGACAATGGAAAGCATCTGAGGATGTTTAGAGTAATCCAAACATTCTATTACTTGCAAAGTCATTCTCAACTTATTCACGACCAAATTGGAGATAAGGCAAAGTTCTTGTTGAAGGTAGTAAAGGATAGCTTGGCTAAATCCCCTCAGATCCTAAAGCAATCCTCATCTCTGTATGAAAGAGGTATCTGGCTGATGCTAACCTTGATTTACGTTGTATCATGTTGCCAACTGTCAAGGTGCTAACAGCCCAGATGAGAAGGGATTTACTGAGTGTGTGTCTCCTGTGATAACACCCAGTCTGCAGCCTCAGCCAGTCTATGATGATCAAAGTGGGAGGCAGACGAACTCCATGATGTCAGCAGACGGCAAAACAGGGGAGGTAACTAGCGCTTTTTGCTGTCTGCTTTGATGCAGACGGGCAGGAAACAATCCTACATTCACCCAGTGTGGGTAGTCTCCCAATGATGAGTATCACCCACCATAGCCGTCCTGTCATCTTGAGCGATGAGAAAATTTGTAAAAGCTGCTTTAGTAAAGGTATTCCTCTGTGGGGATCAAAGGAGCATGGGTAGTTTTCTATCAAACTGCTTGAAACTTGTCACTGCAGGCAGACCAACCCATGGAGAGTGAGACGGTCTGAAGGCTGCTTAATGAATTTCAACGATAAACATGATGGCATCTGACCCTCTGCTTGATGTGATAAATCCTCTTGGACAAAGTAACTAATATGCTTGTACTTAGAACACTGAACTCCAACCATGTCACACCTTTCCATGTGTCGCAATCCATAAACTCATGTTCAGCCATGTGGAAGCTCCACAATAGCTGAAACTTACATGGGAAATCTTACATTACAAAAACTTATCCTAATTCATATTTTAGTACACTTTTATGATGCAGACATTCCAGTGACTTGTCGGCCTGTCATGAAAGTTACCATGTGCAATTCATCTTATCTGCAGTCAATGAACTGAGCTTGCCATGGTGCAAACTGTAAATTTGCGACAACTATATAGACTGACGTTGCACCCCGCTGCTTGTGAACTTGCCTCGAACAAACCTGGTCACTTTCATATATCTAATCAATTATCCCAGGCATGGCTAAAAAATCAGAAAGAATAAAGCCACTCTGAATTGTCCCAAGCAACAAAGCGTGTCTTCATGTGAAATAAATTCACATCTTTTTTGTTTGAGCCATAATTTGCCAGGTGTTCGTGAGTGTTATTTGAGGCATGTTGCTTGGGACACAAACATGCTTCCTTACCACACACAATAGAAACACGCAGATCAAATTACAGGCAGGCATATTTTACAAACAGACCGAGATTTCATCAACAAAGCTACAGCAAATACACTTCAAATCTATCAAACTTGGAGATAGGTGATTATATACAGAGGAAACTATCCCAATAATGAAAGCAGGCTAAAGAGAGAAATGAAAGGGTCTAAATGATTAATAACAAGAGCTGTATGCTATCTGCTATGTGCAAGGATTAGGCTACCAATCTCTGCTGAGTTAATGTACGATTCACGACTTAACTAAGTCACTTAGAGCTACCAGTCTTTAGTGTAGGCTGAATAGGGGAACAGTTTGTGGTTCACAACTTTGAACTGGTACATAGTTCTGTGTATCAAAAGGTTCTGGAATTAATCAAGAACATTTAAAGAAACAAATGGTAGTAGAAGTGTTGTTTTTAAAAAGACTGAGGTGAACTCAATGTTAACTTTACAACAGCATATGTTTCGTGTCATTTTATGAATACATAATTACCTGTCAAGTTATATTGAAACAAGTTCAGAATTTTCAAATACATACCAATAGGTAAGTTCTATTTAAAAAGTGACCATTGGCAAATTGAAATTCACATAGCCACATATTGTTGTAACAACATGTATCACACATACATTCTTGTAACAACAGATTTTATTATTTAATTCAACAAAAATAATTCTCTCAAAGTTTATTATCTGTAACCTCTTGAAGTCAAGAAGTGAGGTTTAAAGTTGAAACAAGATCAAGTGCCCTCTCTCATGTTTTATTTCAAATGTAAGCACCTGGGAATCAATCTTTAACACCCACCCTCAATCTGATGACAAAATTATAACCTTGAAGTATAAATCTAATCTGAGCCATCGAATGCAATGTTGAGGAGAAATGTAAAGAATTCAGTGTATCAGCTGACGGCACTTGAAGCTAATCCTGCCCAACACCCTGCAAAGTGTGGGAGCAAGCCTTTGAGTTATCAGTCTGACAACCAGGTGTTTGTTACCTCAGGTGTGCTTGTTACCTGAAGATTGCATTCTCCCCTGCTGGTATACCTGCCTGCCAGAGAGGTGACAGGTAGGTTTGTAACACAGCCGGTGGACGGTGGACACCTGAAGAGAACATACACTTGTAGTGGCAGCGAGGGGTCACCTGTGTGAGAAGCTGGGCTAGTCAGATATACCTCTTTAGGATCACGTTACTTCCAGTTCCATCACACTGAAACCCAAGTTGCCTAACTACTGTTTCATTGCCGCGAGCTGTAATCAATTTTGTATTGAATTTTGACAGATGTGGAATTTGTTGGGAGCATGATAAATAGGGGCATTTAACGAGGTATGTGGGGTGGGGAGCGAGAGGTAGGGGACATTCTGACCCTGGATCAGGGCAGGAAGGTACCTCCTTGGGGCACCCCTCCCAGGTACTCATCAACATCAAACACTCAACGTACAATGACATAATGTTTAGGGATGCAAATGTAGATGCAATAAATCATGGGAATGTAAGCCGAGCCAAGATCAGTTTTTAGTGTTTGTAAACTAAGTGCAATGATGATCTCTTCACTGAGATTCGGAGTTGACAGGTATTGTTTCACCTAACATTACAAACTATCTCATTCAGGACGAACAATCGGGCTGCTTGCTCACAGGAGTAGGTTTGTAGGCAGGGGAGTCTAACACACAATCAGCGAGGGCCACCTCTGACCCGGGATTTGACACTTACCACTCGCTCAGGGATCTCAGAAGGGGCGAGAGTAACACAACCCCTGCAATACCCACTGAGCCTTTTCCCCCAATGATCTTATCGCAAATACCTGGCACAATGCGAAATCTGAGATAACACTGAATGAATGATGACACCTGCATGGTGTGCTAGTCTACAAACTTGTAAACAGTCTGTGAAACAATAGCTGAAGGGTACCTTGAACCACAGGGGTATTCAATGAGGAGAGCGGGTAGCTTGGAGCTCTTGAGTTGGATTGGGATTGGACAGGTCATCAGATAACAAAGTGGAGTCGCTCAGCTAGAAATACAAGTGGAAATTGCTGTCTTAAAGTGATGACATGTTTTTAATGATTCTCCGTGAAGTATCCAATGACCCACCATTTAGACGGTCTTTCAGAGGTATTTATTTCATTGCTAAGTCTCCCTGTCAGAATTGGATTACTCTTCTCACATTAGCGATGAAAAATCATCAGAAAGATCAGATTCTTAAAGAGAGAGAACTGACTGCTCCTGGTCTAATATCAACCTGTCATTACTAACACTTCCCTCTTCAAATAACCAGAGTAATTCTCGCTGACATTAAAGGTACAGCAGCTGAGTCCACTGCCTTAAGTTTGATTCATTTTCCTGAACACTAAATCCTCGCTACAACCCACAAATAAAAAGCCCCATCTTCGGAAATCAAAGGCTGTCATAGAGAAAGATATTTGCTCTGATTTATTATCTCTGTAAACAACATAATGATATAGTTCTTGCCTGACTTCTTGGTGCAAAAGAAATCTTCCCACTTAGAAGTGATCAATGCATAATGTCAGATCAATATTTCATATAAAGCAAACTCTTTAGATGTGGCTGGATGAGATCTCATAAATCAGCCCGAGTTGCTATGTCATGGCCGCACTATGCACAGTTCTAAATCATCAAATTGATGGAGAGTGGTAGTAAGATGTCAGGAGAGAAGCCTAGAGAGCTTCTTCAAGGGAGGTAAATGGGTAAAACAATCCTGCCGGGGACAATGGCGGAGTGAATCATACGAGTACCCGGGATACAATACCATTGCATGGCCATGTTAAAAAAAGCTGGTGGTTACGAAGTAGAGTTTTGGCTGAATGGGACGGATAAGAGACTCTTCATGAGTCAGCCCCGACCAACTGTGTGCTGATTTTCACAGATTGGCACTTAGAGGTGTGGGACATTCTATCTCCTTGCCATCTGAGCGCTAATCCAGATCCAACGAGATAATACATGGGTCGGAATCTAGGGGGCAGAAATATATATGTTATTTACCCTTGCAAAATATATTTATTTTCATGTTACTCACTCCTATTAGTCATAATACTATCAAGGCTGTGTAAAACAAGAACACTTAATTTTTAAAAGGTTTTTATTTTCATAAATCTGTTCTCTTGGTGCTGAAGGAAGCATAACAAATCAGTTTGAGAATATTTGAAACAAAGACTGGGTATTTCCAACAATTTGAAAAACACTAAAATCTTACACCTGTTTTAATTTTTCGCTTGTGAACTTCTTTGATTGTCACCAGTTGACGGTTAGTTGGAATCACTAACTTAATTGCTTACTTTAATTGTATTTCACAAGGCTAGATCCAATTCACTTATTCACCTTTGATGATCATACATTATGATGGAACATTCATCCAGGTTTGTAATAGTTCTTTCATTTCCTAGAAAACAACTGCTTCAATGAATATATTTGGAATCCTGTCCTAGAAAAACAGTAAGTAACAGTATTCATCATATGGCAATGTAACAATACGATTGACAGCATAAGAAGATTGTGATCAAGTGAAACAATCTGAATACTCCATCTTCAAAATGAAAAGTATCAATCTATAAATTATATTGGTAATAGAATAAATTATTTTCTATCAAAGCAAATGTCATGTATATATCATCTCACGAAGTAGAAATCATACATTTACACTCATAGCTGATACACTCTTGTAAATATATATTTCTACTTCACTAGATGAGTTATATACATGGAATGCGATGAGAAATGTCAAACATCTTCATGTATTTTCTTTGAATTACTTCTTTTATAGAATTTCTGATATGATATGTGATGCAATTTTGAGATAATTCATTTTTACACTAAGCTTTTCTTAAGCATATATTTTAGACAGAGTTGCAAGTCCATCCTTGTATAGAAATTAATTTTTTCATGATATAATTTCCACATCATAACACATTTACTAAAGTAAGACAGATGACATAAATCACTCAAATATTACAAATATTTAGCGCCAAAAAAACTCAAAACATGTATATAGACATTAAACTAAACTCAACAAATGAAAAGCCAACAGGTGCTTATATAATGCACTTAAAGCTTCATTATGACAGAAATAGCACGAGGAAGAGAGCCATCATTTGAAAAGGAATTTACACGATGAGATAACCCTGTGAACCAAGACAACCACCCTGCAGCATCATATGAACAAGCTGAAACGATAGTTCTCATGTTTAACTAAAAGCTTATCTCAAATATAAACACTCAACCACCATCTATGTAGACACAGATGATAAAATAAAACATCAAGGAACTGTGTTGAAAAATGATTTCTAAGTCTTAAAAAACATCGGACTCATAGAGAGGGTTATCATGCAAATTTCAGTGCTTTAAATAATTTGAAGACATTAAACAAATATTGCTGGTGGATTGCTGTTAATATATAAACATGCACCACATGGGGGCTGTCAACGCGTGGAGCGTGCGTGAAGTTGCACATGCGTTGCAAGTGCGGCAGATTTACTCTGTACTCTGAGGAACACCTGTGAGGCCAGATAAGTAAATTAGCACTGACCCTGCACATGTTGTGGTTAGGGTGGCAGCCACACTTGTGGTGTTATGTTGCCTAGCCTTGATAGCTGGATCACCCCTAGTGTATGAATGAATGCCGCACAAAGCGACAGACCGAGGGGGACAAGATAATTATAGACACACTTCTTGACTCTTCCCCCCTTGTTAGTGCAGCTGATTAATGAGTTTTATCAGCTCCTCAGTAGATCGGTTCATTAGCTTGGAATGAAAAATATTTTTCTGGATTTTAATGTGATTTGACGCAAGTTACCCATTTATTCAAACTCACATGACCCGGGAATTTTACATGGTACTGATATAAAAACAGATTTATTCATTACAGAAAATAAATACAACAAATAGTTCAAAATTTGAAAATAAATGAAAATAAATAATTATATCCAAATGTGGTACCTATATCAGTTATATCAGATAAATGTATACCCGGTAGCTTGTTATTCCATAAAAAGGATTATGATTACAGAATATTTTTTTGATAAACATGAAAAATATAAAATTCACTTATCACAATCTACAATGTTAACATTGACCTCTGTTTGAAGGATCAATATCATGATCATTGTTTGGTTTGATATATTCACAAGAAGTAAGATTACCAGTTAATCTAAGCAAGTACAGAAAGAGCATGAAGTACATCTCACTTCAAATCATGGTGCTTGTCAGATCGGTCACTAGATAGAGATATAGATTTGATACCAAAAGTTTACTATGTAATAGTTTTTATATATAATACAAATAAAAGGAGGAATGGACATAACAACTTCACACCTGAGGCGTTCTAGACTTGCCAAAACTGGTTCCTATAAATTCTATTCTGAGATTTGGATTACAGCTGGCAGTCAACTTATAAATGTTGTAATGACCATTGCGAGAAATGTACAACTAAGACAATTTATTGTATGATACAGATAGGTATATCCCGATTATTAAGACAGACATTAGTACTTTTAAAGTGAAACATGTGAATATTATTTTGCAACTAATTTTTTTTATAAGTTTTAAGTATCATTGAAAATAAATTGGAAATATATAATCAATTTTTTTACAATTTTGACTTTTCACTTACCTGTCAAGCTCACCCTTGACACACATTCAGGCAATATCTTTTCACTGAGTTTTTTGTTTACTCCAGCATTGAAGTGTTTACTACTAAAATCAGATGA
This sequence comes from Gibbula magus, assembly GCA_936450465.1. Classification (NCBI taxonomy): domain Eukaryota; kingdom Metazoa; phylum Mollusca; class Gastropoda; order Trochida; family Trochidae; genus Gibbula; species Gibbula magus. The sequence goes on along the minus strand of OW388291.1, from coordinate 80,450,721 downwards.
TGTGTTTCATGATCATCATCAAGTTTGAACAGAAACATTCAAGAAGGCCGACACCATTCATCATAACTCCGTCAACACCTTAGACAGCCTCTCTAGCATCAAAACATCACACACTACCACACATGGACTCAGCTGTCGCATAAGTGGGTGGATGTTAATTTGACTAGGTTTTTTACTAGGTTTTTTACTTCAAAACTAAAGTCTTCAGTTTGTTCCACATGTCTACAGACATATTATAACAGCTCAACTCTCAGCAGAATAGAACCTTTGACATAAAACATCTCAGAAGAACCTTTGACACAAAACATCTTAGAATAAGAACCTTTGACACAAGCCATTTTAGCATAAGAACATTTGACACAAAACATCTCAGCACAAGAACATTTGACACAAAACATCTCAGAAGAACCTTTGACACAAAACACCTCAGCACAAGAACATTTGACACAAAACATCTTAGCATAAGAACTTTTAACATAAAACATCTTAGCATAAGAACCTTCGGCACAACACATCTCAGCATAAGTACCTCTGACACAAAAAATCTTAGCATAAGAACCTTTGACACAAAACATGTCAGAAGAACCTATGACAAAAAACATCTCAGAAGAACCTTTGACACAAAACATCTCAGAAGAACCTTTGACACAAAACATCTCAGCATAAGTACCTTTGCCACAAAACATCTTAGCATAAGGACATTTGTCACAAAACATCTTAGCATAAGAAGTACCATTCACACCAAACATCTCACACTAATACCAAACACAAGCCAAGGTGAAGCTTGGTGGTACTACAAACTTTTAAGGAAAATTTGGTGGAAGAGATCAGTTTCATCTTCCAAATTTATTATTGCGATCCTATGTTTTGTATTAGTTAAACTCCATTGGAGGTGAGGTGATTTCACTTATATCACGGTTGCTAGTATTATGGCAGGGAGACAGCCCACAATGCCATGTGGCTATGCTTTGAGGTGAAACCTGCGAGCATCTGCTGGAACTAGGGAACCATGGGTGGTACTACGCTGAAATTCAGTATAGCATTGGACACAAAACCTTACTGCGTGTAGAACAGTTCTCTACTGCAGACAAAGTTGCTTTGCCCCTGGCAGGATTCGAACCTCGGATCTCTTGATTCGAAACCGAACGCGCTATCCCGCCCCCAAATCCATTGGTATCTTTGACAATCCTTGCATGCATTTTAACATCATACATGGATACCGACCATGGGTTCAGTTGTTCCATAGATTTCCATTCCAAATTTTCTTCACATCAACCGAGATTTAATTAAATGAATAAATAAAGCAATTGGCTCTGTAGCTCATTAGGTATTGCATTATTTATATTTATCACTCTAAGGTAAAGACGACATTGCCCTTGTTGTTTCTATTATGGTTTGGACAGTCACCAAATTTACAATTCATAATCCACATCGGTCAAGGTATGACAACATAAAATTATTCTAGACCTTTGTATTCTAGGAAGAAGAAACAAACTGATTTTAAAGGTGTGACCTCAATAATTTTATTTGTCAATTGGTTTCTTAGAAGAAGTTGTTAGTTGATGGGGGATCAGGACCAAAGTTTGATCCTCTATGTTCCAGCTACCCTTGGAAAATAATTTGAAAATGTGAAGGCCTGATGAGATAAAAAGCCTTCAACCAAATCTAAATGACACTTTGAAACTGACGAGAAAACCTTTGCCATCCTACCTATGAAATATCTGATAAGAACTTGATCTTAATTCAATGTCCATCAGATATACACATGCAAAAAATTTATATAAACCTAGACTTGTAAACAATCTTATAAACTTGTATCATACTGAACTCTTCATACCAACTTGCAAGGCACACAGTCGAAGCTGACGTTTCACCAATACCTCCAGTTGGTGCCCACATGCTGAGGTCAAGGGTTACCACCTGAGCCAATCACAGACACTAATGCAAAACACATTCAGAAACTTGCCATAAAAAGTAAAACATTCCCATAAATAAATTTCTTGAGAAATCAGTCCCACCTGTCAACATCTTGCCACCATCTTGACAATACATCACAATTTCTGTTCACAGTTTAATAAAACTATAAACAACTTCAATGATAATCTATGATTTTATCGAGAGGCGTAACACCTTCTTTGAAAACACTTCAAAACAATATTAAGCATGCCTTTCCATCATAATTTCTTTAAAAACGATGGAAGTCTTTCTGAAGTTGGCCAGCAAAATACTTTGACCACATGTGCCAGATTTTTGTGACGAGGAAAACGTGTCTCTGTTGTGTGATAATACTTTCAAGGCATGTCGCCATTTCTTAAACAGGTGCCTCACAGATCAATTCTTTACCTTGGCACTTGGGGGTCATATAAATCAAATAAATTTCATTTTAAAACTATCAAAATCTCACAGCAATTTTCAGTGTGTACTATCTTATACAACAAGTACAACTGATAATTTTATGTCAAAACGAAAATCTGTTCACAAAAGATATTTGTCCATGTAAAGGAAAGGTTTGGAATGAAATTAATGTTTTAACTTTGAAACTTTCCCTAATTAGCTTATTTGGTCTAACTATGACATTTACAGCCATATGGACAGCAGTTGTTGTTCTGTAGAAGACAAAGTCTACAACTGACTACATCCATATTTTGCAATATGTTTCCAATGGTCAAAGCTAACGAAAGCCACACAAAAACACATGTAGAGGTGGGAACAATTGGGTTGAATTCAGTTTCATTACATGTAAATACAAATTCCATAAGAAGACTCATGTTAAAGTGGATCTAAAATAAATTCAATTTCATTTCGATAACTAGTATTAAAGTATAACCATACTGCTCTTAAAAGTATCTGATTGGTTTTATTCAGAGAAGCAATCTGATTGGTCACTAATATGTATCAAGGCTTCTGATTGGCTGCGTTGAGCGCACATATGGCTGACACGGACCACCAGGTGGAATCAAGGTGGGTTATGCCTCGACTTAGCAATCACATCCCCTGCTTTGTTTACCTAAACCACACATACCACTTCCAACTTCAGGTAACGTTAACAAAAATGTTGAAGTTTAGGCATTTTTTCTCCATCTTGCAACCACCTGTGTCTGTATTGGCTGATTCCAAAGGGAGATAAGTCTACCTTAAATATTGCCTTTTTGCCTATCGCAACATCCACATTTGTACACATCTATCAGTGACTGAGAGTATTTGGATTTGGGAAAAGGGAAACATGTCATGTTACAGAAAACACTCAACACATCCACAAAAAGCAGGGTATATGTTGTACTGACATTACCAGACAATGCTGAGAAGGCGGGTCTAACTTCCTACGAATGCTTTTATCCAAGACTCACGGCCAACCATACTGTGTATATCTGTATTGGCTTCTGACAGTCACCATTTTGAGTAAGCTGATGGCTCATGAAACTCATCATTCACATGTGAAATAATCAGAATGAACTGTGTCTATGTCTTGGTCTTTGATAATACAAGCTTAACATGAAATCATGATAACGTAGGAAAGATGTGTTGTAAAACACTGATGCATAGATATAAGCATAATTTGTATTTATTACATCAAATGCTTGTCTTATAATCTCTTTAGAGTGAGAGAGAGTGAGAATCAGACAGAGTCAGAGTCAGAGTCAAAGTTAGGTTTAGGGTCCACTTTAGGGTTAGTGTTATGTTTCTATTTACATTTGGTCTCTGTTGCGTTTTACTTTAACAAGTATGTTCCAATGTGAAGGCATCAATGAGTGTCTTAATAAGAGTGTCCAATAAGAGTTACCTACCTTGATGTCCCTGACAGGACCTTTGTGACCTTTCAATGCCCTGATACATGTCATTGTAGAGAGATCCCATTCCTTGATTGTGTGGTCACTGAAATATAAGAACATCACACTAAATGGATTATTTGTTATTAAACTGGAGGCAAATAAAAACAATTAAGAGTCATGGGCTCTGTAGCTTATCAGCTTAAAATAATACAGTATACATATTGGTTGGAAATGTTCAATTTATAATCCACATAGGCCAGACCAAGGCATTTGCACATGATTTTAGGGGATGGCCCCTTTGGCCCTTTTCAGGGGCCACATCTACAATTTATAACCATGTACACAAGAGTTCAACTTTCTAGACCTTTTGGTACTGGAGGTGAGGTGAGTTGAGGTTTAACGCCACCCTCAAGAGTATTTCACTTATATCGCGGCTGCTAGTTTTATAGCAGGGAGAAAGCCGAAGCCGTACGCGCTAACCACTGCGCTATTCCGCCCCCTTTTGGTACTGGAGAAGAAGATGAAAATAGGTTTTCTAGGTTGTGACTGATGCAACTCATATTTGGAATAAGAATATTCAGAATATCTAATATCAAGATGCAAACTGATAAGTTCATGACTTACATCATGAAAATAATTTCAGAAAACAGATGTTACGGATTGATCATGAGATCGACAACAGTGGGATTCAAACTAAAAATGTTTGGGAAAGGTCTACCATTTAATCTAAAGGTATAACCCACTAAAGCAAGCTCATGGAAAAGGCCTCATTTCACCCTTATCTCAGATCTTTTCACATGTGATATGAAAAGATTTCAAGGATGCCACCAAATGTTCTGGATTAAACTGCCGATTGTGATCGCCAGCTGAAAGATTCTGAAGATACCATGTTCATCAGATAAATAGATGGTGAGCAGAGAGACTCCGAGAGTTTACAGCATTAACATGGGTCAACTGCTGAAGTGAAGCATACATAGAATGACTAACACTTGACATATTACACCAAAAGCCACCATTCAATATTGTAAAACTTTTCAAGTAAGGGAAATTATAATTATTCTAAAATAACCAAAAAAACTAATAATGAAAAGCTTAGGGGCGCCTGGGTGATTAAATATTTGCAATTATTTCTTTTGGCTTTGGTGAGGGGCATGAATGAGGGTAGCAAGGAATAAATCCACCAAGCAGGCAATGTGCTTAAACGGATAGATGAACATCATGCCATGCCATAGGCCCATCTTAAGCCATAAGCCATAAGCCCAGGCCTTTCAGGACTAATGAGCTAAACATTCTATTTAAGAACAAAACACCAAAACATGATTATCATGTCATCATACCAGTTCATACCATGACAGTTCAACAATTATGACATTGAAAATGATTGCAAAATTTGTCAAATTCATTATCCCATAACAGTTTAATTGCTGATTTAAATTCGTGCCAAATAATTCTGAGTGGCCAATTAACAGAATCACTATTTTAACGAAGGGAATGATTGAGATTCACCACAGCTTAAAGAACAGGTATTCCAGTATATAACAACATTAGATAAAGTGTTAAGCATAAGCCATGAGGTAAGCATGAGCCACTGACATGCCGGTGATAATGTCGGATAGAATGTTAAGATTTAAATATCTGGGGGGAAATATTCATTCATTCACACTCCCACTCATTAATTAGCATGAGTAGATATATTTATAAACCTATATATACTTATATATTTATACTTAGCTTCAAGATCCTGATATTGCACAGCATGGCAATGTGTGAAGTGTAGCAATAACAATATGTCCATTTACAGTGATGGCAGGAGGACTTAGAGGCAAGAATTGGCTCAAAGCATGCCTGACATTCCGCCATCCATCCCACCTGCCCAGGTACCATTATCTAACCAACAGCTTAATTTGGATCACACCTGCCCCAACAGGCAACAAACAATGAGCCTGCCAGAGAGAAATAAACCACTGATGAGGAAAAAATAGGGATGAGAATTCTTCAAAGAGTTTGTGTTTTTGTCACTTTACAGCTGTCAAACATGAGTTGGTACTTAGGGCAATGATGTCATTTGCAGTTACGAGTTCTGCCACAGCTATCAACATGGATTTGCTTTCTACTGAACTGACTAATAAGTCATGCAGCTTAATTAAGGTAGACCTTGTTTCTCATCCACCGGCCAGACCAATTAACAAGCGCATGAATCTGTGGCAAGATTAAAATAATCACTTGTCTGACTCTCGACACACCAACAAGCCTTCTGTCTGACTACAGAAGATCCGATGATGATTCACATTTCTTAACCCTTGGGGGTCCCCTATTGGTCCAGGATGGCCATTAACGATTCTGAGGTGTGTCACTGAGAATCCTGGAGCTCGACTTCAAATATAAATGGGCTCTGCTCACTGTAGCTGGCTCTCACAGAGATGCGAGACGATATGTCTCCGGGAGACGCTCCATGAGAAGCTCTGTATTAAAGAGCCATCACGGATGTTGATGAAAATATCAAAATTTCTCCAAAAATCTATCTCCGTGACATAAATACACTTAATTTTTCCCTAATTTTTCCAACTTAAAATAAGCCGAGAAATTGCATTAGTTAGTAAAGGTGTTTTCCAGTCTAAATATAGATCCAGTCTATTATTTTCAAGCGCAAAGCATTATGGTCTAGCTCACACACAGTAAACAAAGACACGAAAGAATAAAAAAAAATATGAGCAATGAAAGAAATCGAATATATATATTTTTTGATGGTTATTTATTTACCATTTCATTTAATTATGTATTTGCTACAGATATTGGAATAATTGTTTTACCCAACTAGGTATTTTGCTTGAATTTTATAATTAATGAGAGTAAAAATGTGTCATAATTTGCTGGTCTTATCTCAATAAAAAGAACATTAAACAGGAAATAATTTGTATATTCTCAGGACATTTAGAAACATAGTTTGTAAAGCAATCGTCACATTCAGTAATGTGTGACAAGGGTACTTTGCAAATGCGACGCGTGAAGCACGTGCAGCATATGGGTTGTTATGGCGACTTGCGCTAGAGACGAGCCTTCACGCTTCGAATGCGCTTGCTGTTTGTGTAGTACGTATTACTCAAAAAAGGGGACTCTGTTTATATACGTCAGATACCCGTAGCGCGCGCTAGTCGAAGTGATACTTCTCTTTGAAACCAAATTGCAATACATTGTCGTGATATGAAAATTATTTAACATATGCCATGTTGTAGATAAACAAATTCTCTGGCGAATGACGTTATAAGTATATTTTCCAAAAATTTGAAACACTAACATCCGTGATGGCTCTTTAATGCCTCGCAGTTTGCAACAAAAACAATTCTTTTGTCAATATCTGGTCGAAATGTCCAGCCAAAATCACACCAAATTGCATGTGCATTGTTGACCCGTAACACATTGATAATTAGCTTCACAAAAGCCATTTTTGTCGGGCTTCGCTCTGAAGCCTAATCTCCCTGGGGGCTAATTATCACCAATGTGTTTGTACTGCACTCCGGCACTCTGTTCTTAAAACCTATTTCTTCTTTCAAAATTTGATCAAAGGATTAACATGGCCTTAACCAATATCTCATGACCTTGACCTTTGACCTTCAAGGTCACACCATCAATGATCACTTTTCATCACGTATAATGATCATGCAATGACTCAAAGTGTTCATAGTTAAAATACGGCATATTCACAAGAGCATGCTTAAGTTTTGACCTCACTGCGACCTTGACCTTTGACAGATTTTAGCGAAAATGTTTTCAAATCTTGGTCTTTCTCCATAGTTCATATATACCAAATAAGAGCCTAATAGCACAAACAAGTTTGAAGCTATCATGTTTACAAGGATTGTTGTAGTGATTTCAGAACTCATGACCTTGAATGTGAACATGTCAAAATCATTCACCAGGTGTATCAGAAAGAAATTAAACTATCTATATGAGGTGTTAATATCTTCATGGAAAAAAGTTACTTAGTGATTTCAGAACTGGTCAGCATGACCATATCTCGTGACCTTGACCTTTAAAATTCAAGGTCACACAATCAGTGATCACTTTTCATTGTGTATCACAATCATGTAATGATTTAAAGTGTTAATAGTTGAAATAAGACATTTTCGCAAAGCATGCTTAGGTTGTGACCTCGCTATGACCTTGACCTTTGACGGATGTTAGCGAAAACCTTTTCAAATTTTGGCCTTTCTTCATAGTTGATATGTACAAAATAAGAGCCTGATAGCACAAATATTTTTCAAGTTATCGTGTTTACAAGGATTTTTTTCAGCAATTTCAGAACTTGTGACCTTGACCTTTGACCTTGAATATGAACATGTCAAAATAATTCCCCAGGAGCATAAGTAAGAAGTTATGTATATGAGGTGTTGATACCTCCTTGGAAAGAAGTTATTTAGTGATTTCAGAACTGGTCAGCATGACCATATCTCGTGACCTTGACCTTTAAAATTCAAGGTCACACAATCAGTGATCACTTTTCATTGTGTATCACAATCATGTAATGATTGAAAGTGTTAACCCTTACGTTGCGTATATATATTTTACCATTTTTAGCCCCTGTGGCGGAATTTACAGGCTCGCAGCTCGCAGCAGTAGTTTGGGCTTTGGCACTAACTAGCTCTGCTGGCGGAATTTCCAGGCGGCGATTCCGGTATCGTTTTTACAAAATATACCGCATCTACATGGCGAATAAGGACTATATACGGGCGTTCAATACAAATTTAAGTAGCGACACCCGTACACAAATGGCTAATTCACACCCGAAACTTTGAATGAATTTTCTATGTTTTTTCGTTTTTATTCTATTACTTTCCATTTATATACGGAATTGAAGACAAGATGTCTAGCTTCACAATGATATAAAAATTATTAGAATGCGACCTTTGGTTATAATTCTATAGCTATGTAAAGTTTGTCTTTATTTCCACCAATAAAATCGTAAATACTTACAACATGTATGCGGCATTGCGAACGGTCGTTCATCGCACTTTTCCAAGAAATCATAATCTCGAACCAGTTGACAAATAAGCACATGTCAACCCTAATATGGTTATGTTGTTTTACCTTTCAAATAAAAGCTAACCTCGAACCATAACTGATGAAAATATGTTGATTAGTTTGTGTGCCGTTTGGTTTCACATGCCTCTCAGAAAGGTAAAATTGTATCTTTATTTCTGTGAAATAATTATGCGCATTTTATATAGAATAAAAGATTATTCTTTTTGGTTTATTGTGATATAAAAATCATGAAAAAACATTCAGTATTTTAGCCGTGATAAATGTGTAACAAGTTGTGAAAATCGCCGATTGTTAAAGGGATTGTCGGTGTAAACGTGCCCTTTTCCACGGCGCTTGCTGTGTCTTTATAATTTTTTTGACATTTGCTAATTTTATATGGGAATGTAGTCCATTGTTTCCCCTTTATTTTGCCGTATTTTTTTTTGAAAACAAACAATTCGCTCACATGATATGAAGTGCGGGAGTAAGGCGAGTTAGCGATAGCAGTCTCGGGCGAGGCAAACCCGATGCAATACAAACACGTGGCTGAAAATAGCCTCAAGCGAATTAATGCTTCAGGGGCTAAGCCCGACATAATTGGCCTTTTGTAAAGCTAATTATCGATGCGTTACGGGTCAACAATGCACACGCAAATTGGTGTGAATTTTGCTTGATATTCCGACCACACACTGAATAAAGCTTTATTCTCATGTCGGGTCGCGATGCGTAAATACAGCCATTCTCATGGGTCGGGTCGCGGACACAATCGACTCGTGACCCGGTATGGGGGATAGAAAAGTACTTAGACAGCCGTGAATTATTCTAAGTCTTGTATCCGGGATCCGTATTCAGACACCTCGGAATCGCTTATAGCCCGCCCGGATAATTCCTTCGCCCGCATGTTAAAGGTTAGATGAAATGACATATGGTCACTTTCGGATTCGTTGAAAAGGGGTTTCAATTTGACAATTGCTAGATTTTAAATTTTTGAAATCGACCCATAAATAACTTATATATGGCTTTTTTTTAAAAGTGCCCAATTAAGCCCCGGCGACCAGAATGAAAATGGGCGGGGGTGGTCACTGAAGCGTATCGGGCTGTGACGTACGTGAAGGAGCCTCTACATGGCCGCTAATCATAATTTAACGCGTTTTCCCCACTTTTAAACTGCTCATATAAGACAGAAAACTTCATCAAAACAACCCAAATTTTCGATAAACGGATTACTAAACTATTCAACTAGCGATTTTATATGGTTACAACAACCGGGGCGTGCTTTATTAGAGTGCATTCTGCGCTTTTGTATAGTATGTTTGTACCAATTAATCGCGGAACTAGAAGGGAAGGTATGACAGTTCAAGTGACACTGAAACAAGGGAAGAAGATTATCGCGGGAATCGGGTGAACAGAGATTAAGTAGCATCAATTGATCAAAGTATGTTGAATAATCGGCATGTTAATTTTGTTTTGTATGTATTAATAAATAAATATATATGGTAGGTATAACTTCATATACACTGAACGATTGACTGTTCAAACAAGCGAGACAACGTTGCAGATTTATAAATAACATTTTGTATTTAATATAAAAGATTACTGTATTTTAAGTTTGTCAATTAAAATATTCTATATATGATGTAACGGAATGCAAACCATTTTCACTTCACTTTCATGAATAAATAAATGAACTGTTTTGGTCAACAAGCTCAATGAAATTTACATGAAGATTGCTCTATTGTGCACGCTAAACATATACACAGATTGATATAGACAACGAACATTATCGAATAAAAGAATTATGTTACCAGAAGCATTTTAATGAACATATCGTTAATGAAAACGAAATGGTTTAATTAATAGTCTGATAGCTTTTATGTGTCACTTCTGCACATCAACACACAATTCTCAGTTTAGCGGACCATATAGATGTTTCTTCCAGATCAAAGGGGAGAAGTGTTGTTACAGCACATTAGTTTACGCAATTAAGAAGCTGAGTATGTGAGAAGGAAGGAGTGTAATTATGTTTGTACAGATAACAAGTTTACTGGACCGACTTAATTATATAACACAAGTCGGTGACCAGCATGTCATGTTTATTGCCAACGTCCTGTCTTGGTGACACACAATACACTTAACGCGACATTCAGTCTAGAAATTTCAGCCAATGAACATATCTCTATCAAGTTATCCAATAAAAACTCTTGTTTAAATCTAATGTACCAATGAAATTATTTTTAGTGTAAAATCATCATAACTATTTGGTTTTCTATCTTGCCATTTGCGAAAAGACTTTTGCTGAAAGAGGGTTATTATTTGACCATCTTCTGTTTCCAAGTACTGTCATTGATGGAATTATAGGTTAACATTTTGTGTCTAATGTGCATTTGGATATTCATATTGTCCTTTTGGATACGGTTATAAGGTAAGTTTCTTACATTAATTGACACTCTTGATGAATTGTCAATTTAATACGATGTTTATTTGATTATATTTGATTAACCACACATTTTATTGAAACCATTATCTTATAAACTATGAAATTCTGAATGTTTTAATGTGTAATAAGTGATAACTAAATCGTAAAAGGTAACATTGGGATGCGATGTTTTCGTAGGTGGATTCGTAGACGTATTATTCTTTTGATGTTTTAAAATATGTGGTGAGTTATTTTGATTTTTGTAATGTACAGTTAGTAAATTAGGTTGTCGGTTGATTAACGATGTTTAAAAACAGGATGTTGTGAAGTGCTTTTATTGTCGATGGCTCACAATAGGGTCTACTTCGCCGGCGTGCTTATCTCACGTTTGTTTTTTTATTTTAAACACAAACAATCTCTAACAAAAAATAACAACAACACCGACTATCTGATTTCGTTGTCTAAACTGTACTTCGTTCATATTATCATATCTTGGTTTCATTTTGTCATCTTATATATCATTAGCATTGATTTATCCTATGTCTACGAACGTCTATGAATCCACCGTCTCTCACTAGTTATACCAATTATATTTGATTTGATATATATAACGATATTTTGGTATTTGTAAAGTGAAACTTGATAACTAACATTACTCGAACAGATTACACAGCAGAACAGCGATGTGGCATCATTGCAAAGCGTAGATATAACAGATTAACTGACCGATTCCCCAGTGTTTGCCATTGTAAATAGTAAGCGAATGTTTACACCCCGTCCCTTCACGTACGTCACTTCCGGTATCTTCCAACTCTCTAAGCCCCGCCCCATTTTTGGTTTGTTGGTCACGGGTGAAAAGCAGACGATGTTTTTGGGTGTTTTTAAGCCGCTCTAGTTTAATATAGGAACAACATATGGATTTATTTTTGGTTTCTTTTTGCACAAAATAGTCTGATGAACCAATTGCAGTTAAGAATTCAATAGAAAATAATTCATTTCAGCCTTCCTTTAAGGGTTAATAGTTGAAATAAGACATTTTCGCAAAAGCATGCTTAGGTTGTGACCTCGCTATGACCTTGACCTTTGACGGATGTTAGCGAAAACCTTTTCAAATCTTGGCCTTTCTCCATAGTTGATATACACCAAAGAAGAGCCTGATAGCACAAATATTTTTCAAGTTATCGTGTTTACAAGGATTTTTTTAGCGATTTCAGAACTCGTGACCTTGACCTTTGACCTTGGATGTGAACCTGTCAAAAAAATTCCCCAGGGGTATAAGTAAGAAGTTATGTATATGAGTTCTCAAAACCTAATAGGAAAAAAGTTATAGCGAATACAAAACGCGGAGGCGGCGGCGATGGAAACTGCACAAAAACTGATAGCAGCTCCGACTTAGTCGGAGCTGCTAATGATCATTTATTCCATATAAAATGCTCATATTTACTCACAGAAATAAAGATACATGTTTACCTTTTTGAGAAGCATGTAAAACCAAAACGACACACAAACTAATCATCATTTTTACATCAGATATGGTTCGAGGTTAGCATTTATTGGAAAGGACTGACAACATGACCATATCTGGGTTGACATGTGCTTATTTGTCAATTGGTTCGAGATTATGATTTCTTTGAAAGGGTGATGAACGACGTAAGAACACGTTTGCAATGCCGCATCATAAATGTTGTCAGTATTTACGATTTCATAGGTGGAAATAAAGACAAACTTTACATGGCTATAGAATTATAACCAAAGGTCGCATTCTAATAATCATTGTGAAGCCAAACATCTTGTCTTCAATTCCATATATAGATCATATATAAATATAATTTTCTCGTTTTGGATTTATGCTATTATGAGACCCGAATTAAAGACAATCTTTCGAAAGTAATAAAAAAACAAAAAACAAAAAAACATTCAAAAATGCAGGTATGAATTAAATTTATTTATGGGTGCCGCGCGCTGGAATTGTATATAACGCCCGTTTATAGCTATTCGCGATGTAGACAGGATATATTTCATAAAAACGGTACCGGGTTCGCCGCCTGGAATATTCCGTCAGCAGTGCCAATTAGTGCTTTAGCCAAAATACGGCTGCGAGCTAGATGGTCAGAATATTCTGCCACAGGCTAGGGGCTAAAACGGGTAAAAGAGAAATACGCAACTAAAGGGTTAAGGACTTTATTAGTGAAATTCTGTGTTTGATCGAAACACATCTCTAATCCAAAGCCCCATAAATCACAATCCACATCAGTAAATCATTAAAAAGACCCAAAATAGCAGCTGACAGTAAATTGTATGTAAGCAATTTACAAATCTCTATTAGAAGACGGCAATCCATTACTGTAGCAGGATACCCCACTTCACCGTCTCATTAACACAGCTCTGTGAAGGGACGGACTCCTTCCTTAATCATACGCAGTAGGGCTGACCACTTACTGGGCTTGTTACTTGATTGGATACTGAGAGAAAGAAATTAGGGAACACTCGTAACGTTTTCCTTCAGAGGAAATTTCAAAATAACCAATGACTACTGACTAAACAAAATATCAATATATACATATAAATATATAGATAAATGTATCTTGGCTATAATGTTCAAGTCTGAAAAGCATAGATGTAATGTTCATGTTCACCAAATGTTCCTCTATATATTTCTCTCAGTATACCAGGTATATTCAGTTTCTTGGTAAGGAGATGAAGTTTGATTTGACTATCTGCCATGAATCTGGGATGGGGCTGATGACTTCATGGACTAATACTGTCTTCATCACTGTCACTTGATTATACATTCAGTCCACCACGCTGAATCGATGATGAGTAACTTACAATAAGAGTCATCTTTATCCTGATCATTCGAAATATTATCCAACATTGTCAGTATTATACATATATTTTTCTTATCTTATTTACTTATATGCTATGCATTTGTAGAACCATTTTAAACTAAATGAAAAATACTGTATCTTACAGTAAAAAGCACAATTTCACTGCTTATACACCAGGAGCTTTTGGATAGTCTGTAATGTGAAGACACATAAGAGTTTCTTCTGTCATGTAGAATATACAAAACATCATGATACATGACTACTCTGGTATGAAGACTTTGCAAGTTGGAACTCTCTTACAGATTCATTGAACCTCTACCAATTGACTTGTCTCTGAGAACAGGAAGATTTTCTGGATAACGACTTCTTTAATGTGAAACTACATGTGTGTATTTTAACATTAAAGAAGTTGTTATCCAGAAAATCTTCCTGTTCTTATGTATGCCACTTTTAAATGCCCTTCAAAGACCTGACTACAAATAGCCTACATTCAATGAAATATGATACTTGTAAGAAACTTTTCTATTGATAACTGCACTTGTAGCAGAGTCTGTGAGTCCAGGAGACAGAAGCAGTGTTACAGAGTGAAGATACTTCATGCGGAGATTCTTCAACTGCCAGGAAGCACTGTAAGAATCCATTACCATCAAGATGTATTGATATAGGCAGACTCAGCAACCTCATCTCTCAGCGTAATGCTCCGCCTAATGTCCACTGATTTACTGCCAAGATTTCTCAATAACAATTTACTCATAAAATATTTACACAGAATAAAGTGCCTGTCATTTAAATAAGAAATATGTATGGATAAGGCAATTTTGAATCTGAAATAGCAAATATCATTTAAAAAGATGAAATAATGACATGAAGTAAATAAATGGTTTAAAGCACTGTAGATAAGAAGAGTTATTGTGAAAGAGGCTTCAATGCAGCAAGTCAATCAAGTTGGTTATAAACATGACCATCAATCTTATACAGCAAAAAAAAGCTCATCTTATCTTATCTGGGCTACAGCTGACTTAATATTGGATCTATTCAGCACATATGATCTACTTGTCGTAAAACAATGGCTCAATTTGCACCTGAATACACAATAGTGTCTATTAAATAATAGACTTGAAATTTAATTTTGATGCAGATGTTTTGGATTAATTTTTTAAGTACATACACTTATAATGACAAAACTAAACAAGTGTTTGCAACTAACATGGCAATGTCCCCCGCCGTTAACATTGAGTTTAGTAAGACACATGATTTGGTCAACTGTCAGTCACCTTGAAAATAAGGTCAAGGTCCCCAAAATCGACTGGTGTCTGTGTCATCCCCCAATGTAGACTGACACCAACTTTGGGTGATTGGGTTCATAAGATAGCACGTTAACAAGAGACAATAAAGTTGTCGAAGTGTCGTGGTGACCTTGAAAATATGGTCAAGGTCACCAAAATGGACTGGTGTCTGCGTCATCCCCAAATGTAGCCTGGCACCAAATTTGAAGACTTTGGGTTCATCCAGTCATGATATATCGCGTTATTAAGAGTTTGAAAAGTGGTGAAAGTGTTGTGGTGACCTTGACCTTATTTTCAAGGTCACCAAAATCGACTGGTGTCTGCGTCATCCTCCAATGTAGCCTGGCACCAAATTTGAAGACTTTGGGTCCATCCAGTCAAGATATATCGCATTAACAAGAGTTTGGTCTAAGTGTCGTGGTGACCTTGAAAATAAGTCACTTTCACCAAAATCGACTGGTGTCTGCGTCTTCTCCCAATGTAGGTCGACACGAAATTTGAAAACTCTTAATACAACGTTTCATGAGATATCGCATTAACAAGAGTTTGAAAATTGGTCAAAGTGTCATGGTGACCTTGAAAATAAGGTCAAGGTCATCAAAATCCACATGTGTCTGCGTCTTCCCACAATGTAGACTGACACCAAATTTGAAGACTTTGGATAAAACGCTTCATGAGATATCGCGTTAACAAGAAATGTGACGTACGGACGCCGCTGAATACATAGTCCCCCGTTCCGCGTTGCGGCGGGGGACAACTAGTGAATGTTTGCCGCTAACATAAAATGTCCCCTGCCACTGATGTTGAGTACAGAAAGACACATTTAATAGTTTTTATTGTGTGGTTAAAAGGTGGTTCTTTATATATTGCAATAGTAGTAAAAACTGCAATGATAACACCAAATCTGAAGACATTAGGTGTTCTGGTTACTTAGCTATAGCATTAACAAGACTTGACAGCAGTGTGACCCTGAAAACAAGGTCAAGGTCATCAAAGATGACATGTGTTTACACAATCAATATATGTTGTTACCCGATTTTAAGACATTGGGTACAACAGTTTAAGAGATAACGCTTCAACAAACGTATGACCTTGAAAATAAGGTCATGGTCACCAAATAGGTCTGGTTTGTGTAAAATCCATCACTATAGGCAGTCACCAAATTTAAAGACATTGGGTGCAACAGCTAATGAGATATCAGATTAGAAGAGTTTGAAAAGAGGTCAAAGTGTCATTGTGACCTTTAAAATAAGTTCACGGTCACCAAAGTCAACTGATGTCTTCATAGACACCAACTTAAGGCTGTCACCAAATTTGAAGCCATTAAGTACAATAGGTCATGAGATATCACATTTACAAGAGTTTGAAAAATGGACAAAAAAAGGGGTGACCTCGAAAACAAGGACAAAGTCTCTAAAGTGAACTGGTGTCTGTGTAATCTACCAATATAAACTGTCACCACATTTGGATACATTGGGTGCTACAGTTCATGAGAGATAGCATTAACAAGAAGGGGATGTAATTATGGACAGACTGAATACATGGTCCCATATTCCACATTGCGTTGAGGGGCAATGAAGCTACAATAAGGACATGATGCTACATAATAATATTTCATCCTACTGATTACTTGGACCCTAAACAATTGTTTTCTCTGTGGAACAGTTTCCTTGTTGTAAATTGGTACACATGAATAGGAAAATTATAGGTTTGATTTAAAACATGAACTCTTTCTCTGTGTTTTTTCAAATATTGCAGACTAGCTTATCTATAGCCACTGACCAATCTTGGATGACTCCCTTTGGTGGCAAGGATTAGCAGCTAAAGCATTAACAATATGGACGTGAAACATTAAGATTTGGCTCAGCTTCATAAAATACATACATTTATAAGAGACTAATTTTGTCTCATATATGAATGAGGGGCTTTAGTCTCATTATGTGTCTTTTTGCAGTGTTGTAAAATACTCAGAATGATGGTCTTAATAAGCATTGATAACAGCCATACTCTAACAAAGATAATCACAGCACTATAAAAAGCTTTTGAACTATTTAACTGGTCCTCTGTTTTGTTCAAGTCACGGTCCATGCTGGGAACAAGGGCTTTATTTCATGGTGAAATTCATCTTTCTCTACCAAATCAAGACTTACTATACCAGAACCTGAAGTCAGAAATGAATGGAGCTCTAGATTCATTCTGTTGCATTGAATAATTCATCCCACCCAGCAACAATGACATAAAAGATATACAAGATATACAGTACGGTAAATTGAAGTACTTGAAGTTTACTAAGTATACTCAGTTAAGAGATTTCAATTTCAGAGAATAGATTCATTCTGTCCTATTTCAACCTGCTTCTTAAAAGATAAACTGAATATAAAAGTTGAAGTGGGTTCTTAGTGATCTCCTTGGCTCAGAAATGAATGAAGCTCGATCTTGATTGATCCTGTCTGGTGGTACATGCTAGAAGCCACGGTGCCCCCACCTACATTTCACCGATCTGGCACCCAGCAGCTGATGCTTGGTGTGCTTAAGTAGATGGAAAGCAGACAACTCACATGGACAGAGTATTTGACTCCTTATATTGCCCAGACACACACATAGGACCAGGGCCAAGTTTGGGTACAGAAACGCACTTACAGTTATAACAGAATTCTCTCAGCTCTTATCAACCTTCTTCCGAAATCATGATGAAGTACTGTAATTTGTAGTTTAACTCTTTGGTGGTAATTTATGTAAATCAATAAATTTCTCAATATTTTGTATTTCCGGTGAAATGAAATTGACATTTTCTGTCCTTGAATCATACTTCCCTGCATCTATTTCTTCAACAATCTGGAATTGATTTTATTGTAGGAGTTACATATGATGCTCTGTTGTCTTTGTAAAAACATGAGCAATTATAAAACTAAGTAAATAACTCTCAAAGCTATTAGACAGCCACCAAACTACCAATCCTATGTTCTCTCCGAACATCTGAACACACAATATTTGATTTGGTATATGATTTTATTTCCTTTCAGAATTAGTACGGTAGTACATTGAACTCACCCGGACGCTGTCCAAAGTCGACCCTGGTGGTAGGCCACTTTGTGGACTGGTGCATCATGGGTCTTTACTGCAGCCTCAGATTCTCCGTTGATCTTGTTCCAGAAAAACACTGTGCCGGAGTTGTCAGAGCCAATCAAAAGACAGTCCTGCAGCTGAAGGAAAGAGAAAGATACCATTTAGTTTTACATTAGTTAGCCTAAACCTAAACCACTAAACTTACGTTTGAATATACTATATAAAAATTTATCTTATAAATACGATTCTATCTTTTTTAACCTATATTTTTAATCTATAGAAAATAAAAATAAAAGGAGCTCCTGCAACTCAGCTTTTGTTAAAATTATTACTGGGAATAAAAGGTGTGTTCTCCATAATTGGCCATGAAAAATAATCTTTGAAACTGGCTGAATTTCACCCACTGTTGAACCTATATTTCAGAAAAGAATGGTCATACAGATTTGTTTTCTCTCATGTTATCCCTTTCAAAATGCCTTTAAATATTTTATAATTATTGTCCTGTAAGTTCAAGCAAATGTTGGTTTTGAAAAAAAAGAACTTGTATGACTCATCTGAAACAGATATGCTCTAACAGTTTGACTTGAATGATATCCAGTTGTTTCCTGGGAAAATGTTTACCTCAGCAATATACTTATGAAATAAAGACTTGATAGAAGTGTGCTTGTTTTGTCTATCTCTTATCAGAAACCATTACACTGGCACGAAACAGAGCAATCATGCACGATCCCTGACAATATCAAATAAACAATTGGTGTAAGTGTCTTGTAATGATGCTGCAGTTGTATAACACCACCCCCACCATGTTTCCAGTAAGCCCTGTGAGTTCTGATTGACTTTGACATGCTAACACTTTCATGAACCTTGCCCGAAGTCGGCCAATATGCAGAACACCATTATATCATTAAGTAATTACCTGCCCGTGTAGGGGGTTAGTGTGCAATATAAACAAACTCATTGCTTTTCTTTGATCTGCCCCACCTAAAGTGCTGTGTTTGGATTAGCATGATCTCAATAGGGAAACCTTTAGGGACATATCCGACCAAGAGATGAAGAATAGAACATTTCATTCAATTGACAATCCTAAAATATGAGAAAAATTAGTAAAGTCTATTTCAGGTAAGCAAAGACAGAAAATAATCCATAACTACCGGGTTCATTAATCTTTATTAAAATCTACAAAGAATTATGAAATCTTTAAATAGTTGGTTGATTTTTATAGATAATTATAGCTATTAGGAACAGCAAAATAATTGAAAAATATCTGTAAACAAGCACAAGCGTTCAGGGTCAGTTTGTCTTCACAACATGAGGTGGACCAAAAATAGACATTATAAGGTGGTCTTCAATCAAAGTCAATAAATTTAGCTTTAACAACTTTGAACATTAGCAAATAATTTGTGAGGTAAATGACTTCAAAAAGGATAATAATATAGATAGAAAAAGTCATCATAACATGAACAGGACCATAAGTCATATGTTTCAATTCATGAACAAATTTTTCTATCTTTAAATTGAAGTTTGAAACAATCACCTTATACAACCTAAAAATCAACATCTTCCAAAAGCATCAAGACTGCGAGTTCAAACTACTTCAAACTTCCCTAACACCTGAACTACTCCCGTCATCTGGAACCTTGAAGAATTCACTTTCAAACTGGCTTGCTGCTCAACACATACACAACAAGGAGATATGTGTAAACCTTCTCCGACACATGCTACAGCAATGGCAGGGTCTTGTTGCCAATTCCAGGACTCTGGAAGCCAGACAGCAAGCAGAGGCAGGAATTATCTGAGTGTTCCTCGTCTGGATAGTGTAATATGCTAACCCTGGAGCACACCAGTCTGGGCATGTGTGACCTGGGTACAGCCCAGTAGACAATGAGTAGATCTGAGTAGAGTAACTACTGAACCATCTTGCTGTGACCTGGGTACAGCCCAGTAGACAATGAGTAGATCTGAGTAGAGTAACTACTGAACCATCTTGCTGTGACCTGGGTACAGCCCAGTAGACAATGAGTAGATCTGAGTAGAGTAACTACTGAACCATCTTGCTGTGACCTGGGTACAGCCCAGTAGACAATGAGTAGATCTGAGTAGAGTAACTACTGAACCATCTTGCTGTGACCTGGGTACAGCCCAGTAGACAATGAGTAGATCTGAGTAGAGGAACTACTGAACCATCTTGCTGTGACCTGGGTACAGCCCAGTAGACAATGAGTAGATCTGAGTAGAGTAACTACTGAACCATCTTGCTGTGACCTGGGTACAGCACAGTAGACAATGAGTAGATCTGAGTAGAGGAACTACTGAACCATCTTGCTGTGACCTGGGTAAAGCCCAGTAGACAATGAGTAGATCTGAGTAGAGTAACTACTGAACCATCTTGCTGTGACCTGGGTACAGCCCAGTAGACAATGAGTAGATCTGAGTAGAGTAACTACTGAACCATCTTGCTGTGACCTGGGTACAGCACAGTAGACAATGAGTAGATCTGAGTAGAGTAACTACTGAAGCATCTTGCTGTGACCTGGGTACAGCACAGTAGACAATGAGTAGATCTGAGTAGAGTAACTACTGAAGCATCTTGCTGTGACCTGGGTACAGCACAGTAGACAATGAGTAGATCTCAGTAGAGTAACTACTGAACCATCTTGCTGTGACCTGGGTACAGCACAGTAGACAATGAGTAGATCTGAGTAGAGTAACTACTGAAGCATCTTGCTGTGACCTGGGTACAGCACAGTAGACAATGAGTAGATCTGAGTAGAGTAACTACTGAACCATCTTGCTGTGACCTGGGTAAAGCCTAGTAGACAATGAGTAGATCTGAGTAGAGTAACTGCTGAACCATCTTGCTGTGACCAGGGTACAGCACAGTAGACTATGAGTAGATCTGAGTAGAGTAACTACTGAACCATCTTGCTGTGACCAGGGTACAGCCCAGTAGACAATGAGTAGATCTGAGTAGAGTAACTACTGAACCATCTTGCTGTGACCAGGGTACAGCCCAGTAGACAATGAGTAGATCTGAGTAGAGTAACTACTGAACCATCTTGCTGTGACCAGGGTACAGCCCAGTAGACAATGAGTAGATCTGAGTAGAGTAACTACTGAACCATCTTGCTGTGACCTGGGTACAGCACAGTAGACAATGAGTAGATCTGAGTAGAGTAACTACTGAAGCATCTTGCTGTGACCTGGGTACAGCACAGTAGACAATGAGTAGATCTGAGTAGAGTAACTACTGAACCATCTTGCTGTGACCTGGGTAAAGCCTAGTAGACAATGAGTAGATCTGAGTAGAGTAACTGCTGAACCATCTTGCTGTGACCAGGGTACAGCACAGTAGACTATGAGTAGATCTGAGTAGAGTAACTACTGAACCATCTTGCTGTGACCTGGGTGCAGCACAGTAGACAGTGAGTAGATCTGAGTAGAGTAACTACTGAACCATCTTGCTGTGACCTGGGTACAGCACAGTAGACAGTGAGTAGATCTGAGTAGAGTAACTACTGAACCATCTTGCTGTGACCAGGGTACAGCACAGTAGACAGTGAGTAGATCTGAGTAGAGTAACTGCTGAACCATCTTGCTGTGACCTGGGTACAGCACAGTAGACAATGAGTAGATCTGAGTAGAGTAACTACTGAACCATCCTGATGTGACCAGGGTACAGCACAGTAGACAATAAGTAGATCTGAGTAGAGTAACTACTGAACCATCTTGCTGTGACCTGGGTACAGCCCAGTAGACAATGAGTAGATCTGAGTAGAGTAACTACTGAACAATCTTGCTGTGACCTGGGTACAGCACAGTAGACAATAAGTAGATCTGAGTAGAGTAACTACTGAACCATCTTGCTGAGACCTGGGTAAAGCCTAGTAGACAATGAGTAGATCTGAGTAGAGTAACTGCTGAACCATCTTGCTGTGACCAGGGTACAGCACAGTAGACTATGAGTAGATCTGAGTAGAGTAACTACTGAACCATCTTGCTGTGACCTTGTTGCAGCACAGTAGACAGTGAGAAGATCTGAGTAGAGTAACTACTGAACCATCTTGCTGTGACCTGGGTACAGCACAGTAGACAGTGAGTAGATCTGAGTAGAGTAACTACTGAACCATCTTGCTGTGACCAGGGTACAGCACAGTAGACAGTGAGTAGATCTGAGTAGAGTAACTGCTGAACCATCTTGCTGTGACCTGGGTACAGCACAGTAGACAATGAGTAGATCTGAGTAGAGTAACTACTGAACCATCCTGATGTGACCAGGGTACAGCACAGTAGACAATAAGTAGATCTGAGTAGAGTAACTACTGAACCATCTTGCTGTGACCTGGGTACAGCACAGTAGACAATGAGTAGATCTGTGTAGATTAACTACTGAACCATCTTGCTGTGACCTGGGTACAGCACAGTAGACAATGAGTAGATCTGAGTAGATTAACTACTGAACCATCTTGCTGTGACCTGGGTAAAGCCTAGTAGACAATGAGTAGATCTGAGTAGAGTAACTGCTGAACCATCTTGCTGTGACCAGGGTACAGCACAGTAGACTATGAGTAGATCTGAGTAGAGTAACTACTGAACCATCTTGCTGTGACCTGGGTGCAGCACAGTAGACAGTGAGTAGATCTGAGTAGAGTAACTACTGAACCATCTTGCTGTGACCTGGGTACAGCACAGTAGACAGTGAGTAGATCTGAGTAGAGTAACTACTGAACCATCTTGCTGTGACCAGGGTACAGCACAGTAGACAGTGAGTAGATCTGAGTAGAGTAACTGCTGAACCATCTTGCTGTGACCTGGGTACAGCACAGTAGACAATGAGTAGATCTGAGTAGAGTAACTACTGAACCATCCTGATGTGACCAGGGTACAGCACAGTAGACGGTGAGTAGATCTGAGTAGAGTAACTACTGAACCATCTTGCTGTGACCTGGGTACAGCACAGTAGACAATGAGTAGATCTGTGTAGATTAACTACTGAACCATCTTGCTGTGACCTGGGTACAGCACAGTAGACAGTGAGTAGATCTGAGTAGAGTAACTACTGAACCATCTTGCTGTGACCAGGGTACAGCACAGTAGACAGTGAGTAGATCTGAGTAGAGTAACTGCTGAACCATCTTGCTGTGACCTGGGTACAGCACAGTAGACAATGAGTAGATCTGAGTAGAGTAACTACTGAACCATCCTGATGTGACCAGGGTACAGCACAGTAGACAATAAGTAGATCTGAGTAGAGTAACTACTGAACCATCTTGCTGTGACCTGGGTACAGCACAGTAGACAATGAGTAGATCTGTGTAGATTAACTACTGAACCATCTTGCTGTGACCTGGGTACAGCACAGTAGACAATGAGTAGATCTGAGTAGATTAACTACTGAACCATCTTGCTGTGACCTGGGTAAAGCCTAGTAGACAATGAGTAGATCTGAGTAGAGTAACTGCTGAACCATCTTGCTGTGACCAGGGTACAGCACAGTAGACTATGAGTAGATCTGAGTAGAGTAACTACTGAACCATCTTGCTGTGACCTGGGTGCAGCACAGTAGACAGTGAGTAGATCTGAGTAGAGTAACTACTGAACCATCTTGCTGTGACCTGGGTACAGCACAGTAGACAGTGAGTAGATCTGAGTAGAGTAACTACTGAACCATCTTGCTGTGACCAGGGTACAGCACAGTAGACAGTGAGTAGATCTGAGTAGAGTAACTGCTGAACCATCTTGCTGTGACCTGGGTACAGCACAGTAGACAATGAGTAGATCTGAGTAGAGTAACTACTGAACCATCCTGATGTGACCAGGGTACAGCACAGTAGACAGTGAGTAGATCTGAGTAGAGTAACTACTGAACCATCTTGCTGTGACCTGGGTACAGCACAGTAGACAATGAGTAGATCTGTGTAGATTAACTACTGAACCATCTTGCTGTGACCTGGGTACAGCACAGTAGACAATGAGTAGATCTGAGTAGATTAACTACTGCACCATCCTGCTTTTAAATTTTTGTCCACTCCTGGAAACTCAACAGATGACAGAAGGTCAAAAGAAATATGAGGAAATCAACTGATGAATCCCATCCCTATATCTCTACATAGTCTATAAAAGAGTTAGACTTGTTAATGATAAAACTTTTCATTGAAAATAAGCTCATTTTTCAATAAAAATGTTTTATCTGACACATGAAATTGCATCCTGTTCCTAAAACAAGAGTAAATACCGTGTTTTGCCATGTTTGAAGGCAGGAAGATGGAGACAACATCTGGATAACGCGCTTGTTTAAACTTCCCCTGAACTCACAGATCAGATCAAAGCTGCACAGAATTACAAAGATCATTAATGACAACCCATTCGGTGATCTACTCCTCAAAGTTCGATCTACAATTTGATTCAACGATGTACAGCATGTTGGTTATCTCAGTAATAATGATGATGCACAGTTTATCAACACCTCCACAATCAAACCTTACTTTGAAAACTTGACTCTGAATACTTAACAAACTGTTTCATATCGGTTATCTAACTAATAATGATGATGCATAACGTTATCAACACCTTCACTAACAAACCTTTCTTTGAAAACTTGACTTCAAATACTTCAAAAACATCCTGTCAATGATCTGAATAGATGAATTATTTGCAATAAGACATTTTCATCATTATGATTCAAGGAAGTTGTAAATCATGTAATTGATGAACGGATCATGGAATGGGAAGTGAAAGTTTGATGTCTTTTAGTTGCTTAACATCATACAGAGACAGATATGGATTGTTACCTGTGGCAGTATGTTGTTTGATCAACACTTCTGTGATCTTAAAAGGAAGATCTACACACCATAGTGATATTTGTATCAAGTTTTGTAACATTTGAACAGTTAGTGTCTGGGTTATGATTGAAACAAAAAGTGTGCCATTCAAAGTAAATAAATAAATAAATATGCATGAATTATGCAAAGGAGGGTATGAAACATACAACAGGCACATGTACACATCATAACGATTATATGCATGAAGTCTTTTAAAATTTGAACAATTAGTATATGAGTTATGAGTAAATAAAAAAGTGTGGCAGCGGATGGATGGACAGACACACGGATGCACACATAGACAGACTCACGGACAGACACAAGCTGACTGCTATATACCACAGACTACTTCGTAGCAGGGTATATAATTCTGTTTCTTAATTTGCACATTGATGAGTTGAAAGTACATACTTTTATCCTCAATACTAATGTAATGGATGTGAGCTACAAATGCTAAAATGTGTAAACATAAACAAACTATACATGTATAAGGTTTCAAATTATACTTCATATGCAATATAAATCATAGTGATGGAGCTTAAAACATGTCATTATATACATACTAAGGAAACCGTAACTGACAGGTATTACACCCCCGCAGACCATCTCTACTCTACCGTCTATCTAGCAGCAGGTGCCCCTTTTCCCCTACAACAGTGAAACCCTTTAAATATGATTACCCAATCAGCATATGGCTACCCTTTTGGCCCAAGTTCTGTATTTACAGCCTCTGCTTGCCCCAGGTTGTGGAATGGTGATCCCTTATTACCAAAATCAGCCCATTCCTCCTCATCCGGTTTCATCTTGTTATCTCCACACACGTTAGTATCTCTATAATTGTCAGATGAACATCCACAATAACTTTACTGCAGACCACATGTGATTGGACATCCTACCACCTTGTGAATGCTTAAACCTTTGATGCTGGAGGAACTAACTGTTGGAGCATAAAAGAACATGTATACCAGTACATGTATCTGTGTTTATCAGACCTCATCATAATATTAATCATAACATACCATGTGTTGCTTCAACATTTTACATATGGAAGTTAAATATAGAATACTAAACGATGTCCCATTTGATAACATGTTTATGAAACGAGTGAATGGTTAGGTATTTTAATAAGCGAAAGCATGTTATCAAACGGGACAAAGTTTAGTATTTTACATATTACTCAATGATGTAAATAGCGCTGAATTGCAAGAAATTCGTTGTTAGAGACGCTCACGTGCAAATAGGTCAACCGCTATTACAGTCGCGCGGCTAACATTGTGACGTCAACCAAAAATGACTATGACGTCACACGCCGATTATGACGTTTCGACAGCATGTGGTGGTATCACACGTGTGTGTAACAAACTCATTGTAGTAATAAAGTTTAATAAATCATAATAGTAAATCTGTGCCTTAATTTTGATTGCAAGACATCAAGAAGTTGAGACAGTTTGTCATTGGTTGATGATAAATGCTCATAAAACTTTTATTCCGATGAAGAATGATGACACAAAGGAGAGGAGTCTGTCATTGAGAAACTCAAGAAATTCAGTATGTTGAAGTGGCGCAACCAGAATTCTATTTTGAATTTTTTTGCATGTAGATCCCCCCCCCCCAATGAGTGACCCACCCACACCTCTTTCCAACTTTCCTTGATCTGTTCCAGTGTCTAACATGATATGCCTTAGATCAACAAGCCACACACACAGAAGAAACACATTGATTGACAACTTCTTGGTTTCAAGGTGTCAGTGCTTTATGTATGTAACAACGCTGTAGTGAAGCAAGTGATTACTAGATACTGTTAGTGCTATTCCGTTAATGTATGGAATGTGGATGCATTTAACTCTCTCGGACAGATGTGATCTTGAAAACATAAAAATCAACAATAATTTTGGCTGTTGGTCAAGCTTAATGGACTAGTTGGCATCATTCAAACAGTTAACCAACGAGGTTTATGCTGGCTTTGGCAGTAAGAACTCCAAATCACTAAAAATGGAGCCATTGGCTCTGAAGCTCATCAGGAATTAAGTTATTCATTATCTTAAGGGAAAGATTAAGATATCACATAATAAGGCATTGCCCAATCATCAAATTAAAAATTTATTAACAAAATTGGTTACAAATCAAACCACATTCACTTTAAATATTGTAGACCTTTGCATTTTATTGTTTTAGTTCTTATTTGTATTCTGGAAATATCAACATTTATTACATATTGAAAAGGAGCCCTGATCCTGTTTCTCACAGGCTCATTTTCAATATTTAACAAGCAAAAAAGTGAGTCTGGCTAATACCCCTGACTGTTAAATTACACTAGTAGTAGTACACTACTGCCATTATCACCGATTTCAATTTTATTTTGGAAATTAATTCATCATTCATCAATCCCCATTGGCTAAAAACTCTGCACACACCATTTCAGCCTTCTGGAGAAGAAGATAAAAATAGGATTTAAGGTCATGGCCTGTGAGGCCCTTATTATTACCAGGGTCACCAAATCTACAATTTACTTGAATTTAGAATCCCCATTAGCCAAGGAGTCTGCACACAACATTTCAGCTCTCTAGAGTCATTGGTTCTGGAGAAGAAGTAAAAAATGCGAAAAGTTTACGGACAGGATGGACGGACGGTCGGACGGAAGGACGGACGGACGCCGGACGCCATGCCATAAGCCACTCGGGCCTTTCAGGCCTGATGAGCTTAAAAGTAAAATCAACAAGAACACAGAAGTAACTTTTGATGAAAGTTACATAACAAAGAAAATGATAAAGTCAACAAATGACAACACAGAAGTAGCGTCATACATTCTAGCTCTGAATATGACGAAGTAAAAAAAATATAAAAAATCGCCAAAAATTCACCAAATCGGGTTACATTTTGCACTGCACCTCTTCTAGTGGTGAAGAGGCCAAATTTGAAAAGTATGAGATGAATAGTTTTTCTGTAATCGATCGGACAAAAAATATTCAGAATATGACTATGTTGAAAAAATATGACAATTTGCCAAAAATTAAAATTCACCTCTCCTAGTGGTGAAGAAAACATGTACCAAATTTGAAAAGGATGAGTTGAATAGTTTTTCTGTAATCGATCAGACAAAAATTGTCTCAGGACGGACAGACGGAATCGTTGGTATTACTATATATCCCCCACCTTTTTGGTCGGGGGTATAATAAAATGTTGATATTTTTTTAATAAATTGTCTTGAGCATCTGAGTGAAAGAGTAAGCCAGTCATTTTAAAAGACTCTTTAATGATCAATTCTGAATTTTTAAGACTAAAAGATTTAAGAAATATATTAGAAAGACATCTTTAGAGATCAGCTTTGTAAAGAGCTTGGATGACAGACTAAAGAAATAATATATTTAAAAGCAGAGGCAGCATTGTGACGGGAAGAACTTGTTAAAAGGTCATTGTTCGAAAGTGCAGCGAGCATATCAAGAGGGCGGTGAAAGTTTTGTTCTTACTAATGGAAACTGTCAAGGCAACAGGATAAAATGAACTTGAAACATGTAACGAGCTTCATCTTCAATATTACTGCAAGGAATGGATCAAAGAGATGACTAAAAGAGAGGCAGGGACCTGCACCTGGAGAGAGAGACTTGTTGCTAATCATGGACACTGATCAGCCTTGTGGCATGGCTTTCTTCAGTCCTGACAGGAGATTATCAGCAGTTTCCAAACATTTCAGCAATGGTTACAACATTTCAACATGCATTTTTCAATGATAAGCTAGATATCCTGTCAACAGATGTGTATTTCAAACTGGAACAACTTAGTTATACAACCTTGAGTTCCTTGCAGATCCTTCCAGATTACTATAACTTTAACTACATTAAAATTACTTTATCGATTTGATAAAGAAATATTTTATTTACATATATGTGACATCATATCCTTTAAGAAGAACATAATTTGATTTACTAATAAAAAATAATTAGTGGATATCTGGATGGTCCAAAAACAGCATGTTATCTGTCTTTATAATTTATGTCTTTACGGTATATGATTTAAGTTAAGGCTTCTGGGTGTAAAGATACTCTCCCAGGCAGGACACGTATTTGTAATAACATCAGCATAAATGAAAAAACATTAGAAACATCACAACTTTTTAAATGCTCAAAAAGAATACATGTGTTCCTAACCAAGTGCAAATATTGATAGAGAAAATCGTCAAGCTAAATGGATATCTAAAACAGATAGAAATCTGGTCAAGATGCAGATGACCAAACTCTGGCTATTTCAACACTAAATCAAGCAGGCCAGTTAGAGGCTAGCGAGCACCTGTGGAGCACAATCCCAGTATCAGCCAGTCCTCGGTCTGCTTACATGCTCTTCTTCAGGGGCTGACACAAGGTTATCTTCTCTGTCATAACTTATCATCTTGGAATTCAGTTTCAGTCAAGAGAACTATTTTCTGTAAAAGCCTGTTACTCAGTGGATAAGCTGTTTGGATTGACATTCCGTACTTAAAGGCGGTGTCTGACTACGTCCTAGTTCAATGTTAACTTCTATGCAAGAAATTTTGTTTCTCAGAACTCATTCTCATAAAGTCTTGAAACTGAGAGGATAAGATGTTTGAATTTGCAATCTGTACTTAAAGGTGGTCTCAGTCTGCTGTGCTTGAGTTCACTGATCATACAACATTAACATAACACAAGGTAGATACTGATGATAGTAATAATTTGAAATACTTACCATTATAGAATGGATGTTAGCATGCACAGACTCAAACTTCAGAACTGTGTGACCAGAAGTGATATCTGTCATCTTCACCTGCCTGCAACAGAAAAACGATTAATATAGCATTAAAAGAAAGACTCTCCCCATGTAATAACTATTTTTATTACCTGTGAAGGCAATCGTACAAAGGTTCATATTTTTCAAATGATGCCCATGGGTAAAATATAACTTTGTCAATGAGATGTAATGTAACATCATAAACAATATTTCAATATCACATTTAATTCTAAATGTAATGACAGTGGGTCGCCATGGAGGCCATCTTTATTTGATATATCATTGCATATTTTCCTCAATTTCACGACTTTGGAAATAAATAGAACATAGTTATATTAGTGTCCATCTAATACTTGGCTTACAGTACTAAAGAGGGAATATCAGTACCAGTATATGATCTTGCTCCGGCATCAAGCTCGTGGAAGCAAGATATGGTGAAGATAACTGATGTCATCACTACATTTTATCACCTACGGATGTCAAGAAATATCTTTTTTAGGAGTGACGTCCCATGAAGAAAAGTCTAATTTCAGAGACAGAAAATAATACAATACATACAATGAACCATATGTACATGATGATACATTTATTAAATATTTGCTATGTTATAAAGCTATAAGAAGGTGAGTATGCTATATAATAAAGTACTTTCAAGAACTTGTAAACAAATAATATATTAGATGTTTTGTTTACCAAATACTAGTGCTGGAGCGATTAATCGTAGGATCGGTTGATCGATCGATCTAAGTGAAATAAACGATTGTCGATTACTAATAAACTGCAGATCGATAATCGGAAATAATCATTATTGAGATGCATAAACAACATAGCATTTTATTCTACCTTGTCGTGTTTTCTTTTACTGAACAATATCTAATCTGGTCGCTCGCCATTGCTTATTTACTTCTAAATCGGAAGCTATTCTACTGCACGCTTCAGGTGACCAATCAGCGTCAACCCCAGGCTTTGCTTGATTCGAAAATTCTACGGCATTCGCTGCATTGTGCGGGTGCCACCTGATTAAACGTATAAGTTATATGATCAATTATTAAAACAACGTTTATGAAATCTAAATATGCCTTATCATTTCTAGTCTTATCAAAACTTATTGGAATGAAAACTATAAATTGTCATTCGATTATTCCGTTTTCAAACGAACTCCTCTGACATCGACTTTTTACAAGTTCCTTGTCGAAATAATAAATATTCATGAGCAAATTGTGCGACACTCATTGGTCATTCAAAACTACGTCACAGACTAGCTATTTTCTAATTGGCTGATAGCGGGGAATTCCTTCAGTTGATATTTGGTATTTGCATACAACCACGTGACTTGAACTGATGAGAGAGACCTATTTTCGGTTTCATAAATGCTTTTGAATTTTAGATACAATTGTTAATTATAACACTTTGAAGAATAATTTTCTATTTCAACATCTGTGTTCACGCTTCAACATCAATACGAGACAAAAAAAAATTTTTTAAAACGTTTATTGCTGCGTTGATCATCCAAAGACGTTGCGAAGGCAAGTTAGTCGGTAGCGTAACCATTGAAGGGCTGCATTTTACGGACAGATTAATGTTCTGCCAGTCAGAGATTTCAATCAGCATACGGTATATAAAATGACAAGAAATGACAAAATCATTCTATGA
This sequence comes from Gibbula magus, assembly GCA_936450465.1. NCBI lineage: Eukaryota > Metazoa > Mollusca > Gastropoda > Trochida > Trochidae > Gibbula > Gibbula magus. Next base: position 80,419,125 of record OW388291.1, on the reverse strand, counting down.
TTCTACACACATACACAGTAGTCGATAATGTTTGATTTATTATCTCTAAAAAACAACAATAAATGTGTCACACGGCAAAATGCACGTGCTATGGTTCGAGACATGATGCCACTGCTGACGATAACCCGGAAGTTGGCTCGCTAACGTAAGTTTGTGCATTTAATTGTGGAAGCAGGAATAATTGATGGTCTTTTCGATTATAATCGATCGATTATCGATCTGGCACTAGCGATTATCGATCTGAAAAAAATTAACGATAACCAGCACTACCAAATACATGTACAGTATTCATTTTGTATTTTCCAAATAAACAATATTCCCATAAATCATGCATAAAAGCACAAAACAAACAGTTAGGTTACACAATTTCTGGTTCGATCTACTTCTTTTAAGTCAAAACTGAAATTAACAAGAATCTTTCAATTGATAAAGTTTTGTTTATATCAGGCAGTGATGTCGGTTTGATAAGTGAATTCATAAAAAGGTTTGAATTTTCTTTCAATTGATGGTTGATGTCAGTGTGGAAGTGTTGCGAAAGCAACCAGATGGTGTGACTGGCTTGTTGGATTTTTTTATGAACTAAATACAACATATTGGAGGGTGCATCAGATATTGAGAAGAGTTGGATAGATTTTCAAACCACACGTCCCTTGGCCAGTAGACACATTCAAATTGTGCAGATATTACTATCAATAGCACTGCATGGAATTCCTATATCTGCACAAATAAGAGTTAATGATCGGATGGTAGAAAGAATACAAGAAGTCTTAACCTTAACCACCATGTGTTTGACAACAAAGTTTACAAGGCCAAAGGCCATGTGGTTTGAAGTTCAATAATTATAATAGTTCAGTCAAAAACTGTACATCATTAAATACACATTTTGGTTGAGGTCCTCTATTTCTTTTCAAATTTCATCTAAATAAATGCAAACGTAGTGAAGGAATTTTTTTTGTGAATTAAAAATCCTTGATCAGGGCTATTTCTAGTGAAGTCATGACGATCCCGTCATGACACTTGTTGGTGTCTGACACCATGAACCACTGTTTCGTGACATCACTAAACAAGAGTGCTCTGAGAGCACAATAACCCCTGGGTTCCTTATCTTCTAAATCAGCATTTTAAATGGAAGGGTTATTTAATGACCTATTAAAATAAGCATGTCAAATATCTAAGTCACCAATCAATAAATAATTATGGCCATGGCAAAGTTTCTCACAAAATGGATCCTACATCAAGGTCAAATGTTATAACCTCAGTGTGTGATTTGGATACATAACATTTTCAAATGCTGACAAGGGCAATCACTCTGAAAATATTAATGCCTATCACTGATGGATATCCAAAGCATGTGTAAAGTTTCAGAAAGGTTGATCAAAACCTGTGGGAGCAGTTGATTTCAGAACACAGGTACCGTCATTCTGAAATTGGAAAGCCAAGCGCTCTAAGTCAAGGACCATAACTCTGAAAATATTCATCCGATCGGTCCCGAAACATGCATATCACCAAAGTATATCCAAAGCATGTGTAAAGTTCCAGAAAGATTGATAAAAAACTGTGGGAGGAGTTGATTTCAGAATATAAGTACCCTTTTCAGGGTGAATGGACGGACAGACGGGCTGCGCCACGACAATGACCCCCTTGGGTTTCACTCGGGGGTTAAAAACAGAGCATCAATGCAGAAGAGGGTTGTCAGCACCATGATTTCTGCAGACATGCAAGAAACTTACGGATACATACAAAACCAAAAGTTTACCCCCATTACCTTCTTATTTACATCTTATACAAATCATTCATTTCTGTCTTTTTCAATGCAATTTTTTAGTTAAACACACTCTTCTCTGAAGAAATAAGCCATTAGCAGTGTAGAAATACAGGCCTATCAGACAGTCTGTAACCTTGCAACTTTTGCTCCGGCCGGATAACTTTTTGATGGTTTATTGTAATTTTGCAATTTACATTGACAAAATTCTATTCTAATGGCTAATGTTCAAATTTATTTCCTGCACCCTCATTAGAGTCACTCCAAGACCGCACTCTGCAACCCGGGCCATCTCTCACTCCATGTTTACCATATCAGGTACACACACAACAAGCTGCACTGTGACAGCACAACATACTACAGAAGGTGGCTCTAAAAATACCAACAACTTTGTAAACAGATCAAGATAGCAGAAAAGCAGCCGCCCCATGTGTGTAGTCTCTGAGATGCTGTAATTAATGACAATGCAAAGAGTAAAACAACTGACTAAATACCACCGTATCTGATTCATGTGTTCATTGTAACGCTAGCACAGACCCGAGTGATGGGCTGTTCGTGAAGGAGAATCCTGATGGTTCACACACTCTGCTTGTCAGAGCAGAGTACCAGATATCAGTAATCGGCTTCGGTATAGTACCACAACTACAAGGACATTAGGGCACGAGGAAGAACATGTATATTTATTGATTATACTTCATTATTCTCCATATGCATATCTTAAAATTCACCAATTTCTGGGGTTTTTTCAGAGGCATTCAAGAAGAGAAGTTGAGAGGAACTAACGATAAGAACAAGTCATTATTTGTCCATTGCTTTACTTGTAACATGTTACATTACTAACATATATATATTGTCAAATGTCCGGTGGTATGGTGACGATGTCCTTACAAATACATAAAAATATAATAGAACGGGTGTTTTCACCTACCAGTTTCATTGTATCTTCAAGGAGAATAAGATACAAGACATGATGAAGTAATAGCATAGATATGTTGATATCAAAGTGATGAATATAGTTGTTCTCGGAGTTTTTTGGAGAATGAAATCTACAATACAAAATAATACATAACAAATTGTTTTCGTGTACGAAGCACATCTTGACGATACACACAGAATAAAGGACTTTTCACAGTGGGGCTAGGTGAAAGATAACACTTACATGAAAATAAAACAACAAGGAGCCTCTGAGATGCCTTCAATTTCAGAAATGAGCTCAGCTCTGTAGACTTGTGTTGGCTCTTTAAAATTTAAGCTCTTGGGAGACAAGGTGATTTGGTTTAATGCCGCTTTTGAGAGTATTTCACTTATATCACGGCTGCTAGTATTATTGCAGGGAGAAAGCTTGCAACACCATGTGGCTATGCATTGCCGTGAAACCTGCGAGCTATAGCTGGACTAGCGAACCATGGGTGGTACTACGCTGAAATTTAGTGCAGCATTGCACACAAAACTCACTGTGTGTAGAACAGTTCTCTAAAGCAGACAAAGTTGCTGTGCCCCTGGCGAGATTCGAACGACAGACCTCTTGATCCTAAGCCGAACAGGCTAAACACTGCTCTAAAAATTAAGGGGTCTGTAGTTCACAGGGATATGAATTAACATGTGGATGGCAACTTCTCAACAACACTTGGATATTTCTTTACAACAAACCTAGTATTATTAACCAAATGCTGAGCATGTCTGGAAAGATTAAGATAGAAGTAATCATCATCTGTATTATACTTAAATACTTGTATAGTTCCTACAACATAGTTAATACAGAGAAATAAATAATTCAAGCAAACTATAAGTATTGAAAATATAGTAAATCCTCAATTAAGTTGATAACAAAGCTTGCACTAATCTATATGATCCTCCACTGGCAGATCTAGGAACTTTTAAGGTTGGAGGTTGAAATATTGGAAACCCTGGGGATCCACCACTGTCCTCTATGACATGGATCTATGATTTCTACAAAAGGCAATAAAATTATTCTATTTATGCTTGACTACACAACAAATAAGAAATTCCAATAAACATTAGAATTTATCTATCATTATCTTCCCAGTGATATACCCTCAATACGAAATCATCCCATTTTCATCTCTCAATGTCAAAGCTTTATATACATAATTAAAGAGACAGTAGATCAGTTAAATCATATCTATTGGAGCAGAACAAGACAAATGTACAAATGTACTTATCAACAAAATCGAATGAATCATATAACTAACAATTTACATGCTTTAACTAAATAAAAAATTCTGAAATGCCAATTTTCTGATGGCAGGAAATAATGGTCAAAATAAATTATCAATGAAAAAAACATTGTTAATGAATGCTCCTGTCATTATTTTAACAAGTTGCTTGAATGAAACTTGGCTACTTAATTAACATCATAATTTTTTAGCTTTACTAGAATTCTGTTCCAATGATACATACCTTTTCCAGACAAATTTAATTTAATTTACAGTAAGGTTTTTTTCTCTCTCCATATATATATATTCCGTGTGGCTTACTTGATGTTAACTCTCCCCCTGCAGCAGGCAGAGATAAATCACAAAGCATTAATGCCTAAAGACACGTTAAAGTAATCTGAATGACGGAAGGTTAACCTGGTAGTATATAACAGCTCTATTCTTTTCCAGTAGACAAGATCAACGCAATATCTGTCTAGCCCAACTGTGATATAAGGGAGACAACTGCAGCCCCATCCCGGCAGCCTATAGATCAGAGTAATAGGAGAGACAATGTGTCCTTCATCTCCACCAGACAGCACCTGGTGCCGTGTGTTTCCTTCAACATTAGACCATCCTGGAGACATTTACAACTGAAGCTGGACATACTCCACAGACACTCCTAGTCTCAACAAGCACCTGCCACTGCTCATCACCAGTCACACCTACACCACTAGACTAGCACTAAGTCTCATATAAAGTTCTGATGGAAAATCATAATCTGATGGAAACAAAGTCCTGTGCATCTTGATGTTCAGAATAAAAGCTAAAATAGCAAGGGAGTAAGCTGCATTCTGCATATAATGGCAAATAATGATTTGAATTGAGTTGAGTTGATATTCAAGAACGTTTTTAGTGTTCCTTTGCCATATTGTATCTCTTGGAGTTATAATTCCTTCTTTCCTTATATTACAAAATGTTACGTGTTAACCCTTTTCATGTAGGTCCTTGAATGTTCGGGGATAGTCAATCTTTAGGTAGTGACCAATCTTGAATGATTCCATTTGTTAATCAGGTGTCATTCCTGTACATTGAACTCTCATAATGGTTTGGTATTATATAATACAGCAAGTAAAGTTTAAACACATTGCTCAAGAATCTGAGAGAGACTACCAAGACAACTTGCATACAAGATTCCCTCAAACCTTGTTACATAACCTCGTAAGAATCCACTTTGTTTGATTTCAAAAGACTGCATTCACAACTCTGAACCCTCACCCAAAAACATGGTAAGCTTTAGGTTTGGGCCATCACAGTCAATTAGCAAGGCTGTGGCTCACAATCTATTACTAAGACTCTGTTGGTTCTTCAAAGCTTTACAGTAATAGTTGAACTAAAAATAAAGAAACACCTGGTTTGAATCAAAATATGTCATTTCCAATATAGGAAGAGCAGACAACAAATCCAGAAGGCATCGTAAGTAAGACTACTGAAGGAGTAACTGCAGTTAGAAACAAGATGCTGCACTTGTGCTCGAAATTTTTAATCTCACAGACTAAATAAATCTCCACAAATTATCCAATATTTCTGCAGAGAATGTGCATGTGAAGTTCATACAGCGCAGAAGTGTGGGTGCAGTAACTGCGATGCAGAAATCCTAACTTACTATTAGAAGCCATGGATGACAGTGTGCCTTAGTTCATTAGAAGCTATGGAAGACAGTGTGCCTCAGTTCATCAGTCGGACCCTCCCTCGTTAGAGATCCATTAACATGCCACCCATACAATAATTAGATGAGCTCTTACACAGCCTGGAGGGAACAAATGGAAGTTTGATGTAGCTCTCAATGTGCTGTTACATAAAACAGTCAGCCACTTCTGTGAGGCAGAGATGAAGAGGGAGCTATTGCGGAAACAGGGTGCATCAAAATTATTTTGTATAATCTAAGTAACTGTTGAATTTTTAAAATACATTATTCCTTACTGAAGGAGGTTAATCAAAACTATATATAACCGTCATTTTTTCAAAGTTTAATTCTCTAACCATTCATCAATTTATTCTTTCATAACTTGAAGTAGGTTAATTTTCTCTGAATATGTTACACTGCACGATGACATTAGGATTTCAGTGAAATGAAATGAAATGATTTTGATCCTACTAAAAACTTTATTACAAGGAGAAAGCCAACAAAAACTATTGTGGCTATGCAATATGGTGAAACCTGCATGTAGTTGTTAGACCTAGCGAACTGTGAGTGGTACTGCACTGAATTTTAATGTAGTATTGCACTCCAACCATTTATTGTACATGTAGAACAGTTCTTTACAGAAGACATAGTTGCTGAGACAACAATCTAATGAAAGTTATTTATCCTCGTTAAATGTTTGGAAATATAGACTCTCCCTTACAAAATTTCGTTGCTCATGTCATGATTTACACATAGAAACAGGAAGATATACTGAATTAAAAAGAGAAGATAGAATTTGTAAAATGTGCAATTTGAATTTAATTGAAGATGAATATCATTTCCTTTGTGTATGTCCAGCTTATCACTCTTTAAGAAATAAGTATATTAAGAAATATTACTTTACACATCATAGTATTCATAAATTTGTATCATTATTATCCTATTATAGTAAAACACATTTAGAAAATCTGTCAATGTATGTATATCATGCCTTTATACATAGAAAGAATGTACTCTCAACTACCTAAGATATCGCTTGTAAAAACGTGTATGTACTATAGGCCTGTGGCCTTTTAAGTGCAAATAAAGATTGATTGATATAAAAAAACTGACAATTCATACTCCTGACCTCTTTACCTAAAGTCAAATGTTACTGTGCTATCAAACTCTCATATACAAAATTAAACACATTAATATTCTTTTAAATAATGATAATGAATAAACAAATGAGTAACACCTAAGAAAAATAACTTAGTGATTTGTCATAATGTAATAGAAAATGTCAAAACTGTTCAGACACTAATTTGATTTATGCTGACACAACCTTTTCCAGAGAGCCATACCAAGCATATTTTTCAAGAAGAGAAGTAATAACAAGTTTGCCCTGTGTGATTCACTGTCTGTTATCACTTCTCAATCTTTCCTCTTCTTCAGTCAACCACCAACCATGATACACTAAAATAGTCATAAGGAAAATGGCCAAGCCTTTTAAATGACACTTAACTGTTTAAATGAAAAACAAAACTTTTGTAAAGAAACATCACTGTTATTGGACTATCAGGTTAAGAGAACATTATATTTAAGATAAGGCCAATGTATTCTTAACCAACTGTCTGGCAGATAAATCTGAAAATTTGATAATGTGCAACTTATTTAGTCTCTGGCAGGGAAGGGGTTAAACTGATAACAATTGAAAACTTGAGGTATAAGTGTCAGATGAGCGGAAAAAGGCAGTATATTTCAAAGGTTTGGAACTGCAGGGGCATCACCACAAACAGATCTGGATACATGATGAATGACAGAGGGTGCTACCAGCTTACAATTAAACTGCCACAAAACAACACAAAAGATGACTTATGTCTATGTTTGCACTGTATGGAGCGCAGTAAAATAGCAGAATGCCACAAATTTCAGTTTTGTTTCTTTCCTTCAGTTTTAATTCCTCTTCTTTTTCCATACCATAGTTAATGGCATAGAGCCATCTTTGAACCTATGCCAGACAGAGACAGTTCAGTTTCGGTTCAGTGACGGTACTGACGTTAAAACGTTCATGCGTTGACATTTGGTCATGGAGTATAAGTGCTGACGTCAGCTTTTGTTCGCACGGGACTAAGTTTTGAGGGAAATATGGTTCTTGAAAGTCCCTCACCTGCCCGACTGGCACTAATTGATTACATTAGAGGTTGATAAACACTCATACTGATATCGGGCTGATATCTCAAACACTGCGGAGGAGGAAGAGTCTTCGTAAATTACACAGAGCAGAGTGATGTACACGCTGTAATCATCCTCAGTACTTGTTTGAAATGTTTAAACCATGCAATTGTCAGCACACTGCGCAGCGCTGGTGTATATACCTCGTGATCAACGTGTACATGCATCATATTGCCTCTTGGAACCCCTTCATAAACTTCATATAAATCTAATCATCTAACTTCATGATTTAATCAGTTCCAGACCTTCCTCCCATTATAGCAATTTTTTAAAAGAGTGTTTTCATTCTTAACAGGTGTAATACACAATTATGTTAAAGTGTTTTAATCAAATGACAAATTGAAATTAGCAGGAAATGATAAAGATTGGGCGTTTCCTAAAAGATTTGGTTTTATCTAATAAAGCAATGACCTTAGAAGAAAATTGTACAATTACTGTGTCTAGTTACATACATGTTCTTAAACAATGACATGAAATGAAGTACTGAACAAATAATAAATGTAACATGATCACAACATTACAGATGCTGTATTAACCCTTTCCTTGCCAGTCCCAGAATACACCTGGGTAGCCATCTTTCACTATTGGCCATTACCCGAGTAGCCCCTTATCCTCGCAGTTGCTTCGCTACAGTGCTGCAGCGACCCCTTACCCAAGAGCCGTGATTCCCGTAAACTGGTCTCTCAGAATGAAGTGATAAGTTCATCATAGTTAGGGGTAAAAAATGTTCCCACTTAACCACATATCTCTGATAAAACATAGAAATATGAGACGATGATAAATTTATTGTGAACAGTCTTATAACTAACCATTATTTATAAATATGTAATAATATCAAGATGTTTCAAGTGAGAAGTTGTCTGATTTTAATTTGGTCGTAACAAAGCCCAAAACATAATAGTTCAACTGTGCGCAACACCTTGTCTTACAGTGTGCATTCTGAGGTATTTTAAGGCTGCTTCAAATGAAAACCAGATTGAGAATGTGATATCCAAATGTAAATTCTTTTAACAAACAATACAGACTCCTGTTTGATTTTAACCAAGCCTGATTTAAATCATTTTCCATATAGAGTAATTGACTGCAATCAGACGAAGAAGAAGAAGTTTATTAATGAATGTGTTATTATCTTTAATATTTTACATGTCCAGAAATCAGTTTATTTTTAATAACATTAGCATTAATTATTTCCAGGGAAGCTTCGTTGACACTCTGGCTCTTGGATTTATTATAGACACACCATTCTGAGTGGCCAGCTAACAGTTATCACCTTTCATTGACAAAAGGAACACCAGGATCAAGCACTTGCTAAAGCTGAGCTATCCCAGATCATTTTGAGACCCACAGTTAATTGCACTTATTGTTTGATTAAAATGAGGGGGTTCGACAATATTGCATTGTTTTCATTACAAATTGGTTTAAATTGTGGGAAAAGAACATTCACTTATAACAAACAGACTACCACCTTCGACTCAGTGGTTGCTGAAGATCGAATGCAGATTGATGTGTAGGTATGTCTGATATTCAGTGTAAGTCAGGGTGGGTGTACCGGAATACTGCTTGTTATGCACGGCATGTGAGACACGTTGAGAATCTTCAACTCAAGTGGCGGTAAAAACAGAACAATCCACAAAGAGACTGATCAGAGAATGCTATGTGTAATGGTGATCCACTTCTGGAATGTTTCAAGACATCAAGGTAGAAATAGAAAGAACACTTTCCACAGACGAGTTTGAAATAGTTGAGGATTAAGTACAAAAGCTCTTGACATCAAAGAGTGCTCACTGCAGCTTCTGCCCATTTTATTTCAAGAAAGTTACTTGATTTAGAATAACTTTGATTTTATCAACTGTGAAGTCTGCTTCTACTGCAAGATCACGCATCACTTCATGATCTCATGTTCTTCTTTTCAGATTCTTAGATCTCCTACTTAGATCTCCTACTCAGGATACAGAATTTAGCTTCCAGCCTTAACCAAGGAGGAGTGTTTATCAAACCTATGTCCAGTCAATAGTGAACATTTCACCAGCAATATGATTACACCCAGCATATAATGGGAATTTATAAAGGAATTATAAAACATTCATGTGAAACATTTATCTGAAACAAGAGAATTAGTGAGCACAGCTCACTCATATACCCCCGCTTTTAACATTGGTCAAAGAGAAATGTTTGAAAATAGCAAAAGGGCATCAATGTTTAAACTTTTGTATGAACAGACCAATATATATAAGTATTATTAACCCTTACGTTGCGTATATATATTTTACCATTTTTAGCCCCTGTGGCGGAATTTACAGGCTCGCAGCTCGCAGCAGTAGTTTGAGCTTAGGCACTAACGAGCTCTGCTGGCGGAATTTCCAGGCGGCGATTCCGGTACCGTTTTTACGAAATAAACCGCATCTACATGGCGAATAAGGACTATATACGGGCGTTCAATACAAATTCAAGTAGCGACACCCGTACACAAATGGCTAATTCACACCCGAAACTTTGAATGAATTTTCTATGATTTTTCGTTTTTATTCTATTACTTTCGAAAGATTGTCTTAATTCGGGCCTCGTAACATCATAAATACCAAACGAAAAAAAATCCATTTATATACGGAATTGAACACAAGATGTCTAGCTTCACAATGATATAAAAATTATTAGAATGCGACCTTTGGTTATAATTCTATAGCTATGTAAAGTTTGTCTTTATTCCCACCTATAAAATCGTCAATACTTACAACATGTATGCGGCATTGCAAACGGTCGTTCATCGCACTTTTCCAAGAAATCATAATCTCGAACCAGTTGACAAATAAGCACATGTCAACCCAAATATGGTTATGTTGTTTGACTTTTCAAATAAACGCTAACCTCGAACCATAACTGATGAAAATATGTTGATTAGTTTGTGTGCCGTTTGGTTTCACATGCCTCTCAGAAAGGTAAAATTGTATCTTTATTTCTGTGAATAAATATGCGCATTTTATATAGAATAAAAGATTATTCTTTTCGGTTTATTGTGATATAAAAATTATGAAAATGCATTCAGTATTTTAGCCGTGATAAATGTTTTAGAAGTTGTGAAAATCGCCGATTGTTTCAAAATTTATGAAGTGTAAACATGACCTTTTTCACGGCGCTTGCTGTGTCTTTATTATTTTTTTGAGATTTTCTAATTTTATATGGGAATGTAGTCCATTGTTTCCCCTTTATTTTGCCGTATTTTTTTTTGAAAACAAACAATTCGCTCACATGATATGAAGTGCGGGAGTAAGGCGAGTTAGCAGGCAGAGGCAGATAGCAGTCTCGGGCGAGGCAAACCCGAGGCAATACAAACACGTGGGTGAAAATAGCCTCAAGCGAATTAATGCTTCGGGGGCTAAGCCCGACAAAATTGGCCTTTTGTAAAGCTAATTATCAATGCGTTACGGGTCAACAATGCACACGCAATTTGGTGTGAATTTTACTTGATATTTCGACTGGACATTCACACAGACTCGTTATCGTGGCTATCTGCGAGATGTATGTAAACAAGTTTTCATGTGGCGATATACGGACACACTTCGTCTCGCATTTCGCCTGGGGGGCAAATATAATTATTACTGACCCGGTAAATGCACTAAGTCCAACGTACGGGTCTCGCCAAGGGTTCTAACATTTTTCTCTATGAGCCTCCCGGATAATTACGGGACCCGCAAGTTAAGGGTTAAAGCAGAGTAAGTATTACACTTGTAAGCTTGTTTTAGAAGTAAAAGTCGAACATTTTTAAAAATGGCATTAAATATGCAAATGATGGTATGAAACCTACAAATATGCAAATGAGGGAATGAAATATAACAAGTAGTTGTCACTAAGGTTACATGATCCATGATCCCCTGCCGCAAATTAATACTTCAAAATGGAAAAAATAATGTCAAGATCAGCAAAATCGACTGTCAAACATGTCGAAAAAGTCAAAGCTCCACTGTGACCTTGAGAATAATGTCAAGGTCACCAAATCTAATCAGCCCTTTTTCTTCCCTAGGAGGTGGTTTGTGTAAGTTATGATGGAATTCCGGTGAATGGTTCTTTAGATATTCCGCTGACAAGATTAACATGTACATTATCTTGTTGAAAAATTCAAAGTTCCTCTGTGACCTTGAGAATAATGTCAAGGTCACCAAAATCTAATCAGCCCTTTGTCTTCCCTAGGAGGTGCTTTGTGTAAGAAATGATGGAATTCCGGTGAATGGTTCTTGAGATATCCCGCTGACAAGATTTACATGTACATTATCATGTTGAAAAATTCAAAGTTCCTCTGTGACCTTGAGAATAATGTCAAGGTCACCAAAACCTAATCAGCCCTTATTCTTCCCTAGGAGGTGCTTTGTGTAAGATATGATGGAATTCCGGTGATTGGTTCTTGAGATATCCCGCTGACAAGCTGTACATGTACATTAACATGTCAAAAAATTCAAAGTTCCGCTGCGACCTTGAAAACAATGTCAAGGTCACCAAAATCTAATCAGTCCGTCGTCTTTCCTTGGAACAGCTATGTTTAAAATATGGAGAGAATCCAGCGAATGGTTCTTGAGATATCTTGCTGACAAGGGTAAAATGAAAAAGTCTCGTTGTGACCTTGAAATGATTTTAACAACTTCTTACACATTTATCAAGGCTAAAATACTGAATGCATTTTCATAATTTTTATATCAAGAATAATCTTTTATTCTATATAAAATGCGCATATTTATTCACAGAAATAAAGATGCAATTGACATGTGCTTATTTGTCAACTGGTTCGAGATTATGATTTCTTGGAAAAGTGGGATGAACGACCCTTTGCAATGCCGCATACATGTTGTAAGTATTTACGATTTTATTGGTGGAAATAAAGACAAACTTTACATAGCTATAGAATTATAACCAAAGGTCGCATTCTAATATTTTTTATATCATTGTGAAGCTAGACATCTTGTCTTCAATTCCGTATATAAATGGAATTTTTTTTCGTTTCGTATTTATGATGTTACGAGGCCCGAATTAAAGACAATCTTTCGAAAGTAATAGAATAAAAACGAAAAAACATAGAAAATTCATTCAAAGTTTCGGGTGTGAATTAGCCATTTGTGTACGGGTGTCGCTACTTGAATTTGTATTGAACACCCGTATATAGTCCTTATTCGCCATGTAGATGCGGTATATTTCGTAAAAACGGTACCGGAATCGCCACCTGGAAATTCCGCCAGCAGAGCTAGTTAGTGCCTAAGCCCAAACTACTGCTGCGAGCTGCGAGCCTGTAAATTCCGCCACAGGGTCTAAAATTGGTAAAATAGATATACGCAACGTAAGGGTTAAATAAACCAGTTATGTCACATCCTTAACAATAAGCTACTGAATTAATTAGTTCATAACCATTCAGTGTGACTTATACACCGAAATCCAAACTTGTTTTCAAGAGGAATAATCAATTACAATGTAGCACTGCATCTAAATCCTAACTTCATGAAGAAAATTTCCCAACTGCAGATACGGATGCTTGCGGATTATAGAACAATAGACCTCATAATCTAAAGAAATGGGTGTGAAATCAGATGGAAAAGCCTGAATCTCAATATCAATCATAGTTTCACGTTTCACTCCATGTTTATAATCACAATCAGTCCCAGAAATAGAACCAGCAATGTTTTTATTGGTTGACTAGTGCAAATGCTTGACATCAGTTTTTGTCGATAACATTGCTATATTTGGGATCACACAATCTGTATAGCTTTCCTTTATAGGATAACATTGCTATATTTGGGATCACACAATCTGTATAGCTTTCCTTTATAGTGTAACATTGCTATATTGGGATCACACAATCTGTATAGCTTTCCTTTATAGGATAACATTGCTATATTTGGGATCACACAATCTGTATAACTTTCCTTTATAGTGTAACATTGCTATATTGGGATCACACAATCTGTATAGCTTTCCTTTATAGTGTAACATTGCTATATTTGGGATCACACAATCTGTATAGCTTTCCTTTATAGGATTACATTGCTATATTTGGGATCACACAATCTGTATAGCTTTCCTTTATAGTGTAACATTGCTATATTGGGATCACACAATATGTATAGCTTTCCTTTATAGTGTAACATTGCTATATATGGGATCACAAATCTGTATAGCTTTCCTTTATAGTGTAACATTGCTATATTGGGATCACACAATCTGTATAGCTTTCCTTTATAGGATAACATTGCTATATATGGGATCACACAATCTGTATAGCTTTCCTTTATAGGATAACATTGCTATATTTGGGATCACACAATCTGTATAGCTTTCCTTTATAGGATAACATTGCTATATATGGGATCACACAATATGTATAGCTTTCCTTTTTAGTGTAACATTGCTATATTGGGATCATACAATATGTATAGCTTTCCTTTATAGTGTAACATTGCTATATATGGGATCACACAATCTGTATAGCTTTCCTTTATAGGATAACATTGCTATATTTGGGATCACACAATCTGTATAGCTTTCCTTTATAGGATAACATTGCTATATATGGGATCACACAATCTGTATAGCTTTCCTTTATAGTGTAACATTGCTATATTTGGGATCACACAATCTGTATAACTTTCCTTTATAGTGTTACATTGCTATATATGGGATCACACAATATGTATAGCTTTCCTTTATAGGATAACATTGCTATATTTGGGATCACACAATCTGTATAGCTTTCCTTTATAGTGTAACATTGCTATATATGGGATCACACAATATGTATAGCTTTCCTTTATAGTGTAACATTGCTATATATGGGATCACACAGTATGTATAGCTTTCCTTTATAGTGTAACATTGCTATATATGGGATCACACAATCTGTATAGCTTTCCTTTATAGTGTAACATTGCTATATATGGGATCACACAATATGTATAGCTTTCCTTTATAGTGTAACATTGCTATATATGGGATCACACAATCTGTATAGCTTTCCTTTATAGGATAACATTGCTATATTTGGGATCACACAATCTGTATAGCTTTCCTTTATAGGATAACATTGCTATATATGGGATCACACAATATGTATAGCTTTCCTTTATAGTGTAACATTGCTATATTGGGATCACACAATATGTATAGCTTTCCTTTTTAGTGTAACATTACTATATTGGGATCATACAATATGTATAGCTTTCCTTTATAGTGTAACATTGCTATATATGGGATCACACAATCTGTATAGCTTTCCTTTATAGGATATCATTGCTATATTTTGGATCACACAATCTGTATAGCTTTCCTTTATAGTGTAACATTGCTATATTTGGGATCACACAATCTGTATAGCTTTCCTTTATAGTGTAACATTGCTATATATGGGATCACACAATCTGTATAGCTTTCCTTTATAGTGTAACATTGCTATATATGGGATCACACAATATGTATAGCTTTCCTTTATAGTGTAACATTGCTATATATGGGATCACACAATCTGTATAGCTTTCCTTTATAGTGTAACATTGCTATATATGGGATCACACAATATGTATAGCTTTCCTTTATAGTGTAACATTGCTATATATGGGATCACACAATCTGTATAGCTTTCCTTTATAGGATAACATTGCTATATTTGGGATCACACAATCTGTATAGCTTTCCTTTATAGGATAACATTGCTATATATGGGATCACACAATATGTATAGCTTTCCTTTATAGTGTAACATTGCTATATTGGGATCACACAATATGTATAGCTTTCCTTTTTAGTGTAACATTGCTATATATGGGATCACACAATCTGTATAGCTTTCCTTTATAGTGTAACATTGCTATATTGGGATCACACAATCTGTATAGCTTTCCTTTATAGGATAACATTGCTATATTTGGGATCACACAATCTGTATAGCTTTCCTTTATAGTGTAACATTGCTATATTTGGGATCACACAATCTGTATAGCTTTCCTTTATAGTGTAACATTGCTATATATGGGATCACACAATCTGTATAGCTTTCCTTTATAGTGTAACATTGCTATATTGGGATCACACAATATGTATAGCTTTCCTTTTTAGTGTAACATTGCTATATATGGGATCACACAATCTGTATAGCTTTCCTTTATAGTGTAACATTGCTATATATGGGATCACACAATCTGTATAGCTTTCCTTTATAGTGTAACATTGCTATATATGGGATCACACAATCTGTATAGCTTTCCTTTATAGTGTAACATTGCTATATTGGGATCACACAATCTGTATAGCTTTCCTTTATAGGATAACATTGCTATATTTGGGATCACACAATCTGTATAGCTTTCCTTTATAGTGTAACATTGCTATATATGGGATCACACAATCTGTATAGCTTTCCTTTATAGTGTAACATTGCTATATATGGGATCACACAATCTGTACAGCTTTCCTTTATAGGATAACATTGCTATATTTGGGATCACACAATCTGTATAGCTTTCCTTTATAGTGTAACATTGCTATATTGGGATCACACAATCTGTATAGCTTTCCTTTATAGTGTAACATTGCTATATTTGGGATCACACAATCTGTATAGCTTTCCTTTATAGTGTAACATTGCTATATTTGGGATCACACAATCTGTATAGCTTTCCTTTTAAGTGTAACATTGCTATATTTGGGATCATACAATCTGTATAGCTTTCCTTTATAGGATAACATTGCTATATATGGGATCACACAATCTGTATAGCTTTCCTTTATAGTGTAACATTGCTATATTTGGGATCACACAATCTGTATAGCTTTCCTTTATAGTGTTACATTGCTATATATGGGATCACACAATCTGTATAGCTTTCCTTTATAGTGTAACATTGCTATATATGGGATCACAAAATCTATATAGCTTTCCTTTATAGTGTAACATTGCTATATATGGGATCACACAATCTGTATAGCTTTCCTTTATAGGATAACATTGCTATATTTGGGATCACACAATCTGTATAGCTTTCCTTTATAGTGTAACATTGCTATATTTGGGATCACACAATCTGTATAGCTTTCCTTTATAGTGTAACATTGCTATATTGGGATCACACAATCTGTATAGCTTTCCTTTATAGGATAACATTGCTATATATGGGATCACACAATCTGTATAGCTTTCCTTTATAGTGTAACATTGCTATATTTGGGATCACACAATCTGTATAGCTTTCCTTTATAGTGTAACATTGCTATATATGGGATCACACAATCTGTATAGCTTTCCTTTATAGTGTAACATTGCTATATTTGGGATCACACAATCTGTATAGCTTTCCTTTATAGTGTAACATTGCTATATATGGGATCACACAATCTGTATAGCTTTCCTTTATAGTGTAACATTGCTATATTGGGATCACACAATCTGTATAGCTTTCCTTTATAGGATAACATTGCTATATTTGGGATCACACAATCTGTATAGCTTTCCTTTATAGTGTAACATTGCTATATTTGGGATCACACAATCTGTATAGCTTTCCTTTATAGTGTAACATTGCTATATTTGGGATCACACAATCTGTATAGCTTTCCTTTTAAGTGTAACATTGCTATATTTGGGATCATACAATCTGTATAGCTTTCCTTTATAGGATAACATTGCTATATATGGGATCACACAATCTGTATAGCTTTCCTTTATAGTGTAACATTGCTATATTTGGGATCACACAATCTGTATAGCTTTCCTTTATAGTGTTACATTGCTATATATGGGATCACACAATCTGTATAGCTTTCCTTTATAGTGTAACATTGCTATATATGGGATCACAAAATCTATATAGCTTTCCTTTATAGTGTAACATTGCTATATATGGGATCACACAATCTGTATAGCTTTCCTTTATAGTGTAACATTGCTATATTTGGGATCACACAATCTGTATAGCTTTCCTTTATAGTGTAACATTGCTATATTTGGGATCACACAATCTGTATAGCTTTCCTTTTAAGTGTAACATTGCTATATTTGGGATCACACAATCTGTATAGCTTTCCTTTATAGTGTAACATTGCTATATATGGGATCACACAATCTGTATAGCTTTCCTTTATAGTGTTACATTGCTATATATGGGATCACACAATCTGTATAGCTTTCCTTTATAGTGTAACATTGCTATATTTGGGATCATACAATCTGTATAGCTTTCCTTTATAGTGTAACATTGCTATATTTGGGATCACACAATCTGTATAGCTTTCCTTTATAGTGTAACATTGCTATATTTGGGATCACACAATCTGTATAGCTTTCCTTTATAGTGTTACATTGCTATATATGGGATCACACAATCTGTATAGCTTTCCTTTATAGTGTAACATTGCTATATTTGGGATCATACAATCTGTATAGCTTTCCTTTATAGTGTAACATTGCTATATATGGGATCACACAATCTGTATAGCTTTCCTTTATAGTGTAACATTGCTATATTTGGGATCATACAATCTGTATAGCTTTCCTTTATAGGATAACATTGCTATATATGGGATCACACAATCTGTATAGCTTTCCTTTATAGTGTAACATTGCTATATTTGGGATCACACAATCTGTATAGCTTTCCTTTATAGTGTAACATTGCTATATATGGGATCACACAATCTGTATAGCTTTCCTTTATAGTGTAACATTGCTATATTTGGGATCACACAATCTGTATAGCTTTCCTTTATAGTGTAACATTGCTATATATGGGATCACACAATCTGTATAGCTTTCCTTTATAGTGTAACATTGCTATATATGGGATCACACAATCTGTATAGCTTTCCTTTATAGTGTAACATTGCTATATATGGGATCACACAATCTGTACAGCTTTCCTTTATAGGATAACATTGCTATATTTGGGATCACACAATCTGTATAGCTTTCCTTTATAGTGTAACATTGCTATATTGGGATCACACAATCTGTATAGCTTTCCTTTATAGTGTAACATTGCTATATATGGGATCACACAATATGTATAGCTTTCCTTTATAGTGTAACATTGCTATATTTGGGATCACACAATATGTATACCGTAGTCTCGCGGGTATAGGACCATATTTGAGCCTAAGACCACCCCCACTTTTCAGAGGATTGTCCTGGTTGGGCTTATTCCCTAGTTATAGCCCACCCCCCATTTTGCCAGATGTTCCATGGTCCAACGATGTCTCTATTCATGCACAGATTTCATTTCTCGGACATACAATAAAGTTTGATTTGTCATGTTATCGTCTTGTGTTATGTGTTCATATTCTTATTGTGACAGTTTAATTATCGTATATATTTTAATAATTGGATACATTACATATATCTATAATATTATTTTATAACTTGGGTTATATCTTTCATTAATTATATTTGTGTAGGCCTACGTAAATCAAAACACAACATGAACTTGGTACTTCCCTGCGAGCTGTCAAGTCTCGTGCAGTTACGATACCGTAATTATTTAAAAAAATATCAAACACCATAAACGAAAAGGTTAAATGAATTTTCATTTTATGATATGGTAGTAAAATATAGATATGCAGTCAAGTTATTATAACATTCAAGTAGAAAATGGAATCTGTAAACATATCTGACAAAAATGTATCTCACGTGTTTAGTCATGACCACCATACTTTGAGCGAACAACGTCACAAACTTTTGTCATTCAAACAATCACTTGAGGGAAATGATTTGAAGATAGTTGTGAAATAAAATATTTGTAATATTTTCTGTGTTTGTCCTCTTTTCGTATCATTTTGAAGTGTCTAAATACTTCGATTCGAACCAGGAAGTAAGCATCGTATATCTATGAGTCGCCAAATATATCAGCCAATGAGATTTTGAATCGATGACACACCCTTTTATCCACCAATGAGAGTTCGCATAAGTAATTAGCCATTCGTTCCGACGCAATAATCTGCCATCTGTTTCGTTATATTCTGCACTCGTTCTTGAATAATCAATTCAAAGTGAAAACATTTTGTTGATTTTTTTTTCAACAACACAGCTTATTGTTATCATTTTAATTCATGGTACACAATTTTTTTTAACTCAACGGCAGTAACAAATTTCACAGAAAAAGTAACTCGAGTATCATGGCTTCGCTGATCGTAGCTACTCACCTGAAAAACAAACACGATGTATTTGTGCGTTAAACGAATATAGTTTCGATTTTATAAACATAATTACATAAATAAATATCGTGTTTATGTTATGTTATGAAGTAAAACATCAAAACAATATCCTAAACAACATGATGTAGCCTAGTGACAGATCGTGTGTGTGAGAGTGACACCACGCTTGCGGGAAGGAAATTCCGTAATGACGATAGGCTGCTCTGATTGGTCGACACTAATATAGCAACGAATCATAATGTACTTCCTTTGAAAAAAAAGCCATTTCAGTCGACGCTTCCAACACTGAATTGTAAATAGCTCATATGCAAATTACGATATTTGTTCTGGAATTTATGACTAAATAACGTACATAATTGTCATAAACATTATTGACAACATCATAATTAAGCTATGTAATGACGAATAGCAAATCGGGACGTGTAACTTACATCGATGTTTGATGACGTGAGTAGCTAAATTTTATTCCCAACATTTAGATTTTTCTGAATTATTTTGTCAGCTACGTACACAACTATCAACAACGCAACTCAAGAATGTTATATTTTTTATTCATTGTACACCATTTTAAACCAAACACATGGCATACAAAATTCATAAATAAAAAAATTAATGGCAATGATGTCATGTTTTTTCCAGTCGCCGATCATAGAATTCTGAAAAACAAAAATGATGTTTAAGTGCATAATATAATTATCATATATATAAAAAATAACATGAATGAATATTAATAATATTATGTTTATGTTTAAAAGACTTGAAACATCAAAGTACAATATTCTTTATGCCGGTAACATGCCTTGCCTATTTGTGTTAGTTCCGAGCCGCCATCTTGCATTCGTTCTCATGAGTTGGGGTTTCTCTCGTATACTAGCCCACCCCCATGTTTTCAAGATGTTTGTTTGCCGGGGGCCCTCTGGTCTTATACCCGCGAGAATACGGTAGCTTTCCTTTATAGTGTAACATTGCTATATATGGGATCACACAATCTGTATAGCTTTCCTTTATAGTGTAACATTGCTATATATGGGATCACACAATCTGTATAGCTTTCCTTTATAGTGAAACATTGCTATATTGGGATCACACAATCTGTATAGCTTTCCTTTATAGTGTAACATTGCTATATATGGGATCACACAATATGTATAGCTTTCCTTTATAGTGTAACATTGCTATATTTGGGATCACACAATCTGTATAGCTTTCCTTTATAGTGTAACATTGCTATATTTGGGATCACACAATCTGTATAGCTTTCCTTTATAGTGTAACATTGCTATATATGGGATCACACAATCTGTATAGCTTTCCTTTATAGTGTAAATTTGCTATATATGGGATCACACAATCTGTATAGCTTTCCTTTATAGTGTAACATTGCTATATATGGGATCACACAATATGTATAGCTTTCCTTTATAGTGTAACATTGCTATATATGGGATCACACAATATGTATAGCTTTCCTTTATAGTGTAACATTGCTATATATGGGATCACACAATATGTATAGCTTTCCTTTATAGTGTAACATTGCTATATATGGGATCACACAATCTGTATAGCTTTCCTTTATAGGATAACATTGCTATATTTGGGATCACACAATCTGTATAGCTTTCCTTTATAGGATAACATTGCTATATATGGGATCACACAATATGTATAGCTTTCCTTTATAGTGTAACATTGCTATATTGGGATCACACAATATGTATAGCTTTCCTTTTTAGTGTAACATTGCTATATATGGGATCACACAATCTGTATAGCTTTCCTTTATAGTGTAACATTGCTATATTGGGATCACACAATCTGTATAGCTTTCCTTTATAGGATAACATTGCTATATTTGGGATCACACAATCTGTATAGCTTTCCTTTATAGTGTAACATTGTTATATATGGGATCACACAGTATGTATAGCTTTCCTTTATAGTGTAACATTGCTATATATGGGATCACACAATCTGTATAGCTTTCCTTTATAGTGTAACATTGCTATATTTGGGATCACACAATCTGTATAGCTTTCCTTTATAGGATAACATTGCTATATTTGGGATCACACAATCTGTATAGCTTTCCTTTATAGGATAACATTGCTATATTTGGGATCACACAATCTGTATAGCTTTCCTTTATAAAGTAACATTGCTATATATGGGATCACACAATCTGTATAGCTTTCCTTTATAGTGTAACATTGCAAGCGCCTCGGAAAGAGCCCCCTTGTAAATCTGTAGGTGTATCTGTACACTGTCTGCATTCCCATCCATTTCAGGGTAACATTGTCATATTCCTTTGCAGGGTCACATTGTCACATTCAGGATCACACTGTCTGCATTCCCATCCATTGCAGGGTAACATTGTCATATTCCTTTGCAGGGTAACATTGTCATATTTGGGATCACACTGTCTGCATACCCATCCTTTGCAGCGTAACATTGTCATATCCCTTGCAGGGTAACATTGTCATGTTCGGGATCACACTGCATACCCATCCATTGCAGGGTAACATTGTCATATCCTTTGCAGCGTAACATTGTCATATACCTTTGAAGAGTAACATTGTCATGTTCTGGATCACACTGTCTGCATACCCCTCCTTTGTAAGGTAACATTGTCATATATCTTTGCAGGGTAACATTGTCATATTCGGGATCACACTGTCTGCATTCCCATCCTTTGCAGGGTAACATAGTGATATTTGGGATCACACTGTCTACAAACCAATCCATTACAGGGTAACTTTGTCATATCCTTTGCAGGGTAACATTGTCATATTCCTTTGCAGGGTAACATTGTCATATTTGGGATCACACTGTCTGCATACTCATCCTTTGCAGCGTAACATTGTCATATCCCTTGCAGGGTAACATTGTCATGTTCGGGATCACACTGCATACCCATCCATTGCAGGGTAACATTGTCATATCCTTTGCAGCGTAACATTGTCATATACCTTTGAAGAGTAACATTGTCATGTTCTGGATCACACTGTCTGCATACCCCTCCTTTGTAAGGTAACATTGTCATATATCTTTGCAGGGTAACATTGTCATATTCGGGATCACACTGTCTGCATTCCCATCCTTTGCAGGGTAACATAGTGATATTTGGGATCACACTGTCTACAAACCAATCCATTACAGGGTAACTTTGTCATATCCTTTGCAGGGTAACATTGTCATATTCCTTTGCAGGGTAACATTGTCATATTTGGGATCACACTGTCTGCATACTCATCCTTTGCAGGATAACATTGTCATATCCTTTGCAGGGTAACATTGTCATATCCTTTGCAGGGTGACATTGTCATATTCTGGATTAAGCTGTCTGCATACCCATCCACAACTTCCCAATGCAAGGCATAACTCTTGCCAGTCTGCATTACTGGCTGATTTAACCCTTGCGGTATTTCCCTCGCTTTCTTGTGTCGAGGCAGTGAATCGCTGCACTGGAAATGCATAGCGGGCCAGGATTTCTAAACACAGATTTCTTAAGGAAATACTGCAAGGCGTAAATCAGCCAGTAATGGAGACTGGCAAGAGTTATGCCTTGCATTGGGAAGTTGACCCATCCATTGCAGGGAAACATTGTCATATCACTTGCAGGGTAACATTGTCACATTCGGGATTACGCTGTCTGCATACCCATCCATTGCAGGGTAACATTGTCATATCCTTTGCAGGGTAACATTGTCGTATTCGGGATCACGCTATATACACACCTATCCTTTCGTGGGTAACACTGATATATTTGGGATTACATTTGCCAATTTTATCATCAAAGCATGGAAGCCACAAAGATTTCTGTTTTGTGTAATGTGGGTACAAGAAAGCAATAATAGCAAAAGAAGATATATATATGCTAATTAAACTCAATTATCATAAAAACAAATTTTACTTACATATCACTAGCGGCTGTTATGACAAGGTTTTTGTGCAGAGCTATGCTGTTGATGCTGGCACGGTGGAGAGACAGCACATTGATACAGTAGAAGTTATGTCTGTCCCACACTCTCACTGTTCCGTCATGGGAGCCTGACACACTGGAATAGTGACAGACACAGATATCATGAGTGTGAATCTAACAACAAGACAAACGTGGACATGAGATAGTATTTCACAGACATGTGATATCTCCCACTTTTGGATGTAGTCTACTGTTTTTCAAGAGGTCAAAAACTATCGTTTTTCCAGAATTTACCTTTTAAAAACAAGAGTCATCAGAAGATGACATATCCCACCGGTTCCACAAAATTTGTAAAACACATCTTTGACAGATACTTGTATATCTACTACCGTACTTCAGTTAGTTGGTAATAAACATGCAAAGTTTCAGAAAGATATGATGAACGGTTTTGGAGCTGGGCTCCGGAAACAAACCTGTCTCTGACAAAGTCCAAATTCAACAAGTTTCTATGGAATTTCAGAAATCTGAAAATATCAAAAGGCACCACTTCAGTTGGTGGGTAATACACATGGAAAGTTTCAGAAAGATATCATGAACGGTTTTCGAGTTCTGCTCCGGAAACGAAATGATTACGGACGGACGGATGGGGTGATGACTATATCCACGGTATTACATACCGGTGGGATAAAAATAACTAGTAGTCCCTGTTTTGAAATATCCACTGTCCGTTGTTGAGAAAGATTGAGAGGGATGATAGGGGTAATCTAGCCAACAAAACTTTAAATTCCTTGATGCGTGTGAAGATGAACTCTGCTGTGAACTGTTCAAGGCATTAAAGAAATTGTTGATGGATGTAAAAAATGTCTGTTTGACTGACAAGTCAAAGAATCACCTGTGATCACAACATTCCACTTGGACAATATGCCAATACTACATGAGATATTAATCAGGGGCAGAACACAAACTTCCCCCTTGGTGAAAATATCACATGTCTCATTTCATCGACACAAATATAATGTCCTATTTATCACCCAAGAAATGAAAATGAGGGAAGACGCACAATTATATTTTCGAGCAAGAATGAACATCAATTGTGACTATTTTCTACTCTATTTGCCAACTAAATACATAAATGAGAACAAAGCTAGTTTTAGAAACAACATGATGGATCAATTCACTCACATGTATTCTTTGTTCAACTTGACGGAGGACACGCAGCCCTTGTGTCCTGACAGGGAGGCAATGTGGCTGAACAGTTTCATGTCCCACACCTGAAGTGGGCAATAACTTGGCAATAAAATAGAGCAAAGCATACAGTGATTTTTAGAGCTATTCAGGTTTTGTAAATGTTTTCTACTCAAAGTCAAAGACTGAAGATGACGCAAGGACATGCATATATATAGAACATCATAATTGTGCATTTGGAGAAGATGTCATGGAAGCGGAAGAACGAGTTGTTTCTCCGCTTCCATGACAGCTTCTTAATTACCAGAGAAAGATGGACAGAACCAAGCGATCAACTCACCATGACAAGCATATCCCAGGATCCAGACACAAGAATGTCATTGTCAAACTGTAGACATCGTACTCCACCCTGGAAATAGACACAAACAGGAACATGTATTAACTTGACAAAACCTAATAAATGCCAGATTATTTTTTTTTAATGATTTCAGCTTTTAAATTAAGTGCTCAGATGCAAGAAGGTAAGTTATAATACCTACACAGAATACAATACAGAATGAGACCTAGGTAAGAAGAAATGTGTGGCTCCACCAGGAGTAGAACCAGAGATGACAGCTTGCTAATCACTACACCACTGAGCTCCTATCAACTTACTTTAGGCCCATAGAACTTGTGGAGGCTGCGTCCACTCCTGATGTCCCACACTCTGATGCTTCGATCCTGTCCTCCGGTCACCAGCCGCTTCTTGTCGTACTCCAGGCATAGGATCCCACTCATATGGCCCTGCAGGGGGAAACACTTGTACAGTAAATACTACATCATCAACATTCATGTCATCTCTCAAACGGAATATGAATATCTCAACATTGATTTGCTATTGAGTATGTTGATAAAAATATAGAAAAACTGTCAAAAATCTACCTCATTGAGTGAGTGAGTGAGTGAGTTGGGGTTCTTTCAAGAGTATTTCACTTACATCGCGGCTGCTAGTATTATGGCAGGGAGAAAGCCCACAACGCCATGTGGCTATGCACTGCGGTGAAACCTGCGAGCAGCGGCTGGAACTAGCGAACCATGGGTGGTACTCTCCTGAATTTCAGTGTAGCATTGCACCCAAACCTTACTGCGTTTAGAACTGTTCTCTACTACAGACAAAGTTGCCGTGCCCCTGGCGGGATTCGAACCCCTGACCTCTTGATCCGAAGCCGAACGCGCTAACCACTGCGCTATCACGCCCCCCTCTAACTCATTGAAATGTTGTTGCTAAATGCTGTTACTGACATGATGTTTGCTGATTTTGTGAAATCACACTATTAAAAGTTTTCCCCACTCTAAATATACATCTAGCCTATCATTTTCCCACACAGAGCATTCTGGTCGATACGCTCACTGAAAACAAAGATGGCAGCAAAGGAAAAAAAAAAGTTCACAACAGTGATAGATTGCATTTCATATGTTCACGCCATTATTCATTTGTTACACATATTTAGACTTTTTGACATACCTGCAGTTTGCGGACCTTCTGTACCGGGGTGACAGTACCCGCAAACTTCCTCTGTCTGACGTTGCCCGCTGGTTCGCTGTCGTCTGCCATGGTTTTCTGCCATTCTAGACTCGACCCAGGCACTACTTTACCCTGAAGAAATAAAACTATTATGTATATTCATTATCTGTGTTTAGTTTACAGCATCATACATTATATATCACTTAAAGAAGTATTCATATTCATTATGGTCAGAGTTTGGTTTCAAATTCCTTGTTATATAGAGTGTTTTAGTTGTTTATGTGTGTGCAAATAGTCTGATAGTCATCATTTTTGCCTGCCTGCTGTTTTGCTTATTAAGTAGTTTTGCTTATTTCAGCCTTGTAATATTGAACTCTTAGATATTTGTTCAAACATATCAACTACATGCAAGTTTTTTAGCAAACAAGGACATGCATGACATTAACTTAAAACGTCTCACAACAGATACATGATCGTTGATAGACAAGGAGATCTCACCAGCAGGTCGACGCTCATGGAGAGAGTGGGTCTGATGTCGAGGATGGGCTCCTCCTCATCCTCCTCCTCCTCCTGGGTCTGTCCTGGTGTCCTCTTTATCATAGATCCACTCTGCTCATCCTCTTCCAGCCTGCAGTGAGGACAATTTGCATATTTTATTTCCTCTTATAGGTGCCCGGGCCCATAAAAGCATTTATTTGAGGCCCGGTCCCTATAAGCGGAAACATGGTACATATACAGAAACATTCGGTAAGAATCAATAACCCCCTCTGCTGTCCAAAAGTGCTTTGGTTTCGGTCAGTTACTTCATATCTTTATGTTTGCCGACCTTTTGCCGACTCGGCCACCATGATCCCAATGTGTTTATATATCATAATTTTATAATTTATGTCTCAGGCCAGCTTTTCTTGAGATGTTCCTCTAACAATTTGATAATAGCCTTTCCAATCTGAATCTCAAATTCAGGGGCATAAAAACAGAGAGACAAAGAAACATCTACACAATGACATAATCGGTCCAAATAAATACTGAGGATACTCACTTTTTGTTCTCGTCCCCCTCCACGCTGGCCTCTTTATCTTTGTCCTTCACCTTCTTGATGGGACGGGACATTCTCCGGTACTGGCGTTGATACGCATATCGACCTGGAGTAGGAATAAAATAAAAGCCATTCTTAAGAAACCATTGCAAATATAATAGCAAGTACCATGTATTCATGCAACAGAAAATTTTCATGTCAATAAAATTGATATCACAACAGTTATGTTATAGGCTTAAAAAAATTCTGTGCATTCCCCAAATGAATACTAATACCAAATTTGAAGACTGTAGGTGAGATATTTCGTGCTAACAACATTTTAAAAACTGTTTAAAAGTTTGAGTGACCTTGAAAAAGAGGTCAATGTCACCCATATCAACTGGTGTCTTCATATTTCCCAATTGAAGACTGGTACTAAATTTGATGAAACAGGACAGACGGAGGGATGTACAGACCGGTCCGGGGGAAACAAATATCAAAACCATACTCTTAGCTTAAATGATAAACGAAAATAAGTGAAGGCAAACCCATCTAGATCGCTGTTTTTTATTTCTGTTTATTTGACTACTTATTTAGGAACACGTTCCAAATAAAAAAAAATTCCCATCAATAAACTTTATGTACCTGGAGGGGTGACCTCTGTCTGAAGAGCGTACTCAGACATGAACTCAGACAAGTCCTCATCGTCTGTGTCGCTGTCTTCACTGTCCTCACTCTCCGTGTCACTGGATTGTCTATAGTGAGTTACCTCCCTTCTCTGAGCTCTTGCTGGTTCTCCAGTCCCAATCTTCACTTTGGCTGGAAGAAACCAACTTGATATGGAAATAGATACGGCAAGATAGACGATCTATATGGAAATTGATAAGAGGCTTTTTTTCATGTGTATTGTAAAAAATCATTTTCTTTCATTTACATATTTCCTTTATTATGAATGCACTACATTTCTTCTTCTTTACAAGCTCTATTGTTTCTCTATAACATGCTAGTTTACTTACGAGGTGTTTTTGTCTTGTCTTTCACATGTCCATCTGCAAAATATGTTTAAAAACATGATGATTATTCTTATGCAAACCTTCATTAATTTTAAAATCCAATCATCTTAAATATCAATGACGGAAAATCCAATTCCATTTCAAAACTCCAGAATACCCCCAAACCCTCATCTCACCATCTGAATCCATTACTGAATAATTATAATTTTCAATGTTCACCAATAAAACCATTTCAGTACAGATAAGTATATAAAGAAAACATAGACACATTGAATCCAATATTTTATCTATAAATGATCTTCTTATTGTGTGAGCGAGCTCACCGAGCTGTATATCCTGGGGTACGGCGAGTCCACGCTTCATGGTCAGTATGAGGTGTTTGAGCTCCTGATAGGCCAGCTTCCAGTCTACACCTCGCCCCGGACTGTTGGCGGCCAGCACCAGACCTGTGATGTCCTCCACTCCTTCCTGCTCTCCTGCAAATATATTGTATAGCCTCAAGGATTAAGGGGAACGGGGTGATTAAATAAATATATAGAGGATATTTTAAATTTCTCGTTGAAATTACCATGTATATCTCATCAAGTGAGGTAGAAATGTATAATTTCACGAGTGGCCCAGCCATGAATGTAAATATACTATTTCTACTTCACGAGATGAGATATACATGGTATTTGACAAGAAATGTCAAATATTCTATTTATTAGATTTAAGAAATTATGCACAGTTTCTAAATAACATTAATTTCATGAATGAAGCATCCATGACCTTGCTTTATCGCAGTCTTTTTATGACATCATCCTATTGTTACGATGACGTCATAAGATTGAACGTGTTATTTTACTGAGCTGAATAACATGTTATTTCACTCAGTGAAAATACAGATTTTATTAATTTAAGCTGTATTTCACCACTGAAAATATAATATAACCTATATACCCGGCTTCGAAATGGCAGTAGCATTACTGCAGGGAGAAACCAACAACACCATTGCAGCGAAAACCTACGAGCATCGGTTGGGGCTACTGAACCATGGGTTGTATTGTGCTGAGATTTAGTGTAACACTGCATACAAATCTTTCTGCATATTGAAGAGTTTGCTACAGCAGACAAATTAAGTTGCCAAACCCCTGACAGGATTCAAACCCTAAAGACTAGTATAAAATATTAACTTAATCATAACTTATATAATCTTGTAATATGACATCAAAACCAACTTATACGAACAGATAGGCATGAAGACAAATATATTAAACTGATTATCAAACCAACGTCTGACACTGAGGAATTCACTATCGATATGGCCATGGAGAGATTATATTAGGAAAATACAATTATTATGGAGAAGCTTAGCTCAGCATAATCCGCTTAACTTGATTTAGTTTGTAAGCTATCTGGAAATCAGCTAATATTTCTTTAGATTATACTGTATCGCACTACATGTGTCCCTTATATTCTGACATTTTGTTTAATTTTTCTAAGTTATTATGAAATATATTACAGTGTATAAAATAAGCTTGAAAAGTAGCCAGCCGGCTGAAAGGTGTTATTTTGTCAATTTAAACTGTAAAATTAAGATAAAAACCTCAAATAGTTACCAACCGGAACCAAAAGTTGCCTGATTATGGGCTGGCGGAGAGATCTTAATTATACACTGTATGTTGACATAATACAGAAAATAATGACAAAGACATGAAAATAGCCAATTTTCATCCATTTTAACAGCCAAAATAATTAGCACTAACGAATCTCAGTGGTTAATTTCACAGGAATCACAACCTGATCGTATAAGATAGGGCATAATTTGGGACTGGCCACAGTTTAAGATTAATTTAAGTTAGAATATTCCAGGAGCTGCTGTTAACCCTTAACATGCGGGTCCCGGAATTATCCGGGCGGGCTATAAGCGATTCCGAGGTGTCTGTATACGGATCCCGGATCGCTTACTTAGAATAATTCACGGCTGTCTATGTACTGTGCTATCTGCCATACCGGGTCCCGAGTCGATTGTTTCCGCGACTCGCTGCATGAGAATGGCTGTATTTATGCCTCGCAACCCGCAATGAGAATAAAACTTTCTTCAGTGTCTGGTCAGAACGTCCAGCAAAATTCACACCAATTTGCGTGTGCATTGTTGACCCGTAACGCATCGATAATTAGCTTTACAAAAGGCCAATTTTGTCCTGCTTCGCTCCGATGGCTACACTGCTCGGCGGCTAATTAGCACCTAAGTGTCTGCACTGCCCCGGGGTGAGATAGGCCCGTACAGGCTTATCTGTCTCGCATCCCGCCACATGGGCAGATAGCCTATGCTTATCTGTCTCGCATCTCGCCACATGGGCAGATAGCTTCTAATTACGGGAAGATATTGCGATAAGCAACCTTTCTCTCGCACTTCGTATCATATGAACCAATTGGTTGTTTTCATTTTTTTTTATACCAAAATAAAGAGGAAAGAATGGCCTTTATTCCCATATAAAAATCGCAATTGCGCTAACATAACTGAAAATACAGCAATCGCACAGAGATAGCCGACTTTCGCACTTTTGAATTTTGATACATGTGGCGCATTTACCCCAACATGCCTCGGCGCTCTATTTCTAAGAAACTACTTGGGATATTTTCATAATTTTTTTATCAGTATATAGATAAAAGAATTGTCTTCAATTCCATATAAAATACGTGTATTTTCGGCAATAACTTTTGATGCGCCAGGTGTCGCGCAGAAGGTGATATTCGGCTTTGAATAAGTGGCGCTCTTAGCATATACCATCATTACGGGCTTTATAACTTGTGAACCGCAAGTCCTCCGATTTTTATAATTTTTACATCATTGTAAAGAGAAAAACATTGTCTTCAATTCCATGTATAATGCGCATGTTTTCGGGAAGAACTCTGCATGCGCAAAGCGCCGCGCCAAAAGGTATAATTTTCGCACTTCATAACTTTTGAACCGCAAGTCCTATTTTAATAATTTTTACATCATTGTAAAGAGAAAAACATTGTCTTTAATTCCAGATATAATGCGCATGTTTTTGGGAAGAACTATGCATGCGCGAAGAGCCGCAATATTGATGTACGCATAAGTGAAGAAGTATGATAATATATAACTAAAATACTGTTCTTTTGATACGCAAATATAGAGCTTTATAAACGATTAACAACTGTCATGACGGAATTTTGTTTCCAGTTTTGGAAAAAAAAATATAACATAAAAGTGAAAATATATTTGAGTACGGGACCCGCCGCTCGGGGAAAAGCCTTTTCGTGGGAATATTTTCTCAGGAAAATATTTCACTTTTCGGAGTTTCTAAAAATGCGTGAACATTTTTGTTACTGATGCCATTTGCGAAAGGTTTTTATTTCTAAAATTCAAATGCGAGGGCGCACCTTTCCAAACCATTTGAATTGAATTTATTATTTTATCTTTTACATTATTGAATAAAAGACGTTTCATTCAATAAGTTTTGAAGAATTATTTATATGTGTAGCGGACTGAACTGAGCAGATGGAGAATTTGATTCCTCACCACTTTTATTACCAAAGTTCTTTTGTATCACAATTACTTTTTTAGGTATTAGTTTTTTCGTGAGCAGGGGAATTTCCGACGGGATTCGCTATGACATAATGAGAAAAAATTCCCATGAACATGGGCGTGGTCCGTCATCTTCGGGACCGACCCACAAGTATAAATATCTACCGGGGGGTGCGCGGACCCCCCCGCTTTTGGTCGCCACCCCCCAAACTTTTTGTGCAAATTATTATTTTTTTTCTACTTTGAAATAAAGGTTCGTGTCATTCCGAGGTATGAAGGTTTCTGCTATTTATGTCGAGAGGGCATGGGAACCCATTCCCAATAGAATCCGGGGTTCGTCCCATAGGATTGTTCCTCGGAGTCTCTCGTTCTCAAAAGAGAACATGGGAAACCTGTCCCGCGATTGAATCCGGGGTCCGCCGCGGAAGACGGGGACGGGAATTCCCGGAGAGCATGGGAGTATGCTCCCATGGGTCCGGGCTCCGCCTCGAGAGACCGCTCCTTGGATGCTCTGCTTCTCGAAAAGAGAAGTCATTCGGCAACTGACAACCCGAGCTTCCCTGACATAGTAGTTTATTTTCCGGGCCTCGCGCCCGGTGCTACACGTCGCCGAGGAAATCAGAAAATGGTCCGTTTGACATATGCGTCGGAAAAATCGGCGCGATGTCAGAAGCCGTCGGCGCCGTCGGCGCTTGCGGCGCAGTCGTCCTAGATGCGCCGGGAGGTTCTGAAACTGGCAAATGAACGTCCATGAAGCTCACATTCATTATCTCTGTATGTTTATTGTCTCTAATCACATGTTATATGTTGCATACATCTAACGCATTTTCAATCATTTACAGGTTGAAGCAGAATGCTGCGCGGACGTGGACGCAAGGCCCTGCGACGGCCTAGGACGTTGCATACTAGGACACGCAGCTTTGAAGCCGTTTCAAGCGACGACGACTTCATCAACGAGATCCATGCTGATGAAGCCTCTGATATGGAGTCAACTGACAGTGATGGTAGCAGTGGTTTAGACAGTGATGATGCATATGATCGGGACACTGTAATAGATAGTGAACATGGTGACACAGATGCTCTGAGTGATATAGAGACAGAGATTGCCAGAAAGATTCTAGCCGAAGAAGACTTTAGTGGTTTTGAGGAGGAGTTTGCCGAAATACCACAATATAATCATGATAATTCACAGACGTTTGATGAGTGGGTGGATGGTCCGCGGCCACGTGTAAACTTGCCTTTCACTGGTCAAACTGGGTTGCGCCAGTTCATAGAACTTCCTGAGAACCCTGAACCTATTGACTTTTTCAATTTGTTTATACATAATGATGACTATGAGGATATGGCAACGGAAACCAATAGATATTTCAAACAAGCAATGGAGGACAAAATTCTAAGACCCCGTTCAAGAATGCAACAGTGGCAAGACACTAATGCAGAAGAGATGAAGGTATTTGTAGCCATGACAATTGCCATGTCATTGGTTGTGCAGAGAAACTTTGCTGATTACTGGTCAACAAGTGATGTTACCTCAACACCTTTCTTCGCCAAGTGCATGCCCCGAGACAGGTTTTGGCTTCTTATAACCTACCTACACTTGGCTGACAACAGGAGGATGCCGGGCCGTAACACCCCGTGCTTTTCACCAATAAATAAACTGGGACACTTGTATAACCGGATAGTTCACCGTTTTTCAAGAGTGTATAAACCGCATCAAAACATTTCAGTCGACGAGGGCATGGTGCCCTGGAAAGGTAACTTATCTTTCAAAGTTTATCTTCCCGACAAGCCTAAGAAGTATGGGATAAAGGCTTTCATGTTGTGTGACTCGCACAACGGATACGTTTGCAAGTTCAAACTCTACACTGGAAAAACGAATGAACCGGTTTCTGAAGGTGGCAAAACTTATGATGTAGTCATGGACTTGGTGAACGACTACGTTGGACAGGGGCATCACATCTTTATGGACAACTACTATTCGTCCACAAATCTGTACATAAATTTGTGGGAGCGGGGAATAGGTGCCACGGGGACGTTGAGAGCCAATCGAAAGGGACTTCCTGATTCAGTCAAGAAACCTAAAAAGAAAGCCAAGCAAGGGGACATGACAGTTTCTCACAACCATGGCCTACTCGTTCTTCGCTATGAAGATAGAAAATCAGTGCTACTCATGTCTACTGTTGAAGATACACAACTTGAACAAACAGGGAAGAAGAACCGGGCAACAGGGGAACCAGTTCTCAAGCCGCGCATTGTAACAACGTACAACAAGTACATGGGAGGTGTTGATCGGGCCGACCAGATGTTGTCGTACACGCCGTTCCGAGTGAAGACCCTGAAGTGGTGGAAACGGGTTTGGTTTCACGTTCTCAACGTTGCCATGTTGAACTCTTACATCGTTTATAAAGAATACAGCAAAGATAAACCTCTAAAAACAAGTCGGGAATACAGGAAGGCTTTGGCGCAACATATAGTAACATTTGCGGACAAGGAACAAGTTCCATCACTTTGCAGACGTCCCCGTGGTCGGCCGAGCACGAGCGACGAGAGTGTCACTCGTCTTCATGGACGTCACTTTCCGACGAAGATTGAGCCTGTCGGAAGGAAGAAAAACGTCACAAGGATGTGTGTGGTATGCTCTAAGGCAAAACGCGCCGTCCTCGCAAAACAGATTGAAGAAGGCAATGGGCCAGCAAGGAAGAAAAAACGAGTAGGCAGAGAGTCTTCTTATGAATGTACAGATTGTAATGTTTCTCTGTGCGCCGCACCATGCTTCAAACTGTACCACACCGCCACTGACTATTCCAGGGCTTACATCACTGCCACGGAAAAAGAAAGAAATGAAGAAGGGAATGAAGAAGAAGAAAATTGAAAGTAAAGAGAGCCGAAGTGTGGACAACCAGTATATACACATTATATACATACCTTGTTAGGTCCCTAAAGCTGTTCTGCGCACAACCGCAGGTAAATATTGTGTATATTTGTACGTAAATGCATTGTAATTTCATTGTAATACATGTCATTGCAAATAAAATATTTTTTATTTTATCAAAGAGACAGAGAAAGTGAATGCGAGCTTTCATTGGAAGTTCAGCCAGAACCGCATCATAAAAAACACCAATAAATGCTGAACCGGGTGGCCGATTTTCATAAAACTTACATGGGGTAAAGAGGAAAGATTCGGCTTTGATTCAATATAAATTTTATACATGCGCACGAAAAACTAAAGTTGCGGCACGTGCCCCGATATGCGCGATAGTCAAAAAGTTGCCTCAAAGTACCGAGGGTACCTTCATTTGGCCCGCTATAGCTTCCGAACGAAGTTGCGCATTTTTTTTCTTTTTACATCATCGTAAAGAGCAATAAATTGTCTTCAATTCCATGTATCATATGTATATGCGCACCGAAAAATAAACATGCGGCAAATGATGCGCCAGATGTCGCAAAAAGTTAGTTTTTCAAAAATGAATTTTCTAAGTACTGGGGGTGCCTTCCTTGCGCTCTTCATATATTGCGAACCATTTGACGTATTCCAATAATTTTTATATCATTGTAAAGAGGAATAAATTGTCTTCAAGTACATACGTGTTTCGCATGCGCGCGAAATAATTTACGATTTTATAAAGCTGGAAATAAAGACAAACTTTACACCGCGCAACATGTATTGCGTTCGCCGCGGTGATTAGTGTATGCTGTGCTCATTAGTACCCATTAGTTCCACGCGCGCTCGGCTCTGGCACCCTCGAGGAGGTCTCGAGGAGGTCTCGAGGAGGTAACGGTACTGTAATTAGCACAGTCCCGGGGGGACCAAGCAGTGCCAGTAACTTGGTGCGCGTCGGGACCATTCACGTGGTACTGTCGGGGTAGCGTCACTCTCCTTTGGTTGGTTATATTTTCTGAACCATAAGTCGTATTCTAATAATTTTTTCGTCATTGTAAAGAGGAATAAACTATCTACAAGCACATATAAATTTCGCAATATGCGCGCTCAGGAGTTTTGATTTCATGAAGCTGGAAATAAAGACAAACTTTAGATGACAATAGAATTATAACCATAGGTCGCATTCTAATATTTTTTATATCATTGTAAAGACAAACATCTGGTCTTCAAGTCCATATAAAAATTTCAGTAGCGCGCTCCAAATTCATGATGTTATAAGGCCCGAATTAAAGACAATCTTTACAAAGTAATAGAAAAGTAAAGAAAAATCGTAAAAAAATAATTCAAAGATGCGGGTATAAAGCAACCATTTGTGTACGGGTGCCGCGACTTGAATTTGTATTCAACGCCCGTATATAGCCCGTATTCGCCATGTAGATGCGGTATATTTCGTAAAAACGGTACCGGAATCGCCGCCTGGAAATTCCGCCAGCAGAGCTCGTTAGTGCCTAAGCTCAAACTACTGCTGCGAGCTGCGAGCCTGTAAATTCCGCCACAGGGGCTAAAAAGGGTAAAATATATATACGCAACGTAAGGGTTAAAGGGTTAAAATAGTCAGATCCTTCTATTTCTGTTGTACTATTCTTCTATCAGCTTTAACAAACAACATAGAGAAGTTGTCATCCGTACACTTGTCCTTATTTGACTTCCAACTTATAAAATGCCACTCAAAGAAGAAACAATAGTTACACATAATGAAATATTTATGGATCAAATGATTGAACTTAAACTAGATTGAACATTTTTAAGCGTTGTTATGACTTAATTAAATTAGAACCATAAAGGCTGCTTGAAGTCTAGCTAATATAGGAAACCAGTCATCTGTGATAGGCTGTGGTATAATTAGGAATTCTCTGAATATTCTTTGACAAGCAGGAAGAGGGTTAAGCAGGGTCTGAATTTCAAATTTTAATATTTGTTTTTCCTTTAAAAAATAAGTATTACAAATGTTCAATTAAGAGGTATTGATTACAGGTTAAGAAAATCAATAAATAATCAATGAGCATAAAGCATGACATAAGTCAATAAAGGTGATCAAGGTAAACACAGATCAATATCTTGACAACTCGTTAACAATGCACTCACAATTACACCTGGCCGGCTTCAATCAATAACTTTCTCATTACCTTTCTCAAGACGAATGAGTCCTTACTAGGGTACAAGAGGTCGAGGTGCAGCAGGATACTTATGGGGGATTAGGAACAAGAGGGAAAGAATGCAGGGATTATCTTGAACATGTTGTTTATATGTAAGGTGAGTACATTTATACAGTGATCATAATTTATCTTTTTATATCACTTACAATTTACAATTCATCCAAAATTTACCACATTTGTGTCATTTGTTAGGAGATTGTAATTTTCTTATTCTGCAATAATGATAAGTGTGTTTAAATACAAGTTGATATTAGATTGGACCTTACAGAGGTTCCCAGCCTAATGTGCTGTTATATCATGTTATTAATCAAGTTAATTTGTATTGAGCCCAGTAACAGGTCCGTTGTATCGGCATAAAATGAAGTCGAGGCCAATACAACGGCCCAGAGACCTGTAACTCGGCCAATAAGAAAATACTTAATTAATCATAACTTCATTAATTAACATCTTTTTATTCTACAGTTTTGCACTATAGTAAAGATCTCAATTACATTCAAATGCTAACAAGAAATAGTGAGCATGGCTCACATACCCCCGCCATCTGCTATCCGTTAATTGAGAATTATAGATGTGAAGGTTAATATGTTTATCAAACAGCTTCAAGCATCATAATATTGTCCAAAGTAATTTTAGGAACTGACTGTTGTTACAAAATTTCATTCACCCAGATGTAACTTAATATTTCCCATTAGAGCATCACACCGGTAATTTGTACCAAGTTCAATTACAGATTCAAGGGCTTCATAACTCTGCAAAATATAATATTTCTGAACTGGACTTTGAACTCAATGAAGAGTATCATCTGGACTACCTTCATGTAAAATTTCATTCACCTACATGTAATAGTTGCCGAGAAAACTTGTCCCAATTGGTGCATCACAGCTCTTTTGGTACTAAGTTTAATTTCGGATTCAAGGGCCATAACTCCGTAAAAAATAATATTTCGGAACTGGTTTTCGAACTCGTTGAAGAGTATCATCTGGACTATCTCCATATTAAATTTCATTCACTTAGATGTAATAGTTTCCGAGAAAACTTGTCCACATTGGAGCATCACGGTTCTTTTGGTACTAAGTTTAATTTCGGATTCAAGGGTCATAACTCCGTAAAAAATAATATTTCGGAACTGGTTTTCGAACTCGTTGAAGAGTATCATCTGGACTATCTCCATATTAAATTTCATTCACTTAGATGTAATAGTTTCCGAGAAAACTTGTCCACATTGGAGCATCACAGTTCTTTTGGTACTAAGTTCAATTTCGAATTCAAGGGCCATAACTCCGTAAAAAATAATATTTCGGAACTGGTTTTCGAACTCGATAAAGAGTATGGTCATGAGTACTCACAACCAAAATTTCATACACCTAGGTTGAACGGTATCCAAGACAACTTGTCCCCATTGAACACAATAAAACTCAGTCCAAAAAGTGACGTTTCCATGGAAACGACAAAAAATATAAATCTCAGAAAATTGAAAATTGTCTGTGCGCGATCGGAAGAACATGGTTAACAACTGTACAAAGTTTGGTTGATGTACCTTTGATGGTTTTTGAGAAAAATAACCGGACGGAAGGACGGACGGAATGACCGCTATATACCCCCTCTTACTTCGTAGCGGGGGTATAATTATAAACAATATAAGTGAACAAATAGCACTGATCAAAGTTTAGAAGTAATAGCAGTAAATAAATCACACCAAGAAGATAGAAACGTCAATTCATGTCTGAAACAAGTGTTTGCCACTAACATGGCAATGTCCCCCGCCGGTGACATTGAGTTAGTAAGACACATCATTGGAGCTACTTGGGTTCATGATATATCGTGTTAATAAGAGTTCTAAAAGTGGTCAAAGTGTTGTAGTGACCTTGAAAATAAGGTCAAGGTCACCAAATCGACGCCGGTGACATTGAGTTAGTAAGACACACCATTGGAGCTACTTTGGTTCATGATATATCGTGTTAATAAGAGTTCTAAAAGTGGTCAAAGTGTTGTAGTGACCTTGAAAATAAGGTCAAGGTCACCAAATCGACTGGCGTCTGCGTCATCCTCCAATGTAGACTGACACCAAATTTGAAAACATTTGGTCCAACCGGTCATAATAAATGGTGATAACAAGAGTTAGAAAAGTGCTCAAAGTGTTGCGGTGACCTTGAAAATAAGGTCAAGGTCACCAAAATAAACTGATGTCTGTGTCTTTCCCCAATGTAGGCTGAAAACTAATTTGAAGACTTTGGATGCAATGTTTCATGAGATATCGCCTTTACAAGAGTTCAAAGAGTGGTCAAAGTGTCGTGGTGACCTTGAAAATAAGGCCAAGGTCACCAAAAGTGACTGGTGTCTGCGTCTTCCCACAATGTAGGCAGAAACCAAATTTGAAGACTTTGGATGCAACGCTTCATGAGATATCGCGTAAACAAGAGTTCAAAAAGTGGTGAAAGTGTCATGGTGACCTTGAAAATAAGGCCAAGGTCATCAAAAGTGACTGGTGTCTGCGTCTTCCCACAATGTAGGCAGAAACCAAATTTGAAGACTTTGGATGTAACGCTTCATGAGATATCGCGTAAACAAGAGTTCAAAAAGTGGTGAAAGTGTCATGGTGACCTTGAAAATAAGGCCAAGGTCACCAAAAGTGACTGGTGTCTGCGTCTTCCCACAATGTAGGCAGAAACCAAATTTGAAGACTTTGGATGTAACGCTTCATGAGATATCGCGTAAACAAGAGTTCAAAAAGTGGTCAAAGTGTCGTGGTGACCTTGAGAATAAGGCCAAGGTCACCAAAAGTGACTGGTGTCTGCGTCTTCCCACAATGTAGGCAGAAACCAAATTTGAAGACTTTGGATGTAACGCTTCATGAGATATCGCGTAAACAAGAGTTCAAAAAGTGGTCAAAGTGTCGTGGTGACCTTGAAAATAAGACCAAGGTCACCAAAAGTGACTGGTGTCTGCGTCTTCCCACAATGTAGGCAGAAACCAAATTTGAAGACTTTGGATGTAACGCTTCATAAGATATCGCGTAAACAAGAAATGTGACGTACGTACGTACGTACGGACGTACGGACGGACGGACGGACGCCGCTGAATACATAGTCCCCCGTTCCGCGTTGCGGCGGGGGACAAAAATATAACCCAGCCTCCAATACAACCCGGGTCTCTAATAGAACCGGGGGGTGAGGGGGTGCTGAATGAAATAGAACCCCGGGGTTGTATTAGAGGAAATACTTGATCTATAGATCTTATGGTGCAAATGTTTAAAGGCAGGAGGCCAAAAACAAAGAAGCAACTTTGCTCCAGTGTAAATGAAAAGTGTTCAGGTGAGCAAAACATACACAAGGGACAGATTTGAGCAAAAAGATCATCATTTCTTATTTACTTTCTCAGTTTGTCGTTGACCTTTGACAAAAAAAAAATAGAGCCATGGGCTATGTAGCTCATCAGGGTTAATATTGTTTGATGATGAAGACAGAAATATATTGTCTCAATATAATGCACAATCCCTAGCCCTGACAAATCTTCGTCTTGAAAGTGAGAGAGAGCACTTAGCAAGGTCAACACACAGGAGATTATGCAATATTCTGACCCCTTGGCTCTGGTTACAAGCCACTGAAGCCAGCTGTGCTTTTACAGCCAAATTATGTAATAGACTCTGCCTTGCACTAAACACTGGCAGCACTGATCTAACTGTATAAGGCTTAGAGAGAACAGGCAATGTGATGAATCTCATGGTACATAGTACAATTTAGAATCACCTTGGCTAAATAATCTCTGCACAATTTTAACGGTTCTAAGCCTTTTAATCCAAACATCTAAACATTCTGAACGCAATATTCCTTCTAGTTTGTTCTGGAGAAGAAGATGAAAATAGATTTTATGTTTTGAACTGTGAGGGCCTTTTTTTATAATATCCACAATATTCAGTTCAAAAGCTATTCAATAGGTCTCATTTCACATTGATTACATCAATTTGACAAACATGTCCATAATGGAGACTTGATCTTCGACATATATTTCACATTCCTACTGTAAAGATTAACTGCAAAGTTACTTTTTTTCTCAATTCTGCATTTCTCAAACCCAACTCGCATATCTAAATGATGAGATGACTCTCCCTCAGGTATTTTATTAGGGATCAAGTAAATAGTGATTGAAGTGCCATAAAATATCCGTTCAAAATTCATTTTCAAAGGTTTTTTAGGCTGTGGCCCATATGTGGGGTCACAGGGTCACAAAATTTATAAGGTAGAATCCCCATTGGCTTAAGAGTTTGCACACAATATTACAACCTTGTAGGTCTTTTTGTTCCGGAGAAATGGATGAAAACAGGATTTTAGGTACTGGCCTGTGAGGCCCTTATGTGGGGCCACAGGGTCACCAAATCTACAATTTAGAATCTCCATTGGCTAAAGACTCTTTACACAACATTTCAGTCTTCTAGGTCTTTTCGTTCTGGAGTAGAAGATGAAAATAGGTTTTTAGGTTATGGCCTGTGAGGCCCTTATTTGGGGTCACTGGATCACCAAATCTACAATTTAGAATCCCCATTGCCCAAGGAGTCTGTATACAAAATTTCAGCTCCTTAGACTCAGTAGTTCTGGAGAAGAAGTCGAAAAAGCAAAAAGTTTACGGACGGACGGATGGACGGACGCCATGCCATGCCATAAGCCCACCGGGCTTTATTTATTTATTAATTTTATTTGGAGATGATTCTGAGTAAAACATATATCTCTCAAAATTTGTCAAAATCATTGAAGGAGATTCCATAAAACAACTTAATAAAAATAGAGCCATGGGCTCTGTAGCTCATCAGGGTTTATATTGTTTAATGATGAAGACAGAAATAGATTTTAAGGTCATGGCTTGAGTCCCTTATTTGAGGCACCACAGGGTCTCCAAATCTAAAATTTAGAATCCCCATTGACAGAGTCTGCACACAATATTACAGCCTTTGAGGTACATTTGTTCTGGAGTAGATGAAAATAGGTTTTTAAGGATGTGACCCCTGTGACCCCATTTGGGGTGACAGGGTCACGAAATCTACAATTTAGAATCCCCATTGGCCAAGGAGTCTGCACACAACTTTTCAGCTCTCTAGACCTTTTGGAACTGGAGAAGAAGATGAAAATAGGTTCTTCAGGATGTGACCCCGGTGACCCAATTTGGGGTCACGGGGTCACAAAATCTACAATTTAGAATCCCCATTGGCCAAGCAGTCTGCACACAACTTTTCAGCTCTCTAGACCTTTTGGAACTGGAGAAGAAGATGAAAATAGGTTTTTAAGGATGTGACCCCGGTGACCCCATTTGGGGTCACGGGGTCACGAAATCTACGATTTATAATCCCCATTGGCCAAGGAGTCTGCACACAACTTTTCAGCTCTCTAGACCTTTTGGAACTGGAGAAGAAGATGAAAATAGGTTTTTAAGGATGTGACCCCGGTGACCCCATTTGGGGTGACAGGGTCACGAAATCTACAATTTAGAATCCCCATTGGCCAAGGAGTCTGCACACAACTTTTCAGCTCTCTAGACCTTTTGAACCGGAGAAGAAGATGAAAATAGGTTTTAAAACATGTGACCCCTGTGACCCCTGTGACCCCATTTGGGGTCATGGGGTCACGAAATCTACAATTTAGAATCCCCATTGGGCAAGGAGTCTGCACACAACTTTTCAGCTCTCTAGACCTTTTGGAACTGGAGAAGAAGATGAAAATAGGTTTTTAAACATGTGACCCCATTTGGGGTCATGGGGTCACGAAATCTACAATCCAAAATCCCCATTGGCCAAGGAGTCTTCACACAACTTTTCAGCTCTCTAGACCTTTTGGAACTGGAGAAGAAGATGAAAATAGGTTTTTAAGAATGTGACCCCGGTGACCCCATTTGGGCTCATGGGGTCACGAAATCTACAATTTAGAATCCCCATTGGCCAAGGAGTCTCAACACAACTTTTCAGCTCTCTAGACCTGTTGGAACTGGAGAAGAAGATGAAAATAGGTTTTTAAGGATGTGACCCCGGTGACCCCATTTGGGGTCACGGGGTCACGAAATCTACGATTTATAATCCCCATTGGCCAAGGAGTCTGCACACAACTTTTCAGCTCTCTAGACCTTTTGGAACTGGAGAAGAAGATGAAAATAGGTTTTTAAGGATGTGACCCCGGTGACCCCATTTGGGGTCACGGGGTCACGAAATCTACAATTTAGAATCCCCATTGGCCAAGGAGTCTCCACACAGTTTTTCAGCTCTCTAGACCTTTTGGAACTGGAGAAGAAGATGAAAATAGGTTTTAAAACATGTGACCCCTGTGACCCCATTTGGGGTCATGGGGTCACGAAATCTACAATTTAAAATCCCCATTGGCCAGGGAGTCTGCACACAACTTTTCAGCTCTCTAGACCTTTTGGAACTGGAGAAGAAGATGAAAATAGGTTTTTAAGAATGTGACCCCGGTGACCCCATTTGGGCTCATGGGGTCACGAAATCTACAATTTAGAATCCCCATTGGCCAAGGAGTCTCAACACAACTTTTCAGCTCTCTAGACCTGTTGGAACTGGAGAAGAAGATGAAAATAGGTTTTTAAGGATGTGACCCCGGTGACCCCATTTGGGGTCACGGGGTCACGAAATCTACAATTTATAATCCCCATTGGCCAAGGAGTCTGCACACAACTTTTCAGCTCTCTAGACCTTTTGGAACTGGAGAAGAAGATGAAAATAGGTTTTTAAGGATGTGACCCCTGTGACCCCATTTGGGGTCACAGGGTCACGAAATCTACAATTTAGAATCCCCATTGGCCAAGGAGTCTGCATATAAAATTTCAGCTCTGTGGAGTTATTGGTTCTGGAGAAGAAGTCGAAAAAGCGAAAAGTTTACGGACGGATGGACGGACGGATGGACGGACGGATGGACGGACGGACGCCGGACGCCATGCCATGCCATAAGCCCATCGGGCCTTTCAGGCCTGATGAGCTAAAAATAGAGCCATGGGCTCTGTAGCTCATCACGGTTTTATTGATTTATTATCAAAGGTTGAATATCTAAGTTATCTCAAGTAATATATTGTTAACAAGCAAAATAATATTGATTTTAGATCATGACCCCTGTGACCCACATTTGGAGT
The DNA here is from genome assembly GCA_936450465.1 of Gibbula magus. NCBI lineage: Eukaryota > Metazoa > Mollusca > Gastropoda > Trochida > Trochidae > Gibbula > Gibbula magus. Next base: position 80,374,745 of record OW388291.1, on the reverse strand, counting down.
CACAGGGTCACTAATCCAACAATTAAGAATCACCTTTGACCAAAGAATCTCTACACAACATTTCACCTCTCTAGAGCTTTACATATAAACTGGAGAAGAAGATGAAAATAGGTTTTTGGGTGATGACCCAAGACCTAGATTGGGGTCACAGGGTCACAAAATCTACAATTTAAAATCCCCATTGGCCAAAGAGTCTGCACACAACTTTTCAGCTCTCTAGACCTTTAGGAACTGGAGAAGAAGATGAAAATAGGTTTTTAAGGATGTGACCCCTGTGACCCCATTTGGGGTCATGGGGTCACGAAATCTACAATTTAGAATCC